>JASSZA010000411.1:1225226-2450453 GCA_031835075.1 Saguinus oedipus
CGCCCAGCTCGGGGACGGCCACCACGTAGTTGATGCCGGACTGGTAAACCTCCAGCCCATACTTCTTGTAGGGCAGCGCCACCACCTGACCGTTCACCTGCACCTGCCGCCGACACACCGGGTGGGTGTGCTGCAGCTGCCCCGGAGGCCGCTGCCGCCCACTCCGCCTCGGCCTCCCCCGGGGAGAGCTCCAGGGCTGCCCCTCCCCACCTGCTCTCCAACCGGCGCCTGCAGAGAGCCGGCCCTGCCTACCTGCCTTTCCCACCCCCTTTCTTGCTTCTGTTCCACTGCGCCTGACCAGACCCTGGTCCCAGAGGTGAGCCGGTGAACGAGCTCTCCCGGGAAGCCCCCGGGATTGTGGAGCCCCTCGCAGGGGGCTCCCTGGGCCTCCTGAGCCTCAGAACCAATGATCCCCTTACAAGTAGGGGCATCTTAGCCAAGGGTGTGCAGAGCCCCATCCCCCACTCTGTCCTTGGGAGGCAGCATCTGCTGCAGAGACTGTGCCCAGCACGGCAGGCGAGCCAGGGGTCAGGGGGCCCCTCCAGGATGCTCCTGGAGGACTGTGGGAAGGGCTGCCGTGTCCGAGAGCCAGGCGCCCACCTTGCCGTGCCCTCCAGCCTGGGTCTGGGAGAGGCTGTGCCTGGCACCCCGCAGCGCAGTCCTGTGGCCCCGTGGGGAACTGCGGCATGTTGGGGCCTCTGTGCCAGCCACCCGCAGCCACACTGCACCTACCTGCACCCGCATGGGCATCATCTGCACAGTCTTGACAAGCACCTCCTGGGTCTCGTGGCGCACGATGAGGGTGCGGGGGCAGGACACCCTGTCGTTGACGTCGCAGTGGTAGTTGTCAATGTAGACCCCGAAGTTGTCCACGGTGGGGCTGATCTCCTCCACCAGCACGTAGGTGCAGTTGCCCTGATAGCTGTAGTACAGCCCGTCGAAGGTGGTGTAGTGCGGGTCCCCCCAGCCCGTGCAGTAGCCTGCGAGGGAGCCCGAGTGAGCACGCTGCCTGTGCCCCCCGACCGGAGGCGGGTGCAAGGGCTGGGCCAGGGCACAGTCAGGAAGAGGCTGCAGGAAGCTGGGGCCTGAACACCCACTCCTGGGCGGGGGCCTGGGAGTATGAGCTGCAGTGGCCCCAGAGCACCCACAGCGGCCAGACCGGGGTTCAAACCCCAGCTCAGCCCTCTCTTGCCTCAGAAGCACCCTTGTTCCAGGGAGGGGCCCTAACTCCACCAGGCAAGCCCTCTGCCTGCCCAGGCCCCACACCCCTCACAATGGGGCAAAAGCAGGACTGTGAGAAGTCCCTCAGATGGCACCTGGCCTCAGTGAACACAGCGATGGGGTCTGTCCCCAAGGAGCCTCAGCCCTTCTGTCCCCCAGAGACAGGCCCCACAGCCCCCACCCACAGAGAGGGCGCGAGACTCGGGGAGGGGAGGAGATGCAGCCTCAGAGGGCAGGGGATGGGGGAGGGCAGGGGATGGGGTAACTGGGGGATGGGGGAGGGCAGGGGATGGGGCAATGGGGAGATGGGGGAGGGCAAGGGATGGGGGAATGGGGGGATGGGGAGGGCAGGGGATGGGGGACGGGGGAATGGGGGAATGGGGGATGGGGAGGACAAGGGATGGGGGAATGGGTGGATGGAGGAAATGGGAGAGGGCAGGGGATGGGGGAATGGGGGATGGGGAGGGCAGGGGATGGGGAAATGGGGGAGGGCAGGGGATGGGGAATGGGGGAGGGCAGAGGATGGGGGAATGGAGGGATGGGGAGGGCAGGGGATGGGGGAATGGGGGGATGGGGAGGGCAGGGGATGGGGGAATGGGGGGATGGGGAGGGCAGGGGATGGGGGAATGGGGGATGGGGGAGGGCAGAGGACAGGGATGGGGAATGGCAGAATGGGGGAGGGTAGGGGATGGGGGAATGGGGGGATGGGGGAGGGCAGGAGATGGGGAGAGGGCCTGGGGGCCCCGGACTCACAGTCGCACTCCCAGTGCCAGCAGCAGCCGTTGTCGTCCATGACGCGCACGGGGGTGAGGCCGTTGGAGCAGGTGGGCCTGGGCGGGGGCTCGCACTTCACCTCCGTGATCTCCACCGTGTTGTTGTACTTGCACGTGGCCATGAGGCAGTCACACAGCCACCAAGTCTCATTCTCCTGGGGGTGGGAGGTCAGGGATGGTCAGTGGAACAGGCACAGGATGGAGAGGGGTCTGCGTTTGGCAGGGGCAGGCACTGAGCCAGGAGGCTGGAGGCCGAGGTTGCTTCCATGCGTGTCACCGCAGCCAGCCACCTCGCCAGGCACGGTGAGAAGGTGGAGGGTGGACCCCGCACCCAAGGGGCCGCAGGAGGCCTCGGCCCTCAGACAACCAGCAGGAAGTGGTGCCTGGGGCCTCAGGTGCACGGACCTGCTGTGCTCATCACCATGGGGACAGAGCCACCTGCAGCCACTGACCTGCCTGGGAGGATCAAAGTCTGGGCACTCGGGGGGCTTGGAGGGCGTGGGCGTGGGCTTGGAGGGCGTGGGCGTCGGCTTGGAGGGTGTGGGTGTCGGCTTGGAGGGTGTGGACGTTGGGGCCAGCGTGGATGGGCAGGACCAGTTATAGATCTCCAAGGTGCAGCTGAGCGAGCAGTTCACGAAATAGCAGGTGTCCCCGAGTGTGCCGTTGTACACCTGCTCACCTGCGAGGGAACAGACCCATGCTCAGGCATCCAGAGGCAGGCTGGCCCCTGACCGTGTGGCAGGTTCCCACAGAGGCTGCCCAAGGGAAGCCAGGCCCTGGACACAGCCACCCTCCTGAGATGCCCCACTGTGACCTCAGCCCTGGCGCCTGACCCATCGGTACATGCCGGGGCCAAAACCACCCACACCCGCCGGAGCGCAGGGTGTGAAGCCTGAGTACCTGCTGAATAGTACGTGTCGTTCAGGACACAGCACGTGATGATGGTGCGGGTTGTGATGATGCTGGATGTGGAGATTGGGGTGGGCGTGGGGGTCCAGGCGCTAGTGGTTGTCCGTGCAGTGGTGGGTGAAGGTGACCCAGTTGTGGTGCCTCGTGTGGGGGTGCCTGTGAGAGTGGGGGCCATGAGTGAGGGCTGAGGTGCTGCGCATCACAGACACTGCCGTGGGGTCCTCACTGCCACTCCCCAGCTGCAAGGGACACAGACAGCCGAGCGGGTGGCAGTACCGGAGGGCCAGGGCCTCCTGCCCACCTCCCAGACCCTCACAGTCACTGGGGAGGTGGACTGCCAGGGCTGGTGACACCACGCCCGAGTGTCTTGGGAGACCGCAGATGACCCGGCGCTCCGGCAGCACCATGGCTTGCTGGACACGCTGACTGCCAGCAAGAGGTGTCCAGAAGGCACTGGCTATGGGAGGCCATCTGCCGAGGAGAGGCCCCGAGGCCTGAGGAGGGCGTGCAGCCAGAAGCAGGGGTTCTGCAGGCCCTCACTGGCAGCCTCTCTCCGCCCCTGCAGCTTGGTGGGCTCCCACAGTGCCACATCACACAGCGGAGCCCTGAAGAAGGCTGTCCCATGGGAGAGCGGACCGGCTTTGGCTGGCTCGTGTCAGCAGCTCCTGCCCACACAGTAACTGGGCTTGGTGAGCAGGGAGGCACCCAGAGCCTGTCTGGAGCCTTCCTGGGACAGTCCCACCTGGCATACAGGAGGAGGAAGCACTGCAGGCAGGAGGAACCCAGTGGCTCTACTTACCTGGAGGGGTCGTGGTGGAGCCGGGCGGTGGGGATGGCGTGCGGCCTCCCGTCGTGGTGGCCGTGGGTGTGGAGGGTGGGGCCATGCTGGTCATCTTCGTGGTAGGAGGTGGGGTACTCAGAAGGGTGGTTGACTCCGTGGAAGGGGAGGAGGTGGACTGAGAGGTCTGAGGAGCTGAGGACTCAGGTGGGGGTTTCAATGTGGTTGACTGAGCAGTGGGGGTTGTGGCTGTGGGGGTGGGGGGCTCTGTGCTTAAAGTGGGGGATGTTAGGGTTGGGGTCACTGTCGTGGTGGTGGTGGTGGGTATTGTGGTTGTGGTCTCTGTAGTGGTTGGAGGGCTGGGAGAGGTGGTTGTGGTGGTTGATGGAGGGCTGGGGGTTGGAGGGCTGGGAGTGGTGGTTGGTGGAGGGGTGGGCGTGGTGGTGGGTGGAGGGCTGTGAGTTGGAGGACTAGGAGTGGTGGTTAGTGGAGTGGTGGTTGTGGTGGATGATGGAGGGCTGGGGGTTGGAGAGCTGGGAGTCGTGGTTGGTGGAGTGGTGGTTGTGGTTGTGGTGGCTGGTGGAGGAGTGGTTGTGGTGGTTGATGGAGGGCTAGGGGTTGAAGGACTAGGAGTGGTAGTTGTGGTGGATGGAGAGCTGGGGGTTGGAGGGCTGGGAGTGGTGGTTAGTGGAGTGGTGGTTGTGGTGGATGATGGAGGGCTTGTGGTTGGAGAGGTAGAAGTCATGGTTGGTGGAGTGGTGGTTGTGGTTGATGGAGGGCTGGGAATGGTGGTTGTGGTGGTTGATGGAGAGCTGGAAGTGGTGGTTAGTGGAGGGGTGGTTGTGGTGGATGATGGAGGGCTGGGGGTTGGAGAGCTGGGAGTCGTGGCTGGTGAAGGGGTGGTTGTGGTGGTTGATGGAGGGCTGGGAGTGGTGGTTAGTGGAGTGGTGGTTGTGGTGGATGATGGAGGGCTGGGGGTTGGAGAGCTGGGAGTTGTGGTTGGTGGAGCGGTTGTGGTTGACAGAGGGCTGGAAGTGGTGGTTGTGCTGGTTGATGAAGGGCTGTGGGTTGGAGGACTAGGAATGGTGGTTGTGGTGGTTAGTGGAGTGGTGGTTGTGGTGGATGATGGAGGGCTGGGGGTTGGAGAACTGGGAGTCATGGTTGGTGGAGTGGTGGTTGTGGTTGATGGAGTGCTGGGAGTGGTATTTGTGGTAGTTGATGGAGAGCTGGAAGTGGTGGTTAGTGGAGTGGTGGTTGTGGTGGATGATGGAGGGCTAGGGGTTGGAGAGCTGGGAGTCGTGGTTGGTGGAGGGGTGGTTGTGGTGGTTGATGGAGGGCTGGGAGGAGTGGTTAGTGGAGTGGTGGTTGTGGATGATGGAGGGCTGGGGGTTGGAGAGCTGAGAGTTGTGGTTGGTGGAGGGGTGGTTGTGGTGGTTGATGGAGGGCTGGGAGTAGTGGTTAGTGGAGTGGTGGTTGTGGTGGATGATGAAGGGCTGGGGGTTGGAGAGCTGGGAGTTGTGGTTGGTGGAGGGATGGTTGTGGTGGTTGATGGAGGGCTGGGAGTAGTGGTTAGTGGAGTGGTGGTTGTGGATGATGGAGGGCTGGGGGTTGGAGAGGTGGGAGTTGTGGTTGGTGGAGTGGTTGTTGTGGTTGATAGAGGGCTGGGAGTGGTGGTTGTGCTGGTTGATGAAGGGCTGTGGGTTGGAGGACTAGGAATGGTGGTTGTGGTGGTTAGTGGAGTGGTGGTTGTGGTGGATGATGGAGGGCTGGGGGTTGGAGAGCTGGGAGTCATGGTTGGTGGAGTGGTGGTTGTGGTTGATGGAGTGCTGGGAGTGGTATTTGTGGTGGTTGATGGAGAGCTGGAAGTGGTGGTTAGTGGAGTGGTGGTTGTGGTGGATGATGGAGGGCTAGGGATTGGAGAGCTGGGAGTCGTGGTTGGTGGAGGGGTGGTTGTGGTGGTTGATGGAGGGCTGGGAGGAGTGGTTAGTGGAGTGGTGGTTGTGGATGATGGAGGGCTGGGGGTTGGAGAGCTGAGAGTTGTGGTTGGTGGAGGGGTGGCTGTGGTGGTTGATGGAGGGCTGGGAGTAGTGGTTAGTGGAGTGGTGGTTGTGGTGGATGATGGAGGGCTGGGGGTTGGAGAGCTGGGAGTTGTGGTTGGTGGAGGGGTGGTTGTGGTGGTTGATGGAGGGCTGGGAGTAGTGGTTAGTGGAGTGGTGGTTGTGGATGATGGAGGGCTGGGGGTTGGAGAGGTGGGAGTTGTGGTTGGTGGAGTGGTTGTTGTGGTTGATAGAGGGCTGGGAGTGGTGGTTGTGCTGGTTGATGAAGGGCTGTGGGTTGGAGGAATAGGAATGGTGGTTGTGGTGATTGGTGGAGTGGTGGTTGCGGTGGATGATGGAGGACTGGGGGTTGAAGAGCTGAGAGTCGTGGTTGGTGGAGTGGTGGTTGTGGTTGTGGTTGTGGTGGCTGGTGGAGGAGTGGTTGTGGTGCTTGATGGAGAGCTGGGGGTTGGAGGACTGGGAGTGGTTGTTGGTGGAGGGGTTGTGAATGATGGAGGGCTGGAAGTGGTGGTTGTGGTGGTTGGTGGAGAGGTGGTTGTGGTGGTGGATGGAGGGCTGGGAGTTGAAGGGCTGGGAGTGGTGATTGTGGTTGTAGATGAAGGGCTGGGAGTGGTGGTTAGTGAAGTGGTGGTTGTGGTGGATGATGGGGGGCTGTGGGTTGGAGAACTGGGAGTCGTGGTTGGTGGAGTGGTGGTTGTGGTTGATGGAAGGCTGGGAGTGGTGGTTGTTGTGGTTGATGGAGAGCTGGAAGTGGTGGTTAGTGGAGTGGTGGTTGTGGTGGATGATGGAGGGCTGGGGGTTGGAGAGCTGGGAGTCGTGGTTGGTGGAGTGGTGGTTGTGGTTGGAGGGCTGGGAGTGGTATTTGTGGTGGTTGATGGAGAGCTGGAAGTGGTGGTTAGTGGAGTGGAGGTTGTGGTGGATGATGAAGGGCTGGGGGTTGGAGAGCTGGGAGTCGTGGTTGGTGGAGGGGTGGTTGTGGTGGTTGATGAAGGGCTGGGAGTAGTGGTTAGTGGAGTGGTGGCTGTGGTGGATGATGGAGGGCTGGAGGTTGGAGAGGTGGGCGTTGTGGTTGGTGGAGCGGTTGTTGTGGTTGATAGAGGGCTGGGAGTGGTGGTTGTGCTGGTTGATGAAGGGCTGTGGGTTGGAGGAATAGGAATGGTGGTTGTGGTGATTGGTGGAGTGGTGGTTGTGGTGGATGATGGAGGGCTGGGGGTTGGAGAGCTGAGAGTCGTGGTTGGTGGAGTGGTGGTTGTGGTTGTGGTGGCTGGTGGAGGAGTGGTTGTGGTGCTTGATGGAGAGCTGGGGGTTGGAGGACTGGGAGTGGTTGTTGGTGGAGGGGTTGTTGTGGATGATGGAGGGCTGGAAGTGGTGGTTGTGGTGGTTGGTGGAGAGGTGGTTGTGGTGGTGGATGGAGGGCTGGGAGTTGAAGGGCTGGGAGTGGTGATTGTGGTTGTAGATGAAGGGCTGGGAGTGGTGGTTAGTGAAGTGGTGGTTGTGGTGGATGATGGGGGGCTGTGGGTTGGAGAGCTGGGAGTCGTGGTTGGTGGAGTGGTGGTTGCAGTTGATGGAAGGCTGGGAGTGGTGGTTGTGGTGGTTGATGGAGAGCTGGAAGTGGTGGTTAGTGGAGTGGTGGCTCTGGTGGATGATGGAGGGATGGGGGTTGGAGAGGTGGGCATTGTGGTTGGTGGAGCGGTTGTTGTGGTTGATAGAGGGCTGGGAGTGGTGGTTGTGCTGGTTGATGAAGGGCTGTGAGTTGGAGGACTAGGAATGGTGGTTGTGGTGGTTGGTGGAGTGGTGGTTGTGGTGGATGATGAAGGGCTGGGGGTTGGAGAGCTGGGAGTCGTGGTTGGTGGAGTGGTGGTTGTGGTTGATGGAGTGCTGGGAGTGGTATTTGTGGTGGTTGATGGAGAGCTGGAAGTGGTGGTTAGTGGAGTGGTGGTTGTGGTGGATGATGGAGGGCTGGGGGTTGGAGAGCTGGGAGTCGTGGTTGATGGAGGGGTGGTTGTGGTGGTTGATGGAGGGCTGGGAGTAGTGGTTAGTAGAGTGGTGGTTGTGGATGATGGAGGGCTGGGGGTTGGAGAGGTGGGAGTTGTGGTTGGTGGGGTGGTTGTTGTGGTTGATAGAGGGCTGGGAGTGGTGGTTGTGCTGGTTGATGAAGGGCTGTGGGTTGGAGGAATAGGAATGGTGGTTGTGGTGATTGGTGGAGTGGTGGTTGTGGTGGATGATGGAGGGCTGGGGGTTGGAGAGCTGAGAGTCGTGGTTGGTGGAGTGGTGGTTGTGGTTGTGGTGGCTGGTGGAGTGGTTGTGGTGCTTGATGGAGAGCTGCGGGTTGGAGGACTGGGAGTGGTTGTTGGTGGAGGGGTTGTTGTGGATGATGGAGGGCTGGAAGTGGTGGTTGTGGTGGTTGGTGGAGAGGTGGTTGTGGTGGTGGATGGAGGGCTGGGAGTTGAAGGGCTGGGAGTGGTGATTGTGGTTGTAGATGAAGGGCTGGGAGTGGTGGTTAGTGGAGTGGTGGTTGTGGTGGATGATGGGGGGCTGTGGGTTGGAGAGCTGGGAGTCGTGGTTGGTGGAGTGGTGGTTGCAGTTGATGGAAGGCTGGGAGTGGTGGTTGTGGTGGTTGATGGAGAGCTGGAAGTGGTGGTTAGTGGAGTGGTGGTTGTGGTGGATGATGGAGGGCTGGGGGTTGGAGAGCTGGGAGTTGTGGTTGGGGGAGGGGTGGTTGTGGTTGTTGATGGAGGGCTGGGAGTGGTGGTTAGTGGAGTGGTGGTTGTGGTGGATGATGGAGGGCTGGGGGTTGGAGAGGTGGGAGTCGTGGTTGGTGGAGTTGTTGTTGTGGTTGATAGAGGGCTGGGAGTGGTGGTTGTGCTGGTTGATGAAGGGCTGTGGGTTGGAGGAATAGGAATGGTGGTTGTGGTGGTTGGTGGAGAGGTGGTTGTGGTGGTGGATGGAGAGCTGGGAGTTGGAGAGCTGGGAGTGGTGGTTAGTGGAGTGGTGATTGTGGTGGATGATGGAGGGCTTGTGGTTGGAGAGGTAGAAGTCGTGGTTGGTGGAGTGGTGGTTGTGGTTGATGATGGAGGACTGGGGGTTGGAGAGCTGGAAGTCGTGGTTGGTGGAGGGGTGGTTGTGGTGGTTGATGGAGGGCTGGGGGTTGGAGAGCTGGGAGTCGTGGTTGGTGGAGTGGTGGTTGTGGTTGATGGAGTGCTGGGAGTGGTATTTGTGGTGGTTGATGGAGAGCTGGAAGTGGTGGTTAGTGGAGTGGTGGTTGTGGTGGATGATAGAGGGCTGGGGGTTGGAGAGCTGAGAGTCGTGGTTGGTGGAGTGGTGGTTGTGGTTGTGGTGGCTGGTGGAGGAGTGGTTGTGGTGGTTGATGGAGGGCTAGGGGTTGAAGGACTAGGAGTGGTAGTTGTAGTGGATGGAGAGCTGGGGGTTGGAGGGCTGGAAGTGGTGGTTGTGGTGGTTGGTGGAGAGGTGGTTGTGGTGGTGGATGGAGGGCTGGAAGTGGTGGTTAGTGGAGTGGTGGTTGTGGCGGATGATGGAGGGCTGGGGGTTGGAGAGCTGGGAGTTGTGGTTGGGGGAGGGGTGGTTGTGGTTGTTGATGGAGGGCTGGGAGTGGTGGTTAGTGGAGTGGTGGTTGTGGTGGATGATGGAGGGCTGGGGGTTGGAGAGCTGGGAGTTGTGGTTGGGGGAGGGGTGGTTGTGGTTGTTGATGGAGGGCTGGGAGTGGTGGTTAGTGGAGTGGTGGTTGTGGTGGATGATGGAGGGCTGGGGGTTGGAGAGGTGGGAGTTGTGGTTGGTGGAGTGGTTGTTGTGGTTGATAGAGGGCTGGGAGTGGTGGTTGTGCTGGTTGATGAAGGGCTGTGGGTTGGAGGAATAGGAATGGTGGTTGTGGTGGTTGGTGGAGAGGTGGTTGTGGTGGTGGATGGAGAGCTGGGAGTTGGAGAGCTGGGAGTGGTGGTTAGTGGAGTGGTGATTGTGGTGGATGATGGAGGGCTTGTGGTTGGAGAGGTAGAAGTCGTGGTTGGTGGAGTGGTGGTTGTGGTTGATGATGGAGGACTGGGGGTTGGAGAGCTGGAAGTCGTGGTTGGTGGAGGGGTGGTTGTGGTGGTTGATGGAGGGCTGGGGGTTGGAGAGCTGGGAGTCGTGGTTGGTGGAGTGGTGGTTGTGGTTGATGGAGTGCTGGGAGTGGTATTTGTGGTGGTTGATGGAGAGCTGGAAGTGGTGGTTAGTGGAGTGGTGGTTGTGGTGGATGATAGAGGGCTGGGGGTTGGAGAGCTGAGAGTCGTGGTTGGTGGAGTGGTGGTTGTGGTTTTGGTAGTATGTGGAGGAGTGGTTGTGGTGGTGGATGGAGAGCTGGGGGTTGGAGGGCTGGGAGTGGTGGTTAGTGGAGTGGTGGTTGTGGTGGATGATGGAGGGGTAGGAGTGGTGGTTGATGGAGGGCTAGTGGGGCCACACCCACAGCACTGAATGTTGATCTCGTAGTTGAGGCAGAAGGGCATAGGGATGTTCCCACCTGGCTTTTGGTCTTCATTTTTGCATACCAGTCCCACAGAGACGTTACACAGCACTGTTTGTCCAAGCTGTCCAATGGGAACATCGGGATGCATGGTGGCTCTGCAAGAGATGTTAGCTGCCCAGCCTCCTCCACAGGTGTCTCCAATCAATTCCTTATCTCCACCTTGCATGGTAAAGTTAGGTTTTCCGGAATCCAGCCAGCCAGTCCAATGGCAGACAGGCACACACGGGGTTGTTGACAGTAGTGCAGGTGGGCTGGGAGTGGTGGGTGGTGGAGTGGTGGTGGTGGTGGTGGTTGGTGGAGGGCTGGGAGTGGTGGTTGGTGGAGTGGTGGTTGGTGGAGGGCTGGGAGTGGTGGTTGGTGGAGCAGTGGTGGTGGTGGTTGATGGAGGGCTGGGAGGGGTGGTTGTGATGGTTGATGGAGGGCTGGGAGGGGTGGTTGTGGTGGTTGGTGGAGGGCTGGGAGTGGTGGTTGGTGGAGCAGTGGTCGTGGTCGTTGGTGGAGGGCTGGGAGTGGTGGTTGGTGGAGCAGTGGTCGTGGTGGTTGGTGGAGGGCTGGGAGGGGTGGTTGTGATGGTTGATGGAGCACTGGGAGGGGTGGTTGTGGTGGTTGGTGGAGGGCTGGGAGTGGTGGTTGGTGGAGTGGTGGTTGGTGGAGGGCTGGGAGTGGTGGTTGGTGGAGCAGTGGTGGTGGTGGTTGATGGAGGGCTGGGAGGGGTGGTTGTGATGGTTGATGGAGGGCTGGGAGGGGTGGTTGTGGTGGTTGGTGGAGGGCTGGGAGTGGTGGTTGGTGGAGCAGTGGTCGTGGTCGTTGGTGGAGGGCTGGGAGTGGTGGTTGGTGGAGCAGTGGTCGTGGTGGTTGGTGGAGGGCTGGGAGGGGTGGTTGTGATGGTTGATGGAGCACTGGGAGGGGTGGTTGTGGTGGTTGGTGGAGGGCTGGGAGTGGTGGTTGGTGGAGTGGTGGTTGGTGGAGGGCTGGGAGTGGTGGTTGGTGGAGCAGTGGTGGTGGTGGTTGATGGAGGGCTGGGAGGGGTGGTTGTGATGGTTGATGGAGGGCTGGGAGGGGTGGTTGTGGTGGTTGGTGGGGGGCTGGGAGTGGTGGTTGGTGGAGCAGTGGTCGTGGTGGTTGGTGGAGGGCTGGGAGTGGTGGTTGGTGGAGTGGTAGTTGGTGGAGGGCTGGGAGTGGTGGTTGGTGGAGCAGTGGTGGTGGTGGTGGTTGGTGGAGGGCTGGGAGTGGTGGTTGGTGGAGCAGTGGTGGTGGTGGTTGATGGAGGGCTGGGAGGGGTGGTTGTAGTGGTTGGTGGAGGGCTGGGAGTGGTGGTTGGTGGAGCAGTGGTCGTGGTGGTTGGTGGAGGGCTGGGAGGGGTGGTTGTGATGGTTGATGGAGCACTGGGAGGGGTGGTTGTGGTGGCTGGTGGAGGGGTGGTTGTGGTGGTTGGTGGAGGGCTGGGAGTGGTGGTTGGTGGAGTGGTGGTTGGTGGATAGGTGATGCAGCCAGGTGTTGGCAGGCAACAATTGACACGTATCTTGTAGTCGTAACACAGTCCAAATGGTCCATTTCCAAACTGGTCTTCGTTCTTGCAAATGAACCCAACGGAGAGGTCGCACTGCACCTTCTGGCCCAGGTCCTCCAAGCTGAGGTGTGGCTCCTTGACAGACCTGCACTCGATGTCCTCAGGGGCGCTGCAGACCCCATCAAACGTCTCTCGGTCACCACCATCGCTGCCGCTGCTGGGGTGATTCTCATTGATCCAGTCAGACCAGGAGCAGCACGGCTCTAGGCAAGCAAAACCCAGCTCCGGTGACTCGCTCCTAGGGAGAGGCACCTCCAGGAGGCCACCCGGATTCAGCAGACCCGGGGACCTCCATGCCCATCCCCCAGATGCAACCTCTCTTTTCCCTGTCATTGCCAAAAACCTGAGTGCAGGACCAGAGAGCTCAGGGCTGGACACCACTTCCATCCTCATTTTGCAGCTGAAAACCTGTGCCCAGAGAGACGGGGCCACCCAGGGCCACACCTGGTGTGACGGACCCTTTCCTCGGCTATTTTCGATACTTTTTTCAAGGAATGAATAGCAAGAGAACCACCCATTCCAGTAAGGAAGTGTGCCTATTGTCACCCACAGCCACTCAGGTCCCGCTTGAGTCCCTGGTCTCAGCAAACCATGAACCAAGTCCCCGAAATACACCCATCTTGGGTCCATAAGCAGACGAGGGCAGCCCCACCGGCCTCACGTCTGGGCCTGAAGGAGGCGCCCTGCGGGTGATTTTGCAAACTCCGCTCCTCCCAGCCTGTGTTCACCATGAGTATCGTCACCGTCACTTACCCGGAGTTATCGGTGACACTGCAATAAAACAGGAAGAAAAGAGAACGTCTTTATATAGTTCGGGAGCTTTGAGAATCTTGTCTTAATTTTTAAAGCTTCTTTTTTCTGTGGCTGTCGTACCCCTGTTGGCTTGTTGGGTAGGAGCTAGGATCTCAACCAGAACAAAATGCAGGGGCATATTAAGGAAGTTTCTCTGATCTCTCTAACCCTTAGGGATATTTTCCTGCTGGTTTTCAGAACTCTCCTCAAGTCATCCTCCATCGTGACCTGGGTTTGGGGATGTGGTCAGGATGCTACCATCTCAACTCAGCAGGTGAGGGGAGCCAGGGCACGGCCTCTGCCCCCCATCCCTGTCCTGCCCAGTGCACAGGAACGTGACTGTCACCTTACTCTGCGGCTGCTGTGCACAGGGCAGAGCCTGGCAGCACCAGGCCAGGGCCTGCCCCCGAAAGAGCCCTCTGTGCTGGAGGCTGGATGCAGGGGAAGGTGGAAGTCCGAGGAAGCACAGGGGCACCAGGGGGCCTCACCTGTGCTGGGGGTCTGGGTGGTGCTGGTGGTGGTGAAGGTGGTGGGGGTGGTGGGGAGGGTGACCGTGGTGAAGGTGGTCAGCGTGGACGGGCGTGGTGTAGTGGACACACAGATATTGAAGTGCTTCTCCACCATCCCATTGGGGCCACAGATCTCCCAGTAGCAGAAGGCGCCATCCTGGGTCTCATTGAGAATCTTTCCTGGGGGTGAGGGTGAGGCCAAGGGTCACCTCATCGGGAGCAGGGTCAAGGAAGGCGAGTGTGCCCAAGCTCCCACATGTGGCAGGCAAATGCCCCAGTGGGACTGCCTTCGCCCCGGAGCCCCTCTCTGAATAAAGGGAATCCCATCAGAACACAGAAGCTGGATCACGGGAAGGGGTGACGGAGATTCCCCACAGGGCACCGGCACCCCAGAAGAAGAGACAAATGTGTTCCAGGAGCCCCACGGGGCCGATGCACATCAGAGCTGGGTCCGAGCCAGTCGGGGGGACCCAAGGGGCAGAACCCAGGAGGAGATCGGCACCCCCCACCCATCCAAGCTCCACAGGCTTCCCAGGGATGGGCCCGACCAGCGCAGGGCTGGGGCGAAGGGCAGCTCACCTTCCTCCGGCCTGCAGACAACTTGGGAGGAGTTCGTGCACACGCTGCAAAGCAAGCAGACAGCTGCAGGTCCACCCCACGACGCCACGCCTGCCCCGCTCAGCCCCCGGCGTTCCCCCTCGCATCCCCCCATGACCGGCATCCCCATGCTGTGCCAGCCCTGCTCAGACCTCTGGTATCCCCATGCAGCCAGTGCCGAGCCCCAAAAGCCGGCTCCAGAAGAGCCCCCCATTGGGTCCTAACTGTGGGAACAGAGCAGAGACAAGGAGAGGAAGGAAAGCCAGACCCAGAGGACGGGATGAGAACAGAAGACCCTGCCCCAGTGAGACAGGGACTGGAGCCTCGGTGGCCTGGCTCCCGTGTGCCTGCGTGACTGTGTGTCTGTGTCCATGCATGTGTGACTGTGTGCGCATGCGTGACTGTGTGCCTGTGACTGTGTGTCTGTGTCCATGCATGTGTGACTGTGTGACTGAGTGCATGTCTGGGTATCTGTGTCTAGACATGTGTACACATGTGACTGTGTGTGCATGTGTGACTGTATGACTGAAGTGTGTGACTGTGTACACATGTGACTGTGCATGTGACTGTACACATGTGACTGTGTGCATGTGTGACTGTGTGACTGAAGTGTGTGTGTACACATGTGACTGTGCATGTGTGACTGTATGACTGAAGTGTGTGACTGTGTACACATGTGACTGTGCATGTGTGACTGTACACATGTGACTGTGTGCATGTGTGACTGTGTGACTGAAGTGTGTGCATGTGTGACTGTGATTGTGCCTGCTTGTCAGCATCCATGCATGTGTGACTGTGGGTGTGTGTGACTGTGTGCACATGGTATGCTGTGTGCATTTGTGTGCATGTGCACCCATGTGGAATGGTTGTGTGTTCATGCATTGTGTGCTCACATGTGTGTGTGTGCCCATGTGCCCATATGTGCAGCTCCCCAGACCCCCTGCCACGTGGCTTAGGTACCAGGACTTGCAAATCTCCTCGGTGGGAACCGACGCTCCAGGTGGGTAGTGGGTGTCCTCGATGTAGCAGCCACACTTGTCTGCAGTGACACACTTCTTCAGGTCCTCGTCATAGATGGGCCTGTCCTTGGGGCACTGGGGGTAGCAGCCTGGTGGGTACAGGGCATGGAGTTGGGACCACTGCAGTCCACCACACCCCACCCACCGTCCCCACCCTGGCAGGCCCTTCTCTGGAGGATGCCCCACTGGGAAGCCCAGGGATTAGAAAGGCAAGACCTGGATCTCCCCCCACACTGTGCCCGAACACTGCCTGCTGAGGGTCCCTGCCCAGTCTCAAGAGCAGCCCTGAGTCCCAAGACCCACATTCCTCTCCCATGGCGGAATTCTCCTTCCCAAATTTCCCACCACACCCTCCTTCACATCACTGGTTCTCAGCTCGGATGCCAGCACCCACCGGGGCCTCCGCTGACCTGTGCCTAAAATGTTCGCCAACCGCCCTGCTCTGCACAGACCTTAGTACCTCCCACCACACCACTTCTGGTTTCTGTGCCAGCCTGTTTCCCTCCTGATCCTGCAGCAAGGGGAGCCTGGCCGCCCTGGGCTAAAGGTGCCCTGAGGGTCAGGCCTCCCTCCACATGTCCCCATAGGTCTCCAGGCAACATCAGCCTTCAACCCCACATGGCCAGGCCTGTCTGCCATCACCCCTCCAGGCCCGCCCCACTCACCCTCCAGGCTCATCTGCCGTCATCCCCGCCCAAGGCCCGCCCCACTCACCCTCCAGGCTCATCTGCCATCATCCCTGCCCCAGGCCTGCCCCGCTCACCCTCCAAGTAGGACATGGAGATGTTGGAGTGAATGCCGTTGATTGTCCTACAGGTCTCGAAGCTCCGGTTCCCACACGGCTCATAGTGCCACTCACACTCATGCGGAGGGTTGTAGTAGTCACAGAATATGGCTGGGGGGAGGCGGGGCCGGGGTCAGACGCGGGGGCTCGGGGCTCAGGCATGGGCCAGGATGAGGCGAATCTGGGGTGGGGGTCTGGGGCAAGGACACATCAAGCCTGCTCTGCTATCCCAGGTCCATGGGACCCCAAAGGAGGACGCCAGGGAGGTTGGGGAAAGGGTGGTGATGCACACCCATCGCCTGAATGGGCACAGAGTGCCACCCCAGCCCACAGGGCAGCCCTCCCAGCCCCCCTGCTGGCCCCAGGTCCAGTTCGGGGGCTCTTACGGCACAGGTCCGGCGTCCTCCAGAACACGCAGGCCTCCACTTTGGTACACTCCTGGGCGTAGGAGGCCACAGCGGAGCAGAAGCACTCACAGTCCCCACCCGTGTCACAGGAGCATGAGTCATGCACGCAGGCCTCGTAGAAGGGTGTGGGGTCCACCTGCGGAAAAGACCCTGGTGTGCCCTGGGCCCCTGCTGCCTTCATGGGGCCAGGAATTCTCAGGTGCCCTAGAGCTCAGGACACTGAGGCTGCCCCTGCTCCTGGGACAGGGCACATCACCTGGGGCCCCAGCAGGCAGAGGCTCCAGAGACACCTGTCCGCCGTGGCTGTGCGGACCTGTCACCCAGCCCCTCAGCGTCCTTGGCTACGACATGGCCATCCTAGAACCCACCCTCCCCACACTCCCTGCAGCTGGGGGCGTGTGGGCCTAGCGCGGGTGGGGGGTTCATGTCCTTTCTCCCTCCAGGTGAGTGTCTGAGCCTGGGAGGCAGAGGGAGGCTGGGGGTCCAGCCCAGGGCAAAAGGGAAGGCTGATTACATGGTCACGTGACCTAAGGATTCAGCGGCCAGAGCCAAAGCTGGAGGACAAGTGCTCGGTGGTGGTGCAGCAGGGCGACCCCTGCAGGTGCCCACTGAGCACGTGGAGAAGTCCACTAGCCCCAGGAGCACCTAAGACACCGCCCTGCTGTGACCACGCCCTGATCAGGAATATGCTCTACCAGGCCCTAACCACGTCCAAGGTCAACCCATGGCGCCACTCTGCCTAGGCGGCCCCGCCCATGGCCCCACCCACAGCCACAGCCACCTATAGACCTGCTGTGACTATATTGGCCCCGCCCACGGCCCCGCCCACATCCACAGCCCACCTATAGCACAGCTCTGCCTACAGTCGGCCCCGCCCACAGCCACAGCCCGCCTATAGCACTGCTCTGCCTACAGTCGGCCCCGCCCACAGCCACAGCCCACCTATAGCACAGCTCTGCCTACAGTCGGCCCCGCCCACAGCCACAGCCCGCCTACAGCCCTTCCCTGCCTACTCTGCCCCACCATGGCCGGCCCCCCCACCTTGCTGTGGCAGATGCTGAACACGCTGCTTTTGAGGATGCTGCACTGCTTCTCCGCCCAGGAGCGGCGGTGCGGGTTCAGGCTGCAGGGCTCGGGGTTGGCGCTCACGTCCGGGCAGGTGGGAGCCTCCTTCCAGCTGTTCCCGAAGTCCAGCTCACTGCTCACCACCATGTGGTCCCGCGTGGTGAAGTCGTTGCTGGAGCGGTCATCAAAGTTCCCACACAGGCCACACACGGTGCCCTGCAGGAGACAAGCATCCCGGGACTCCTTAAAGGTACTGGAGGAGGAGGGCAGGGACTTGTCCTGCAAACACTGGGGTAGGGGATGTGGGGTGGGGGTGGCCAGGAGAGGACAGGGAGGACAGGACAGGCAGGGAGGCAGCCCACCTTGTAGGAGGGAGCCAGCTTGATGAACACGGTGGTCCTCTTGTCCCAGATGACGATGATGCCCGTGCTGGACTCCACCACCAGGTACTGGCCCACCTCCCGCGTGGTGTAGGCCACGTGGCGACCCTCATCCCGCTGGATCACCACTCGATGCTTGTCTTCCAACTTCAGCTCCGTCCTCTGCCCAGAGGAGAGCCCCAGTCACTGGCTAGCCTGAGGGTCCCCCAGGGCTCACACGTTCCCGGGGCCGGCAGCACTCACCCCCATGAAGATTTTGATGGCCTTGGAGCAGGTGACTCCCGTGGTGCCACAGGGGACGTTCTCGGTGATGATGCTGAATGAACCCAGTGAGGAGTTCTGGCTGCAGTAGTCCTGGGGGCCACGAGGGGGAGGTCAGCCAGGACGGCTGGGCCCCAGGTACCCCCCAGGGCACACCCATCCTAGCTGGTGGGGCTACAGCCACTGAGCACACAAACCTGGCCCTGCTCCTGCCCATCCAGGGACTGACCCAACTGCAGGCCCATCCCCTGTCCCCAGGGATCATAGTGCCTCAAAGGGCTGTGGGATTTGGATCTGGAGAGCCTCGTGGGCAGGGGCCTAGCCCTGGCCCTTACTCAGCTCCCTGTACAGGTACCCTCAGTCCCCATGGCTGGGCGGTCAACCCCACCCACCTCATGCACCCACAGGAGGACCACAGAACTGGATGGTGCAGAGGGGATTTTACCACCCCCACCCACCCCTGGCTAGAAGGCCAAATCTCCCTGCAGGTGTGGGTCTGGGGCTGAGGAAAGGCCAGCGCTCCCACGTCTCAGGACCTCTCAGGGAGCTGAGAGCCTCACTCGGGGCAGGCAGAGGGTCCCTGACCACAAGCAGCCAGCTAGGCCGTGGCCATGACTGCACCTGAACAGCCACGTAGGAGCAGTGTCCGTCAAAGTCATAGTACTTCCCATCAAAGGTGATGTAGTGGCCGCTCCCATAAATGGTACAGGTGCCGTGGCACACAGCCTGGGAGCACGCCCAACGTCCTTTCTGGCAGGTGCTGAGGAGGACAGGAGAGGAGCCTGAAGGGACCCGGGGGCCAAGGCCCCCCCACCCACTCATGGGTGCCTGGAGGAGACCCTGGGCATCAGGCAGACAACTCCGTGTGCCGCGCACGCAGGACACCTACAGGTCCATGCTGGCCCCAAAAGTGGCTCCAAATGCCCCTCCCCGCATGGCTTCAAGACCAGCGGCTGACATGAGAGACCCCCCCCGCGGTGGGACAGGGGCTACCACACCCAGGCGGACCCCCCAGGAGAGGCACCTGCCCCTCAGCGCATTCTCCAGTGGCCACCCCTGTGGAGCACGTGGGGCCTGGGAGGCAGCCAGGACAGGCTGGGCCAGCTTACCAGGTGTTGCAGTCCACCTTGATCTTGTCCCCGGGGGAGTACAGGTCCTTGTTGTGGACACAGGGGCACTCCTCCTCCACCACGCAGCCACCCCGGCCGTCGTCCATCAGCCCATCGGGGCACACACAGCCACTGACACACTCTGTGTGGTACTAGAGATAGCCAGAGGGTGGGGTTCGGGGGTGCACAGGTGAGGCTGCAGCCCTCCCTGCGGTCGGGATTGGATGCCCGGCCGGGACTGACAATGCAGTTTCCATCATGTCCTGGACCTCCCACCTCTCTCCCTGGCCCTGGCTCAGGCCTCCCCACTCTCAGGCCCGCCCCTGGGCAGGGAGACTGGTGAGGGCTGCCCGCCGAGGGCTCTACACTGGCCCCTGTGCCCCAGTGGCCCACAGGCTGCCGCTTTCCTCCCAGGGACAGGGACAGCATCCTCAGGACTCAGCACCCAGACCCTGGCTGGGGGCACAGCTCAGGAGCCAGGCTCAGCCAGCCAGGGACCCCCCCCCACCCACAGCAGCACATCCAGCACGCACATAGCCGGCGGCCAGCGTCTGACAGCTGAGGGCTCGGGGCTTCAAGGTGGCCAATGCGGTCAGGTTATTGCAGTCCATGTGGATTTTCGGGGCCGAGCAGCCTGTGGGACGGAGGGGCCACCTCAGCTCCAGCTGAAGCTGAGGGTCTCAGGCAGGCTGGGGAGGTGTGGCCAGGCCAGGGAGGAATGGCTGGGGAGGGTGACTGGGGCAGATGGCCAGGGTGGGCAGGCGGGTGGCCGGAGAGGGGTGGATGGGGAGGGGTGGGCAGGGAGGGCCAGGGAGGGGTGGAGGGGAGGGGTGGTGGGGAGAGGTGACAGGGGCAGCACCACTTACTCTGGCCAAGCAGCCGGATCTGCATACAGTGCAGCTTCCCGTTCTGGCAGACACTGTGGGAGAGGCCAAGGATGAGCAGGGCCCACTCGGGACGGCCACAGACAGCAGCAGCTTCCCCGGGAAGCAGGTGAGCCTGGCGACTCTCGGAGCCCCCACCCAGGCCCCCCTCAGCCTCGGGCATCTCAGCTTCCCCACGTAGAGCCTCCCAGGTCTCCGGGACGCAGCACCCACCATCGTTCCTCCTGCCTGACGACCACGTCCCCCGCCTCCAGGTACAGGCCGTGGTGGTAGCAGGAGCACTTGGCCAGCGGCACGCAGCGGCCCTTCTGGTCCAGGAAGGTGTGGTCAGGGCAGCCACAGCCGTCCACAGGCGCGAAGCCCTGGAGACAGTGGCTGTCGGCCTCGGAGAGGGAGCGGCAGGTCTGCTGGCAGGTGGTCAGGTTGTACAGGAAGACCTGCGAGTTGGGGCAGGAGCCCACGTCCTTGTCTGCAGAGGACCACGGGTGGCGTGAGGGGCGTGAGGAGCCAGACACCCGGCTCCCATCCCCAGGGTGTGCACACTCTGGGACCCACTCCCACACTCGGCCGCCACAGCCCCAGCCCGTCCCGGGTTCCATCACTGCTGTGTGGCCGCCCCTTGCTGTGGGAGGGGCTGGTTTCCCACTACCGCCAGCCGCGGAAGCTGGAGCCTGGTCCACAGCTGCCTGGGAGCCGACCCCTCTCCGCGGACCACCCATGCTCAGGGCCCCAGCCCCATCCCAGGAGCCTGAAGCCCAGACCCATCCCCGGCACGCAGCGTGCAGGGGCAGACTCACTGCAGACACGCTCCCGCCAGCCCCACAGCGTGACACCCTTGGCGGCGCAGGCGCGCGCGTAGGAGGACAGGGCAGCGCACAGGCAGTCCTCGTTGTTCTGACAGTTGCATGTGTCGTATTTGCACCTCTGGGTGACAGAGCAAGGTGGGCGGACAGTGAGGCTGGAGGGCAGAGTGGCTGGCACTCACACATACCTCACACGCACAACCGGGGTGTCCACCTCACATGTGGCGTGGGGGGCTGGGGCTGCCCTGCATCCACCTCGATGGTGTGGGGGGCTGGGTGTGCGGGTCCCACCCACCTTGTAATACTCAGCGGGGTCCACGGCCGAGTGGCACCTGCCGAAGGGGGTCTCTGTCTTCTTGAGGAGGGAGCACCAGTGCTCGGCGTAGTTGGCTGGGGAGTGGATATTGGAACCTCAGCGGGACCTGGGACCCCCATGAGATCCCCTGGACCCCAGACATGGCTCCCCCTGTGTACCCATGCCCAGTCCCCTTCCTCCCCTGGAATCAGATTTCCAGGCAGCTCCAGGCTGGGTAGAGCCCCCTGCAGGGTACCCCCCACCTCCCATCTCTCACCCAGGGCTCAGCATCCCAGTAGGATCCAGCCCAGGCTCTCTTCCGGGTCACCTGGGTGGCTGGCCACCATAAAGCAGCCCCAGCAGGAAGTCGAAGGTGCCATGCTGCCCCGTGGGGAGAGCCGCCTAATTGCCCTCCCCACCCACGCATCTGACTGGAGCCCCGTCTACCCTTGGAGTCCATGGGCGGGTCCCCCAGGTGGGCTGGGCAGGGTGCCGCGTTGCCAAGCCTCACCACTCTCGATGTTCAGGGAGCAGGGGTCGTCCAGCCAGTCCAGCTTGTCCCGGCAGCTGGACTGTGCCTTCCAGCTGTTGGCGAAGCCGGCTCCCGTGGCCTCCACCAGCCCACTGGCCGTCTTGAAATCGTCGCCTTCCAGGCCATTGAAGTTCCCGCAGAGCCCTGAGGGGCCAGGGCAGGTTGGGAAGGGTCTGGGGCTGGCAGGGCAGGGCCCACTATGGGCCTTTGTGGGGACAAGCTCAGTGGAGCCACTCACCCTGCACCTGCCCCTGGGCGGCCTGGTCCAGCGTCACGAAGAGTTGCATGACCGGGGCCAGCTGCACCTGCAGCCGGAGGCCGACGGCCACGCTCACGACGATGTGGTAGGAAGATGGGCGGAAGATGGAGAAGCTCGCTGCAGGCAGGGGTACGGTGAGGGGCACAGTGAGGGGCAGGGAGATGGGCGGGGTGAGGGGCGGGGTCCCGGGACCTGCCAGGCCCAGGTGAGCAGCCAGAAGGTGCCACCCTCCCACCGCCCCCTCCAGCAGAGGACCCGGGATGGAGTCTGCAGGGGGTCACAGGGACCCTCCCAGTGTGGGATCTTCCCACCCAGCCTCCTGGGTCAGAGGCGGCTGGACTGCCCGAATCACTGCAGGCCCCGTGGAGCTCGAAGGGCCCGGGCCCCTCCCTGGGCACTACTCACCAGTCACGTGGGGCAGGTTCACCTGCAGCTCGTTGAGCAGCACGCTGCCATCGGACTTGAAGACCACCACCTGGGGAAGGGCCGAGGGTGCTCAGGGCAGGGAAGGGCCTTCTCGGAGGACCCGGGGCTCCAGTAGGAGAGGGCGGGGCCACTCACGTTCTTCTTCCTGTCGGCCAGCAGCACCACCGTCTTCAGGCAGGTCTGCTTGTCCGTGGAGCCGCAGGGGGCCAGCTCGCCCAGGAGAGCGTAGGAATCATTGTCACCCTGTGACAGGACAGGAGGCAGAGTAGCCGCTGAGGGCCGGGGCAGACAGCACCCTGCACCCTAGGACCCGGCGGTGGCTTAGAAGGGAAGGCCTGCTTCTCATCCTCCAGCCAGAGAGCAGAAGCCCCATCACCTGCCCCGGGACAGCCCATGGGCACCCTGTGCTTCAGGGACAGCAGGCCCACCACCCCCAGACAGCTGAGGGCCTGGATGCCAGCCCAGCTCTGCCCCGTGCCCCAGCCCCTGGGCGGCCTCTACCTTGGCCAGAACGTAGTAGCAGTCCCCATGGAAGGTGAACTTCTTCCCATCGAAGGTGGTGATGTGGGACCCGCCTTCCAGGGTGCAGGTGCCGGGGCAGGGCAGGTCTTTGCACACCCAGCGGCCGTCGTTGCAGATGCTGTTGAGCAGAGGGCACAGGGTCAGGGCTCCGCCGCCCCCACCTCTGCCGTGCCAGCCCTGGCCCGGGACTCACCACTGCTCGCAGTCACTGGTGATCCCCTGGCCCGGCGTGTACAGGTGTCCGTGTAGCCTGCAGTGGCACTGGCTCACAGGAACACAGCCACCGCCCGCGATGTCATCATACACGGTGCCTGGGACGGCCAGGGAGGCAGCGTCACCCCGGCTAGCTCAGAAAGAGCCAGAATCCCCACTGGGCGGCTGCCCCCAGGCCTCCCACCCTCAGGCATCGCTGATCCTCTGGGCTGATGCCTGTGGTCCCCACCCAGTCCCTGGGTCAGGGTCTGGCCATGGGGCCCCAGCCTCCAGGCCGGGCAGGAGGAGGTCTGGCTCCAAGGTGATAACCAGAAGGCAGCCCCCTTCCCGGCCTCCCCAAGCCTTGGGGAAGAGCCTCACACCAAGGCCCCTTCTCCCTGGACCCACCCGGGTGCTGGGTGGAGGCAGAAGCACTTCTGTGCCGCCACTGCCCCCACCACCCAGCAGAGCCGTCCCCTCAGCGCAGGCAAGAACCCAAGGCCAAGGCTGCAGGCGTCTCGCCTGGTGGGCAGTGCCGGGGCAGGGCCTCCTCCACACGCACCTTCCGGGCAGAAACAGCCGTCCATGCGGTGCTCCTCGCACAGGCTGCTCACTTGCAGGTGCGAGCAGGTGTCCATGCAGGGCGAGCCGCTCTCCAGGTACACCATGTTCCCGGGGCAGGTCTTGGCTGCAACCACAGAGGCCCGAGATAAGGGTGAGGCTGGGGCACAGCAGCCGCTCCACCCCGAGGCGCGGTGAGAAGGCCTCCCAGCCCAAGGTCAGCGTCCCCCCGCTCCCGGTCCCCTGCGCAGACACTGCCCCCACCCCCGGGTCTGGGGGGACGGCGCGGGAACCCGCAGGGCACCAGCGCTTACCGCAGAGCGAGGCAGTCCTCCAGTTCCCGGGCCGGCCGCCGGCGTGGGAGCACTGGCGGGAGAACTCGGCCACGGTGCTGCAGACGCAGGCGTCCCCGCCGGAGCAGCGGCAGCGGTCCTGCTGGCAGGCTAGCAGGTACGGCTCCAGCGGCACCCGGTCCTGGCAGTCGGTAAAGGCCTCGGCGGCCAGCAGCCGCTCACACTCGGCGCGCTGGGAATGGACGTGGGTGAGCACGCTGCTCAGAGGCCAGCTCCGCCGGGACCCCCACCCGGGACGAGGGGACTCACGTGCTCGGCACAGGATGCTGCGGCCGGCTCCTCCTCGGGGTCCTCGCACTCCACGTCAGGCTGGTTAATTTTCTGCATGTTCCCGAACTCCAGGGCACTGAAGAGCACACCTGGGGACGCACGGCCTTCAGCAGGGCTCCCGGGAGCCCCCAGACCACCCGCCCCCGCCAAGTCCTCTGGGCCTCACCGTCAGAGAGGAATTCTGAATAGCTCTGCAGGCCATTGTAGTCCCCGCAGAGGCCACAGGTGCGGTTCCGGAACTTACTGTCCAGCTCCAGCTGTTGGGGAGGGAGCGGGTGAGCTGGGTTCCCATCCGGCCCATGGCCTCCCGGACAGGGGCCAGGAACCCCCTCGCTGCTCATTTGAGCCAAAGGAAGGTGGGACAGGAGGGAGGGCAGGTGACCGAGAAGCCAAGTACATTTGGGGAGGGTGAGGCCCGGGGGTCAGGGCCAGGCCGGCTTCTGCTGCTGCCCCCCAAGTCCAGCGCCGACGTCCTGCCCACCCTGCCCTCCCTTGGGGTCCACCCAGAGGCCTGACGGAGCCCCCGCAGCCCCACGAGCCCGGGGCCCCTGAGCACCATGATCGCGTCCTCGCGGTTCCACAGGAGGGCGAGGCCGGCGCGGGAGTACACCTTGGTGTAGGCGTCACTCTTCTCGATGAGCAGCCCGGGGCTATAGTGCGGGGTGCTGACCCTGGCCGGAGCACGTCGGGGTCACTCTTGGGTTCACCGCCCAGACCCCCCGACCCCGGCTTTTCCTCCCGGGACCCTGCCGCCCGGAGGGGACTGAAGCTGTGCGAGTGGTGGGGGCGGCTCTGCCCAGGTCAGCGGACTCGGCTGGCCTCTGGCGTGGGAGGACATGATCTAAGAGCCCCTGTCCATCTCCGCTGGCCGGGCTTCCCCGCAGAGCCACCTCCGGCCTGTATGGCCCTCTCCACTCCCTCCTCGGGGCACAGTCCTGGGCAGGGTCCCCTCTCAGGGCCCTGAGGACACCGGGTTGGGAGACTAGGGAGGGCCAGGCTGCCCAGCCCCCTTCCAGGCCCCCTGCTCAGTGGAACAACCCCCCACAGGGCCCCCCAGGCTGCCCCTGAGTCTGTCAGGGCCTGATCCCACCTTCTGCCGGTGCCCGTGCTGGCCCAAGTAGAGACATTCACCCCAGCCTCTGCACCTCGGTGCCCAAGGGCCTCTACCTGTCCCACCCACCATGCCCACACCTGAGGGTCTCTACCCTCCCACCCTCGCCCACACCTGAGGGTCTCTACCTCCCACCCTCGCCCACACCTGAAGGTCTCTACCCTCCCACCCTCGCCCACACCTGAGGGTCTCTCCCTCCCACCCTCGCCCACACTGGAGCCCCTTGCAGAGAACTGAATCCCCACGGCTGCAGGTGGGGAACCCGCTGGAGAGGAACGCACCCACAGGGCCTCATTGTTCAGGAGACAACAGCACAACAATAGCTGGGGGTGGGGAGGGGTCCCCCACAACCCCCCACAGCCCCCTACAGCCCCCCTGCACCCGCTTCTGTAACTCTAGCCTGGGGGTGGAGCACACGGCCACTCCACGCCCAGGACCAGAGACAGGAGCCTCCAGGGTGCCAAGGCCGCCCCGAGCCTGGTGGGCTCCCTCGAGGGGAGGAGCCGTCCGGGCCACACGCGAAAGGGTTAACTAAAACCCTTTGCCTGGGCTCATCAGTGTTTGTTGAATGAATCAGTGACCTGAACCCAAACAGCAAGGCTGTTCTAAGCTATGTGCTGGGACAGAAAGGCGCTATGAGGGATACCCCTGCGGGAGCCGTCGACCCCCTTTGCCGGACGTGGGAGAGGCGCCGCCCGCCACACTCACACGGCCCCGTTCAGCACGGCCAGGTGGCGGGTGAGGTAGATGGTGTCGTCCTTGATGGTCAGCAGGATGGACTCCACCTTGGGGGGCGCCCTGGCCTGGCCTGGGCCCCGCTTCAGGTGCACAGCGAATTCCTTGTAGGAGCCTCTGCAGTCGGAGGCAAAGTTGTAGTCGCAGAGGCCGGGGAAGCGGAAGACGTCGCCGTCGAAGGTCTTGTAGTGGAAGTCGCCCCAAGCGCTGCAGACGTTGTGGCCGTGGTCTCGGGTTCTGCCCTCTGAGGGAGCAGCGGGGGACAAGGGGTGAGTGGCGCCGGCCGGGGAAGGCTGCCAACGCTGCCCTCGGGAGGAGGGCCCCACAGAAGACCTGGAAGCAGCTTCAAGCCCAGCGCAGGCCCTGGCCGGGAAAGGTTCCCTCTGCTGGGCCTCGGTCACCCCCCCCAGGGGTCTCAGGCCTTATACCCCCGCCTCACCCAGCGAGGAGTGAGGCCCGCTGCCGAGCAGGGTGTAGGGGAGGGGGTCTGGGCACCCCGCAAGGGCTATGCAGCCTCCACCCTTCCGGGGTCTCTGCCACCTGAGACGGGGGCCTCCCGGTGGGGTCCTGGCCACCCTTCCCTCCCCAGCAGACAATGACCCAGCTCACTGGGGCCTGGGCTGCTGTTTCCACCTGGTGCTGGCCCGGGGACCCACAGTGTTGACTGCTCCACCCCGGGCAGTCAACCCCAAAGGAATGGCAGAAGAACCCCGTCCTTCCAGCCCCTTGAAAGTCAGCAGAGCTGGGGGCTAGAATCCAGGCCCGGAGCCTCAGCTGAGCCGCCCGGAGCCTCAGCTGAGCCGCCCAGACCGCTAGGAGGCACCCGGCGACCACCTCCGCCTCCTGGATGCGACTGGCCTGCCCACCAGCCCCGGCCCCAGGACACTCTGCCCTCTCACCTGTCTGGAGCTCTGAGCCCCTGGCCAAAGACAGGGCCAGGCAGACGGCTGCCAGGCGGGCTACTGGCAGCCCCATGGTGGCTGGGAGGGGCGGTGTGGGTTGCGCCCGGGGAACAGGGGTCCGGGCCTTATATGCCCCAGCAGGAGTGGGAGGGCGGGAAGGTAAAGGAGGGCCAAGGGGTGGGTGTGGCGTTTGCCAGATGATCAGGAAGACAGCTGTGGGGGCCCGGGCCACGGGGAAATATTGGTTCAGGTTATCAGAGGTCATCTCTTTATGGCTTCCTGGGTGAACGCAGCCTTCTTCAGGATGCGGCCAACACACACCCAGGGAACACGTCCAGCTACTAGCGGGATGAGCCCAGCGTGGCTGGGGGAGGGGTGTCCTGCCAGAAGAATGTCTGGTCAGGCTCCGTAGCCCCCCATGGGCCCCCGGGCCCCCGCTGAGCCAGTCCCAGGTCTGATCGGGCTCACGTTACCCTGGGAAGACCAAGCCCTTTCTGGGGCCCAAGCCCTGGGGCAGCTTCCAGGCCTGACCCAGGAAGGGGCCTCCCTGAGAGCAGGGAGGATATGGGATCCTTTGGGGTCCTGGGGGGCCACCGACTTGCATGGGACACTTGGCCGGGCTCACAGAGCTGTCTGAGGCCCCAGCCTCCCACCACCCTCTAAGCCCATCCTTTTCCCAGGCTGAGCCAGTCTCTGGAATTACATGTAATTGGAACTTGAGGGGTAGCCGCCCAGCCAGGGGAAAGGTTACAGAATCCCGCACGTGGGGAGCCAGCTGGTGGCCGGAAGTGGCCATCTGTCTCTTCTGCGGACCTCAGGGCTGAGGGCTGAGAAGGGAGCAGCTCGCCCATGCTCCCCAGAGCCACCTCTCAGTCGGGGTGGGGGTCAGGCCCCTGAGGCTTGGGCCTCTGATGAGTCTCAGTGTCACCCGCCGAGCCCAGCAGGTCTGTGGAAAGCCTGGAGAACTGGAGCTCACAGAGACACAAACCGTGAGACCACTGGGCACACCAGTGCTCACCCCGGCCCGGGAGGACACAGGCAGGTGTAGCCGGTGGGTAAACTGACGTCTGGGGCCCTCCCCCCTCTACATTTTTCTCCCCCTGAAAATAGATCCTAGCCCTGAGTTGGGTTCATGGCTTTGGCCCAAGGGGAGGGGGACGTGCTAGCAGCATGATGGCCGTGGGGAGGGCTCACCCCAACAGTTAAGGAGACTCGGGGCCCGAGGTGCCAAGCCTCTTTCCCTGGCTGACCTGCTTCTCAGACCAGCTTCCCCCAAAGAGGCGGCGACCCCCTGAAGCTGGAGCCCTCACCTGGGCTGAGCCGGGTCGGGGAGCCCTGCCAGCCTTCCCCAGCCCAGCCCTCTAGCTCCACCTCCCACTCAGGACCCACAGGGGTCCCCGCCCTGCAGAGATGTCAGGGACAAGGGTGGCCAGGAGCCAGGGCCTGGGACGTAGCCACTCCTGGCCTCCTGCGGTGCCCACCAGCACCAGGCCCCGAGTCTGTGCTCCCTGCCAGGACCTCGGCACATGGGAGAAGCTGAGTGTGTGGCCCCAGCAGGACTGGGATTAGAAAACTGGAGCCAGCAGGGCCAGGCCAGAGGGGACCATTGTCCACCTCCCTGTGTGGCCTCCGCACACTGGCACTGAGCCCTGGGAAAACCCCAGGATGGCCCCAACTTCAGCCCCCACCCCCCAAGGGGCCTCGGGGCAGATTTTCCAGGCCAGGCTCCCTGCCCTGGGGGGACTGGAGGGACCCTGGCCGAGCACAGGCTGCCCAGCACAGCCCCTCCTGTCCTGAAGCGTGAGGTGCTCTGACCCTGTGTCCCCCCTGGGCGGGCAGTGGTGGTGCCCAGGCTCAGGGGTCTAACCCTAACACCCCTCTCGGCCTGTGGCCAGGTCCCAGGTGAGAGCCCTGTCTGAGCTCATGGGCAGCTCTGCGTGGGGTGAGGTGTGAAGAGCTGAGGCCCATTCCTAACGGGGAAAGGGAGCTGGGGAAGACAGCGGTGAGGGGTCCCTCAGGCCAGGGTGACTGGAGTCACCGGCGCCCCCACAGCGAGAGTGTCCCCGACCTCTTTGACTCCCAGCCCCGGCCAGTCCCCACTGCCGGATTCGCAGCATCTACCGGGGTCTTGGAGGCAATGGGGCTGCACAGGTTGGCAGGGTGGGAGAGTGGACAGCCGCACCACCCTGGGATCCCATCACCACCCTGTGGCTTTCCCCTGGGGCTCGAGGGGCCCCGGTGTCACGAGAGAGTGGGGGCTTTGACCGCTCCAAGAAAGCTGCCTGTCGGTTCTGCTTTCTGTGTCAAGGATGTGACGGCCACCCAGTGGCAAGCCAGATGCTGTGGAGCCAGGAGCCCACAGCCCACAGCCCCACATCAGGCTGCCCCAGCCTCAGGCCCCGGCTGGGACTCAGAGCCGGGGCCGCATGGAGCTCAGACCCTCACACAGACAGCATCCTGGCCTCCCGGCCGCTCCCCGCCCCACCCACACCCGGCATGTTTACGCTGATGAGACGCTGTCACCAAGGCCAGCATGGAGTTGAGTCGTGACTGCAGGGAGGAGGCAGCACAGACGTCCCACGGCGCCTGAAGTGATGCCCCCTCCCCACTGTGTGTCCACAAACCTGACTCACCAGGAAGCCCAGTGAGGGGCAGCCATTCAGGGGTCAGAGCCACCGAAGGAGGAGGGAGAAGGGAAAGGAGAGGGAGGAGGAGGGAGGAGAGGAGGAAGAGGAGGCTGGGGAGGGAGGGGAGCAGAGGGAACCCCTGTGCTGCTGGGGGAGCTGAAGACAGGAGGCGTGTCCCCCGCCCTGTCCAGTGGCTCACCTCTGGCTCGGGCAGTGGCTGTGGGTCTGCACGGCGGGCCATGGCCGGGCGCTGGGCTGGATGCTGCTGTGAAGGGATTTCTCAAATGTGACCCTGGCGAGGCGGGCAGGTCTCACACAATCCGCAGAGGGCCTTGAGGAAGAGACGTATGTCCTCCACAGAATGCGGCGAGTGGCCTCCAGCTGGCCTCCGGGGTCTCCAGCCGGTGGCCCCCACCCTTGCATGAGCCAAGTCCCTAGAGTAACCCGACAGCCCACTGGTGTTTCCCTGCAGAACACCAGTGCTCCCCATGTGGCCAAACCCTCCCACGGGGATGGGGGACCAGCACGGAACCTGGTTTCCCAGAGAGCACCCCACCCACCCACACCACAGCTCCCTGCATCCCCCGCTGCAGCGCCTCCCCCCATGGCCTGTGTTGGTGCAAAGTGGCCCCCATCGCTGGTCACTGAAATGTCGGCCTTCAGCAAGTGCAGGCCACCCACTCCTCAGCCACGTGTCATCTGGGGCCATTTTTCCATGATCTCCCCCATGTGGAAGGTCTGATTATCAGCCCACATTACAAAAGGGGAAACTGAGTCACTGGATATCTTGTGCCTCCATCATAAGACCAGTGACTCGGGGCACAGGAGGCCATGCCCACCCTGCCAGCACCAGGCTGCCCAGGCCCAGCCAACTGGGCTTAACCAGGGTGGTGGGGGCTGGCACCCACCCCCAGCACCATGACTCTGGCCCTGCCTTGGTGGGCAGATGGAGAGCACACCCTAAGAAGCCATGGTTCTCAACCCTCTGGACACCACGGAGGACCCAGCCCCAGTCGCAGCCCCGCACAGGGACAGAGTGGCAAGGCCCAGGCCTGCACCCTGGCAGGCAGCATCTGAGGGTTCAAGGGAGGGCAAATAAAACACCAGCCATGCCCACCTCCCAGGGCAGACTCAGACCCCCAAGCATGCCCACTTTCTGGGCCTCCAAAGGTTCTGAGACCCCTGGAGGGAGGTGTGCGCATCACCTCCCAAGGCTGCGGGGGTGAAAGGCTGGATGTCGGGGCCACGCTGTGTGAGGGGTGAGCAGGTGAGCACACAGAGTGTTTGTTCTCAGGTGAGGGATTGAGAGAGGCCAAAACCAGGCCAGGCCTCCGCTGGGTGGGCACTGGGAGGCTCTGTTGAGGAGTCCAGACACCGTGGGGTACTTGCTCCTCAAGATTTGGTCCAGGTGCCATATCCCTTCACTGAACACTGTCCTCACCGCCTTGGCCACACTGTATGACCCTTGCTGGCCTTCCTGCTCTGAATGCTTCAAAGGCAGCAGCCCATGTGGATCCCCCATGGTCACCCTCACAGCAGATGCACTCAATAACTTTGCTTTCGGTGGGTGAGTGGATGGATGATTGGGATGAATGGATGGATGGGTGGGTGGATGGATGGAGGGAAGGAGGGAAGGATGGGTGAATGGGTCAGTGGGCAAGTGGATGGATGAACAGATGGTTGGACGGATGGATGGGTGAATGATGAATGGAGGGAGGGAGGGAGGGAGGGATGGGAGAGAGGGAGGGAGGAGGGATGAATGGGTCAGTGGTGGGTGGATGGATGAGATGGGTGGATGGATTACTGAATGGACAGGTGGATGGATGGAGGCATGGATGAATGGAAGGATGGATGAGTGGATGGGTAGATGGGTGGATGGGTGGACAGATGGGTAGATGAAGGGATGGCTGGATGAATGGACAGGAGGAGGGAGAAATGAGTGATTGGATGGATGGATGGATGGATGGATGGATTAATGGGTGAGTGGGTGGGTGGATGGATGGACAAATGAAATCTCCCTGGTACCAGAGCTCACCTACCATGTGCAGTGAGCCCAGGTGCTCTATAGCCCCACCTCACTGGAGCCCTCAAGCCTGGAAGGAAGGCACTCACCTCACTCCATCCTGTAGACAAGGAAACTGAGACTCAGAGAGGGTGAAAGCTCTCCCCAGCCTCACCCAGCCCCAAAAGCATGGCAGTGCTGCAATGTGGTCCAGAGAATCTCCACAGCCCCAAACTCACACTGTCCACCGCTTGATAACAGTGTGGCCACTTTGTAAAGGAGACTGTTGCTTTTTGGAGAAACCACAATCACAAGTAACGGAAAAATCAGGGGTTCCTAGGTGGTGTCATGGCACCAGGTCAGGAACCTCAATGCCCCCGTGCCCCTTGCCAAGGTGCCCAAAGGGTGGGCCCTTCAGCATCCCCCACCCCCGCCCCTTCAGTGAGTTTATTTCATGCCTTTGTAATACGGTGAGATTGTTTTGCCGCATTCTGCATTTCACCTGTGGCACCCCTCAACCTCCTGAATATGTTTTCATTTGCATACATTAAGGTTCGCTTTTTGTGCTATTAAGTTTTCTGGGTTTTGCAAATGTAGAGTGTCGAATAGCCACCAGGACGCTGGATGGTGGCACCACCCTTGCACATGCCCTGTCTGAGCCCTGCCACTCTCCCCCAAACCCTGGCAACCACTGACCCTTTGTTCTGTCACTATAGTTTGGGCTCTAATATATTTTTCTGATTATGTTTACATTTCTAAGAGCCAAAAAGAACGGTAGAATAACATGCAGCCACTATAAATTATGAGTAGGGTTTTTTATTGCAACAAGGAAAACACAGGATTTACTGGTCGGGAAAGTGCATAGCAACAGTCTAAAACAGCTTGACTGAGGTGGAATTTGCATGCAATAAACTCCATGTGTATGTGTATGATTTGGTCAGTTTTGACATAAATAGGTTGCACCTGTGAAACCACCACTCCAGTCAGGATGGTGAATATGTCCACACCCATCACCCGAAAAGGGTTCCTCACACAGCCTTGGAATCTCTCCCTCCCACCCTTCCCAGTCGGGAGATACCCTGGGTTGCTCTTCCGTGGCTGTAGATTGCATTTTCTAGGATTCTGTACAAGTGGAACTATGCGGTGTGCACTCCTTGGCCTCTTTCCCTAGGATAAGTATGTGCAGGTGCATCCGGCGTTGCTGTGGTGAAGCCTCATTCCTTCCTGTGTGCATTCACTCCTTGCTGAGGGACCCTGGGCTCATTTTCCATTTGAGGCCACTACAAACCAAACTGCTTGGAACCTTTGTGCACAGTCTTTGAACACACACTTTCTTTTCTGCCAGGTAGATGCCTAAGAGTAAACTATCCAGATCAGACAGGGAGGTCTATGTTCAACTTTCTGAGAAATTACTAAACTGCTTTCCAAAGTGGTTGTGCCATTCTACATTCCCACCAACAGTGCACAAGACATTTGTTACCCCACAGTCTTGTCAACACTTAGGATGGTCAGTCTTTTTAATTTTAGCCATTCTAAAAGAAAAAGAAAAAAAAATGTTAGCCATTCTTATAAGTGTGTGATGTGGTCTCATTATGACTTGAAATGGTTTTTCCTTAATGACTAACAGTGTTAAGAATATTTTTATATACTTCTCTGCCATCCATATGTATTTTTTTCCACTTTTTGAAACACGGTGGCTCATGCCTCTCACTTTGAGAGGCCAAGGCAGGCAGATCACCTGAGGTCAGGAGTTGGAAACCATCCTGGCCAACATGGTGAAACCCTGTCTCTACTAAAAATACAAAATTAGCCCGACATGGTGGCACATGCCTGTAATCCCAGCTACACTGGAGGCTGAGGCAGGAGGATTGGTGGAACCCAGGAGACGGAGGCTGCAGACAGCCAAGATCATGCTACTGAACTCCAGCCTGGGTTACAGAGTGAGACTCTGTCTCAAAGAAAAAAAAATTATTTCAAAAACCTCTATTATATAGTTTTGCTTTTTTTTTTTTTAGACTGAGTCTCACTCTGTCACCCAGGCTGGAGTGCAGTGGTGCGATCTCGGCTCACTCACTGCAACCTCTGCCTCCTGGGTTCCACCGATCCTCCTGACTCAGCCTCTGGAGTAGCTGGGAGTACAGGTGTGTGCCACCACGCTGGCTAATTTTTTTTTTTTTTTTTTTTTTTTTTGTATTTTTAGTAGAGACAGGATTTCGCCATGTTAGCCAGGATGGTCTTGATCTCCTGACCTCACGACCCGCCCACCTCGGCCTCCCAAAGTGCTGGGATTACAGGCATGAGCCACTGCACCCAGCTTCGTTTTGCTTTTTCAACAAACACTGGGTGTGGTTTTTAAATATTAAATTCATTATAGAGAAATCTTTGGTAATATACTCGTAACTGGCATAGCAATTTCTGTCAAAACACTTCCTCCTCATATCCTGGTGTGACAGTCTAACTTATGATATCTCATTTCTTTTCTAAAAAAAAGTCCATTTACTCCTGGGCTTATAAGCCCCATAAGTCTTCTTTAGTGAAATGCCTACTCCAAGCTTTTGCCCATTATTTATTGGGTTATTGGAGTGGGTTTCTTTTCAAAGATCTAAACGTTATTAATTTAAGATCTAAGTGTTATTCTAGATACCACTCCTTGTCAGAGATTCCTTTGTAGAGAGTTTTCTCCCAGTCTGTGTCTTCTCTTCTCATTCTCTCAGTAGTGTTTTTAAGAGTAGGAGTTTTTAAATTTTCATAAAGTCCAATTGATCATTTACTTTTTTATAGATTTTGCCCTTGGTAGTAAATGTAGGTTTTCCTTGCCTAACCCCAAAGTCACACAAATATTTTCCCCTATGTTTTCTTCAAGAAACTTTATACTTTGGGGTTTTACATGACACATTTTGAGTTAACTTTTTATATATGGTGTGAGGTATGACTTGAAGTTTATCTTATTATGTAAAGATAATAGGCTACGGATAGCCTATTGTTCTAGCAGCATTTGTGGACAAGACTATTTTTCTTCATTGCAATACTTCTGCTCCTTTGTTGAAAATTCAATTAGCCATGTGGGGTCGTGTCTGCCTGTAATCCTAGCTACTGGGGAGGCTGAGGTGAGAGGATCACTTGAGCTCAGGATGTGGAGGTTGCAGTGAGCTGAGATTGTGCTGCTGCACTCCAGCCTGGGTGACAGAGGCAGACCCTATCTCAAAAAAAATTTTTTTAAGAAAAAATAGGTCTGGGAGTGGTGGCTCACGCCTGTAATCCCAGCACTTTGGGAGGCCGAGTCGGGCGGATCATGAGGTCAAGAGATCGAGACAATCCTGGCCATGGTGAAACCCCATCTCTACTAAAAATACAAAAATTAGCTGGGCATGGTGGTGCCCAGCTGTAATCTAGCTACTAGGGAGGCTGAGGCAGGAGAATTGCTTGAACCTGGGAGGCAAAGGTTGCAGTGAGCCGAGATTGCGCCACTGCACTCCAGCCTGGTGACAGAGCAAGACTCCGTCTCAAAAAAAAAAAAAAAAAAAGCAAGAAAAAATAATTATTGTTTATATAGACATAAATTTGTTTCTGGACTCTACTCTGTTCATTGATCTGTTTATCTGTCTTTATGCTAATGCCACACTGTTCTGATTATCATAGCTTTGTAACAGTTCTCTATCTCAGCCAATGTTTCAGTTTCTTCCAACTTTACCCCTTTTTTGGGACTGCTTTGGCTCTTCTATGTCCTCTGCATTTCCCTCTAAATTTAGTCTCAATTTGTCAATTTCTACCAAGAAAAAAAAAAGGCTGCAGGGATTTTGACTGAGATTGCATTAAATATACTTAACAGTTTAGAAAGAACTTACATCTTAGCAATATGGGGTTTTCCAGCCACGAGCAAGGTGTACGTCTGTTTCTGCAGGGCTCCCACTTCCGTCCCAGTGGTTCCCCATTTTCAGTGGACTCATCGTTCACATATTTCGTCAGATTTTTCCCTAAGTATTTAATATCTTTATGCTATTGTAAATGATATTTTTGTTCCCATTTCCAATTATTTATGCTAATATAGACAGATACCCCTGATTTTTCTCAGGACTTTTTACTGTGGAAAGGTCCACAACAGAACTTCTCGTCTTACCCAGTCAAGTGCATGGCTCAGTGGTGTTGACGGTGGCATCATGCTGTGCAGCCGTCACCAGCATTCATCTCCAGAACATTTCCATTTTTTTAAAACTGAAACTCTGTTCCCGTTAAACACACACTCCCCTCCCCCTCCCATCCCAGGCAGCCCCATTCTGCTTTCTGTCACCATGAATCTGACAACTTGAACACCTCAAATCAGTGGAAGGATACAGGGTTTGTCTTTTTCTGTCTGGCTCATCTCACTCAGCATCCTGTCGCCTATCTGCATTGTAGTCAGTGTCAGAATTTCCTTCCTTCCTTTTCAAGGCTGAGTAATATTCCACTGTAAGGACAGACCACATTCTGTTTATCCATTCACCCGTTGATGGGCACTTGGGGTTCCACGCTTTAGCTGTTACGAATTTGTGAATAATACTGCTATGAACGTGGGTGTGCAAATATCTTTTCATGACCTGCTTTCAATTTCTTTTGTTTTGAGATGGAGTCACTTTGTCACCCAGGCTGGAGAGCAGTGGTACAGTCTCAGCTCACTGCAACCTCTGCCTCCCGGGTTCAAGTGATTCTCCTGCCTCAGCCACAAGAGTAGCTGGTATTACAGGCACACACCACCATGCCCAGCTAAATTGTTTTTGATTTTTAATAGAAATGGGGGCTTGCTATGTTGGCCAAGCTGGTCTCGAACTCCCAACCTCAAGTGATCTACCCACCTCGGTCTCCCAAAGTGCTGGGATTACAGGCGTGAGCCACTGAGCCTGGCCTCTAATAGAAATTTTAAAATGATATGAAGATGATTTAAAGTGTAGGTGAGGATGTGGGCAGGTGCAGTGGCTCACGCCTGTAATGCCAGCACTTTGGGAGGCTGAGGAGGGCAAATCACCTGAGGCTAGGAGTTCGAGACCAGCGTGGCCAACATGGTGAAACCCCATCTCTATTAAAAACACAAAAATTAGCCAGGCGTGGTTGTGGCACATGCCTGTAATTCCAGCTACTGAGGAGGCTGAGGCAGGAAAATCGCTTGAGCCCAGGAAGCGGAGGTTGCAATGAGCTGAGATCATGTCACTGCACTCCAGCCTGGGTGATAGAGACTCTGTCTTAAAATAAATAAATAACACGGGAAGATGCAGGTAGATTATATGCAAACACCAGGCCATTTTATACAGAGAATTAGAGCGTGCACACACTTTGTGTCCTGGGGTGCTGGAACAATCCCCCATGGATGGACAACCTCAGTTGCCTTCTGTAGATTCTCAATTATGCACAGAGGGTCACATCACCTGTCAGTTTCACCTCCCCCTTCCCGCCTAGATCTTTTAAATTTCTCCATCTTCCCGATTGCCTGGCTGTGGTTTCCAGTGCCCTGTTGATTGGAAGTGGTGAAAGCAGGTATCTCGGTCTCATCCCTGATTTCAGGGGAAGCGCTGGTGCTTCAGCAGATGTCATCTGCAGGCTTTTGGTGAAGGCCATGATGAGGATGAGGATGTTCTCTTCCACTTTTGGGAGTTTTTATCGGGAGTGGGTGTTGAGTTTTGTTCAGTGTGAGCTTCTGCACTGACTGAGATGCTGGTATGGTTTGTCGTCTTAAGTCTGTTCAGAGGATGAATCATGTTGATGCTGAATGTGAGACAGACTCTGGATTTCTGGAATCCAGAAATGGTAGGGTAGACCTGGCCTCAGAGGAGAAGTTGGAGAGTATTCCTTTCTTTTCAATTATTGTTGGAAGGGTTTATGCCCTTTGGTCATAATTTTAATGCACTGTTCGACTGGATTTGCAACAATCTTGTTTAGAGTGAGAACACATGACTACAGGGAGGGGAACAAGGCACACCAGGGCCTGACGTGGGGAGAGGGAGAGCCGCAGGACAAACAGCTAATGCATGTGAGGCTTAATACCTAGGTGACGGGCTGGCAGGTGCAGCAAAGCACCTGGCACATGTTCACCTGTGTAATAAACCTGCACCTTCTGGACACGTATCCCAGGACTTAAAGTAAAATGAATTTAAAAAAAAAAACTGTTTAGAATTTTTACACCTGTGGACCAGGCACAGTGGCTCACGCCTGTAATCCCAGCACTTTGGGAGGCCAAGGCGGGTGGATCACTTGAGGTTGGGAGTTCGAGACCAGCCTGACCAACATGGCAAACCCCCGTCTCTACTAAAAAAAAAAAATACAAAAATTATCTGGGTGTGGTGGTCAGCACCTGTAATCCCTGCTACTCAGGTGGCTGAGGCAAGAGAATTGCTTGAACCCGGGAGGCAGAGGTTGCAGTGAGCTGAGATCGCACCACCGCACTCCAGCCTGGCAACAAGAGCGAAACTCCATCTCCAAAAAGAATTTTTACGTCTGTGTTTATGAGGGATGTAGGTTCATAGTCTCCTTACAACGTTTTCATGTGGTTTTGGAATCAGGGTAGACCTGGCCTCAGAGGATAAGTTGGAGAGTATTCCTTTCTTTTCAATTATTGTCGGAAGGGTTTGTGCAGAGCTGACAGACTTCTTTCTTGCCTCTTTGGTAGAATTCACCCGTGAAATCATTTGACCCTGGGGTTTTCTTTGTGGGAAGGTTTTGTTTGTTTTATTTATAATTCCATTCCTTTAACATATAGGGCCGTTCAAGTTATTTCTGCTCAGCTGGATGTCCGGTAGTCACGTCTCTGAGGCATCTGTCCGTTTTGTCCCGGTTGCCGAGTGTACTGACTCAAGTTCTTCACGATGTCCCCAGCCGTCTCCGTAATGCCTGCAGCATCTGTGGCGTCGCCCCTCTTGTTTGTAATCTTGGTGATTTGTCTGTTTTCTCGTTTTTTCCGCCAGCTTGGCTAGGGAATCATCCATCTTACTCATCTTCTCAAAGAACCAGCTTTTGGTTTCATTGACTTTTCTCTAGCGTTTCATGTTGTCATTTTATCAATGATTTTGCTTTTTCCTGCTCACCTTGGGCTTAATTTGCTCTTCTCTTAAGGTAGAGAGAGGGTTGGTTTCAGGCTCTTCCTCTTTTCCAGGGTAGGAGTGGAATGTCGTGGGTTTCCTCCAGAAGCCGCTTTGGCTAAACCGCGAGTTCCCTCCTCCCTGAGGCCGTCTCCTCACCCCCTGCTGGTGCATCTCCAGCTTCTGTACCTCGGACTGACCTTGAAAGTCCACCTGGCACCCATCACTGTGCAGTCAGCCACGCTCACGTTTCAAACAGCAGGAAGTCAATGCAGAGAACCGGGTACCCAGGTGCTGGAGGCAGGAGGAGAAGGTGGGCACCGAGGCACCTGACACTATGAACACCAGGAAGCAGCTTCCACTCCTGGGGCTGGGGGAGCAGATGAAAGAGGCTGGGCTGCCAGAACCTGGGAAGATAGAGAAAGGAGGGGTTGGCAGAGCCGGCACTGGGGTGCCAAAAGAAGGGGTGGGCTGCAGTAGCTGTGGAAGGATGCTAAAGTCAGTAGGCTGGAAGCCCCCCTCAGTGGCTGGAGGGTCCTGAAAAAAGCTGGTGAAGGAACAGAAATCTCTCCTCACCTCCCACCAGTGCCTTCCAGGAAGCCATCTGGCCAAGAAGCCTGAGTGTGCACAATCTCAGCTGCATGTATCAGTCAGCTAGTGCTGCATAACAAAGCACCCAAAAACCAAGGGCTAAAAACAATAAGTGTTGGATGGATGATAGATGGATAGAGAGATAGATGAGATAGAGATGTGTGTGTGTGTGTGTGTGTGTGTGTGTGTGTGTGTGCAGGGGTTAGGGTATATACATGTGTTTTCTAGTGTTTTCCCCTGAGAAGGTCTACAAAAAATGACACCCCAGTAGTAATTACCACACCCAATGCCCAGAAAGGCTTCTAAATACCATTCTCCAGTGAAAAGAACCAGGACTCCTTAGAGAAGTTGCTGGGTGTCTGGGGAAGGAAATGACAAGATAAACCTGGAACATTTTGTGGCACCAGAAAATGAGGATGTGGTCAGAAAACAGATGGGGCCACAGCACGAGAGCACACCGGAGCCAGTGAGAAGGAACTGCCGTGGCCACCACCGGAACAATGTGAGCAACAAAATAAAGGTCATATTGGATTATAACCCAAAGAATACGAGACATATCTACGAACCCAGAGTGAAGTAAAGAATTGCATAAACAAAGGAGAATCGGCTTATTTTTATACAATTCCAGTGAGTTCGTGCAGAAGAAGCGAAGTAAATAGAAAATCACCATCAGACACCACAGGATTAGCAGCTGTCTACAGCTAAAGTCAGCAGGCTGCAGAAGAGAAACAGGTTATTTACACAAACGCAAAGTATCCTCTGTAACATATGTATTAATTACAAAGTAGCAAAATAGTAACTTTGCAGGGTACAGGCCTGGCAGACGCCACCTGAGCCGAGGCACCAAGGTAACAGCCACAGCAATGGCACAGGTAGCATCAGACACTCTGATAAGCCACACTAGGAAGGGCACGTGGCCTTCCCAGATGCCGGCCGACACCTACAATCCCAGCATTTGGGGGGCCTAAGGTGAGAGGACCGCTTGAGGCCAGGAGTTCCAGACCAGCCTGGGCAACCTGGGGAGACCCTGTCTCTGCAGAAAATGTTAAACATTAGCTGGGCACCGTGGCGCGTGGACTCCGGGGTTCCCAGGGACCTGAGTCTCCACCCAGTGGGGCTGGACCCCAGGTGTGACCTGTGCCGGATGTCCCTGGCTGACGTTTGCTTTCTTTATGACTCCCTTCCTTTATTGCACTGTTTAATTTAATCAAATGGTGCCCGAGGTGTAAGGAGCAGGATTTTATGGCCTCGGGGTGACCCCGCAGCAAGGCTTGGCCCTTTCCATCTTTACTTTGTGGGCCCAGGGCTGCCCCGCCCTCAGCAGTGACGCTGGGGGAGCCCGTGACTCATGTGCCAGGAATTGGGAGGGGTGCCGAAGGCTGCGCAGAGATGCGGTGCTCATGGAAATCAGAGAGTACAGGGCCATCCCCGGGTGGAGGAAAAATGTCCCCCCTCCCCGGGCAGCTCTTCATCATTCGGCCTCTTCCCTCCTCTTCTGTTCTGGGAGATTCCTGGCATCCTCCTAAACATTCCTGTGGACAATTCTGTAGACCAACCCTTCTGGTTAAATGACTGATCCTTCTGGTTAAATGACACGTCTCTGGAGGTAAAGCACTAACGGAATGTCCAGAACTCAGAGATGTGCTCGGAAGCTCTGGGGGTCCCATGTCAGCAGCCCGGGGTCCCCAGGCAGCAGTGCCGTTTCAGATGGGGAGGGGTCCCGGCTGCCTGGCACCGTGGCCTGGCACAGATGCTCGTCTGTGATGGGTTCTGGACGGCAGCGACCTCGCTGGTCCTGGGGGTGAGCAGTGTTTGTGAATCTCGGCTGGCATGGGCCCCATGCACACGCCTCAGTCTTCCCGGCTGTCCCTGCAGATGGTTTTACAGTCTCTTTTCCCACACACAATACACTGAGGAAATTAAATATGTGTTGAGCACGTGATTTTTTTATTTATTTTGAGACAGGGTCTCACTCTGCTGCCCAGGCAGGAGTGCAGTGGTGCAATCTTGGCTCACGGCAGCCTTGAACTCCTGGGCTCAAGCGATGTTCCCGCCTCAGCCTCCTGAGTATCTGGGACTGCAGGTGTGCACCACCATGCCCAGCTAATTTTTTTAGTTTTTAGAGGCAGGGGTCTCACTATATTGCCCAGGCTGGTCTTGAACTCCTGGTCTCAGGTGGAGCCCCCGCCTCGGCTTCCCGCAGATCCAGAAACTTATCCCGTGCTCTCCGTTTTCCTCCCAGAACTATGGTTAAGGGTCAGCCCGGCCCAACTGTCGCTCTGCCTCTGCTGCTCCTCATGGAACCCGCATGCCCCTCGCCTCTGATGGCTGAGAGCCACCGCTGGGTCCCGGGGTCCATTCTTCCTGCCTGTGGCTCCCACTGTGGGGTCTTTGGCCCTGAGAGAAGGGCCGCCCAGGGTCTCTTCCTCTTTCTATCTCCCTCCCTCATACATTTCTCAGTGTGGGGAAGGTCTGTCCGGACCTTCTGTGTGGGTGAGGACGACTTAAGCGACAAGCCCGCCATCGCCTGCCAGTCTTCCAAGGCCTCTTCGTCCCTTCCTCCCAGTGACCCAGGCAGGCCTGGGACTTTGAGTTTAACACAGACCCCTTCTGTCTCCGTTGCAGCCAGCGGGGCAGCCTGATGGCTAGTGCCCTCCCTGAACCGCACCCCGAAAGGCAAACTCTACCTGGTGGGTACCTGCTGCACATTCCACGTGACCCTCTCGTGGTCCTCCCATGCCCCATCCTGCATTTCTGTCTGTCTGAGCAGGACGGACACGCCCACTGCGTGGCTCTTGCCGTGGACTCACCCATGTGGCTCACACTCAGCTCCGCCTCTGGGGCTGGACTTGAGCCGCCTGCCTGGGCCCCGTCAGTGGGGATCAAACCCTTGTTCTTACACCTGTCCCCGGAAGCGTCACGTTTTTTTAGGGAGGTGACAAATGCGTCACTTTTTTCTTCGTTATTTCTTCCTTTATTTGTATGCTTGGAAAAGTGCTCTTCCCCTAAAGATCAAACAGTCGACTCCATTTTCTTCTTACTCGTTTTTAAATGATTCTACTTTTCCTTATTTTTACCGTATAAGCATTTCTCATGTTAAACCTTATTTTTTATTAAACATTATTTTACTAAACATTATTTTTAAATTTTAAATTATTTTGGGTTTTTTTTGTGGGGTTTTTGTTTTTCATTTTATTTTTATTTTTTGTGATGGAGTGTCGCTCTGTTGCCCAGGCTGGAGCGCAGTGGCTCAATCTCAGCTCCCTGCAACCTCTGCCTCCCCGGTTCAAGCGATTCTCCAGCCTCAGCCTCCCGGGTAGCTGGGACTACAGGCACGGGCCATGACACTGGGCTAATTTTTGTGTTTTTAGGAAAGATGGGTTTCGCCACGTTGGCAGCGCCAGTCTCAAACTCCTGACCTCAAGTGATCCACCGATTTTTATTCAGTGTGTTTTTGGTTCTAGGAGGTCCAGGGGTAATTATTACTGGTGCTGAGGGCCGTGGTGTTGTGCTGAATCTTAGTGGGGCTTTCGCGGGGTTGCTGGTCTTTTTGATTTACCTGGTTGATTTGATAATTGTTTTCAGCCCTGCCACGGCAATGGCTCCTGAGGAGGGTCTGTCAGGTGCTTACATCCGAGGGGCTTCCTTATCAGGACTATTGATGGAGTTGGTGCTGGTTTGGTGAATAAGTGAGCCTGATGGAGTGGGGATCCCGACTGATTTTAACACGTAAAGAGTTGGGTGATTTTTGAGGTGAGGGCAGGTCATGGCGTAAAGATTCCGTGGGCATGGCTGCCCCGTGCAGTCGTGGGTGCGGATTAGTGGTGGCTGCCGGTCGATCATTATTTGTTAGCATTTACGTCGCGATTGAAATTACTTGGGATGATAGATTGGATAATTAGGGTAGGGTTAGAAGGGAAGGAAATAAAAGAGAAAGCAGAGTTTCATTAGGCCTTTCTGAGTAGATACAGTCATGGAGGCCAAAGCTTGGGTTTGTGAAATGGTCTTCGGTGTAGACTTTCCTGGTCAAATTGGGTCAGGAGAGGTGAAGCCAGATTTTGGCTTCTGAATAGGCCTGAGTGGGAGTTGTGTGTGGACTGTGGCTGAATGAAATCCTGGTGTACTGGAGAAGCTGAGTATCTGTGATGGGTGTTTTGGTTTAAGCTTATCAGTTATGAGGTTAAGCTCCAATGCTAGCGAGAAGCCTAAGGTGGTCCCGCGAGGGCCGTGAGCTTCAGGTGAGAGGCGTGGGGATGAGACGCTGTGGGTGTCCGGGATGAGACGCTGCCAATCGTTCGGTGCTTAATTGAGTTAATTAGGAAGGGGTTGTTTCCGTTAACAGTAACCAGAGTGTGAGCAGCTTGTGTAAGGAAATATTTGGTGGCTGCTTCTGTAGAGCAGCTTTTTTTTTTTTTTTTTTGAAGACGGAGTCTCGCTCTGTTGCCCACACTGGAGTGCAAGGGCGCAATCTCAGCTCACTACAACCTCTGCCTCTGGATCAATTCCCCTGCCACAGCCTCCCGAGCAGCTGGGATCACAGGCGCCCACCACACCTGGCTAATTGTATCTTTAGTAGGGACGGGGTTTCACCACATTGGCCACGATGGTCTTGAACTCCTGACCTCAGGTGATCTGCCCGCCTCGGCCTTCCAAAGTGCTGGGATTACAGGCATAAACCACTGCACCTGGCCTATTTTTTAAATTAAGATTGGGAGAGGGGCTAGTATATTTATTCCTGGGCCTGTTCAGATGAGAAATCAGAGTGAGCCTAGCATTGTGATGAGTTCCTGTGAAATGGTGAGGGAAATAGTAAGGTGAGCTAAGGGGTTAATTAGCACAGGAAGGTGGTGGCCGACGTATCAGGGTATGGGCCCAATGCTTATTTAGCTGACCTTCCTCTAGGGCACAGTGTAATAGGTAGCCCGGATAATTTTGGCTTCTCAGAAGTAGGTTCAACTCCTATAGTTCTAGAAACAAGAGGATTTTTTTTTTTTTGAGATGGAGTTTTGCTCTTGTTACCCAGGCTGGAGTGCAATGGCGTGATCTCGGCTCACCGCAACCTCCGCCTCCTGGGTTCAGGCAATTCTCCTGCCTCAGCCTCCTGAGTAGCTGGGATTACAGGCACGTGCCACCATGCGCAGCTAATTTTTTGTAGTTTTAGTAGAGACGGGGTTTCACCATGTTGACCAGGACGGTCTCGATCTCTTGACCTCGTGATCCACCCGCCTCGGCCTCCCAAAGTGCTGGGATTACAGGCTTGAGCCACGCGCCCGGCCTAAACAAGAGTATTTTTAACCTCTGTTGTTTATGAGAGTAATTCTCTCGTCAGGCATATTTCCGATGCCCGGGTGGGATGCTGGGAATTGTTAGGACAGGTGCTGAGATACGTCATATGCAGGACACGCCAGTGTTCGTGGGAGGAAGTGTTTTCATAAGAGATGTATGAGTTGTTCATAGCGGAATCGAGGATGTGCCGTCCAATTCACAGGATTAGAGTGGTGAAAGGATGGGTCGTGGTAATGAGGACTGTGGGACAGTCCTGGCGAGTATGGTGTGTAGTGCATAGAAAATAGCAGTTCCGGTGTTTATTATGATAATATTCATGTCTTCTGCTATAAAGAAGAGGGCAAAGCCTGGGTGTGGTGGCTCACTCCTGAAATCCCAGCACTTTGGGAGGCCAAGGCAGGTGGATCACCTGAGGTCGGGAGCTTGAGACCAGCCTGACCGACACAGTGAAACCCCGTCTCTACTAAAAATATAAAAATTAGCTGGGTGTGGTGGCACGCGCCTGTAATCCCAGCTACTGGGGAGGCTGAGGCACGAGAATTGCTTGAACCCAGAAGGTGGAGTTGCAGTGAGCTGAGTTATCACAGCTGCACCCCAGCCTGGGAGACAAGAGCCAGACTCCATCTCAAAAAAAGTCCATTAGACCAGAGGAATACGTTACTGCACAGCATGGTGACTGCAGCTCATGACACCACATTCTGTCCTTGAAAATCAGTAAGAGGAAAAAGAAAATCATTGAGAGGAGATGTAAGTGTTCTCACTGCAAAAAAACGGTAAGTATGTGAAGCGATCTGTGGTTTGACTCAGTCGTTCGGCAGTGTAGACACATTCCCCAACGCCATGCTGGGCGTGATAAATATATACAGTAAAAGAAAACAACACATTTGTAAAACTAAGCATTGTTACCATGTGGGCTCTGCTGGTCGCCCGCTCTCAGCTCTGGTCCTGGCGGGACTCTGGGTCCAGCCCTCTCTCTGCAGCGATTGGCGTCCCCTTGGCTGCCAGGATCCCCGGCCCCATCCGCTGGACAGCGAGCTCACATTCTCTGTCGATTCTGTGGGAAGAGAGGCCCCTGGAACAGTCCCGATGCTGAACTCTGCGTGGCCAGCAGCAGGACTCTCTGGAGCACCTGGACTCTGGAGCACCCGGACTCTGGAGCAGGACTCTGGAGCACCTGGTCCATTCTGCAGGGCGACATCCATCCCTTCCGGAGGTCTCCCGGCTGGCACCATAGCTGGTCATCAGGGGCTGTCCCACACTCTGTCGGACCCACTGCCCTGGGAGCCTGGCCTGAAGCATGGGATCAGTCTGTGGTGGGAAGCACGTTGGTGGGGGCGTGACGGAGAGTGGGGGGCTGAGTCTGTGGGTGAAGCCACAGGCAGAAATGGCAAGTCCACATTCAGAAAACCACGAGGGGTGATGCCTGTCCCTGTCCTGTCTGTGGAGGGCGCCCGAGGCAGATGAGGACCCGTCCCTGGGGAATGGCACCAGGAGGGGCTGTGGTGGGGTGTCATCCCTGGGGTCAGCAGGGCACTCGTGCTGTGGGGCTGGGCAGAGCCCCCATCCTGCACATCCCAGCTTCCTTTGGGCACCGTGGGTCCTGCCTGGCCTGGCCACCGAGGGACATGGGTGCTGACCCTGTTACCATGTGAACACACATGGGCTGCTGAGGGATGTGGGCACTGACCCTGTTACCGTGTGAACACACATGGGCTGCTGAGGGATGCGGGCACTGACCCTGTTACCGTGTGAACACACATGGGCTGCTGAGGGATGCGGGCGCTGACCCTGTTACCGTGTGAACACACATGGGCTGCTGAGGGATGCGGGCGCTGACCCTGTTACCATGTGAACAGCGTGGGCTGCTGAGGGATGCAGGCGCTGACCCTGTTACCGTGTGAACACACGTGGGCTGCTGAGGGATGCGGGCACTGACCCTGTTACCGTGTGAACACACATGGGCTGCTGAGGGATGCGGGCACTGACCCTGTTACCGTGTGAACACACATGGGCTGCTGAGGGATGCGGGCGCTGACCCTGTTACCATGTGAACAGCGTGGGCTGCTGAGGGATGCAGGCGCTGACCCTGTTACCGTGTGAACACACATGGGCTGCTGAGGGATGCGGGCGCTGACCCTGTTACCATGTGAACAGCGTGGGCTGCTGAGGGATGCAGGCGCTGACCCTGTTACCGTGTGAACACACGTGGGCTGCTGAGGGATGCGGGCACTGACCCTGTTACCGTGTGAACAGCGTGGGCTGCTGAGGGATGCGGGCACTGACCCTGTTACCGTGTGAACACACGTGGGCTGCTGAGGGACACGGGCACTGACCCTGTTACCGTGTGAACAGTGTGGGCTGTTGAGGGATGCAGGCGCTGACCCTGTTACCGTGTGAACACACATGGGCTGCTGAGGGATGCGGGCACTGACCCTGTTACCGTGTGAACACACGTGGGCTGCTGAGGGATGCGGGCACTGACCCTGTTACCGTGTGAACAGCGTGGGCTGCTGAGGGATGCGGGCACTGACCCTGTTACCGTGTGAACACACATGGGCTGCTGAGGGATGCGGGCACTGACCCTGTTACCGTGTGAACACACGTGGGCTGCTGAGGGATGCGGGCACTGACCCTGTTACCGTGTGAACAGCGTGGGCTGCTGAGGGATGCAGGCGCTGACCCTGTTACCGTGTGAACAGTGTGGGCTGCTGAGGGATGCAGGCGCTGACCCTGTTACCGTGTGAACACATGTGGGCTGCTGAGGGATGCGGGCACTGACCCTGTTACCATGTGAACAGCGTGGGCTGTTGAGGGATGCGGGCGCTGACCCTGTTACCGTGTGAACAGCGTGGGCTGCTGAGGGATGCGGGCACTGACCCTGTTACCGTGTGAACAGCGTGGGCTGCTGAGGGATGCGGGCACTGACCCTGTTACCGTGTGAACACACATGGGCTGCTGAGGGATGCGGGCACTGACCCTGTTACCGTGTGAACACACGTGGGCTGCTGAGGGATGCGGGCACTGACCCTGTTACCGTGTGAACAGCGTGGGCTGCTGAGGGATGCAGGCGCTGACCCTGTTACCGTGTGAACAGTGTGGGCTGCTGAGGGATGCAGGCGCTGACCCTGTTACCGTGTGAACACATGTGGGCTGCTGAGGGATGCGGGCACTGACCCTGTTACCATGTGAACAGCGTGGGCTGCTGAGGGACACGGGCACTGACCCTGTTACCGTGTGAACAGCGTGGGCTGCTGAGGGATGCGGGCGCTGACCCTGTTACCGTGTGAACAGCGTGGGCTGCTGAGGGATGCGGGCGCTGACCCTGTTACCGTGTGAACAGCGTGGGCTGCTGAGGGATGCAGGCGCTGACCCTGTTACCGTGTGAACAGTGTGGGCTGCTGAGGGATGCAGGCGCTGACCCTGTTACCGTGTGAACACATGTGGGCTGCTGAGGGATGCGGGCACTGACCCTGTTACCATGTGAACAGCGTGGGCTGTTGAGGGATGCGGGCGCTGACCCTGTTACCGTGTGAACAGCGTGGGCTGCTGAGGGACACGGGCACTGACCCTGTTACCGTGTGAACAGCGTGGGCTGCTGAGGGATGCGGGCGCTGACCCTGTTACCGTGTGAACAGCGTGGGCTGCTGAGGGATGCGGGCGCTGACCCTGTTACCGTGTGAACAGCGTGGGCTGCTGAGGGATGCGGGCACTGACCCTGTTACCGTGTGAACAGCGTGGGCTGCTGAGGGATGCGGGCGCTGACCCTGTTACCGTGTGAACAGCGTGGGCTGCTGAGGGATGCGGGCGCTGACCCTGTTACCGTGTGAACAGCGTGGGCTGCTGAGGGATGCGGGCGCTGACCCTGTTACCGTGTGAACAGCGTGGGCTGCTGAGGGATGCGGGCGCTGACCCTGTTACCGTGTGAACAGCGTGGGCTGCTGAGGGATGCGGGCGCTGACCCTGTTACCGTGTGAACAGCGTGGGCTGCTGAGGGACGCGGGCGCTGACCCTGTTACCGTGTGAACAGCGTGGGCTGCTGAGGGATGCGGGCACTGACCCTGTTACCGTGTGAACAGCGTGGGCTGCTGAGGGATGCAGGCACTTGCTGGGAACTCTTGACCAGCAAGAGGATTCCACCCTGAATGGGGAGCGCACTGGAAATAATAAAGGAGACAGAAAGCGGGGTCAGGAGGGATGAAGAGACGTTGCTCTCTCATCAAGTTTATTATCTGAGGGCTGAGAATATATAGTTTTCAGGGTCTGATTGACATCATGGGAAGGAGAAAAGTAAGTAGCTAAATCATCAATTCTATGCAATAAATTGACAGCTAAGCGAAAGGTGGCTATGGAAGATAATCATATCTTTGGTGCTCATAAGCAAGTTTCCTGTAGCAAAAACGTTTGTTCCTCATGAATGTGGGGGGCCGTCTGGTTTCGCCCATCTGGTTATCTTTTAGTTAGATTCTCCTTTTTTCCTGTCCTCGACTTCTCTATCTCTACCTCCCTCTGCCTAGGGGCTCTGCTTCTGGGGTCAACCTCCCGTATAGTGAACGCCACTTTCCAGTCTCACACGGGAGGGCCCCCAACAGGTCCCCCTTCTTTTACTTTTAGTTGCAACTCATACAAGCCAAGTTGCAGCTGACGGAGGGAGGAGAACAGGAGTCGAACAACTAAAGGTAAAAGGAGAACCAAAAGAAGAGCCAAAACCCCTAAGCCAAATAAGGACGAAAAGGATGGTAAATTTGACCACTGCGTCCATGAGGACAATGTATCCACAGTATCTTCGGCTATATTAGTATCTACAGGAAGTTGTTCTCTAGAAGCATCAATTGCATGAATTTGTTTTTGCAATTTATAAATATCAAAAGACAAATTATTATGAGACCATATACCTTGCAAATGAGCCTTAACTAAAGGTCATTGCCATTCAGAGGCATTATACTCCTTATATTTCAGTGACACAAATGAAAGCAAATTCAGCATGGCACCGGAGTGCAAGACGGTTTTGCATATTATACACTTTGTCTCCAAGAAGAGCAACAGTTTCTTCCAGGACATTTAACTTTGCTTCTAATTTCTTATCTATATCCATTTGAGGTCCTAAAGACACAGAAATATTCTTAGCTCAATGATTAACACATGCAGCAGTTTGTATGTTCTGTGCTAAAATAACAGCCGCGGTGGCAGCAGTCACAATGATTGTGACTCTAGCAATGATACTAGCAATGAGCATTCCTAAAGATCTTTTTGGACGCATCATTAAGTCCCTAACCTGTTGCAAAACTTGTAATCCTCTATCATCATACCAAGGTTCAGAAATATTAACAGGAAGCATAATATAAGGAGGTTGGTGTACAATCATAATAACTGGAGTTGGAAAAACAGTTAATCAATACAATTAGTAAGAATACAGTTAGGGCAAGTTATAGAATAATGTCCACTGATTTCACTTTTAGTTATATTTCCATAAAGAATAGCATAAGGGGGAGGCACACAAGCTTGTATGTTAATTGTTCGTCTTTTAGGAGAATAATTGCTTCTTATGCCACCTCTTATTCCACTAGGGCATAAAGCTAAAAATAGTCTCCAAATAGAGGAGTGAGTCTGACCAGAAGGAGTTGTTTAAAAAGGAAGTAATCCATCCTCCTGGAACCCGACGAGACAAAACAGCCATCCTAGCTGTGAACATTACAGCTGGACGTCTTGGGGTCGCCTGAGAGTCCACAAGTTGGTCTGCTTCAGCACAAAGGCACTTCAGTGGGAAGAGGCTGTGTGTTCCGGGCAGGCTGACGTCTCCTTCGACGACGACGTGGCGGTGGAGGGGACAAATGCAGTCATCTCAGTTGAGGGATCACTGTTCCGGGCTTTTCCTCTGAGAGGAGATCCATGTTTCAGCAGCCGCTCTGGGACCCACAGAGGACTTTCAGCAGATCTGGGAAAAACACAAACATGTCCTCGTCCCCAGATGAGGATGGGATCGGGTCCCTTCCATTTGTTAGTCAGTACATCCTTCCACAGCACTTCAGCTTGTGCTCTGGGACCAGGGTGCCAAAAACATTCAGCCGCGGAATGTCCTTCTGCATCAAAAGTTAAAAAATTTAAAACATAGAGAGCATGTCTGAGCCAAGTATGAGGAGTCCTATGTAAATCAGCTTCTGACTCCCCTTTCTTTATTTCTTCTAAAGTTATTTTTAAAATTGCATGAGCACGTTCAACAATTCCTTGTCCCTGTGGATTACAAGGTATACCTGTACGAGGCTGAATGTCAAACTGAGAACAAAAATGATTAAATCCTTTGCTGGTGTAAGCAGGAGCATTATCTGTTTTTAGGATTTTAGGAGGTCCTAAAATAGAAAAAACTAATAAACAATGAGCTATGACATCTTTAACAGCTTCGCCAGTATGAGCAGATGCCACTAGAAAATGATAAAATGTGTCAATGGTGACATGTATATATTGAAATTTACCAAAGGGTGCAAAGTGAGTAACATCCATTTGATATATGTGGCCACTCTGTAGCCCTCGAGGATTAACTCCATGATGAACAGGAACTGGCAAGTGAGGAAGACAGGCAGAGCATTAACAATTTGTCGAGCCTGTTTTTGAGTAATTTTAAATTGTAAACGAACACTGCGGGCGTTTTGATGATGTAAGGCATGGGATGCTTGTGCCTGTTGTAAAGGGGTTAAAACAGGAAACAGAGTGAGTGAGTGAATCAGCTTGTTGATCACCATCTCTGAGAGGTCCTGGCAGGTTAGAGTGAGCTCTACTCTGTCCTGTGAAGAAGGAATGAGGGCGCTGTCGAATGGAGTCCTGCAATGGAATTAAAAGATGAATAACAGCAGAAGAGTCTGAGGAACACAAAGGCGCAGTCTCCAGAGTTTGCACGAGCTGCACAATACACTGACTGTCACAATAGATGTTAAGAGGAATATCCCATTGGAGCAGAACAAATTGTACTGCAAGGAGCTCAACTCTTTGAGCTGAAGTTTCCTGCGTCTGAAAAGAAAAGGGTTGCTTGTCAACAGTCCCAGCAGCAATGCCAGATGAGGATCCGTCTGTGGATGCCAGTTGTGCCTGTGACAAAGGTGTTTTAACACATTTTTGAGGAAAAGTAAGAGAATTTAGAGCATAAAATTGTAAAATTTTATCAGCTGGAAGATGACAGCTAATGTTTCCTGGAAATCCAGCAAAAGCAATTTGCCAAGTTTCTGAGAATTGCCAAAGCCAAGTTTGTTGAGGGCCTGTATAGGGAACGATGACTTCTGGAGGCTCGTATCCAAACAGTGCAAGAGCACGAGCTCTGCCTTTGGCAACCAGGGCAGCAACCAAATCATGATGAGGAGTGACTACTTTTCCGCGACTAGCAGGAAGATGTAACCATTCTCATATTCCTTGTTGCCAAAAAACAGCTGTAGGCGTGTACTGTGTATGCGGCGCACGAAATCTCCAGGGTGACTTGTCTCGTAATCTATTTAATTTTTACTTTGCTAAGACCCTTTGAACAACTTGTAGTGTCTGCATAGCTTCAGGAGTAAGCTGGCGTGGGGAAGTAGGGTTAGAAGGTCCTTTTAAAACGTCGAATAAGGGTTTTAAGTCTCCGGTGGTAAGTTTGAGGCTAGGTCTGATCCAATTTAAGTCACCCAAAAATTTTTGAAAATCATTAAGAGTTTTTAACTGAGAAGTATTTAATTTTGGAATTTCATATTTTTTGTGATTCAATTATTTTCCCTAAATAATGATAAGGAGCGGTGGATTGAATTTTTTCTGGAGCAATTGCCAATCCAGCATTAGCCAAACAATTCTGCAATTGCACAAAGGCAGACTGTAAGAGATTACTGGATGAAGCAGCAATTAAAATATCATCCATGTAATGAATAAGCATAATATTAGGATGTTGTTGTCTTACAGGAAGAATAGCCTTTGCAACGAAAGTTTGACGTAGAGTAGGACTACTGGCCATGCCCTGAGGCAGCACTACCCATTCACATCTGTCCCAAGGTTGTTCAGAATTAGCAGATGGGACGCTAAAAGCAAATCTTTTACAGTCTTGTGGTGCAAGAGGTATGGGAAAGAAACAGTCTTTTAAATCAATAACAATTAGTTTCCAACTCTGAGGTACTTCCACAGGAGATGGCAGGCCTGGTTGAAGAGGCCCCATTATTTCCATAGTTTCATTAACTTTTCTTAAATCCGGTAAAAGTCTCCATTCACCAGATTTTTTCTTAATAACAAAAATCGGAGAATTCCGAGGGCTTTGAGTAGGTCGGATATGTCCTGCCTCAAGTTGTTCCCGAACCAACTCTCAAGTGGCAGAAATTTTTTCCTTAGATAAGGGCCACTGTTCTACCCACACTGGAAAGTCAGATTTCCAGCAAATAGCATCAGCGTGGGCATCGGGAGGATAAGTGGCCCCTAAGAAAAATATCCTAAACCCCGTCTGTCATGTTCTGGGGAAGGACAAACAGGTTCTGTTATGCCTTGTAAGTTTTTACCCAGACCTTTCCCTCCTTGATAGCCTTGGTCTCTCATAAGTTGCCAAGCAATATTTCCTGTAACAAGTTTAACTCCCGCTGTCTCTAAAACATCTCGACCCCATAAATTAAATGGAAGTCCTGGGAGGACATAAGGACGAAAATGTCCCCCGTGTCCTTCATCATCAGTCCATTTTAGTAAAACAGTAGATTGTTCAGGATTTTTACTCATTCCAATTCCTTGTAAGGAAGTCATAGAAGGAGAACAAGGTCATTGTAAAGGCCAGTGATGAGCAGAGATAATAGAAATATCAGCTCCAGTGTCTAACAGTCCTTTAAAAGGCTTGCCATTAATCCATAATGTCAGTTCAGGGCGAGAAGCAGTAATAGATTGCACCCAATAGGCATGATCTGAGGCCCCAAAGCCTGAACGTCCTCGAGTCTCAGTGGAAAGAGATTTGCCTATGGTAGTATTTATAGGTAGGAAAAGGAGCTGAGCAATAGGCTTCTCAGGAGTCAAAGTAAATGTTCCTCGAGGTGCCCATGCCATAACCTTGATTTCTCCCATATAATCTGCATCTGTGACCCCAGGAAGGTCTTGTAGCCCTCTCATAGTCCATCCACTCCTGCCTAACAGGAGAGCAAAACGACCTTGAGGCAAAGGGCCAAACATTCCTGTAGGAACAGCTTGTGGACCCATTTCTGGAGTTAATACTTCTCGGGAGGAGGGACAGAACTACCTGGTGTTGCCCTATAGAGTTGAGAAATGGATTGGCCGTTCCTTGAGACAGTGTCTCCTGGAGAGCAGGTGCCCCGAGTTTTTGTGGGGGTCGGGACAGCCCCCTCTGGCTGTTTCCCGACTTAGGCTGCAAATAATTTCCTTGTGCATCTCACTTAGAGCGACATTCGCTAGCCCAGTGAGTCCCTCGATGACAACGAGGACATTCTCCAGGTTGTCTTTCATTTTTATAAGAATTTGAAGGCATTTTTCTTTCCTCAGTCCCATCAGACTGACATTGCCGGGCAATATGTCCAGAATTACCACATTTAAAACACTCAAGTCCTTGTCCCCCCTTGTTATTAAATTTTTGTTTCATATAAGCGGTAACAGACATTCCTGCCGGGGCAGCAGCCATGGCTAATCCCTGCTGATAAGCAGCTCCGATATCGGCACAAAGACGGATATAATCAGTAAGTGTGCCTCTTTCTTTCCATGGCCGTATAGCTGCTTGACATGCTGTGTTGGCATTTTCACATGCCAATTGTTTAATAGAGCACCGGCTTCTCCATCCTGTACCAGTCTGCCTACAGCTTGTAGTAGACGAGACACAAAATCTTGATATGGCTCATCAGGGCCCCGCCTAATGTTTGCCAGTTCCTCAGTTTTAACTCCTGTCGTTGGCAGTTGTTTCCAGGCTTGCAAGGCTAAAACATTAATTTGTCCATAAGCTATTTCAGAGAGTTGTTTTGAGCGTTAAGACCTTCATACTGTCCCTTTCCCACAAGCATATCTAAAGTAACTGGAATTTGATGAGCACGATTTCTTTGTGCCTGATCATAAGCACGATCAGCATAATCAGCTCTCCAGAGGAGATAATCACCACCAGAAAGGCACGCTTTAGCAAGCCGACCCCAGTCATGACGAGGAAGTGCTTCTCCAGCTACGTTTTCTAAAAGAGAAACAGCGTACGGGGCTGTAGGGCCATATTGAGCAACAGCCTCTTTTAACTCTTTTAACGTTTTAGGAGGAATAGGCTGATCTCTTCGAACTACTTGTCCTTGAGCATCATGAACTTCCATAACAGGAAAAAGAGAAGGAAACATGCTGTCTACATCAGAAAACCCTCTTTTATTTCACAACAAAGCATGCGTTAGAGGGGTCACAGGAGCAGCATCTGTAACTCGCAAAGTTAAAGGCACACCTCCAGGAGAGTAACTTCCCATATTTGTTTCGTTTCCCTGCGCCACAGGAAAGCACTGTTGATTAGTAACAGCACGGGAAGAAAGCGAAAGTAAGTCCTGGAACTGTTATAAAAAATCGGGGGTAGGATAAGCACAATGGGACCAGGTTGCCAGTTAGGCGCACTTTCTGAAGGTTCAGGGGTCTGCACCACGACCTCCTCAAGAGGAACATCATAAGGATCAGAATCATACTCACCATGATGACTACAAGAGCCTCTTTCAGCCATGTCCTCTTGCTCCGGCTGAGTCTTCTGGTGCAGGGTCTTCTTGCGCCTGGCAAGCCGTGGGCACAGAGACGGGCAGAGGCGGCATGGAATTAGGAGGGACAGGGGGCAGCGGAGAAGGACAAACACAGCCACGAAGCTTACTCCAAACAGTAGTTAATATAGCAGTTTGAGGTAGATTATTATTTTGCGAACAAAATTGATCAATTTTTTCTCCAATACGTCCCCAGACCTTTTCATCCAAACTTCCTCTTTCAGGAACCCAGGGACACAATTCACGAACAATATGCAAAAGCTGCTGTACTTGACTAAACCTTACATCATGACCTTGAGTTTTAATCATAGAATACAACAAATGTACAAACAACTCATGTTCCTTAGATTCTAGTTGCCCCATTTTTACTCCTGGTTAGTTTTACTCGTTAACCTTTGTATTTACAAAAATTTCTCAAACCTTTGTAATTACAAAAACTTCTTTAGACCTTTGTTACTCATCGCTGCAGCCACTCACCTTAAGCGTCACTAAGATCCCCGATTTCAGGTCCCTGTTCTCGGGCACCACATCTGCCGGGAACTCTTGACCAGCAAGAGGATTCCACCCTGAATGGGGAGCGCACTGGAAATAATAAAGGAGACAGAAAGCGGGGTCAGGAGGGATGAAGAGACGTTGCTCTCTCATCAAGTTTATTATCTGAGGGCTGAGAATATATAGTTTTCAGGGTGGGATTGACGTCATGGGAAGGAGAAAAATAAGTAGCTAAATCATCAATTCTATGCAATAAATTGACAGCTAAGCGAAAGGTGGCTATGGAAGATAATCATATCTTTGGTGCTCATAAGCAAGTTTCCTGTAGCAAAAACGTTTGTTCCTCATGAATGTGGGGGGCCGTCTGGTTTCACCCATCTGGTTATCTTTTAGTTAGATTCTCCTTTTTTCCTGTCCTCGACTTCTCTATCTCTACCTCCCTCTGCCTAGGGGCTCTGCTTCTGGGGTCAACCTCCCGTACAGTGAACACCGCTTTCCAGTCTCACACAGGAGGGTCCCCAACAGGCACTGACCCTGTTACCGTGTGAACACACGTGGGCTGCTGAGGAACGCGGACACTGACCTTGTTACCGTGTGAACACACGTGGGCTGCTGAGGAACGCGGACGCTGACCCTGTTACCGCGTGAACACACGTGGGCTGCTGAGGGACGCGGACGCTGACCCTGTTACCGCGTGAACACACGTGGGCTGCTGAGGGACGCGGACGCTGACCCTGTTACCGCGTGAACACACGTGGGCTGCGGAGGGACGCGGACGCTGACCCTGTTACCGCGTGAACACACGTGGGCTGCTGAGGGACGCGGACGCTGACCCTGTTACCGCGTGAACACACGTGGGCTGCTGAGGGACGCGGACGCTGACCCTGTTACCGCGTGAACACACGTGGGCTGCTGAGCGACGCGGACGCTGACCCTGTTACCGCGTGAACACACGTGGGCTGCTGAGGGACGCGGGCGCTGACCCTGTTACCGCGTGAACACACGTGGGCTGCTGAGGAACGCGGACGCTGACCCTGTTACCGCGTGAACACACGTGGGCTGCTGAGGAACGCGGACGCTGACCCTGTTACCCTGTGAACACACGTGGGCTGCTGAGGAACGCGGACGCTGACCCTGTTACCGCGTGAACACACGTGGGCTGCTGAGGAACGCGGACGCTGACCCTGTTACCGCGTGAACACACGTGGGCTGCTGAGGGACGTGGACGCTGACCCTGTTACCATGTGAACACACATGGGCTGCTGAGGGACGCGGGCGCTGACCCTGTTACCATGTGAACACATGTGGGCTGCATGGCTTTGTCCTGCCTTCTTCATCTCTCCACGTCTTTCATGGCCTTGATGCATCTGAGGCAAGCTGGGCAGGTGTGTGTAGAACGTCCCCTCGCAAGGGTTTGTTGGATGTTTTCCTAGGATTGAGATTGGGGTTCTGCATTTTTGACCAGGATACTGCAGAAGTCACATGCTCCTCTTGATTTTTATTTTTATTTTTATTTTATAGAGACAGGGTCTCACTCTGTGGCCCAGGTTGGAGTGTGGTGGTGCCATCATGGCTCACAGCAGCCTCAACCTCCCAGGCTCATGCAATCCTCCCACCTCAGCCTCCAGCCTCACCCTGGAGTAGGGACAGAATAACGAGAGCTCACCCTGCATCCCAGCAGATCTCTGGGCCACACTCTGGCCGTGGCTCGGACACGGACACCCTGGGCCCCGGGGAAAGCCTCAGCTGCATTCTGGGCTCCCTTCTAGGGACAGAGTCAGAGGACACCAAGACCCCTCTGCAGGTCCCCTTGAGCAGGTGTGGCTCAGACCCCTTCAGCCTCTAACCAGACAGGAGCCAGGGCCTGGGAGTCCCCACCGGAAGGTGAGGGGTGACTAGTGAGGCCCAGGAGCCTGCGGTGGGGGCATCTAAAGGGGATGCAAGTGGTGCCTGGTTTTGGGGCATTCACTGATCCACCTGGGGCACCCCAGATTGACCCTGGCCCCTCTTTCCCCAGGAGCTGCATCAGGAAGGAAAGGAGCTGCCCGGTTGGGCCACATGGGATCTGAGCACACGGGAGCACAGTGAAGAAGCCAGGCCACGTCTCAAGCTCGTTATGAAGATCATTTAGGGCCATGGTTTCCCCTGAAAGGATCTGGGGAAGCTCCGGGACCCATGGGCCATGTGGGAGAGCGGCTGAGACAATCCATCACGGGAGAGGATGATCAGGGTCAGCAGGCGAAGGTCAGTGCCTGGGTGGGGACTTCGTCCTGGAGCAGCCAGGTGGGAGCTGGAGGGAACTCGGTCAGCACCGCCCCCCTCAGCCCCTTCAGAGCTGAAACGGATGAAAAGGCCACTCAGGTCTTTCCTGTCAACGTCCTCAGCCCAAGATGGGGCTGACCCTGGAGGAGACTCGCCCGGCCCAGTCCCAGGCCGGAGTCACTGTCTGCCAGGACCCTGCACCTGTTCCCTGCCTCTCTGGGGCCTCAGTTTCCCTGCCTGGTCCCTGGCAGCCTCTCCAGGACTTCAGCCTTCTGCTGGGTGGAGCTGGTGTGGGAGGGGGTGGGGGGACAGCAGGTGCAGCCCCCAGGCCTGCCAAGGAGTGCACCGCGATGCAGCAGCTCCTTCAAGGAACAAACAAAGGCCGAAGTTCCCCAGAAGAGCTGACAGCTGCGGGCCAGAGCAGGCTCAGCCGCCCGCCCCGCAGCCTCGCCCTGACCGCGTTTATGGCCAGATCCTGTTGTGGGCCCAAGTCCAGCTCCACCACCCTACCTCCTGCTGGCATCTTCCGGGAACCTGGAAATCCGGGAGCCAGGAAACGGCCAGGAACGGTGTTGATTCCCAGAGGTGGAGAAAATGGGCAGCTGTCCCCACTGTCCCAATCGTAGGACTGCACTGGCACCATCAAGAGTTTTAGGTGACGTCCCCCAGCGCTCCCCGGACTCAGCCCTCCCGGAGTCCAGGGCTCCCAGGCTGCCCTTCGGCCCTTGGGGATGTGCCTGGGGAGGACGAATGGGGCTGGGGTGGGCTGGGCCCGGTGCCCACGCGTCTGTCCATCCGTTCTGCAGGGGCAGCCTCCCAGGGCCCCCACTGCCTCCCCGAGCCCCGGGGGAGGGTGGATGTGGGTAGGGCCAGGAGGCGTCCAGGCAGGAAGGTTAGGGTGAGGCTGGCAGGTAGGGGTTAGGGCTTGGGGTTAGGGCTGGTCTACGGTTAAAGTGTCAGAGCCAAGGGCTTGGGTGGGGGCTTGGGGTGAATTAAGCGTGGGGCAGGCTGGGGTGAGGATAATTTGGGGTGAGATGTTAGGGTCAGGACCCTGGGACCACACTGGGTCTGATGCATTCAAGGGCGATTTGTCAGCCATCAAACAGGGCAAGACACACCACGTGGGTGACCAGGGCCTGGCAGTCCTGCACCTGCAGCCGAAGCTCCTCCTGTTTCCACAGGGCCTCCCCTGGCCAGCTGGGAGGACTCTGCAGGCGGCCTCCTGTCCCTAAGTGGACACAGTCCCTGGACCCTTCTTCCAGGGCTGGCCACACCCAGCTGACTGCTCCCCTCTGGGCCCAGGCAGTCACCAAGGGGGCCAGCTGCCCTCAGGCCACTCAGGCACACAGGCCTGGGCCTCAGTGGGGCTGTAAGACCTCTCCTCTACAGCTGGGCAGTCCACAGTGTCCCGGTAGCCTGCCCTGGGCCTGCCTAGGTGGTGCCTGGCATGCAGAGGATGGGAGGGCAGCTAGACCCCCACCCCCCACCAGCGAGCCCCCTCTCCGGCCCAGATAAGGTCCTGGGGAAGTCATTTCCAGCAGGCCCAGCTGCAGGAGGGGCTGCAGTGTCCCCACCTATCTCCCCCTGCAGCTCAACCAGGCACCAGGGGAGGCCCCCAAACAGCTGTGGGAGCTGCAGGAAAGAGGGGAGGAGAGGGAAGGACGTGGAGGAGGGAGGAGCTGGCCAGGCAGCTTCCTGCCATGGGTGCAGGCTCCTGTGGATGCTGGGGACCCCGGGTCCTCCCTGACCCTTCCCATCTGGCCCGCCCTTGCTCTGCATACAGTGGGTGCTCAGCAAAGCTTCCCACTGCTGATGGATGATTCGATGGCTCACTCCAGCATCTCCGTGCCCCAGGAGAGAGTGCCCTCCTGGCCCCAGCCTGTGCCCTCTGTGGCTAACAAAAGCCCCACCAGGTCTGCGGTCACAGGCAGGGCCAGGGCAGGAAGGAGGCCCTGACTGCAGCAGGGAAGGCACCAGCATTCCGGCACCCATGTCCAGTCAGGTGCCACCTCCGACATGGACAGGGCTTCAGGCCTGGGGCACAGGTGCCAGGGGGCAGCAGGGACAGGGAGGAGGGGCGAAACCCCTGCAGCAGGGCAGTCTGTGACCACACAGCCCCACGGGAACAGTGGCTTGCAGGGACCACAGCACAGGGCGGCCTCACCCCCAGCCCAGCCCAGCAGCAGCAGCAGCGGCTGCCATGGCCACCAACATGCTCATCGAGACCGCCACCCACCCAAGGCCCTCCGTGGCCAGGCCTCCCATCACCCACAGCCCCATCTTGCTGATGAGTGGGCAGAAGGAAGCAGGAAAGCGAGGGCCAGGGACCGGAGCCAGGCCCCAGGTGGGAGAGGCCTGGTCTCACCCCCAGAGTGGCCCACCCTGTCCCACAGCCAGGAGCTCAATGCCAGTCTCCCAAGGAGTGAGCACAGGGGAGTGTCTAGCCCCCTTATGGGGAGATAACTCTCCTAGGGGCCAGGGGTTGGGGGGTATCTTGACCCCCCTCATGGGGAGGGAACTCTCCATGGGGGCCAGAGCCTGGGGGTGTCTGGACCCCCCTTATGGGGAGGGAACTCTCCATGGGGCCAGGGCCTGGGGGTGTCTGGACCCCCCTCATGGGGAGGGAACTCTCCATGGGGCCAGGGCCTGGGAGTATCTGGACCCCCCTTATGGGGAGGGAACTCTCCATGGGGGCCAGGGCCTGGGAGTATCTGGACCCCCCTTATGGGGAGGGAACTCTCCATGGGGCCAGGGCCTGGGGGTGTCTGGACCCCCCTTATGGGGAGGGAACTCTCCATGGGGGCCAGGGCCTGGGGGTGTCTGGACCCCCCTCATGGGGAGGGAACTCTCCATGGGGGCCAGGGCCTGGGGGTGTCTGGACCCCCCTTATGGGGAGGGAACTCCATGGGGCCAGGGCCTGGGGGTGTCTGGACCCCCCTCATGGGGAGGGAACTCTCCATGGGGCCAGGGCCTGGGAGTATCTGGACCCCCCTTATGGGGAGGGAACTCTCCATGGGGGCCAGGGCCTGGGAGTATCTGGACCCCCCTCATGGGGAGGGAACTCTCCATGGGGCCAGGGCCTGGGGGTGTCTGGACCCCCCTCATGGGGAGGGAACTCTCCATGGGGCCAGGGCCTGGGGGTGTCTGGACCCCCCTCATGGGGAGGGAACTCTCCATGGGGGCCAGGGCCTGGGGGTGTCTGGACCCCCCTTATGGGGAGGGAACTCTCCATGGGGCCAGGGCCTGGGGGTGTCTGGACCCCCCTCATGGGGAGGGAACTCTCCATGGGGCCAGGGCCTGGGAAGCCTCAGGGGTCACAGGAAGCTGGTGGAGCTGTGGCCATGGCGTGGGGGCAGGTGGAGCTGTGGCCACGGCGTGGGGGCAGGTAGAGCTGTGGCCACGGCGTGGGGCAGGTGCAGCTGTGGCCACGGCGTGGGGCAGGTGGAGCTGTGGCCACGGCGTGGGGCAGGTGGAGCTGTGGCCACGGCGTGGGGGCAGGTGGAGCTGTGGCCACGGCGTGGGGGCAGGTGGAGCTGTGGCCACGGCGTGGGGGCAGGTGGAGCTGTAGCCATGGCGTGGGGCAGGTGGAGCTGTGGCCATGGCGTGGGGCAGGTGGAGCTGTGGCCACGGCGTGGGGCCATGTAAGGGCACATTTTGGGCCTGGGCCTGGGCCGTAGTGGCCAGGAGCACCTTGAGAAGCCAAGAGGGCCGTCCAGGCTGGGGTAGAGCAGGGCAGGGCAGGGACAATCGGCACAGACGCCTCTCTGCCCCTCGGACACCCCCAGACTCACCTGGGGCAGTGTAAATATGTAGAGCCCTCAGCCCAATGCCCTGAATTAGGCACTGGGGGCTTTCCTATCTGTCTGGGACCCCTGCCTCTCTGTGCAGAATCCTGAGGCCCCCTGGCAGGCCCAGGGCTCCAGCAGAAGCTGGTAGCAGCCCCCGAACCCCTCTCCTGGGGCCACACAGAAGGTGGGCCAAGTGCCACGGATGCGGGGCCTGTGGACACAGCGGCTGCGTCGCTGCCCCAGGACTAGGGTCGGATCTGGGAGTGGAGGACCCAAGGATGGTGACAGAGAGATGCAGACGGGCCTGGGCTGAGACAGCGTCTAGGTGGGAGTCCAGGGCGGGGGGCCCAACTTCCCAGGTGCTGAGGGAGCCCCCGCCCCTGAGTCCCTGGTCAGCTGAGTCTCCAGGCTGTGGTGCTCCCAGCATGCTGGCCAGGCCTTGTGGCTGCAGAGGGACAGACATCAGGCCTGGCTTTCCACTGGGGCCACCTCTCCCTGGGGACCAGGGCACCGCCGCTTCTGAAAATGAGCAGGAAATGGGGAACTGGTGCAGCCTCAGGGCCTTGAGGACCCTCGGGATCCTTGGGTCTTATAGGCTCCCAAAATGCAGAGGGAGAGCTGGGCAGTGGGGCCAGGGCTGCGGCCCCCATGTCTCCACGTCTGCCCGATGCCGTCCGCCTCGGGGAGCCGGGGCTCCTCAGCCCCGACCTGACACCACACCCCCGGTCCCAGGCGCTCGGAGCAACGTCTGCCTTCCTAGGTCCTGGCAGCCATCGCTTCCTTGCCCAGCCCAAGCCGGCTGCAGCCAGGCCTATGGCAGACATGGTGCTGTGGAAGGTTCCAGAGGGCCGTGATGCCACAGTCTGCCAGCAGGTGGCGCCTGGCGCCCACAGGGCAACCCAGAGGAGGGCTGGGCGAGGCACGTGCTCAGAGCGGGCGGCCCAGGCATGTTCCTGCGTGTGGGCGAGTCCAGGTCCCCGGGGGCTCTCAGCCATCGTGGGGAGCACAGGCGGCCAGGCCGAAGCACTCTGGCCGCATGGATGGGAGGCTCCGGGACACGGCACTGAGTGGCAGAGAAGCTGGGTGGTGGGGCCGGGGGCAGACGTGAGGGTGACCCCACTGAGTGGCACAGAGACCATCCGAGCCCCCCAGGGCCTGGCGGTGCCTGAGTAATGCGAGAAGCCCCATGAGCCAGAGTGTGAGCCGTGCAGGGGCGTGACAGCAGGGCGGGCAGGCTCGGGCCCTGTACACACGGCTGTGGGCCCCTCATTTCTTGGTCCCGCTGGGCCCACCTCCTGCCTGGCCCTCCCAGAGGCTGACCTGCGGCCTCCACCGCCTCGACACAGGGGTTTCCTGCCCCGCCTTTGTCCCCGCACATGGGGCCTTGGATAGCACCTGTGGGCTCAGGTACCACGTGAGGCCCAGGACACTGGAGACCGAGGCATGTCAGGGCAGGGAGGCTCCAGTTGGCCCAGGGGCCTCTCCACTCCCTCCCTGGTGACCTTGGGCAGGCCTCGGTCTCCTCATCGACGTGGGCACAGGTGCCATCTCGCCTTCGGTAAACCCAGTGACGTCAGAAGCACACAGTAGGATCTGCCAGCTGCACACACTAGGACCCGTTTGCTGCAAGGATCACACGGGGGATGCCCTGTCCCCAGCCAGCCCAGCTCTGTCATGGCCTGGACCCTCCCTGCCTGGGCAGCTCTGACCCAGAGAGAGGGAAGGTGGCCGGGGCCACCCTAGAGGCCTGTCCAGCTGCTGCTCCCTGTCTCAGAGCCGGGGTTCCCTGAGATTCGCCCTGACAGGCATCAGGAAGGCCGGGTGCCTGGTGGCCTCCTTCCTGCAGAGGCCTGGGGAGGGTCCGGGCCAGCTTCTTTGACAGCCTGCCTGGGTCCCACCTCAGGCCTGGAGGAAGGTGGTGGAGTCCACACCATGGCTGACCCCGGGGACTGGGGACACGTGGGCACCAGGACACGTGAGGCCCGTGGGGGATGGGGGAGTCCACAGAATCCCCACTCACCACTCTGGGGTGGGAAGAGATGGAACCTGCATGTTCCCTGCGTGGGGCCAGCCTGTGGGACGTGCATCTCCTGATGTCCAGAGAGAGCCCCAGGTGTCCCCACTCTCCTGAAGAAGGGGACGTCCATGCTGGGGAGCCCGTGGCTGCAGCTGGTCATGGTGGCTCCCAGAAGATTCCAGGCCTCGCCCAGCCAGAACCCCAGAGCTGGGCCTGGGGCCACAGGGCATGGCACAGCTCTGCCCACGTGGGGACAGACAGCTGCCCACAGCCACGGGCCTGGCTTTGAGGAAGTGACAGAGCTCTTGCGCCAGCAGATTCAAACGCTGCCAAGCGGAAGAGTCAGCACAATCTCTCAAGGAGCAGCTGGCTCAGGACCAGCCGGCGCTGGGGTGGTGTGAGGGCCCCTTGGGAGCTGACAGGTGCCTGTCCCTGGCTGCCAGCCCGGGACCCCAGCAGTGTCTTGCACAGCCGCCCAGACACACAAAGTGCTGAGCCCAGCTCGTGGCAGTGTCAGCGGTCACGACTGCTACTGCCATCATCATCATCATCACTGTGATCACTGTATCATCACCAGGAAACTCACCTGCATTCTGCAGGCTGTGGGTAATGCCAGGGAGCAGAGGGCTGGGGGCTGATGAGGGCCAGCAAGGCCCAGGCTTGGGGGGGTGCCACATTCACCCCAGGGAGGCCAAGACCCAGCAGAAGGTGAGTGGGTGCGGCGGGGAGAGACCCTTACCCCAGGGTGACCCCACGGCACCGGAGGCCTGAGGGAGGCAGGTCTGGCTCAGAGGCTCTTTGGCAAGGTGGGAGCTGGGGCTCCCTTAAGAGGTCCTCCAGAGTGACCCAGCGAGAACCGTTCTCCGTCAGAGCCTCTCCTGGATCTCAGGCTCCCAGCCCAGGACGGGGAGACTCTGTCTGGTGTTGAACGGTTGCCAGGCCCGTGCTGTGGGTCGTGGCAGCCCCAGGAAAGCCGTGTGGGAGGTGGGGCCAGGCTGCCCAGCCCCTCTGCCAGGGAGACGGGGCCGGGAGGAGGTACCGGGGCTGCGGCGTGGGCCGGGCCGCAGGGCCCCCAGGGCTGGGCTGGGCTCTGTTCCTGCTACCTTCTACATTTTTCCAGGTTTTATTTAGTGACTAAGTGCCCCTCTTACTTTTTCAAAGTATCAGGATTCCAGCTCATCAAGGACTAGCATTTTTAGCAAAGAGAGTAGCAAAGGCCGGATTTAGCAGCTAAAACGCTCCAGGAAATGTGGGAAATGACAGCTGTCGAGTCGCTGGACGTCAGGCAGGGAAGAGTCCCGGGGACACAGCGGGTCAGTCGGTGGCTGCTGCCCGGAACGCCACAGGCGGGGGACGTGAAAGCAGCAGACACAGCTGGGGGCACGGGGACTCCAGCTTCAGGGCTCTGGCCATTCAGTGTCTGGTGGGCCCTCCCTGTGGCATCTTCTCGCTGGGTCACCTCCCTCTTTGGTGGAAGGGGGGAGAGAGCTCTCGGAGGCCTCTCTTTATTTATTTATTTTTTGTTTTGTTTTGAGACAGAGTCTCCCTCTGTTGTCCAGGCTGGAGTGCAATGGCGCAATCTCGGCTCCCTGCAACCTCCGCCTCCTGGGTTCAGGCAATTCTCCTGCCTCAGCCTCCTGAGTAGCTGGGATTACAGGCACGCGCCACCATGCCCAGCTAATTTTTGTATTTTTAGTAGAGACGGGGTTTCACCATGTTGGCCAGGCTGGTCTCGAACTCCTGACCTCAAGTGACCACCTCAGCCTCCCGAAATGCTGGAATTACAGGTGTGAGCCACCGCACCCAGCCTCTGGGGCGTCTTTGGTCAGGGCACCAACCCGGTTCATGGGGGCTCTGCCACTTCTGCCAACTCCCAAAGTCTCCACCTCCTAATACTGTCACCTCGGGCACCAGGATTTCAACATAGGAGTGGAGGGGAGGGAGACACAGACGTTCAGTCCATGGCAGGCAGGAAACACACAAGGGGAGCCCTAAAACTGCCCAGGCCGCCGCCGGGGAGCCCTAAAACTGCCCAGGCCGCTGCCGGGGAGCCCTAAAACTGCCCAGGCCGCCACCGGGGAGCCCTAAAACTGCCCAGGCCGCTGCCGGGGAGCCCTAAAACTGCCCAGGCCGCCACCGGGGAGCCCTAAAACTGCCCAGGCCGCCGCCGGGGAGCCCTAGAACTGCCCAGGTCGCCTCCGGGGAGCCCTAAAACTGCCCAGGTCAGCGCTATGAGGGTTTCCAGGACAAGGGGCTGGGAAGGGGAGCTCAGGAAGAGCTCACCTGGGAGGCAGGGAAACCAGGGCAGCTGGAGTGCCCAGGAAACTGGCAGGGAGAGAGCTGCCCAAAGCAAAGCCTGGGACCTGCCGAAGGTCCGTCTTGAGCAGCAGAGAACCCGCTCAGCACGTGCCTCGGAGAAGACCACCAAAGGCTTCAAGAAACTCACTGAGGGGTTTTAAGGAAGAGCAGGTGGAGCCCACACAGCTGGGAAAAGCACTGCTCCCGCCAGCGACGCCGAGAAACCTCGCCACTCAGTGCTCACGGGCGGCGGGCAGAGCACCCCTCGGGGTCTTGCCTCTATGGTGAGGAGTAGTTTGCCCTTTACCCAGCACTGCTCCAATCCCACCCTCAAGTCACACAACGCCCAGGAGTCCCAAACTGTCTCCAATCCCTTAATTTTGCCCCAGAACAAAGCTCCAGGGCACAGAGATATCCAGCAGCCCTCAGGGTAAAATTCACAAAGTCCAGCAGCCCTCAGGGTAAAATTCACAAAGTCCAGCAGCCCGAGGGGTAAAATTCACAAAGTCCAGCAGCCCTCGGGGTAAAATTCACAAAGTCCAGCAGCCCGAGGGGTAAAATTCACAAAGTCCAGCAGCCCTCGGGGTAAAATTCACAAAGTCCAGCAGCCCGAGGGGTAAAATTCACAAAGTCCAGCAGCCCGAGGGGTAAAATTCACAAAGTCCAGCAGCCCGAGGGGTAAAATTCACAAAGTCCAGCAGCCCTCGGGGTAAAATTCACAAAGTCCAACAGCCCTCGGGGTAAAATTCACAAAGTCCAGCAGCCCGAGGGGTAAAATTCACAAAGTCCAGCAGCCCGAGGGGTAAAATTCACAAAGTCCAGCAGCCCGAGGGGTAAAATTCACAAAGTCCAGCAGCCCGAGGGGTAAAATTCACAAAGTCCAACAGCCCTCGGGGTAAAATTCACAAAGTCCAGCAGCCCGAGGGGTAAAATTCACAAAGTCCAACAGCCCGAGGGGTAAAATTCACAAAGTCCAGCAGCCCGAGGGGTAAAATTCACAAAGTCCAGCAGCCCTCGGGGTAAAATTCACAAAGTCCAGCAGCCCTCGGGGTAAAATTCACAAAGTCCAGCAGCCCGAGGGGTAAAATTCACAAAGTCCAGCAGCCCGAGGGGTAAAATTCACAAAGTCCAGCAGCCCGAGGGGTAAAATTCACAAAGTCCAGCAGCCCGAGGGGTAAAATTCACAAAGTCCAGCAGCCCGAGGGGTAAAATTCACAAAGTCCAGCAGCCCGAGGGGTAAAATTCACAAAGTCCAACAGCCCGAGGGGTAAAATTCACAAAGTCCAGCAGCCTGAGGGGTAAAATTCACAAAGTCCAGCAGCCCGAGGGGTAAAATTCACAAAGTCCAGCAGGCCGAGGGGTAAAATTCACAAAGTCCAGCAGCCCGAGGGGTAAAATTCACAAAGTCCAGCAGCCCGAGGGGTAAAATTCACAAAGTCCAGCATCCAGGCAGCAAGCGCCAGGCAGGTAAAGAAGGGGAGAATTCCACCCATATCAGGAGAAAAAGCAGCTCATCGAAACCATAAAATCAACACAGACGTTGGAATTAAAACACTTTAAAGCAGGTGTTATGGTAGTATCACGTCATCAAAATGCGACGCTGAAATTGAACGTGTTTAGTAAGAGGCGTGAAACAAAAAGGATCCAGATTAAACATCTGAAGATGGATATGACTGTGTGTGACGAAGCTGATGAGGTGCCGCGGAGGAGGAGAGAGTGAACTGGAAGTCGTCGTCACAGAAACACAGGGAGACAAAAGAACCCAAAACTAAACAGCTCAGGAGTGAGCAGCACGTGGGAAACTTGGAGCAGCCTCACAGGTCTGGAAACGGAGTCCACGAAGGGAGAGGGAAGGACAGGACAGATTGAAGAAATCATGGCCAAGGTTTGTTCCAATCTGATGAAAACTTGGCCAGGCGCGGTGGCTCACACCTGTAATCTCAGCACTTTGGGAGGCTGAGGTGGGCGGATCACCTGAGGTGAGAAGTTTGAGACCAACCTGGCCAACATGATGAAACCCTACCTCTACAAAAAATGAAAGTATCAGCCGGGCATGATGGCGCACACCTGTGATCCCAGCTACTCAGGAGGCTGAGGTGGAAGGACCACCTGAGTCCAGAGTTGGAGGCTGCAGTGAGCCGAGATCACACCACTGCACTCCAGCCTGGGTGACAAAGTGAGACTCCATCTCAAAAAAAAAAAGAAAGAAAGAAAGATGGACCTAACACGATGAAATAATGCATTTGAACAGTAATTGTACGGGTAAACATGGAAGTATTTTACTATTTAAACCTCTTTTAAAAATAATTAAACAAAAAAAAGAAAAATAATAATTAAACAAAAACAATAACAATGTAGTGTGTTGTGAATTGAGTGTAGAAGTAAAATGTATGACATGACAAGAATTGCACAATATACTGGGAGAAGAGAATTGTAAGCAGGTGCTTTTTTTTTTGAGATGGAGTCTCGCTCTCTCACCCAGGTTGGAGTGCAGGGGCACAATCTCAGCTCACTGCAACCTCCACCTCCCAGGTTCAAGTGATTCTCTTGCCTCAGCCTCCAGAATAGCTGGGATTACAGGTGCCCGCCACCACACCCAGCTAATTTTTATATCTTTTGTAGAGTCAGGGTTTCACCCTGTTGGCCACGCTGGTTTTGAACTCCTAATCTCAGGTGATCACTTTGCTTCAGCCTCTCAACGTGCTGGGATTACAGGCACGAGCCGCTGTGCCAGCCTGTAGGTTCTTATTGTATATGTGGAGTGTGATAATACCTTTGGAAGGTAGACTATTGTAAGTTGAGTTGTACTATCAACTCTAAAGCAACTACTAAAATAATTTAAAATCACAGCAAATAAGCAAACAAAGGGATAAAATTGAACCATGGAAAAATAATCCAAAAGAAGGCAGAAAAGCAGAAAAGAAAGACAAAGGACGAATTGAAGAAACAGAAAACAGGTAGCAAGACGGTAGATTTTAACCTGGCCACATCAATATTACACTAAATGTAAAAGTCTAAACGCCCCCAATAAAAAGATGTGGATTGTCAGACTAGAATAGAAAGCAAGATCACTCTATAAGCTGCCCAGAGAAACTCAGTGTAAGGAGAATGCACAAATCAGTTATTGAGAGTAAAAGAATAGAAAAAAACGAACCACGCTAACACAGAAAGAAAGATCAAGTGGCAATATTCATATCGAGGTCCGTTTTAGAGCAAGGAACGTGACTAACAATAAAGAAGGTCATTTCATAATGAAAAAATGTTCATGGCCTTGGATTAAGCAAAGATTTCTTAGCTACAACACTAAAAGCAGGATGCATAAAGTAAAAATTAATAAATTGGCCTTCGTCAAAATTAAGAATTTTGGCCGGTCAAGGTGGTTCATGCCTGTAATCCCAGCACTTTGGGAGGCCGTAGTGGATGGATCACCTAAGGTCAGGAGTTTGAAACCAGCCTGACCATCATGGTGAAATACCTTCTCTACTAAAAATACAAAAATTAGCGAGGCATGGTGGCATGTGCCTGTAATCCCAGCTACTCAGGAAGCTAAGGCAGGAGAATCGCTTGAACCTGGGAGGTGGAGACTGCAGTGAGCTGAGATGGTACCACTGCGCTCCAGCCTGGGTGACAGAGGGAGACTCTGTCTCAAAAAATAAAGAACGAAAGAACGAACTTTGGCTCTTTTGAACAGAAGTTTTGACACTTAATAGCATCTTCTGACACAATTAAGAGAATAAAAAGCCACAGACTGGGAGAAGAGTCTTTGCCAAGTAAAGGACTCCAGTGCAGAATATATAAAGAATTCTCAAAACCGAAGCAACCCGGTGTGAAAGGGGATGGACAAAGCGCCTGAAGACAGTTCACCGAAGAAGATACGCGGATGGCGAATAAGCACACGAAAAGATGCTCAACGTCATTAGTTATCAGGAAAATTCAAATTAAAGCCACAGTAAGATCCACTGCACGCCTGTCAGAGTGGCTAAAAGGGGACCACGCCGAGCACAGAGGAGGATGAGCAGGCGGCGGAACTCACATCATGGGTGGGAGGTAGAATGGCACGGCCGTGCCAGAAAACAGTCTGGCAGTTTCTGAAAAATTCAGATGCCAACCGTATGCCTCAGCCACTCCACACCTGAGAAGTGGCCGTACACGCTCCTCCGGGACGTGGACACACCTGGGCTAATGACTTTGTAATCGCCCAAACTAGACGCGCAAATGAACGGACCACGGAACTTTCCCCATCGATGGACACGCGGGTCATTTCCAGTTTGGGATTGACCCAAAAAACAACCCCTGGGAGCACGTGTGTGCACACAGCTGCCTCGGGCCCCAGCCATGCCTCCGGGAGTTGGTGGCGTCAGGGCTGGAGGCCGCTGCCCACCACAGCCTGGGTGCACCTTGGCCACCAGTCATGAGCCAGGCTTCGTGGGTAAGTCGGGGGTGCTCCTCAGCCACCCTGCTTGTGCTCCCATCTGGGGGACCACTGGGGAGCTGCAGACACAGTGGATGGTGGACATGGGCTGCTCTGATGACCAGTCTCAGCCGCAGTCAGCGCTAACACTTGCTGGGAGGGCCTGAGCCTCTGGCTCCCCAAGGCCACCTTCTGCAGCACCCCGGCTTCTGCCAGGCCTGCATGCTCTGGGCCCCCCAACTCCTGATGCTGTAGCCCACGTGCACAGGGCCTCCCCCAGCACGCAGCACTCAGACGGCCCCAGGCAGCGGAGCAGGCCAAGGCCCCTGTGCCAGCACCTGCTGTGAGTGAGTGGGAGACCCACCTGTGCCCGTGTGGCCTCCACTGCACTTCCCCTGCGCAGCCCGAAGAGCCAGCCGTTGTGAGCCTGGGCACTCTTCGGCTCTCCACAGGCCACACCAGCCATGCCAGTGTCCCCTGGGACCCCCCAGACGGGACCCTCCCCATCACCCCACCTGCCTGTGCCTCTGTGGCTACCCACTCTGCACCTCCGCTGCCTGGGACGGCCCTGGACATGATTCTTGAGAGACTCGGGTCTGGCTGTTACACCTGGAGCTTTTCTGGGGAAAAAAACAAATTCTCCAAATTCTCCACAGGATCTGTGGCCAAACTGCCATTGCTGGCAGAGGTATCTCTGCCAGGACACCTGCAGACTCTGAGCCCAGCACACGGCACCACCAACCCCAGGCTGGCTCAGGGTCCCTTCTCTGCCCCCAGCTCTTCGTCCTCAGTTTACCTGCCCCTCCAAGCTCACTCTGGGCCAGGACACCCTCCAGCCTGCTCTCCAACACCTCCTGGTGACCTAGTCCCAACCCCACCCGGTCCTGCTCCTCACCTGGGGGTCCTGGCAGCCCTTCATCTCACCCGGGCTGTGAGCTGCGCCTGCCCTCAGAGGCCATTTGGCTTGTGCTTCTGGGGCCCCGCCTGACTCCCCAAAGGGACCCCCTCAAACGTCACCCCCGTGACAGGGATGAGAATTCCAGGAGAGAGGTGGTCTTGTGAGCCTCAGCCCCAGCTTCACCTCCACCCCCACTTCACCAGCAGCCTCCCGTCCCCCACACTCCTCAAAGCCCCTCACCAGCCACCCCTGGAGCAAGCCCTCGCTAACTCCGCATCCAGCTGCGCTCACTGAAGGCAAAGGCACCCGATAACCCCAGCCCTGGCAGAGCGGTGCCTCCCGGCTGCAGCTCGAGGCGGGGGCCCCTTATCTGTTTGCACTTGACTCCACATCCGAAGGTTATCTGCTCCAGCACCTGGGCGGGGCAGGCGGCTGGACACCGGCCGTCCCTGCAGCCTCTCCCTGTGGGTGCTCAGATGAGGACACCTTGGGTTCAGGCCCAGAGTTGGCAATGCGTGGACATCTCCCCCAGGACATGGGAGGTGAGGCCCACCCCTCGGGATCCCGGTCTTCCCCTCGGGGCTTGGGGGGCACAGCCACCTGCTCTGATGGCCTGCCCAGGGCCCCATGGTGGGGGGTGCAACTCGGGGTGGGTCTGATGGTCCTGCTCCTCCTGGGGAGCAGCCAGGGCTCTGCACCCTCCCCTGTGACACTCAGCCACCTCCCATGGGTGGGAACAGGGGTGAGGAGGCATTTGGGGTGCCCATTGGGGGTGGCTCAGCCACCTACTGTGGGGCTCAGAGGTACCAGAGTCTGGTGTGAGCCTCTCCTGGGTGCCTGCCCAAGGCTACTGGCCGGGCAATACGCCCCCGGGAGGTGGGGGTCTCGCCCCAGCTAAGCTCCCACCTGGAGGGAGGGGTGGCTGGGCCAGGACTATTCCTATGGGGCTGCCCCCAGTGACCCCGGCACCCCGTACCCCGCCTTGCCCCAGGCTGAAACGTGCCTGCTCCTGAGGGCCCCAGCCCACCCGGACCCGATTCCCGCACGGGGCATAAGTAGACGAAAAGGACCCGGGCCCTCTCGGGAGGAGGCAGGTGACGAGCTCCCCTCCCAGAACGTGAGGCTGCCGGCTGCAGGCAGGGCTCCCCACTGGGCACTGCTCAACCCACCCTGGATGGGGGCCAGCCCAGCATCCCAGCCACCTCCAGCCCAGCGGCTACCGGGCTCCTCCCACAGCCAGACGAGACCATCTATCCACTCGAGGCCACACAGTGTGCTGCAGGCAGGGCTCCCCACTGGCCACTGCTCAACCCACCCTGGATGGGGGCCAGCCCAGCGGCTACCGGGCTCCTCCCACAGCCAGACGAGACCATCTATCCACTCGAGGCCACACAGTGTGCTGCAGGCAGGGCTCCCCACTGGCCACTGCTCAACCCACCCTGGATGGGGGCCAGCCCAGCATCCCAGCCACCTCCAGCCCAGCGGCTACCGGGCTCCTCCCACAGCCAGACGAGACCATCTATCCACTCGAGGCCACACAGTGTGCTGCAGGCAGGGCTCCCCACTGGCCACTGCTCAACCCACCCTGGATGGGGGCCAGCCCAGCAACCCAGCCACCTCCAGCCCAGCGGCTACCGGGCTCCTCCCACAGCCAGACGAGACCATCTATCCACTCGAGGCCACACAGTGTGCTGCAGGCAGCGGGCAGCACAGGGCCGGGGGTGGGGCTGTGTGCACCTGAGTGTCCTGCTCCCGCAGGGGGTCCCAGGGAGATGGGGGGACAATGTCCCCAAATCCCAGCCCAGGCCCCAACCAGTCAAGGCTGAAAGTGCAGACCCATGGGTGCCTGGGGCGCCTGGCCCTCTGAGCATCACTGGACAGGGCCTGCGGGGTCTCAGTCGCGGGGGCGGGCTGCTGGTCGCCCGGGTGAGCCGCATGCCCTTCCCTTGCAGCTGCCCTCCTGGGCTCACACTGCCCTCCCTGTAACAGGCAGCTGGTTCCGTTTCTACCTCTGGCAGGGGGACCCCAGCAGCTGGGGTGGGGGGTCTGCAAGGCTGGTGGAGAAACAGGAGTTGGCAGGGTGGGGGACAGAGGCCAGAGGTCAGGGAGGGTTGCAGCCAGGCAGGGCCTCCCCTGGGTGCTGGGGAGAATGAGGGGCTGCAGGGTGGGGGCACAGCAGGCCAGATTCGGTGGGGTGGCTGCAGGTAGGAGCTGGACTGGGAGCGACAGCTTTTCAACATGCTCGGGGGGGCAAAACTACAGGGGACCTACCAGCTGGCCATGGTAGGGTCACTAGTGATCCTCACGGACCAGGGAGTAGGGAGGAGACCCAGGGCCGGCCCCATCCCAGCCACACAGGGCCTTGGAGGGAGGGTGGGGCAGGTGACCTCCTGCAGGCCTAATGCCCCTTCCCTTCTGTCCCCGGTCCCCGCCCCTTGGGGGACTTTGCATCCAGCCACACTGTCTCCAGGGTCTCAGGGTTCCCACCCCCTCCCCAAGCAGTGGGCTCCGGGACCTGGCCCAGAGTCAGCGCCTCCCAAGACATCAGGTGTCCGGATCAACAGGAAGCTGTGACTCGCCCCCTCACCCTCGCACCTGGGCACTGGCTGCCATGCCAAGCTCTCCGGGCCGGCACTGGGCCTGCGCCTCGGATGGGAGGTGGCAGCTCTCCAACTCGGGGGCATTCTCACTCCCGGTGTTGAAGCCTTTCCCAAACACTCCCCAAAGCCACCGTTTTTCAGTCCTTTGATCTGATGGGGACCAGCTGCCAAGCCTCAGGGGGTGACGCCCGACCTATTCTCCCGGGGACGTCACACCTGCCAGCGGGGCAGGGGCGGGGCAGGGGCAGGGGAGGTACTGGCCGAGGGGCAGTGGGGGGGCCGGCCGAGGGGCAGTGGGGGGACCGGCCTAGGGGCAGTGGGGGGGCCGGCCGAGGGGCAGTGGGGGGCCGGCCGAGGGGCAGTGGGGGTGCCGGCCGAGGGGCAGTGGGGGGCCGGCCGAGGGGCAGTGGGGGGGCCGGCCGAGGGGCAGTGGGGGGCCGGCCGAGGGGCAGTGGGGGGGGCCGGCCGAGGGGTAGTTGGGGGGGCCGGCCGAGGGGCAGTGGGGGGGCCGGCCGAGGGGCAGTTGGGGGGCCGGCCGACGGGCAGTGGGGGGACCGGCCGAGGGGTAGTTGGGGGGCCGGCCGAGGGGCAGTGGGGGGGGCCGGCCGAGGGGCAGTGGGGGACCGGCCGAGGGGCAGTGGGGGGGCCGGCTGAGGGGTAGTGGGGGGGCCGGCCGAGGGGCAGTGGGGGACCGGCCGAGGGGCAGTGGGGGGGCCGGCTGAGGGGCAGTGGGGGGGCCGGCCGAGGGGCAGTGGGGGACCAGCCGAGGGGCAGTGGGGGGGCCGGCTGAGGGGCAGTGGGGGGCCACCCGCAGGTCATCCCAGTGCCTCTGTGAACGGGAGTCCCCGCAGACCCAGGGCCTCCGCCCCCCTCCAAGGCAGTCCAGGCCCTGAGCCCCTTCCAGAGCCTCTGGAGACACCTTCGGGGGAGAAGGCCTCAAGCCCAAGGCAAGGTCTGCTCATGCCTGGCCAGGGAGCCCCGGGGCCTAGGAGAAGCGCCCACCCTCACAGCTCAGCCGGGAAGCTGGTCCAGGGCCCACCCTGCCTCCTGCTTCACAGCCACGCCAGGTCTGGAATGACCGCCGTTCAGGTCCAGGCCTCGCAGACGGACGTGGGGGCGGGAGGGGTCAGTTGCCCACGTGTCCAGTCCTCAGGCCCCGCTATCCAGTCAGGCCGGTGGACATGGCTCCTGTCTCCAGTCGCTGCGGGAACAAGGCCCTGCACCCTCATCTCCCCAAATGCTCGGCCAGTTGAAGCACTTCCCAGCGGGGGACAGAAACGCCACCCAGCCATTTCCCACCAAGCGAGTGCACTGGGAGAGAGGGACCCCCAGGCTCCAGAGGCCCCATGGTGCCAGATGGAGCCCCGCCAGGACTCAGGGCAGGGCCTTGTACACACCCTGAGCCGCCCTGAGATCATGGGGACGATAAATTCTGGGATGCACAGCTTTTATCAGAAATTCAACACACACACAGGCACACACATATACAGGCACATACATGCACATGCACACACACATGCACATGCACACAATCACATGCACACACATACATATATGTACATACATGATACATGCAGGCATACACACATGCACACACATGCACACACATGCATACATGCAGGCATACACACATGCACATGCACACAAGCAAGCACACATGCACACATGCATACAGGCACATGCGTGCACATGCACATGCAGGCAATGCACACACGTGTACACACATCACACGTCTGCAAGTGGGCATCGACCACAGGCCCAGCGGGCAGCCCCACTGCAGGCTGGTGGCCTCTGCCCCCACCCACCCCACACCTCTGCAAGCTACAGGGATCCCCCAATTCTAGGGGACACTAGGGACTTCCGTGCTGGATGTCACGACCATAACTGCCCTCAAGGTCAGGGGTCTCTGCCACTTTACATGGAAGCCTCGGTGGCCAGGACCCCAAAGCCCTGCAGGCCTGACCGGGGAAGCAAAGTGTCCACCAGCTCCCGCCCCCAGCCCATCCCTGCCCCTGCCTTCAAAGCCTCATAGGATCCCTCATGATAACCTGAGTTCGGCTCTCACGAGCCCGGACAGGCGGCCAGACAAGCACAGCTGCTAGGCTGACGCGGCCACGGGGCTCCCAGCCACACCACCTGCCCACAAGGTCCCTGTCAGCACCAGCTGCCTGGTGCGGTGACCCCACCCAGAGAAGGGGGCCCTCAGACCTCTGCCGTCATTGTCCCCACTGCGAGCCTGGGCCAGGTGTGAGTCCTACCTCCGTCCACCCTCTCAGCATGAGTGGGCAAGGGCTTCACTCCTGTGCCTCAGTTTCTCACCTGAACAACAAGGACCCTGAGCATGTTAAGAAGGGACAGCCAAGGCCAGACGCAATGGCTCGCATCTGTCATTCCAGCGTTCAAGGACAAGGCAGAAGGATCTCTTAAGCCCAGGAGTTCAAGACCAGCCTGGACAACACAGTGAGACCCCATCTCTACAAGAACAGATGAGAGCAGGAGCACCCGGGATGTCCCAGTGCGCTGCTCCCGGGCAGGCGGCACACGTATGGCAGTTTCCCACGAAAGCAATTTACTATAATTTCAGGCAACGTTCGGCAACACTGAAGCTGATTTGAGTGAAACACAGGGCACCTGCTACATGAGGCACATGTGGGGCCTCTTCTGGGGCGGCCCCGGGCATGTAGGCACAGGCGGGATGGAGGTGGCAGGCCCGGGTCCAGCCAGCGGGCCCAGCTCACCTGTGGGACGGGAGTGCGGCCCCACGTGGGAAGCCTCGTCCAGGGAGACCAGGCGGCCTCGGGGGTTCCAGCTCAGAGCAGGATGTTGGCGTGTAGTGGGAGCAGCCCCAGGCCAGTGAGGGTTCCTGTGGGGGTGGGGGGGCAAAATCCCCTTCAGGAGGGGCCCCTGGACTCCCAAACGAGGCTGGGGCAATCCTGGCCAGACACCTCTCCCTCCCCCACTGCTGGCCACCGGCACCACCACCCCCCGACGCCACCAGACCTTGCCCTGGCCCTCAGGCATGGCACATTACCCCTCAGGCAAGGCCCCCTGTCGTCCCAGTCCCTGCCCCTCTGCCTGAGGGGTCAGGAGTGCACACCCCCAACCCCCCGCCGAGCTCCTATGCCCAAGACGGCTGCTGACAGCACTCAGGGCTGTGGGGAAAGAAACCGTGGCTGGGGGAGCCTTCCCCAGAGGGAAGGTCAGGCTGAGGAGGGGTCTTCAAGAGCGAGCCTGGGATCTGGCAGGCTGTAGAGACACACCCAGCTCCCCAGGCCTCCGGGGCGGCCTGTCCGAGCCCCAGGACCGCTGCCTGTCTGCTGTGACGGAGCCCCTGTTCCCAACACCCAGAGCAGGGCTGGTCCCCCACTGGGTGATCTTTCCTGCTGGGCGGGGAACTCAGGGTGAGGGTTGGGGCCCAGTACCCTCCAGGGGGGTCCTCAGGTCCAGGTGCTCCCCAGAAGGTGCAGAGCAGGTGCCCTGGTGCCCCCCAGCTGGCCCGTCCCTGCCACCAGGCATGTTGCTGACGGTGCCCACGCTGAGCCGGCAGCGGGGAGGCCCAGCCCAGGCGGCCCCGACGGACGCGGGAGGTGTTTGCAGGACCTCTGGGGGCGAGTGTACGTCAGCCCCCCACTGGGAGCGGGTGATAACGGGGCGCTGCCTGCAGGATTTTCCAAAGAAAGTGCGGCCTGATAAAGCAGGCCCAGATCCTGTTTGGCCACCGCTGTGCCCGCCGGCAGTGGTGATTAGCGGGCTGGACCGTGGGGTGCAGGCAGGCATGGCGGGGGAGGGCCTGCCACCCTATATAAGGCACCCAGGACCGGCCATTCGAGCCGCACTGGTGGCAGCAGCAGGCCTGCCCAGCCAGAGCCAACTCTGCCCCGTACGCCATGCTCCGGCGCTGGCTGCTGCTGTGTTTCTGCGGGGCCCTGCTCAGCGCTGGTGAGTGTGGTGGGGGGTGTGGGCCCTCGGCTGGCCCACACGGACGCTGATGAACCCCCCTCGGCTCGGGGACCCGCCCCCGCTGCCAGGCCCGGGTTCCCCCAGCAGCCTCGGCGCTGGGCTCTGCCATTTGGGGTCAGGGACCCCATGGGTCCTGGACAGGGATGCCCTCCTGTGAGCTGGCACAGTGGCCAGTGGGGGGACACTCGGATGGAGTGGGTCCAGAGGTCCCACAGGCAGAGTGGGCAGGTGTGTGGATGCCCAGGCCTGGCGCGCTCTCCCTCCCCTCAGCGTGGTCCTGAGTCTTCAGAGGTCTCTGGAGTGTGGGGACAGAGGCACAGTCCCTGCTGCCCTGGGCCTCAGTTTCCCAGTCTACAGAAGTGGGGGACGCTGACTCCCCTGGTGTGGCTGCTGTGGGGGAAAGGGAGGGGAAGGTGTATGGCCTTCTGGCCTTCTGACCTCAGCGGGCAGGCTGCCCTCTCCCCAGTGCTCCCCCCACAGTTCAGGCAGGACCCAGAAGAGACCACCATCCTGGATTCTCTGCCGCCCACCTGCCCTGTGGCTGCTGCAGGCGGCCTCCAGTCCTGCCCCCGGCCCCCAGAAGGAGCCAGCCCTGAGGGGTCCCTCTGTGGCCACAGCCTGAGGCCTGGGGAGACCCTCTTGCCAACCAAGGCACCAGTCCAAGGGTCCCGTGCTCCCCTTTCCTCTCTGAGCTGGCGCCTGGCCCTCCTCCATAGCCAGGAGCCTCTGGGGGTGGATGCTAGTGAGATGGAGCTCACTTCGGAGCTGCTGCCAGCCTGGGGCCTCAGGCTCAGAGCACAGTGGGACCCCCAGGGGCACCCCTCTGCTCCCCCAAGCCCCCCCACCCCTTCTCTCCCCTGAAGCCCCTTCCCCACCACACTGGGCACCACCCTTCAGCCATGGGGGATGGGGAGGTCTCGGAGCCAGCCCAGCAGTGCGCTCTGCTTGGGACCCCGGCCCCACCTGCATACCTAGGACAGCTTGGGAATAAGTGCCAGGAATGGGGCTAACCTTGCAGCAGAGCGTGACCCCAGAGCCAGGGAGGGGGATGTGGTGGGACCCAGGGAGCCTGGAGGTCTGAGCTGTGGTCACTGCAGAGAGTGGAGGGCCACGTGGGTGTCCGCCCATCACCCCAGCAAATGCTCTCTGAACACTGTCCTGGCCAGCACCAGAGGGGCCTCGGCCAGCAGAGTGTGGGGTCGGACAGCTGGGCGGCGGGCCTGGGCCTCGGTGGGCCGGGAGGCAGCGGTGGGCGGCCACCAAGGACGCAGAAGGAACAGCGTGCACCTGCCGTTCGTCCAGAGGCTGAGACCGGGGGTGGTGGACCAGCCGGCCCAGAGGCCCACAGCCGGCAACGGACCAGCCGATGGGAAGCACAGCCGGGGCAGGAATGAAGCCTCCCGCTGTGCTCAGACAGAGCTGGGGCAGCAGACTTGGAGCCAGTGGACTCGGGGAGCCTCCTGAGCTGGGGCAGGGCAAGGGCAGTGGGGGTCATAGGGGACACAGCCATGAGGCACCTGCCACAGTGGGATGCCCCCCAGTGCCACCCCCATCTGAAAGGTGCAAGAATTAAGCTGAGGTGTCTGTGCATAGTGGGGATGCACCCCCAGTGCCACCCCCATGTGAAAGATGCAGGAACTGAGCTGAGGTGTCTGTGTATAGAGGGGACACCACCCCCATGTGAAAGGTGGAGGAACTGAGCTGCAGGGGGCCTTGCCCAGGGGAGCCCGGTCACAGTTCTGCAGCTTCCAGAGGTGCTGACCGAGGGGTGGGCGGCCGATTCCTCCTCCCACCTGGTGCTCTCCCACCCCTCCCCCACCAGACCCAGTGTGGCTTGTCCCAGGAACCACAAGGTTCCGTGGCTGAAGGTTCAGTGTGCCGCATACTCCCACAGCAGGTGCTTCTGGACCATCCCCAGAAGGAATGGCAAGGGGCTGGGGACCATGTCACCTGCTGGGACCCCCATGAGGGGGATGGGTGATGGGTGGGTGCTCACTAGGCTCAGGGCCCAGCATAAGCCACCTCTACCCCAGTCTGGGGTAAACTCAGTTTACACTGGGGATAAGCCAGGTACAGCCCAGCAGAAAACGACCTCAAGGTGAAAGGGGACCACAGCCAAATGTGTGTCCCACAAAGCCAAGACCAGCCCTCTCCTTAAATCCAGTCACTCAAATAACCACAAGCTCCTGCCTGTGCCAAAGAGGACTCACCGGGGCAGGCAGCCTGGCTCCTCCCTGGACCGTGGGCAACACCATCCCAGCTGACAGACCCCTGCCCCTGCGTCACCAGAGACATGGGTGGCCAGCGGTCATGCGGGCAGCATTGAGTACCAGAAAGTGGGCAGAGCCTGGGGTGGGGGCACAGGTGGGGCACGTCAGGAACAGGACCCCTGAGCTGCATCTGGAGGGAGGCAGTGAGTGCCCTGCTAACCGACGTGCGAGGGTCCTGGCCTCTGAGAAGGGTCTGGAGAGGTCATGGATCCTGCTCACGTCCCCCATCAGCTCTCGGACATCGGGGGCCCATGGGGGCCACAGATAAGGCCACAGTCCCAGAGCCAGGGGCCAGGGAGTTACCCAGAGGTGGGAGAAGCCTCCCTCTGGGCAAAGGGGGTGGGACCTGGGGGGTGTCAGCCCCACTCCAGCATCCAGGGTCAGGGTGGGGCATCTCCCTCGGCCCTGCCCCGGGGTCACCATGACCCAGCTGTCTGGACATTCCTGTGGCAACCATGGCCTCAGTGCCAGAACTGACACCAAGGCTGATGTGCAGAAAAGTGCCCGTGTTTAGAGCCCCGGAGCCACTGGGAGCAGGGAAAACCGGCTGTGGGGCCTGGCATGGACCCCACGGGAAGCAGACCCCTCAGGGACAGCAGGCAGCCAGGCTGGGGAGGTGGGCACAGCCCGCTGTCAGCTCAGCTCTCAAGCCCCTGCCACACACACCAGCCCCTCCTTGCCCTGCCCCAGAGGCCCCAGCCGTGAGTGCCCTGTACACGGGGTACCCGTCATCTGCCGGACCCCGAGGGTGTGACAGGCCGGACCCCGAGGGTGTGACAGCACAGGCCGACCCCGAGGGCGTGACAGCACAGGCCGGACCCCGAGGGTGTGACAGGCCGGACCCCGAGGGTGTGACAGGCCGGACCCCGAGGGCGTGACAGCACAGGCCGGACCCCGAGGGCGTGACAGCACAGGCCGGACCCCGAGGGTGTGACAGGCCGGACCCCGAGGGTGTGACAGCACAGGCCGGACCCCGAGGGTATGACAGGCCGGACCCCGAGGGTGTGACAGCACAGGCCGGACCCCGAGGGTGTGACAGGCCGGACCCCGAGGGTGTGACAGCACAGGCGGAACCCGAGGGCGTGACAGCACAGGCCGGACCCCGAGGGTGTGACAGCACAGGCCGGACCCCGAGGGCGTGACAGCACAGGCCGGACCCCGAGGGCGTGACAGCACAGGCCGGACCCCGAGGGTGTGACAGCACAGGCTGAACTGGGGATCAGCGGACGAACGAGGAAGTGAACGGTAGCAGGGCAGGAAGCTGGGGCGTGTGGAGGACGACAGGGGAGGCCAAGCGCTTGGCCTGCTGTTGAGGCCTTGAGCCCCGCACTGACCGCGGGTCCCGTCCTCACAGGTCTGCCCGATGCCAGCCCAGGCCCCCAGAGGCCGAAGGACTCTCCACAGACAGGTAAGAGCACAGCGGCCGCTGACCCTGCACGCAGACCACCCACCACCCAAGCCCGGTGTGCAGGAGAGAGGGATCCAGAGTCCAGGCCACCCCCAAGACACACCCTACACATACACACACACACACAACCCAACACACACACACACACAGCCCAACACACACCCTACACACACACATACACATACAAAACCCAACACACGCACACACAACCTCACACACACACACAACCCAACATACACACACACAACCCAACACACACACACAGAACCCAACATACACACACACACACACACACACACACACACACACACATACATGCGGCCAGACCACCCAGGCCCAGTCTGCAGGAGAGAGGGACCCAGAGTCCAGGCCACCCCCAAGACACAGCCTACACATACACACACACACAACCCAACACACACACAACCCAACACACACACACACAATACACACCCTACACACACACACATACACATACAAAACCCAACACACGCACACAACACACACACAACCCCACACACACACACAGAACCCAACATACACACAACCCAACACACACACAGAACCCCATACACACACACAACCCAACACACAACCCAACACACACCCTACACACACATACACATACAAAACCCAACACACGCACACAACCCCACACACAACACACACAACACAACACACACATACACACCCTACACACACACCCAACACACACACCCAACACACACATACACATACAAAACCCAACACACGCACACAACCCAACACACACACACACAACCCCACACACACACAGAACCCAACATACACACAACCCAACACACACACACAGAACCCAACATACACACACACAACCCAACACACACACACAGAACCCAACATACACACACACAACCCAACACACACACACACACACACACACACACATACAAGCCGCCCAACCACCCAGGCCCAGTCTGCAGGAGAAAGGGACCCAGAGTCCAGGCCACCCCCAAGACACACACACCCAACCCACACACACACACACAAAACCCAACACACAGACACAACCCAACACACACACATACATACACACATGCTGCCCAAACCACCCAGGCCCGGTCTGCAGGAGAGAGAGACCCAGAGTCCAGGTCACCCCCAAGACACACAGAACCCAACACACACACACACACACACACACACACAACCCAACACATAGGACCAGCACACATAAACCTGACATACACATGCACACACACCCAACACAGCCCAATACACACTGAATATATACCCAACACCCATACACATACATCTAGCACACACATCCCAGATATGTAAAGATACACACAACATGCACGATGTACACATGCACACATTCCCAACACACTACACACACATGCACCCCATACACACCCTACACACACACCTGATACACAAACCCATCACACGCACACAAGTCACACCCAACATGCACATACACATCGTACACATCTACACAGCCCCACACCCCCCCATGCCCATAGACATGCCTCACACACGTATGCACACCCAAAACACACCTGTGTACACACGCAACACACACGTGGACACCCTGCACACACAGGTGTTTACACATATATTTACACATACATGTACACACACACACGTGTACATGTGCCCACGGTGGTGCTGACTCCTGCCCAGGCATATGCCACACCACTTGTGTTCACTCGGATGCCCATGTCTGGGGTTCCCACAACCTGGCCCCCCAACTCAGAACCCTGGCAAGGGATACGCATGAGGTCTGCCCTGCCCTAGCCCGGCCCTACCCTGTCCTAGTGCTGCCTGGCCAGGCTGGTGGGGAACCCGGGCTCTGAGTCGGCCCCGCTCTCTCCGCAGCCCCGGACAAAGGCCGCTGCTCCACATGGGGGCTCGGGCACTTCTCCACCTTCGACCACCATGTGTACGACTTCTCGGGAACGTGCAACTACGTCTTTGCGGCCACCTGCAAGGACACCTTCCCCACCTTCAGCGTCCAGCTGCGGCGAGGTCCAGACGGAAGCATCACGCGGATCATCGTGGAGCTGGGGGCCTCTGTCGTCACCGTGAGCAAAGGCACCATCTCAGTCAAGGACATCGGGTAGGCCAGGCGGGCTGGAGCCCAGGTCAGGGGCCGGGGCTGCAGGACAGAGGGATGACCACCAGCAGCCCTGGCCCCACAGGGTCATCAACCCGCCCTACACCAGCAACGGGCTCCAGATCACACCCTTTGGGCAGAGCGTGCGGCTGGTGGCCAAGCAGCTGGAACTGGAGCTGGAGGTCATGTGGGGCCCCGACGCCCACCTCATGGTGAGGATGGGGGGCCAGGGTGAACCTGGGGCCCGCAACACTGGGGGGCAGGTGGGACTCAGGAGGGGCTGCCCTCCTCCAGAGTCCCAGCCAGCCCTGGGGCAGCCAGGCACTGCACGCCAAGCCGAGTGGACCCCTGGCCAGCAACCTGAGCCAGGACTGGGTTCAGCTTCCCCACTGGAAAGTTAGGCTCCCACGAGAAGAGGCAGGTTCAAGAGGTAGCACCTGCAGACGAGCAGGGTGGGGGGATGGTGGGGGCTCTGGGTCCAGGAGCAGGAGTTGAGAGCCCTCCACAGCGGACGAGGTCCCCTGGCCCTGGCACCCAGCAGAGCCGCCTCCCACAGGTCCTGGTGGAGCAGAAGTACATGGGCCAGATGTGCGGGCTCTGCGGTAACTTTGACGGGAAGGTGACCAATGAGTTCGTCAGTGAGGAGGGTAGGTGGGGGGCAGGGCCGGGAGGCCTTTAGGTGGGGGGGAGTGCCTGGGGCCCAACCCCCACAGTGCTGACCCCTGTCCTGCACCCCCAGGCAAGCTCCTGGAACCCCACAAGTTCGCTGCCCTCCAGAAACTGGACGACCCCAGCGAGATCTGTGCCTTTGAGGCCATCCCCAGCCCCCCGGTCCGGCAGGCCCAGCACGTAAGTGAGGGGGCTCCAGAGGGGTTCACCCCAGGTCTGACAAGCTCTCCGAGGCCACCAAGGGCCCCCACGAGCAGCCCCATCACAGACAGCCTGTCCCAACCTGCCGGGCGTGGTGGCGTGGGGTGTGGCCTTCGCCCCCGTGACCCCGAGTGTCCCCCAGGCCCAGATCTGCACCCAGCTTGTGACCCTGGTGGCCCCTGAGTGCAGCGTGCCCAAGGAGCCCTTCGTGCGGAGCTGCCAGGCAGACGTGGCGGCGGTCACCCAGCCGGGCCCGGGAAACAGCAGCTGCACCACGCTCTCCGAGTACTCCCGCCAGTGCAGCATGGAGCGGCAGCCTGTCCGCCGCTGGCGGGGCCCCAGCCTCTGCCGTGAGTTCTGGGAAGGGCTTGGGGACGGCAAGGCCAAGGGCTGCAGACCCAGCTCTCCCGACGCCCACATCCCCCTCGTCTGAGAGACAGGAGATCCTGGTGGCAGCTTCTGGATGGAGGAGGGGCTGGGCTAAGTCCTCTCCCCAGCTGGGGTGGGGCGGAGAGGGGCAGGGCAGGTGGGACCCTCTCACCGGAGCCGCGTGTGCCCACAGCCGTGGGTCAGTGCCCGGCCAACCAGGTGTACCAGGAGTGCGGCTCGGCCTGTGTGAAGACCTGTTCCAACCCCCAGCACAGCTGCTCCAGCACCTGCACCTTCGGCTGCTTCTGCCCGGAAGGTGAGGGCGGTGGGGGCACTCACTGCCCCCGGGACCCCTGGAGAGATCCTGGGGACAGGGGGCATCAGACCCCACCCACCCGACCCGCCTCACCCCAACATTCTGCCATCTGAGTCCCAGCTCCCAGAGCCCTCTTGCCTTGGGTGGGCCCCTCCCCTCCCCCTCCCCTCCCCTCCCCCTCCCCTCCCCTCATCCTCCCCCTCCACTCCCCCCACACTCCCCCTCCACTCCCCCTCCCCCTTCCTCCCTTTCCTCCTCCACTCCCCCTCCCCCCACACTCCCCCTCCCCCCACACTCCCCCTCCCCGCACACTCCCTCTCCCCCCACACTCCTCCCCACACTCCCCCTTCCCCACACTCCCCCTCCCCACACTCGCCATGCTTCCAGCTGGCAGCTCTCCCAGCCACCGCCACCCTGCAAACCACGTGCAGGGGGGGTCTCGCCCACTGGGGTCTGGGAGCCCCTGAGAGAAGGTGGGGTTTGAGCTGGGCCCAAGAAACAGGTACGTGTCTCCGCCTGCTGGGGGCCGCCACTCACCAGGAACCCTGGCTGGGCACGCTGGTGCAAGGGGCTGGGCACACGCAGTGTCTGGCACAGAGACGTAAAGGCAAGTGCAGCTGGAGTGAGACACCATGGACAGGCTGGGGGGCATCTCCCAGGCGCCAGGGAGAGTGGGAGGCCGTCAGTCCCACCAAGCCCCAAGAAGCCCCTCTCCTGCAGGGACGGTCCTGAACGACCTCTCCAATAACCACACCTGCGTGCCCGTCACCCAGTGCCCCTGTGTGCTCAACGGTGCCACGTATGCCCCTGGGGCGGTCACAACAGCTGCCTGCAGAACCTGGTGAGGTGGTGGAGGGGAGGCAGTGAAGAGGGGAGGTGGCAGGGGAGGAAGTGGTGGAGGGGGAGGAGGAGAGGGGGAGGTGGCCAAGGTGGGAGGCTGCCGAGCGGGGAGGCAGCGGAGGGGGCTCTGGAGGCTGGCAGGAGTTTCACTGGCCCAGGGTCGGGGAGGGGTGCTGTCTGGCTCCGGTGGCTGGCCCTGCCCACCACGTGGTCCCCCCACCCCGACGCCTGCCCACAGCCAGTGCACCCTGGGCCGCTGGGCATGCACGGAGCGGCCGTGCCCCGGCCACTGCTCCCTGGAAGGCAGCTCCTTCGTCACCACGTTTGACGCCAGGCCCTACCGCTTCCACGGCACCTGCACCTACATCCTCCTCCAGGTAGCCCTGTGGCCCGTGGGAAGGGGCGCCCCAGCGATCCCACCCATGGCTGAGCCCCGCCTGTCCACACAGAGCCCCCAGCTTCCCGAAGATGGCACCCTCATGGCCGTGTACGACAAGTCCGGCTTCTCGCACTCCGAGACCTCCTTGGTGGCTGTCATCTACCTCTCCAGGCAGGTGAGGCCTCTCCCGCACCCGTCCCTGCCAGCAGGGCTCTGCTCCCTGGTGCCCGAGCCTGACTCAGGCCACCTCCCCTCCAGGACAAAATCGTGATCTCTCAGGACGAGGTGGTCAGCAACAACGGAGGTGCCCAGTGGCTGCCGTACAGGACTCGTACGTCCCGGCCCAGTCCCCGCCCCCAGAGCCGCGCCTCCGGGGTGGGCCGCCGCGGGCGGGGAGGGCCGGGCAGCTGCTGAGTGCTGCGTTCCGCAGGCAACATCACAGTCTTCAGGCAGACGTCCACCCACCTCCAAATGTCCACCAGCTTCGGGCTGGAGCTCGTGGTGCAGCTGCGCCCGGTGTTCCAGGCTTACATCACTGTCGGGCCCCAGTTCAGAGGCCAGACCAGAGGTGAGTCCCTTCCCCTCCGGGTGGCCCTGGTGCCTCGTCCCTACAGGGCCTGGCCAGGGAGGCTCACGCGACGTGTGTGTCCAGGGAGCCTCGGGGGTAAGAGGCACGTGTGGCCCGCGCGAGCGCTCACCCAGGGCGAGGTTAGAAGAGGGTCGGGAGCTCCGGGCCTGGGGGCCGGAATGGGTGCAGGAGGGACAGCTCACGCGTGCTCATGGCCTGCCGGCTCAGGACTCTGTGGCAACTTCAATGGGGACACGACAGACGACTTCACCACCAGCCTGGGCATCCCTGAGGGCACTGCCTCGCTGTTTGTGGACTCCTGGCGGGCAGGGAACTGTCCAGCCGCTCTGGAGCGTGAGACTGACCCCTGCTCCATGAGCCAGCTCAACAGTGAGTGTCTGGCCTCCCACTCCCCCAGCTGCCCCCCCGACCCCATGGCTCTGACAGACCCCTGGACCACAGACCCAGCCGCCAGGGTGAGGGGGGCCCTGGGAGGAGCCGTGGCTGCAATGGGGAGGGGTGGGGACCCATGCCCCGACCGGTCGTCCCCAGAGGTGTGTGCGGAGACCCACTGCTCCGTCCTGCTGAGGGCAGGCACAGTGTTCGAGAGGTGCCACGCCACGGTGAACCCCACGCCCTTCTACAAGGTGAGGGCCTGAGGGCGTCTGGGAGGGCTGCGGGGGAGGCCTCAGCAGAGGCTGACAGTCAGGCACCTGGGGGCATCCTGGCCCTGGCAGGAGGTTTGGGGCCCCAACGTCGCCAGGGGAGGGTGCCCGCTGCCAGCCCATGCCGGCTTTCTGCCCGCAGAGGTGTGTATACCAGGCCTGCAACTACGAGGAGACCTTCCCCCACATCTGCGCCGCCCTGGGCGACTACGTTCACGCCTGCTCCTCACGGGGCGTCCTGCTCTGGGGCTGGAGAAGCAGCGTGGAGAACTGCAGTGAGCACCCGCTGGGGCTGGAGCGGGGTCACAGCGGGCAGGGGTCATGGCGGGGGTCCTGGGGCCCCAAGCAGGCAGCAGAACCCAAGCGCGTCCTCCCCGGCCTTCTCCTCCCCGAGGGTCTGACACGCGTGTCCCCCGCAGCCATCCCCTGCACGGGCAACAGCACCTTCAGCTACGACAGCCAAGCCTGCGAGCGTACCTGCCTGTCGCTGTCCGACCGCGCTGCTGAGTGCCACGCCAGCGCAGTGCCTGTGGACGGCTGCAACTGCCCTGATGGCACCTATCTGAACCACAAGGGCGAGTGTGTGCACAAGGCCCAGTGTCCCTGCACACTGGAGGGCTACAAGTTCATCCTGGCCCAGCAGGCCACCGTGATCAATGGTGCCACCTGGTGAGGGGCGAACAGGAGCTGGGGGCATGAGGGGGGCCAGGCGGGGGTCCCCACCGGGCCGCGGGATCATGCAGCCTCTCTCTTACAGCTACTGCACCAATGGGCGGCTGAGATGCCCACAGCGGCCACATATGTTTCTGGGTATGTAAGGCAGTGCGGGCTGCAGGCTGGGACCGTGAGGACCCTACTTCCTCTGAGCATCCTGACTGGCCCCCCTCCCCGCAGCCTCCTGTCCGACCCCCAAGACCTTCGAGTCCTGCAGCCAGTCCTCTGAAAACAAGTTCGGGGCGGCCTGTGCCCCCACGTGCCAGATGCTGGCCACCGGTGTCGCCTGTGTAAGGGTCAAGTAGGATGGGGCACAACGCCCGGACCAGCTGGGCCGTGAGAGGGTTTCCATGAAACCCCGGAGAACTGGCCTCACTCTGCCCCTGTGGCGGGTGCCTGGGGCCAGCAGGGAGGCGGGAGCGGCCCCGTGGCTGGGCAGCTAGAGGCTGGTGGACAGTGGGCCGGTGCCAGCCTGGGGAGGGTGGGCTGCCGCGGTGGAGGTGGGTACAGTAGCCCAGCCGTGTACACAGGGGCCCAGGACCTTCCACAAGGTGGGGGAAGCTTTGCGAAGGGAGGAAGCCCAGCTGCCCACAAACACTGCAGAGCAAAGGTGTATTCGAGGAGAGGGCCTGGGAGACATGCCAGGAGGTCTCAGAGGGGCCCAGGGCTGGGCAACAGCACCTGAGGCCACCCTCCCAGGGGCTGATGACCTGCCTCCCTGCAGGTGCCTACCAAGTGTGAGCCTGGTTGTGTCTGCGCCAAGGGCCTCTACGAGAATGCCGACGGGCAGTGTGTGCCTCCCGAGGAGTGCCCGTGTGAGTTCTCGGGGGTCTCCTACCCTGGGGGAGCTGAGCTCCACACCGACTGCAGGACCTGGTGAGACACAGCCTTGCTCTGGACGCTCTGGGCTCCTGGGGCCATGTGGGGCAGGCGGGGCTGTCCAGGGTGGGGCTGGCTGTCCCGTAGGCAGGGGCATCCAGAGGTGCAGCCTGGCCTCTCCAGGGACCACACCCAATACGGCACGAGGGCCACGGGCCCACCACCCACACCTGCCGCCTCCACAGCACCTGCTCGAGGGGGAGGTGGACCTGCCAGCAGGCCACCCACTGCCCATCCACCTGCACCCTCTATGGGGAGGGCCACATCGTCACCTTCGATGGCCAGCGCTTTGTATTTGACGGCAGCTGCGAGTACATCCTGGCCACGGTAACCGCCGGGCTCGGGCTGCGGGGGCCGGGGACCCAGGGGCACAGCACGGTCCCCAGGGCTCCGCCTCAGCACCCTCTCCCTGCAGGATGGCTGTGGTGCCAACGACTCCCAGCCCACCTTCAAGATCCTGACGGAGAACGTGGTCTGTGGGAAGGCTGGGGTCACCTGCTCTCGGGCCATCAAGCTCCTCCTGGGGGTGAGCGGCCAGCAGACCCCAGCAGGGCAGGAGGGGGTGGGGGCTCTGCCACAAAGCTGGACCCTGCCCACTGGAGCCCCCAGGTCCTGCCCCAAAGGGCAACCCCCTACCTGCCTCTCCTTGAGGGGTGCCTGCTGCCCCTCCCTGGCCAGACGCTCAGGACCAGGGGTCTTGTCTCCCACCAGGTTTCAGGGGCTGCAGAGTGTGTCCCGGGCAGAGGGGAGGGAGGGATTCTCCAGGAAGCCCAAGCTTCAGCCCTCAGCCCTGTTTCCCTTCTGCCCCGAGCTGGCTCTCAGCAGGCACCCTTAGGCGTGCCTGTAACAAACCCGGGCAGCTCTGCCTCCGAGAGCTTGGTCCAGGCTGTGCCGGGGAGGCAGGGCAGACACAGGCCGCCCCATGACGTGTCCCCCACAGGGCCTGTCCGTCGTGCTGGCGGACAGAAACTACACAGTCTCCGGGGAGGAGCCCCATGTGCAGCTCCAGGTGAGGCCGGACGCTCTGAGCCTTGCCGTGGACGTCCGTGTCCCCGGGAGGTACAATCTGACACTCGTCTGGAACAGGCACATGACCATCCTCATCAGGATCGCCCGAGCCTCTCAGGTACCGCACGGCTCGGTGCCCACCCAGGCCCGGCCCGACACAGGGGTGGAGGCGATGCCGCAGGTCTGGGGCCCGGCCTGATGCCGGCCCGACACAGGGGTGGAGGCGATGCCACAGGTCTGGGGCCCGGCCTGATGCCGGCCCGACACAGGGGTGGAGGCGATGCCACAGGTCTGGGGCCCGGCCTGATGCCGGCCCGACACAGGGGTGGAGGCGATGCCACAGGTCTGGGGCCCGGCCTGATGCCGCTGCCTGCAGGACGCCATCTGCGGCTTGTGCGGCAACTTCAACGGGAACATGAAGGACGACTTCGAGACACGCAGCCGGTACGTGGCGTCCAGCGAGCTGGAGTTTGTGAACTCGTGGAAGGAGAGCCCGCTGTGTGGGGACGTGAGCTTCGTGGTGGACCCCTGCAGCCTCAATGCCTTCCGGCGCTCCTGGGCCGAGCGCAAGTGCAGTATCATCAACAGCCAGACCTTCGCCGCCTGCCACAGCAAGGTGGGCGCCGGACATGGGCTGCATGCCGGCCCCTCCACAAATGTCCGGCGGGGGCGGGGGTGGGGACCAGACCCTGTCCTGACTCACAGTGGGGAAGCCCGGCACGGGGATCCCAGACCTGCCAGGACTGGGCGCAGAGAGCTCCACTCTGCCTGCGCTCCACTCTGCGGCCTGATGCGGGGGCAGACTTGTACACGGTGGCAGTTTAGCAGCACCCCAGACAATGCCATGAGCCCCCTGGGGCAGTGTCGCCGGGTGGGGCCCCTGCTCGGGAGCTGGTGGTCAGGACACGCTTCCCGACCTGGTGTGCAGCTGGGGGAGGGGGAGGGGAGGGTGGGGGGCAGGGGGCAGTAGGAACTGAGAGGATGGGGCACCTGGCAGCGGAACAGCCTGGCCCTCGCTGCTGAACGGGAGCGTGGTGTGGGGGGAGCGGACCCTGGGTGGGGCCGCGGCGGCCATGGTCAGCAGCACCTCGGTCCAGATGGGGGGGTCTCAGGGCACACGCTCGGGTCAGGCCTTCGTGGTGGCATCGGCTTTGGGAGGGTGGTTGGTGGTCGGGGTCAGGGCTGAGGTCCACAAGGGGCCGCTCACCCAGTGCCAGCGCCCTTGCCACCACACTCCAGCCTCACCACACTGAGGGTCCCTCGGGCAGCGAAGCCTGGTGCCCAGCCATCCCCCTCGGCCAGACGCTGTCGGGCACACACCCCACAGGTGTACCACCTGCCCTACTACGAGGCCTGCGTGCGCGACGCGTGCGGGTGCGACAGCGGCGGAGACTGTGAGTGTCTGTGCGACGCCGTGGCTGCCTACGCCCAAGCCTGCCTGGAGAAGGGCGTGTGTGTGGACTGGAGGACCCCGGCCTTCTGCCGTGAGTGATCACACCACCCAGCACCACTGAGGCCCGGCGCAGGGCTGCTCTCCCTGGACAGGCGTCAGGCTGTGCCCTGCAAGGCCACCCTGCACCTCCCCCAGCCCCCAGCTCCCCAGGGGAGGCTTCATCAAGAGGGCCCAGGCCTTCCCCACCCACGGTCAGGCTCCACCCACGCCCAGGGAACCACGGGTCAGGGCCAGGGCTGGGAACCCGCCAGCTGACAGCTGCCTTCCTCCCAGCCATCTACTGCGGCTTCTACAATACCCACACGCAGGATGGCCACGGCGAGTACCAGCACACGGAGGAGGCCAACTGCACGTGGCACTACCAGCCCTGCCTCTGCCCCGGCCGGCCACAGAGCGTCCCAGGCAGCAACATCGAAGGTGCCAGGTGGCGGGGAGGCAACACGGATGCACAGGGGACCCATTCACTCATTCACACATTCATTCAGGCATTCATTCGTGTTCAAACACATTCACATTCATTCCCACTCACTCATTCACACATTTCCACCCGCATTCATTCACATGCACTCATGCAGTCACACCTGCATTTACTCACGCACATTCATTCACACGCACATTCACTCCTGTATGTCCCTTCACCCGCTCATTCATCTTTCACACGCGCATTCACTCCTGCATGTCCCTTCACCCGCTCATTCACTCCTGCATGTCCCTTCACTCGCTCATTCATCTTTCACACGTGCATTCACTCCTGCATGTCCCTTCACCCGCTCATTCATCTTTCACACGCGCATTCATTCCTGCATGTCCCTTCACCCGCTCATTCACTCCTGCATGTCCCTTCACTCGCTCATTCATCTTTCACACGCACATTCACTCCTGCATGTCCCTTCACCCGCTCATTCATCTTTCACACGCACATTCACTCCTGCATGTCCCTTCACCTGCTCATTCATCTTTCACACGCACATTCACTCCTGCATGTCCCTTCACTCGCTCATTCATCTTTCACACGCGCATTCACTCCTGCATGTCCCTTCACTCGCTCATTCATGTCCAGGCCCCATGGAGCACAGGAGAGGGGCGGTGTCTGAGGTCCAGGGAGAGGCAAGGACTGGAAGACAGCTCTGAAGCCCCAGCCCTGGGTGATGAGCAGGGGGTGAGGGACCAAGGCCTGAGGGAGGCATGGCGCAAAAGGTGTGGCTTAGAGCAAGGCGCGAGGGGTGAAACCGTCATCCCAGCACTCCGGGAGGCTGAGGCAGGCAGATCACCTGAGGTCAGGAGTTCAAGACCAGCCTGGTCAACATGGCAAAGCCCCACCACTACTAAAAGTACAAAAATTAACTGGGCATCATGGCACGCGCCTGTAATCACAGCTACTCAGGAGGCTGAGGCAGGAGAATCACTTGAACCCGGGAGGCGGAGGTTGCGGTGAGCTGAGATCACGCCACTGCACTCCAGCCTGGGCAGTGGAGCGAGACTCCATCTCAAAAGAAAACAAAAAAGGCAGAGAGAAAGGAGGCCACCAGGACAGGAGACATGCGGGTGGGCCTGGCTGGCCACAGGTCACACGGAGCCCGGCCGTTCTCCACCCTAGGCTGCTACAACTGCTCCCAGGATGAGTACTTCGACCACGAGGAGGGGGTGTGCATGCCATGCGGTAAGTCCAGGCTGCTTCCCTGAGAACCCCTGCCCTGCACACAAGCAGGAGGCACGTCCACACCTCACAAGCAAGGCAGAGGGCCCCAGGGCTGGGAGCCTTTACGTGAGCTTTGGGACTCTACTGCCTGGAACCCTGGCCCCTTGGGGTGCTGAGACTCCCAGAGACTCAGGCAGCCCCAGCCCACGGAGCAGACAAAGGGAAAATCACAGCACTGAACCCAACTGGGCCCTCCTGTCCCCTCTTCCACCAGTCCCCCAGCTCCCCTTACCCTCACCAGGCCTGCAGGGTGCCGGGGATAGAGTGGGGATCATCCTGGGAAGGGGAAGGGGAAGGGGAGAGAGGGGAAGGGGTGCTCCAGCCCCTCCCAACCCCTCCACCCCGGCCTTGGCGAGCATCTCTGACTCAGGTCCTCGGAGCTCCCAAGGCCCCAAGGGGTGGGGAGGCCGCGAGTGCCACAAGGAGCTGACCCCTTCTTCTTGCAGTGCCACCCACCACTCTGCAGCCGCCCACCACAGGTGATTGCATGCGCACTAGGTGCCAAGGTGATGCAGACCCTTTCCTGGGCTCCCCCGGCTCCCTGGACAAATCTGTAGGGTGGGAAGCAGGGAGGGGGCAGGGAGCACTGCACCCTTCCCGGGTCTAACCTGGCAATCAGAGCGGGGACAGTGGGGAGAGCTCAGCCCACAGCCAGCCCGGTCCCCGTGACCCTGGCTGGACCCACAGGCGAGCACACAGTGGTGACCCCGGCCATGCAGAAGGCCCAGCCAGGAGCCACGCTGCACTCAAAGGCCACAAGCCAGCCCTGAACCACGTGCCCAGCACATTGGCCCCTGTGAGGCTCCCTGGCTTCAGGGCGCAGCAGGCAGGGGGGAGGCTGCTCCCCAAAGATGCACTGGTGCCCTACAGCCCTGAAGGCAGGTCTGTCCCACTCAGGCTCACGGCCCACACAAGTCTGGCCCACGACAGGAGCCACCACCATCAGACTCCTCAGCTCCACTGGACCCTCACCCAGCTCCAAAAGCACCACTGCCAGCCCCACCCAGACACCACTCCTCCCAGCCACACTCACGCCCTCCAAGCCCATGGCCTCCTCAGGAGGTAAGGAGCCTCTGGCTGAGCCCGTGGAAAGGGCAGCTGCAGGGGGATCCTCGGCATGCCTCTAGGGTTGGTGCACATGTGGCCCCGCCTCCCAGCTAAGCAGATTTTCAGTGCAGAATTTCCTATGCTTGGGAGACAAATGGAATTTTTCTGAAAAAGTTTTAAAGACAAGCTTCTCACTGCAAGGGGCCATTCCATGATGCCGGATGCTGTCACTGGAAATCCTGTGGGACTTGTATGGCCTCTGCCAGGCAGCCTGCCCCCCAACAATGAGCAGGACCCCATCCACCACCCAGGGACCCCAGAGTGGAGAGGAAACAGTCCGCTAAGCTGAGCAGGGGTGGGCATGGGACAGCCACAGCCCCATGAGGGTGTGGTCACTGGCCGTTCCTGGCCACCATAGCGAGGAGAACAGTGAGAAGCCTAACAAAGGCAAGAGGAGCCCCTCCAAGGAGGCTGAGTCCCAGAGAGCAGGCCAGGGACCCCAGGCACAGGGCAGGGGGCAGGGACACGAGCCTCGGAGATGCAGACCCAAAGCAAGGGGGTGTTCCGGGTGGCGGTCCTCTGCAGAACCACTGAGACCAACCACAGCCATCACCCCTCAAGCCACAACAGGGCAGACTCCCACAGCCACGCTGAGGTCGACAGCCACAAAACCCACTGTGACCCGGGCCACGACCCGGGCCACGGAATCCACCGCCAGCCCAGCCACGAAGTCCACGGCTCAGTCCACGACACAAACTACAGCGACAGCACCAACACCAGCAACATCAGGGACAAGCTCCACGCTGGGTAAGTCACAGTGCCATGGGACGCCAGCACTCCTGAATGCTCCCAGTCCCACCTCCAGCTCGCATTCAGTGATTCAGCCACAAAAGAGACCCCGTACTTCCCAGAGGGCAAGAGGGAGGCAGTGCCAGTGTGCAGGCTGGAGCTGGAGACGAGGGAGGGATACCAGCACCCACAGAGGCAGACCTGCGGAGTAAAGGTGCAGGAGGGCAGGGGCCACCCCCAGAGCTACAGGGAGCCAGAGTGAAAGCAGGTGGGGCCCGGGCTGCAGTCCCAGAGCAGAGGCTGCAGAGGGTGATGACACTGAGCTGAGAGCAGGACGTGGAGCAGATCCAGGTGAGGCAGAGAGATGCACAGGCTGGAGGGCTCAGGAGGGGCCACTTCACAGGACCAGAGGCAGAGAGACAGGCCAGAAAACGTCACACTAATAAAGGAACAATCCAGCAGAGGTCAGGGTACAGAAACAAAGACAAGAATGATGACAGCTTCACCAATTCCCACAGCAAAATCCACCCATCAGGAACTGCCAGGCACCATGGCCACTCGGACAACAGGCCCACATCCAACCACAGCCAGCACCACAAGCCCAACCACCCCACGGCCAGAACAACCCACGAGGCCCACAGCCACGGAGAGGACAACGCACACAAGAACAACTACAGAAGAAGCAACGCCACAAACGCCACACACCACTCACTCCACAGCTACAGGTGGCAGTCCCGCCTCTTCCACTGGTCCTACGACTACAGCATCCTTCAAAACCACTGCTACCCATCCAACCCCACCACACCCTCAGACCACACTTCCCACTCACGTTCCACCTTTCTCCACCTCCTCAGAAACTCCCACTACTCACACAGTCACCACTCCTACCCACCCACCAACGTCCACTTCCCCCTCCATCCACTCAACCCCCACAGGCACTATTATTCCTCCACAGACAACGGTTAAGGCCACAGGATCCACACACACAGCCCCACCAATGACGGCCACCACAAGTGGGACCAGCCAAGCCCACAGCTCATTCAGCACAGCCAAAACCTCCACATCCCTCCGCTCACAGGCTTCCTCCACACACCATCCTGAAACCACCCCAGCTTCTTCCACCACCATTACTCCCAAGACCACCAGTAGAGGAACTGGCACCCCTGTGGCCACCATCACCTCGGCCACCAGCAGCCAGCCACCCACACCCTTCACCACACACTCCCCACCTACGGGGAGCAGACCCATTCCTTCCACTGGTCCTACGACTATAACATCCTTCAAAACCACCACTACCCATCCAACCTCACCACACCCTCAGACCACACTTCCCACTCACATTACACATTTCTCCACCTCCTCAGTGACTCCCAGTATTCACACGGTCATCATTCCTACACACCCACCAATGTCCACTTCCCCCTCCATCCACTCAACCCCCATAGGCACCTTGCCAGTACCCACAACAGTCAAGGTCACAGGGTCTACACACACAGCCCCACCAATCACGGCCACCACCAGTGGGATCAGCCACGCCCACAGCTCATTCAGCACAGCCACGTCTACATCCCTCAGCTCACACGCTTCCTCCACACACCATTCAGAAATCACCCCAACATCTACCACCAACATCACCGCAAACCCCACCAGTAGAGGAACTGGCACCCCTGTGGCCACCCCCACCTCAACCACCAGCAGCCAGCCACCCACACCCTTCACCACACACTCCCCACCTACGGGCGGCAGTCCCATCTCTTCCACTGGTCCTACGACTACAGCATCCTTCAAAACCACGACTACCCATCCAACACCACCACACCCTCAGACCACACTTCCCACTCACGTTCCACCTTTCTCCACCTCCTCAGTGACTCCCAGTATTCACACGGTCATCACTCCTACACACCCACCAATGTCCACTTCCCCCTCCATCCACTCAACTCCCACAGGCACCATGCCTCCACAGACAACGGACAGAGCCACAGGATCCATGTACACAGCCCCTCCAATGACAGCCACTACCAGTGGGACCAGCCACGCCCACAGTTCATTCAGCACAGCCACAACCTCTACATCCCTCCACTCACACGCTTCCTCCACACACCATCCTGAAACCACCCCAACTTCTTCCAACACCATTACTCCCAAGACCACAAGTAGAGGAACTGACACCCCTGTGGTCACCAACACCTCAGCCACCAGCAGCAGACCACCCACACCCTTCACCACACACTCCCCACCTACGGGGAACAGTCCCGTCTCTTCCACTGGTCCTATGACTATAACACCCTTCAAAACCACCACTACCCATCCAACCTCACCACACCCTCAGACCACGATTCCCACTCACGTTCCACCTTTCTCCACCTCCTCAGTGACTCCCGGTACTCACACCGTCATCACCCATACACACCCACCTATATCCACTTCCCACTCCATTCACTCAACCCCCATAAGCACTATTCCTCCAGAGACAACCGTCAGAGCCACAGGATCCACACACACAGCCCCACCAATGACAGCCACCACCAGTGGGACCAGCCAAGCTCAGAGCTCATTGAGCGCAGCCACAATGTCTACATCCCTCCACTCACAGGCTTCCTCCGTGCACTATACTGAAACCACCCCAATTCCTACCACCACCAGTACTCCAAAGCCCACTGGTACAGGAACCAGCACCCCTGTGGCCCACAGCACCTCAGCCACCAGCCCCAGGCCACCCACACCCTTCACCACACACTCCCCACCTACGGGGAGCAATCCCATCTCTTCCACTAGTCCTACGACTACAACATCCTTCAAGACCACCACTACCCATTCAACTCCACCACACCCTCAGACCACACTTCCCACTCAGGTTCCACCTTTCTTCACGTCTTCAGTGACTTCCAGAACTCACACGGTCATCACCACTACCAACCCACCAATGTCCACTTCCACATCCATCCACTCAAATCCGACAGGCACCAGCACCATGCCTGTACCCACGACAGTCAAGGTCACAGGGTCCACGCACACAGCCCCACCAATGACAGCCACCACCAGTGGGACCAGCCAGGCCCACAGCTCATTCAGCACAGCCACAACCTCTACATCCCTCAGTTCACACGCTTCCTCCACACACCATCCTGAAACCACCCCAACTTCCACCACCATTACTCCCAAGACTACCAGCAGAGGAACTGACACCCCTGTGGCCACCACCACCTTGGCCACCAGCAGCAGACCACCCACACCCTTCACCACACACTCCACACCTACAGGGAGCAGACCCATCTCTTCCACTGGTCCTACGACTGCAACATCCTTCAAGACCATGACTACACATCCAACCCCACCACACCCACAGACCACACTTTCCACTCACGTTACACATTTCTCCACCTCCTCAGTGACTCCAAGTACGCACAAGATCATCACTCCTACCCACCCACCAATATCCACTTCCCCCTCCATAGACTCAACCCCCACAGGCACCGTGCCAGTACCCACAACAGTCAAGGTCACAGGGACCACACACACAGCCCCACCAATCACGGCCACCACCAGTGGGACCAGCCAAGCCCACAGCTCATTCAGCACAGCCACAACCTCTACATCCCTCCACTCACATGCTTCCTCCACACACCATCCTGAAAACACCCCAACTTCTACCACCACCATTATTCCAAAGCCCACTGGTACAGGAACCAGCACCCTTGTGGCCCACAGCATCTCAGCCACCAGCCACAGGCCAGCCACACCCATCACCACACACTCCCCACCTACAGGGTGGGGAGTCTCTTCCACTGGTCCTATGACTACAACATCCTTCAAGACCACGACTACACATCCAACCCCACCCCACCCTCAGACCACACTTTCCACTCAGGTTCCACCTTTCTCCACCTCCTCAGTGACTCCCGGTACTCACACCGTCATCACCCATACACACCCACCAATATCCACTTCCCACTCCATTCACTCAACCCCCATAAGCACTATTCCTCCAGAGACAACCGTCAGAGCCACAGGATCCACACACACAGCCACACCAATGACAGCCACCACCAGTGGGACCAGCCAAGCTCAGAGCTCATTGAGCGCAGCCACAATGTCTACATCCCTCCACTCACAGGCTTCCTCCGTGCACTATACTGAAACCACCCCAATTCCTACCACCACCAGTACTCCAAAGCCCACTGGTACAGGAACCAGCACCCCTGTGGCCCACAGCACCTCAGCCACCAGCCCCAGGCCACCCACACCCTTCACCACACACTCCCCACCTACGGGGAGCAATCCCATCTCTTCCACTAGTCCTACGACTACAACATCCTTCAAGACCACCACTACCCATTCAACTCCACCACACCCTCAGACCACACTTCCCACTCAGGTTCCACCTTTCTTCACGTCTTCAGTGACTCCCAGAACTCACACGGTCATCACTCCTACCCACCCACCAATGTCCACTTCCACATCCATCCACTCAAACCCCACAGGCACCATGCCTGTACCCACGACAGTCAAGGTCACAGGGTCCACACACACAGCCCCACCAATGACGGCCACCACCAGTGGGACCAGCCAGGCCCACAGCTCATTCAGCACAGCCACAACCTCTACATCCTTCAGCTCACACGCTTTCTCCACACACCATCCTGAAACCACCCCAACTTCTTCCACCACCATTACTCCCAAGACTACCAGCAGAGGAACTGACACCCCTGTGGCCACCACCACCTCAGCCATCAGCAGCCAGCCACCCACACCCTTCACCACACACTCCACAGCTACAGGGAGCAGACCCATCTCTTCCACTGGTCCTACGACTGCAACATCCTTCAAGACCATGACTACACATCCAACCCCACCACACCCACAGACCACACTTCCCACTCACGTTCCACCTTTCTCCACCTCCTCAGTGACTCCCAGTACTCACACAGTCATCACCCCTACCCATCCACTGATATCCACTTCCTCCTCCATCCACTCAACCCCCACAGGTACCGTGCCAGTACCCACAACAGTCAAAGTCACAGGGACCACACACACAGCCTCTCCAATGACGGACACCACAAGTGGGACCAGCCAGGCCCACAGCTTATTCAGCACAGCCACAACGTCTACATCCCTCAGCTCACACGCTTCCTCCACACACCATCCTGAAACCACCCCAACTTCTTCCACCACCACTATTACTCCCAAGACCACCAGTAGAGGAATCAGCACACCTGTAGCCCACACGACCTCGGACACGAGCGACGGGCCACCCATACCCTTCACCACACACTCGCCATCCCCACCTACAGGGAGCAAGCCCGTCTCTTCCACTGGTGCCATGACTGCAACATCCTTCAAGACCACCACAACCCATCCAACCCCACCACACCCTCACACCACACTTTCCACTCACGTTCCACCTTTCTCCACCTCCTCGGTGACTCTCAGTACTCACATGATTATTACCCATACACTACCACCAATCTCCACTTCCCCCTCCATCCACTCAACCCCCACAGGCACCATTCCTCCACAGACAACGGTCAAGACCACAGGATCCACACACACAGCCCTACCAATTACAGAGACCACCAGTGGGACCAGCCAGGCGCACAGCTCATTCAGCACAGCCACAACCCCAACACCCCTCCACTCACACGCTTCCTCCACACACCATCCTGAAACCATCCCAACTTCTTCCACCACCATTACTCCAAAGCCAAGTGGTACAGGAACCAGCACACCTGTAGCCCACACGACCTCAGCCACGAGCCATGGGCCACCCACACCCTTCACCACACACTCCCCACCTACAGGGAGCAAGCCCATCTCTTCCACTGGTCCCACGACTACAACATCCTTCAAGACAAACACAACCCATCCAACCCCACCACACACTCAGACCACACTTTCCACTCACATTCCACCTTTCTCCACCTCTTCAGTGACTCCAAGTACACACAAGATCATCACTCCTACCCACCCACTGATATCCACTTCCCCCTCCATCCACTCAACCCCCACACGCACCCTGCCAGTACCCACAACGGTCAAGGTCACAGGGACCACACACACAGCCCCACCAATCACGGCCACCACCAGTGGGACCAGCCAAGCCCACAGCTCATTCAGCACAGCCACAACATCTACATCCCTCAGCTCACACACTTCCTCCACACACCGTCCTGAAACCACCCCAACTTCTTCCACCACTATTACTCCCAAGACCACTAGTAGAGGAACTGGCACCCCTGTGGCCACCACCACCTCGGCCACCAAAAGCCAGCCACCCACACCCTTCACCACACACTCCATACCTACAGGGAGCAGACCCATTTCTTCCACTGGTCCTATGACTGCAACATCCTTCAAGACCATGACTACACATCCAACCCCACCACACCCGCAGACCACACTTCCCACTCACGTTCCACCTTTCTCCACCTCCTCAGTGACTCCCAGTACTCACACAATCATCACCCATACACACCCACCAATGTCCACTTCCCCCTCCATCCACTCAACCCCCATAGGCACCGTGCCAGTACCCACAACGGTCAAGGTCACAGAGACCATGCACACTACCCCATCAATGATGGCCACCACCAGTGGGACCAGCCAGGCCCACAGCTCATTCAGCACAGCCACAACCTCTGCATCCCTCAGCTCACACGCTTTCTCCACACACCGTCCTGAAACCACACCAACTTCTTCCACCACCATTACTCCCAAGACCACCAGCAGAAGAACCAGCACCCCTGTGGCCACTACCACCTCGGCCAGCAGCAGCCAGTCACCCACACCCTTCACCACACACTCCACAGCTACGGAGGGGAGTCCCGTCTCTTCCACTGGTCTTATGACTACAACATCCTTCAAGATCACCACTACCCATCCAACCCCACCAAACCCTCACACCACACTTTCCACTCATGTTCCACCTTTCTCCACCTCCTCAGTGACTCCCAGTACTCTAACAGTCATCACCCCTACACACCCACCAATGTCCACTTCCCCCTCCATCCACTCAACCCCCACAGGCATCATTCCTCCATGGACAACGGTCAAGACCACAGGATCCACACACACAGCCCTACCAATTACAGAGACCACCAGTGGAATCAGTCAAGCCCACAGCTCATTCAGCACAGCCACAACCCTAACATCCCTCCACTCACACGCTTCCTCCACACACCGTCCTGAAATCACCCCAACTTCTTCCACCACCAATATTCCAAAGCCCACTGGTACAGGAACTGGTACACCTGTAGCCCACACGACCTCGGCCACAAGCCACGGGCCACCAACACCCTTCACCACACACTCCCCACCCCCATCTACAGGGAGCAAGCCCGTCTCTTCCACTGGTCCCATGACTACAACATCCTTCAAGACCACCACAACCCATCCAACCCCACCACACCCTCACACCACACTATCCACTCACGTTCCACCTTACTCCACCTCCTCAGTGACTCCCAGTACTCACATGATTATCACCCATACACAACCACCAATCTCCACTTCCCCCTCCATCCACTCAACCCCCACAGGCACCATTCCTCCACAGACAACCGTCAAGACCACAGGATCCACACACACAGCCCCACCAATTACAGAGACCACCAGTGGGACCAGCCAGGCACACAGCTCATTCAGCACAGCCACAACCCCAACACCCCTCCACTCACACGCTTCCTCCACACACCATCCTGAAATCACCCCAACTTCTTCCACCACCATTACTCCAAAGCCAACTGGTACAGGAAACAGCACACCTGTAGCCCACACGACCTCAGCCACGAGCCATGGGCCACCCACACCCTTCACCACACACTCCCCACCTACAGGGAGCAAGCCCATCTCTTCCACTGGTCCCACGACTACAACATCCTTCAAGACAAACACAACCCATCCAACCCCACCACACCCTCAGACCACACTTTCCACTCACATTCCACCTTTCTCCACCTCCTCAGTGACTCCAAGTACACACAAGATCATCACTCCTACCCACCCACCAATGTCCACTTCCCCCTCCATCCACTCAACCCCCATAGGCACCGTGCCAGTACCCACAACAGTCAAGATCACAGGGACCATGCACACTACCCCATCAATGATGGCCACCACCAGTGGGACCAGCCAGGCCCACAGCTCATTCAGCACAGCCACAACGTCTACATCCCTCAGCTCACATGCTTCCTCCACACACCATGCTGAAACCACACCAACTTCTACCACCACTATTACTCCCAAGACCACCAGTAGAGGAACCAGCACCCCTGTGGCCACCACCACCTTGGCCAGCAGCAGCAGACCACCCACACCCTTCACCACACACTCCACAGCTACGGAGGAGAGTCCCGTCTCTTCCACCGGTCCTATGACTGTAACATCCTTCAAGACCACCACTACCCATCCAACCCCACCACACCCTCAGACCACACTTTCCACTCACGTTCCACCTTTCTCCACCTCCTCAGTGACTCCCAGTACTCACACAGTCATCACCCCTACGCACCCACCAATGTCCACTTCCCCCTCCATCCACTCAATCGCCACAGGCATCATTCCTCCACGGTCAACGGTCAAGACCACAGGATCCACACACACAGCCCTACCAATTACAGAGACCACCAGTGGAATCAGTCAAGCCCACAGCTCATTCAGCACAGCCACAACCCTAACATCCCTCCACTCACACGCTTCCTCCACATACCGTCCTGAAATCACCCCAACTTCTTCCACCACCAGTACTCCAAAGCCCACTGGTACAGGAACCGGTACGCCTGTAGCCCACATGACCTCAGCCACGAGCCACGGGCCACCCACGCCTTTCAACACACAATCCTCACCCCCAACTACAGGGAGCAAGCCCGTCTCTTCCACTGGTCCCATGACTACAACATTCTTCAAGACCACCACAACCCATCCAACCCCACCACACCCTCACATCACACTTTCCACTCACGTTCCACCTTTCTCCACCTCCTCAGTGACTCCCAGTACTCACATGATTATCACCCATACACAACCACCAATCCCCACTTCCCCCTCCATCCACTCAACCCCCACAGGCACCATTCCTCCACAGACAACCGTCAAGACCACAGGATCCACACAAACAGCCCTACCAATTACGGAGACCACCAGTGGAATCAGTCAGGCCCACAGCTCATTCAGCACACTAACATCCCTCCACTCACACGCCTTCTCCACACACCATCCTGAAATCACCCCAACTTTTTCCAACACCATTACTTCCAAGACCACCAGTAGAGGAACCGACAACCCTGTGGCCACCACCACCTCGGCCACCATCAGCACGCCACCCACACCCTTCACCACACACTTGTCACCTACGGGCGGCAGTCCCGTCTCTTCCACTGGTCCTATGACTGCAACATCCTTCAAGACCATGACTACCCATTCAACCCCACCACACCCTCACACCACACTTTCCACTCACGTTCCACATTTTTCCACCTCCTCAGTGACTCCCAGTACTCACACCGTCATCACCCCTACCCACCCACCAATGTCCACTTCCCCCTCCATCCACTCAATCCCCACAGGCACTGTGCCAGTACCCACAACGGTCAAGGTCACAGGGACCACACACACAGCCCCACCAATCACGGCCACCACCAGTGGGACCAGCCATGCCCACAGCTCATTCAGCACAGCCACAACGTCTACATCCCTCAGCTCACACACTTACTCCACACACCATGCTGAAACCACACCAACTTCTACCACCAATATCACTCCAAACCCCACTAGTAGAGGAACCGGCACCCCTGTGGCCAGCACCTCAGCTACCAGCCACAGGCCACCCACACCCTTCACCACACACTCCCCACCTACCGGTGGCAGTTTCGTGTCTTCCACTGGTCCTATAACTGCAACATCCTTCAAGACCACGACTACACATCCAACCCCACCACACCCTCAGACCACACTTTCCACTCACATTCCACATTTCTCCACCTCCTCGGTGACTGCCAGTACTCATACGGTCATCACCCCTACCCATCCACCAATGTCCACTTCCCCCTCCATCCACTCAACCCCCACAAACACTATTCCTCCAGGGACAACAGTTGAGGCCACGGGATCCACGTACACAGCCCCACCAATGACGGCCACCACCAGTGGGACCAGCCAAGCCCACAGCTCATTCAGCATAGCCACAACCTCTACATCCCTCCACTCACATGCTTCCTCCACACACCATCCTGAAACCACCCCAACTTCTTCCACCACCATTACTCCCAAGACTACCAGCAGAGGAACTGACACCCCTGTGGCCACTACCACCTCGGCCACCAGCAGCCAGCCACCCACACCCTTCACCACACACTCCCCACCTACGGGGAGCAGACCCATCTCTTCCACTGGTCCTACGACTGTAACATCCTTCAAGACCATGACTACACATCCAACCCCACCACACCCACAGACCACACTTCCCACTCACGTTCCACCTTTCTCCACCTCCTCAGTGACTCCCAGTACTCACACAATCATCACCCCTACCCATCCACTGATATCCACTTCCTCCTCCATCCACTCAACCCCCACAAACACTATTCCTCCGGAGACAACAGTTGAGGCCACAGGATCCACGTACACAGCCCCACCAATGACAGCCACCACCATTGGGACCAGCAAGGCCCACAGCTCATTCAGCACAGCCACAGGCTCTACTTCCTTCATATCCTCCTCCTCTTGGTCGCCTCAGAACTCTAGCTCAAAGCCACCATCATCATCTTCTGCCACCACACCACTGCCCCATTCACGTTCTCCAACTACTCCAGTTTCTGCAACTCATCAGCTGCACTCCTCCTCGTCTTCCCCGCCCCCCTCTGCCCCCTCTTCTCTTACTTCTCACGTTTCCCCCTCCCACTCCTCTCCCCAGACTTCATCTTCCTCAGTGGTGTCTGCACCCGTGCACTCCACAACCCTGAGCTCGGGCTCCCACTCCTCCTTTTTCACTCGTTCCACAGCTGCATCGGCGTCTGTGCCTCCTTTTTCTCCTTCTCCAGCTGCCTCTACCACCAGCAGGGCCTCCCTCCCCCACACAACTTCCCCTCCTGTCAGCCTCTCCACTCTGCTCCCCGTATCCACTCCCACTGCATCCAGCACCACAGCATTTCTATCCACGCGCAGGACCACGACCAGCACCCACCCCACCTCTGCCATCTTCTCTCAGTTCACCACCTCGCGCTTCACTTCTCTCACCACCCGAGTTCCCACACCAGGCTTTGTGTCACTCACCTCGGGGGTGACAGGTATCCCAAGCTCTTCCATCACCAACCTCACCACCAGACACCCTGGTCCCACCTCGCTGCGTACCACACGGTTCCTGACCAGCTCCCTCACTGCGCATGGAAGCACCCCTGCTTCTGCCCCAGTATCTTCTCTCGTGACAACTACGCCCAGCTCATCCAGTAAGTGGTATCTCTGTGCCATGCCCCCGTCCTCGCCTCTGTGCTGCTCACAGTCAGCCCCTGCCTCAGCTTACCCCTCACGGTCCCAGGTCCCAGGTTCCCATGCCTGTTCCCCACCTTCCCTACACAGCTGTGGGTCCTTTCCCATCTCCTCTCCTCTCCCAGGCACCCAGCAAGTGCCTGGCCTCCCCCATTGGGCCTTCCTCCCCCGCTAACCTTTCTTTTCCCATCGCTGGCTCACTCATTCCCCTGTCCCTGCTGCACTCCCGGCCTCCCTTCAGAGGGACACCCGCCAGAAGCCTTCCACAGCTGCTTGGTCTGTGCACCTGTGGGTGCTCAGAGATGTTAGGGCTGGCCAGAGCCCAGGGTTCAAGCCACACAGCCCTCCCTCCAAGTCCAGAGAGAGAAAAGCCCAACACAACCCCTGCCTCACCCCAGGGGAGCTGCTGAAAGTGGAGCTGGCCCTGGTGACGGGGCCGCCTGCTCCTCGGTGCTTGCGCCAATTCTCGGCCACGGCTCCTTCTGGCCCCCATTTGGCCTCCTGTCTGTGAGCTAGTCCACTGCTCCCCAGGCCACGGCTCCCCATCCCGCCTAGGGACAGAGCACACCTCAGGCCTCGTCCACATTCACCTCACCCCACATTCCAGGGACGTCCCTCCCTTTCCTCCTGGGTGTTCCTCTCACAGCAGCCACCCAGGGACTGGGTCCCTGATGCCTGGGCCCCCACTAGGCAGCTGTGCCATAGCTGGCTGCGTGGCCTCTCCCATGAGGGGCAGTTCCTTGCTGCAGGCTGAGGGAATCTTGGTTTGGGTCCCTCCCTGAGACCAGGAGTTGGGTGGAGGCTGTTACCAGGGAGGTGACCCCAAGAGGCAGAGGTAAGGGAGCAGGAGCCAGCTGGAAGGGGAGGGCAGCTGCAGACCGCAGGGCCCGTGGAGGCACCCAGAGTCCTGCCCACTCCCGGAGAAAGCCCTCTGCTGTGGGTAGGCAGGCTCCAGGAAACGAAGCTGGCCACAGCCAGGGGAGGGCACACGGGCAGCAGCGCCCAGCCCTTGCCCAGGAATTCTATTCCACTTTCAAACCCAAGCTCCACAGTGGCAGATTCTAATGTGGACGCTGCCACTGTCTACATCAACCCGCCAGCTGCATGCTGCCTGCCACACTCCCAGACCTCTGTGGGGCTGGCTGGGCCTTCCACGTGGGCCCCACCCCACCCCTTCCAGAATCCCAGACATGGGGCCTGCTCCACTTCCCTCCTCCCCGGCTGGGGCCCGCAGAGCACCCACAACACCATCTGTCCCCCTCTGGGGTCACTGACACCATGTCCTCGGCCCCCTGCAGGTGCTGGGTCCAGCCAACCAGAGATTCCCATGCCCACAGGTCGGTGTCCAGGCCTGGGATTGGGCATCAGGGAAGCTGGGCCCCCCGGGTGGCTCACACAGGCCAGGGCTCAGTACCTGCCGAGTCCTCTGAGAACATCCTTGACGGACTCCAGCACAGTGACTTTGAGGGAAAAACAAAGCAGGAGGCTGCAAGCCTTTGCCTCTGTGCATGGCTGAGATCTAAGCTCTATGGAGCTCCACCACGGGAGGCCACGCCTTGGGCAGGAAGGTCCAGAGGCAGGTGGGGACGTGGTCCCCAGCCAGGGACCCCCTCCCTCCTCGCTCCATGCCACCCTGGGCACTGCTGACTGTCCAACTCCACTCCCAGGGGTCTGCAGCGTGCAGGAGCAGCAGGAGGAGATCACGTTCAAGGGCTGCGTGGCCAACGTGACAGTGACCCGCTGTGAGGGCGTCTGCGTTTCCTCTGCCAGGTGAGTCCATGAGGCGAGGCCACCCCACGGCCAGCAAGATTCAAAACGCCGCCCAGAAAGGTGCCAGGGCAGGGCTGGGGCTCCCACACAGGCACCTGATGCCCAGTCAGGCCAGCCACTTGGCACTTCAGCTGCCCACTGCCTGCCCTGGCCCCGGGACCAGGTCAACAGGGAGGTCCAGGCCTCTCTGGACCAGCTGGCCTGGGGAGGGAGGGGCCTTCCAGGCGCAGGCACGCCCCTGCAGCAGCCACAGCCCCTGCTCTGTCTTGGCTTTTCGGCAGCTTCAACGTTGACACCCAGCAGCTGGATGCCCGCTGCAGCTGCTGCCGCCCGCTCCGTTCCCACGAGCAGCAGCTCGAGCTGCCCTGCCCAGACCCCAGTGCGCCTGGCCGGCGGCTCATGCTCATCCTGCAGGTGTTCAGCCGCTGCGTGTGCAGCTCTGTGAGCTGTGGACACTAGTGGGGTCGCTGCCTGGTCTCCTGGGAGTGAAGGGCTGCAGATGACCGAGAAGGACAATCCCTCCCACCAGCCCCTTCCTGCTCGTGCCAGCAGCTGCGTTCCTGGTCACCAGCCCTGGCCCCCAAGAGCCCTTGGCTGTGGCTCACCTGAGGCACTGGTGGGAGAGGCTGCCAAACAGAGGCTCAGACCACCACACCCCTGCAGACCCTGACCCAGCTGAGCGGGACTGAGGTGGGCAGTGGCCATGGACCCTCCCAGGCACACAGGGCACTCCCAACCACCCCTGTCCACTGTCCAACACCTCCCAGCCTCTAAGCTGGACCCCGGCCCTACTGGGCCCAGAACGCTGCAGATGAGGCAGTGGAGCAGGTGCTGGGCCAGACCCATCGGGGGCGGGGACAACATGGGAACCTGCGAAGAGCTGGGGGCAAGCGGCCCAGGTAGGCACCGGCCCAGAGAAGGGGCCTCCCAGGGTCAGGGAGGGCAGAGAGTGGCAGGGAAGGTGGGGCGGCCACCCCCGCTCCCAGCCAGCCAGGAGCCCCCCACCCACCAGCACCGCGCCGTCCCCAGCAGCTTGTCCTGGGAAGACAGCTTCACCTGGCCAGAAACTCCAAATAAACTGGTTCTTGTCAAGGCACAGTGACTGGTCCCTGAGCACTGCTTCTGCCTCTCCCCAGCCCTTCGACCTGAGGCACCCACCCCACACCTGCACCCTGTGGGCTCTGCACTCTGGGGCTGGGCTGAGAAGCTGGCTCTGGCCCCAGGCCCTCCCCTCCCTGCACCAGGACTGTCCCATCTCTGGCAAAGCCACCATCCCCCCGGGGCCACCCCCATCTGCCCGAGGGTCCCTCTGCCCCATCTGTGGTGGGATCGACTAAAGGATCCCATGTGGGGCCCCCTCACACCCACATGCAGCTTGGCAGGCCCGTTCTGCCAAGAACGGGAGGGAGCCCCAAGGCCACGCTGGAGGGGTTCCCACAGGACCTGAGTCCCCAAAAGCTCCACCACACACTCAAAATCAAATGGGCAGAACCAAGGACAGGCCCACCTCCAACATGGCGGGGACCTCGAGTCCGTGCCTCACACGGCCCCGGGGAGCCACAGGGTCACATGGGGTGCTTCCCCAAAGACCGCGCATGATCCGGGCGCTGTTCTAGCCTTTTTCTTTGATGCAGAGCACCACACCGAGGGGCCCTCTGCAGAGCCCCATGGGGAAGCGGTGCCTTGGGGCACAGCCTTTCCTCCGATCGTGGGAGGGGTTAGGGACGTGGAAGACGGATGGCAGCACACACAGCCTACAGGTGCCACCCACGGCAGAGCACCGCCCAGCAGCTGGGACACCAGAACGAGGCCCGCCCAGCACTGCGTGAGTCATACCTGGCACCGCAGGACCCAGAGTGGCCAGTGTGAGGGGTGCACGTCGCTGACATGGCCACCCTGTGATCAAAGTCCAACACACCAGAAGGAGAGCAGAGACACCGCAGGCTGCACCACTGCACGGTGTGGGGACCGAGGGGTCCGCAAGCCCCTGCAGCCGCCCCAGGACCCACACAGCAGGAGGCTGACGTCCAGGGTGAAAAGCCTCACGCAGGTGTGGCTGCCCCCCCTCCAGCCTCCACAGCACCTCAACAAACAGGAACCAGTGCTAGGCGTGTTTAGGACAGACAAGGCCCTCGTCCTGGGGAGAGAGCGCAGGGTCCCAGCCCTGGCTCCTCAGCCGGTCCCACTCTCTCGCCTCTCAGGGTCAGATGTGCAGCCTGGGTGCTGAGTCCAGACGACAGGTGAGAGCCAAGCCACGGGTGGCATACAGGCGCGGGGCCAGCAGCCCCTTCACTTCCTGACCACACAGAAGCTTCCCACCAGGACCACTGGACAGCCTGGGGATGCCCACTCTGACAGGAGAGTCTTGCACCACAGCCCACGCTTTACCCTGGAGTCCTGGGGGCCCCTCGGGGCCAGGGCACTCATTGGAGCCCGAAGGCAGGCGGTGAGCGTGCCTCATGGGGCCCCCAGCTGCACGTCTGACAGATGCCCTTCCCGAACAGGAGCTGGGACAGGAAGACCATGACATTCCACCAGGACGTGGTTTTGCCAGAAGTCATTACAAATACAAATGTTTCTGAATTCGAGATTAAAATCCCAACCAGGAAGACTATCCGGCTGGGGCTGCGGCAAACCCGGGGCAGCCGCGCTCCTCCCAAGGGCCCGGGACGATGCCAGGTGCACAGCCACCAGGACGGCCACAATGAAGTGCAGCCCCACCATGTGCAGCCACACTGCTGCTTCCAAAAGCTCTGAGGCGGGTGAGCAGCAGAATGGGGCAGCTCAGCAACACTCCCACTAACGCCACGTTCACGCCAACTTCTAATTTCCCTTTAATTTGTAGATTTAACCACAGAACTGTCTTGATTTTTATAAAAACTGATCCCAAAATCCACCTTCCGCCGTGGCTGCCGCTCAGTCCAGGCTGAGCTTTTCTCCTGAGCCACACAAGCGTGTTCCTGTCCAGCCCAGAGGGGAGGGGTCCAGAGCAGCAGGGCAGGGAGGCACCATGTGCTATGACGCGGGACACGGGGCGCCCATCTGCAGGATGGCCAGAAAGACAGACAGCACAGACGAAGGAAACGCAAGACGCACGAGCCCGGCCTTCCCTCCTCGCCACTAGAACTGTGCCGACAGCAATTCACATAATCTCTGGGAAACGGCTTCCTTACTCGTCCGCAGCGTGAGCCGGTACATCTGAAACAGAGCACAGCAGGACAGCGGGTCAGCGGGCGCGCCGGGGCTCACGGGCCCGCAGGTCCAGCCCTGCCATGCGGGAACCCCACGGGCCACACCCAGGGAACGCGCGCTGGAGGCACCCACAGCTCAGCAGGGGCCTGAGCACCACTCAACAGTCAGCACAGAAACTGCAGGCTGGCTTGGGAGCACCCGGTGCCTCACACACAGCTGGTGGGAGTGTGCAGTGGTGCGGCCACCTGGGGAAGCTGGGGACAGCTCCGGCAGCGCTAAGCACAAACATCCTGGGTGCTGCCCGAGTGAAACGCAGACAGGCGTCGGTCAGCAGAACAGGACATGGTGAGAAGCAACGAGGCAGTCACCGAGAGGAAGAGCTTCTGACGCGCATGGCAGCTGGGAGAGCCACAGCCCAGGCCCAGGCTGCTCCGTGGCGGGACGAGGCTCCCCGTGGCCGGATGTGGCGAGGCTGGGACCTGACCACATACTGACAGGGTGGGGCTAGACGGGCACACATCTGTCGCAGCTGCCAGAACTGCACTGGAGATCTACGTGTGTCACCACGGGGACCATCAGAATCCACTCAAGCGTGCTCAGCCGTTTCCCCAGGGCCTGACCTGGGCTTGCAGGTTCGGCTCCAGGCGCAGCAGGCATCCAATCTGAGTGGTTTTCGTGTGTATGATTCCGGCTCCCACGAAATTCGCAGGATTGGGATCCACTTCTTCTAGAAGTGCAGAACCGAATCCAATGATCTGTCCGAGGAAACAGGAGAATGAGGGCCAGCGCTGTCGCAGGTGCATGTCCCGTGTCCCCCGGGGCCCCTCAAGACACGCTACCTTGGCTTTGGTGACCTCTGTGTCCATGGGGTGCTTCGCCTTGAAGATGTTCTGGACTTCCTGTTGTGGACTGAGAAAAGCAACAAAGGCCAGTGTTCTCAGCCAGGCCAGAGATCAAAGCCCACCTATTCAAATGACCCCTCGCCCCCACCCTGACCCTACAGGAAAACAGGTTCTCACTTGCTCAACTGCTTCCAACGTTGAAAGAAATCCTGAGAAGCCATTTCTGTGGGCTGGAAGAACTTGTTGAGCGTGATGGGCAGCTGCACGGAAACATTCTGGAAGGTGCCCCCATACCTGTGAGCAGCAGCAGAAAGAGAGAGTCAGCTCCTCCTCCAGAGCCCCAGGGGCCAGGAAAGGGCCCACAGACAGTCAGCTCCTCCTCCAGAGCCCCAGGGGCCAGGAAAGAGCCCACAAACAGCCAGCTCCTCCTCCGAGAGCCTCAGGGGCCAGAAATGGCCTGGGTGAGGTGTGCCCACCCATCGCCAGGCACCAGAGGGGGACCTAGGTAGCTCGGTGTCCAGTGTCACCCACAGGCAGGAAGGCAGGCCAGGGCCGTGCACAAAGGCAGGATGCCCCAGTGCCTCACTTCTCCCCAGTAATGTTTCCCAGAATTCCAAGTCTGTGTAAATAGTGTGATTTTTTCCCTTTGAAAACACAAAGGTATTTGCACAAATGAAACAAAACTTTGCATGTCTATGTCTCCAAGTTTTACAGTAAACAATCTTCAGTTCTCTGCATTTTTAATGTTAGAAAGTGTGCGGTGGCTCACACCTGTAATCCCAGTGCTCTGGCAGACGGAGGCAGGCGGATCACCTGAGGTCAGGAGTTCGAGACCAGCCTGACCAACATAGAGAAACTCTGTCTCTACTAAAAACACAAAAATAAATTAGCCAGGCGTGGTGGCTCATGCCTGTAATCCCAGCTCCCTGGGAGGCTGAGGCAGAATTGCTAGAACCCAGGAGGCAGAGGCTGTGGTGAGCTGAGATTGCGCCACTGCACTCCAGCCTGACAACAGAGCAAGACCCTGCCTCAAAAAAAAAAAAAATGAAGTGTGCTTTTCTAAACATCCCTAACTTTGCAGACACCCAGCAGAGGACAGGCTGCCCGTATACACTCTATTGTAGTCAATGAAAAGGGGAAGTAGCAAACAGTCAAAACAGGAAAATCCTATGTTTTAAAAAAAAAAGCAGTGGTATGATCTGAGCTCTACTGCACAAAAGCACAGCCCCAGGCCAGTGTCTGAGGAAAACCAGCTGCCCTCACCCTGCGGCTGTCATCTGGCACCAAGCCAGGGAGGTGGCTCGGGGGCCCTAGCTGTCTGCCACCCCATGAGGTGGGCCCTGCAGTGCCCATAAAGATCCTAGCAGGCCCCGTTTGGGTGCCGCCTGCCGTCCCAGAGCCTGGGGCTTCACCTCCCCTCGTTTCCTGCACTCTGCAGAGCTGCAGGCGACAGCAGCAGCTCAGGCCACATCCGCACACCACGCACACTCGCAGGCCCTCGGTCCCCTCAGGAAGGATGCGGTGGGGGCACGGTGGGGGCGTGGTGGGGGCCGCTGGAGCTCAAGTGCCAACACATACATACTCCTTGGCCCGGAGCGCACACGCTCTGACCTGAACTGAATGCTGAGGACCGGCGCCTCCATGAAGTCGGACACGCACTCTATGTTGACCACCTGCTGCACCTGTGCGCCCCCCTCCACGGTCGGGTCCACAGGCTTGGTCTGCAGGTTCAGGTGTGTGCACATTAAGGAAACCAGCCAAGCAAGCCCCAGTGGCAGTGGCAGAAACGGGCCAGACTAGATCCCAGCGTGACCCACGGAGGCAGCACACGCACCACACTCCAGGACCACCAGCTACAGTCAAGGGGCAGCCACTCCACCAGGCCCTGCCCTTCCACCCAGGCTGGGTCCCGCCCACCAAACAACCTTCAAAACACTGCTGCACCTCACGCTCTCAAAATGACTCCTCCATATTAAAAAGTCGCTTAGATTATACACGGGCTGGCCGGGCGCGGTGGCTCAAGCCAGTAATCTCAGCACTCTGGGAGGCCAAGGCGGGTGGATCACGAGGTCAGGAGATCGAGACCCTCCTGGTCAACGTGGTAAAACCCCGGCTCTACTAAAAATACAAAAAATTAGCTGGGCATGGTGGCGCGTGCCTGTAATCCCAGCTACTCAGGAGGCTGAGGCAGGAGAATTGCCTGAACCCAGGAGGCGGAGGTTGCGGTGAGCCGAGATCGCACCATTGCACTCCAGCCTGGGTAACAAGAGCGAAACTCCGTCTCAAAAAAAAAAAAAAAAGATTATCCACGGGCTATTTTACTTATCTGTTCCATTCTGGGAGGCTCAGCTCTGGTTCCCACATACACAATTTTTGTCACTGTTTGCAGAACCTGGTGTTTAGTATGACAGGAAACAAAGAATCCTGGGAACAGCAGGCTCCTAAGACAGTGAGACTCAGAAAAGGGCCCACCATGCTGTGACCAGGGTTGTTTTCATGCTGGAAAACAAGGGTTTGCCCACAGCCTCTTCTGAAGAAACGTGTGACACCAGCAAGGCTGCTCTGGAGGCAGTGGGTGCGGCCTCTCCTTCCCTCTGGGTTGTGTGCCACCGGCCGCTCCGCGGCTGGGCCTGTGCCGCCTGGAGCCCAGTGCCCCCCAAGGGAGAGACCCCTACAGAAGGCACACCAGGAGTCAGAGCTTCCACTCCTGGTCCTCAACAGTCTTCACTACACGTGATCCCACACGTGTGTATTTTTAATGACTGTTTCGAACAGTTAGCTTGAATGGTCTGCATTAGAACGTGTTAACATGAACACAGACCAGCCAGTGTCAAGGAGGACGGTGCTTCACTCAGACCTCTGACCACTAATCCCCAGACGTCACCATCTCTGGTCAAGCTGGGGTCTTCACGCTGACTCTGTCTGGTGGGGCTATCCTTAGAGGAAGACATGTTAGTGTGTCCCTCTTTTAGCCTGTGAAGTTCTAGTGTCACTTCTTCTCAGTCTAAAAGCTCTACCAGAAGCACACAAGCTGTGCCAGGGTGTGAGCCTTGCTCCGGTCCCCGCCAGCGCCTCCCGTGCTCTGCAAGCAGCAGCTCCGTCTGTGAGACTTCAGGGAGGAGGGTTTAAAGATTAAGTCACAGGGGAAGAGGAACGCACGCATCACTTTTAAATGTATCATCAAAACCTTTCATACGAACACAGAAGACTGCCTGATTTCCTTCTTCTGCTCAACACCATCGGCCGATCATGATGGCCTGATTTTCAAATAGCATCTGGAATTATCTCGCTATTTTAACAAAACAAGAAAACAAAAAAACTTCCTCAGAAGTCTCCTCTAAACCCCAAGTTACTGCCTGTGTGGGCTCGGGGGCAATGCACCCAAGGATATGAGGCTGAAGGTCGTCTGAGCAGATGAGCGTTGGGGTAAAATTCAGGAACTGCGTGGAGGTCTTATTCCCATAAAAGATAAACATCCGACCTAGAAGGAAACAGAAACAACTTTTCACACACGTCACCCCACACTGATGCGGACATTCGCACCGACAAACAAGACCCCGCAACCTGCAGCTGAACTGAAGTTCCCGCTGGGACGGTTGCCTGTTGTTAAAATTCAGAACAAATGTTTTCTAGTTTTAGAATGAGCACACCAGGGCTGGAAACAGGGCCAGGCATCGTCTCCACTCAGAGGTAACAAGTGCCCTCCCGCGCCCTCCTCCCTCGGCCCCTCCTGCACCGCCACACAGGATGGATACAATCACATGCAGAGCACAAGGAGGAACCCACAGAGCGCCCGCCCATAGGCCTGGCCACAGTCGGAGGGGCCTGCCAAGCATCTTCTCCAGGGACGCCACAATCACTCAGGCCTCTGCTGGCCCCGCCCTACAACTGCAGCACGCAAACACAGGCGCCGGCCCCACAGCTGGGCCCGTGTCCACCGCAGCACAGCACTGGTGGGGCATACTCACCACCGCCCCACATCTGGGCCCGTGTCCACCACAGGACAGCACTGGTGGGGCACACTGACCCCCGCCCCGGCTGGGCCCGTGTCCACCGCGGGACAGCACTGGTGGGGCACACTGACCCCCGCCCCGGCTGGGCCCGTGTCCACCGCGGGACAGCACTGGTGGGGCACACTGACCCCCGCCCCGGCTGGGCCCGTGTCCACCGCGGGACAGCACTGGTGGGGCATACTGACCCCCGCCCCGGCTGGGCCCGTGTCCACCGCGGGACAGCACTGGTGGGACACACTGACCCTCAGTGCACCATCCATGGCACAGGCGCACACTGAGGATGTGTCACTGTTTCTATTTACATCGCGATAAAAATCCAGGTGAATATTTGTATACTCTTTCAATTCAAAAAGGAAATCTCAAATATTCTGAAAAGCATACAAGGTTTGGCATCACACCTCCCACAATTTAAAAAATCGAAACCAAAACTGAGGTGAAGCCATCATGGCCGAGTTTAAAAGGTGAACAGGGAACAAAGCAGCATCTGTTTCCAACACGGCACTGCCCACATGAATCCCTCTCAGGACCCTCACCCTCTGGCAGGTCCCTGGTGGGCAGGCGACTCCTGCTCTTTTCTCACACGCTGTCCTCATTTGCCACAGACAAGAGACGGAGGAGTCCTCAGCAGGCTCCAGGCAGGCGCCGAGAGAGGGCCCGGCCGAAGCCGTGCAGCCACAGGGCTGTGCACAGCACTGTTCTGGACTCAAAGGCTGTTTCCTTCTTTTAAATTGTGGTAAAATACACCTCACAGCCACCTTTCTAACCATAGTTAGGACAACAAATACAAAGGCACAGGAAGTGCGTCCAGACTGCCGTGCGGCCACCACTACCATCATCTCCAGCACTTCCTCCTCTTCCCAGACTGAACTCCAAGCCCAATCAACACCGACTCCCCGCCCCCCGCCCAGGCCTGGCACCCCCAGACACCCTGTCTGCGGATTCGCTGCTCTCGGGGCCCCATGAGCAGAGCCACACGGCACCTGTCCTGCGTCCAGCCGGTATCTCTGAGCATGATGTCCTGTTGTTTTGGTGTCAGAATTTCATTCCGTGCCGCCGTGTGACGGCTGAATACTACTCCATTGTGTAGATGGCCATGTTCCTAGTCATCCAGCCAGGAACACCCGGGCTGCTTCTAACTTCTGACTGTGAAAAACGCTGCTCTGGACATGCGTGTACAGATACCTCTTCAAGACCCGGCTTTCAGTTCTCTGGGGTCTGTACCCAGACGTGGAACTGCTGCGTCAGACGGTAACTCCATCTTGTTTGTGTTTTGAGGATCTTCCCACGGTAACCGCACTACTGCACCTTCCCACCAACGGAGCACAAGGCTTCCAACATCAGCAACCCGCAAACACTCCTGCTCCTTTTTGGTTTGTTTGACTGTGCGTGTCATGAATGAACGAATGGATGGATGGATGGACAGGGTCTCACTCTGCTGTCCAGGCCACAGGGCAGTGGTATGATCGCGGCTCAGTGGACAGGGTCTCGCTCTGCTGTCCAGGCCACAGGGCAGTGGTATGATCGCGGCTCAATGGACAGGGTCTCGCTCTGCTGTCCAGGCCACAGTGCAGTGGTATGATCGCGGCTCAGTGGACAGGGTCTCGCTCTGCTGTCCAGGCCACAGTGCAGTGGTATGATCGCGGCTCAGTGGACAGGGTCTCACTCTGCTGTCCAGGCCACAGTGCAGTGGTATGATCGCGGCTCAGTGGACAGGGTCTCACTCTGCTGTCCAGGCCACAGTGCAGTGGTATGATCGCGGCTCAGTGGACAGGGTCTCACTCTGCTGTCCAGGCCACAGTGCAGTGGTATGATCGCGGCTCAGTGGACAGGGTCTCACTCTGCTGTCCAGGCCACAGTGCAGTGGTATGATCGCGGCTCAATGGACAGGGTCTCGCTCTGCTGTCCAGGCCACAGTGCAGTGGTATGATCGCGGCTCAATGGACAGGGTCTCGCTCTGCTGTCCAGGCCACAGGGCAGTGGTATGATCGCGGCTCAGTGGACAGGGTCTCGCTCTGCTGTCCAGGCCACGGTGCAGTGGTATGATCGCGGCTCAATGGACAGGGTCTCACTCTGCTGTCCAGGCCACAGGGCAGTGGTATGATCGCGGCTCAATGGACAGGGTCTCACTCTGCTGTCCAGGCCACAGTGCAGTGGTATGATCGCGGCTCAATGGACAGGGTCTCACTCTGCTGTCCAGGCCACAGGGCAGTGGTATGATCGCGGCTCAGTGGACAGGGTCTCGCTCTGCTGTCCAGGCCACAGTGCAGTGGTATGATCGCGGCTCAATGGACAGGGTCTCACTCTGCTGTCCAGGCCACAGTGCAGTGGTATGATCGCGGCTCAATGGACAGGGTCTCACTCTGCTGTCCAGGCCACAGGGCAGTGGTATGATCGCGGCTCAATGGACAGGGTCTCGCTCTGCTGTCCAGGCCACAGGGCAGTGGTATGATCGCGGCTCAATGGACAGGGTCTCGCTCTGCTGTCCAGGCCACAGTGCAGTGGTATGATCGCGGCTCACTGCAGCCTCAAACACCTAGACTCAAGCGATCCTCCCACCACTGCCTCCTGAATAACTGGGACAACAGGCGTGCACCACCACGCCTGCTCATTTTTGTATCTTTTGTAGAGATGGAGTCTCACAATGTTATGCAGGCTGGTCTCAAACACCTGGACTCAAACGATCCTTCCACCTCAGCAGTCTCCCAAAGTGCGGGAATTACAGGCCAGAGTCACCAGGCTACAGTCTGTTTAGTCTGCTTTGTTTCTCAAAATCCCAGCCTCAAGTAATAGGCCTGCCTCGGCCTCCCAACATGCTGGGGTTACAAGCGTGGGCCACCATGCCAGCTACCTGTTTGTTTTATAATAGTCATTCTGGTGGGGTGGCGTCTCACTGCGGGACCACAGGCGTGGGCCATCCTGGTGGGTGGGGTGGCGTCTCACTGCGGGACCACAGGCGTGGGCCATCCTGGTGGGTGGGGTGGCGTCTCACTGCGGGACCACAGGCGTGGGCCATCCTGGTGGGTGGGGTGGCGTCTCACTGCGGGACCACAGGCGTGGGCCATCCTGGTGGGTGGGGTGGTGTCTCACTGTGGGACCACAGGCGTGGGCCATCCTCGTGGGTGGGGTGGCGTCTCACTGTGGCTTTATCTGCATTTACCTAATGACTCTGTCCATCTTTTCAGGTGCTTACTGAGCATCTCTGTATCTTCTGTGGAGAATGTCTTCACAGCAGCCTTGCGCCCACACTGCTTTGTTGTGGAGATGGTTTCTGACTTGTTGCCCAGGCTGTTCTTTTTCCCATTTTTCAACTGGGCTGCTTTTTACCTGAGTCATGGGAGTTATTTCTACCTTCTGGATATCAATCCCTTTTAAGTATATAATTTGTAAAAATTTTCTCTTAATTTCCCATAATTTCTAAGAGAGATTTCCATTAAGTGATTAAAACACGTACCTAAATTCTGCCGAAATTCAGACTTAAGTCCAATCTGAAGCAGCTGGTTTTCAAACAACACACCATTGTTTTTACAAACAAACCTGGGGGGAAAAAGACAGTATACATCACTCAAAACCACCACAAAACACAAGGGTTTGTTCTGGAAAAAAATGTGTAGCATGAGGAAGCCAGAAAAATCTCTATGGGACACAAGGGAAGAAAAAAGTGGAAAACTATGGCTGGGCACAGTGGCTCACACCTGTAATCCCAGCACTTTGGGAGGCAAAGGTGGGTCAATCACAAGGTCAGGAGTTCCAGACCAGCCTGGCCAACACGGTGAGACCCCGTCTCTACTAAAAATATAAAAATTAGCCTGGCGTGGTGGCAGACACCTGTAATCCCAGCTACTGGGGAGGCTGAGGCAGGAGAATCTCTTGAACCTGGGAGGCGGAGGTTGCTGTGAGCCAAGATCACGCCACTCACTGCACTCCAGCCTGGGCAACAGAGCCAGACTCCGTCTCAAAAAAAAATAGTGGAAAACTATTCCAAGGACATCCTGACAAATGGCCACCAGAGAGGATGGCGAGCGGGGCACAGGGAGGCACAGCCCCGGTGAGACCTGTGCGGTTGGTGGGTGCAGCTGCTTTTCATGAACATGCTGCTCCACGTATAATGGACTCTCACAGCCCCAGACAGGACGGGGCGTGATGGCTGCACACAGCCTCTAGCCACACCGCAGACTCTATCCAACACGGTGCCAGACGCTCACCCAGGTGAGGGCCTCGCCATCAGAGCCTGGCTGCCTCACCCCCCACTGATGCACATGCATGTCCGGGCACCCAGCCATCCACCTGCCAGCAGCACAGCCCTGCAGGGCCCTGGGTACCCCCATCTCCCCTGTGACCTCCCCTCCCCTCCCTCCAGGCATGGCTGTGTCTATACTGCACGGGGAACCCAGGGCTTTGCTCACCACAGGGCACTTATCTACACTACACAGAATGAGGGGAAATGAAACAGCATTGGTTAGCTTTCATTTGCATTTATCGCAGAAGAATTTCGAGTTTTCTGACCTCCTCTAGGAAACCACAACTCCACAGGGACCTGGGTCCAACGGAAGGAGAGGGAGGCAGGGCGGCAGCACAAGGCTCCTGAGAGGGCCCAGCAGAGGGACGCAGCACTGGTTCATACCACAGGGTGGGGAGGCGGGAGGTCCCGGCACCACCCCTCCCCGCAGCCCCAGTGCCTGAGAAGCAGATGCTGCATGGCAGCAGCCTAACTCTGCAATCTCCAGCTCCAACTGCACTGACTCAGAGAAGACCCAGGCCAGCCATTCCCATGCTCACCCAGTCTCCACTCAGTGCACCCCAGCTGCCACCCTGGAAGGTCTGAGTGCTGCTGACCGGCAGATCAGCTCATTGGCAGCCTGCCATACGGAGGCCAGGCCAGGAAGAAGACAGAGGAAGCAGCGACAGACGGCAAGGGCCCCAGTTGGGACAGTGATGGAGGTCCTTGGTGGGGAGGGCGCTGCTTGCCACACACTGCCCCGCTCTGGCCTGCCGTGGCCACAGAGCCATGAGACAGCAGTCCCCGCACATGCACACCTCTGGAGGCCACAGCCACCCCGACAGGCCACTGGTCCAGCACCAGCTACATGCGAAGCTTCCAAAAGCCCAGTGTGGTCCACCCAACACACAGGTCAGTCATCCACAACACAGGCACTCCTGTATTTCCCCTTGGACTTCACACAGCAGGTGACTAACAAAGTAGGCATCACTTCACAGGAGAAGCCACCGAGGGAAAGGTCCACATGCCCACCGCGCCCCAGGGCCACTGCTCCGCCACAGCCAGTGGGCACTTCACCCAAGAGGCAAGTGCAGACACGAGACTGTGGAGTGGACACTCGTGGACTGGCCTAAGCCACTTCAAAGTGCAATCTGTCAAGGACATGGGAAGGATGCTGATTGGTCACCCACGGCGTGACAGAGAGGCCCTGTGGCCAGTGTGTCTGCTTGGCTGCTTGGTCACCCACGGCGTGACAGAGAGGCCCTGTGGCCAGTGTGTCTGCTTGGCTGCTTGGTCACCCACGGCGTGACAGAGAGGCCCTGTGGCCAGTGTGTCTGCTTGGCTGCTTGGTCACCCACGGCGTGACAGAGAGGCCCTGTGGCCAGTGTGTCTGCTTGGCTGACTGGTCACCCACGGCGTGACAGAGAGGCCCTGTGGCCAGTGTGTCTGCTTGGCTGATTGGTCACCCACGGCGTGGCAGAGAGGCCCTGTGGCCAGTGTGTCTGCTTGGCTGATTGGTCACCCACGGCGTGGCAGAGAGGCCCTGTGGCCAGTGTGTCTGCTTGGCTGACTGGTCACCCACGGCGTGGCAGAGAGGCCCTGTGGCCAGTGTGTCTGCTTGGCTGACTGGTCACCCACGGTGTGACAGAGAGGCCCTGTGGCCAGTGTGTCTGCTTGGCTGACTGGTCACCCACGGTGTGACAGAGAGGCCCTGTGGCCAGTGTGTCTGCTTGGCTGCTTGCTTTTTAAAGGGTCATCCCAACTACAGCCTGGCCTGGGGAAATTCATGGGGAAACGCAAACCACTCTGCCATGCCGAGAATGCAGCGTCCTGTCCTGTGAGCCATGTCCCGGCAGCCACCACGGTTGGCTCGCCCTGAGGCCCTCTGCGCCTCCATCCTACACCAGACACACACAGACACCTGACGGCCCTCTGTAGCCAGACCAAAGCCAAGACACCCCAGACACCAATGCCCCGAGGCCTGGCCACCGGGAGACGGCACCACCCAACATGAGGAGTGCACAAGGGCCACGTGCAGCTCCCGCACGTGCGGAGATGGGGCAGGCATGTGCCCAGCAACGAAGGGCTGAGGCTGCCATGGACTGTGCACGCAGTCCCCGTCCCTTCCTCCCGAGACACTGAGGAGCAGCCACCGCCACAGCACTGGAACCTGGACTCTGCAGTGCTTCTCAACCCCAAACACAGCGATGCTGAGAGCAGTAACAGGTCTGTTTTCAGCCCGAGAGGCGACCTGACCAAACACGCACTCCAGCCTGCTCTCCTAAGTCCTTCTCCAGTACGTAACAGGAAACGGGACTCAAGCGCAACATGAACACAAAGAACTGGAAAACATTTAAAACCACTAGAATTCTATCGTCTTCAGAATGGGGGACCAAAAGGCCATTCCTCAAAGGCTCTCTAACCTCCATTTGGACAGAACTGGCACCTGCACTCCCACCCCACAGGGCAGCGGGGAGGGGCATCAACTCTGAGAAGAGGGGGCCTCGGACCTCCGACCTGACAAAAACAAGCAGATGGCTGAGATCAGCCAGCAGGGGGAAGGCACAGCTCATCAGTCCCGCAGAGAGGGCCGGGGAGAGCGGCCGGCACCAACATTCTGGGGACCACGGAGACACTGGCAGAGAACATAGCACATGGGGAGCCGGGTGGTGTCCAGGCAGCAGACACAAATGACAGCAGGACAAAAAGCAGACGGGCTGCCCGTGGAGACGACCACAGGCTGGAGGCCGAAGACGTGGGCGGGGTGGGCCTCACAGGGGGACTTGGCAAGTGACCAACTCCAGGACAGGAGACTGGGCCCCCAGGTCAGATGCAGACAAGACGGCCTATCAGAGTGAAAAGCAGCCCAACTAGGCAGGAAAGAGGCGAAGAGAGGAGACGTGTCCCTCCAAAGAGTGCTGGCCAGCATGGAAGAAAAGAGCAGCTGAAACGGGATGGGACGCCACCACAGACAAGACACACCGCTGGCCAGACCACGTGGCTCTTCTCATGTCCTCCTTTTCTCTTGAGAGTAACGTTCGCCCTCTATCTACTGAACACTGCAGCCATAAATCAAGTTCTGAGGGGGAGTTCCACGGCAAGCCTACCCCACCCACAACACGGCAGCTCCCACTCGCCCCCCAAGCAGCGATCTGGGAGGTAAACTCTGCTGCCCTCAGCCACGCGGGAGGTCACGGGCACAGCACCCCCCGTGCCTGTCTGCAGGACCCCGCTGCCCACCTCTGTCCTGCTGGCTGTGGCCACACCAGGGTCACAGGGCACAGCACCCCCCATGCCTGTCTGCAGGACTCAGGAAACCTGACTACCTGGCAAAGTTGTCTTCGGAGCCAGGAGCAAGAGGTGCGACCGCAGAGGCCGAGTCTGAGAACACGTCCACGAGCAGCCCGCCGCTGCCGGAGGAGGCTGGGGGGCCCACAGGGGCCGGGGGGGCGGCCCCCAGACCCAGCAGGTCTGCCGACGGAGAAGGCGTAGACTGGAAAAGAAGGAAGGAGAGCATCAGCACAGAGCCTCCCTGGCCTGGCTGACCCCAGGCATCTCACGCGTGCACGTCCTCCCCCACGGCACCCCCTTGGCATCCCCGAGATCCTGGAGGCTGGGGCAGGTGGCACACGGGCCACCGAGTGGCCAGAGCATGAGGGCAAACAGCCATCTCCTGAGTAGATCCCAAAGCCCAGCCTGAAGGTGACTCCGTTTCAAAGACGAACCATCATTTCACTAAGATGATCTACATTTTCTCACAATGGCTGAAGGAAAAAAAATTCTCAAAAAAAGTTTGCCATGAAAGGCATAAAAAAGAAACACCTGGCTTAAGAAATAAGATCACGCATCTCACTGCCAACTGTCCAGGAAGAAAGTTCCAGAAGATGAAAGAGTAAATAACTTATTTGGGTGCAGGATCATTTCAATCATTAAGTTATGACTAAATCATTATCAGTTTAACCATTTAAAAGTCTACAGAACAGATACTTTCAAAAAATAATTGCTTTCTGGCCAGTGCGGTGGCTCACACCTGTAAACCCAGCACTTCGGGAGGTGGAGGCAGGAGGAATGCTTAAGCCCAGGAGTTTGAAACAAGCCTGGGCAACACAGCAAGAGGCTGTCTCTGTTTTTTCTTCTTTTTTTTTTTAAGACAGTCTCACTCTGTCACCCAGGCTGGAGTGCAGTGGTGCAATCTTGACTCACTGTAACCTCCACCTCCCAGGTTGAAGTGATTCTCCTACATCAGCCTACTGAGTAGCTGAGATTACAGGCATATGCCACCATGCCCAATTAATTTTTTTGTATTTTTAGGAGAGATGGGATTTCCCCATGTTTCCCAGACTGGTCTCAAACTCCTGGGCTCAAGTGATTCTCCTGTCTCAGCCCAAAGTGCTGGAATTATAGGAGTGAGCCGCTGTGCCCAGCTCTATTTTTAAAAATTAAATACTAGTAATAATGACTTTTTTGTTGTTTTGTTTTGGTTTCTTTGAGATGGAGTCTCGCTCTCCCAGGCTGGAGTGCAGTGGTCTCAGCTCACTGCAACCTCCACCTCCCACGTTCAAGTGATTCTCCTGCATCAGCCTCAAAGAAGGTGGGATTACAGACTAATTTTTGTATTTTTAGTGGAGACAGGGTTTCACCATGTTGGCCAGGCTGACCTCAAGTGATCTGCCCACCTCAGCCTCCCAAACTGCTGGGATTACAGGCGTGAGCCACCACACCCAGCCATCTTTTAACCACTTTCTAAAGTAGGAAAGCCCTTTGCCCTAGCAAATGAATTTGTACCCGAAACGTTCGTTACCACAGACTGTGATACCAAGGCCAGAGGCAGGCCCCAGGACGACAGGGTCCTGACACCCACTGCAGGTTCCTCCTCATCCTCAGGCCTGGGAGACCCTCTTCAGGGAGCAGGCCTGGCTCCTGGGCCATGCTGGTTCATCTCTTCCCTCCAACAGCAGGACAACTCGAGGGGTGAAGGTTCTGCCTACAAGGGTCCCGGGCTCCTGCACATGAGGCCAAGCAGCCTCCAGTCCCCACACCCATGTGCTCCTCAGCACACCCAGGGGCCCCAAGGAGCTGTGTGCAGACAGAGAGCATTCTCAGAAGAAGTAAATGTTCTGGCCTCAATGATGATCTTAACAAAAGACATTTTCACCAATGCAACACCAAAATAAAGCCACTGCCTCTCATGGGAAAGGCACGTGTGTCGATGCCACCCTGAAACAGCCCCTTCGTGACCCATGCAGAAAACCCCAAGCAGGAGAATGTGCCAGGAGTGACCCCACCTCTGTCCTTCCCTCCTTCCTCACCCCCAGCCTGCTAGGGTCTCCCCGTGAGCAGTGGGGACGGACTGAAAGCACAGGATTGCACCAAAGCCCACACGCCACAGCTCTCAGTCACAACGGAGGCCGCTGCCTCCATCACAGACACTCCCTGAGGAGCCCACCTGCCAGGCACCGCTGACCAGCAGGAGGGAAGCCACACTCAGAAAATCCACGGAATGAGCCCTGAAGGGGGCCCTCCAAGGGGGCACCTTACAGAAATGCTGGCCCTAACCGGACCTTCATCCTCCTTTGCAGAGGGCAGCGTGCCACTCACTCCCACAGTCTAGAAGCTTCCATCTGATCCCTAAGTCACAGAGTCAAGGCCAGGCACCTCGAAAGTCCACCGAGAGCCTAGGTGGGCAAACCTGGGTGTGATCTAAGGCCTAGGGTATGGGCACACCTCACCTAGGGCCCACGTGAAAAAGACACATATACAAGAACCACAGAGAGTGAAACTGATGACAACCCTGAGCCCCCTTCTGCTCCTCAGCAAGCTCTTCAAGTCAAAGCAGCTGGAGAGGAGCGAGAGCCCCTGGTGCCTTCCCAGCCTCCAAGAGGCCATCGCAGGTTTCCTCGGAAGGCTTCCAGTGCCTTTGTGGAAAGCCGCCTCCCTGGGTCATGTTGTCCTGCCCTCGCCTCCTCACCCAACTGGGGCCACATCCTCCTCTCTGCAAGGTGGAGCCACTGCTGGCCCAGCGCCCACGAGAAGGGCCCAGCACCCACGGGAAGGGTCCAGCGCCCACAGGAAGGGCCCTGTTCCGGCAGCTCACAGACAAATCTCCAGAAGCACTCTGTCTCCAGAAACCCAGGTCAAGACGCCCGAAGGATGAGGAGAGACGGATCAGAGGAGAGACAGATCAGAGGAGTGACGGAGTGGCTACTGACATCCCACGGGACAGGGCCAAAAGCAGGTCACCAGCTCTACATAGCACGTGAGAAACACGAGCATGAAGGTGAAGGGAAGACGCCCACCTGGGCAGAAACAGACACGTTTATCATGCACTCCAGGATCAGCTCACAGGCAAGTCAAGCCTCCGGAGGGCAGGCACAGCAGGATCCCGCGACCAACACAGAGAGGACACAGGGGACAGGGGCTGCACACAGGGCATGAGGCGATGTGGGGAGGGCGAACCGTTAACCCAAGTCAGGCTCAGCAGAGAGGGGGAAGAGGGAGAGGTGGAGAAGGAGGAGGAGGGGAAGGTGACGGGGAGAGGGAGAGAGGGGGAGGAGGAGGAGCAGGAGCCGGCCGTTGGGCGAGATGTCAGGCCTGGATATGGGCCCCATGCAGGCCCTGCACTGTCAGCCAGAGGGGCAGGACACGCGGTCAGCAAGGACACACAAGCAGGTCCCTGACTCAGAGATGAGCTCCCTCCCAACCAGCAAAGTCCAGGGCAGGTGCTGCCATGGGAGCTGGCTGAGTGGCAGCACTGGACCGGCATCCTGGAGAGGAGACCCTCTCTCCAGAACTCCTCTAACTAGACAGAGACTAGTGAACTAGCTTGAGGGAACCCGACAAGAGCCCTCCCGGACAGTACAGAGGGGAACAGCTAGCAACTCTCAAAACAACACTTCTCACCGACAAACACCACAGGACACACTGTCAGTTACAGAATTGCTCTCATTGCATCACACACACAAGGAAACCAGACCCGACCCAACTCGCTACAGAAAACCTCCAAGAACAGGGCAAGACAGGCCCGCCCTAAATCAACAGAGCACATGTCAACAGCAGCCTGGGTGCGGCAGTCCTGCAGGAGAGGGGCGGCCGACCCCATCAAACAAGTCCCACAGAGGGTGTGGGAGCTGAGCTGACTCAACACACGGGTCTGGAGGACTCGCCTCGCCCCCAGAGACAGTGGCCCGGGACAGAGCCACAGCCAACGCCGGGGTTCTCAGTACACGCTGCTCCCTGACAGGCTAGTGCCCTGCAGGTGCCAAGTCTTGGGGGAGAGGCCCTGACAGGTCTGGGTGCGCCGCAGAGGAGGGACCCACCACAGCGCTGGTGCTGGCCGGGGCAGGCTCGGGGCCCCCGTTCACGTCAGCACTCCGCTCCCGCTTGGTGTCCTCCAGGTCGGTCACGGTGCTGGGGCCCTTCTTCTTCTTCAGCTTGGCCAGGATGGAGGACTCCCGCTCCGGGAACGGAGGCATCTCCTCCAGCACGGTTGCCTTGGGAACACAGGGTGAACTCGAGCAGAGCCCCGACTGCCAACCCCCGACCCCCGGTCACGTGAGCACAGGGTGGGGACACCCACCAGGATGTCAGTGCTGGCCACGGTGCTGAGCCGCAGGTACTCCACAGCGCGCTGCTGCAGCTCCACGTCCGCATTCCGCAGCTGGCTGTCGCTGCGCAGCACGTCCTGGATGGTGGGCTTCACCTCCGGAAAGAGGTTCACGAACTTGATGTAGGTGGACAGGAGCAGCGCGCGGGTGGGGACGCTGCACAGGTGGAACTTGGAGTGTAGCAAGTTGAACTGGATCAGCGGGCTGGGGGCAGGGAGAGCACAGCAGGGAACCTGTCATCCCCGAAGGCCTCCAGCACGACCCCACAGGGAGGGACGGCTGCCAGACCCCCTCGCCTGCACCACAGGCCGCCGGTGACGCCCTCTTCCAGCTCCAGAGCCCCCTGCAAGGCGCCCATTCACAAGGTCAGCCGCGGACCCCGTCTCTCTATTTCCCACTAGAATCCCTGCTTTTTCTGTCCCCTGAAGGTAAACAAAACAACAGCGCCTGGAGCAGTAGCGGCTCTGTGGGGCCTCACAGGCTCGTGCCTCGGGCTGCTCCAGTGACAGGCAAGGACCCCGGCCACCCTGGCCCACCGGAGCACACAGAACCCTGGCGTGTACAAGGCCCTTCACCTGGATCTCGGGTCTCCGGCTATCAGGTTTCCGAACTCCCCCAGGATGTAGCCGCCCACTTTGACCAGGTTCTCGTGGCACGCGGGAGCCTGAAGAGCCTGCGAAGCCACAAACACAATGAGGGGCACGGCAGCCACGTGGCCAGAGTGAAGGCGAGGCAGGCACTTCCTGGCGGGCTTCACCCCACGCCAGCAGCAGCCCTCAGCTTCCCGGAAACCCCAGTCCGAGCGCACCCCTCACCCCCCGCCCCCGCCTCCCTGCAGCACCCTCAGGTCCTATGTCAGCAGCAAGGAGCAGGAGGCCGTCACCGCTGGGCCGCCCTGGAGGGAGCTGCGGCCGGGTAGGTTCTGCCATCGCCCTCACAGCACACCAGCCCGCTGGGCCGCCCTGGAGGGAGCTGCGGCCGGTAGGTTCTGCCATCGCCCTCACAGCACACCAGCCCGCTGGGCCGCCCTGGAGGGAGCTGCGGCCAGTAGGTTCTGCCATCGCCCTCACAGCACACCAGCCCGCTGGCCCGCCCTGGAGGGAGCTGCGGCCGGGTAGGTTCTGCCATCGCCCTCACAGCACACCAGCCCGCTGGCCCGCCCTGGAGGGAGCTGCGGCCGGGTAGGTTCTGCCATCGCCCTCACAGCACACCAGCCCGCTGGCCCGCCCTGGAGGGAGCTGCGGCCGGGTAGGTTCTGCCATCGCCCTCACAGCACACCAGCCCGCTGGCCTGCCCTGGAGGGAGCTGCAGCGTCCTCAACAGGCTGCGGCCGGGTAGGTTCTGCCATCGCCCTCACAGCACACCAGCCCGCTGGGCCGCCCTGGAGGGAGCTGCGGCCGGGTAGGTTCTGCCATCGCCCTCACAGCACACCAGCCACCCGCTGGGCCGCCCTGGAGGGAGCTGCGGCCGGGTAGGTTCTGCCGTCGCCCTCACAGCACACCTGCCCGCTGGGCCGCCCTGGAGGGAGCTGCGGCCGGGTAGGTTCTGCCGTCGCCCTCACAGCACACCAGCCACCCGCTGGGCCGCCCTGGAGGGAGCTGCGGCCGGGTAGGTTCTGCCGTCGCCCTCACAGCACACCTGCCCGCTGGGCCGCCCTGGAGGGAGCTGCGGCCGGGTAGGTTCTGCCATCGCCCTCACAGCACACCAGCCCGCTGGCCTAATCCTCTCCATGGACATGTGGGCCCCACCCTGCAGGCACAGCATGCTCTCACACATGGAGGCCAGCCTTCTCAGGTGGCCCCAGAGAGCCACAGTTTGAAAGTCAGGGTGAGAAGAAACTGGGACTCAACCAAGGACACCAGCAGCAGAGGAGCCAGAGCCTTAGGGAAGAGCTGAGGGGCATGAGGGGACAGCCACAGCCCCCGGCACCTTCACCCAGGTGGGCTGGGACCACTACTCACCTTCGACGACTCCCCCCACCCCACCCTTCCTGGCAGTCCTATGGGCCGTACCTCGAACACGGTCTTGGCCGCATAGCCCTGCACGTCGTCCCGGTTGATGACGATCTGAATGACTCGGTACCACACCTCTTCACTCACGTAATCGCCGGCGATTCGGATCAGGTTCAAGATGGTGTCCACGTACCAGGTGTAGTCCACCGCGTACTTCTCAGCCAGGATGGCGACCTTCAGCACCTGCAGGGGATTGGCGGCTGAGGGCGGACACCTGCAGGCCATGGCAATCCCAAAACCAAACTATCACCCAACGTCAAAGTGAGGGTTTCAGAAGCACCTATGTGTCTACAAAAGTTTGGGACACACAAGGAGCTTGTACTAGATTCTCAAAAAAAGGCCACGGGCCCAGAAAGTTTAACATTCCCTGACTTAAGCAAGTAAAGTCAGCCTGGATCCCAGGAAAAGGCGGAGCCCAGCACACAGGCGGCCACGACCGCAGCCAGGCCATCTCCCGCCTGGGCCTCCTCTCCCGAAGCCCCAGCACCTGGCCAAAACCAGGCCATCTCCCACCTGGGCCTCCTCTCCCGAAGCCCCAGCACCTGGCCGCAGCCAGGCCATCTCCCACCTGTGCCTCCTCTCCCGAAGCCCCAGCACCTGGCCACAGCGCCCTCTGACCGTGCCACCCTGGGGTGCTGGCAGCCGCTTCTCTGATGGTTTCCTCCTGCTCTGGCCAATCTTTCCTGCGAGTCTCACCTGGGGATACCCCTTCTTCCCCTCTCTGGTTTACTCTCATGGGAGACCCACCACTCCTTTACCCCCAGGCAACTGGAGGCGCCTGCCCAGCCCACACCCATGTGGCAGCCACACGAATGGAACTCTGCCAGGCTGTCCAACACCAAATTCATCTTCCCAAAGTCACCTCGCCTTGCACCGAGCCCCCTCCAACAGCACCAGCTGCCAACACCAATGCTGGCAGGCATCAAGACCACACACCTCCCGAGGACACCCCCCCAAATGCCCTGCCGCCCCCTCCCATGCCCTGCCGCCCCTCCCCATGCCCTGCTGCTGGCCTCTCAGATGCTGATGACTGTGCCTCCCCAGAGTCCCTCCCTAGAGCCTGGACCCTGAAAAACTCCATGATACTTCCAGAGCATCATTCCAAAATGCATTGCCTCTGAGCCCTGCCTCAGCCCGGGGCTGTGCACAGGGCCCTCATGCCTCACTGGCAGGGTCCCCACGCACCCAACTACCCATCTCACATGCCCTGCTCCCGACCCTGTGCTGAGCCACCCACTAACCCTCCACAAACTGCTGCTCTGCCCTCCCAGTGGCCCCTGCAGCATCATCCTCTCCAGACCAGGCCCCTCCCACCTCCTGCAGAAGTCCACACAGCGCCCCCAGAGTGTAATGCCCCAAGGCCCCGGAACATGGGGCACTTCCTCCAGCCATCCCACCTACAGCACAGCGACCCTCGGCCCTGCTCTTAATCCATGCCCCTCCACGGATGGGAAGGTGCAGAGTAGGAGGAGTGGGCCAGGTCCGGTGTGGACAGCCAGCACCTAGCACAGCCACAGAGAACACGCTCTGCCATGCCTGGCTGAAGAAATGGGGTGTGGGGAGCACCACTCGGGCAGAGACGCAGCACCTGTCTTACTCCCCACAGCAGGAGCCGTGAGGTCACCACTCATTACACCTTACTCCTCACGGCAGGGGCAGCTGAGGTCACTCATCACATGTCTTATTCCCCACAGCAGGAGCCGGCTCAGGATTGCCACTCATTGCATAGAGGGGCGAGAGCAGACACTGGGCTGATGAATGCCCGGGACCTCAAAATCTGCACAACAGCACTCAGACACACAGTGCTTCTGTCTGCTCAGAACACTCAGGAGGATCAGGAATGAGGCTCCTGTGACAGCCATCCCTAGAGCCAGCCCCACCCCACCACAGGTGCTGAGACAAGGCCACACTGCCACAGCCAGGCCAGAGAGGGACCCCTGGCCATAGTCAACAAGTACTTGCTGGCCACTCCACAAACAGGACATGCTCAGCCCTGCCCTACACCAAACCCACCCCATGGGGCCTGCCCTTGGGGCCTCCTGCCGGGAGTCAGCCCACCCCTGTCCCATCCCCCTCACCCTCCCAGGCCCACTGTCCTGGAGGGTGGACCGTCCAGCGGGAGAGCCGCCTCCTGGCCCCTGCTGTTTGTAGGTGCAGCGCCTCACTGAAGCTCAGTCTGTGGTCATTTCACCCTCAGCACCCAGCCCCTCCGTTCACTCAAAGATCCCTGAAAATCTAAGAGTCTCACCTGGGCATGACCACGCACACCTGCCCAGGGCAACCCTGTCACCTGCCACCAGCTCCAACCCTGGCTCTTGGCAAAGCTCCCAAGGAGGCCTCAAGCTGCACTTTGCCCAAAAAGACAAATAACAAAGCGCTTCCCATACAACGGAGGTGGTGTCTCAGCCTCAACCAGAGGCTGTGGTCCTGGCTGGTGACAGCGGCCAGCCTCCCACAAGGACACACGGGCCCCCCTTAAACCCCACCATCCACAGACACAGTGAGCCTGAGAGGCCTGTGAGCATGGCGGAGGCCTCAGGCCCTCTTCTCTGCTGACCATGTGGCCTCCACAAGGGTTTCTGTCCGCAGGTTTTCAGTCATGCTCAGGCTTCAGCCATCTGGCAGGTGTGCACACCTACTTTGCGATAAAAACAACAAGGAAAACAAAGCTATGGCCTAGATCACAAAGATCGAAAGACACACACACAAAAGCCAAGCCACGAAGGATTAATTCAGGGGCTCGAATGCAACACAGTTAAGAAGAATTCTGCCCAGAGAAGTCTAGATTTGTGCAGCCCGAGCACAGGCGCTGCAGCCTCACTAAGGCCTGGGGCTGCAATGCCACCACCAAAAGGACAGGCAGGGCAGAGAAGCCGCACAGGGCAGCATTTTAGTTACCTTCCAGACCAAATGACTCCACCAAAAATGCTAACTTTTTTAAGACAGGGTCTCGCCGTGTTGCCCAGCCTGGAGTGCAGTGACATGATCTCAGCTCACTGCAGCCTCAACCTCCTGGCCTCAGGTGATCCTCCCGCCTCAGCCTCTGTAAGCTGGGACCACACCCAGCTTGAAAATGTGAACTAAAACACAGAGGCAGAGGAGCCTTGTATCCAGCATCTCACAGGTTCTCAGCCAAGCCCTGCTGGACAGAATCACAGAGCACTAAGGAAATCCTGCAGTGAGATTCGCATCTGTGGCAGGAGAGGACTCAGAGGCCAGCAGAACTTACAATCTCTTCTCGGATGGAGTAGTCCGCCGTCTCCAGATAGCTCAGCATCTCGGCCACAATCTGAGGGGCATTGCTGCGGTCGCACATGGCGTAGAGGAGGTCCACGGCCCGCTGCCGCACACTCACGTCCCGCTCGGTCTGGGGAACAAGGCACAGAGTAAGAGGCCACAGGAGCAAGGCCCAGGCTGGGGGACATGCCTGGCACCGCATCTCAATGCCCACTCTGAGCTTCTCTCACACACACATACAGGTCCAGGGAGCACAACAGGCTCCAGCCATGCACAGTCCTCCCTTGCCAATGCACCAGCCCCTCCCACTCCCTGCACTGGGGCATGTGGGTCTGGACAGTCCAGAATCGAGCCCAGTGCCCTCGCTGACTCCTCCCTCCGCACAAGCCGGCTGCATTAGGACCGAGCACACAGCCTGGTGCAGGCCATCAAGGCCTCTCCTCAGTGCGGCCGAAGACCCCACTGCCTCTGGCACTGCTGTGGAGCTGTCCCAGGTTTTCATATCCCACCCTGGAGCCTGAGCTGATGAGCCCCCCAGAGGCTCTACAGCATGAGAAAGCCTGAGGCCTACACAGCTCTGCTACCAGCAAAGGACAGGGAAGTGGCCACCAGCAGCCCTAGTGCTGGCCGTGTGCAAATGAGTGTCAGCCTTTCTGACAGCAGGGAGTGAGTAAAACACACACCATCCAAGACCAAGAAGAATCCAGAAGACCAAATGCCACCACGAGCCCTTGTACCACCCGGGACACCCATGAGCCACACGCAGACACACAGGGGCAGTGGGAGCAGCCCAGCCACAGCCCAAGGCTGGCTCAGACAGGGAATGTGGTGGACACACCTCATGCGACCTCACATGGAGCAAACCCTCAGGGGCCGCTCTGGAGACTCACAAAGGCTGACAATAGACAACCTCAACTGGGCTTTTCCAACTCTGAAATTTTAATCCTCGAAAAAAGTGAGTTTCCTTTGCAAAAGGGGGGTTTTCTTGGAGATACGGTAAAAAAACTTAATCCTTCTACCAAGAAGAATCATTTCTACTTGTCGGAACTGTGCACGTGCAGGACGGCACACGGGGGCCTGCCCATGGCAGGGAGAGGGCTGCCGTGGATGCCGCGCTCAACCTAGCCAGGAGGCAGCGTGGCCCTGAACAGTGGCGCGGCCACCTGAGAGCAGGTGTCAGGCGGAGGCCAGCAGCACCAACACCACATCCATCTCTGCGGGGAGCCAGGAAGCACTGCGTCCCCCAGCCTTCACGGGAAGACCCATGGCACCTGCGCGGGGAGTGAGCAGACCCCGAGGACAGGGACTTGCCTTCAGGGCATTGATGACCGTCTCGATGTGCGTCTTGACGGCCTCATGGGAGAACTCAGAGCTGGCCAGCGTGCACATGCTCTCCAGGGCCAGGTAGCGCAGGTTGGTCTCCCGGTGCTGCAGGAACTGGCCCAGCTGGTTGCAGGCGCGGACGAGCAGGTTCGGCTCACTGTGTGGAGGGAGGGGAAGTGGGGGGAGTTTCCTCAACACACACGACACAAACTGGACAGAACCCACGTTCCCTGACGGGTCCAGATGGCAGACAGCAAAGTCACCACACTCACCGCCACCGTGCTCTCAGGTGGGAATCCAGGGGCCTCCCCGAATGCGGACACCTGACCCCTACCCATGACATCTGTGTTGCGTCCATTCTGTGCCTCCCCACAGTGAGAGTCGCAGCCCGTGTGTCCGCCGGAGCCTTCCCAGCATCTCCTGAGCCTCAATCTGTGTCAGGCCCATGGGAGGCCAGTCAAGCTGTGACCCCCAATGGCCTGTCAGCCAGAGGCACCAGCCCAGGGCAGAGAGAAGGCTGAGGAGGGGGAGCACGGCTACCACCCCAACCCTACTGTCTCCTCAGGATGTCGCTTCTCCTCGTGTAACAACAGAGCTTTCTCTAAAATGGGAAATTTCAGTTTTAGCAGCTCCCAATTCTGAAGCATGCGTTTTCATCACGGGAAACTACATTTGTAAAAATGCTACAGTAGTCGATGGGTGGTGCCCACTAGCTGTAGAGAGCCTCTGCCCACAGCCTGGCATGCTCCCTGGTGATCGGGAGCCTGCTGGGAGCTACCATCTCATTCTCACAGGACCCTAAAGCAAGTCTTCAGCACTGCCCTAGCACCCTGGACCCACCAAGTGCAGCTTCACGCCCAGCAAAGCCACCGGACACGTGTGTGCACACCTCCCACCCTCCCCGTCTCCTCTCTGCTCCATCACACGAGAGGCCCATCAGGAGTGGGGATGCTCGGGGAAGGAGGAGAAGGCCCCTGTCAGGGATGAGACCACAGTCAGCTAAGCAATCCACGGTGAGCTCAGGGCAGGAGGGGCCGGCTGCAGAGAAAGAAGAAAGGGGTCTGGCAGGGAGCACAAGGCAGGATGAAGGAGAGGCCCGTGGAGCGGATAACTAGGCATGATCCGCCCAGTCTCATGCCAGTGAGGAGGAGCATGTGCACGTGCACGAGGTGAAGGTGTCTCCGCAGATGGCCGACCCACCTGTCATGGTGAATGATTAAGCTGATGGCCTCGAAGAGCACGGCGTTCTTGGCGTTGGAGTGCTGGACCTTCTTCGACTTGGGCGGTTCTTGGGCTTTGTTCAGGATGGTCTCCAGGCACTCCGTCAGGCGGCCTCGAACTGCGGGGTCTTCTGGGCAAGAGAGAACGGTGCTCACCAGGCTCCCGTGGCCCGCAGCCCACCCCACCCCACCCTCCTGCTGCACCCACGTATTGTGAGAGCATTTTTAATATTCACTCACATTTGTGTACCCAGCTAGGAGCATTTACAAAACTGAAAAAGGCCGGGCACGGGTGGCTCACACCTGTAATCCCAGCACTTTGGGAGGCTGAGGTGGCCAGATCACCTGAGGTCAGGAGTTCAAGACCAGCCTGGCCAACATGGTGAAACCCCATCTCTACAAAAATGCAAAAATTAGCCAGGCATGATGGCAGGTGCCTGTGATCTCAGCTACTCAGGAGGCTGAGGTGGTAGAATCACTCGAACCCAGGAGGCAAAGGTTGCAGTGAACTGAGATCATGCCAGCCTGGGCAACAGAGGGACACTCCACCTCCAAAAGAAAGAAAGAAAACCTACTGCACAGATCTGATAGTAACAAAAGAGCAGGCTCTGCAGTAACTCCACCAAAGCCAGGGCGCACGGCAGCACCAGCAGCAGGGCCCACGAATCAGGAGGCGGGGCCCGTAACACACTTCTTAAAGTCATCAACAAACCACTTGAATCTGAGACGGGATCAGCAGGTGCAGCTTCAGGAGCCTCGGCCTGCGCATTACCTGGGGGTGGGTAGCACTGCAGCAGCCTCAGCAGTTTGACAGACAGCCAGGGAGCCGGGACAAAATAGTAAGTGTAATCCTGAAGATCTGTTGACGCGGACGTCACGATCTGTAAGAGCACAGGCAATGAGACACGACGCCCGGCACGAGTCCCCACTGCAGGGACCCAAACAAAAGCCACACTCACTCCTCCAGTCAGGCCTGAGCTGGAAAAACGGTTTTGTTTCACATGCCAGGAGCATCTGACACTGCTTGGGACCCCCTGGGGTCGCTGTGAGAGGCAGCACACACGCCGCACAGCTGAATGGCAGCCCGCACTCAGTACGAGATACCACAGCACGTGGATGTGAAACTCCAGTCTTTCCTTTGTGGACTGGAACATGAGTGAAACTCGGGCCGGCACGGTGGCTCACGCCTGTATAATCCCAGCTCTTTGGGAGGCCGAGGTGGGCAGATCACCAGGTCAAGAGATCGAGACCATCCTGGCCAACATGGTGAAACCTCGTCTCTACTAAAAATACAAAAATTAGCTGGGTGTGGTGGCGCATGCCTGTAATCCCAGCTACTCAGGAGGCTGAGGCAGGAGAACTGCTTGAACCCAGGAGGCGGAGGTTGCAGTGAGCTGAGATCGCGCCATTGCACTCCAGCCTGGAGCCTGGCGACAGACCGACATTCTATCTCAAAAAAAAAAGAAACTCAAAAGAGAGAGCACACTAGGCACCCCAGAAAGAAGAAGTATACCCCCAAGAAGCCAGCACCCTGACCCAACCCCACAGCCCCGTGGTCCCCCACAGGCCGCCCAGGCGCTGAGCTCGAGGAGGCATCCGCCCGCCTCACTCACATCCCATCTCTCTGTCCAACATGGCCCTTGGCTTGGCAGATCCTCCATCAACCTCTTGAACAAACAACTATCACTACAACCTCTACCCATTTCCACTGACAGCCCGGTGACTCCCGCTTCCAGGAGGTCAGGGTAGTTCCTCCCTTCCTACAAAGCTCACATGTGAGACGCTTTTAGGCTTTAGGTGAACCTATCCGGAAAAGTTCACCCTGACTCCTGCCCTAAGCTGAAATACGCCATCCCAGACGTGGGTCACAGACACCTGCTGCAGGGAAGTGAGCTCTAGGCTGTCTGTCAAGAGGGCTGAAAGGCACAAATGCAAAGCAGAAAAGGCAAGAATCACAGCACTTACGTGACAGAGACACGGCCAGTGTGAGCTGTCTCTCAAACACGTATGCAGCTAAAGCCAGGCTCACAGAAAAATGTATGGCCTTAAATGTACATACTTGAAACCAATATAAAGAGAAAAGCAACAAAAATTCATCTCAAGGGTTTAAAAAGCGACTAACAAATTAACCCAAAGGAAAGGAGGCTGGGAGCGGTGGCTCACACCTGTCATCCCAGCACTTTGGGAGGCCGAGGCAGGCGGATCACCTGAGGTCAGGAGTTCAAGACCCAGCCTGGCCAACATGGCGAAACCTTGTCTCTACTAAAATATAAAAATTAGCTGGACATGGTGGTGGGGGGCACCTGAAATCCCATCTACTTGGGAGGCTGAGGCAGGAGAATCACTTGAACCCAGGTGGAGGTTTGCAGTGAGCCAAGATTATGCTACTGCACTCCAGGCTGTGTAACAAGCAAGAAGCTGACTCAAAAAAAGAAAAAGAAAAATATGCACATTTCTCAACTTATAAAATAAACTGAATTCATAATCAGAAAGTTTCCCACAAAGAAAACTCCAAATTCAAACGGTTTTACCAGCTAATGATAAAAACTTTGGCAAACAGAGAAAGGAACTTCTCTAACGAGATCAAGAGTGCCAACAACACAACATTCTAGAGCAGACGTCACACTCACAAAGACAGGACGACCCAGTGCAAAAACCGTAAGAGTCTCAGGCCCTTCACAAAACAAGATGCCCAAACAGCCAATCAACATGCAAAGGTCCTCAACCTCATTGATAATCAGGAAAATGCACATTTAAATCACAAAGAAGCTGATTGCGATGGTGATGCCTGCAATCCTAGCAGTCTGGGAGGGCAAGACAGGCGTACTGCCTGAGGTCAGGACTTTGAGGCCGGCCTGGCCAACATGGTGAAACCTCATCTCTACCAAAAATACAGAAATCAGCCGGGCATGATGGTGCAGCCTATAATCCCAACTACTCAAAAGGCTGAGGCAGAAGAATCTCTTGAACCCGGGAGGCTGAGACTGCACCACTGCACTCTAGCCTGGGCGTCAGAGCGAAACTCTATCTCAAAAAAAACAAAACAAAACAAAAATCCAAAGGGCTAACACCAGCACGTGCCGTGCCCACACCTCCTGCTGTTGGGAAGGCCGGGCAGACCACATGGGAAGCTGGTCTGGCACCACCTGTCTCCTCAGGCTCAGGAGCTGCAGCCCCTAACTGAGCCATGCCACATCTCAACAGACGGCCACAGCATCTCGTGTGCGTGGAAACCAAGGGACAGCCAAGACTGCTCACACTAGAGGGGCCACAGCAGCCTCAGAGGGCAAGGAGCTAAGTGTTCAACAGGACAGGGGACAACTGCAGGGGTCAGTTCACACAACAGATTCTACGCAGCATCAGAAATGAATGTGTAACAGCTGCACACAAAACAAACACTTCACAATGTTAACAAAACAAGAACGTGCACTGCAGGTCCACCTACATACAACCCAAACACAGGGCTCAACAGCAGGCATCAGCACACATGCCAGCGGTGGGTCACGAGGCAGAGCCAGCAGCGCCTCCCCGCGGGGGACACGCGCCCCGGGTGCCGCCCCTCCACCCGAGTGGCACTGGGTGCTTGCTCACATGGCAGGAACAGGGAACTGGGCTCCGCACAGACGGAACAGCTCTGAATTAAGAAGGGTGAAAGAGAAGCCAAGTGGGTTTTCACCCCAGAAATTAAAAACTGACCACATGCCTTGCATTCTAAAAGTAAGCTAGTAAATAAATGAGACAAAACCCACCCTCACTTCTGCTCCCCACAAACAGACTTACTCTGCTTAGCCTAGAGACGGCCAGAGACACGGAGGTTTTAAACTCTTCTGGGTTCTTCTGTGCTAAAGTGGTGATCAGACTCGTGGCTGCAGTCACCACACCCTGAAAGAAAACACACACACACAACAGTCAAAACACTGGAAGCTAAATGCTCGTGTTAACTCATCTTCCAAACAAAACCTGAAGCCAACCAGCGATGTGCCAGCAGCACACGGCCACTTCGGCCTACTTGAGAGACCCACAGCGTAGGCTTTCTTTCTCCAGCCTCTCCTTAAAAGCTGGGAGACTCAGTTATGCTCAGCCCAGATCCCGCCAGTGTGAAGAGCCAGAGGGCAGCGCTTGGCCACGCAGGTCAAGCATGGGGTTGCACTCGTGCCTCTGATCTAACCATTCCAAGTTCACTGCAGCAGGAGACACCACCTTTACACTGATTTAAATCTTTACAACCCAGGAGTGAGACCGCAGAAAAAAGCAGCTGAAGAAGTCCTTTTCCATTCTCCTTTTTGGAAAGTGGTCCTGGCAGTCACTGAACCACAGTCTGGATGAGGCCACCAGGCCCAGCACCCGAGTCCTCCCTCCCTGCTCCTCCTGGCCTCACTGAGAACAGATTCAGACCCCAGGGCAGAATGGGTCCTTCCCAAAGCACCAGGCAGCCTGTTACTGTCCCAGCACAAGCACTGGGGATTCAGTCACTCGCACCTCTTGAAAGAAGACTTTAGTTACATAAAGACGTTCTCCCACAAATATTTTAAATAAACGATACCTATTCACTCTGAAAATGCAAACAGCTCAGGAAATGTCTACTTGTGCCAGCACAGTGGCTCACACCTGTAATACCAGCACTTAGGCCAAGGCAAATGGATCACCTGAGGTCGGGAGTTTAAGACCAGCCTGACCAACATGGAAAAACCCCATCTCTACAAAAATACAAAATTAGCTGGGTGTGGTGGCAGGTGCCTGTAATCCCAGCTACCTGGAAGGCCAAGGCAGAATTGCTTGAACCCGGGAGGTGGAGGCTGCAGTGAGCCGAGATTGCACCATTGCACTCCAACCTGGGCAACAAAATCGAAACTCAGTTTCAAAAAAAAAAAAAAAAATTAGCTGGGCATGGTGGTGCTCACCTATAATCCCAGCTACTCAGAAAACTGAGGAAGGAGAATCCTCCTTGAACCCAGGAGGCAGAGGCTGGAGTGAGCTGAGATCCCACCACTGCACTCCAGCCTGTGCCACAGAATGAGACTCTGTCTCAAAAATAAAAAAGGAAATGTCTACTTGCAGGACACATGCAATCCCCCCACCCCTCACCCCGCATCTACCTGGACACACGCAATCCCCCCACTGGTTCACCTCGCGTCTACCTGGACACATGCAATCCCCCCACCCCTCACCCTGCATCTACCTGGACACATGCAATCCCCCTACCCCTCACCCTGCGTCTACCTGGACACATGCAATCCCCCCACCCCTCACCCCGAGTCTACCTGAATGTATGCAATCCTCCCACCCCTCACCCTTCGTCTATCTGGACACATACAATCCCCCCACCCCTCACCCCGCATCTACCTGGACACATGCAATCCCCGCACCACTCACTCCGCGTCTACTTGGACACACGCAATCCCCCCACCCCTCACCCCACGTCTACATGGACACATGCAATCCCCCCACCGCTCACCCCACGTCTACATGGACACATGCAATCCCCTCACCGCTCACCTCGCGTCTACATGGACACACGCAATCCCCCCACTGCTCACCTCGCGTCTACCTGGACACATGCAATCCCCTCACCGCTCACCTCGCGTCTACATGGACACACGCAATCCCCCCACCGCTCACCTCGTGTCTACCTGGATACATGCAATTCCCCATCCCTCGCCCTGCATCTACCTGGACACATGCAATCCCCCCACCGCTCACCTCGTGTCTACCTGGACACATGCAATTCCCCCACCCCTCGCCCTGCACCCGGCTCCTGAGCCTGGTCGGGGTACAGCTCCTACAGCATAGCACTCTCCCCAGAGGCCCGAGGCGCCTGTGCCCTCAGCCTTCCAAGGAAAAGGTGTAAAGAAACGGGTTTGATTGGTCTTCTCCCTGTATTTCTCGGTAAGCAAAGTGCCTAGCTCATTAGGACGTCCCTCCCCCGCACAGAGACTGCAAGGGGCCTGGCAAGGGGCACACTCAGGACTCGACACTCAGCCCTAACCTGTGGCGGCAGCTGGTGCCGAGGCAACCTCGGTGTCTGCTCAGTGGCCTCCAGCCCCGGCCCTGCCCCCAAACCCTTTTCCCCATGGTGTCCCCTGTCCTAATCCACTCCAACCAGTCTCTCCACCAGGCCACCCTCGGGCTACAGGACCCATGGCTTAGCGTGGCGCCCATGCCCACTCCAACCTGTCTCTCCACCAGGCCACCCTCGGGCTACAGGACCTATGGCTCGGCGCAGTGCCCATGCCATGCTGAGGCCACATCTCTTCCCCCACCACCCCGCTCTAGGCCATTGCAAAGGTCACCTGGGGGAGCAGGATAGGGGCACCAAGGCCAAGGGCACTTACCAAGTGCTGGTCGTTGAGCAGGTGCACCACCCGAGATGTCCAGTCGCCCATGGGGACGAGGTCGGGGGACGTCCGGTACAGGCGCAGCAAGCACAGGGCCGCGCTCTGCTTCACGCTGTCCATGGTGTCTCTGAAAGAGAGACGTCAGAGTCACTCCCGATGGCTGAGTGCAGCGTGGAGCCTCACAGAGTACCCCGAGCCAGCTGGAGACGCTGGGGTGGGGCTGGTGCGGGGCCAGGACAGCCAGGACAGCACTCAGGGCAGGGCCAGTACCGCCTGCCAAGGACCACTGGGGAGCAGCAGCGGCATTCTCAGCACACACGGGCCCTGCTGAAAAGGCCTCCCTGCCAACCTTCTCACCACCAAAACCACCAGCCAACCACATGCAGCTCACACTGTTCATTCGCTGTTTCAACAGCAGCTTTTCGTTGTTGCTGTTACAACTACTTAATAATCCACAATCACAACAGAAACGCGTGGAGGGCCTCACCCCGCCGTGGAGCTCCCCATCTCCTGGGTTATTCCCCCCACGACGCCGGCCCTCACCCCACCGTGCCCCGCCCTGAACAGCAGGCTGGGGCGCCTGTGCCCTCACCCCACATGGTGGGAGGGGAGCTGGACCATGCCCCGCCTTGAACAGCAGGCGGGGGCGCCTGTGCCCTCACCCCACATGGTGGGAGGGGAGCTGGACCATGCCCCGCCCTGAACAGCAGGCGGGGGCGCCTGTGCCCTCACCCCACATGGTGGGAGGGGAGCTGGACCATGCCCCGCCCTGAACAGCAGGCGGGGGCGCCTGTGCCCTCACCCCACATGGTGGGAGGGGAGCTGGCGTGGCTCTCCTGCTCTGCAGCTGACAAGCGTGCCCAGGGCACAGGTGTGCTCCATGCCCTGCTTACCCCCTTTGCCCTCCCGCCACCAGACTGTGCTGAGCAACAGGAAGGTGACAGGGAGCCTGGAGTGGATGCTGTGGGCATGGCTGGAAAAGGGCAGTCCGACCTCAAAGCACCTCCCAGAATTAGCCGGGACTCTGCCGGAAGGAAGAAAAGCTGTAGGGACCACCTGTGCCTTCACGTTTTGGCTTTTTATTCCTACATCTCTCCCTATACTATGCTAGAGAAAAATAACTTTGAGTAAAAACCCCATCTTTTGGGTGCAAACGCCCCCTGCAGGAGGAGGAGGTACTGTCCCTCTTACGCCCACCCCATCCTCACTGGATCAGCCCGGAGGAGAAACCGGGTGCCCACCCTGCCGTGTGTCCCTGCGGATGTGTGGCTTTGACCACGCTGGGGTGTGTGCCAGGCAGCTTCAGGACCCCAGCAGTCCTTCAGCACAGAGGAGCCAACCAGGATACATGCTCGGGGCTACAAGTGCTGACACGGGAGGGCGCCTAGCATGCCACGCTCCTCAGAGAGGAGAATGCAGAAGGGCTGCGTCAGCTCACACGGGGGTGGGGGGGTGGGACAGAGGGCCCCACCACTACTCTCCAGCGTCAGCTCACACGGGGGAACAGAGGACCCCACAGCTACTCTCCAGCGTTGGCTCACGTGAGGGGGTCCGAGGGCCCCAGAGCTACTCTGCACCTCCACAGTGGTTCTCTTTCCATGAACTTCATCCATCCCAGCAGAAACACCTCCCCACTCTTCTGCCTACCTCTGGCCCTAGGAATGACCTGTCACTCATTCCTCAGCACCCACCCTGTCCTCTTAGTCTCCAGGTGACACACACCAGCGGTCCTCCAACCACAGCACCTCCTTCCTGAGGACATTTTTTTTGTTTTTGGTTTTGGCTTTTTTTTGAGACAGAGTCTTACTCTGTTACCCAGGCTGAAGTGCAGTGGCGCAATCTCAGCTCACTGCAGCCTCTGCCTCCCAGGTTCAAAGCAATTCTCCTGCCTGTTTCCCAAGTAGCCGGGATTACAGGTGCCACCAACACCACCACCCCACCCGACTAATTTTTGTGTTTTTAGTAGAGACAGGGTTTCACCATGTTGGCCAGGCTGGTCTCAAACTACTGACCTCAGGTGGCCCGCCCACCTCGGCCTCCCGAGTGCTGGGATTACAGGCGTGAGCACCTCACCCGGCCCAAGCATGCCAGTTTGAATCATCTACTACTTCGCTGGATTTCAACAATTGGCCCCTTTCTTCAAGAAGGCCCATGGGTACCATGTGACCTAAGCTCTCGGAGGTAGGAAAACCCTGCCTGCGACCTCCATCCCCACGAGACCACTCAGGCACCCACTCCCTTCCAGCCACAGACACTGTGCGCCAGCCTCTGGAGACCCCTCCTCATGGTGGCTCCTCCTTCCCCCGTCCCTGGCGCCTGCAGCAGTTTCTTGGTTCAGGAAGCGCCCGCCCCGTCCATCTACGCGTGCCCCGTCCATCTACGCGTGCCCCATCCAACTACGCATGCCCCGTCCATCTACGTGAGTTTCAGGAGTGGCCCTGTCTTGCATTCCACTCACGCACAGACACCCACCCAGCGCCTACTAGGGACCTGGTACTGTTGAAGATGCTGGGTGTAAAGCAGCTGCCGCAGTGGACAGAAACCTCAGAGCCCAGGGAGCTTCCACCCCAAAGGTGGAAACAGGCAATAAACAGGCAAGCAACAACCCTGGGGCAGGAGGGGAGGGAGGGCAGGGGCTGCAGCCGCAAGGCAGGATCCGCTGGACCTTCTGGCTGGTTCCGATCCCAAGTTCCACCCTCCCTCTCCCACACCAGCACTCTCTGATCATCTGAGCCTTCCTTCCATTTTGGGCACTGTTTCCGGGGCGCCCACCACATGCTCTGCCACCTGTGACTGAATGGCCTGAGGAGTGATGGTGCCTCCAGGCCTTCCGAGCTCCCCGGGCTCCACAGCTCTGCTTCTCTCTGTCCTACCGTGCACCCACCCACCTCTGAGCTCCCGCATGTCTCAATCTGTCTTCTCGGTGCTGTGCTGCCGTCTCCTGCCTGCCCGGCTCCTCCCTGCCTCACAGCTGATGGGAGCCTGTCTCATTCTCTGTGGTGGGGCATCCTGAGCAGTGTGGGGTGCAGCACAGCCCCCTGGTCTCTACCCACCAGATACCAGGGCACGCCCTCCACTCTGACAACTAAAACTGCCCCGAGACAGGACCCAATGTCCTCACAAAGCCAAGGTGGCCCAGGTGAGAAGCGGTCTAGGCCTGCTTTCCTCAAGCCTGCTCACCACCTTCTCTCTGCTCCTCACTGTGTGGTCCAGGTGAGGCCTGGCTCAGCCGGATGGTACTGTGTGGGCTGTGGGTCATCCTGGAACACGCCGGCAGGGGCCGGAACTAGGGCACAGACAGCCCACGGCTGCTTTAAGCTCTTCCAGAGCTGGTGACTCAGCCCCACAAGGCTTCTCTCCAAGTGAACAAGGGATGGGACAGATGGCCCAGGGCACTCAGGCGGTGCTCAGTTCTCCGTGTGAAGCCCTCTGGAAAGAGCACGAGGAGGAGCTGCCCTGAGACGCATCACTCCACCCGGTGCCCTGGGGGCTGAAGCCCCTCCTCCGTTTGGCTGTGGCTGGCAGGGTTTGGGTGTTCTTCTTTGATCTGTTTTTTACTCTCAGTGACTGGGAAGGGAAAGTCTGGTTGCACTAATTCTCTTTGTTTTGGAGACAAGGTCTTGCTGTCGCCCAGGCTAGAGTGCAGTGGCATGAACACGGCTCACCGCAGCCTTGACTCCCTGGCCTCCAGCAACCCTCCTGCCTCAGCTTACCGAGTAGCTAGGACCACAGGAGCATGCCACCACACCAGGCTAATTTTTTAAAACTGTCTGTAGAGATGGGGTCTCCCTATGTTGCCCAGGCTGGCCTTGAACTCCTGGGCTCGAGCGATTCTCCCAGCCTGGCCTCCCACGGTGCTGAGATCAGAGGCGCGAGCCACCGTGCCCGGCCTGAGCTTGCAGTTCTGGATCTGACCTTAGGCTACCTCTCATCTCCCGTGACACGAGATGGGGACAGTGACAGTTCCTCAGCTAAGCGGCTGCGGAGCTGACGTGTTTCACATGGGAGCCCGCACATACCCGGCCACCAGGACCTTGGGGATCTCCCCGGCGAAGGCCTCGGCCATCTCCCGGCTGCCCACGCTGGCGATGCAGTGCAGGGCCAGGCCCATGAAGGTGGGGTTGCGGCTGGCCAGGTCGTTCTTGATGGCGTTGTTGATGAGGCGGATGAGCTCGCTGTTGGAGTTCACCAGCACGGAGATGAAGAGGTAGCCCTGCTCCGAGAAGACAGGAGAACAGAGAGCGCGTGACCCTCTGAGTCCGCCTGCGGCTCGGAGTCATGCGACAAGCAGCGATGCACGTGATCAGGGGATCACGGCAGGACGTGTTCAAAACATGTAGCAGACCCCAAAGCCTGCAGCAGATCCTGGCACCGCTCAGGACTTGGCAAGCGTCTGTTCCGGTGGCACCAAGGCTCCCTGGGCTGTGACACTGCCACGGCACAGCGTTCCTGCGGGGCACAGCTGACTATGAGGCCATAAACCAGATGCCGACAGGAACCAGACCCCCAGGCACCAGCCACATCAAACGCTGGGCCGCGTCCAGCGCTCTCCAGACTGACCGGGAACTCCTGAGACTCACGAAGTGGGTTGTAAAGAAAGCAGGAAGCGAAGGCCTGGCCACCTCGTCAGAGAAGCACATGGAGGAGGAACCCTGCCAGGGCATCAGGCTTCCTGAAGAGCACGCAGACTGGGCGGGAAAGGGGGCCCCAGGGTGTCAGCAGCAGGTGCTAACACAGGCTGGGCACGCATCTCCATCTGCAGCAGACCCACGAGGCTCGTGTCAGATGTGAAAAGGTAGAAAAGGAGGCAGCGACCCTCAGGGGCACAGGGCCTCGGTCCTGCCAGACACATGCCTCTGCCTACAGCGATACTCACGATCTGCTTTTCCGTGTATCTGTTTGAACTCAGCAGGTTGACGGCCTCCATGTGTCCAAAGTCAATGTCATGACCAAGGAGAAAGATGAAGAGCAACTTGCAGACATACTTCTTTTTACTATAGCCATCAAGAGCCTTGTCACCTATGGAAAAGGTGGGGAAAAGGTTTACTCCGGGGCAGAGGCAGGAAGGACAGAGAGCTGCGCAGCAGTGCGGCAGGTAGCAGGGGGCAGCCGGGCCAGGCAGGTGCAGCTGCAGACGCTGCTGAGCATGCAGAGCATTTCTAAACTCATGGGACACGCCGGAATCCAGGTTTTCCATTTCCCTTTTAAATACAGGCACCAGAACACCTGTCAACGAGAGCTCTGCCCTCCCGGACAACCCTGGCCAGGTGCAGCCCAGCTGGCCCTCACTCCAACTAGCCAAAATCCCACAGAGGGCCCTGTCCTGTAGAGCTTGCAAACCCCGCCTTCAACCATCAAGCTAGTCTTTGAAGTCAGTTTCTTAATTCAGGCAGATGAACAGTGTAAATTATCGGCCACTTCCCAGCCATTCTACGGCAAATCAGCTAGTCACAAAAACAAGGCAGGCACGACAGTCCCTAGGACTTGTTTCTCTTCCTCATCACAGCTCGTCTGAGAGCCTCACAAGGGATCACCACAAGACAGGTTCAAAACATGTACTGCAAAATATAAAACCAACCCTTAAAAAAGGGCCATTCCCTGGGCACGGTGGTTCACGCCTGTAATCCTGGCACTTTGGGAGGCCGAGGCGGGGGGGATCACCTAAAGTCAGGAGTTCAAGACCAGCCTGGCTAAGATGGTGAAACCCCATTTCTACTAAAAATATTTTTTAAATGGCTGGGCATGGTGGCGGGCACCTGTAATCCTAGCTACTTGGGAGGCTGAAGCAGGAGAATCACTGGAACCAGGGGGTAGAGGTTGCAGTAAGCTAAGATCACACCAATGCACTGCAGCCTGGGCAACATGAGAGAAACTCCCTCTCAAAAAAAAAAAATAAAAAATGAAAAAGGCTGCTCTGCACTGCACTGCCAGGAGTTCCTATCCCAGAGGTGTGGGAGAGGTGGGCAGTGCCCCTCAGAGCTAGCCTTCAGCAGGCTGTGGAGGCAGCAGGAAAGGCGGCCTCGTGCAGGCCGGGCCTCCACGGAAATTCTGCTGCCCCAGCGTGGAGGGACACAGGCTGGAAGACAGCCCAGCCATGCTGGCCGCTCTGCCCCCTTCTTGTGAAGGGCTGGGCACTCACAGCTCCGTGGACGAACGCTGGCCAGCTTCTCGGGCTGTGCGGAATACAGACAGGCCAGGTTTCCCAGGGAACGGAGCCTCATCAGTCAGCCAGTCAGGGGGATGCTGCATTCTGAGGGGCTCATGAGAAACTCCCTCCTTGTCAGCAGCAGACCCAACCTGGTTCCAACGTCCCTCCCTACTGGCCCACTTATCTGCTGGCTGTGCCCAAGGGGTCCCAGCGCACATGTTCTCAGTGCCCAGCCTATGTGAGGGCACATGCGTCTCAATGCCTGGCCTGTGAGAGGGCACACATATTCTCAATGCCTGGCCTGTGAGAGACGGCACACATATTCTCAGTGCCCAGCCTGTGAGAGAGGGCACACACAGCTGAGCAAGGGCTTCGCGACAGAGATCCTCCACTGGGAAGCCCAGCACCATGTCTCCCCCTAGCCCAGATTCCATCACCCGCTGGAAGCCGGCATGGACAAACACAGCCAAAAATACTGCGTGACCTCCTCCTACCTCCGGACTTTTCCCTGTCACTTACTCAAAGGAACAAATACCCGACGGGAGAGGACTGACAGCCCGACCGGGCGGAGTTCTGTGGGACGCAGACACAGATGCACACAGGGCTCCCTCCCAGAAGAGCCGACCGGCCTCTGCTCCTGCAGGACCCCAGGCGCGGCACTGCTCTACAGCTCCCGGGCGCTGGGAAACAGGCCCACCCTCAGAGGCTGAGCCCACCAGACAGTCCGCTGCTCACGTGGCGGTGTGCGCATTCCTGGCCTAACCCAGGGCCGCAGCAAACAAGCAGTGATGCTCGTTCCACACCCTCGCCCACCTCGGTGGGGCAGACAAGCTCACCAGCTCCCACGACAGGTGCCTGGATGCATCTGGCATGTGTCACCTGGGCACGGAGGGCACATGAGTAGGTCTGACGCCCCACACAGATCCACCAGGTGAACCACAGGGATTCAGACCCAATGTCTGACTCCAAACTTCACCACCCAGACAAAGCACCGCTGTGCCAGGGCTGAGCTGTTGCCTTCCTTCCACTCTCCGCCTCTGGAGGGCGCCTCTGCGCCTCTCTGTCACACCTTCTCAGCAGAAGGCACTGGGAGGAAATGAGCGGATAAAGGCTGGAGGAGGATCAGAGCGTGTGAGGCCATGAGGCCACAGGTGAAGCCCTGTGGCCCACACGTGACCTCAGCCTGGCCACAACCTTCCCGTGAGCCTTTCGACGTGACTGTGGTGCCCAGAGGGCTCCTGGACCACGCCAGCACTCAGATTCCCTCTGCAGCCCCCATGCACCCGGCCTGCCCGCGCCAGCAAACTTCCCTGCTCTCCGGCGGACTGGGTTTCCCTTTGCTCCAAGCAAGTCCAGCTCCAGCTCTCAAGAGGGGCCTCTCCACAGCTTCCCTGGGGACTCTCTTCAGCCCCAGTTCCTTCTATCTTAGAGTCATTCTATCAGAGCGCAGCAATTCCTTATGAAAAACCTCCCTCTTCAGCCCACCGTGAAGTCCACCTCTCCTGAAAGGACCCAGACTCATAGAGCCTTCGAAACGCTAGTTTCAGTCCTGGGCTAGGATTACTTCTCCACTCCAGTGATTTCCAAATGTTGAGCTGAACTTTAACACTCAAGGAGGGTAACAGGAATGCCTGTCTCCCTGGTTTGCGCAGATCAGAGGAGAGAACGGCTGGGAAGCCTCATCCTAAACCCTGAAAGTATCACAGTTAGGAAGGGCTCCTGCCTGAAAGGTGCAGCCACCTGCCTGTCTTGTGGTCTCAGACACACTCCTTAACCTCTCTGAGCCCAACCTCCTCAGCAGGTTATAAAAATGAAACAGCACCCCACACACGGAGCTTCAGGTGTCTGGGGCAACGTAAGGGCACAAGACAGGTTCGTGAACGCCACCTTTCACCGGCTCATCAGATGCATATGGACTTCACAGACGCTAACATGGGACAAAATGCCCACCTCAGAAGGACTGAAACCTGCTTGCTTTTTTTTTCGAGACAGTCTTGCTCTGTCAATCAGGCTGGAGTGCAGTGGTGCAATCTCAGCTCACTGCAACCTCCATCTCCCAGGTTCAAGAGATTCTCCTGCCTCAGCCTTCCAAGTAGCTGGGACTACAGGCACCCGCCACCACGCCCGGTTAATTTTTATATTTTTGGTAGAGACAGGGTTTCACCATGTTGGCCAGGCTGCTCTCAAACTCCTGACCTCAGGTGATCTGCCTGCCTTGACCTCCCAGAGTGCTGGGATTACAGGCTTGAGCCACTGTGCCCAGCCTGAAACCTGGTATTTCTTAATAACAAAATATCAAGCAGAATAAGATAAATTGGAGAATGAGTCAGGAACCAGAGGCTTCAGGCGTTCTCTCGACCTGCAAATTGGGAAGAGGGACTCTGACTGGTCACCAGCCATCTAGTCAGAGGCACTGCTGGCTCCACACTCTCCAGCCCCCAGAGCCTACACAGGGCTCACACCCTCGGGGCAGGGTGGGGTTCCTCCACCTCCTCACCAGTGCACACCAGCCCCAACAAGTGTGTGGGACAAGGCAGCTGCTCAGTCAGTTCCTGCCAATTACATCAAGGAACTGATAATCAAGCAAACTAATAGTTAAATGAAAAACAGGCTACCCAAGTGAAAAAGAAAAAAATATTGTCTTGAGACAAGGTCTCACTCTGCCACCCAAGCTGGGGTGCAGTGGTGTGACCACAGCTCACTGCAGCCTCGACCTCCTAGGCACAAGTGATCCTCCCACCTCAGCCTCCCAAGCAGCTGGGACCACCAGTGTGTGCAACCACACACAGCTAATTTTTTGTGCTTTTAGTAGAGACAGGGTTTCACCACGTTGCCCAGGCTGGTCTTGAACTCCTGAGCTTAAGTAATCTGCCTGCCTCAGCCTCCCACAGTGCTGAGGGAGGCTCAGCAGATAACAGGCATGAGCCACCACGCCTGGCCTATTTTGCACATTAATGTGCGCTACCTGGGAAACTCCTGAAGACGATCAATAAGAATTTGGAGAGAGATCCAAGATGGCTGATCGCTAACAGCTCGGGATTGTAGCTCCCAGTGAAAGCTCTGAGAATGTGAGGACGCCACATTTTCAGAGGAATTTCTGTCGCCCACAGACCAGAAGATTTCCAGTGGAGGAGCCCCGCGGGTCGCCAGCGTGACTTCTGTGGCCGGCGCAGCGGTTTTGTCGTCGCCTCGGCGCGGCAGCTCTTCGTGTACAGTGAGCGGGACTGGTTCCCCTACTGACTGGTGTTTGGAGCTCCGGGAAGGCAGAGCCGCTTGTTGCGGACTCAAGAAGGAAGCCAGACCGGAGATTCCCAGGCAGAAGAGCACCATCAGTCTTATCGCTGCTGTTTTGGCCGGCGCAGTGGGTTGCTCGGATTCCAGCACTGGGAATCAATAAATTGGACATCCTCTCAGGCACTTAATCAGAAAGGCGCTAATTGTAAAGACATCAGATGGATAAATTCACAATAAAGGGAAAAAAACAGCCTAAAAAGGCCGAGAAAACTGAAAGTCAGAACCCCTCTCCTTCTACAGGGGATAGTAATTCCTCATCAGCAACGGAACAAGCCCTAATGGAAGAGGACTGTGTTCCAGTATCTGAAGGAGGTTTTAGAAGGTGGATGGTAAAAAACCTCTGGGAATTGAAACAAATTGTTCTAAACCAATGTAAAGAAACTAAGAACTTTGAAAAAAGGTTAGACGAAATGTTAAAAAGAATGGACAATATAGAAAGGAATATAAATGAACTAATGGAGTTGAAAAATACAACACGAGAACTTAGTGAAATATGCACAAGTTTGAATAGCCGAATTGATCAAGCAGAAGAAAGGATATCAGAGGTCGAAGACCGACTTAATGAAATGGAACGAGAAGACAAGAATAGAGAAAAAAGGATAAAAAGGAATGAGCAAAGTCTCCAAGAATTATGGGACTATGTGAAAAGACCTAATCTACGTTTGATAGGTGTACCTGAATGTGATGGAGAGAATGAATCCCAGCTGGAAAATATTCTTCAGGATATTATCCAGGAGAATTTTCCCAATCTAGCAAAGCAGGCTACCATTCAACCTCAGGTAATACAGAGAACACCACAAAGATATTCCTCAAGAAGAGCAACCCCAAGGCACATAATCATTAGATTCACCAGGGTTGAAACAAAGGAGAAAATACTAAGGGCAGCCAGAGAGAAAGGTCAGGTTACCCACAAAGGGAAGCCTATTAGACTTACAGCAGATCTCTCAGCAGAAACCCTACAAGCCAGAAGAGAGTGGGGGCCGATATTTAACGTCCTCAAAGAACAGAAATTTCAGCCCAGAATTTCATATCCTGCCAAACTAAGCTTCACAATTGAAGGAAAAATAAAATCTTTTATGAACAAGCAAGTACTCAGAGATTTTATTACCACCAGGCCTGCTTTACAAAAACTTCTGAAAGAAGCATTACACACAGAAAGGAACAACCAGTATTAGCCTTTCTAAAAATATACCAAAAAGTAAAGAACATCAACAGAAAGAAGAATTTACATCAACAAATGGATAAAATAGCCAGTTAACATCAAATGGCAGTAATCTTAAATTGAAATCGACTAAATTTTCTAATTAAAAGATACAGCCAAAACCTAACGGTATACTATATCCAGACCTATTCCATATCCAAAGATATACATAGACTAAAAGCAAAGGGTTGGAGAAAGATTTACCAACCAAATAGAGAAATAAACAAATAAATAAACAAAAAGGAGTTGCAATTCATGCATTTGATAAAACAGATTTCAAACCAAAAAAGATAAGAGTGGTATAAGGATCAATGCATCCTAACACCCAGATACATAAGACCCATAAAGAGATTCAGACTCAACGAAACAGAAAATAAATAAGGATATCCAGAATCTGAACTCAGATCAGTAACAAGTAAATTTAATAAGCAAACTCTCCACTTTAGATAAATAAAATATACATTCTCCATTTTAAATACATAAAATAATGATCGGCCATTATTAATAGCCATTTATAGAATAAAGCAATATTTCTGTTCTCTCTCCCTCTTTTTCTTCCTCTCTTTTCCTTTCCAAAAAAAAAAAAAAAAAAAAGAAGAATTTACCAGCCAGGTACAGTGGCTCACTCCTGTAATCCCACCATTTTCAGAGGGTTCACTCGAGGTGGGCAAGTTCGCCTGAGGCCATGAATTTGTGACCAGCCTGGGAAATGGTGAGACCCCATCTCCACCAAAAGCTTTAAAATTTGCCAGGCATGGTGGTGCACACATGTAGTCCTAGCCACTCAGGAGGTTGAGGCAGGAGGATCACATGAGCTCAGGAGGTCAAGGCTGCAGTGAATTAGAATCATGCCACAGCCTTCCAGCCTGGGCAACAGAACAAGATCCTGTCTCTTTAACAAAGAAGAAAAGAAACGACCATGTCTCTGTAGAGTATGGTGACCCAACGGTTGTTTTTAAAGGTTTCGAGACGGAGGGCACACCCGGGAACATCCCAGTGACCCCCCTGGGCTCCCGCGAGCACAGCAGGTGCGCACAGCACTGAAGCCCTGTCTGTGAGTCTGCAGGAGGAAGGGCCGCAGTGCAGACACCACCAGACCTGGCAGGGCCTGCTCTCCATGGCTCTCCTCCGGCCCACACCATGCAAAGCACGTCCTTGCCATAGCGGAGGGAGGAAGAACCCAGAGGGGAGTCCCCTTAACACAGGGGTCGGGACAGGCATGAACCCTGCAGTCCACACACCTCAGGTCACACATCAGATGGCCACGCCTAACACCCCTCATTCAAGGATCAAAATCTCAGGGAAGCCATCTGGGCCTAGTTTTCTTAACAGCAAATGCATACAGACTCAACTCAGAAGCTCACAGTACTCCTGACGAAACTCCACAGACAGACATGACTATTAGACACACATATCGGGGGTGACCCTCACCTCTCCCCCTTCCTGCCCGTGTCCTCCACATCTCCACACTGTCAGCTGGGGACTGACCCTGACCTCTCCCCCTTCCTGCCCATGTCCTCCACATCTCCACACTGTCAGCTGGGGACTGACGCTGACCTCTCCCCCTTCCTGCCCGTGTCCTCCACGTCTCCACACTGTCAGCTGGGGACTGACCCTGACCTCTCCCCCTTCCTGCCCGTGTCCTCCACGTCTCCACACTGTCAGCTGGGGAGTGACCCTCACCTCTCCCCCTTCCTGCCCGTGTCCTCCACGTCTCCACACTGTCAGCTGGGGAGTGACCCTCACCTCTCCCCCTTCCTGCCCGTGTCCTCCACGTCTCCACACTGTCACCTGGGGACTGACCCTCACCTCTCCCCCTTCCTGCCCGTGTCCTCCACGTCTCCACACTGCCAGCTGGGGACTGACCCTGACCTCTCCCCCTTCCTGCCCGTGTCCTCCACGTCTCCACACTGTCAGCTGGGGACTGACCCTGACCTCTCCCCCTTCCTGCCCGTGTCCTCCACGTCTCCACACTGTCAGCTGGGGACTGACCCTGACCTCTCCCCCTTCCTGCCCGTGTTCTCCACGTCTCCACACTGTCAGCTGGGGACTGACCCTCACCTCTCCCCCTTCCTGCCCGTGTCCTCCACGTCTCCACACTGTCAGCTGGGGACTGACCCTGACCTCTCCCCCTTCCTGCCCGTGTCCTCCACGTCTCCACACTGTCAGCTGGGGACTGACCCTCACCTCTCCCCCTTCCTGCCCGTGTCCTCCACGTCTCCACACTGTCAGCTGGGGACTGACCCTCACCTCTCCCCCTTCCTGCTCTTCTCCTACATGTCTCTACACTTTCATCTCGGATTATTTCCTTTGGAATTTCCTTTAGCACAGGCCTTCTACTAGGAAATTCTTTCCTTTTCTATCTTCAGCAGGTATTTTTAGCTGCATTCTTAAAAGGTACTTGTGTTGGGTATGGATTCTTTCCCTGGTTCTAACTCTCCCCACATTTTGTGGTTGTGTAGAGTGCCCCATGCCAGGAAGCCCAGCAGCAAGTCAGGAACAGCACTGGCTTGCTGCCACTTCACTCTGCCCTAAAGGGTGTTCTGTGGGTGAGGGCTCCAGCTCGGCACGGAAAGGGTGTTCTGTGGGTGAGGGCTCCAGCTCGGCATGGAAAGGAGTCTCTAGGCTTTGACTTTGAGCCCTCCAGACAAGGCTCCTCAGCCCTGGCTACTGACACCTTAGCCGAAGCCTCTGTTGTGGGGGCCACTCTATGCACTTGGGGTGTTTAACAGCCTCCTGCTTCTACCCACAAGTGGACCCACCTAGTCACGACAACTAAAAATGTCTCCTAAGGGCTGGGTGCAGTGGCTCACGCCTGTAATTCCAGCTCTTTGGGAGGCCGAGGCAGGTCAATCACTTGAGCCCGTAAGTTTGAGACCAGCCTAGGTAACATGGCAAGACCCCATCTCTACACAATTTTTTTTAATGTTAGCTAAGCAGGTGGTGAGTGCCTGTGGTCCCAGCTACTTGGGAGGCTGAGGTGGGAGGACGGCTTGAGCCCAAGGGGTTGAGGCTGCAGTGAGCCACGATCGCACCACTGCCCTGGGCAGCCTGGTCGACACAGCAAGATCTTGTCTCAACCAGTTAATAAATCAATAGAACAATCAATCATTTTCAGCAGAATGTTTGGTCTAAGTCAGCAGTGCTCACACAGTGGCCTCATGCCACATGTGGTCAGTGAGTGAGCCACTGAGACAGCCAGTCCAAAGAGAGGCTCACCCTAAGTGTGACACACACACCAGACTCCAAAGACTTGGTATAAAATAACTCAGTACGTAGTTTTTTTGCTTTTTTTTCTTTTCTGAGACGGAGTCTTGCTCTGTCACCCAGGCTAGAGTGCACTGGCTTAATCTTGGCTCACCGCAACCTCTGCCTCCCAGGTTCAAGCGATTATCCTGCCTCAGCCTCCCAAGCAGGTGGGATTACAGGCACACACTGCCACGCCCGGCTAATTCTTGTATTTTTAGTAGAGACGGGGTCTCACCATGTTGGTCAGGCTGGTCTCAAACTCCTGACCTCAAGTGATTCAGCCACCTTGGCCTCCCAAAGTGCTGGGATTACATGCATGAGCCTGTAACTGATTACGTGACAATGATATTTTAGATACACTGGGCTAAATAAAATATATTAACTTCATTTGCTTCTTTCTACTTTTTTTCAATGAGGATGCCAGAATATTTAGACCTATGAATGTGACTGATACTCCATTTCTACTGAACAGCACAGCACTGATCATCTCATCTACCCACAGCTGGCAGGGGAGGCTTCAGGCAGCACTTTCTTAAAAACAAGTAGATTTTCTTCTGTGTCTGCTGCCACAATCCAGGGCACGCTCATGCTCAACAAAAGCCAACAGATCACTGTGGGGGGGCGCACTTCCCTATCTAGGACAGCCAGACAGACATGAAGTCTCCTTTAGTCCCAAAACATTTACAGAGAGAGCCTGTAATTTTTTTTTTTTTAATTGAGACAGACTCTAGCTCTGTCGTCCAGGCTGGAGTGTAGTGGCATGATCTTGGCTCACTGCAACTTCCACCTCCTAGGTTCAAGGGATTCTCCTGCCTCAGCCTCCCAAGTAGCTGGGACTACAGGCACAGGCCACCACACCCAGCTAATTTTTTTGTATTTTTAGTAAAGACGGGGTTTCACAATGTTGGCCAGGATGGTCTCCATCTCCTGACCTTGTGATCTGCCCACTTCAGCCTCCCAGAGTGTTGGGATTACAGGCATGCGTGAGCCACCGCGCCCAGCCAGTGCTGGTTTCTTTTCAAGCAATTTCTATGTATGTCCTCATTTCCTCACAATTAGCACAGCAGGGCAGATCCCGTTCAATGGAGGCCCGGTGATGCCAAGAGTAAGGCTGGCTGGCAGGGGCTGGCTTTCTCAGTGTCAGGCTCCCCCAGGTTGAGAGCCATGACTGAGCAAGAGGATGCCAGGACCCAGCCCTCTCAACCCAGTGCCACCGCCTCCAACCGGCAACCTGGGCTCCCACACTCCCCAATGGGCAGGTGGTGACGGTAGGTCTGAGTCTCCATCTGCTTCCGCCTTTTACTTTTCACCTGTGTCACTCTCCAGTACATCTTCTGCACACAGCCCCATTTCAGAATCCACATCCTAGAGAACCCAACTTGAGATCTGTGGTTTCCCCATTTTACAGTTGAGAATAGACATGCAGGCTGGGTGTGGTGGCTCACGCCTACAATCCCAGCACTGTGGGAAGCTGAGGCAGGTAGATCACTTGAGTTCAGGAGTTCTAGATACCAGCCTGGCCAACATGGTGAAATTCATCTCTACTAAAAACACAAAAATGAGCCAGTCGTGGTGGCAGGCGCCTGTAATCCCAGCTATTCGGGTGGCTGAGGCAAGAGAATCACCTGAACCCAGGAGGCAGAGGTGAGCTGAGATCACACCACTGCACTCTAGCCTAGCCAACAGCACAAGACTCCATCTTAAAAAAAAAGAGAAAGGAAAGAAAACACTGCATATTTTCTCAAACCCTCAAAAAGCACCCATCCCATGAAACTCCAGGAGGCCCCAAGCTGTCTTCTGCCTGTCCCTCCAGTCCCACAGGGGTCAGGCTCAGCTCTCTCCTGGACTCACTGTGGCTGGGCAATTTCAGCTACACCATGGCTAAAGTATGCCCAGGGAGGTGGGCCAGGTGTCAAAGCTGTAAAAATTAACTAAAAAACTAAGGCTTGAAGGATTAACTGGGCTTTCACAAATGTCCCAAGGACCGAAAACTAAATCTCTACTCTACAATTCTTCAAGGATGTTCAGGGAAGGCACTCGGCGCACACAGGCCCACAGAGAGGCCGTCCACGGAAGCAGGTCAGCAGCAAGCGTTCGTGGTGCCTTGTGCAGAGCGCCTCCCGAACCCGGTGTTCGTCCTCTGAACCCCCAGCACACTGGCCTGGTGGCTAAGGCTGCAGCAGGCAGCCAGGCACGGGACCAGTGCGTTCCAGCTCCAGGAAAAGATCAGACACCAGGAGGGGCCGCCCCACCTAACCAGCTCCACACACGCCCTTCAATAAGAGCAGCCAGCGGCTCCATTCCAAACATTTCCTAATTCTGGCAGAGCCGTGACAGAAACTGAGAACTTCGCTCTGGTGTGGGGGGAAGAAAAGACGGTATTAAAAGATCGGGTTCTTACTAGAGAAAACTGACAGCAGGACATCGCGTGGAAAGGTTAAACACACTTACCTTTAAATTTTGATCTGATATTTGCCAGTTCCTTGTTTATCCTCTTTATTTCTGCTTCTTTACTTTTGCCTAAAAAAAATAACACAAAGGTGTTTTTATTTTAACTGATTTCTAAAGAAACACCACTTCCCTGATAAGACCAACACTCAGAACTCAGGAACGGGATGAGGCCCCCATCTGAGGGCAGCAGAAAAGCCAAAGCAGACACCTGCCTCCAGCCCAGAGCAGCAGGAAGGGGCAGCGGCAGGGCCGGGCCAGGACCAAGCTGAGGGACGCCCAGGTCAGCACAGCCAAGGAGCAAGCCCTGAGCCGTGCAGCCAGCCGCTGCTACCCAGCACCACTTCCAATTCTGCCTTTCCACCAAGTTCGGAACTCAGAATACCTGCTGGACGTTTGCCATAACGTATCATCATCAGTAATGCAGCGGTTTATCCTAAAACTGACTTTCACTGCCAAAGGTCCTAAGAGCACACAGTTTTGCTACCGTAGGCCTCCCGTTTCCTCATAACATTCACCTCCACAGTTTCTTCCTGGATCAACTGCAGTCGCCAAAGAGACACGGCCTCTGCACCCGCAGCCTTCCAGATTCAGCTCAGACGTGCCCATGAAGTAAGGGCTGGGCCCATCAGCCAGCCTCTCCCTCGTCACGGACTCAATGTTTCCGTCTCACAAAGTTCACTGCAGCCCTAACGTCTATCTGAAGATGGGACCTTTGGTTTAGATGAGGTCATGAGGTGGGCCCTCATGATGGGATTAGCATGCCTATGAGAAAAGTCCCCAACAAACACAGTTAGGTGCTGGTATCATGAATAATATCAGGAGTGCTCCTACCTACAGGCCCAAAGGCTAAGTTCTACCCAAAGCAGGAAAGACTGGTCCATTCACCTGTTATAAAATCTAGTCATTCAAAACAGTCTTTCGTTTTGGCTTATCCATCCCCAATGGCAATCAAAATATCTGAATTTACATATTTCAATTTGATGTCCCTTATCTCAAAGCAGAAGCCCGGGATTTGTAATTTTTGATAGTCGTAAAATGACGGGATGTCACGGCTACACGTGTCTTGGTCTGCTCGGGCTGCCATGACAAAATACCCCGGACTGGGTGGTGGAAACGGAAGTGTATCTCCTTACAGTCCCGCAGGCTGCCTTCTGGGGAAGGCTCTTCCTGGCTGGCAGACCACCTTCTATGTGCTCACGTGGCCTTCCTTTGATGCACGCTTATGAAGAGAACACTCGCTGTCATCTTCTCATTAGGAACCCACCCTTACGACTTCATTTAACCTTAACTGCCTCCTAGAAGCCCGATCTCCAAATCCATCACCCCGGGGTTGGGGCTTCAGCATATGAACTGGGTGGAGCCAGGGAGGCGACTCAGTCCATAGCAAGAGGGAACCTTCAAGGCAGACTGATGCATTTGCTCCCTCACTATCCACAGAGCACCCACAACTGCCCACACGCTGTGCTCACACCAAGGCACAAGGATGAGCAAACACAGACACGGTCTCAGCTCCCCCACAGAAGACACAGTCTGGCAGAACACTGTCACTGATCAAGCAGTCGCATGCCTCTTTAATTACCATGTACTGTGTAAGGAAAGCAGATGAAACTAGGCAGGATTATGACAGAGGGAGAAAGTCTGGGCTGCAGGGCAAACAGTTGTTTGTAGGAACAGGAGGTTTTCCTACAAAATCTGACAAGTTCACTTTCCTGATATCCAGTTGTGGTATCATATGTACATACAGCTTTCATCCAGTTCCCGGCTCATAACCTCCCCCTCCCGCCGATCTTGGTATTGTTCCCCAAGGCAGGCCCTAAGACCAACCATAGACTCTATCCTCCTCCCCCTGCCTTTCTGTCTTGGAGCTGGCCCTAAGTAAATTCTCTGACCTACCCTGTCTGACTGTGGGTCACAAGACCCCATTTCAGAAGGGGCCCTGCTGCACACCCTGGAGGAAGGAATGCCACAGAGAGGCCGGGAAGAATCCGCACAGACAGGCCCTGCTGGGTTCCAACCACACCCTTCTGGTCCAGTCCCATTCGTACACGCTGTCACTCATGCCTATCCAATGAAGTCTCCATAAAAGGCCCAAGAGTACAGGGTTTGGGGAGTGTCCAGACACCTGAGCACATGGGGGTTCCTGGAGGGACATGGAGCAGCCACACCCCTGTGCCACGCCACAGGCATCACTTCATCCGCATCCTTCGTACTAGCCTTTATGATCAAATAAACATGTTTCCCTGAGTTCTGTGAACCACTCTGGCAAACTAATCAAACCCAAGGAGGCGGTGGTGAGATCTCCATTCACAGCCTGTAACCCAGGAGCACAGGTCACAGCGTGAGGCTTCTGACTAACATCAGAAGTAGGGGACAGTCTTGGGACTGCCCTGTGAGATCTGACACTATCTCCAGGTAGACTGTGTCAAAATTGAATTGGAGGACAGCCCGCTGGTGCCCGCTGCAGAACTGATTGCTTGCTTGCTGATGGGGAGAACTCCCCACATATTTTGGGGTCACAGAAGTCTTCTGTGTTGTAGTGGGACAGCAGAGGAATAACAGCTCGATGTCTTTTCTCAGCTCACACCCATGAAGTTTGGGAATTCTCCATTGTACAAAAGAGCACATTAGACGTGACAAACTGTCAGTACATCCTAAATCTACTGCTAAACGGCCCAGGCTCAACAAACACTCGCATGTAAGTCACAAGCCAGGCATGGGATAGAGAGGAGACCACGCGGAGCTTAGCTCTACCTGGACCAACTGAGCCTAAAGAGTACAGGTGATTTTAATAGGGACACGTGTTTATCAAGTACTGTAAAAACACAACTATGAATCACATTGGGTGAGTTGTGTGCAAAAGTTTGTGCACATTTAAGTCACTTTTTATTCTTTTTTTTTTTTTTTTTTTTTTTTTTTTGAGACTGTGTTCAGCTCTTGTTACCCAGGCTGGAGTGCAATGGTGCGATCTCGGCTCACCGCAACCTCTGCCTCCTGGGTTCAGGCGATTCTCCTGCCTCAGCCTCCTGAGTAGCTGGGATTACAGGCACGCGCCACCATGCTCAGCTATTTTTTTGTATTTTTAGTAGAGACGGGGTTTCACCATGTTGACCAGGATGGTCTCAATCTGTTGACCTTGTGATCCACCCGCCTCGGCCTCCCAAAGTGCTGGGATTACAGGCTTGAGCCATCGCGCCCGGCCTATTCTTATTTTTTATTAAAAAAAAAAATTAAAGCCAGGTGCGGTGGCTCACGCCTGTAATCCCAGCACTTTGGGAGGCTGAGGCAGGTGGATCACAAGGTCAGGAGTTTGAGACCAGCCTGGCCAACATGGTGAAACCCCATCTCTACTAAAGACACAAAAAATTAGCCAGGTGTGGTGGCAGGCACCTGTAGTCCCAGCTTCTCAGGGGGCTGAGGTAGGAGAATCACCTGAACCCGGGAGGCAGAGGTGGCACTCCAGCCTGGGCGACAGAGCAACACTCTGTCTCAAAAAAAATTAAAATTAAAATTAAAAAATAGATACAAGTTCTCACTACGGTGTTCAGGCTAGTCTCAAACTCTTGAGCTCAAGCAATCCTCTCGCCTCAGCCTCCTAAGGTGCTGGGATTATAGGTGTGGGCCACTGCACCTGGCCTTAAGACACTTTTTTAAAGCAATACTGAAGCTGACTACCAAAAAGCCCTTTTCAAGTGAGTCTTTGGTTTAAGGATGTACAGCTGAAGTAAAGGCTTCTGCAGCAAACTATCCACATCAGAACACGGCACGAGCAGCCCTGCCAGGCCCAGTGCTCACAGGTCCAGAGGACAGGAGCTTGTCCCTGCCCAACACGGCACGAGCAGCCCTGCCAGGCCCGGTGCTCACAGGTCCAGAGGACAGGAGCTCGTCCCTGCCCAACACGGCACGAGCAGCCCTGCCGGGCCCGGTGCTCACCAGAGGACAGGAGCTCGTCCCTGCCCAACACGGCACGAGCAGCCCTGCCAGGCCCGGTGCTCACAGGTCCAGAGGACAGGAGCTCGTCCCTGCCCTCTGCAGGCAAAGGGCCTAACTCGACCATGGCTGCTTCCAAAACTGGTCTTGCCTTCCCTGACAAGACAACCTCCCTCCTCCAACAGCATGCGTCTTTTACGACACATTTGCTGATAAATAAGGGTTAACATCTGCTGAACTGAACACTCCTTTGGGCCAATCCTATCCTAGAAAACTCCAGATGGACAGGTGGGCACAACAAGAAAATCAAGCCACCTGGCTCTCCGACCCAAGCACTGCCCCAGGTGCAGGGCACAGAACAACAGCTTCTGCCCCCAGGGACCTTTAACAAGACACAGCCACACCCAAACCTCCTGTCCGGTCAGTCTGTCTTCCCAGCCCTGAAAGCTGCTCACAGCAGTGACCCCTGGGCAGGCCAGCATCTCAGATCCCCACTCCTCCCTGTATGGTGCCTGCCCAGTGGACGACTCTGCAAGGAAGCAGGGCAGCAGGCACAGGAGGATGCCGGCAGCCTGGCTGAGTCATGGGAACGGTGTCTTGGGAGCTTCTGCCACACAAAACCTGCAGCAGCTTCGCACAGCTGGACTGCGCATGGGTGAAGCGCTCTGCACTGGGTGCAGTGTGCCATTGTGCGTGTGCCTCTGTGTTCATGCCAGTGCGTGTGCACCACTGTGTGTGCCTGTGCACTTCTCACAAAGGTGCACACAGGTCGGTGCTGATAAGTCTCAACAGCGACCCTGTGCTCCCTCCCTGGCAGGTGCCCTCTACCCACCCAAACACCAGGGAAAGAAACCACTCCGAGGCGGGACTTGCATTGTCCAGAATCAAGAGAGCTCAGCTCTAAAGCAGAAATAATAAACACCTGGGGGCAGGAGAAACAGGAAATCATACTAAATGAGCTAAATCAACTTTCCTAAGCCAATCCACAGATTTTGTAAAGTTGTCACACCACAAAATAAAACCAAGAGCACAGAACTGATAGAAGTCAGCACCAGGAAAAGCAAATAGTTCAACCTCTCTCCTCTGTGGAACAAGAACGGAGACAAGCTGCAGCTTCTCACCACAGCCTTCTTTTAACTGCCCAATTTTAACACACACACACACACACACACACACATGCACACATGTACACACCACACACAAATACACACACATTTACACACACAATACACAAATACACAAACACATATAAATACATAAATGTACACACCACAAATACACACATACACACATTTACAAACACATGTAAACAAATATAAACACAAAAATATGAATATATACGAACATACATAAACCAAATACACGTTTATATACACACACAAACACAAATACACATATATACACAAAATACACAGGTACACACAAATATACGTACATACAAACACAAATACACGCATGCACACACGTGCATAACCCTAAATACATGTACACACACACACAAACACTTTAAAGCCAGGGCAGGCCAGCCCCTGAGGGAAGAAGCACAGAGTGTGGTGACTAGAGAGAACTGTGGGGCTGGGCACATGTCGAGGAATCCCAGCGCTGCCCCTGACTCACTCTGTCATACCTCTGAGCCACACTTCCTTCAAAAGGAAAGCCACACAACCTCACGGCATCGTGTCGGTGCGAGAGAAGGTAGAGAGAAGAGCGGCATACTGGCCAGGCCTGAGGACAGGAGAGCCCGAGCAGGCCCAGTGTCCACAGAGGGCTCAGTGTGATGCAAGAACCAGGGCTGGAGAGGCCTGGCCCCAGCACCCCTACGGAGCAGAGACAACACAAAAGCAGGGAAAAGGGGAGGTGTAGTAACAGCAGGCGGATGCAGCCCAGTCGGAGCCGAGACAGAGCCAGGACGGAGCCAGAGACTTCCAACTGCAGCTGCCAGAGCCCCCAGACCATGACTCCTCCGATAGTTCAGGAAAACTGATTTCACATAAAAATGAGCAACCAGGCCAGGAGCAGTGGCTCACGCCTGTGGGAGGTGGAAGCAGGTGGATCACCTGAGGTCTAGAGTTCGAGACCAGCCTAGTCAACATGGGGAAACCTGATCTCTACTAAAAACACAAAAATCAGCCAAGTGTGGTGGCACACGCAGGAGAATTGCTTAAACCTGGGAGGTGGAGGTTGCAGTGAGCTGAGATCCCACTACTGTACTGTGCCTGGGCAACAAGAGCAAGACTCTATCTTAAAATACATATACTGGGCACAGTGGCTCATGCCTGTAATCCCAGCACTTAGGGAGGCTGAGGCAGGCAGATCACAAGGTCAGGAGTTCAAGACCAGCCTGACCAACATGGTGAAACCCCATTTCTGCTAAAAATACAAAAATTAGCCAGGCGTGGTGGTGTGCGCCTGTAATCCCAGCTACTCACGAGGTTGAGGCAGCAGAATCTCTTGAACCCGGGAGGTGGAGGTTGCAGTGAGCTGAGACTGCTCCACTGCACTCCAGCCTGGGCAACAGAGTGAGACTCAAAAATAAATAAATAAATAAAATACAAAATAAGCAATCAGGCAGGGCGCACTGGCTTACATCTGTCATCCCACCACTTTGGGAGGCCAAGGCGGATGGATAGTTCGAGTTCAGGAGTTCAAGAACAGCCTGGCCAACATGTTGAAACCCCATCCCTACCAAAAAAAAAAAAAAAAAAAAAATTAGCTGGGCATGGTGGCTTGCACCTGTAATCCCAGATACTGGGGAGACTGAAGTGGAAGAATCACCTGAACCCAGGAGGCAGAGGTCGCAGTGAGCTGAGATCACAACACTGCACTCCAGCCTGGGCTACAGAGCGAAAGCCTGTCTCAAAACCAACACAGACCATCCAGCATGACGACAGATGAGATGGTGGATGACGACTGCAGGCAAGACTGACACATTCAAGTCAGCCACCGCACCCTACATTTACCAAAAACACTCTGGGAGGAGCAGCGTGATCACCGTGCCATCCTCTGCAGCTGTGATGGAGACACGCAGGTAACAATCCGAGCACTCCAGGGCCTGTCACGAGCTCTCCTGTAAAGGAGCAGAGCATGTTCCTGGCCAGGCACCAATGCATGCCACCAACACTGCACTCATCTCCATAAGGCAGAGGGCCTCGCAGGAGGACTTCAACCACCCTCCTTGCCAGGAAGAGATCTAGAAAAAAAATCTTATCTTTTTAGATAAATTAGCTTGAGGGGGAGGGGCGGGGCTTACTGACTCATCCTGAATTCAGAAATGAATTCTGAAAGGGTAAGGCATGAGCAAGGGTAGCTGACCCACAGCAACAAGCCCAGCCACACAGAGTCTGGTCTTCATTAAAGAGACGCTGGCCGTGGCCATCCCACGTCGTCTCTGTCTGAAATGCAGCCAGCCCACAAGCACTGAGGGTCCCATACTTACAACAGTGAACTCTCACCGTGGACTTGGGAGCTCTGTGGCTAATGAGTAACCCGGACATGCCACAGCTACTGACGAAATGCAAGTTCCAATTTGCACACCATTAAGTAGCAAGGACACTGTGTAGGGGAAGGCTTGGACAAAAGCTCCTGAATCTTTAGAGTTGTTGTCCCTGGTCATTCTTCAGGAACAGCACGCTGGTTAATGATTTCTTGTTTACAGGCTGAACTGATCAACAGAGGATCACTATTTTGGGAACAGCCCAAATTCCAAACAAATAGTACAGAAGCCCGTGACAGATTATTACAAAATACCAAACTACCAAAATCTTAGGTCCCGGCAACGTGCAACAAAACCTGGTCTAAAGAGGTTTCGTCTGTATGTAAAGTGATTGCAGGCTGGGCACGGTGGCTCACGCCTGTAATCCCGGCACCTTGGGAGGCCGAAGTGGGAGGGCTGTTTGATCCCAGGAGTTCAACACCAGCCTGGGCCACATACGGAGACCTGATCTCTACAAAAGAAAATTAGCCAGGTGTGGTGGTGCATGCCAGTGGTCCCAGCTACTAGGGAGAGGTGGGAGGATCACCCAAGCCCAGAAGTCAAGGCTTCAGTGAGCCAGGACGGCACCACTGTAATCCAGCCTGGGCAACAAGGTGAGACCGTCTCAAAGAAATAAAGTGATTCCACCGAGTCAGCCAAAAGCCCAAAACTGACCAAGCCCAAGAATTTTTGAAGGAAGCTCTAATTGCTAAAATTACTATTACGGTGGTTAGCACACCATTAAGCCAAGCAGACTCTGAAATCAAGCCTGGACTGCAATGTCACTCTATGTTTTTTTTTTTTTTTTTGAGACAGTTTCGCTCTTGTTACCCAGGCTGGAGTGCAATGGTGCGATCTCGGCTCACCGCAACCTCCGCCTCCTGGGTTCAGGCAATTCTCCTGCCTCAGCCTCCTGAGTAGCTGGGATTACAGGCACGCGCCACCATGCCCAGCTGATTTTTTGTATTTTTAGTAGAGACGGGGTTTCACCATGTTGACCAGGATGGTCTCGATCTCTTGACCTCGTGATCCACCCGCCTCGGCCTCCCAAAGTGCTGGGATTACAGGCTTGAGCCACCGCGCCCGGCCGTCACTCTATGTTTTATTAGCTATGTGACTCAGGGCTATAAACTGAACCGCAACCTGCCTCAGTTTCTCTTCTTCAAATAGGAGTACCATCAACAAAGGAGCTGTGATGAGAAGTGTGAGATCAGGAGCATAGCACCAGCCCAATCACAAGAAGCTACTCTGCCCATCACCAAGGATATCCTCACACATTCCCCCGCCACCGCCCTTTTTTTTTTTTTTTTTTGAGACAGAGTCCGGCTCTGTGGCCCAGGCTGGAGTGCAACGGCACGATCTCAGCTCACTGCAACCTCCACCTCCCAGATTCAAGCGATTCTCCTGCCTCAGCCTCCCAAGTAGCTAGGATTACAGGCGCCTGCCACCACACCCTGTTAATTTTTGTATTTTTAGTAGAGACAGGGTTTCACCATGTTGGTCAGGCTGGTTTGAAACTCCTGACCTCAGATGATCCACCCACCTTGGCTTCCCAAAGTGCTGGGATTACAGTTGTGAGCCACCGTGCCCAGCCAATTTCTGTTTTTAAAGGACAGTTTTGCTGGACACAGAATTCTCAACTGACAGTCCCTCTTTAAGAAACAGAGTTTTCCCGCTGAGCTAGCTCATATAATGACAAGCTCAGTCAGTGGGACAGATCCAAGAGCAGCGTGCTCCGCAGAAGGCACTTCCTGAGGAGCTCCAGTCTTGATGTGTCCCTCCAATGGCTGCTGGACTGCTGGTTTTCCCAGCTGCCACGATTAGAAGGCTGCTGGTTTCCATGGTTACCACAGAGCTGGGGAGAGGAGAACAGGAGGAGGTAGAGTTAGAGGTTCCACAGTTCTTCACAGATAAATGCTCCTAAGATTGTCACAACCTTTGGTTATTTTCAAGTTCTGGCAGTTGATTTTGACCATTTTTGCCAGTGTTTCCACTGCTTTTAAGGAGGACTGGATTTACAGAGGCCTCACTCCACCATTCCAGCAGAGCGGCATTTCTGATGCAGACGCCAAGCTGTCACAAGCAAAGAATGTTTAGCATGCGTGCCTCTGTCAATCCCGTTTCTAAACCTCCACATGCCACGCCTACCTTTCCACTCCTATGCCTGGATCCAGAGCCTCACCATCTCCTCTGGGCAAAGCAATCAATCTGTTCCCTCTCCAGATGCCTCCAATCGTCACCTAAAACCCATCCTCCAAATTCAAAATGAACGTTCTTTTCCTTTCTTTTTGATTTTTTGTAGAGATAAGGTCTCACTAAGTTGCCCACACTGGTCTTGAACTTGGGAACTCAAGTGATCCTCCAGCTTTTGGCCTCCCAAAATACTGGGATTATAGCCATGAGCCACCATACCCAGCCTCAAAATGACTATTTTACCAGCAAAACAGAAATTGAGCCTGGGTGCGGTGGCTGATGCCTTTAATCCCAGCACTGTGAGACGTCAAGGCAGATGGATCACCTGAGGTCAGGAGTTCGAGACCAGCCTGGCCAACATGGTGAAACCCCATCTCTATCAAAAATACAAAAATTAGCCAGGCTTGCTGGCAGGCGCCTGTAATCCCAGCTGCTCAGGAAGCTGAGCACGAGAATCACCTGAATCCAGGAAGTGGAGGTTGCAGTGAGCTGAGACTGTATCACTGCACTCTAGGCTGGGCAACAAGAGAGAGATTCCATCTCAAAAAAATAAAAACACAATTTAGTGTCATTCCCCTGCTTAAAATACTTAAACGGCCCACACCTAGACAGGAGGGTCCCTACCATCTGGTTCTGGCCTCTCCACCTCGGTCTCCAGCCACGTCCCCGTCACCCGCCAGGCCTACTCACGCTAGGAGTTGCCCCCAGTATCTTGCATGTGACCTGCTGCTGCTCAGGCCGCTCTGCAGCATGGCACACGGTGCTGCCCCCTTTTCGGAACCATCCCCTACATCCCATCAGCCTAGCAAGAACTGAGCCAAGCCTCACCCCTCTATTCCACTGACCTCTCCTAAGCTATTCACCCTCGTCTGCACGATGCAGCTCACACCATTTGCCACTCTGCATTACAAGGGCCTGAGCTACTCAAGGATACTCGGTGTTTACTTAGCATTTTAGTAAAAGCCACAATCGTTATAAAGCTCTATGAAAGGCCCTACTCCACCTGTCCCCCTCCTCCGTTCCCTGCTAACCTAGCCCCCTACTGCCTTTCCCCAGGCATCTGTGGTTGAGTACCCACATTGCTGGGCACCTGCTGTCTGCAGGTTGCGTCTGTGGTGAGTACCCGCACTGCTGGGCGCCTGGCGTCTGTAGTGAGTACCCGCACTGCTGGACGCCTGGCGTCTGTGGTGAGTACCCGCACTGCTGGGCGCCTGCTGTCTGCAGGTGGCGTCTGTGGTGACTCCTGCATTGCTGGATGCCTGCTGTCTGCAGGTGGCATCTGTGGTGAGTACCTGCATTGCTGGGCACCTGCTGTCTGCAGGTGGTGTCTGTGGTGACTCCTGCATTGCTGGACGCCTGCTGTCTGCAGGCGGCATCTGTAGTGAGTACCCACATTGCTGGGCGCCTGCTGTCTGCAGGTGGCGTCTGTGGTGACTCCTGCATTGCTGGGCGCCTGCTGTCTGCAGGTGGCGTCTGTGGTGACTCCTGCACTGCTGGGCGCCTGCTGTCTGCAGGTGGCATCTGTAGTGAGTACCTGCATTGCTGGGCACCTGCTGTCTGCAGGTGGCGTCTGTGGTGACTCCTGCATTGCTGGGCACCTGCTGTCTGCAGGTGGCATCTGTGGTGAGTACCTGCATTGCTGGGCGCCTGCTGTCTGCAGGTGGCATCTATGGTGACTCCTGCATTGCTGGACGCCTACTGTCTGAAGGACATTTCTTCTTGCCCAGTATTTACTGAGTGTCTGCTACAATACTAGGCACTTCCAGGATCCTGGGACTATGGCAGGGAATAGAGCCACTTCAAGTTCACGTGGAGCTTGCATGTGAGTGGGTGGATACCAGGACCCAGCTGATATGTCACTTTCGCAGAGAGGTATCTCAGGGACACCCAAAGTAAGGGAGTTACCTTTCATCCTCCACCATGATAAAGTGCCTCAGCGTCACACAATATGCAATGTCACAAACCTGCACACGTACCCCCGGAATCAAAAATAAAGGCTGAAATTATTTTTTAAAGCCATCAAAAAAATAAATGAGAAAAAATATTTCAGTTCAGGGTTTAAACAAATATCCCTGGCAATGTCAGGTATTCGAACTCCCCTGGGCTGACTCATCATTACCAATGTACTACATTCTACTGCCAGCAAGAAGCACAGGTCACCTGGTCTCCCCAAGCCTTTCCTTTCATTTCTGGGCCTCAGAGCACTACAGAGTAATCCCACGTAGGTTTCCAAAGGACACACCGCACCGTTCGTTTCCCTGAGTGGGGGACAAGGTCCTTCCTACCTGCTTACTCCAGATAAGGAATAAATGCCGAGTCACCATTCTACCTAAAATTCCACTTAGAAATACATGCCACACGAGCTCTCAGAACCACCTGCCCAAATTTGATTTAATAAAGGTCAGGTATTACTTCATTTAAGCATAAGAGGCCAGGCACAGTGGCTCATGCCTGTAATCCCATGCCTGTAATCCCCTGCAATCCCACTTTGGGAGGCTGAGGTGGGCAGATCACTGAAGGTCAGGAGTTCAGGACCAGCCTAGGCCACGTGGCAAAACCCCGTCCGTGTCTACTAAAAATGCAAAAATTAGCCAGGTGTGGTGGTGAGCGCCTGTAATCCCAGCTACTCAAAAGGCTGAAGTGGGGGAATCGCTTGAACCTAGGAGGTAGAGTTTGCAGTGAGCCAAGATCATACCACTGCACTGCAGCCTGGGCAACAGAGCGAGACTCCATCTAAAAAGAAAAAAAAAAAAGAAAGAAAGCGGCCAGACATGGTGGCGCATAACTGTAATCCCAGCACTTTGGGAGGCTGAGGCAAGAGAATCACTTGAGGCCAGCAGTTCAAGACCAGCCTGGGCAACACAGTAAGACCCCATATCTAAAAAAATAAAAATTACATAAAGTCAAATTATTCCTCCCCAAGGCCTTCTCAAGCAGTGATAAATCAAGAGTTGAATAAAGTCATAAATGGGGGTGGGGGGCATGTGTGTATAGACAGTCATCAAGGACAATGGAATTATCACAATTCTAGACACTGCAAAGCAATGGTCAAGCCGTTACTGACTCAGCCAAGGAGAGCAGGCCACACCCAGCTGCTTGCAGGAGGGAAGGCAAGTAAGAAGCAAACCGTCTCGAACAGAGAACAGAGAACCCAAAGGCTTGGGAATGAAAGGCGCCAGGAACCTCAGGAGACTGATGGCAGGAGGACCGGCTTCAAGTCTGTACAGGGAGCAGCAGATCCCTTCCGCAAGACCCTGTAGCCAGGCAGGCCCCTTGGTCACCATCCCAGCAAAAGACAAGCTGGAAAGGTGAGAACGCAGAAGCTCTGAGCTCTAGTAAGTGTTGGGCAAGGGGCACCAAAGAGAGCAGCACAGCCCAGTGACAGGCTCCCAGAGGGGTGAGATGCCCCATCCCAGAGTAACGGCAGCCAGGCTCACCACACCCACCTGCTCACCAAGCCAGAGAAGAGAGTAGAGTCCTGAGGAAGAACTGAACTGGCATTCAGGCTCCCCTCAGAGCTCACCCTGCAGCACAGGCCCCTGCCAAACATGGGTGGACAGCCACCGGCCACCAAGCACGGAGTGAGGGCTCGGAGCGCTCACAGCATGGGCCAAAGACCAAACAAACCTACACGAGAGGCAATCAACGCACCGAGACAACGCCCAAAGAAACACCTTCACGCAGGCGAGACAAAAGCCAGCTTGAAGAGACAGATGCCAAGAAGGGGCACCAGGGTCCTAAGAAAGCTCTCAAGCTACAACAGGGACAGCAGCAATTAAACACGCAGAAGGGTTAGAGGACAAACTTGAGAGTGGTGGAAACAGACACGAGAGACAGAGGGGCAGGAACACCGACACCAGGAGGCACCACTGCAACTCTGATTAATGACTACTTAATGTCTGAAAATACTGTTCTCAGCTGACAATAAGAGTTCAACTTTTGGTTCAATTTTTAATTTTTAAGAACTAACCATCGCCTTTCCTTTTGCTTACTTTTTTTTTTTTTTTTCTTTTTGCGACAGCTCTGTCACCCAGGCTGGAGTGCAGTGGTGCCATCTTGGCTCACTGAAACCTCCGCCTCCTGGTTTTAAGCAATTCTCCTGCCTCAGCCTCCCAAGCAGCTGGGACTATAGGTGTGTGCCACCTGCCCAGCTAATTTTTGTGTTTTTGTAGAGACCAGATTTTGCCATGTTGGCCGGGCTGGTCTTGAACCCCTGACCTTAAGTGATCCACCCACCTTGACCTTCCACAGTGCTGGGATTACAGGGGTGAGCCACACTGTCTGAAATGTTAAGGCAGTGTGCCCAAGTGTGGCATTTGGTGGCCTTATTCAATCTGGACATGCATGTTTTTTGGGTTAATGGAAAATGCTCTTGTGTTTTTGGCTCACCTCTTGTTCATTTCCCCTTCTCTTGTCTCAGCGTTTCTGTCACAGTTGAAATGGTGCCTCCTGGTGTCGGTTTTCCTGCCCCTCTGTCTCTCGTGTGTACTTGGGAAAGCTGTGAGGAGAATCACTCGAACACAGGAGGCAGAGGCTTGCAGTGAGCCAAGATCGTGCCACTGCACTCCAGCCTGGGCGACAGAGCAAGACTCAGTCTCAAAAACTAACATAAATAAATCAAATGGTCGGCCACAGTGGCTCACGCCTGTAATCCCAACACTCTGGAAGGCTGAGGCAGGTGGATAACTTGAGGTCAGGAATTCGAGAGCAACCTGGCCAACATGGTGAAACCCTTTCTCTACTAAACATACAAAAATTAGCCAGGTGTGGTGGTGCACATCTTTAATCCCAGCTACTTGGGAGGCTGAGGCAGGAGAGTCACTGAACCCAGGAGGTGGAGGTTGCAGTGAGCCAAGATCATGCCACTGCAGTTCAGCCCGGGCAACAGAGCAAGATTCGGTCTAGAAAAAAAACTCTGTAACAGAAACACGTACTTGGCTGCATGCAGTGGCTCACGCCTGTAATCCCAGCATTCTGGAAGGTTGAGGCAGGTGGGTGACTTGAGGTCAGGAGTTCGACATCAGCCTGGCCAACATGGTGAAACCTCATCTCTACTAAAAATACAAAATATTAGCCGGGTATGGAGGCACATGCCTGTAATCTCAGCTACTTGGGATGCTGAGGCAGGAGTACTGCATGAACCCAGGAGCCAGAGGTTGAAGTGAGCTGAGATTGTGCTACTGCACTCCAGCCTGGGCGACAGAGCAAGACTCTGCCTCCAAAAAAAAAAAGAAACACATACTTGCTACTTCAGCTATGTTACATGGAGGCGGTCCACAGAAAAAGCAAAGCATAAATCCTAATGCAGTACTGCCTGCCCTAGGGAGCTCAAAGTTCTTTAGATACGCTAAATAACTAATCCTCATTACACCCTTGTGCTGCCATCAGCGGAATTTTAAAGGTAAGAAAAACACCCTACAACGCAAAACAAAAACCAGGTACCCCATGTTGGCTGCTGGTCTCTACGCTTTAAAGCAAACCTGTACAGACACCAAAGCTTAGGGTGGGTGGGAAGAAAGGCGAATAGGGGGTATACTGAAGCCAAGGACAGAGACGAACGCAAAACCTTCACAACTCTGAGTCTGAATTTCAGGCAAAGATGAAGATGCCAGGCTCTCAGCAAGGCTACAATTTTAAAAGGTGGGAAAGGGCTGGGCACAGTGGTGCACACTGTAAACCCCAGCATTCTGGGGAGGCTGATGGGGGAGAATCACTTGAGCCACAGAGTTCGAGACCATCCTGGGCAACACAGTGAGACCCAGTCTCTAAATTTTAAAAATAAATATAAATATAAAAAATTGAAAAGTAGGGGCCAGGTGTGATGGCTCACACCTGTAATCCCAGCACTTTGGGAGGCCGAGGCGGGCAAATCATGAGGTCAGGAGATCAAGACCATCCTGGTCATGGTGAAACCCCGTCTCTACTAAAATACAAAAAATTAGCCAGGCATGGTGGCACGCGCCTGTAGTCCCAGCTACTCAGGAGGCTGAAGCAGGGGAAGTGCTTGAACCCAGAAGACAGAGGTTGCAGTGAGCTGAGATCTTGCTACTGCATTGCAGTCTGGCAACAGAGCAAGACTCCATCTCAAAAAAAAATTAAAAAGTGGAAAACAGCCAGGCGCAGTGGCTCACATCTGTCATCCCAGCACTTTGAGAGGTTGAGACAGGTGGATCACAAGGTCAGGAGATTGAGACCATCCTGGCCAACACGGTGAAACCCAGTCTCTACTAAAATCAAAAAATCAGCTGGGCATGGCGGCACATGCCTGTAATCCCAGCTACTTGGGAGACTAAGGCAGAAGAATCGCTTGAACCGGGGAGGCGGAGGTTGCGGTGAGCCGAGATCACGCCACTGCAACAGGCATGTGTCACCTCGACCTGACCACCCGTGAAAAAAGAGAGCAGAAGCAGGATCTGACCCAAACCACCGGCTCCACGTGTTGCACCTGAGGGAATGCATCTGGCCCGGCTGCATGTGTTACACCTGAGGGAATGCATCTGGACTGGCTGCATGTGTTACACCTAAAGGAATGCATCTGGACCGGCTGCATGTGTTACACCTGAGGGAATGCATCTGGACCGGCTGTATGTGTTACACTTAAAGTAATGCATCTGGACCGGCTGCACGTGTTACACCTGAGGGAATGCATCTGGACCGGCTGCACGTGTTACACCTGAGGGAATTCATCTGGCCCGGCTGCATGTGTTACACCTGAGGGAATGCATCTGGCCCGGCTGCATGTGTTACACTTAAAGGAATGCATCTGGCCAGGCTGCATGTGTTACACCTGAGGGAATGCATCTGGCCCGGCTGCATGTGTTACACTTAAAGGAATGCATCTGGCCAGGCTGCATGTGTTACACCTGAGGGAATGCATCTGGACCGGCTGTATGTGTTACACTTAAAGTAATGCATCTGGACCGGCTGCACGTGTTACACCTGAGGGAATGCATCTGGACCGGCTGCACGTGTTACACCTGAGGGAATGCATCTGGCCCGGCTGCATGTGTTACACCTGAGGGAATGCATCTGGCCCGGCTGCATGTGTTACACCTGAGGGAATGCATCTGGACCGGCTGCATGTGTTACACCTGAGGGAATGCATCTGGATCGGCTGCATGTGTTACACCTGAGGGAATGCATCTGGACCGGCTGCATGTGTTACACCTGAGGGAATGCATCTGGACCGGCTGCATGTGTTACACTTAAAGGAATGCATCTGGACTGGCTGCATGTGTTACACCTGAGGGAATGCATCTGGACCGGCTGCATGTGTTACACCTGAGGGAATGCATCTGGCCCGGCTGCATGTGTTACACCTGAGGGAATGCATCTGGCCCGGCTGCATGTGTTACACCTGAGGGAATGCATCTGGACCGGCTGCATGTGTTACACCTGAGGGAATGCATCTGGACCGGCTGCATGTGTTACACCTGAGGGAATGCATCTGGACCGGCTGCATGTGTTACACCTGAGGGAATGCATCTGGACCGGCTGCATGTGTTACACCTGAGGGAATGCATCTGGACCGGCTGCATGTGTTACACCTAAAGGAATGCATCTGGACCGGCTGCATGTGTTACACCTGAGGGAATGCATCTGGATCGGCTGTATGTGTTACACTTAAAGTAATGCATCTGGACCGGCTGCACGTGTTACACCTGAGGGAATGCATCTGGACCGGCTGCACGTGTTACACCTGAGGGAATGCATCTGGACCGGCTGCACGTGTTACACCTGAGGGAATGCATCTGGACCGGCTGCACGTGTTACACCTGAGGGAATGCATCTGGCCCGGCTGCACGTGTTACACCTGAGGGAATGCATCTGGCCCGGCTGCATGTGTTACACCTGAGGGAATACATCTGGCCTGGCTGCATGTGTTACACCTGAGGGAAAGCATCTGGACCGGCTACATGTGTTACACCTGAGGGAATGCATCTGGCCTGGCTGCATGTGTTACACCTGAGGGAATGCATCTGGCCCGGCTGCATGTGTTACACCTGAGGGAAAGCATCTGGACCGGCTGCATGTGTTACACCTGAGGGAATGCATCTGGCCTGGCTGCATGTGTTACACCTGAGGGAACGCATCTGGCCCGGCTGCACGTGTTACACCTGAGGGAATACATCTGGCCCGGCTGCATGTGTTACACTTAAAGGAATGCATCTGGACCGGCTGCATGTGTTACACCTGAGGGAATGCATCTGGACCGGCTGCATGTGTTACACCTGAGGGAATGCATCTGGACCGGCTGCATGTGTTACACCTGAGGGAATGCATCTGGACCAGCTGCATGTGTTACACCTGAGGGAATGCATCTGGCCCGGCTGCATGTGTTACACCTGAGGGAACGCATCTGGCCCGGCTGCACGTGTTACACCTGAGGGAATACATCTGGCCCGGCTGCATGTGTTACACTTAAAGGAATGCATCTGGACCGGCTGCATGTGTTACACCTGAGGGAATGCATCTGGACCGGCTGCATGTGTTACACCTGAGGGAATGCATCTGGACCGGCTGCATGTGTTACACCTGAGGGAATGCATCTGGACCAGCTGCATGTGTTACACCTGAGGGAATGCATCTGGCCCGGCTGCATGTGTTACACCTGAGGGAAAGCATCTGGACCAGCTGCATGTGTTACACCTGAGGGAATGCATCTGGCCCGGCTGCACGTGTTACACCTGAGGGAATGCATCTGGCCCGGCTGCACGTGTTACACCTGAGGGAATGCATCTGGCCCGGCTGCACGTGTTACACCTGAGGGAATGCATCTGGCCCGGCTGCACGTGTTACACCTGAGGAAATGCATCTGGCCCGGCTGCACGTGTTACACCTGAGGGAATGCATCTGGACCGGCTGCACGTGTTACACCTGAGGGAATGCATCTGGACCGGCTGCACGTGTTACACCTGAGGGAATGCATCTGGACCGGCTGCACGTGTTACACCTGAGGGAATGCATCTGGACCGGCTGCACGTGTTACACCTGAGGGAATGCAACTGGACCGGCTGCACGTGTTACACCTGAGGGAATGCATCTGGACTGGCTGCACGTGTTACACCTGAGGGAATGCATCTGGCCCGGCTGCACGTGTTACACCTGAGGGAATGCATCTGGACCGGCTGCATGTGTTACACCTGAGGGAATGCATCTGGACCGGCTGCATGTGTTACACCTGAGGGAATGCATTTGGACCGGCTGCATGTGTTACACCTGAGGGAAAGCATCTGGCAGCAGGTCAGCCAGTTGACCTGGAGTCTCCCGAGGTATCAGGGCTGAGGGAGCTGCATGGGGCAGAAAGAACCTGGCAGAGGAGCCAGGACTTCCCCAGCCTCAGGGACACACGGCAGCTGTGGGCACACCCTAGAACCCCACAGCACCCAGCAACCCCTCAGCCCACCCGGCACCTGGTGCTCCTGCTACCTTCCCAGCCCGCAAAAGCCTGGATACCTCCAGCCACCAGGTAAGCACGGGCTCCAAAAGGCAACCAAAGTTTAAAACAAGAATCAACCAAACAGGAGAAAGTTCCATCTGCCAACCATGCCCTGGGAAAAGCGTGCGGAGCCGGCAGAAAGCGCTGTCTGAAATGTGGAAGCATGGTTACAGGCTCCGTGTCCCCAGGTCAGCCCAGCTCCTGGGGCGCCCCCGAGTCACCGGCCTCGGCTCTCCCTCCTGGTGTGGGGCACCCCACTGCTTCACTGCTGGGTCCTCTTCCTGGTTCCAGTCTCCAGGGCACGAATTCAAAACAGGGCTGCTTCCTACTCACATTACGTATTCTATGCGTCCTGGCCAGACCCTCACAAGCCCGGCTCGAGCACAGAGCTCTTCATACCACAGAGCCTCAGCCCCCACTTCTACATGGGACACCCACCTGAACCCATCCACCCACTCAGAAATTCTCTTGCGACAAAACTGCTTTTCAGGGCATTTCAACCACCTCACTTTCACGCCAAAGTGAGGAAGGTTCTGAAGAAGGAGCACGCTGCCAGAATCAGCAAATGCGGTTTTATCATGGAAGTCTGAGACAACATATGGCCTGGTAAAAACTATGTTCATTTCGGGGTTTTGTTTTTGAGACAGTCTCACTTTGTTGCCCAGGATGGAGTGCGGTGGCACAATCTCGACTCACTGCAACCTCTGCCTCCTGGGTTCAAGCAATTCTCCTGCCTCAGCCTCCCAAGTAGCTGAGATTACAGGCCTGCACCACCACATCCAGCTGATTTTTGTATTTTTAGTAGAGATGGGGTTTGACCATGTTGGCCAGGCTTGTCCTGAACTCCTGACCTCAAGTGATCTGCCCGCCTCAGCCTCCCAGTGCTGGGATTACAGGTGTGATCCGCCCACCTCGGCTCCTACAGTGCTGGGATGACAGGTGTGAGCACCACACCCGGCCCATTTCTGTTTTCTTAAGTGAGTGTCATTCCATTTTTTTTTAAACCGAAGCAAAATTATTTAACTTACTCCATCCAGCATTGGAAGCTGACAGAAAGTCATCCAACTTCTAACTCCTGAACTTGTAGTTTCTATATCAAACTCTGGTGTGACTTAAAGCAGGCCAGCTGTGAGCTGATGGGCACTGGCAGAGAATGCCACAGGAGGAGGGACATTCCCATTCGTGCCAGGTCTGTCTTACCACACTAGGTGTGGAGGAGGAGGGACTGGGCCAGACACATTTACAGAAAAAAGAATGCCAGCTCAACAAGGCCACCCACAGACATGACACACTCCAGGGTCTCACTTGGAATTCACCTTCCGCCCCCATCCAAGCACCTCATGGGCCTCTACGATGTCCCTTGGCCTTCCCTCTGCGACCTCCCTGCCTCCAGTCAGGAAACAACTCCCAAGCACACACCCCCTGCCCACCGTGACAGCCTCTGCCCCCACGCACGGTCCTGAAAGCAGGAGGACACAGAAAACTCAGCTCCCACTTGTCTGCAAGCTCTTCGGGCAGAGCAGATGGGCTCTGCTTCTCTGAACCCCACATCATCTCACCTTATAGACCCAGGTCTGCCATCCCTTCTCCAAAAGCTGAGGAGAATTCATTCCGGAATTCGGCACCGCTCAGACTGTGGGAGGAGGAACAGGGCACAGCACTGCTGCAGGTGGGGCAGAGTCCTGTAAGCACAGGCACCTCTACAGGAGACCCGAAAACATCCACAGGAGGGGGGCCACACAGAGCCGCATGGCAGCGTGGGCCAGCGTCTTTGCCAAATGAGTTTACCACAGTCTTACAAAAAGACTTCTGGTTTTTGGAAAGGTGTAAACTGAGATTTGAGCCAAGGGAGGATGGCCCCATGCTCAAGAATCTGCAAAACAGAGAGTGTAGGTTCCCACGGACCCACAGGCCCTTCCGCCCAGAAGCTCAAATTTATTCACATGAGAGCAAAACCGCCCCAAAATATCATTTTCTACACCAGACTCCAGTCTTCCCCTCTGATCTGACTTCATTTTTTTTTTTTTTTTTGAAATGAAGTTTCACTCTTGTCGCCCAGGCTGGAGTGCAGTGGCACAATCTCGGCTCACCACAACCTCCACTTCCCGGGTTCAAGTGACTCTCCTGCCTCGGCCTCCCGAGTAGCTGGGATTACAGGCATGCACCACCATGCCCGGCTAATTTTGTATTTTTAGTAGAGACGGGGTTTCTCCACGTTGTTGAGGCTGATCTCAAACTTCTGACCTCAGGTGATCCGCCTGCCTCAGCCTCCCAAAGTGCTGGGATTACAGGCATGAGCCACCGTGCGTGGCCCTCATTTGATTTTTTTAAGGGCCAAGGAAATGCCATTTAATCCAGCCTTAATGACAGCCTTTCCAGGAACTCTTCGACTACAAAATCCTGACACAGACTTGCCAAAAGTAACAGAGCAAAAGTCATTTTAAGAGGAAAGAGAAGTAACAGTAAGTATCTGGCACAAAATATGTTCATCACCAGGACCCTTCAGCTTGTCATAAGAAAGTGATCCCAACCTTCAGAGGAGCCCGATGGAAACACTGTGACAGAACCAAGGTGTTTCCTAGAGGCAGCGACCACTGACCGTGGCAAGAAAAACCCAACCTAGACAAGACTGACTTCCTCTCATCTCGGTAGTCCGACCCTCTCCGCGGCCGCCACGACACACTTCCGACACTGACTTCTAAGGAACACAAATCATGCATAAGCAAAAGAAGACATGCAAGAAGAGCATTCTTTTCTCAAAGTCAGCACTTCAGGAAAGACAAAATGAGCTTTTAACTGTGAAGGTTATTCAAGAGATGCAAAAGCAGACTGACCAACTCTGATTCTGACCTTCACTCCTTTGCACAAAGATCACGACAGCTTTATGTTTAATTTGGGGGTTTTGTTTTTTTTTTCTTTTTGAGATGGAGTCTCACTCTGTCACCCAGCCCAGGCTGGAGTGCAGTGGTTCTATCTCGGCTCACTGCAACCTACACCTCCCAGGTTCAAGTGATTCTCCTGCCTCAACCTCCCGAGCAGCCGGGATTACAGGTGCACACCACCACGCCAGCTAATTTTTGTATTTTTAGTAGAGATGGGGTTTCCCCATGTTGGCCAGACTGCTCTCAAACTCCTGACCTTGTGATCCACCCGCCTTGGACTCCCAAAGTACTGGGATTACAGGCGTGAGCACCGCACCCAGCCTATGTTTAACTTTTATACTGGAGTTTAAGCAGAGTTTAAAGTTTAGTTCTAAACCCCACGTCTAATTTATGCCTCCATAACTGGAATTTCACAAATAAAATTTTGTTTACCTTTAGTCATGCTGAAATACAATTCAAATGTTACCTAATTTCAAGTTAACAGAAATGGCCAGGTATGGTGGCTCGCTCCTATAATCCCAGCACTTTGGGAGGCCGAGACAGGCGGATCACTTGAGGCCAGGATTGAGGCCAGGAGTTTGAGACCAGCCTGACCAACATGGTGAAAGCCCGTCTCCACAAAAATTAGCTGGGCACAGTAGCAGGCGCCTGCAATCCCAGCTACTCGGGAGGCTGCAGCACAAGAATCCCCTGAACCCAAGAGGCAGAGCTTGAAGTGAGCCAAGGTTGCACCACTGCACTCAGCCTGGGCGACAGAGCAAGACTCCATCTCAAAAACCAAAGAAACGGAAGGCATAAATCCAAGTTTCATGCCGACCACAGGGATCGGAGTGCTGATCAATACTTCAAGTCATCCTGGACCCTGCAGCCAAACTGCATCACTCTTCAAGGCCACGGAAGTTCGCCTCGCCGGTCTTGCTAGTCACATCCCTCCATTTGTTTTCCCTTCATGTGAGGACCTGGGGGGATGAAACAGAACGCCTCCAACTCATCCCTCTTCCCTCTCCTGGCAGTCAATGCTCAGCATCTGACATCTCCCCTCTTCCCTCTCCTGGCAGTCAATGCTCAGCATCTGACAACATCTCCAGCAGTGCTGTGTCTCCCTGACAATAAGCTAGCATTGGCATGTCAACAGCAATGCATAAAGACACACATTAACTAAGTTACATGTGACTCTCCTCTGCAGGTACATCACTTGTGTAAAAGCAAACAGAAGTTCCAAAATAACTTGAAAAACAGCAGGTAACTGTTATCCCGTTTCCCGATGTCGGCAGTTATTTTGTTTACTTGGTATGTTTTACCCAATGCCAATCAATGTGCCAGCCTGAACGGACCTCGATGGGACTGTACAGAGGGAAAAAAGCCAGTCTCAAGAGATCACATATGATGTGATTCCATTTACATGACATCCTCCAGGTCAGAAGATTACAGAGACGGAGAACAGAGTAGTAGCTTCCGGAGTGCGGCTGTAAGGAATAGCTCTGTGATGATGGAGCACTTCTGAATCTCACAAAGCTACAGGTGCTAAAACTGCAGAGAACCCCCCCCGCACGCGCACACACACACACACACACACACACACACACACACACACACAGTGCATGTAAATCTCCTAAAATCTGAATATGCCTGGTGGTGTGTACCAGTGTCCGCTTCCTGGTGTTGAAAGTTTCCTGTAGTTATACAAGATACCCACATTAAGAAAGGTGGGGTGGGCCGGGCAAGGTGGCTCACACCTGTAATCCCAACACTCTGGGAGGCTGAGGCAGGTGGATCACTTGAGGTCAGGAGATTGGGACCAGCCTGGCCAATGTGGTGAAACCCCATCTCTACTAAAAATATAAAAATCAGCCAGGCGTGGTGGCGGGTGCCTGTAATCCCAGCCTCAGGAGGCTGAGGCAGGAGAATCGCTTGAACCTGGGAGACAGAGGCTGCAGTGAGCCAGCCTGGGTGACAAGAGCAAGACTCCATCTTAAAAAAAAAAAAAAAGGTGGGGTGAAGAATGCCAGGGATCTCCCTGTCCATTTTCTGCAAACTCAAGATTCCAAAACGGGGACTAAATAAAAGGGCTAGAATGTTTTTAATGTCAATTTTAAAAAGAAACAGTTTATTAACTCCCATCCACTGAACTCATCTTGACCAAATACAGTGGCCCTGAGTTGAAGTCCATCAGAAAGGATGAAGTTAATTTTAGTTGACATTAAGTTAGTTCAGCACCTGAGCCACAAAAGCTGCAGCTTTGCGGGCATGGCTTGACGTAAGGCAACTTTCCAAATCTTGGAGCGAATTCACTGCTGTCTGTTCCAGGAGGAGTGATGCCCCAGGCCAGCCTGCTGGGACGGTTTACTCAAAGTGAAAACAGAGCATCCTCAACTCTGTCTCCACATGCTCCCCGCCATCCTCTACCTCAGATACCTGGCGCAGGGTCTTAAAAGGGAAAAACTTTTTTTGAGGCAGGGTTTCAATCTGTTGCTCAGGCTGCCCAGGCTGGAGGGCAGTGGCACAATCCTAGCTCACCGCAGCCTCAACCTCCAGGGCTCAGACAATGCTCTCACCTCAGCCCACCACTGAGTAACTGGGACCACAGGTGTGAGCCACCACGCCTGGCTAATTCTTTTTCTCTTTTGTAAAGACAGGGGTCTCAGAATGTTGCCCAGGCTAAAGGAGGAAAACTTAAGAAACTAGTCAGAAAGATACAAGGGAGGTGCAAATTTGGAGCCGAAACAGGCTTTCATGACACCTCAACTTGAAATCCACCCCTTCAACTGTCAGCTGAGGAAACTGAGGCTCCATAGCTAGTGGCTTCCACTCATGCAGCGGGTGACAGGCGGAGTCAAGGTCAAGAGCCTCGGCTGCCAGTGGAGTCCTCTCCACAGGGCCCGACTACTCCTATCATTCACCCTCACAACAGGAAAACAGGACACAAAAGCAGAGCTGGCCAGGGACGGAGAGGCGGGGACTCCTCTGCCTGTGACATGGAGGTCAAGTTCAGATCAGCGCAAACCCTGGCTAGCTCTCCAATCCCATCTCCAGGCACCAGCCCACATTAATTAATTTAATACATATACACATTAACTATTTGATGTTCCTCAAATACCTTGGTCTTCCGCCTTGAATTGCCCACTGGACAAAACCAGCCCAAGAATCACCTTCCGTGTGAGGTCTTCTCTGGCTTGCTCCTGTATCCATTCACCAAGCACACGTTGTGTGCCAGACGCTCGCCAGGAGGAGCAGAGGAGGAAAAAGGTGACGAGCAAGACAGGGTCCCCACCTTGCAGAGCCCACCCCAGAGGGCAGCAGGGGTTACGGAGCCACACTGTTGAAAAACAGCGGCACAAGCTGAAGACACTACCCAGAGGAGAACAGAGCTGAAGCGGATGAGAGGCCATGCAACAGCAACACGGGAAAGAAGAACCCCAGAAAGGGGCCATATTAGAGACCTGGATGCCCGGACTCGGTGGCTCACACCTATAATCCCAGCACTTTGGGAGGTCGATACAGGTAGATCATCTGAGGTCAGGAGTTCAAAACCAGCCTGGCCAACACGGTGAAACCCTGTCTCTACTAAAAGTACAAAAATTAGCCAGGCATGGTGGCATGCACCTGTAGTCCCAGCTACTCGGGAGGCTGAGGCAGGAGAATTGCCTGAACCCAGGAGGTAGAGGTTGCAATGAGCCGAGATCGCGCCACTGCACTCCAGCCTGGGCGACAGAGCAAGACTCCATCTCAAAAATAAAAAATAAAGAGGCCTGGCTCCCCCAGCTAGGACTAAGCACCCTTCTCCCACTAGCTCCTTCAGGAGAGGGCCATATTACTCACTGGGCTACACTCATGGTTCCCGACTGGGGACAACTATGCCCTAAGGGGACAGCTGTCAATGCCTGGAGACACTGTTCCTTGTCATAACTGAGGCGTCTGGTGCTGCTGTATACGTCCCAGGAGGCACTCAACAGTCCCTCACAATAAAGGATGATCCAGCCCCAAACGTCAGCTCTGCTGAGTTGGAGAAAGTCTGGTCTACACAATCAAGTACTTAAAGAGAACAGAAGCTTCCTCTTATCCACAGGGAAATGTTCCAAGGCCCTCCGTGGATGCCTGAAACTTCAGATCATACTAAATCCTATACAGACTGTTTCCCACACATACCTATGAAAAAGGTTCACGTATAGATTAGGCACAGTAAGAGATTAACAACAGCCAATAATAAAAGAGAAGTGTAATGATGTACTGTGATAAGAGCTACATGAATGTGGCCTCTTCAAATATCTCATTGCACTCACCTGTTTTCAGATCACAGTTGACCAGAGGTAACTGATACCTCAGAAGGTGAAACCGCAACTGAGGGAGGCGGCTGTCCTGCACTCACTGTGGCAGCCCGCTCCTGTCAAACGCACTCACTGTGGCAGCCCCTCCTGTCAAACGCACTCACTGTGGCAGCCCCTCCTGTCAAACGCAGCCTGGCACAGACCATACGTCCAGCAAGTAGTGATCGCTGTCTGAGGCAATGGCTTTCAATCTCACTGCCCTGCCTCATGTAACCTGCTTCAAAGATGGAAGGACAGACATCACAACTCACTTGAGGCTTCTAAGCCTTTCTCCAAGGGGTCCCCTTAACAAGTAATACACAGGTTTACAAAATGTGTATCGGTCTCATTATGTAATGAAGGAAGAGAAAAAATGCTACTTGCAAAAGTGCTGATCTGAGGATGTGTTTCCAAGGCTTTTTTTTTTTTTTTTGAGACGGAGTTTCACTCGTTACCCAGGCTGGAGTGCAATGGCACGATCTCAGCTCACCGCAACCTCCACCTCCTGGGTTCAGGCAATTCTCCTGCCTCAGCCTCCTGAGTAGCTGGGACTACAGGCGCGCACCACCGTGCCCAGCTAATTTTTGTATTTTTAGTAGAGACGGGGTTTCACCTTGTTGACCAGGATGGTCTCAATCTCTTGACCTTGTGATCCACCTGCCTCGGCCTCCCAAAGTGCTGGGATTATAGGTGTGAGCCACCACGCCCGGCTTTTTTTTTTTTTTTTTGAGACAGGGTCTCACTCTGTCACCCAGGCTGGAGTACAGTGGCGCAATCTCAGCTCACTGCAGCCTGACCTCCTGGGCTCAAGTGATCCTCCTATCTCAGCCTGCCAAGTAGCTGGGAGTATAGGCCTGCACACCACCACGCCCAGCTAATTTCCATATTTTTTTGGTAGAGACAGGGTCTTACCACATTGCCCAGGCTGGTGTCAAACTTCTGGGCTGAAAAGATCTGCCTGCCTCACCCTCCCAAAGTGCTAGGACTTCAGATGTGAGCCACTACACCTGGCTCTACGCTTTTTTTTTTTTTTTCTGCAGAGTAGGGGAAGGGTTAGATGGTCTTCTACCCTTCCACAGAGTGTGGCAGAACCAGACTATTCTCCTGACCCCCATCCAGTCTAAGGAAATGAGAATTCAAAGGGAAGGTCACAAAAATTCCTCAAAATATACATTAAAAATTATGAAGGTGCCATGGTTCATGCCTGTGACCCCAGCACTTTGGGAGGCCAAAGCAGGTGGATCGCTTGAGCTCAGGAGTTCAATACCAGGCTGGGCAACATAGTGAGACCCCATCTCTACAAAAAACAGGAGCATTAGCCAGCCGTGGTGGTGGTGCACGCTTACAGTCCCAGCAACTTGAGGTGGTAGGATCACTTGCGCTGGGGAGGTTGAGTGCACCGTGATGGCACTACTGCACTCCAGTCTGGGCGCCAGAGCAAGACCCTGCCTCAAAAAAAAAAAAAGAGAAAGAAAATCATTGAGTCAACTATTTGGTACATAACAAGGAAAAAAATCAACACACCAGACAGGAAACTAGCTTTTTTTCCTCCCTTAAATTAAATATAAAGGGCAGCCTCCGAAAGCCAAGAGGAGGTTCCGCACACAGAAGTCAAATTAATCGGTGGACCTGCGGCCCACCCCGCACCCTGCACCCTCTTCCAAGTCCTCTTAACAGTTGAAGCCTTCCTGGCCTGTTTCACGGTTCGGTTCCACCCTGTGGGGACACGCATGTGGCTGAGAACGAGGAGCCCCCCTCGGGGCTCCAACCTCTCCTGCTGCTCGCGATTGGAGCCGCCAGCAGCAGCCAACCCACACCCCGGCTCGTGTCTGGATTCCCTCCGGGAATGAGTCATTTTAATCGTCGTGGGTGAGATCTAGCCAGGGGATAAGCCGCCAGAACCCAGGTCACAAAGCTGTTTCCTGGGAAGACGCCGATTTCCAGATTTCTGCTCCCAAAGCGAAAACCCACGCCGTTTTGGGAAACGCTGGGTTAAACGCTCCACTACCAGAAAGACCGAGGTGACATCATGCTGGGGAGGGGCGTCTGGGCCCGGAACCCCCTCGGGGGTGCCGCAGCCGCCGCGCAGCCCAGCGACCCCGAGTGCGCACGTGGATGAAGGACCGTGCCCTGACCCCCCAGGGCCCGCACCCCGGACCCTGGACCCCGCCCCGCACCCCAGACCCAGGGCCCCGCCCCGCAACCCGGCCTGCACCCCCACACTCGGCACCCCAAGACTCCGAGCGCGCCCGCACCCTCAGACCCAGGACCCCGCCCCGCACCCTGGCCCGCACCCCGAGACCTGGTACCCCCGACCCCGAGCGCCGCCCGCACCCCCAGACCGTAGGCCCCCCGCATCCCAGCCTGCACCCCCAGACCCCGGGCCCGCCTGCACCCCCGCCTCGAGCCCCCGCTCGCAGACCGTCTCCGCCTGCGGCCCCTGCCCCGCGCCGCCCCCGCCACTCACAGTTGCGGATATCCGAGATGAAGACCGCCAGGCCCCGCATCCCATCCCCCTTGGACACGGCCGGCATCTTCCGGCGCTGGGGAGCGGCCTCGGCTGGCGGGCCCGGGCGGAGGAGCGCGGGGAGCGGGAAGCGGGGAGCTCGGGCGCCGTCACCGCCGCGGAGAAGCCGCCGGGGAGCCGCCTAACCACCGCCGCCTCAGGCTCCGAGCGCCGCTTTCTGGGACGCCGGCGCGCGCACGCACGACGCCCCCACCCGCACGCACGCGAGCGGTGACGGACGGCAGCCGGGGCGTCCGTCGCGTGAGGCAGCGCGCGCGCGTCCGCGGCACGGGGACGAGCTGGTTGAGGCCGGCGCGAGGGCGCCCCCTACAGGCGGACACCGCAGGCGGAGCCGCGGGACCCGCGGGTTCGCGTCCCGGGGCCGCCCCGGGCTGGCGCTGCTTCCCGCGTCCCCCGCAGGAAGGGCGTGGGTCCAGGTGGGTATTCGCGAGCGCAGCGCGGCCGCCTCCGTCGTTGTTGCTGGTGCTACAGGCAACGAGCCCGTTGGTGGGACACTCGTGGTGGTCACTGCAAAAGGGGCGGCCACGCAGGCGCACACGTGCGGCTTCGCCCTGGGCATCGGCCCGCGGCGATCGCGCCCGGCAGGTCTCCGTTTTCCTACATGACTAAAGCACCCGTGATCGCTGCGCGGCAGGGCGGCTCCGCGGCCAGGGCCTTGTTTGTCCCGGGTGGGCCAGGACCGGGAGGGCGGCGCCGAAGCATGCGGGGCCCCGGGAGAAGGGGTCACAGCCGTGGGACAGCCTTTCGCCAGGAAACGCTCCCCCAGCCCCGCATCCTGAGACCATCGGGCCGTCCTGCCCCTCCCGCCGACCTGAGCGTCCAGGGCCAAAGCTCCTGCGGTCCTGAGCTGGGGGCGAGGCGGGCACCGTTCCCGGCCCAGCCCAGGGCCCGTGTGGCAGCCCAGGTGCCCCTCCACATCACCTGAACCTACAGGGAAACGGCCGCCCACGCCACCCCGTGACGGCGGCTGGGGGCTGCAGCCCAGGGCGGACTCCAGTCCCTCAGCGCCAGGACTGTGGCACTGTTTCAGGGGCCCCTCTGCTCTCCGGCCCTCCGCACAGCAGCCAGCTGGAGGCCTAGGCCGGCCCCTGTGGACCCAGCGGGAGGGAGGACCTTCTGGGCCGGGCTGCAGGCTCTGTCTTAGGCCAGGAAGGGACCCCAGGGAGCCTGGAAGCAGATGGCCCTTCCCAGAGCCAGATGGCTTTGAAGAGGGAGCTCTCTCCTCCTGGAGTGGGAGGATCCGGGCCCTGTACCTGGAACTGGCCCAGACCCACCAGCTACGACTTTGTCCCCACCCTGGCTCACTTCCGCAACCCCCGATGAGAGCTTAGCCCGGTGAAGCCCAGCCAGGAGAAGGGGGCAGCACCCAGGCCCCTCCCCAATGAACCGGGAGCCACACCCAGGCCCTGGGCCTCCAGAACTCCTGGGAAAAACCAGGATCCGTGACAGACCCCAGTCGGCATGAGGTAACCAAGTGCATCACTTTCCAAGACAGAGGCATGGAGCCGGCCCAACAGAGGGCTTCCTGGAGGAGGCTACACCCTCCCGGGTCCCCACTTCCTGGCAGAGGAAGTGGCCCGGCCTGGCCTTTCGTCCTTCAGCCTGTCCCCTCCACCAAGAAGCTTCCCTCCCCTGCCCCTGACGACAAATACAGGCCATTCTGGACACAGGAGCGTCTTGTGCCACATGAGGCATCCTGCGCTGCTCCCCAGGACCGTCCCAGGAGTCACAAGGACCATCCAGTAACATGCACGGGCAGAGTGTGGGCTCCGGGTGCCGGGAGGCTGGCATGCCTAGTCCAAGCTCCCCTTGGCCGTAGCAGTGTAGAAGGCTGGGACAAGCAGACCACCGTGCCCCCCGCCAGCAGAACTGCCACTCCCAGAACAGGGCACTGCGGGGCTGCAGGGGCCGCTCCCAGAACGGGGCACTGCAGGGACTGCAGGGGCCGATCCCAGAACGGGGCACTGCGGGGACTGCAGGGGCCGCTCCCAGAACAGGGCATTTGGGGGGCCACTCCCAGAACGGGGCACTGCGGGGACTGCAGGGACCGCCCCCAGAACGGGGCACTGCGGGGACTGCAGGGGCCGCTCCCAGAACGGGGCATTTGGGGGGCCACTCCCAGAACGGGGCACTGAGGGGACTGCAGGGGCCGCTCCCAGAACAGGGCATTTGGGGGGCCACTCCCAGAACAGGGCACTACAGGGGCTGTGGGGACCACCCACAGGAAGGCTTGGGCCTGGCAGGCACCATCCCCCACCCACTCAGAAGGCTCCTCCTCGGTGCCAACTCTGAGATTCCCAGACGTCCTCCCATCCACCCAAAAGTGTTGAGGAGTCCCAGAGGGCCCGATATGCAGCCGTGCAAAAGACTCCCCACCTTCCAGCGCCGCCTCTGGACCACTTACTCTGGTCCAGCCTTGGGTCTGAGTCCGAGTGGGTCTCCCCAACCACTGCCACTCCTCAGCTAGGGAGAGGCCAGCTTTGTGAGGGTGCAGTGCTGGGAAACAGTTTCGTTTCACCCTGGTGCCCAGGCTGGTCTTGAACTCCTATAATCCCAGCATTTTGGGAGACCCAGGCAGACAGAGCTCAAGTGACCCACCTGCCTGGGTCTCCCAAAGTGCCGGGATTACAGGTTCCAGTCCCTCTGCCCTGCCTTTTTATTTATTTATTTATTTTGAAATGGAATCTTGCTCTCTCACCCAGGCTGGAGTGAAATGGTGCAATCTCAGCTCACTGCAACCTCCGCCCCCCAGGTTCAAGTAATTCTCCTGCCTCAGCCTCCCAAGTAGGTGGGATACCAGGCACGTGCCACAACCATGCCCAGCTACTTTCACCATGTACAGATGGGATTTCACCGTGTTGGCCAGTCTGGTCTCGAACTCCTGACCTCAGGTGATCCACCCACCTCAGCCTCCCAAACTGCTGGGATTACCGGTGTGAGCCACCATGCCCAGCTGTTTTTTATTTTATTTTATTGTTATTTTGTTTTAGAGACAGGGTTTCTCCGTTTGTCTCCCAGGCTGGAGTGCAGTGGTAGAATCATAAATCACTGCAGCCCCGACCTTCTGGGCTCAAACCCTCCTCCCACCTTGACTCCCAAAATGCCGAGAGTACAGGTGCACACCGCCATACCTGGCTAAGCTTTTTATTTTATTTTTTTAGAGATGGGGGTCTCACCATATTGTCCAGGCTGGTCTCGAACTCCTGAACTCAAGCAGTCCTCCCGCCTTGGCTTCCCAAAGTGCTGAGATTACTGGTGTGAGCCACTGTGCCCAGCCTCAATTTCATTTCTTAAGTTATTTGAACGTTTGTCATGTTTCAGCCACTCAGGGTCACAGTGCTGTTCCGGAGGGCAGAGGTGGGACGAGTCGCTTTCCCGCGTCCGCAGCCATGGGGAAGCCGGGTCCACAAGTGCAAGCCCAGCATGCACGTCATGAAGGGGAGACAGGCTGAGCTGGAGCTGCGGTGTGGCGTGCCGTCTCATCGCTGCGGGCTTCCCCAGCAGACAGCCCCGGCGGCACTAGCTGGCCACGCCCTGAGTCTTACTGGACCTGAACCTGGCAGTTTTTGTTTTGTTTTGGTTTTTTTGAGACGGAGTCTCTCTCTTGTCGCCCAGGCTGAAGTACAGTGGTACCATCCACTGCAACCTCTGCCTCCCGGGGTCAAGTGATTCTCCAGCCTCAACCTCCCAAGTAGCTGGGATTACAGGCGCCTGCCAGCACACCCGGCTAATTTTTGTACTTTTAGTAGAGATGGGGTTTCTCCATGTTGACCAGGCTGGCCTTGAACTCCTGACCTCAGTGATCCACCCGCCTCGGCCTCCCAAAGTGCTGGGATTACAGGCATGAGCCACCACACCTGGCTGAACCTATCAGTTTTACGAATGACCCAGTTTCCTTATCATCTCTGGTGTAAGTCACAACGACCCTGCCAGAGGAGGGGCTGGCAGCCTGTCACACGTGTGGCTGAGCCCTGTGCACTCACGGGAGCTCAGGGACGGTGAGGCGGCATGCTCAGACCTTGAGGCCCCCGTGATCAGATGATCACCTGCGGTCCCCAGTGGTGACATGCTCAGGGGAGGCTGTGGGAACCGACTGTCCCCTGCTGTGGATGGGTGGGAGACATGAGGGGTTCCTTCAGGAACTCTGCGGTGGGTGGGTGCTTCGAGGATAGCCAGTCCACATGAAGAAGGAGAGGGTGAGCTCAGGCTCCTGAGTGCTCATCCCGGGCAGGTAGGAGCTGCTGTGACCACACGTCTCCTTTCTCGCCACTGCACAGCCGGGGAATGCAGAGCCATTCACGGCTCTGCCCAGACAGCACAGGGGCAGCTGCAGAGGTGGGGGGTGCAGCCTCCCCAGATGCCTGGCGGGAAAGCTGGAGTGCTGTGTGGGGCCCAGAGAACTGGCATGGGATACATTCAATAACTGGGGACCCCAAGCCCCACTTCCCAAGAGCCCCCGCCCAGCTCAGCCCTTGACCTGGCAGAGTCAGGCCCCAACACACCCACACCCACAGTCGCAGCCGAGGCCAAGACTGGGCACCTGAGAATGGTGGGAAGCTGAGTTTCTGTCAACAGGCCCCACAGAACACGTGCAGGATGGGTTCCAAGAGGCAGACCCGGACAACACGTGGGTCTCTTGCGGCAGCCGCGGAGTCTGATCCACGGAGCCGGACTGGCAGCCCAGGGTCCCTCCGGCTGCTGCTGGGCCAGATTCCTGGAAGCTACATGCAGAGCAGCCCCTAAAACACGGTTCCAGTGCCAGAAATCCCTGGGCGTCATGCAGAGAAAGGAACTCAGAGGACTCAGGGACTGAAGCTGCCCAGCCTCTCTCAGGAGACCCCTCCTGCCAAAGCCTTGGAAACATGTAACTGCACAGGGCCGGCACCTTCACAGGCCCTCGGGGCCGTCCTCTCAGGGTCCAGGGATGCAGCCACAGCCGGGGGCCCCTGCTCTCAAAGAAGGGCAGCTATGGGTGACCGAGGTCAAGATGGCCAGACCTCTCTAGGCAGCAGGGTGATGACATTGTCAAGGTCTCTCCTAGGCAGCCCCTGGTGGGGGTTCCCTGCTCGGGGGACCCTTGGGCCAACAGAGGGGCAGCCCCCGAAGCTACAGTGTGAGATGTATGGTCAAGAAGATTCCAGGCCAGGCGCGGTGGCTCACGCCTGTGATCCCCTCCCTCGGGAGGGGTAGGTGAGCAGATCACTTGAGGCAGGGGGTTTGAGACCAGCATGGCCAACATCATGAAACCCCATTTCTACTAAAAATACAAAAAATAGCTGTGTGCGGTGATCTCAGCTACTCGGGAGGCTGAGGCAGGAGGACGCTTGAACCTGAGAGGCAGAAGTTGCAGTGAGCTGTGATCCTGCCACTGCACTCCAGCCTGGGGGATAGAGCCAGACTGTCTCAAAAAAAAAAGGAGGCCGTGCGCCGTGGCTCACACCTGTAATCCCAGCACTTTGGGAGGCCGAGGTGGGTGGATCACGAGGTCAGGAGTTCAAGACCAGACTTGCCAACATGGTGAAACCCCCATCTCTACTAAAAAATACAAAGATTAGCTGGGCATGGTGGCTCCCGCCTGTAATCCCAGCTACTTGGGAGACTGAGGTAGGAGAATCGCTTGAACCTGGACCTGAGAGGCGGAGATTGCTGTGAGCTGGGATCACGCCACTGCACTCCAGCCTGGGCTACAGAGCGAGACTCCATCTCAAAAAATACAATAAAATAAAAATAAAAGGAATAAAAAGAAAATTCCAGGCCTCGTGAACAAAGGCCTGGTTTAGGCTGGGCACAGTGGCTCATGCCTGTAATCCCAGCACTGTGGGAGGCGGAGGCAGGTGGATCACGAGGTCAAGAGATCGAGACCATCCTGGTCAACATGGTGAAACCCCGTCTCTGCTAAAAATACAAAAAATTAGCTGGGCATGGTGGCGCGTGCCTGTAATCCCAGCTACTCAGGAGGCTGAGGCGGGAGAATTGCCTGAACCCAGGAGGTAAAGGTTGTGTGATCCACCCGCCTCAGCCTCCCAGAGTGCTGGGATTACAGGAATGAGCCACCTTGCCCAGCCTAAACCAGGCCTTTGTTCACAAGGCCTGGAATTTTCTTTTTATTCCTTTTATTTTTATTTTATTGTATTTTTTGAGATGGAGTCTCGCTCTGTAGCCCAGGCTGGAGTGCAGTGCGAGATCGCACCATTGCACTCCAGCCTGGGTAACGAGCGAAACTCCGTCTCAAAAAAAAAAAAGGCCTGGTTTGAGCTCCTGCCCCTCACACGAGCTTCTCAGAGGTGGCTCAGGGCTAGCCCCAAGTGCTTCAAGGAAGGGAAACCCAGGCACCCCTGAGAGGGAGGCAACCTTTTGGGATGACCACAGCCACCTGGGAGTCTTCTTCCCAGGGATTCATCAGTAAAACTGGAAACACCCACGCCATGAGGGATCACTGGACACACGCTTGGGCCATCACAGATTCCTGAGAACCCAGGTTGTCACGGCACAGCTCAGAGGGAGGCTTTGGGGTCAGGTGACGAGTGCTACTTGGCCCTGGGTCCGTCTGAACGTGGACCCATCCTGAGAATTCCACGGGAATCGACACCCTCAGCAGTGGCAGAAACTCGGCGTCTGCTTCCTGCACGGGGGGAAGGATCCTGAGGGTAGGAATGTAGCCCTGAGGACCATATCTGCGTCACACGGCCCCTGAGTATGTCACTGGTGGCAAATCCATGCAGGTCACACGGCCCCTGAGTATGTCACTGGTGGCAAATCCATGCAGGTCAGCAGCAACCTCAATTCTGCCTCCTCCCAAGAAAGATTTCGACTGCAGGGAGTGAGGCACAGTGAGAGACAAGCTTTTGAGCAGGAGCGAAAGGAAGCAAGGGTCACCGGGGAGAGGGCCGTGTGGGTGACCTCAGACACCAGGCGCACACTTCATCTTTGACTTGGGTTTTTTTCTGAGACGAAGTCACGCTCTGTTCTCAGGCTGGAGTGCAGTGGTGCGATCTTGGCTCACTTCAACCTCCACCTCCCAGGTTCAAGCGATTCTCCTGCCTCAGCCTCCTGAGAAGCTGGGACTACGGACACGCCACCACACCCGGCTAATTTTTGTATTTTTAGTAGAGACGGGGTTTCACCATGTTGGACAGGATGGTCTCGATCTCTTGACCCCTGGATCCACCCTCCTCGGCCTCCCAAAGTGCTGGGATTACAGGCGTGAGCTGTGGAGCTCAGTCTACTTTTTTTTTTTTTGAGATGGAATTTTGCTCTTGTTGCCCTAGCTGGAGTGCAGTGGCACAATCTCGGTTCACTACAACCTCCTCTTCCCGAGTTCAAGCAATTCTCCTGCATCAGCCTTCAGAGTAGCTGGGACCAAGGGCACCCTCACCACCATGCCTGCTTAATTTCTGTATTTTTAGTAGAAACAGGGTTTCACCATGTTGGCCAAGCCTGCGTCAGTCTCCCAAAGTGTGCAATTACAGGTGCGAGCCACCATACTTGACCTTTTTTTTTTTTTTTTTTGAGACAGAGTCTTGCTCTGTCACCAGGCTGGAGTGCAATGGCACAATCTCAGCTCACTGCAACCTCCACCTCCTGGGTTCAAGCAATTCTTCTGTCTCAGCCTCCCCAGTAGCTGGGACCACAGGCACGTGCCACTATGCCCGGCTAATTTTTGTATTTTCAGTAGAGAAGGGGTTTCACCATGGCCAGGATGGTCTCGATCTCTTGACCTGGTGATCCACCTACCTCGGCCTCCCAAAGTGCTGGGATTACAGCATGAGCCACCGCGCCTGGACTTTTTTCTTTTCTTTTCTTTTCTTTTTTTTTTGAGACAGTCTCACTTTTGCCCAGGCTGGAGTGAGGTGGTGCGATCTCGGCCCACTGCAACCTCCACCTCCCAGGTTCAAGTAATTATCCTCCTGCCTCAGCCTCCCAAGTAGCTGGTGCGTGCCACCATGCCTGGCTAAGTTTTGCATTTTAGTAGAGATGGAGTTTCACCATGTGGGCCAGGCTGGTCTCAAACTCCTGAGCTCAGGTGATCCACCTGCCTGGGCCTCCTGAAGTGCTGGGATGACATGTGTGAGCCACCACAACCGGCTCAGGTGTTTCTATCTATTGGGAGACTGTCTTTCTCCCACGCTGTGGCCAACTATTATTCTGGAGAGACAGTTAACAACTGCCTCAGCCGGGTGTGGTGGCTCAGGCCTGTCATCCCAGCACTTTGGGAGGTCAAGGCGGGTGGATCACTGGAGCTCAGGAGTTCGAGACCGGACTGGCCAACATGGTGAAACCCCATCTCTACTAAGAATACAAAAATTGGCCAGGTACAGTGGTGCGTGCCTGCAGTTCCAGCTATGTGGGAGGCTGAGGCAGGAGAATCGCTTGAATTCAGGAGATGGAGGTTGCAGTGAGCCGAGATCACACCACTGCACTCCAGCCTGGGCAACAGAGTGTGACTCTGTCTCAAAAACAAACAGGCCAGACCTGTAATTCCAGCACTTTGGGAGGCCCAGTTGGGCAGATCACTTGAGGTCAGGAGTTCAAGACCAGCCTGGACAACATGGTGAAACCCCATCTCTACTAAAAATAGAAAAAAATTAGCTAGCTAGGCATGGTGGCAGGTGACTGTAATCCCAGCTACTCAGAAGCCTGAGACAGAAGAATTGCTTGAACCTGGGAGGTGGAGGTTGCAGTGAGCCAAGACTGCACCACTGCACTCTAGCCTGGGCGACAGAGTGAGACTCCATCTCTAAAACAAACAAACAGGTGCCTGACCATCACCTGATGGTCACCTGCCTTTCCTGGTTGGGCAGGCACAGCGGGGGAGCCCTCTCCCACCCCACTCATGTCTGACTGGCTACCTTCTGTGACAGGAAGGGCAACGTGGGAATCCTGGGAGCCCCCTTTCCCAACCCAAGGAGTAGACCAGTGGTGCCACTGACGACTGGTCACACTGTCAGAGGTTCTGATGGGGCAGGCCAGGGGCAGCCTGAGTACTGGGGTTTTTAAGAGCATGCTGGGCAGTTGTGAGATGTGAGCCATTTTTGCCAGGCTGACTAACCCATGCTGGATGTCCACACCGCCAGACACCAGGCACACCGCGCGGATGTGCAGCACACGCCCGTTTCGGTAAAGCCAGGCTGGGGAGTGTCACAGACCCTGTGGGCCCACTCACCAGTGGTGCCAGGGGGAGCCACTGTCCTGGCCACCTCTCCCACGGTGGCAGATCACATCAGCCAGGCCCGTGTGTGGAGCTGTTGACCTGGCTGAAAGCTTTTATCTCATCTCACAGGTATGAGGGCAGAGGCCAAGCTGTTTAAAAGAGGAACTTCAGGCCGAGCACGGTGGCTCAAGCCTGTAATCCCAGCACTTTGGGAGGCCGAGGCGGGTGGATCACGAGGTCAACAGATCGAGACCATCCTGGTCAACATGGTGAAACCCCATCTCTACTAAAGATACAAAAAATTAGCTGGGCATGGTGGCATGTGCCTGTAATCCCAGCTACTTAGGAGGCTGAGGCAGGGGAATCATTTGAACCTGGGAGGTGAAGGTTGCATGAGCTGAGAACATGCCAGTGCACTTCAGCCTGGGTAACAGAGCAAAACTCCATCTCAAAAAAAAAAAAGGAACTTCAAACTATAGCAGCTGAAGTGAGAAGAACTTTATTTCCCCCCCATGGAATGCCCAGAGGTGAGCGGTGCCAGGCTTCTTGCTCCTCAACACTGGGCGCCAACCTCTGGGTCTGAGACAGGTGACCCACCCGTCCTTACGTGCACACAGTGGAAAGAAAGAAGAGAAAAGGTGAAAACCGAGCAACCTCCTTGTATAAATTCAATCTGGAGGCTGTTCAGTGGCTTCTGCTCTCCTCCCATTGGCCAAAACTTTGCAGCCTGGGCAGAGGTAGCTGCAAGGGAGGCTGGGAAATGCGGTCCTCAGCTAGCGGCCACATGCCCAGAAAGCGCTGGGAGTTTTTTGAGACGACATCTTGCTGCGTTGCCAGGCTGGAGTGCAGTGGCGTGATCTCGGCTCACTGCAACTTCTGCCTCCCGGGTTCAAGAGATTCTCCTGCCTCAGCCTCCCACACAGCTGGGATTTCAGGCGCCCACTGCCACAGCCTGCTAATTTTTGCATTTTTAGTAGAGATGAGTTTTCACTATATTTGCCAGCCAGGCTGGTCCCGAGCTCCTGACCTCAGGTGATTCTCCCACCTCAGTCTCCCGAAGCATGGCAGGCATGAGCCACTGCACCCGGAGCAGCTCTGGGAGTGCTAGTGTTAAAAGGAAGAATGGGCCGGGCGCGGTGGCTCAAGCCTGTAATCCCAGCACTTTGGGAGGCCGAGGCGGGTGGATCACGAGGTCAAGAGATCGAGACCATCCTGGTCAACATGGTGAAACCCCATCTCTACTAAAAATACAAAAAATTATCTGGGCATGGTGGCGCGTGCCTGTAATCCCAGCTACTCAGGAGGCTGAGGTGGGAGAATTGCCTGAACCCAGGAGGCGGAGGATGCGGTGAGCCGAGATCACGCCATTGCACTCCAGCCTGGGTAACGAGAGCGAAACTCTGTCTCAAAAAAAAAGGAAGAATGAAAGAAAAAACCCAAAGCCAGCCAGGGGTGGTGGCTCATGCCTATAATCCCAGCACTTGGGGAGGCCGAGGCAGGTAGTTTACTTGAGGTCAGGAGTTTGAGACCAGCCTGGTCAACATGGTGAAATCCCCTGTCTACTAAAAATACAAAACTTAGCCAGGCCTGTGGCGCGTGCCTGTAATCCCAGCTATTCAGGAGTCAGGCAGGAGAATCGCTTGAACCCAGGAGGCGGAGATTGCAGTGAGCCAAAATCATGCCACTGCATTCCAGCGTAGGCAACAGAGTGAGACTGTCTCAAAAAAAAAAAAAGAAATAAAGAAAGAAGAAATCCACAGCCTCTGCCACTCCAAATACACAGAGAGTACCAGCGCCTCTGATGGCTTCAGCCTAGCAGGGACAGCAGGACCCCTTCACCACCTCCCTGCAGAGCTGAGCCAGAGCTCTCTGCTGCTTTAATTCCCAGGGACTGGGTCATCTGGTTGTTCACCGGCTACCCAGTGAGCAGGGAGCAGCACGTACGACAGGCAAGCTGCAGACACCCACTTATGCGGATGGCAGAGGCTGCGAGTCCACGGCTTCTGCTCAATCTCTCCTCCTTCTGCAGTAGCTGATCCGGCTCGGTGGGTATGTGGCCACCCAGAATCAAGACTACATTTCCCAGCCTCCTTTGCAGCTAGGCATTGCCTGGTGACAACAGAATGTGCAGGGAGATTGTATGCGGGGCTTCCCTGCAATGGCAGCTGGAACAACAGACATTTGCCTTCCCGGAGTCCTGGAGACTGGAGTCCAAGATCAAGGTGTCCATGGGCCTGCTCTTCCTGAGGCCTCTCTCCTTGGCTTCACGGACGCCATCTTCCCTGTGGTCAGCACAGAATTGTCCCTGGGTACTACCTCTCTGTGTGTCCTCGCACAGAGGACGGAGATGGAGTTTTTTTGGAGACGGAGTTTTGCTCTTGTTTCCCAGGCTGGAGGATGATGTCACGATCTTGGCTCACTGCAACCTCCGCCTCTCGGGTTCAAGCGATTCTTCTGCCTCAGCCTCCAGAGTAGCTGGGATTATAGGCACGCGCCCCCACACCCAGCTAATTCTTTTAATTTTTATTTTTAGTAGAGATGTGGTTTCACCATATCGTCCAGGCTGGTCTTGCGCTCCTGGCCTCAAGTGGTCTGCCCACCTCGGCCTCCCACAGTGCTGGGATTACAGGCGTGAGCCACCACGCCCAGCCGCAATCTCTTCTAAGAGGATACCAGTCAGTCCTACTGGATTAGGGCCAACGCTAGTGTCCTCATCCGAACTAATTACAGCTGCCACAATCGTCCAAATTAGGTCGCACCCCGAGGCACTGGGGTTAGGACTTAACATGCATGCTTTCAGGAAACAAAATTCACCCTGTAACAGGTGATGCGTGCCGTTTGGGGCAGTATGTCGCATTTCTGCCTGCTTTTCCACCCCTCCTCGGAACGCAGTTTGATGGCTGGCGCTCCGTCTGGAACACTGTGGCTGGGGGCTCTGCCACACCCAGCCAAACCTAGATCCTAACGAACACCTGAGGAGACAGAGTCTCACTCTGTCACCCAGGCTGGAGTGCAATGGTGCGATCCCAGCTCACTGCAACCTCCGCCTCCCGGGTTCAAGCAATTCTGCCTCAGCCTCCCGAGTAGCGGGGACTACAGGTGCCCAGATAATTTTTTGTATCTTTAGTGGAGACAGGTTTCACCATGTTAGCGAGGATGGTCTCGGTCTCCTGATCTTGTGATCCACCTGCCTCTGCCTCGCAAAGTGCTGGGATTACAGGTGTGAGCCACTGTGCCTGGCCTGAATCACCTAATGATTACCAGGCCTCAATGTGTAAGACGTACCCCAAGAACAATGTGGGGGTGTCATGAAGTCTGGGGCTCCCGGCCATGTCAGGATGTCCTGGGTCTCATCATCAGTACCACCAAGTCCACTCCCACAGGTACCGTCAGACATCAGTAAATGCTACCCCCCCCCCAAATGCCTCCACAAATGCCCAAAGGCACGCAGGAGCCATATGGCAGGTGACACCCGCCAGGGGAGGAGTGGGGAGGTGCCATGAGAATCCTGTTGTTCCCCCAACCAGACACTGCTACTCCTGGCCTCCTGTTAGCCCCAGAGAAGGAGCCTATGGCCTCCAGGCTCCCTGAGACCCCCGTGGAGCAATACCCCCCAGTTCTACTGGCCAGACCAGCCCAGGCCAGAAGCCAGCCCGCAGTCAGCTTCCCAGGTCCTGAGGGGCTCTCTGACCAGGGTATTCTGTAGCAAGCGCTTCCTCCTGGCCAGCACCCACCCACCTGGCCTCCAGCCCAGGCTTCTTGGGGGCCCAGCCAGGTGAGCTGATGGAATATTGATCAATTTTAAGGTTGGTCTGAGAAAAGGAGTTAGAAAATAAGACCCCCACGGTGGCTCACGCCTGTCATCCCAGCACTTTGGGAGGCTGAGGTGAGCAGATCACCTGAGATCAGGAGTTCAAGACCAGCCCGGCCGACGTGGTAAAATCCCACGTCTATTAAAAATACAAAAACTAGCTGGGCGTGGTGGCGGGCGCGTGCGATCATATCACCACGACTTCCCACACGGCCACATGAGCTTCCTAGAACTCTGAAAACCAACCACAAACAGAGGTGCACCTCGACAGAAACGCGTTCTGGCCTCACCACTGGGAAGACAGAAGCAGGTGTCAGTGGGGGGGGTTCCCTCTGGAGGCCCCAAGGACGCCTCAGTTCCAGGCCCTGTGCCAGTTTGCCAGCCTGGCCTCAAGTTGCAGGAATCTGACTCCGCCCCACGTTCACCCCTTGGTTCTGCCTCAATGCTGCCTCTCCCTTCTGTTCTTTTTTTTTTTTTTTTTTGACACGGAGTCTCACTCTGTCTGGAGTGCAGTGGTGTGATCTTGGCTCACTGCAACCTCCGCCTCCCTGGCTCACACGATTCTCCTGCCTCAGCCTCCCGAGTGGCTGGGATTACAGGTGCCCGCCATCATGCCAGCTAATTTTTCTATGTTTAGGAGGGTTTTCACCATGTTGGCCAGGCTGCTCTGGACTCCTGACGTCAAGTGATCCACCCACCTCGGCCTCCCAAAGGCCTGGGATTACAGGCGTGACCGCTGTGCCCCCTCCCTTCTCTTCTTACAAGGACCCCTGTCATTGGGTTTAGGGTTCACCCTATTACCCAGAATGATTTCATTCCAAGACCCTCACCCTGGATGCCTCTGCAGAGACCCTATTATTATTGCTTTTTTTTGAGAGAGAGTCTCGCTCTGTCGCCCAGGCTGGAGTGCAGTGGTGCAATCTTGACTCACTGCAACCTCCACCTCCTGGGTTCAAGCGATTCTCTGCCTCACGCTTTTGAGTAGCTGGGATTCTACCAGCCACTGCCAGTATGGAGAAATGCTGCCTCTTGATCTCATCAAGGCCAGCCAGCCAGCCCCTCTCCTTTGCTTCTGGATTTTTTTTTTTCTTTTGAGACAGGGTCTGTATCTGTCACCCAGGCAGGAGTGCAGTGGGGTAATCACAGTTCTCTGTAGCCTTGACCTCCCTGGGCTCAGATGACCCTCCCACACAGCCTTCCGAGTGGCCGGGACTATAGATGCACACCACCATGACCAGCTAACTTTAAAAAAAAAATTTTTTTTTGAGACGGAGTTTCTCTCTTGTCACCCAGCCTGGAGTGCAATGGCGCAATCTTGACTCACCGCAACCTCCGCCTTCTGGGTTCAAGCAATTCTCCTGCCTCAGCCTCCCAAGTAGCTGGGATTACAGGCACGCGCCACCATGCCCGGCTAATTTTTGTATATTTAGTAGAGACGGGGTTTCACCATGTTGACCAGGATGGTCTCTATTTCTTGACCTCGTGATCCACCCACCTCGGCCTCCCAAAGTGCTGGGATTATAGGTGTGAGCCACCCCGCCCAGCCTAAATTTTTTGTAGAGACAAGCTTTCACCATGTTGTCCAGGCTGGTCTCAAACTCCTGAGGCTCAAGGAATCTGCCCATCTCAGCCTCCCAAAATGTGAGCCGCCGCATCTGGCCAGCTTTCGGTACTTTAAGTTGGCTGTGGGATAGTGAGAAGCTTGAAACCCACGATGACGCACACAGCCCTTTGCAAAGGGCAAATCCACAAAGCTAGGGCCACGTGCCACCACAGATGCCAGCCTCGGGGCTCCACATCAGCCCGGCAGCCAACCAGACACCCACACGCAACTGTCACTGGCCAGGGCCAGCTGGGCCATGGGGCCCACACATGGGACACAGACAGATATCTGCTGTGCTGGCTCTGACACTGGCTCCAGAAGCTTCCGCCGGGTGTGAGTATGCTACTTCCCCTCCCGCTTACCCTGGATTTGCTTATGGCAGCACCCAGAGAGGATGTCTCCATCCACAGGTGGGGAGGGCTCGACAGCAGGGACTGCCGATGTGTGTCCCTCTGTCCCTCTCTTCCTGGGCTTCCGGCCTCTACATTGGAATGTTTCAAGGCCTAGGAGTGACAGGACATGGTCAGCAACAGTGGCCCAGGTCCTGCCCTCTAGGTGACCCAGGCCAAGTTCTCCTAGTCAGAACAGGACACAGTCACAGGGCTGCCACTGTCGGGAAAGGCCCTGCCCATGCTGACTCTGCACATGAGAAGCGTCCGGGAGCACTGGCCAGCCTGGGGAAGACACAGCCCAGCCCCAAAGACCCCACAGCCACCAGGTACCTCCAACAACCAGGTGTGAGTGATTTTTTTTTTTTTTTCTGAGACAGGGTCCTATCTGTCATCCAGGTTGGAGTACGGTGGTGCAATCATGGCTCACTGCCACCTTGACCTCCTGGGCTCAAGTGATCCTCCCACCTCAGCCTCCCAAAGTGCTGGGAATACAGCGATGAGCCACCACACCCAGGCTGCAAGTGCTTTTGAGAATGTCTCTGAGAGGCATCCTCAGGCTGGGGACTCAGGAACATCCCAGGTAAGGGATGGGGTGTCCCAGAGCAGGAGTGAGGAATCCACTCAGCAGAAAGACTCGTCTCACGGGGCTGCCCCCTCATGCCCCTGCAGACAGGCCAGGGGCAAGCAGGACGGCCTCAGGGCAGGGCAGACCCTGGACCTCTGCCAGGGCACCCCACACCCACCCCTCGTAGGGAGGGCTGGGAATGGGGGCTGAGGGCTGCCTTAGTGCCTGGGCAAGGTGGCTATGCTTGGATTTACATTAAATTACAACAATTAGGATTTGATTTATTGAAATTTAATTTCAAACTGAAGTTATAAATTCAAAACCCAATTTATTAATTGGTTAAGTTCAATTTTACAAACACCTATTACTCCCTTTGTAAGCCTAGAAGATTTTACAGTCACTTTTTTTTTTTGAGATGGAGTCTCGCTCCATCACCCAGGCTGGAGTGCAGCGGCACCATTTGGACTCCCTGCAACCTCCGCCTCCCAGGTTCAAGCGATTCTCCTGCCTCGGCCTCCTGAGTAGCTGGGAATACAGGCACGCACCACCATGCCCAATTAATTTTTTTATATTTTTAGTAGAGATGGGATTTCACCATGTTGCCCAGATAGGTCTCAAACTCCTGGGCTCAAGTGATCCACCTGCCTCGGCCTTCCATAGAGCTGGGATTGCATGCGTGAGCCACATCGCCTGCCTACAGTCACTTTAAAGAGGCCTCTGCATAATGTTTGGTCACATCCACAAACTCAATTAAGCAATTTTCTTTCTTTTTTTTTCCTTCTGAAATGGAGTCTTGCTCTTGTTGCCCAGGCTGGAGTGCAGTGACACAATCTCAGCTCACTGCAACCTCCGCTTCCTGTGTTCAAGCGATTCTCCTGCCTCAGCCTCCCGAGTAGCTGGGATTACAGGTGCCCGCCATCATGCCTGGCTAATTTTTGTATTTTTTTTTTTTTTTAACGAGATGGGGTGTCACCATGTTGGCCAGGCTGGTCTCGATCTCCTGACCTCAGGTGATCCACCCACCTCAGCCTCCCAAAGTGTTGGGATTACAGGCGTGAGTCACCGCGCCCGGCCAATTTTTGTATTTTTAGTCTCACCATCTTGGCCAGGCAGGTTTTGAACTGCCGACCTTGTGATCCACCCAGCTAGGCCTCCCAGAGTGTTGGGATTACAGGCGTGAGCCACCGCACCCAGCCAATTAAGCAATTTTCAACATTACAAACAATTTCTAAATTAAGTCTCTTTTCACTCCTTTTTGCATACTTTAGGGTGTCTGAATTGACAACAGAATCTCGGTTGCTTCAGTAACTCAGTAAATGCATTGGCCTGGTGACGTGGCTCATGTCTATAATCCCACATTTGGGGAGGCCGAAGCAGGAGGATTGCTTAAGCCCAGGAGGTCGAGGCTGCAGTGAACCCTGATCCACTGCACGCCAGCCTGGGTGACAGAGCGAAACCCTGTTTCATTGTAATACTTTTTTTTGGTGAGTGGGGGCGGCGATTCTCCTGCCTGGGCCTCCCAAAGAGTTTAGATTACAGGCATAAACCACTGAACCTGGCTAAGAACTCATACAACTTAACGGATTCAAATTTTAAATGTGGTGAACCAGTTATCTTAGATGTTCCAAAAACATGCTGATGGCTTTGTGCTGGCAACTGACAAGACTCCCCCAGGAACCCTGCCCAGTGGTAGCCCCCTGGGCTTCCCATCCTCCCATCTGTGCGTACCATCTGGTCTTGGGAGTCTGCAGTTCTGGCCCAGAGTGCACCCTGAGTAGATTCTGCAATTCATTTCTTTCTTTCTTTTCTTTTTTTTTTTTTTTTTTTTTTGAGACTGAGTCTTGCTCTGTTGCCCAGGCTGGAGTACAGAGTAACCTCCACCTCCCAGGTTCAAGCAATTCTCGTGTCTCAGCCTCTGGAGTAGCTGGGATTACAGGCGCCGGCCATCATATCCGGCTAATTTTTTTGTAATTTTACTAGAGACAGGGTTGCACCATGTTGGCCAGGCTGGTCTTGAACTCCTGACCTCAAGTGATCCGTCGGCCTCGGCCTCCCAAAGTTCTGGGATTACAGGCGGGAGCCACCGCCCCGGCTGATTCTGCAATTCTTTAGTGCCAAAGACCTCTGACCTCAATGAGATCCTAAAATGGCTAAGAGCCTTTCCTAAGAGAAGTTGGATGCTGCCATGCCCTTTTCAGCATTGCGAGGACTGCGTATCCCTGAGGATGCCTGGCACAGCTTACTGGGACCCTCTCACAAGCTCCGCAGACTTGCTGTCTTCACCCGCAGAGGCCAGGCTTCAGGCCACCATCCAGGCCGTTTGCTGAGTGCGAGTGCTGAGCTGGGTGAAAGCCAGCAGCTGGTGGGGGACGTGCCTGGGCACTGCGTCCAGCCCCCAACCCCTTCTGGAAAGGCGTGGGCGTCAGCTGGCAGGAAATACCGGGAAGGGAAAGGAGGAAACGTGACTAGAAAGAAAGAACAAAACTTCGTTTAAGGAGAACCCTCCCGAGCAGCAGAAATGGGGAAGCAGCTGTGCAGGGTGTCGCGGGGCCCACGCGCGCCCCAGGACCCGCCGAGCGGGGCAGGGCGGGCCTGATGTGCGGTTTTCTGCAGGAAACTGCGCTGGGAACGGCGGGGGCCGGGGGCGGGGGTCGGACAGCCTGTGCCGGGTAAGATGCGCTGGGCGGGAAAGTGCTGGCCACGCGCGCGTCCACGCAAGCGCGAGGGGCTGCGGCGGGAACTCCGTCTGCCCCCGCGGGCTCCTGCCGCTGAGCTCTGCAAGGCGCTGGTGCCGACCCAGACAGCGTGGGTTTCGGGCCGTACCGCCGAGACGGCGTGGTGGGCGCCATCGGCCTGGGGATGGAGACGGCCCGCCCAGGCGGCGGTGCCGGGGGACCGTGGGGGGCGCCGGGAGCGGTGACTCCGGGTCTCGGGAGGAGCGTGCCGGGGCGGAGCCCACCGCGCGGTACCCCCGGCCCACGCAGCCCGGCAGAGGCCCCGTAGCCCGAGGCCCCGCGCGACCGCACGCCAGGCCTGCCTAGGAGCCGTGGCCCTGGGGACCCCGCGCCCCCTGGGGCGGAGCCTGGGAGGCGGCTCCAGCGCGAGCACTAGGGGAGCGTAGTCTGAACGCTCCAGCCCCGGGGTCGCCATTCCCAAGGCCCCGCCTCTCCGGCCGACAGGCCCCGCCCCTCCCCGCCTTTCGACCCGCCCTTCCCCTCCCCCTTGCCGGCCCGCCCCTCTCCGTCCCAGCGTGCCTTGCGTGGCGGCAGCGCGCGAGCCTCTGGGGCGGGACTTCCGGCGCGCTGGAGCGTCCTCCGGCTGAGCTTGTGTGGCCGCCCGGCCTCCCTGACATGCAGGTGAGCCCCGCGGCGGCCGCCCCTGCTCCTCCTCCTTGCACGGCCTCAGTGTCCCTTCCATGAAGTGGGCGCGCCGGGCAGCGAGGCTCCGCCCCAGACGGGACGGGCGTGGGTCGCGGGCGACGCCGGGCGGGCGCGTGAGAGGGAGCGAGTGTGTGAGGGGCGTGTGCGAGGGTGTGAGGTGGGGCGGGGGTGAGCGAGGGCAGGGGCGGAGGGCGGAGGGCGGACGCGGGCGGGGCGCGCGTCTGGGACCGCGAGTGGGGGCGAGCCTGAGAGCGAGGCGCGCTGGGTGGAAGGGTCCGGGGTGTGCACACAGGGGATGTGGCCGATGGGCGTGTGAGCGCGCGGCTCGTGGGGCACAGTGGCGGCCGTCGGGTCCCCAGGACCCCCAGGGGAGCGGAGGCTCCCGGCGGGCTGCTGCCCGGTGAGGGGCATGAGGGGGTGGACGCATCGGATCCCACCCTTGGCTCAGCCCCCACCCTCGAAGGTTCCAGGGCTGTCGACTGTCCAGCCTGGAGGGTGACCCGCCCGCCTCGACTTCGGGGCTCAAGTAGTCTCTCGGCTCCCAGCTACGTGGGAGACAGGTGTGCGCCTGCAAACCCACCTGAGAAGAACAGTTTCTGTAGAGGCCGGGCCTCTGTCGCCAAAACCGCTCAGCAACTCCCGGCTCCCAGAGTGCTGGGGTCACAGGCCAGAGCCACAGGCACCGGTTCTTCCGGGTTAGCTCGGACTGGCTGTTGTGGCTCCACACGCGAGCACGTGCACAGCACGTGTGCGCACATGACACGCACGTGTGCCGGGCTGCGGCGTAACGCGCATCTCCTGCTGCTGGTCCCCACAATCAACGCTGCAAAGCCCCTGCTGTGACTCCCATCCCTTCCATCCCCACCAAGGCCGTCCCGGAGCTGCAACCTGGGACCCCAGGAAAGGGGGTGGGAGCAGTGGCCTCTCCACCTTAGCTTGTTACAGAGTGGGTTCTAAGACCCCTCTGGGTGACTGGGGTCGGGGCCTGTGCCTCTTCATAGCACACCACGTTCCTTCTGTGTGCGGGGCCGTTCTGCCCGAGGGAAGGTCTTTGGCGTCTGGGGAGGAAACACGTTTTGATGCAGGAACACAGTCTGTGTGGGTCTGGGAGTCTGTGTTACGTGAGGAGCATGACACAGAGGGTCCTCACGGGCCTCAGAGCAAAGCAGCCAGTGGGCACTGGGGAGCCAGGGAGGTGCCAAAGCCCAGACAAGGGCCTGGCTGCAGTGTGAGCACCCCTCACGCATCACACGCAGCGTGTCCTGGGGCAGCTGTCTGTAAAGTTCCATGGCAAGTCAGAGAAGCAGCCCAGCACTTGTAGGCATCCTGTATCCAAGCACTTCATGGCAGAGCTGATGAGCTGGGCACCGGGGACAGAGGCAGGACCCGCGCTGGCCTTGTGCTCAGGCAGCTTCTCCCTCTAGTGCCCCCTCTGCTGGACACAAGCTGCCAGGACTGTCTTCCTCTTCCACGTGGCTAGATCAACTCCATCCCCCCACCCTTTCCTCTTCCTTCCCTGAAGTGTGAAATCACAGGTCCCGGGGCAGGGTGGTCATAGGCAGAAGACACTGGTATCGCTGAATCCGTGAGGGTCTCGCTGACAGCGGCCCCCTTCAGGGGCCCTGTCGGACGCTCAACTTCGCCATTCAAACTCAGTGATTCACTTGCCATTGGGGGGCAGGGGCCCATGTCCAACGAGGTCTCGGGGGAACATTCCCCCTCACCGCACTTATTCCCCGCTGCAACAATTATGGTAGGGGGGTTAATCTCCCCCCAAACCATCGCGGCACACCCCCATGGAGTCCAGGTGCCCTGTCCCCCAAGCCCCCGTTCCGCCTGACCAACGGTGTCCCAGCAACAAGCGCCCCACCAAAACCGAAAGTGTTCCACTGTTCAGTGGGCGGGGCTTAACTGGTTCCACTGTTGAACCAGGGTGCGGCTTAGTGGCCACAAGTGGTACTGCAACTTTCCCATTGACGGGCAATGGGAGTTGCTCCACAGCGCCACCCTGGTTCCAGGTTCCGTGGTGCCGAGGGTAATACTATACCTCGGCACTGGGGGCGCTAGTCCCAGGCTCAGGCGCATAACCGTGGTCGGCGTATCCATGGCAAGTCTGTGCAAGTCCGTGTCTCCAGCGCAACTCGGAGCAAGTGTTGAATTCTCTGAATTCCACGTAGATGGTTACACGGTATTCAGTATGCATGTCATGGACTCTGGATTCTCTGAGTGACAGGCTGAGACCCTCATATTGGGTCCCCATGCCTTTGTCTACGGTGATCCAGGCATTGCGTGTGGCTTTATTGAACCACGTGGTGAATAGTTTGGGGGTTTGGCCGTCCATGGTCAGGATGCCTTGGGGGATGGGTCTCCATGTTCTTGTGAATCTGTTTCTGATGTTCCAGCGCCTCCTAGAGGATCTGTTGGCGAGTGGGTCGAATGTCAGCGGTCCTTTGTAAAGGTTTTCTTGGGGTCCAGGTCAGTGCTGACCGTTCCTGTCCCCGAATCCATACCGTCTAGGTCCAGCGCATGGTGTCCGTAGCTTTCGGTCCGGTCGGCTTAGTCAGTGTCGATTTCCTTGACAATGACCACCACCTTTCTGATTCGGAAATCCTGAAAGGGGGGCAGAGTCGCCGACACTTGCTCCGAGTTGCGCTGGAGACACGGACTTGCACAGACTTGCCATGGATACGCCGACCACGGTTATGCGCCTGAGCCTGGGACTAGCGCCCCCAGTGCCGAGGTATAGTATTACCCTCGGCATCACGGAACCTGGAACCAGGGTGGCGCTGTGGAGCAACTCCCATTGCCCGTCAAACTAGGTGGGTGGACAGTGGCCCTGTTTCCAAGCTGCAGGACCGCAGGTAGGGGCAGAGACCTAACCCCATAGTGGTGGGTCATTGGGCACCTGGGTGTGCCCTCAAGTTACTTCTGGACCACTCCCCTGGAAAACCACCTCCTGTTTGGTTTTTCATTCCTTTCCTTCCTCCCTGACCCAGATATCTACTCAGAAGAGAGAGAAGGAGCTGGTGGTCATGGAATGGGCTGGGGTCAGAGACGGGGTGCCTGGAGCTGAGGCAGCCACTGTTTGAGCCTGGCCAGGCAAGTGATTCTGGGTCGTCTTCCCTGTGCGATGGCCAGAACCCTCCCCACCTTCCCTGGGGCGTTGCTGACTCAGACCAAGCCTGTCAGCTGCAGCAGGAAGGTAGTGGGGCTGGGAGGAGGTGGTGGCAGCTGCCCTTGGTTCTGATTTCGGAATGTGTCACTGAGGAGAGGGGCTGGAGAGGTTGGGGGCCGGGGGCACAGGGTGGTGACCTGTTCCTGGGTCTTCTTATTGCCCCCCACCTGCACACACACCCTCTCAGAGCTGCTGTGGCTGGCTGTTCAGACACTCACTGCCTTTGCCTGTGGCTCTGTGTACTGGGTGCTGCTGTGCTTGCCCTGGGAGTTCCCTTCCTAACTCATGAGCCTGGGTGCTGCTGTGCCTGCCCTGGGAGTTCCCTTCCTAACTCCTCATGAGCCTGGGTGCTGCTGTGCCTGCCCTGGGAGTTCCCTTCCTAACTCCTCATAAGCCTGGGTGCTGCTGTGCTTGCCCTGGGAGTTCCCTTCCTAACTCCTCATAAGCCTGCAGCCTAGGTTGTATCATGGCTCCCTGCCTCCTAGGTGGGGGAGCTTCACTGGTTGACCTTGCTCCGGGGTGATGTTCTCTCCACGCAGGTGGGTGTATTGGGTACCAAAGCACAGAAGCTCCCGGGGAGTGGCCACACTCCCCTCAGTGTGCACCAGGAGCCCTAGTCTCACCCAGGGAAGAGACAGGGCAACATGGGGCAGCATGCGCTTCTGCAGAAGGAAGCAGGTCAAGGGATGGTTTCAGAGGAAGTGAATCAGGTTCCTGGCCTTTGGGTAGGAGGGTAGGCCCTGTAGTGGGCCTGGCTCTGGCAGCACCTTCTGACAGGAGCACCTGCCTGGCTGGGGTTCCCGGAGCCTCTTGGGCCAGAGCTCCTATATCAGGAGCCTGTGACCCAGGGGAAGGCTGTGTGCCCACCTGCTGGGTAGTAGGCTAGGCTGGCCTCCAGCTGCCCACCTGCCAGGTCTCTGCCTCTTCCCAGGCTATGTGGCCTCCTCAGCTGATATACAGGGGTGATTGGCGCCAGAACTGTGAAACTAGCCAAGAGCTTCTTCTCAGCAGTGTCCTGAAGCTTCATGAAGGACTAACAGCCCGGCTGGACTATGGTGCTTGTCCAACTCCCCCCCGACACCCCCGCAACCCCAGTGAGAGAAAGCAGAATCACTTTTGTACGTGGTCCTAGAACCTAAAAATGAACAGTATAATAAAACTTTAGTGCAGGAAGACCAGAAGATACAGATAAAGCAAAAGAGAAGAAACACAATGACCTGTAATTCTGGACAGCCTGTTCATATGACCTCTGATTCTGTAATTCTGGACAGCCTGTTCGTATGACCGGTGATTCCGGGCAGCCTGTTCGTATGACCGGTGATTCCGGGCAGCCTGTTCGTATGACCGGTGATTCCGGGCAGCCTGTTCGTATGACCGGTGATTCCGGGCAGCCTGTTCGTATGACCGGTGATTCCGGACAGCCTGTTCGTATGACCGGTGATTCCGGGCAGCCTGTCGGTATGACCGGTGATTCCGGGCGGCCTGTCGGTATGACCAGTGATTCCGGACAGCCGTCCATATGACCGGTGATTCCGGGCGGCCTGTCAGTATGACTGGTGATTCCGGGCAGCCGGTTCGTATGACCAGTGATTCCGGGCGGCCCATCTGTGTGACCGGTGATTCCGGGCGGCCTGTCGGTATGACTGGTGATTCCGGGCAGCCGGTTCGTATGACCGGTGATTCCGGGCGGCCCATCTGTGTGACCGGTGATTCCGGGCGGCCCGTCTGTGTGACCGGTGATTCCGGACGGCCCGTCGGTGTGACCAGTGATTCCGGGCGGACATCCTGTTTGTGTGATTGGTGATTCCGGACGGCCTATCCGTATGACCGGTGATTCTGGGTGGCCCATCGGTGTGACCAGTGATTCCGGGCGGCCCGTCGGTGTGACTGGTGATTCTGGGCGGCCCGTCCGTGTGACCGGTGATTCTGCGTGGCCCATCGGTGTGACCGGTGATTCCGGGCGGCCCGTCGGTGTGACCGGTGATTCCGGGTGAAAATCCTGTTTGTGTGAATGGTGATTCCGGACAGCCTGTTCATTTACTTTTTTGTTTTGTTTCTAAAGTTTCCACGTTAAGGGGACGTGATTTGCTTTTTTTTTTTTTTTTGAGATAGAGTCTTGCTCTGTCACCCAGGCTGGAGTGCAGTGACACAATCTTGGCTCAACACAACCTCCACCTCCTGGGTTCAAGCGATTCTCCTGCCTCAGCCTCCTGAGTAACTGGGATTACAGGCGGGTGTCACCATACCCGGCTAATTTTTGTATTTTTAGTAGAGACGGGTCTCACCATCTTGGCTAGCCTGGTCTTGAACTCCTGACCTCATGATCTACCCACCTCAGCCTCCGAAAGTGCTGGGATTACAGGTGTGAATCACCACGCCCGGCCCCCCCCCCTTTTTTTTTTTTTGAGATGGAGTCTTGCTCTGTTGCCCAGGCTGGAGGGCAGTGGCACCATCTTGGCTCACCACAACCTCTGCCTCACGGGTTCAAGTGATTCTCCTGCCTCAGCCTTCTAAGTAGCTGGGATTACAGGTGTGCACCACCATGCCCAGCTAATTTTTGTATTTTTAGTAGAGATGGGGTTTCAACATGTTGGTCAGGCTGGTCTTGAACTCCTGACCTCAGGTGATCCTCTCACCTCGGCCTCCCAAAATGCTGGGATTACAGGCGTGAGCCACTATACCCAGCTTCATCTGCTTTTTGGTGTACCTCACATCATGCTTTTTCTGTGGGACTGGCTGTGTAAGTGCTGCTTTATAGCGTCTGTGTGTTGACTGGCACATTGAGAGCATGCCAGTGTCTGTCCGTGTTCCAGCATCTGGGTGTGCCAGGTCCATGAACATCTCAGGTTTTCTGCGTATTTGGAAAATCCCATGGCTGGGCGCAGTGGCTCATGCTGGTAATCACAGTAGTTTGGGAGGCAGGTGGATCACTGGAGTCCAGGAGCTTAAGATCAGCCTGTCCAACATGGCAGAACTCCACCTCTACTAAAGACAGAAAAGCGCCGAGGCGGGTGGATCACGAGGTCAAGAGATCGAGACCATCCTGGTCAACATGGTGAAACCCCGTTTCTACTAAAAATACAGAAAATTAGCTGGGCATGGTGGTGTGTGCCTGTAATCCCAGCTACTCGGGAGGCTGAGGCAGGAGAATCGGTTGAACTCGGAAGGCAGAGATTGCAGTGAGCCGAGATCGCGCCATTGCACTCCAGCCTGGGTAACAAGAGCAAAACTCCGTCTCAAAAAAATAAAAAAACAAAAACAGAAAAGCTATCCGGGTGTAGTGGCTCATGCCTGCAATCCCAGCTACTTGGGAGGCTGAGGTAGGAGAATTGCTTGAACCCTGGGGGTGGAGGTTGCAGTGAGCTGAGATGGCACCAGTGCACTCCAGCCTGGGAGACAGAGCGAGACTCTATCTAAAAAAATAAAAATAAAAAAGTCCCCAGAGGGGAATTTGTGAAAGAAAGGAAATGCATGTTGGAAAAAGAAAAAAGCAAAACAAAATAACAAGAATAAGTGGAAAAGAGAATGCATGTTGCAAGGTATGTTCATGAGCAGATTATGATCGTCAGAAGTGGTTTTCTCACTTTATTTCCCACTGACAGCTCAGTAGAGTCGCTGGTGGCCAGGTTCTGTGATACCACTTTGTCTTCCTCCTTCAGACACGGGCGTGATGCCGTCCTATTTCCGTGTCTGGCTCTTTGATCGCCAGTCAAACTAAGCTGCTCATTTCTGGGGCTCTGAATGTCTCTTTTATATTCTTCTCATTTGTTATTTTTGTAACGGAACTTAATTTTGGGAGGGGTGAAGTTTCACTCTGGTTGCCCAGGCTGGAGTGCAATGACATGATCTCGGCTCACTGCAGTCTCTGCCTTCCGAGTTCAACCGATTCTCCTGCCTCAGCCTCCCGAGTAGCTGGGATTACAGGTGCTCACCACACGCCCGGCTAATTTTTAATAAGGATGAGGTTGTACCATGTTGACCAGGCTGGCCTCGAACTCCTGACCTCAGGTGATCCGCCCGCCTCGGCCTTCCAAAGTCCTGGGATGATAGGCATGAGCCACTGTGCCTGGCCATGGGATTTTTTATCAGAGTGCCTTTTCTTGATTTGTAAGCTCTATTTGCGTATTACGAATAGATTATGGTTAGAAATCCATTGTCAAGTATTTTTCAAATACTTTTTCTGGTTTATTATTTGCCCTCATCTTTACTTTTTTATTTTCTTAATGAAATTTTTATATTTTTATGTAGTTCCACTCTGATCGTATTTTCGTTAATGATTTCTCCCATTGCTCATATACCTGGAAAAGCCTCCAGCAACCCGAGATTGTATAAATAAGTATCCGTGTTTTCTCCTAGTGCTTCTGTGGCATCGGCGTCAGCGTCGTTAGTATTATCGTAGGCTTCTCAGAGCCTACAATTTTTTGTTTTGAGAGACAGTCTTGCTCTGTCGCCAGGCTGGAGTGCAGTGGCATGACCTCACAGCCCTCCCCCTCCACCCCCATTCAAGCAGTTCTCCTGCCTCAGCCTCTGGAGTAGCTGGGACTACAGGTGTGCACCACCACGCCCCGCTAATTTTTGTATTTTTAGTAGAGCCGGGGTTTCACTGTGTTGGCAGAATGGTCGCGATCTCTTGACCTCATGATCCGTCCACCTCGGCCTCCCAAAGTGCTGGGATTACAGGTGTGAACCACCACACTTGGCCTTTTTTTTTTTTGAAAAGAGTTTTTCTCTTGTTGCCCACGCTGTAGCGTGATGGTGAGATCTCAGCTCATTGCAGCCTCCACCTCCCAGGCTCAAGCGATTCTCCTGCCTCAGCCTGCCTAGTAGTAGGGATTACAGGCATTAGCCATCATGCCTGGCTAATTTTTATGTTTTTAGTAGAAACGGGGTTTCACCATCTTGGTCAGGCTGGTCTCAAACTCCTGACCTCAGATGAGCTGCTTGCCTTGGCCTCCCAAAGTTCTCGGATTGCAGGTGTAAACCACTGCCCCTGGCCCAAATTTTTATTTTTTATTTTTTGTGAGACAGAGTCTTGCTCTGTTGCCCAGGCTGGAGTGCAATGGCGCAATCTTGGCTCACTGCAGCCTCCACCTCCTGGGTTCAGGCAATTCTGCTGCCTCAGTCTCCCGAGTAGCTGGGATTACGGGCTCCTGCCACCACACCCAGCAATTTTCTTTTTATAGACGGAGTCTCACACTGTTGCCCAGACTGTAGTGCAGTGACACGATCTCTGCTTATTGCAATCTCTGCCTCCTGGGTTCAAGCAATTCTCCTGCCTCGGCCTCCCGAGTAGCTGGGACTACAGGCGTGCGCCACCACGCCCAGCTAATTTTTTTGCATTTTTATTAGAGACGGGATTTCACCATGTTGGCCAGGATACTCTCGATCTGACCTGGTGATCCACCTGCCTCAGCCTCCCAAAGTGCTGAGATTTCAGGCATGAGCCACCGTGCCCAGCCAATTTTTGTATTTTTAGTAGAGATGGAGTTTCACCATTTTGGCCAGGCTGGTCTCGAACTCCTGACCTCATGATCCACCTGCCTCGGCCTCCCAAAGTGCTGGGATTATAGGCAGGAGCCACCACGCCTGGCCAATTTTTATTTTTTTGTAGGATCTCACTATTTTTTCCAGGCTGATCTTGAACTCCTGGGCTCAAGTAATCTTCCCACCTCAGTCTCTTAAAGTGCTGGGATTATAGGCGTGAGCCGCCACGCCAGGCCTGTGGCTTTGTTATTTTCCACATAAGCCTTGCCATGGTTGGGCTTTCTTTGGATTTGAAGGAGGAGGTGGGAACCAGTGTTTTCCTGGATGGCCAGTGGTGGTCAGGGCGGCCTTGGGCTGCGAGGGGAGGGCTCTATGGCTGGTAGTGAGGAAGCTCCTTTCTGAGTGTCTGGGAGGAACAGGAGGCCCAGGAGTACTGGAGAATGGACTCCGGCTGCCAGGGCTGGTCCAGGGCAGGGCTTTGTCCCATGGCCAAGGCCTCACCCAGTGCCATGAGGACCCAGGCCCTATTAGGAGAAGGTGGCCCCATCCACAGAGGGGTTGCCCATGCAGCATTTCTCTGCCGGCTGTTTGAATGTGCTCTGCTCTCCCTGCAGCCCTCTGGACCCCAAGGCTGGACCCTACTGTGACACACCTACCATGCGGACACTCTTCAAACTCCTCTGGCTTACTCTGGCCTGCGGCCCTGTTCACACTACTCTGTCAAAGTCAGATGCCAAAAAAGCTGCCTCGAAGACGCTGCTGGAGAAGGTAGGGGTGGCCTGGGGAATCGAGGTGACTGCACTGGCTGAGGGCTGATCCATCATCTTCTCCTTTCTGTCCACTGGGGCCTGGAGCCAGGAGGCTCGAGGGGCTCAGCTCCTCACAGAGGCACCCGATGAGCTTGCAGCTGGCGGGCGGCCTGTGTGGTTCGGGGGCTCTGGGCAGTCAGCGCCTCTGAGTGAGCAGCCTCTGGAGCCAGGTTTTGAGGGTAAGCGGGGTGCATCCCCACTCACCCCACTTGGGGCTTATTTTGTTGTTTTTTGTTTTTTTTTTGAGATGGAGTCTTACTCTGTCACCAGGCTGGCGTGATCTTGGCTCACTGCAACCTCTGCCTCCCAGGTTCAAGGGGTTCTTCTCCCTCAGTCTCCCAAGTAGCTGGGACTACAGGTGGGCGCCATCACACCCAGCTAATTTTTGTATTTTTTAGTATAGATGCCGTTTCACTATGTTGGCCAGGATGGTCTCGATCTCTTGACCTCGTGATGCACCCACCTTGGCCTCCCAAAGTGCTGGGATTACAGGCATGAGTCACAGTACCTGGCCCTTTTTTGTTGCTGTTGCGACGGAGTATCGCTCTGTTGCTCAGGCTGGAGTGCAGTGACGCAATCTTGGCTCAGTGCAACCTCCACCTCCCGGGTCCAAGCAACTCTCCTGCCTCAGCCTCCCGAGTGGCTGGGATTACAGCATCCACCACCACACCGGCTAATTTTTGTATTTTTGGTAGAGATGGGGCTTCACCATGTTGGCCAGGCTGGTCTCGAACTCCTGACATCGTGATCCACCCTCCTCGGCCTCCCAAAGCGCTGGGAGTACAGGCCTGAACCACACTCCCGGCTGGGGCTTGTTTTCTGTTCAGTCTCCATCCTCACCTCTTGCTTAAAGCACCTGCATCTTCATGTTGCTGTGTCCATCATGGCCTTGAGCTGTGTTTGCCTCATGCTCTTTGGGCTGTTCCCCTGGGATGGCCCTGGAGCTTGCACCTGCAGGGGTGTGAACTCAGAGAGCCAGCCCTCAGCCCCAGCAGTCCCAATGCCACTGGCTGGACCCTGCCACAGGACTGTCCTGTGACTTAGTTCTGGACTGGCAGATGCTCTCTCTGCTGTCTGGGAGCAAATACACCACACAATGGGCATCTCTCTCTCACGGGGGCCCTTGGGGTGAGGTCAAGGGGAGGTTGAGCCAGGCCACGGAGTGTAGACAGAGACGAGTCGATAGCAGGATGGAGGGTTTCCAGGAGCAGAGGTGGGGGTCGGGGGAGGTGTGACATGGCAAGAAGAGGTCACATTGGCGGGGGTGGTGCCAGGCAGTGGTTGGCCAGCAGGGTGACTGGCATGTGCCTGGCATGTTGTTTTTTTTTTGGTTGAGACAGAGTCCCACTCTGCTGCTTAGGCTAGAGCGCAATGGCATGATCTCCGCTCACTCCTCTGCCTCTCAGGTTCAAGCAATTCTCCTGCCTCAGCCTCCCATGTAGCCGGGACTACAGGCATCCACCACCATACCTGGCTAATTTTTGTATATTTAGTAAACACGGGGTTTCACCATGTTGACCAGGCTGGTCTCGAACTCTGGACCTCAGGTGGTCCATCCACCCCTTGGCCTCCCAAAGTGCTGGGATAACAGATGTGAGCCACTGCGCCTGGCCCACCTGGCACATTCTTGTCCAGCAAAGGGTGTGGCCCTGGATGGGTGTAAGGTGGCCAGAGCTGGTCCTGACTGTCCACCCTCACATGCACGGAGGGAGCCGCTGTAGCCATCTGCCTGCCTGCCTTCCGTCCCGGAGCAAGGGTGGGAAAGGCCTGTACAGTCAGCCAGTGTCTGAACTGAGTTGCCTGCTGTGGCCTTGACCTCTCCATGCAAGGCCTGTACAGTCAGCCAGTGTCTGAACTGAGTTGCCTGCTGCGGCCTTGACCTCTCCATGCAAGGCCTGTGCAGTCAGCCAGTGTCTGAACTGAGTTGCCTGCTGCGGCCTTGACCTCTCCATGCAAGGCCTGTGCAGTCAGCCAGTGTCTGAACTGAGTTGCCTGCTGCGGCCTTGACCTCTCCATGCAAGGCCTGTGCAGTCAGCCAGTGTCTGAACTGAGTTGCCTGCTGCGGCCTTGACCTCTCCATGCAAGGCCTGTGCAGTCAGCCAGTGTCTGAACTGAGTTGCCTGCTGCGGCCTTGACCTCTCCATGCAAGGCCTGTGCAGTCAGCCAGTGTCTGAACTGAGTTGCCTGCTGCGGCCTTGACCTCTCCATGCAAGGCCTGTGCAGTCAGCCAGTGTCTGAACTGAGTTGCCTGCTGCGGCCTTGACCCTCTCCATGCAAGGCCTGTGCAGTCAGCCAGTGTCTGAACTGAGTTGCCTGCTGCGGCCTTGACCTCTCCCTGCAAGGCCTGTGCAGTCAGCCAGTGTCTGAACTGAGTTGCCTGCTGCGGCCTTGACCCTCTCCCTGCAAGGCCTGTGCAGTCAGCCAGTGTCTGAACTGAGTTGCCTGCTGCGGCCTTGACCCTCTCCCTGCAAGGCCTGTGCAGTCAGCCAGTGTCTGAACTGAGTTGCCTGCTGCGGCCTTGACCCTCTCCATGCAAGGCCTGTGCAGTCAGCCAGTGTCTGAACTGAGTTGCCTGCTGCGGCCTTGACCCTCTCCATGCAAGGCCTGTGCAGTCAGCCAGTGTCTGAACTGAGTTGCCTGCTGCGGCCTTGACCTCTCCATGCAAGGCCTGTGCAGTCAGCCAGTGTCAGAACTGAGTTGCCTGCTGCGGCCTTGACCTCTCCATGCAAGGCCTGTGCAGTCAGCCAGTGTCTGAACTGAGTTGCCTGCTGCGGCCTTGACCTCTCCATGCAAGGCCTGTGCAGTCAGCCAGTGTCTGAACTGAGTTGCCTGCTGCGGCCTTGACCTCTCCATGCAAGGCCTGTGCAGTCAGCCAGTGTCTGAACTGAGTTGCCTGCTGCGGCCTTGACCTCTCCATGCAAGGCCTGTGCAGTCAGCCAGTGTCTGAACTGAGTTGCCTGCTGCGGCCTTGACCTCTCCATGCAAGGCCTGTGCAGTCAGCCAGTGTCTGAACTGAGTTGCCTGCTGCGGCCTTGACCTCTCCATGCAAGGCCTGTGCAGTCAGCCAGTGTCTGAACTGAGTTGCCTGCTGCGGCCTTGACCTCTCCATGCAAGGCCTGTGCAGTCAGCCAGTGTCTGAACTGAGTTGCCTGCTGCGGCCTTGACCTCTCCATGCAAGGCCTGTGCAGTCAGCCAGTGTCTGAACTGAGTTGCCTGCTGCGGCCTTGACCTCTCCATGCAAAGCCTGTACAGTCAGCCAGTGTCTGAACTGAGTTGCCTGCTGTGGCCTTGACCTCTCCATGCAAGGCCTCCAGGTCAGCAGCCCTGTGTTGATCCAGACACTCGGTTACTGGCTGAATGGAAAGGACTTGCTGGGTGCAGTTCCGTGTCTACACTGAGGACAGGACAGATGACTGACAACTTTTTCTTGTTCCTTTTATTTCAGAGTCAGTTTTCAGATAAGCCAGTCCAAGACCGGGGTTTGGTGGTGACGGACCTCAAAGCTGAGGACGTGGTTCTTGAGCATCGCAGCTACTGCTCGGCCAAGGCCCGGGACAGACACTTTGCTGGAGATGTACTGGGCTACGTCACTCCAGTAAGTCGGCGGCCTCCGCTGACGGCCTCCTCTGACCAGTCAGCGACGGGGGTCTGTCTTCCGCTCTCCCTGGGCCTGTGACGGCCTCCTCTGACCAGTCAGCAACGGGGGTCTGTCTTCCGCTCTCCCTGTGACGGCCTCCTCTGACCAGTCAGTGACGGGGGTCTGTCTTCCGCTCTCCCTCGGCCTGTGATGGCCTCCTCTGACCAGTCAGCGACGGGGGTCTGTCTTCCACTCTCCCTGTGACGGCCTCCTCTGACCAGTCAGCGACGGGGGTCTGTCTTCCGCTCTCCCTGTGACGGCCTCCTCTGACCAGTCAGCAACGGGGGTCTGTCTTCCGCTCTCCCTGTGACGGCCTCCTCTGACCAGTCAGCGACGGGGGTCTGTCTTCTGCTCTCCCTGGGCCTGTGACGGCCTCCTCTGACCAGTCAGCAACGGGGGTCTGTCTTCCGCTCTTCCTGGGCCTGTGACGGCCTCCTCTGACCAGTCAGTGACGGGGGTCTGTCTTCCACTCTCCCTGTGACGGCCTCCTCTGACCAGTCAGTGACGGGGGTCTGTCTTCCACTCTCCCTGTGACGGCCTCCTCTGACCAGTCAGTGACGGGGGTCTGTCTTCCACTCTCCCTGTGACGGCCTCCTCTGACCAGTCAGTGACGGGGGTCTGTCTTCTGCTCTCCCTGGGCTGCTGCTGCTGTGAAGCTACAGGGAGAGATGGCTTCCTGGAGATGTCGGAGTATGAGGCGTTGGGCTTCTCTCCAGGGCTTGCTGTGGGGACCTCTGGGTTCCCGCCTGAATCCAGAGGTGGGCCCTCAGGTTTTGTGGTCAGGAAGCGGGTGTGCTTCCTCGGCCAGGGACGGGGAGGTTCTCACACCCAGCCTCCTCTCCCCTTGCTGTTCCCAGCTGCCGGCTTGCAGCCGTGGTGTGCGCTAGCTCAGGGCGGGGCTTGAGACGAGCACCAGTCACTTCTTTTGGTGAAGGGATATCGTGGCCTGGGTCCCAGGCTGTGAGCGGCAGTCCAGAGTCGGGGAGGGATACCCCAGACCAGGAGCTGATGTCAGTCAGCGCTGAGAGCTGTCTACACTGGCCGGCCCTGGGCACGTGCAGAGCCACCAGAATGACAGCACCATGGTGAGGCAGGGGCTCGCTCACCTGTCCTCCGTCTGATGTCTCCGCCCTTTGTCAGTGGAACAGCCATGGCTATGATGTCACCAAGGTCTTCGCGAGCAAGTTCACGCAGATCTCACCCGTCTGGCTGCAGCTGAAGAGACGTGGCCGTGAGATGTTTGAGGTCACGGGCCTCCATGACGTGGACCAAGGTTCTCATCCTTCCTGCTTGACTGTGCTTGCCCCACAGGCTGAAAGGGTGTGAGTGCGAGAGCAGGTGTGTGTTTGTGTGTGTGTGTGTGTGTGTGTAAGTGTGAGACCGATGATGTGGGAGAGGAGAGATTGTGTGTCAGATGTGACTGTGGGTGTGGACATGTTGAAGTGTGTTTGATGACTGCAAGGCCCATGCCCTCACCCCTGTGGCTGAGCCTGGAGGGCAGGCCCATGGTGTGGGCTGGGACTAGGTAGGAAGGTGAGTGGGGCAGGGCAGGGCTGAGTAGAGGGCCTGAGGTGGTCGCCACTGTGCCACCCTCTACAAGGCCAACTTGGTGCCTCGGAGTGGTCTGCCCAACTCTGCTCCATGGTGCAGGTGGCTGTGAGGTGGGTCTTCCCCGCGCCTCCGGGTAGCACCCTGAATGTGCAGGACACACTCTGCGATGACTCAGGCAGCCTCTGGGCAGTGAAGGGCACAGGCTGTTGGCTTCTCCTCCTCTGTCCCTCCCCTAGCAATTTTCACTCTGTGCCAGGAAGCAGGGTGGGGTTCAGGCAGGGGCTGTCTCCCGGTGGCATATCCTGATGACTTCTGCCCAGGTTTACATGACCACGCCTTGTGTTCGGCTTGGACAGAGACGTGGCAGGGGAAGTGTTAGCCGGTTTTGGAGTTCAAGAACAGGAGTGCTTTCCCCTGACACTGAGAAAACCGTGCGGAGATGATGGAGTGTCAGCCAGTGACAGGCCTGGCGGGTCCGGCCACCCCTCAGCTCAGAGAAACCCTGACCTTCCCCAGGCCCTGGGATGCAGCTGCCTGTACCCCTGGCCAGCCACAGGCTCTGAGCTATCCCAGCTCAGGGAAGGCAAGCTCAGAGCTGCTCTGCAGGTTCAGGAGGCGGCCTTGGCCAGGAGGCGGTGGGGTGAGGAAGCGGGTGCGCAGGGCTGCCCTGGGCCGGGGAGGGTGGGTTCTCACACCCACCTCCCCCACCGCCTTGCCGTTCCCGTTGCATATCGTGCGGCTGCCATGTTTCCGCCTCGGGTGGGCTGGGTCTTTGGCTGGGCGTGTGTCCCTGGGCTGACTGTCCCCTCCACGTCCCACAGGGTGGATGCGAGCCATCAGGAAGCATGCTAAGGGCCTGCAGATAGGTGAGTCCAGCAGGCCGGGAGTGGAGGCCGGGATGACACAACTTCCGAGGGTGGACAGGTGGGCTCTGTGGTCTCCCCATGTTCCTGATCATCCAACTCTGGCACAGGTCATTCCGGCTGCTCAGAGGTGAGGCTGGCCCTGGCCTGGCATTCACAGCCCTTGGTCTGGCTGGAGTCCTGGGCTCTGCCCACACAGGCTGTAGCCCGCCAAAGCCAGGCCTCCTTGGCTGATGGCGTTGCCCTCACTTCCCCCTCCATTTCTTCTTTCCTTCACCTGATGAGCCCTATTGGGGCAGCTGGTGCCAAGTCCTGGGCTCGGCCTGAGGGTGATGCTGACCCTGGCCCACCTGTGCCCCTGTAGCTCACGGCTGGGGAGGAAGGGGCATGTGTCCCCACATCCAGTGGCAGCCTCAGAGGCAGTGAATTAAGAGTGTGGGTTGCTGAGGGAGAGGCTCTGGGAGATGCTAGGAGCAGGTGATGGGGCTGAGCTGAAACAGCCGGAGTCTGTCCCTGCTGCCCTCCTATAAGGTGGAGCCACTCCCATGCTGAGCCCTACGGGGAGCTGGTGTCTGGACAGCAGGATCATCAGCATCTGCTCGCTCCTTTGCCACCGTCCCTCCCTTTCCAGCCTGTGAGGCTTTGGGACATCCTCTCTGGACACATGGCTGCTCCAGGTGGCCTCCCTGCCCATCATTGTGTGCTCTCGATTCCCTTGGGAGGCCAAGGGAATGCGCCTTTGAGGGCAGCAAGCAGCGGGTGCCCTCCAGCATTTCCCAGCCCTGGCCCCTGTACGTGTCCGTTGCCCCCGCAGTGCCTCGGCTCCTGTTTGAGGACTGGACTTACGATGATTTCCGGAACGTCTTAGACAGTGAGGATGAAATAGAGGAGCTGAGCAAGACGGTGGTCCAGATGGCAAAGGTGAGGCCTGTGTGCTGCTCCAGACTCCGAGCATGGCCCCAGCCCACCTGGCCCCGCCCCAGCCCCTCCTGGCCCAGCACCTCCCCACCTGGCCCTGCCCCACCGCACCCACAGCCCCTCCTGGCCCCGCCCCCAGCCCCACCTGGCTGGCTGGCTGGGCCTCCACGAGGCCTGCACTCAGCTTCCCTGGCTTCTCCGGCTTCTCCCTGGGCACCTTCTGGTGCAGCCTGCATCTTCCAGGGAAGGCAGTGTCCGCGGCTGCTGCTCACTTTCTCTGATGCTGCTCACTGGTCCTCTGATGGTCCCCGGCATCAGTGCTGGGACCCAGGCATAGGAGGCTTGTCTGTTGGGCCAGGTGCTTCCCTTGGGCAAAGCCCAGCTGCCTGCTGCCCTCCGGCAAGGGGACCCAGCCCTGATGGCTGCCAGTGTGTTTGGGCTATAAGGGTCAGGTAGCCCTCAGGCTCCCTGGGTGGGGTTGGGGGAGGCGCATGGGTGGGCGGGATGCATGAGAGCACGGGCCCCTCCGCTCCTGTTCCTCTGGGACCCCCACGCTTCCTCCTCCAGACAGGTGCTTCTGGGCATACAGCCCAGGCTTGGGTCTGGCCTCGTGAGTGAGCAGGCCGTGTCCTGGCCATGTAGGCGAAGGAGGCGGGCTTGTCTTTTCACCCCTCCTCACCTGTGACTGCTGCTTTCAGAACCAGCATTTCGATGGCTTCGTGGTGGAGGTCTGGAACCAGCTGCTCAGCCAGAAGCGCGTGTGAGTGGCCCAGGAGGTGGTGGGCGGCCCTCGTCCTGGCCCTGGTGTTTGGGGGAGGCTGGAGGAAGGAGTATAGGGAGTCGCGTTGGGAGGGCCTTCCTTCCAGTCCCCGAACCCAGGGGCAGGATGGGGCTGCACGGTGGGAGGGCCTTCCTTCCACAGTCCCGGAACCCGGGGGCAGGATGGGCCTGCACGGTGGGAGGGCCTTCCTTCCAGTCCCCGAACCCAGGGGCAGGATGGGGCTGCACGGTGGGAGGGCCTTCCTTCCACAGTCCCGGAACCCGGGGGCAGGATGGGCCTGCACGGTGGGAGGGCCTTCCTTCCAGTCCCCGAACCCAGGGGCAGGATGGGGCTGCACGGAAGATGGAAGCCTGCTCAGGAAAGTGGAAGCAGCCTGTGCAGGTGTCTTTGCAGGGTGGCCCCCCACTTTGGCAGAACAGAGAGGGTGGTTGCTTCAGGTGAGTGGGCTTACTGCTTGGGCAGGACTGAGATAGGGCCATTCCTCAGGGCTGTGGCCAGTCCAGTCAAGACGTGGGGGGCCGGCCGTAGCACTCCCTCAGGCCTCCTTTTGCCACATCAGAGCCTGGCCCGCCGCTGTATCTGGGGTGGAGGCTAGGGGTGCTGAGACAGCCTTGTGTCTGGGCTCCTGACAGGTCATTAACATCAGGGTGGGAGGGCAGGAGGCGGCGGGGGTTGCCGAGCAGGAGAGGCTGCAGCAGGGAAGGTCGGGTGGGAGCAGCCTGGGGCTCCTTGCATCCAGACTCCTGCAGGAAGGTGGGGAGCTGCTGGTGGCAGGAGCAGGCGGTATCCAGGCTCCTCAGAGGAGCTTGGCAGATTCCTTTGGGTGTTCTGCTGCCTGGAAGCTGCCTCGGTACAGTCCTACCCCGACCGCCACTTGGACCCCAGCCCCCAGCATGCCGGGCCCAAGGCTGGTCTCGGCAGGTCCTGGCCCCTTGCACTGGGCCCTGGACATGGGTTTGGGGCAGGTTTTCCTGCGGGCTTCTTGGCAATGTCCTTAGCAGGGATGTTGCTGTGTCTGCTCCCTCCTCAGCTCTGGGTCGGCCCCTTACGGTTGTGCCCATGCCTAGAGAGCTATGATAAGGGCACTCAGAGCCACTGGTACCAGCAGCTGGCAGGATGAGGGGGCTGTCAAGAGGAGCACTCTGGGTGATGCTGGCACCCATGGCAGCTGCGGCCCACGCTGCTTCTGGGCCCATATCATCTCCTGGGGCGCTGGGTAGACCTGACTCAGACGTGTCCTCCCTGAAGGCCAGCTCTGGGCGATGCCGTGAGCCCTCCTGTGGGAGGACACTGAGGCTCCCTGGGCCCCTCACAGAGTGGCTGGGGGCACCTTTTGGCCCTCAGATCTGGTGTTGCCCAGAAGAAAGCCATCCCAGCACTGTCCTGGGGCGCTGTGGGTACCTGCAGACGGCACAGACGCCATAGGCGGGAGCCAGGCAGGAGTCCCCCAGGTAGGCTCAGCTTCCCCAGCCATCTGGGCATGGCCTGCTCTGCTCACTGGGCTCTGCTGTTTCAGGGGCGGGGGTAGCATCCTCCTTGACCACCACTTCTAAGTGATGTGCAGTGCATGGCAGCCTCTGGCACCCACAGAGTCGTGGACACTGAGGAGCTGCAGGGGCCTGAGGACCGGGAGCCCCAGGACTGCTCCCCACTGAGGACTGTGCCAGCATTGCAGCTGGCAGAGCTAACACCAGATCATCTGGGCCAGTTACCAGGAATTGATGGGGGCTTAGCTTGGAAAATGACAGTCCCATTTGGGCCATGTCAGGGAAACAGGAGCTGCCACCATGCAGCAGCTGCATGTGCCAGGCCCTGGTCCTGGCACCATTAGGAGCACCGGGGCCTTAGGGTACGGGCTGAGGAACCAGCAGCCCCTTATGGCCTAACCCGTTCTCACTGAGCCTGGCAGACCCTTGTGCTGGAGTGGGCAGGACCTGGAGTCAGCGGGGGCCAGCTTTTGCCCTGGCCTTGGTCCTGACTCCTCGACAGATAGGGCTGCTCCCAGGGACCTGCAGTGAGTGAGTCTTCCCCAGCGTGGACACGTCACCCTGAACCCAGCTTTGCAGCAGTGTGAGCTCTAGGGCAGTTTCTGCAGAGCAGACCCGTGGGCACCAGTGTGTACACATGGCAGGCTGGAGGTCCTGACGGCAGCTCCCAGGCCACGCTAGGAGGGAGGCTAGTGCTGTCCTTTGGGGAACACTGCCAGCCTGCTCTGAGATGCCCCTGCCTCCACCTCCAGGGGACAGAGGAGGTCTGCCTGCTGCTCCGTCTGGCCCCCAGCCCAGTGCCCTGCCCTCTCCTTTTCTGAGCCACACCAGGTAGGGGTGGCCCTTGGAGTGTCTTGTGGCCACCCTGGGGTCAGTGTCCTGGACTTGCTGGGGGCGTTTTCTCACCTGCCATGTAATTTTGTTTTGTTTTGAGATGGAGTCATGCCCTGTTGCCAGGCTAGAGTGCAGTGACACAGTCTTGGCTCACTGTAACCTCCACCTCCTGGGTTCAAGCAATTCTCCTGCCTCAGCCTCCTGAGTAGCTGGGACTACAGGCACGTGGCTACTTTTTGTATTTTTACTAGAGACAGGGTTTTGCCATGTTGGCCAGGCTGGTCTTGAACTCCTGACCTCAGGTGATCTTCCTGCCTCAGCCTCCCAAAGTGCTGGGATTACAGGCCTCCCAAAGTGCTGTGAGCTACCAGGCCTGGCCTTTTTTTTTTTTTTTTTTAACCTGCTATGTCTTTAGATGTCTGAAATGTGATGTGGATACAAGGGGCTATCTCTGGTTGTTTGAGCCCCTCTTTCTGGGGGTCCCTGGGGTGCTGCACAGGCCCCCACTCTGGGGGCCCCGGAGTGTGAGGAATTCCCTGGGTGGACCCTGTGGGGCATGAGCCGTGTTGTTGGGGCTGTGTCCAGAGACCGGCGGGAAGTTCCTACAGAGGGACTCCCCTGCCCTACAGGGAGTCTGTCTGAGGACGGGCCCCACCCCCTCCCGGAGGCAGTGGGTGTCGGGAACCTGGGAGGTGCCAGCACTGCTGACTCCGCCTCTCGGCTCTTGCAGGGGCCTCATCCACATGCTCACCCACCTGGCCGAGGCGCTGCACCAGGCTGGGCTGCTGGCCATTCTGGTCATTCCACCCGCCATCACCCCCGGGTAGGTGCCGCTGTTGAGGTGTGGGGGTGGCTGTGGAGGGGTCTGGGGTCGGGGCAGCCCGTGCAGGATGTCAGCCAGGGGCCCAGCACCTCCTGCTCACACCCAAACCCATCTGCATACAGACTTCAGCTGCCGCACACACAGGGGTGACCCAGAGGGGACAGGCTCTTGGCAGCCGGCCTCCTGCTTTCCTGCCTGTCAGAGGTTGGAGACTCCCTCCCCCGCTGGACATATCAAGACTGCTATGAAGGCCCTTGAGTGGAGACAAACTCCCAGATGGGCCCTGGAGCCCTGAAATGTTTGGTCATTGAGGCCAAGTGTACCCCCCTGCGCCCGAGGGAGATTAGGCCGAGGCAGGGACGGCCACCGGGGCGAGGCCCTGCCCAGCTCTGTGAGGCGGCTCTTCTGGAACCCAGAACAGGGGGCAGAGTGCCAGGCACTCCTGTGGGAGCCAGGAGCGTCTCCCCTGTGCCAGGCACAGAGAAGGCTCCAAGTTAGCATGGGTGTCCCAGGGGCAGACCTGGGGGCTGAGTGGATAAAAGCAGACTGAGTTGGGGGCTGGCTTAGCTGGGGCACCCCACGGGACTCTGCCCAGGATCCGCCAGCTGTTGAGGGGCAGCGCCTCAGGCAGACACTGGGCTTCCCAGCCTGCCTCTCTGGAAGGAAGCTGCCGGCCCTCCTACCTCTGCCGCCTTCTCTTTCTCCAGTGGCAGGGGTGACTGCGGGCCACTCACCATGTGTGGTTGAGTGTGCCCCCAAACCGGGGGATGGCTAAAGGGACACAGAAGAGCCAGTATGTGCTCACCCGCACCTGCCACCCTGCTGATGGCTGTCCCAGCACAGGCCGGCCACACCCTCGGGGCAGCACAGCCCTGGCCACCCGCTGGGCTGAAATGCAGCTTGCTGGCCTCCTTCATTGCACGGTCCACCGACTTTTCTCTCCAAGCTTTCCAGGGCTCTGTGCTGATGAGTGTGGGCTGCAGCTGGGCGAGGCAGTGCCGGGGCGGACGGCAGTGTGTCCTGCAGGCCAGGTTTCAGGCCCGTGCCGCCGTCCCTGCCATCATGGGCAGCTTCCTCCCCTGGAGTGGGGCCGGCTGTGCTCAGAGCCTTCTGGCTCCCAGCATAACACAGTTCCTCGTTCCTGGTGGGCTCTGACTGCCCCCTCGATGGAAGGCTCTGCAGAGTGGAAAGCGGAAGTGGTGCTGAGGGCTGAGCCTTCACACGGACCCAGTATTGTGCAGACGGGACTCCCTCTGCCTGCGACTAAGCTCTAGGGAGCCTCTCCCGTCTGTGGCCACTGCTCTGTGTCCTGGTCCTCCATCTCCCTTACGTGTCCGCTGGGCTGACCTGTGGGTGGTGCTGGGGGGAGGGCCTGGCTCTGCCTCAGTGGTTTCCACTCTCATAGCCCAGCAGCATCACCCTCCCCAGCAAGAACAGGTCCAGGTTCAGATCTGAGGTCTCACCTGTGTTCCGGGATCCGGGCCTGCGTCATCCCCCACTCTACATCTTCTATTTCGTTTCTTTCTTTTTTTTTTTTGAGTCAGAGTTTCGCTCTTGTTACTCAGCCTGGAGTGCAATGGCACAATCTCGGCTCACCGCAACCTCCGCCTCCTGGGTTCAGGCAATTCTCCTGCCTCAGCCTCCTGAGTAGCTGGGATTACAGGCACGCCCCGCCATGCCCAGCTAATTTTTTGTATTTTTAGTAGAGACGGGGTTTCACCATGTTGACCAGGATGGTCTCGATCTCTTGACCTCGTGATCCACCCGCCTCGGCCTCCCAAAGTGCTGGGATTACAGGCCTGAGCCACCGCGCCCAGCTACATCTTCTTTTTCTTTTCTTTAAGATGGAGTCTCGCTCTGTTGCCCAGGCTGGAGTGCAGAGGTGCAATTTCATCTCACTGCAACCTCCAACTCCCAGGCTCAAGTGATCCTCCCACCTCCACGTCCCAAGTAACTGGGACCACAGGCACATGCCACCACACCCACCTAATTTTTGTAATTTTAGTAGAGATGGGGTTTTACCGTGTTGCTCAGTCTGGTTTCAAACTCCTGACCTTAGGTGATCCACAAGCTTCTGCCTCCCAAAGTGCTGGGGTTACAGGCATCAGCCACCATGCCCGGCTTCTTTTTTTTTCTTTCCTTTTTTTATTTTGTTTTGAGACAGGGTCCAACTCTGTCACCCAGGCTGGAGTGTAGCGGCATGATCTCAGCTCACCGTAACCTCCGCCTCCCAGGCTCAAGTGATCCTCCCACCTCAGCCTCCTGAGAAGCTGGGACCACAGGTGCGTCCCACTATACCCAGCTAAGTTTTGTATTTTTCTGTAGAAATGAGGTTTTGCCATGTCGGCCAGGCTGGTCTTGAACTCCTGATCTCAAGTGATCCTCCCGCCTCATCCTCCCAAGCCACCGTGCCCAGGCTTTTCTGATGTGAGACTCTTATGTCTGACACTTACGTCGGATCTGTGTTGTGAGGGTTTGAAGGGAGTGGCTGGGAGGACTTTGCAGGCCTGGGGCTGGGAGAAATTCCTCAAGGTGGCAGCTACTCCTTGTCCAGAGCCTTGGGCCTGGCCACCTCTGTGAGGCTCCTGGGTCACCCTCTGTGCTTAGGGAGCTACAGGAGCAGCTCTTGGTGGGGACCAGCTCAGGAGCCTGGGGTAGTTTCTTAGGCCGGGGCAGAGGGACAGGGGGCCTGCCTTCTGCTGGAGGCTGCCTCTGCCTGAGCTTCTGGCCCTAGGCAGGAAGTGGGCAGTCAGAGCTGGGCCAGGCCCCTGCCCCTCACCCCACAGTAACCAAAGCTTGCAGCTCCCTTTGCAGGGCGCTGGTGGGGGTGGCAGCTGTAGGGTGGGATGCAGGGCTGGGGCTGGGGGCCGCTTTGACCACGATGGGGGCAGGGCCAAGGCCTGCGGTGGGGATCCCCGGGGACGTGGGACCCAGCTGGGTGGAGAGCTGACTTCCCTGCAGAGGTCAGGAGGACTGTTTTCTCATGTTTATCCACCCTGAGGGAAGAGCCGCCTGCTGCAGAGGAGCCTCGTAAATGCCCCTCCCCGATGCTTTTTCAGCAGAACATAATCCTGCTTGTCATTCACCTCAAGAGCCTCTCCCTTTCCAGGGCCACTGTCTGGGGAACAATAGTTCCGGGAGGGAGGGAGCTGCGAGCAGCAGGGAGGGGCGGCCGCCAAATGCAAATTCATCGTGTCCTTTGTCAGCAGACCCCAGGGCATCTGGTCCTGGAACTGGGCGCTGTGCTGACCTCCAGCCCTGCTCCCAAGGTCACAGTCTGAACAACGGAGGAGATCCAGAGGCAGAGCCATAGCGTAAACCCCACAGGCCAGGGGACCAGCAGGCTCCCCAGGTGTCCATGTGGTGGTACATCCTTGCGTGGGGAGCGGAACCCCTGGGTTTGCCTCCAGCTGGCCTCATGTTTTCTGGGCACCCTTAGCTACTGGGGCCCCCTTGGGTCCAGGGGGCTGATCTCAGCAACCCAGGAAGGGCTGCTTTCCTTCCTGGCCCTGCTGGTGCCATTGGTGGCTTTGTAGGCAGTGGTCCTCTCTGAGGTGGGTGGGGCCGCATCTCTGGCCAGCTCCTCCAGCCCCCATGGTTTAGGGCAGGCCATCACTGTACGTGGTACCCGACTCAGCAGTCAGAGAAAGGCCATCTCTGGACCCCCAGCACATTTGCACAGAGGCCCAGCTCCTATCCACCTGCCCTTTGCCTGCAGCCTCAGGCTGGGGCTGGCCGTGTGCTGGCCTTGTGTGTTGAGGCCTCCTGGGGACTGTAGCACCCTGTGCAGTGTGGATAGACCGAAGTCCAGGCTGAAATCAGGCCCCAGAGGGCTGAAGGGTGCTGGCCAGCCAGACAGGGAGAGGGCCAGTCAGAAGCCATCATGACGGGGTGAGAAGGGAGCCCCCAGGGCTGAGCAGGCCGGCACAGAAGACGAGATTCAGGGCTATGGGGAGCAGGTTTAGAAATCCCCGACAGGTGGGCAGAGGGGGAGGGGAGCTGTTAAGACCCCTTGGGACAGTCTGTCGGCAGAGGAGCAGGTGTGGGCACTGGCTGCTGGGGGCAGATGCCCTGAGCGTGAGAAGTTGTGTGGACAGTGATGCCAGCATCTGTTAGGGTGGGGACTGGTATTTCCTCAGGGCTGCTGTGAGGCCTGGCAGTGATGCCACCATTTCTGTTAGGAACGGGGAATGGTATTCCCTTGGGGCTGCTGTGGGGCCAGACGAAATGGTGACCATAGGCTGAGGCCACGCCGACGTGGAGCCAACGCCCCTTTTGCGTCGACTGCGACTGCAGATACCACCTGGAGGTGGCAGTTGGTCGGCCGAGGGAAGAGGGGCCGTCTGCCATGTGGGACCAGTATCAGGACCAAGGTGGGGGACTGGGGGTCTCAGGGAGGTCGCAGGTAGAACGTGGGAGTCATGCTGTGCTGGAGGGACAGTGTGGGTACGTGGCAGGAGGCTGTGGCTCACTCGCCTCACTGTTCCCTTGGTGTCTGGGAGGACACTGTTCTGGAGGCTGCAGCCACCCCTGTTCTGGGGTCCACATGGCTGAGAGACCTGGTCAGGCCCTGGCCTGGGATTGCTTGTTCCCTCTTTCTGGAAAGACGGAAAGGAGGGGTGACTTGGGGAGGAGAGTGTGAAGCAGCCAGCTGGGCACTGCCGGGGTGCCGGGATGCTAGAGTGCACAGCAGCCTGTCTCAGCACGAAGCTCGACGCCCGGGCGTCCAGCCATCTGGAGGAGCACTGGTGTTGGCATGGGCCTGGGTCGGGTCGAGGCTGAGTGGGCACTCACCTTCCTTGCCACTGCCTGCATGGGGCCCGCCCAGGACATGGGAGGCAGGAGGCAGGAGGCAGGAGGCAGGCAGCTGGCTGCGATGAACATGTTTTCCTACTGTCCTCCCTGGGCGTTCATTCCTCAGAAATGATTTCAAAACATGGTATTTTCGGTGTGAGCAGTAATTCCTGTTCATCAGAAGTCACACCGTGTCTAATCCGTGGCAAGCTGTTACTTCGTCGCTCAGCCATGGCAATCCCCTCTTGTCCGGGTGCCACGGGGCACAGAGACAAATGGCTCTGCTGCGGGCTGTCGCAGGTGTGGGTGAGGGACACAGGCTGGGGAGGGGTGGTCCTGGCAGCAGCCCCTGCGCAGCCTGTCTTCCTCACAGGTAGGAGGAGGTCCACGTTCCTAGGTGGTCCCCAGGGCCAGCGCCACGTGGGGGTATGGCTGGACCATGGGCCCAGGCCTGGTGTCCTCCCTTCTCTCCCATTGAGGGCCACCGTGAGCTGCTCCCGCCTCGACGGGGCCTGCCTCGTCCTTGCTGTTGTGTTACCACCTTTACAGCCTGAGGACCGTTCCCAGCCTGTGGCTGTGGTTGGTCCTGGCTATAGCAGAGTTGTGGGGTCCGTGGGCAGCTATATGAGCCCTGAAGGGAAATGTGGATCGTGCCACATGCATGTCACATGTTGGGTGCACTGAGGGGGTCAGTGTGGAGCCACGTCCTGGCGGAACCGTCCCCTCCTGCTTGGGGATGCATTTCTCGTGGAGGCCTGGGGGCATTTGTTGGTGGTTTCTGTGTCACATTCAGTAGCTGGTGGGAGTCAGATCCTAGACACGTGGTCTCATCTACAAGGCCTTGTGGGTGAAGCCAGCTCTACCAGGAATGCCTGTTGTGGCCAAGGCTATGAGGTGGGGGGGGAGGGGCACGGACGTGGTGGGGGCGTGGCAGCTCCATGGATGTGGGGGAGGCACAGGAGGCCACATGTCTGATAGCGTGTGAAGCAGGACAGGGTGCTTGGGAGGGCATTGTGGGCACGCGTGGGGGTGGTCGGTCTGTGGGACAGGCCCCTGCAGAGCGGAAACTGCGCTGAGAGGGCTGCCGTGAGATGGGCGGAGGAGCAGTTGAAGGGCTGGGGAGTCATGCCGGCCACAGTCTAGGCCAGGTCTGGTGGCGTGTGCCTGTAGTCCCAGCTACTCGGGAGGCTGAGGTGGGAGGATCACTTGAGCGCGGCAGGTTTTGAGGCTGTAGTGAGCCAAGGTCATGCCACTGCACTCCAGCCTGGGCAACAGAGCAAGACCCTCAAAAGCAGAAGAGAGGAAAGGAAAGAAAGCAACAAGGACCCCAGAGAAAGGCGGGCAGGAGACCTGGATTCTGAACCACGAGAGGCCACAGTAGATACGTGCATGTAGCTGGGCAGGCCAGGAGATGCTCAATCTCGTTATTCATGCGGGAAGCGCAAATGAAAACCACGGGGAGATCGCAGCCCAGGAGCAGCCAGGCCGGGATGGAATCACGCAACAGCCCGGCATCAGTCCACAGGCCGCCACGTGCTGTGGGGCTGCGAGCCAGGGTTTCTGTGTGGGAGGGGCTGGGGGCCGCCTGGGACCGACAGAGCTCGCCCTCCAGCGAGGCCTGCTGTCTGCTGCATTCTCACGTAGCAGAGAGCTGTGGTGTCTCTTCTCGTCAGGACTAACTCCACCGCGGGTCCCATCATCGCTGCCTTGTCTAACCCTAATCACCTCCTCAAGACCCCCTCTCCAGAAACCATCCGGTCGGTGGGTAGGTCTTCAACATAACCGTTTGTGGGGACACGGCACCCTGTCCACAACAAGGCTGACTGATGGTCTTGCTCTGTCGCCCAGGCTGGAGTGCAGTGCAGTTGCACCGTCATGGCTCACTGCAGCCTCCACCTCCTGGGCTCAAGCCATCCTCCCACCTCAGCCCCGCAGCCAGCTGGGACTACAGGCACACACCGCCATACCTGGCTAACTTTTAAATTTTTTTGTGGAGACAGTCTTACTGTGTTGCCCAAGCTGGTCTCACCTCCTGGGCTCAAGAGATCTACCCTTCTCAGCCTCCCCAAATGCTGGGATTATAGGTGTGAGCCATCGCACCCAGCCATTTTTCCTCTTTTGAACCAATTAAAAAGGCAAGAGGATTGCTTGAGCGCAGAAGTTCAAGGTTGCAGTGAGACAGGATTGTGCCGCTGCATTCCAGCCTGGGTGACACAGAGACGCCATCACAAAATAAGAAAAACGACCTTGGGTGTGGGTGAGAGCACCTGGGTGGAGGCCTTGGCCCAGCGGGAGGCTGCAGGGTGGGGAGGGTCCTGTGGACACCTGGATTTGGGGCTGCGGCCTTAGGGGCTCCTGGCTGTAGGGGGGCCCAGACACTGAGGGAGGCCACTGGGAGGTGACAGGCATAGTGCTGGGAGGTCTTTGTTGGGGTTCCAGGGAGGCTGACCATGCCTGAGCAGTGAGGCTGGGCAGGCAGGGCTCCAGGGGACCATGGATGATGCCTCATGTCCCTGCAGACTCTGGGGCCTGGGTCTCATGGTGCCCCCCAGAGGAGGGAGGCCCGGACCTTGGACCTGGCAGACTCAAGGCAGGGGCTGGGATGAAGCTGCATATCTGTAGGGGGCTCCTCAGACCTGCCAGGCGGGTCCAGGGATCTGCAGGGCCATCTTTGGCCCTCACGCCCCTGAGAGAGGCTCCAGCACTGAGGCCCCTGGCGTGGTCCATATTTGGGAGCCCAGTGACCTTGAGCAGAGGAGGGGTCACTGCCTCACAGGGACCCATCTTGCTTCTGTGAGTGCCTCTCCTCCGCCGCACCCCACCCTGTGTCCTGCTGCCGTGAAGGCCCTCAGCCCTCAGCGTTGACCTTCGTGTGCCCCTCCCGTCTCCCTCTGCTTACAGACCTGGTGTGGAGTGGCCATCGGCGAGCACCCAGCTGTCCCTGGGCCAGGCAGGAGGGCTGCCCCAGAAAACACTGGTCCCCAGTGGATCTAGTTCAGGAAGGCGGGTCCCCAAGGGAAGGGCTGCCATCCCGAGATGGCCCAGGGTGCTTCCTCCTCAGTGCCCATGCCACAGGTGTCCGCAGCCAACCACCTGCCCTGGTGCCAGCTCCCTTGTGCTGGGGAATGTATCACAGCCCTGCTCTGTCTTGGGAGCCAAGCATTCGTCCTTCCCTTCTCCCTGCTGAGGTCCAGAGAGGGCTTTGTACAGCCTGGCTGGGTCAGGCTGATGCTGAGTGACTTTGAGGGCTGGCGTCCCAGGAGCTGGCTCTGCTTTCTGGGAGACTTTGGTGCAGACCCTGGGACGCTCCTGGGAGCCTGGATCTGTCAGGTCCATCTCAGCGGACCCAGCTCTCGACAGTGGCCCATCCTCTTCGCTGCTCTCCACTGACCTTGCCCTGGCCCAGGTCTTCCCACTGTTAGCCCTGTTTTCAGCTGTCACTTGATCTGAGAGAGGCCTCTGGGCCCACGTGACCACATCCTCCTGTCTTCCCCAGGCCCCAGCCTCTGTGGCCCCAATCCAGTTGCAGGCTGCCCCCCCCCCCCCCCCCCCCCGCCGAAAAAAGTTACCCAGGGCCCACACAGCCAGCTTGCTGTCACCCCAGCTGGGCAGGGGCTTCAGACGTGCAGAGTGGCCTGAGGTGGCTGTACCTGTCTTGCAGGACTGACCAGCTGGGCATGTTCACGCACAAGGAGTTTGAGCAGCTGGCCCCCGTGCTGGACGGTTTCAGCCTCATGACCTACGACTACTCCACAGCGCACCAGTGAGTGTGGGCTTGGGGCCTCCTGGGCACAGCAGGCGCCACACCTGGGTGCAGCAGACACAGCTACAGTCTGTGGCTCTGCATAAGGCCACCTGCCGAGCCTGGATGCCCACCTGAGGGAAGCCGGTGGCACTGTTCCTGCTCCGTGCCCTGTGGTAGTTACATGGTGGGGCCCTGCCTGGGGTGGAGCTGGGTCATTGCGGGGCACAGGCACAGTCCTGATGCTGCCCTGTCCTCCTTGGTCTAAGCCACACTGCTCTGGGAGGGCCGTGTGACACAGGCACAGGCAGGGACACCGCAGCAAGGATGCCTGGGAGGCCTCGTGTCTGCTGACCCGCTTCCCACCCGTGTCATACTGACTCCTGCCTGTGGCTCTGGGGTGGGGAGCCGCACATGAGTGGCTGGTCCTGGATGAAGGTGCTTCATGAGGCCCGCTTTGCTGAAAGCCGTTTAACATGGATCGTTTCTGTTCTTCCCAACTTTGGAGAGGCAGCTGCAGCCCGGGGAGAAGGCATCCCTCGGTGGACGGCCCCAGCGATTGCTCAGGAGCATGACCCTCCCTGTTGCTGAAACTCACCCCTTGCCCTGCAGGCCTGGCCCTAATGCACCCCTGTCCTGGGTTCGAGCCTGCGTCCAGGTCCTGGACCCCAAGTCCAAGTGGCGAAGCAAAATCCTCCTGGGACTCAACTTCTATGGCATGGACTACGCAACCTCCAAGGATTCCCGGGAGCCCATTGTTGGGGCCAGGTGAGCCGAGGGCTCTTCCTGCCGTGCTGAAAGCCTCGCCCGGTGTGGGTGGGTGTTGGAGGATGGGGAGAGTCCCAGTCCTCTGGGGCTTGTGTGCCACAGAGTCAGAGATTGGGCTGGGCCAGGAGCCAGTCATGCTTGGTGCCCACCCCACCTGGTCACCACCCACCACACTGCCAGGTTAGCTGTCCCCCCACTTGCCAGCCTTGCCCCGCAGCACGCGGGCCCGGTGGGGCTCCTGTGTTGGATGCAGGACTGATCCCCCCACCTGCCAGCCTTGCCCCGCAGCACGCGGGCCCGGTGGGGCTCCTGTGTTGGATGCAGGACTGATCCCCCCACCTGCCAGCCTTGCCCCGCAGCACGCGGGCCCGGTGGGCTCCTGTGTTGGATGCAGGACTGACTTCCTGCCTTGCCCCGCAGCACGCGGGCCCGGTGGGCTCCTGTGTTGGATGCAGGACTGACCCCCACCTGCCTGCCTTGCCCCGCAGCACGCGGGCCCGGTGGGCTCCTGTGTTGGATGCAGGACTGACTTCCTGCCTTGCCCCGCAGCACGCGGGCCCGGTGGGCTCCTGTGTTGGATGCAGGACTGACGTCCTGCCTTGCCCCGCAGCACGCGGGCCCGGTGGGCTCCTGTGTTGGATGCAGGACTGACGTCCTGCCTTGCGCTCTTCGTGCGCTCCAGTGCGCTTTCTTGATGGTATTGATTTACCTCGTTGCTAGAGGACGTTCCTCCCGGCCTGGGGTTCCGGTCGTCGGTTTTCTCATTCTCGTTGGCACTTGAAGTTTGTCACTGGTTTTGAGTAATTTGATTGACATGTTTTCATTTGCCTTTTGCTTTGTGTTCATGGAGCCTCTGGAATCTGTGCGTTTATACTCAGCAAATTTGGAAAATTTGGGGCAGATTCTTGAAATACTTTTTCTGTTCCTTCCTTTCTCCCTTTCCTTTGGAGACTACAAACACTGGGTCCGCTGAGTGTGTCCCACAGCTCACCAATACACCTACTTTTTGGAATCCTTTTTTCTCTGTTTTCTTTTGTTTTTCTGAGACAGGGTCTCGTGCTGCCATCCAGGATGCAGTGCAAAGGCTGATCATAGCTCGCTGCAGCCTCAGCCTCGGGGCTGAAGCCATCCTCCCACCTCAGCCCCCCAATAGCTGGGACCACAGGCGCACACCACCACGCTCCACTAATTTCTGTATTTTTTTGTAGAGACTGGGTTTTGCTGTGTTGTCCAGGCTGGTTTCAAATTTCTAGGCTCAAGTGATTCTCCTGCCTCAGCCTCCCGAAGTGCTGGGTGACCGGTGTGAGCCCCAAGCCTGGCCCGGTCATTCTGCCTCAGCCTCCCGAAGTGCTGGGTGACCGGTGTGAGCCCCAAGCCTGGCCCGGTCGTTCTGCCTCAGCCTCCCGAAGTGCTGGGTGACCGGTGTGAGCCCCAAGCCTGGCCCGGTCGTTCTGCCTCAGCCTCCCGAAGTGCTGGGTGACAGGTGTGAGCCCCAAGCCTGGCCCGGTCGTTCTGCCTCAGCCTCCCGAAGTGCTGGGTGACAGGTGTGAGCCCCAAGCCTGGCCCGGTCGTTCTGCCTCAGCCTCCCAAAGTGCTGGGTGACCGGTGTGAGCCCCAAGCCTGGCCTGGTCGTTTTTCTTGCTGCCCCAACCTGCTGTCAATCCTGTCTAGCGCTTTTGTCACCTCACGTGTTATAATTCAACTTTCCTATTTTTATTTTATTTTTATTTTTTTGAGACGAATTCTCTCTCTGTCTCCCAGGCTGGAGTGCAGTGGCACAATCTCCGCTCGCTGCGACCGCCACCTCCCGAGTCCAAGCGATCCTCCTACCTCAGCCTCCCTAGTAGCTGGGACCACAGGTGTGCGCCACCACACCTGGCTAATGTTTTTCATTTTTAGTAAAGGCGGGGTTTCATGGTGTTTGCCAGGATGGTCTCAATCTGACCTCATGATCCACCTGCCTCAGCCTCCCAAAGTGCTGGGATTACAGGCGTGAGCCACCGCGCCCCAGCCTATTTTTTATTTTTTGAGATGCAGTTTCACCATGTTGCCCAGGCTGGTCTCGAACTCGTAGGCTCAAGTGATCCTCCTACCTCGGCCTCCCAAAGTGCTGCAGTGACAGGCATGAGCCTGGCCGGCATGTCATTCTCACGTCTGGAGGCTCGTTGGGGGTCACCTTACGTGTTCCGTGTCTCCACTAAGCTTTTGCACATTGGGGTTCAGTCGGAATAACTGCTCGGTGCCCTCGTCTGCTGATACCGACGTCAGGGAGGGTTTCCGTGGGCTGGTTTTCCTCCTGCTGCCTTTCCGTGGGCCTGGTACTCTTGGGCTGATGCCTCAGACATTGCAGATTTTACTGTGTTGGGTGCTGGGTGTTTTGGCATTTTTATAAATCATACTAATCTTTGTTCTGGGTGCAGTTGAGGCTCTTAGAAACAGTTTTAGTGGCTCATTTTTCTGGAGAACCTGGTCCTTTTTGTGGAGGCCTCAGCTGTCATCTTTATGAGTCTCTGCAGGTCCCCCACAGGCCTTCCCTCCATGAGGGGTATGTGTGTGTGTCAGCCCAGGCATGTGAGCAGAGGCCAGGCCATCCGCCCTGCTTCCTCCTGGTTGGCCATGGAGTGGGCAGAGGTAACTGCTCGATTCTCGGGTTCTGAGGGTGGCGGCGGTCGGTAGGGGAGTGTGTCTGGCCAGCGCTCCCTGCCTGGTCTCCAAGGCTGCCCTCCCTGAGCCCCTCCACAGGTGGGCCAGGTTGCAAGACCAAGGTCGTGTATGGGGGTCCTGTAGGGAGGCTTTCCCCCAACACACTGCTCTCTGGTTCTGGGGTCCAGCACAGGCCTGGGCTCCCGCTGCTCTCTGGCTCCTGGCCCTGGGTTCGCTCTGGGTCACTGAGCAGGGCCTGACACTGCTGTGGGGATGGACACAAGGGGGTGCTGGCTGAAGAGGGCCTGGGTCCAGCCTGGGCAGCAGGAGTCTGGCATCTTGTCTCCCACATCTCACCCAGTGGGTCAGCGAGAAGTCAGCCACTCCTGAGGCACTCGGGGCTGTACACAGGCAAGGGCACTGTCCCAGCGCCCCTGGCTCATTTGGGTCCCCTGCTGCTGCTGAGATGGGACACAGGTCAGTCACCTGCGTCAGCTCACATGTCCCTGCCTTGCCGGGTGAGGCCCGGCCACCGTCTGCCCCCATCGCTCACATGTCCCTGCCTTGCCGGGTGAGGCCCGGCCACCCTGTCTGCCCCCATCGCTCACATGTCCCTGCCTTGCCGGGTGAGGCCCGGCCACCGTCTGCCCCAGTCTGTCTGTCGTTTCCCTCAGGGCTGCTCTGTGCTCCTGTGTGCTCTGCACCATCCCCCACCACGGCTGTCCTTTCACAGCGCGAATCCCAGGAAGGCTCTGGAAGCACGGCTCATCTCCCGCCTTCCCCATCCCTGACAAGGCCTGGTTCTGGGGCCTTTTGGGTGGAGCCATGTAGAGCTTGGGCTCCCAGCCAGGGTCCCCTGTGCAAACAAGAGGCCTCCCCCTGTACCCAGCCCTGACTCCGCTCCAGCTGCTGGCTCTGCTTACCCAGGCCTTCGGGAAAGCCTCACTTCTGGTGGGCTTTGAAAGGGACACAGTGCTGGCCTTGAGTCTTACCCGTGCTGGTCTTCAAGGGCAGCTGTAACAAAGCCACCGACGGGGCCGCCTGCAGCTGCTTCTCGGTCCCGGGGCCGGAGGTCAGAGATGAGACAATACTCTGGCCCTGGGCGGCGCTGTCGAGCCCCTCCTCCCAGCAGCCGGGAGCAGCTGCGCTACCTGGACTCCAGCCTGGGCTGGCTCCAGAGCCCTGGGGGAGCTCCTGGGGGAGCTCCTGGGGGGCCTGAGGAGGCGCATCTATCGAGACACACTCCCGAGGTTGGGCTGGGCCTCGCGCTCTTTTCCCTGCAGGAAGCTGTGCCCCACCAGGCTGTGTCTTCTGCCAGCTGTGTCCGGGACATGCAGTCACTTCCTCAGGGTGGCTCACAGCATTCCGTGACCGGAATGGCTATACCTCTGGAGCCAGTGCAGCCCCAGTCGCTGGTTGGTCAAGTCTAAGGGGTGCTGTGTGTGGTGACTCACGCCTGTAATCCCAGCAGTTTGGGAGGCCGAGATGGGAGGATCATTTGAGACCAGGAGTTGGAAACCAGCTTGGGCCACATAGCAAGACCACTGTCTGTAAAAGGTGTTAAGTTACGGTGGTGTTGCACCTGCTGTCCCGGCTATGCAGAGCTGAGGTGGGGGGATCGCTGGAGCCTGGGAGGGCTACTGCAGGGCTGAGGGGGGGGGATCGCTGGAGCCTGGGAGGGCTAGGCTGCAGGGCTGAGGTGGGGGGATCGCTGGAGCCTGGGAGGGCTAGGCTGCAGGGCTGAGGGGGGGGGATCGCTGGAGCCTGGGAGGGCTAGGCTGCAGGGCTGAGGTGGGGGGATCGCTGGAGCCTGGGAGGGCTAGGCTGCAGGGCTGAGGGGGGGGGATCGCTGGAGCCTGGGAGGGCTAGGCTGCAGGGCTGAGGTGGGGGGATCGCTGGAGCCTGGGAGGGCTAGGCTGCAGGGCTGAGGTGGGGGGGATCGCTGGAGCCTGGGAGGGCTAGGCTGCAGTGAGCTATGGTCACGGCGTCACACTCCATCACACTCCATGGTGACAGAACAGGACCCCATCTCTTTTTGTTTTTGAGATGGTGTTTCACTCTTGTCGCCCAGGCTGGAGTGCAGTGGCTTGATCTCAGCTCACTTCAGCCTCTCACAGGTTCAAGCGATTTTCCTGCCTCAGCCACCCAAGTAGCTGGGACTACAGGTGTATGCCACCATACCTGACTAGTTTTTTGTATTTCTAGTCGCTGCGCCCAGTGACCCTATCTAAAAAAAAAAACTGAGTCTGGGGAGAGGCAGCCACCTAACTTGGGCTGTGGCTGTGGGCCAGGAAGGGCCTGGAGGCTCCATCACCATATCTGGTAACTGCATCCTCGGGTGAGGCGGCCCCAGCTGTGGCCCAGGCCCATAGCTCCCGCCCTGTCCCAAGTGTCTCCCGGTCCCCGCTGGCCCAGAGACCTCAGACCTTTCCCTGCTGAGATCCTGGCGCCCCTCCCCGGGCTCCTTCCTTGCTCAGCCCAGAGATCTCAGACCTTTCCCTGCTGAGATCCTGGCGCCCCTCCCCGGGCTCCTTCCTTGCTCAGCCCAGAGATCTCAGACCTTTCCCTGCTGAGATCCTGGCGCCCCCTCCCCGGGCTCCTTCCTTGCTCAGCCCAGAGATCTCAGACCTTTCCCTGCTGAGATCCTGGCGCCCCTCCCCGGGCTCCTTCCTTGCTCAGCCCAGAGATCTCAGACCTTTCCCTGCTGAGATCCTGGCGCCCCTCCCCGGGCTCCTTCCTTGCTCAGCCCAGAGATCTCAGACCTTTCCCTGCTGAGATCCTGGCGCCCCTCCCCGGGCTCCTTCCTTGCTCAGCCCAGACTGGCTCTGCACATGCAGTCAAGGTGTCCCAGAACGTCTGGTGAGACAGACAGGATGCTCCTGTCTGTCCTGCATCTCAGGTGTGCCTGGGCGGACCCAAGGAGAGGCCCCACCGGCGTCTGACATCAGCCTCCTCGAGGTCTCCCATGAGCTGGCTTCCACTCAGGGGCCAAGAGAGGGACGCCCTTCTTGGTGGATGACCAGGGCTCCTGCCAGCCACTGGGCCAAGGCTACAGGGTTGGGCTGGCCGACTGCCCTGAGTCCCAAACCCAGTCTCTTGGGCTGGTGTGACAGCAGCAGTGTGTGCGTGTGGGGCAGGCCTCTGTGGTCCCTCTGCTTAGCAGGGTAGAGGGATTGCTCAGACTTGGCTGCCCTGTGGGGTCGGCACCCCTGCTCCAGCCAGGGCCACAGAGCGGAGGGGAGGTATTGGGTGCTTCCTCCATCTCTCCCTCTCTCTATAAGGCATCTTTTTTTTTTTTTTTTTTTTTTTTTGGATATGGAGTCTCACTCTGTCACCCAGGCTGGAGTATAATGGCACATTCTCAGCTCACTTAAACCTCGGCCTCCTGGGTTCAAACGACTCTCCAGCCTCAGCCTCCCGAGTAGCTGGGATTACAGACACCTGCCACCATGTCCAGCTAATTTTTGTATTTTTAGTAGAGATGGGGTTTCACCACGTTGGCCAGGCTGGTCTCGAACTCCTGACCTCAAGTGAGCCACCCACCTCGGCCTCCCAAAGTGCTGGGATTATAGGCGTGAGCCGCCGCGCCCGGCCCCCTCGGGCATCTTTGTTCTTCATCCTTGCTTTTTAGATGTTGGCAGCCTCCCCAGGCTTTGGAGCACGGCCCTGGGTTTCTGGAGTCCCTTCTCCAAGACCCGTTTCCAAGCTGGTCTCTGTGGGTGACCCCCCCCCCATCAGGAGGTTCAAGAACGTCTTTCTCATACTTGCTCTGCTTTCTCCATAGAAACACGTAGAACGCCCTCTCTGTCCCTGGTCCTCTGGATTCCTCTGTGGCATGTCTGGGTGTGTTTTGTGTGGATGTCCTTGACCCTTTCCATTTGAGGCCTTGTGAGTCTTTTTGAGTTACAAGGATAAAATTCACATAGACCATTTCAGAGTGGCGTTCAGTGCGCCCACAGAATTGTGCAGCCCTCACCGCTGCTCCCCAGAAGCAGCCCTGCCTTTCTGCAGTGCTGCCTTCCCTGCCCTAGCCGGTGTCCACCTCCAGGCCACTGTCTGTATGGGTTTGTCTGTTCTGGACTGTTCTGTGAGGCCGTCGTGTTCTTTGCATCCTTATTCCTCACATGCCCCTCTGTGTGTGCTTGTCCCTCCTGCGGTGCTCCCTGAACCCACCCTCCCTCCCCTGCCTTGTCTGCGGCCCTTCCTTCCTCTAGGCAGGCTGCTTGCCCGCTCCTCCCTCCCTGTGGCCGGTGCTGCTCCCCGAAGGACCCGTTTGGCCCTTGCTCCTCCTGAGAGCCTGGCCCCTCACACCAGCCGTGCTCCTGGGGCCTCATAAGCCTTCAAGGGAGGTCCCAGTTATCAGCCTGGGTGGCCGCTCAGGCCCCCAAGGGTCCAGCCCCTCTAGGTGTCTGCGGCCCTCTGAGGACTGTCCTTCCTGCGCCGTGGCCCTGGACTCACTCCTGCCTGCAGCCGCCGAACCCTTACACCCAGTGGTCTCATCCTCCCTTCCCAGGAGTGAGTCTTGGACCCTCCCTGGGCTTTTGGGAACTGGGCACACACTCCCACCCAGCACCTGGCTCCTGCTTCGCCTCATCTGCAGTGCCTGCTTGGGGGTAGCGATCACCAGGATTGGGGTCCCTGTCAGCGCCCTGGTCATGGCTGCCCCACAGTGTGGTCACCACCCCCATGCCAAACCATCAGCCTGAGCGGGAGGTACCCAGTTCTCCCCCAGCCTCACCTCCTCCTGGAGGCAGCAGATTTTGAGGTGACCACAGAGGCCCCCCCAGGAGGAGGAGTGTGTGGCGTGGCCAGAGCTCCCCACAGCTCAAGGGCCCCTGCCCTGCGGCGTCTGCCCACGACCCTGACCGTCTCATTCTCACAGAGCCATTCAGCAGATATTGCAGGTCGGAAGCTGCAAATCAGTCAACACCTCGAGTGCCGTCTCAGTGAAGGATAAAGCAGTGATCTTAGAGCCGTCTGAGGGGTTGTGGCTACGCCTGCAGCTGCCTCCATGACGCTGCCTGGCCTGGAGGAGCTTCTGGAAGGACCGTGTTTACACATGGCCATTGAGGGGACTGGCCCAGCCCCAGGAGGGCGGAGGTCCAGCAGAGCTTTTCCAGGCCTGGGATGGCTGGCGCTGCTAGCCACTGCTGCCACCCCCTGCTGGCGTCTAGAGGGGCTGGGTACGGTGGCTCATGCCTGTAATCCCAGCACTGGGAGGCTGCGGCAGGTGGATCACTTGAGGTCAGGAGTTCCACCTGGCTAACATGGAGAAACCCCATCTCTACTAAAAATACCAAAACCAGGCCGGGTGCGGTGGCTCAAGCCTGTAATCCCAGCACTTTGGGAGGCCGAGGCGGGTGGATCACGAGGTCAAATGATCAAGACCATCCTGGTCAAAATGGTGAAACCCCGTCTCTACTACAGATACAAAAAAAGAGCTGGGCACGGTGGCGCGTGCCTGTAATCCCAGTTACTCAGGAGGCTGAGGCAGGAGAATTGCCTGAACCCAGGAGGCAGAGGTTGCGGTGAGCCGAGATCGCGCCATTGCACTCCAGCCTGGCTAACGAGCAAAACTCCATCTCAAAAAAAAAAAAAAAATACCAAAACCAGCTGGGCACGGTGGCGGGCGCCTGTGGTCCCAGCTACTCAGGAGGCAGAGGTGGGAGAATGGCTTGAACTTGGGAGGTGGAGGTTACAGTGAGCTGAGATCGTGCCACTGCACTCCAGCCTGGGCAAAGGCAACAGAAGCAGGTGTCTAGGGGAAACTGGCTTGGGAGGCTGCCCAGGTGCTATGTCCCCTCCTCCCTGCTCCATGTCTCCTGGGTCTGGTGTCTGCAGAGCAGCCCCATCCGCCCCATTTCCCGGAAGGCCAGAGCTACCCCACGGGGTCTGGCACTTTCTCAAGCACTGCTGGGCAGGTGGCAGCTGCTCCCCATCACGGCTCTGAAGTGACATATGCCCTAGTCTGGAAGAGTAGGCCCCCCCCTGGGGGCCTCTGCCCTGCTCAGGACAACAGCAGCCTCTCCCTGTTTGGGAGCCTCGAGCATCCCACACCTCCTGGGCAGGAGCGCTGGGAAGGTGGGTCAAGGTGCGGTCCCCTGGCCACCATTTCTCACTTGGATGAACCCTGCACTGTCCAGCCCTGATCCCTTAGGGTCTTGTGGATGCCCATGCCATGCGGCCCAGGTCACCATGCCCCTGCAGCTGCCCACTGCCCGTCCTCCCCTCCCTCCACGGCACCTGGGCTGTAGGCTCCAGGCCAGGCCTCCTCCCTGTGGCTGCAGCCCCAAGCACTTGGGGGGGCACCATTCTCACACAGCAGGCCTGGGTCATAGTCCACTGTCAGCCACCGCCACCTGCACAGACGCCTGCTGCAGAGACCAGAAGCTTCCAGAACCATCTATTGGTTCTGCTGGTGGCTGTGGCCCAGTGCTCTGGAACCACCTGCCCTGGTCCCAGATGTGCAATGAGTTGTGCATAAACTCAGGGACCCCGTGACCTTCTGGAAAGCGCAGTCCTGTCCCCGGCACCTTGGGAATAAGCTGTCCTCTGTGTGAAGGACCGGTGGTTCTCACACCCCTGGCCCCCAGTGCTCAGGAGGGGCCTGCTGCAGTCCCGGACATGGGGTGGTCACTTCGAGACTGAGGCAGACGCAGCCTTTGAAACGGTGCAGAAACCACTGCCCTGGGCAGCCATCCCCAGGACCAGGCCTGCCCGGTTGGCCTCTCACCTGTCTGGGTAGTGAGGAGCCCCCTCCAGCAGCCACTGCATAGCCTGAGGGCCACCACCAGGGTCAGGCAGTTTCAGGCCCCCATGTCACCCTCCAGATCAGGACATTCAGGACTCGGAGTGGCTGCTTCCAAGGAGGCTACTGGAAAGATGTGTTTTCTGAGGATTCCTCAAATACAGGACCTGAGGCTCCAGGCTTCCCCCACCCCGCCCCACCAGCCATTGTCCCCCAGACCACTGGGGCAGTGGCTCCCTTGATCTGCTGCCCTGAGTGGCCCTGCCCCTGCTGATAGCCACAGCCTCTGGGGGTGCAGCTTGGGGCCATGGGGGAGCAGGTGGAGCTCCAAAACCCACATCCTTGTCTCCCCAGGTACATCCAGACGCTGAAGGACCACAGGCCCCGGATGGTGTGGGACAGCCAAGCCTCAGAGCACTTCTTCGAGTACAAGAAGTAAGTGTTGGGATGTGGGTGGCCGCCTCGGCCTCCGTGTGCCGGGTAGGGCCTTGGGGTGGAAGTGGGGGAGCCCACTTGCCACTCGCGCCCCGGTGCACAGCAGGACAGCGTGTGGCCACCTGGCGGAGGGAGGACAGGACCTGGACCGTGGCTGTGAGGGGAGGAGGCCTGGGGCCAGCAGAGCTGGTGGACAGGCGACAGTCCCCTTGCCTTGCAGGAGCCGCAGCGGGAGGCATGTCGTCTTCTACCCAACCGTGAAGGTGCGTGTGCTGCCGGCCATGGACGGGGGCCTTGGCCCTGGGGTCCAGGCAATGCTGCCCCGGCATGAAGGATGTCCCTGGGTGCTGGGGGATGGGCCCAGGAGGCACTCACCCTTCCCTCTGTGCCCAGTCCCTGCAGGTGCGGCTGGAGCTGGCGCGGGAGCTGGGCGTCGGGGTCTCCATCTGGGAGCTGGGCCAGGGCCTGGACTACTTCTACGACCTGCTCTAGGCGGCCCACGGCAACGAGTTCTTTCCTAAGCCCTGGAGGGAGTGACCAGGTGCGAAATACAGGCCTCCACTCCGTTTGCTATGATGGGTCTGCTGAGGTCCTCAGTGGGGGGTCCCGGGCACCGTGTCATTCCCACCCTCCCATGAGGGGTCCCTGCCCTGGGATGAGTCCTGGCTGGGGGGCACCTTGAGAGCTTGAGCCCTTCCCACCTGGGCACTGCCAGCTGGGCAGGGAGGACCCACTCTACCTGCCGCACCAGGACAGCCGGGCTCAGGCCTTTCTGGGCTGCTGCTCAGGTCCTGGGCTGGATGTGGGTTTGGAACAGCCCCAGACTCGCCCACTCCTGGACTCCAGGGCTCTGGCAGTGGCAGAGCTGAGAGCCCCACCCCCACACACCTGCCACAGCACATGTGCATCACCTGCAGAGAGCCACCCAGACGTCCTCACAGAGCTCAGCATGGCAAGGGTGCAGGGGCTGCCCTGGAGATGGGCTCAGAGGAGCCTGGCCCGCCCTCTTTAAACTGGCCCTAGACCCTGGCTCAGCTCTGCCACCTCAGGTGGTGCGACCCCAGGCCAGCCTGGCCATGTCAGGGAGCGTGAGAGGGGAACGGCAGGACCCGTGGGCCAGGTCAGGACCAGCATTTCCACTGCAGGGTGGGGCAGAGGGCACCCTGCAGTGCAACAGTGTTCAAGACTAGGGAGGCCCTGGGGGATCTGGGGGCATCATGAGCCGAGGCCTAGCAGCCCTTGCTTCCCTGCCCCTAGCTGCCGTCTTGTCCTTGGCTGGCTGTGAAGCCTCCCCTCCTCACCAGTGAGGCCTGCGAGGCTGAGATGGGTGGCAGAGGACATAAGGGATGCCTGTCACGGGCAGGGTCTCAGAGGGACAGAAGCGAGTCAGGGAGTGGGTGGGCCCGGGCGTCCCTCACTGAGAATGCTGTGGGTGAGGACAGAGGCCACGGTGGGCACTAGGATCCTGGTTTAGTCTAACGTTAGTAGGCAGGGGGTGGGGGGGTCAGGAATTCCCCAGCCGGTGGTGAGGGAGCATGGTGGGGTCTCTTCCACAGCTGAGGAGGGGGTCCTCGGTGGGACCCAAGGCACCCACACGAGAAAGGCGCCACCTGGGCGTCAGGGAGGCCTGCGTGCCGCCACACTGCAGGCGTGGTGCACCCATTCTGCCTCGCTGCCTGCTGCGGACGTAGGAGCTGCAGGGGGCGCTGGGCACCGTGGGTCACGCCTGGAATCACAGGACTTTGGGAAAGCTATGGCGGGAGGAACGCTGGGCTGAAACCCCATCTCTGCCCCCCAAAAATACAAAAATCATCAGGACGTGGTGGTGTATGCCTGTAGTCCCAGCTACTCAGGAGACAGAGGTGGGAGGATCGGTTGGGATTGAGGCTTTGCGAGCTCCAGCCTGGGGCACAGAGTGAAACCTGGCCTTAAAAAAAAAAAAAGCTGCCACTGGCTTTGTACCCCAGAGGTGCTGACACTAACATTCAGGTTGGTTCTCTGGGGTCCTGTGGAGTGAGGGTGGGGGATGTGCAGGTCTAGGAGGGTGGTGGGGCCTGGGGCTGGGCACTGCCAGGTCAGTGTGGGTGTGGGCAGGGGTGGGGATGCCACACAGGATAGGATGCCTGGAGCGGGCTGTATGTCCCCGGGGGCATGGGGAGAGGGTGGGGCAGGCATGACCTGGAAATTCAGATTGTGGGGTGCAGTTTGGGGATCAGATGCCCCAACCTGAACTGTCAGCCCTGTGGCTGGTGTCCCCATCACAATCTGCATGGGGGGTGCCCACAGCCACAGGGCTCTATCTAAGCACCATTCATGCCAGAGGCTGCTCTGCCCAGGCCTAGGTGCCAAAGGGGAAGATGGGGTTGGGGAGAGGTGGACCAGCAACAGGCAGTGGCGGCTGCTCACACTTTATTAAGAGATGCACCGTGAGCCCCATGGCCACTGTGGAATGTAGGTGAGGGGCCCACGGCCCAGCCTGGAGCACCAGGCCCACCTCCAGGATGGGGCCACCTCCAGGATGCCGAGACCTGGCCCCTCCAGCCCCAACCCGTGTTCTGGGAGGCCACGAGCCACATGCTGGCTCCTGTGTGAACACCGCTCTGGAGAATAATACATACAAAAACTGCTGGAAGCCCCTCCCACCCCGCCGTGAGTTCTGCAGCCAGTCTGTGGCCATCCCCTCCCAGGAGGGCGGGGGGTGTCCAGAGGCCCTGAAGGCACCCAAGCCAGGGCCTTCCAGAAACGGGTTCCAGGCATCTGCCCCTCCCCTCCCTCCCAGCATGGGGCAGAGCACCAAGGCCGGTGGTGGGAAAGGCAGCTGTGGGTCCAGCCGTCTCCCGGTGGGTGTCCTGTGGCAGAAAAGCAGGTGTCCGGCGGCCTATGCGCAGTAGGTATCTGCCTTGACCACCTGGCAGTACATGGTCATGGCAAAGGTCAGGCCCAGGATCTGTGGGGATGGAGGAGAGCTGGGCAGCTGCTCCACAGGCTGGGGCCTCAAGCCCAGAGCAGTCCCTGTCAGGTGTCCTAGCCCTGACCCCAGGCTGGGGGACACAGTGGCAGAGCCCCTCAGTTTCCCACAGCTCATGCCCCACCCAACCACTGGGGCTCAGCCACAGCACCCTCCCCTGAGCCTTGCAGGCATGAGGACACCCAGGTGTCCTAATTCTCACGGCACCTGTGGAATTAGGAGAGCAGGGGCCTCTGCCCTGGCCAGTCCTGAGACACCAACGTGGACGGACGGCCGCTTCTGCCCTGCACCCGCCTCCGCCTCTGTCCACTAGGCAGAAGCCCATTGTTCCCACACCCCGGCCCTGCCCATCCCCCCAGAACCCGCTTTCCCTGATCATGGGCTCCTCGGGGCGAGGCCTTTGCTACCTCGTTCCCTGTGCTCAGAAGGCCTCAACAGAGGGGGACCCCTGGGCCTTACCTGCACCAGCGCCGTGCACAGCCCAAAGACCCCCACAGCCAGCAGGTTCTCCTGCAGCCACACCTTCACCGTCTCGTAGCAGGGCTGCAGGGAGGCGTGCCCCGCACGTCAGGGCATCCCAGGCTGCCGGCCCCCATCCTCCAGACCCTGCTGACCCCCGGTGGGGGTCCCACTCACCGCCTTCCACCAGGTGCCAGGGGCGTGCAGCCCGCAGCTCTCACTGAACTCCAGGCAGCACGAGTCGGGCACACGCGTGGCGTTGTACACCTCAAACCAGTCAGTGTAGTTGGAGACGCCACAGCAGCGGAACTGGGGGGCAAGTTCAGGTCAGGCTTAGGAGGGGGGCACCTGCTGACCCCGCCCACCTGCCCACCTGCCCATGCCTCACATCAGTTTGGATGATGCTCCAGGCGTTGGTGAGACCCACGTTCCCCTGCGTGCCGTACAGGTGCAGGCCTTTCTTCAGGTCTCGCTGGGCGTACCTGTCAATCTGGGGGTGCACTGGGGTCAGCAGGGCCCCTCCCACTGAGCCCCACCCCCTCACCCAGACGCCCTCACGGGCCCCTCCTGCACCTCGTCCTGAAGTGGCTCCCACCCCTGCCAGCGTAAGAAACTGAGTCCTTAGCCCCATGTCCTCAGAAGCCCTGAGGCCCAGGGCCCCCATCCCTGAGCTTCCTCCCCAGGCAGGAGGAGGACCGTGGGTCCTGGGAGACAGGGGCAAGGACACAGGTGCCTTCACGTCACACACAGCCATGCTCTGTGAGCTGAAAGCCAGGCCCACCTAGCACCCTGGCCTTGGTCCCCAATATTAAGTGAGGGCCTGAGGCTCCTTGGAAAAGGGGCTGATTGCCGGCCGGGGCAGGGAAGGCAGGAGGAGCCTGGAGCGTCCTGCAGTGCCAGGAAGTCAGAACGGGCCCCAAAGTGAAAAGTCTGCTGACGGGGGCGCATCAGGGGCACAGCAGCCGACTGCAGAATCTCCCCAGGGCGGAGGACGGGCAGTGTGAGTCACAAAACAAAGTAGTGTTGTGTTCTAGCTCAGAGCGCAGCCTCAATATCCGTGACTTCATCTCAGTATAAACAAACGGCCGAATATACAAATTAGTGGCACAGAAGAGCACTGGGGGCGGACAGCCCAGGACGCTGCCTCAGGGCAGGGGTGACCCCCAAGCAGCCTCAGGTTGGGGAGCAGCCTCGGGTGGGGGAGTGGTGCCCTCATGTCCGGGTTGCCCCAGAGCCACAGCACAGCCTCCCAGGGTTGCTGTCGCGCTCCCTCCAGGCCTGGTCTCCAGTAGCTACTGCTAAGTCCACGCCCGCCGTCCCTGGCCACCAGTGAGGGCAGATGCTGGGCCACTCTGTCCACACCCCCTGGGGGTAAGGATGGAGCCCCCAGCCCTGCAGCTGGGCCTGCGCTGAGGCGGCTGTACCTTGTCCGTGTAGGCAAAGAACAGGATGGCGATGGTGGCCTCCAGCAGGAACACCAGCAGCAGCAGCAGGAAAAACTGTGGAGGGGCAGGCTCAGGTGGGGACCCGGTAGGCCCCCCGGCCTCTGCCCCACAGCACGCCAGGGCCCGGGGCCACACACCTCAGGGACACCTGGTGCTACCAAGAAACCCCTGCCAGGCCCCCACTCCCAGAGACCCCAGCATGCCAACCCCACCTCAGAACTCAGCCCAGGCCCAGGGACTGTGGCTGTTGTGTCTGGCTCAGCCCGAGTGTGGGGCCCTGGGCTGTCCTGGGCTTCCCTCCCATCCCCACCCCGGGGCAACCCAGACACCCCAAAAGTGGGCACAAGTCCTTGTTCCCGAGGCCTCAGCCCTGTCAGCCGCCTTCAGGACACCTCCATCTGGGAGCCTCTGAGTGTCTGGCGGGTGCCTCACTGCGTGCCTGTGTCTTCATGGAGGGAGGAGGGGCCGCAGCTGGGCTGCAGAAGCCCCCTCCGCCCCGACATCACAGCCCTCAGGGCAGCCAAGGTGGCCGATGCCCCCTCCACAAGATCACGGGCTGTAAACCCTGCCTCTGACCACCCAACCTCCCCCTTCCTGGTGTCAGCCCCGAAGCTCAGCCCGACCCCAGCCCTGCCGTTCCTCCGAGTGGGTCACTGACACCCTGAAAACGGAAGGTAGGCATGGACAGGGTGGGGCCGGGAGCTAGGGGCCCAGGCAGGGTGGGCGTAAGTGCGGTAGACGGGGCGAGCTGGGCTGAGGACACAGGAGCCCCCCACTCCCAGGAGGTACCCAGCGTTCTGGTCCCAAGTCACCCATGGGAAAGGGGGTCGGGCCCATGTCCCTGCAGGCCTGGCAGGGCCCACACACAGCAGCTTCCTCGACTGTCTGAGGTGCAGACCCCTGGCCACAGCCTCCAGGGAGCTCTGGGACCTAACTGGACCCCGGGAGGCTGGACGTGGGGCTCGCCCCCATGAAGGGGCACGGAGGGGATCGGGCTGGCTGACACCCGAGTGAGGCCCCACCCTACGCAGGACTTCTCAGACAAAGGAGCGAGGGGAAGCCTCGTGATTCAGGGCCTCATCGGGCTTCACAGGCACGACCTGCCCACGGCCTCCGCAGGAGCCCTTCTTTTTAATTACCGTGATTAACGCTTCCAAGGATAAACGCATCCCTGCCTGTAAGTCTGGCTCCAAGGCAAGGTGGGGGTGAGGAGGGTCCCAGCACAGGGTCCCAGGGAGCTGAGGCCAGGCCCCCGACGGGGATGTGGGTGGTGAGGAACGAGTCAGGGAGCCCACCTGCCCATGAAAGGCCTCGCGTACGTGTGCACACGTGTATGGGGCTGTAGGCACAGCCGTCCTGAGCCAGAACCACCCAGAGTCCCGCTAAATCCCATGGCAGCCCTGGGGGTGTCCAGGGCAGGCCCACCTTTTCCCCACACACTCACTGGGGCCAGTGTCCTCTCAAGGGAGGCCCCGACAAGCCACAGCATGTTCTTTAGAGACTGACCCCCACTGCTCCGAAAATCCCCCCCAGCCCTGACCCAGCCTGGAAGACCCAACAGTGACTGGGGCCCCAGGCCACACTCCCACCCTGGAGGTCAGACCCCTGAGGTAGCACCCACGTCTGGGGGTCACTGCTGCAGCCAAGGCCTGGGGGCCACCAGGCCCCACCCTGCGTGTCCCCCCCAGCGTCGCCCAGGCCCCGGCACTCACGGTGAGCAGGAGGCACTTGTTCTCCTTGATGGCACCCAGGCAGCCCACGAAGCCGATGGCCATGGCAAAGGTGCCGGTGACGATGAGCAGGTTGGCGGCCGACAGGGACGGGAAGGAGGAGGACAGCGTGGCGAAGCTCCCCTGTGTGGCTGCCAGCCAGATGCCGACGCCCAGCACGCCACAGCCTCCCAGCTGGGGCACGGCCAAGGTGAGAGACAGAGGGTGAGGCCCCAACTCGAGCTCTGGACCCCAGGGCAGAGCCCGGCCCACAAGTCCAAGGTGGCACCACCTGCCGTCCTGAGCCAGAACCACCCAGAGTCCCGCTAAGTCCCATGGCAGCCCTGGGGGTGTCCAGGGCAGGCCCGCCTTTCCCCACACACTGGGCTGGCCCCAACCCCACACCCACACTCCACGGCCACAGTGGTGTGGGCTCCCGTGTGCCCCAAAACCACCCCTGGCCTGGAGCCAAAGGGCGGGGATCTCAGGAGGAATAAGGGTCCTACGGGAGCACCTGCTGTCTGCAGGGCCCCCTCCCACCGCCTCTGTAAGCGCCAGAGTTTACTCCACTTCCTGAGTGCTTGTTCTTATAAAAATCAATTAAAATACAAAGAGGCGGGAGACCAGAGGGTGCTGCACTCGGAGGGAGGGACGGTGGGTGCCAGGCTGCCGGCCCAGAAGGCCTCACAGGGAGCAGGGGTCCGCCAGGACCCCCGCCCTCAGACTCGGGCCTCAGGCTGTTTTGGGAGAGACGGGAGGATGCGTTCTAGGCCGAGGCACAGGGCAAGCAGCCCCACAAAAATGCTTACGAGCTCTGGGTCCGAGGCACGGGGCCCAGGCGGGTGGTGGGGACGTCCCAATGGTCTGCCTGCTCCGGGGAAGGGCTGTGCAGCCCTGGGGGATTCCTGCCCCACCCAGACTGGACGGGACTGGGACTGCGCTGGCAAAGCCACCCCTCAACCCTGCGGAGGTCCTCAGAACACCCAGACCACACGCCCGAAGACGGGCTCAGATCGCAGTCTCTAGGGGATCCTGGGCCCACCAGAAGCCCCAGCTCGCTCCATAGAAGCCTCCCAAGCCCACTCACACCCCACTTTCCAGACAGAAAGCAAGGCTGGGAGATGAGCTGCTGGCCACGGGGAGCCCCACCCCCACCTGCAGCACCAGCCCAGCTCTAGAGGGGCTTGGGCCTCCAGGCTGGTGGGGCTCACAAAGGCCCCATGGGCCCCAGGACTCCTGCCTTGGGAGGCACCCCTCCTCGTGTGTGCATGCTCCCTCACCCCTCCCGAGCAGTGTGCATCGGCCAGGGCTAGGCTGGAGGGTGGAGGCCGCCCCCTCACTGGCTGGCAGGAGCCTGCATGCTGGGGAGGTGGACACAGCTTCCTCCCCCAAGGGCAGGGGTGGCCGCTGGTGTCCAGGGGTGCCCGCTGGTGTCCAGGGGTGCAGGCCAGGCGTCTCACTGGTGTCTTGAGTCCCTCTGGGCTCATCAGGGCAAAATGCCCTCACAGCAAAATCCCCCTGCCAGGGCCACAGAGGTGCCACAGATGCTCAGGCTGTCCTGGGGAGAACACGCAGGCCTTCCAAAAGGCAGCACCTCTGATTAACGTCCAAAACAGAATGCTGTTGGGAGGTTGCACGGCCCATCCTGGAAGCTCTGCTGAGCCAGTGTGGCTCCTGGTCCTGTGGAGCTCCCACCCCCAAGCCCAGAGACCTCCCCAGCAGCCAGGCATGGGGGGGGCAGGGGCATGAGGGTCAGAAGGCAGGGGTGCAGGGGGCAGGGGTGCGGGGGAGCTGGACAGTGTGGAAGAGGCGTCACCCCTGTGCTCTGTGCCCCAGGACTGGGAGTACCCTCAGGCAAGGGCTGACCTGGGCACCTGGGTGTGGCTTCTGAGCAAACCCAGCCCCAGAGGCAGCTTTGTGGGACAGGGGAGGCTTCCCAGGAGACCAGGGAAAGGCTTGGGATGGGAGTCAGCACAGCCCGGTGGAAGGTGGGGTGCACCAGGGGAGGGATGCATGAGCCTGGGATGTGTGTGAGCCAGGGTGTGAGCCTGAGTGTAAGCCAGGCCGAAGTGAGCCCGGGGTGGGGGTGAGTCCAGGGTGGGTGTGAGCTGGGGCACGTGTCAGCCAGGGGTGGGCGTGAGCCTGGGGTGTGTCAGACCAGGGTGGGCGTGAGCCCGGGGTGTGTGAGCTGGGGCGTGTGTCAGACCAGGGTGAGTGTGAGCCCGGGGTGGGTGTGAGCTGGGGCATGTGTCAGCCAGGGGTGGGCGTGAGCCTGGGGTGTGTCAGACCAGGGTGAGTGTGAGCCCAGGGTGGGCGTGAGCCCGGGGTGTGTGAGCCCGGGGTGTGTGAGCTGGGGCGTGTCAGACCAGGGTGAGTGTGAGCCCGGGGTGGGTGTGAGCTGGGGCATGTGTCAGCCAGGGGTGGGCGTGAGCCTGGGGTGTGTCAGACCAGGGTGAGTGTGAGCCCAGGGTGGGCGTGAGCCCGGGGTGTGTGAGCTGGGGCGTGTGTCAGACCAGGGTGAGTGTGAGCCCGGGGTGGGTGTGAGCCGGGTTAGGTGTGAGCTGGGGCATGTGTCAGCCAGGGGTGGGTGTGAGCCGGGTGCCTGTGTCTGGAGTGTGCAGGACCAGAGGCCAGGTCAGTGGCACAAGTGAGGGGACCTCCCTAATCAAGAGGCTCTGTCCTCACCGGAGGCATTGGGCTTGGGCAGTCCCAGGATGGGCAGGGGTCTGCCAGCTCTACAGAGATGCCCCCACTTCCCAGCAGAGAGCTGTCCACAGTGCTGACTGGGGGTGTGGTGCCCCCACCCATCTTTGGGGAGGTGTCCCCCATAACATCCTGGAGCACTGCAGAGACCTGGACGGGCAGTGGCCCACTCAGTCCTGCCCCTGGAATGTCAGGCACAAGGCCACACACAGCGTGTAGAGACCAGTCCAGATGAGGCCACCTGTGATGTGTAGACAGATCAGTCCAAATGAGGCTGTGCAGAACTGGGGGCCTTTCCCGAGGAACACATGGGAACCCTGACCTTCCCTGGGCTGTCCTCATGCCCTCCCATGGTTCCCAGGTCTCATGGAGGGGCAGGTAAGGCACCAGGGGGACCCACACATGGCCTGGCACTGTCGCTGCCCCAAGAACCAGGCAGAAAAGAGATGTGCCCTGGGTCCGGATCACTGGGTGATGGGGCAGGAGGGTGGGGCCCTGCTGGCTCTAGACCTGCCCCGTGGAAGAGGCTGGACATCAGAGGGAAACCAGGGGCCCCGGAAAGGAGATGGGCGTCACCAGCTCGAATCCCAGGCTGAAGGCCCAGGCTGGGGGTGCAGTTCCCTGAGCTGAGCAGAGGTGCTGGCGCAGCTGGCACAACAGAGAAAACTGTCATTTAAAATCCAAACTGGGCCGGGCGTGGTGGCTCACGCCTGTAATCCAAGCACTTTGGAGGCCAAGGCGGGCGGATCACCTGAGGTCGGGAGTTCAATACCAGCCTGACCAACATGGTGAAACCCCGTCTTTATAAAAAATAAAAATAAATAAATAAAACCCAAACCGTACTGATCACGAGGTCAGGAGTTCGAGACCAGCCTGGCCAACGTGGTGAAACCCCGTCTCTACTAAAAATACAAAAATTAGCCGGGCGTGGTGGCTCATGCCTGTGGTCCCAGCTACTCAGGAGGCTGAGACAGAAGAATTGCTTGAACCTGGGAGGTGGAGGTTGCAGTGAGCCAAGATCGTGCCACTGTACTCCAGCCTGGCGACAGAGCAAGACTCAGTCTCAAGAAAAAAAACTGCCTGTGCCGTCAGCCTCTGCCTTCCAAGGACAGCAGACTGCTCCTGTCAGCAGGAAGATGAGCTGTTCCGAGCTCCCCTCGCCCCATGGGAACACGTTGAAGGCCACAGGGAGGACACGTGCAGAGTGGCTGGCACATGCCAGGTGTGGCAGCCCGTTCCATGGGACTGGGCAGGAAGGGGCCCTACACCTCCAGCCCTGGGCCCCTCCACAACTGCCCCAGCCCCGGCGGGAATTTATTTCCCTAATTAACATTCCACGAAACATCCTCACCTCCACCAGACGGCAGGGAAAAGACACCCATTCACTGTCAGCAGCCTGGTTCGGCCACACACACGCTGTGACAGCCCACGATGTCAGACGCCCCACATCGTCACACGTGGTCACACACACACGCTCACAGTCTCGCCCTGCAACCCGGGGTCCCCCATGCCCTGAGGCCCCAGCATACCTCACCTGCACACTGGCAGACACACACACAGACAAAACGCATGCACGTAGTTAGCAAAATTACCTGCAATTTTGAAAGCGCTTCTGTGTAAGCTTTTAAAACATTTTGGCAGGAAAATTACAGCCTCAAAGTGCAACAGAAAATGGGCCCCATTTGCTTGGAGCAGAACATCCAAGGATGAACGGGGCTGAGGCCTGGAGGGCCAGGGCCAGAGGGGCAGCAGCTGGGGGTGTGGTTGGCAGCCTGCTGCGCGCTGCCAGGGTCCCACCCAGCATCTGGGCCTGGCCCCAGAAAACAGACAAGCTCCCTCCCCGCCCGCTCAATACAAATAGGAATAGGCGGAAATGCCCCCTCCCTCACTGCTGCCCCCCGCAGGCCAGACACAAGCTCAGGTGGGAGGTGACCCTGCCCCCATGACAGCTGGGGAGAGGAGCCCTAGGGATGGCAGCTGGGGAGACAGCCCATGAGAGGGGCCCCCGTCCCAGACCTCTTCACCACCATGGCCAGCCCGTCCTCCTCCCAGGCAGCTCACACTGCCCACTGTCCACTTCCGGGGACAGAACCTGTTCCCAGCCCCGCTTGAGAGCACCTGTGGCCAATGTCCATCCGACACCTGCTCACCCCGATCTTCAGCAACTGATGGTTCTGCCCAAGACAAGGAACCCATGGCGGCCCAAGAGTCTCGGGGCGCCGTCCCCCAGCACCCACCCCAGAGGCTCGGGAGGGCCGTCCCCCAGCACCCACCCAAGCGGCTCGGGAGGGCCGTCCCCCAGCACCCACCCCAGCGGCTCAGGGTGACTTCCCCCAGCACCCACCCCAGCGGCTCGGGGCGCCTTCCCCCAGCACCCACCCAAGAGGCTCGGGGCGCCGTCCCCCAGCACCCACCCAAAAGGCTCGGGGCGCCTTCCCCCAGCACCCACCCAAGAGGCTCGGGGTGCCTTCCCCCAGCACCCACCCAAGCAGCTCGGGAGGGCCATCCCCCAGCACCCACCCAAGCGGCTCGGGAGGGCCATCCCCCAGCACCCACCCAAGCGGCTCGGGAGGGCCGTCCCCCAGCACCCACCCAAGAGGCTCGGGAGGGCCATCCCCCAGTGCCGGCGTGTGCAGATACTGCTAAGGCCCATGGCATTCCCGGCCCTGCCCCTTTTCTGGTCTGGACAACCCCCTGAGCCTCCTGGGCAGACCTTGGGCAGGAGAGTGTGCTTCCTCCAGGCCCCCCTGCCCCTCTTCTGGTCTGGACAGCGCCCCCAAGCCTCCTGGGCAGGTCTCGGGCAGGAGAGTGTGCTTCCTCCAGGCCCGCTGCCCCTCTTCTGATCTGGACAGACCCCCTAAGCCTCCTGGGCAAGCCTCAGGCAGGCAGTGTGCTTCCTCCAGGCCTATGTGGCTTTGTGTGGCAGATGGCTGGGCTGCTGGCCACATCCTTGGAACAGGATGGGGGTCTGGGTCCCTGCAGGGGCCAGGGCTCTGTCCAGAGACAGGGACGCAGACAGCCAGCACAGCCTCAGGACCCTCTGGGCTGGTGGACGTCCCGCTGTGGCTGGGAGGCTGGTTTCCAGGGCTGACGAGTCTGCTCACTTACGACCTGCGTGGTTCACTGTCCTGTTTCCTTACGCAGTGGTCTCATTTCCACAGCCCCGTCTGTCCTCTGCTCCCTCACCCCTGACCCTAGCAGCTCTCCAGGGCCCAGAGATGAGGAGACCAGCCCCCACCCAGTGACCAAGGCCCACCCTGAGGCCAGTGTCCAAGGCAGGGAGGGCACAGCATCCCCTGCCGGGGGTCACCTGCCCAGGGCGCCACACTGGGTCCTGCGGGTGAGCAGTTTGCCAGAGGGCGGGGAGGAATCTAGGAGGAGGCTGTGAGGGAGCGGCAAGGAGGAGGCTGGCCCTGGTTGGGCCAGGGCCATGGCTCACACTCTCACTCCCGTACCCCCGCGGGGCCTCCTGACTTCCATCTGCCCCCTGCAGCCCTGAGCTGCCAATGCTACATCCCTGCCCCCGAGAGCCCTCTCCACACAGAGGCCCAGCCGCCCGTCCACCCACCACCAGCTGGGACCCGGCAGCTGCACAGGTCCCACAGAGCCAGGCCTGCGCCACCAGGTGGACAAGTCCACCCACCCCCAACAGCACCGGAGCTGCCTGGAACCCACCACCGGGCAGGCAGGGACCCCGACCGACCACGGCTGCACCCCACCCACAGGGAGCCACGCACTCCGCAGGTCTCAGGCACGCTGTGGTTCCCCACGTCGGGGCTTTTGTTCAGAAATGAACGTTTGCCACCATCCCCACCCCACAGGCCGGCCTGGGTGCTGAAGTCCTCAGAGAGAGGCCCAGGAGCTGGAGGCAGAGCCTCTGCCACCCCTGTGGGACGCTGTGCTGTCCGCCGTGGCGGGCCAGCCACGCCATCTGCCAGCTCTCAGCTCATCCCAGGGAAGGGAAGTCAAGGGCTGGCCCTCTGTACCCCCTCCAGGCTGTGACCCTCACATGCTCCCCAGGGGTCGGTGCAAGCCGGGGGGAGGCTGAGGGGCCTCCCACATTTCCATTCACCCCTCCCCGTGCCAGGCCACATCTGAGGACCTTACCCTGTGCCACCCCACATGGTGCAGATGGGAAATGAGGTCCCAGGGAGAGCAGCACTGGCCCAGGTCCCACAGTGGCAGGGAGGGCTCCGGCCCCCCAGGCAGGCCCTCATCACACTGTCACAGAGGGCCTGAGCTTCTGGGCGGGTGTGTGGGGTGGGGGGGGAAGAAGAGGGGGACAACAGCCCTTCCAGGTAGCACCGCAGCGGCCTCCACCCCCGACCAGCAGGAAGAGCAGGCCCCGTCCTCTCCCCGCCACCCCTGGGACTCTATTTCCATTAAGGGAAGAGCTTTGCTGGCAGAGGCTGAGCTGACAAGGCAGCATGGAGGCCCCGAGGCGGGGGTCCCGGGGCAGCAGAGCCCCCACGTCTCACGGCAGCTCTCCTGGGTCTGTCGGCACGTGTCCCGGCTCAGGGCACCTGGCTCAGGCCCCTGGGCCCTGCACCCAGCATCCCTCCAGCATAGGGCTCCCAGGAGACACCCTGGCCCCACCACAGGACCCTGCTTCCCAACCCCCACCTGCTTCCCACCCCTGCCCTGTGCAGGGTGGGGAGGGCTCAGCAACTGTGCCCCAGCGGAGCTGCCGTCACCGGGTGGGGGCCTCGATTTCCTGAAGGCAGGCATGTGTGTCCCCAGAAGTCCGTGGGGCTACGAGTTGGCATCGCTGCTCTGAAGGCCCCACCGAGTCCCCCACCACCAGGCCAGGACACATCCTACCTCCCCACACCCTGGCCACCCCAGGAACCCTCCGCACTCCATCCAAGGCTAAAGGCTCTGGGCACAGCCCCTCTGACAGCCCCCCTCCCAGACCCCAGCAAGGATGCCAGCCCAGGAAACCTGACCTGATGCTGCACTGAAATAACTAATCAGCCTTCAGCCTTCCGGAGCGAGCCCCTCCCCTCCCCTCCCAGGTAGGACCCAAGGCCGACCTGGCCCCGCCCGGCCCGGTCAGCGGCTGTGGTCTCGGCCAGGGCCCCAGCCTGGCCGGGGGTGTGCAGGGGGCTCAGGCCTGGGCCCGAAGAGACCTGGCAGGCAGGAGTACTGTGAGGGCCTTGGAGGGTCTGCATGTGGAAGAAGGGGGCTTCGAGGAGAGCACAGAGGCAAAGGCAGGAGAGAGGGGTGCCGGGCTGGGGCAGAGGGAAGCTGCAGAGCCATCACCGCACCCGGACCACTGCGCAGGTGCCAGGCACACCCACCCCTCCCCGTGCCAGAGGACCCCTCACCCAAGCCGCACCTGTACCACGTCACGGGGCTCAGCCACACCCAGGACAGGCCCAGCCCCCTGCCACACACACCTTTCCTCACCTACCCCGGCTCTCACCACTGCCCACAGCTCTAGCCACTGACTGCCCACTGGGGCTTCCCCATGCCCTCCCCATAGGCCCAGCACAACTTGGGCAGTGAGGAGTCAGGACAGACACACGCAGGGATCTTGAGGTCCCACCAAGGGGGACACCCCTCCCACCACCTTAACCCTGGGCTTCACTCCTGGGGAGACAGAGAAAACGATTCTCAGGAGGAGGGCCAGTTTCTGCCCCCTGGTGTCCCACTAAGTAGGAAATGGAGCGGGCAGCAAAGCCCCTCCAACAGGGGCTGGCACCCCCAAAAGGAAAGGGGTCCTGGGGAGGGGCAAGCTAGGCCTGACTCCCAAAACAGCCCCACACCAGGAGGAGGGGCTTAGTCCACAGTGGCTCCGGACGCAGCAGGCGTGGACGTCAGCCCGGGACAGACTCTCCTGGCAAAATCCCCACCCAGTATTATTCACCCTGCTCCACCTCCACCCTCAGACCCCCACTGGACACCAGCTGGGTTGGGGGGAGCCAGGGCGGGTGTATGAGGCCAGCAGAGCTCCCGTTTGCTCGACCAGGGATCAGGTGATGACAGCAATAAAAGATAACTGGGGCTGGGTGCACACCTGTCATCCCAGCACTTCGGGAGGCCGAGGCAGGCAGATCACCAGGTCAGGAGTTCAAGATCAGCCTGACCAATATGGTGAAATCCTGTCTCTACTAAAAATACAAAAATTAGCCAGGCGTGGCGGTGGGCGTCTATAATCCCAGCTACTCAGGAGACTGAGGCAAGAGAATCGCTTGAACCCGGGAGGCAGAGGTTGCGGTGAGCCGAGATCACGCCACTGCACTCCAACCTCCGCAACAGGCAAGATTTCGTCTCAGAAAGAGAGAGAGAGAGAATTGGATTTTCCAGCCCACAACAGGGTCCCAAGGGGGCTCCTGGTGTCTTCTTTCCCAGGTTGAGGGCAGCAGAGTGTGTCTGCAGTAGGAAGGGAGGCTTCTTTGGGGTTCACAGAGACTCCCCTGGAGGACCCTCCTCCTTCTCCCTGAAGGCAGGTGTCCAGGCCGCCAAGGAGGAAAGGAGGGTGGAGAAGGGAGAAGGCTTCCCCTCCCAGGACCTGCCCGCCAGGCCCCACCCCCCTCAGTCATTCTGGCCCATCCCCGTCACAGAGGCACTCTAGTCACTCAGTTGCCCCCCACACCCACGTCTCCTGCCACCCCCACCTCCAAGGCGGCCCCAGGGCCTGGGCTCACCCCTCCAGAGCCTCTTGCAGAAGACAAAACCTAGTGGTGACCCCTTCTGGGGCAGTAGCCTCCTTGGGTGACAGCCTGGGCTGGCTGTCCCTGCCAGGGACCTCCTCCCCTGGTCCCACCCCATGCTGGGGAGGGAAGGAGCCAGGGCCGAGGGCAGAGGTGGGAAGGCCCACCCAGGCTTCTGGGCACTACCAGCTGGACCTCATGCAGACTGACAGCCTCCTTCTGAGGCCCAGAGCCCAGGCAGGCGCTAAGGCCACACCCCCTGGCTCCCAGCTGCAGGAGCAGGTCCAGGAATCCAACAGAGGGCACAGGACGACCTTGGCATCACTTCGCTACGCCTCCCCCAGCCCAGCCAGTGAAGCCCCAGGCCCGGCCCAGGTCATCCCTGGCCACCCTCAACTCCTGCCACCTTCCCGCAGGGGCCAGGGACCGGACAGGGTCGCGGCTTGCTCCAGGGCCCGGGCCCCACCTCCTGCTGACATGACGTGCGCTGGGTAGGGTGGAACTCCGTCCTTCCTCCGCCTCAGCTCTGCTCCGCCCCGCACACAGGGCCCACCCGGGACAGCCCTGCAGGTCTGAGCAAACCTCGGCAGAACTCCGGGAAGCCTCTGGCGCGGGAAAGCCAGTGTCTCCCGCGGGCGCTCATCGCCCACGGCCCAGCTCAGTGTACCGGACTCCCCTCCCTTCCGCAGCGCCTCCCGGAGACCTGGGGACCTCGGCGGCAGCCGGCTCAAGCCCTCGGAAATGAGTCCTAGGCCCGGAGGGGCGGGGCTGAGGTCAGGATCTTGGCTGCGCCGAGCAGGGATCCGGCCCAGGGGAGGCCCCTCGGCCCCACACACTGCTGGCCACGACCTGCACTCGAACCCCGACCTGGGAGAGGCGCAGTGCCCGGGTCGGCCCCGTCCGGCGCGCACGTGCGCAACACGTCCTGTCTCATCCGAAGACAAGAGGGGGACGGGGCGTGGGGCAGCCGCTCGGAGCGCAGGGGGCGGACCCCGTGGTGGCAAAAACCTTGCCACGCAGAGCGGACCCCTGGCCGGAGCATTGGTCTTGGGTCCTCCTGGGAGCCCCCCAACCGCACCCAGTGCCCGGCCGGGACAGCGGCCGCAGCAGAGCCCCCGCGTCCTTCCGGGCCCCCAGCCCGGCCCCCGGACTCACCCAGAAGAGCAGGTTGAAGGCGAACATGAGGTACTTGACCGTCTGGAGGCAGGCGCGCGCCATGCCGCAGCGCTTCAGCTCTAGGAGGAAGATGAAGGAGAGGTCCAGGTAGAAGACCACGTACTTGTTGCCCTTGGGCGACGTGTAGCGCGCCTGGGCGGCCTTGGGGCCGGGGTTCGCGTGCAGGCCGAAGAAGGCGCCGCCGCCCCCGGCGTCCCCGGCGTCCCCGCCGCCCGCGCGCCCGTACAGGCCGCTGTAGCGCCGGAAGGGGCCTCCGCGCGCGAAGCCCGGCTCCTTGCCCTCCGGCGAGGGGCTGCGCCGGTACGTGGACTCGTCCGTGCTGGAGCGGCGCATCGCGCCCGGGTGCTGGGGCCGCAGCTCACCGCCCCGCGCCCGCCGCTCCAGAACGCCCCATCCCGCCCGCTCCGGCCCCGCTCCCGCTCCGGCCGCCGCGGTGACGGCGGGGCGCGCGGCAGGCTCGGACCCCGGCGGCGGGACCCAGACACCTGCCCGGCCCGCGCGCTGCGGCCCCGCGCCCTGGAGCCCAGGCACCCCGCCCGGCCCGCGCCCTCCCGGCCAATCCCCGGCGGCTCCGCCCCCGCGCGGACCCCTCCCAAGCTCGCCGCCCCGCCCCGCAAACCCCAGCGCTCCGCCCGCGCCGACCAATCACCGCAGCCCCCGGCCACGCACCCGCCGCGACCCCGGCCCCTCCGCCGCGCCGGCGCCCCGGCCCTTCCCACCAGGCGCGCGCGGCACGAGGATGCTTGCGAAGGGCGTCCGAGGGGACTGGGGGCCGGGCCGGGGCTTGGGTCCAGGAGTGAGACCTGCGTAGCTCTCAGCGCGCGACCGACGCCCCCAGCCCTTCCCCACCCGAGACCTCGCCCGGCCTCCGGCCCCGGGCCGGGCATGGAGACTTCGAACCACGCAGACGATATACAAAGCACTAGGCAAATGGAGGGTGACCCCGTGCTGACTGGTGGCAACTTGGGGAGCCCTGGGTGCCAGGGGGGCTGGGTCAGCCTGCACCGCGTGGAGTGGGTGTCGGCGAGGCTCTGACTATACCGGAGGTTCCAGGACACAGAAGAGCGCGGGCGTCATTACTAAGACTCCTCGGGCCAGACCCAGGGCGCTGGAGGTGAGCCCTGCTCGGCCTCTGCCCCGTGCTGTCCCCAAGGCCGGAGCGGGGCCGGCTCCAAGGGCAGTGAGGTGCACCCACCCCAGCTGGCCCGACACTCTGCTGTTCCCCGTCTGGCCGGGCATGGTGGCTCACGCCTGTAATCCCAGCACTTTGGGAGGCCAACGCTGGCGGATCACGAGGTCAGGAGATCGAGACCATCCTGGCCAACATGGTGAAATCCCGTCTCTACTAAGATACAAAAAAAAAAAAAAGCCAGGAGTGGTGACGCACGCCCGCGGTCCCAGCTACTTGCGAGGCTGAGGCAGGAGAGTCGCTTGGACCCGGGAGGTGGAGGCTGCAGTGAGCCGAGGTTGCACCACTACACTCCAGCCTGGTGACAGAACGAGACTCTGTATCAAAAAAATAAAATAAAAATTCTTGGTAATTTTTAAAGAAGGGGCCCAGAATTTCATTTTGCTCCAGCCAAGGCTGGAAGTCGGCCTGCAAGAGACCCTACCCCGCCCCTGACAGGCACAGACAGGCCCATGGAAGATGCAGCTGACTCCTGGGTCATCACGCTGGGTGCGCACACGCCTCCCACAGCCATGCCGCCAGCCTACCCCATGTCTCCAAAGCCCAGCCCCAGCACAGGCTGAGGGAGACACCAGCAGATGGCCCAGATTCCCGGCAGTTTACCTGAAGCCCAGAGATCAGGAATGAGGAAGGTCGGGGAGGAAAAGGAGGGAGGGAAAGAGGGTGCTCCCTGGCAGGGCTGACCAGCTCTGGAGGCCTGGGTCCTCCTGGAGTGACTGGGGTGGGAGGTGGCAGGTCTGGGGAGGACTGCTGTGGGAGCCCTGGGCTCCCAGGGAGGCCCTGCACCTCTGCTCACCCCTGAGGACCTGGGCTGGGTGCCCCAGGCCTCTGCTGCCCCCCGAGGGCTCTATGGAGAACTGCAGCCCAAGCATGGGGCAGCGCCCCGTGCTCAGGTCCTCCCTGGGGGAAGCGGACAGAGGGCCCCAGGGAACAGGAGGCCAGCCTGGAGGTCCCCTGAAGGCCCACACAGCCAGCCTGGGGCTTCCCACGGCCCCTCCCCTGCCCCTCTCCTGAGGGTTCTTTGCTGAGTCTGGGCCCAAGGAACAGGTCAGAATGGTGGCCACACATCAGGGGCCCGGCAGAGACCCCAGGAACCCTGGGACCCTGGCCCTAACGAGAACCTCACCCACAGCTCTGCCCAGAGCAGGTGGCACCTGGCCCCCTTCCCCCGGCCATGCAGGCCCAACCTGAGGGCAGACACTCAGCCGTGGGCAGCACCTCCAGTGAGCTCGCATGGACTGGGCAGAGCTCAGAGCAGCTGTCTGTGGGCCAGGTGAGGGGAGGAGCCATGGGGACCCGGGAGGACCCCAGGCTGACTAGGAGAAGACAGACCCTACCTGGACTCAAAACCACCCAAGCCCCCTCCCCACACACCAGCCCCACCCCAAGGAGAGCATCTGCCGCCATGCTAGCCAGTGGCACCCTGCCCCATCTCTCCTGCATCCCTCAGTGGCTGAGGCTGGAAGGGGAAGTGACGGGCAAAGCTTGAGGGTCCCAGGCAGGTGGGAGGGCGAGGGGAGAGCTGATCTGGGTACCTGAACTGAGCCCAGCGCCCAGGATGCAGTTCCAGTGCCCCCCAAGACCCCTTCCACCCCCTCCCATCTACAAAGCCCTGCACGTGTCACCCATGTGAGCAAATGAGGCCTATCCAAGAAGAAATGGAAAAACTCAAACAAGGCCACCAAGGGCCAGTATGAGCCGGGCTGGGCTTACTTCTAATGCCAAGTTCGGGATTCATACTGGGTTGACCAGATGCAGGCAGGGGCCTGGGCGAGGCCACAGTGTCAGAGCTCGGTCCGGTACTTCTAATGCCAAGTTCGGGATTCATACTGGGTTGACCAGATGCAGGCAGGGGCCTGGGTGAGGCCACGGTGTCAGAGCTCAGTCCGGGAGGGTCCTTCCTCAACACCCCAGTGGGGTGTGCTGGGCCCTGTCTCCAAAGTCCAGCCCCTCCCGACAGGAGCTCCGAATGGAGAAGCTAAGGTGTGGGGTCAGAGTGTCCAGCTGGCAAGGCCCCTGGGCTGGGCAGGAGACCCAGTGGCAGGCCAGTGCTGCCCACCACACACCATCCAGCCCAGCCGGGCCGTGACGTACCTGGGCTGGCCACAGGAGGGAGGCCAGGCGGTGCTCAGGGCCCCGGAAGGCTGACCAGCGGGTAGCCCCAAGCTCTGCAGGAGGAGACGGCCAGAGTGGAGCCCTGGTTTCCACCCTCAGCTGCACAGCCAGAGAGGCTCCCAGAGGAGAGCAGGGAACACCCCCCGGGCCCTGTCACCGCAGGGCAGAGGGGCAGTCGGGGGTGGCCAGGGAGTGCACCACTCGACTGGGGGGCAAGACCACTATGGAGCACCCCAACCAGGAGAGCCTGGAAACAGCAACTGAGTTGACAAATTCTGTTCGCTCAGACCTCAGACAGCCAGGCAGGGACACAGTGGGCAGAGAACACGCATGTTCAGAGATGTGTGCTCACAGCACAGGGACTCGCAGAGACACAGGTCTGGACCCCGCTTGCACACGCGTGGACATGCAGCAGGGACACGCAGAGACACAGGTCCGGACCCCGCTTGCACACACGCGGACACGCAGCAGGGACACACAGAGACACAGGTCCGGACCCCGCTTGCACACGCGCGGACACGCAGCAGGGACACAAAGAGACACAGGTCCGGACCCCGCTTGCACACGCAGACACGCAGCAGGGACACACAGGGACACAGGTCCGGACCCCGCTTGCACACGCAGACACGCAGCAGGGACACAAAGAGACACAGGTCCGGACCCCGCTTGCACACGCAGACACGCAGCAGGGACACGCAGAGACACAGGTCCGGACCCCGCTTGCACACGCAGACACGCAGCAGGGACACAAAGAGACACAGTTCCGGACCCCGCTTGCACACACGCAGACACGCAGCAGGGACACGCAGAGACACAGGTCCGGACCCCGCTTGCACACGCACGGACACGCAGCAGGGACACAAAGAGACACAGGTCCGGACCCCGCTTGCACACACGCAGACACGCAGCAGGGACACGCAGAGACACAGGTCCGGACCCCGCTTGCACACACGCGGACACGCAGCAGGGACACACAGAGACAGGTCCGGACCCCGCTTGCACACACGCGGACACGCAGCAGGGACACGCAGAGAGACAGGTCCGGACCCCGCTTGCACACGCGCGGACACGCAGCAGGGACATGCAGAGACACAGGTCCGGACCCCGCTTGCACACGCGCAGACACGCAGCAGGGACATGCAGAGACACAGGTCCGGACCCCGCTTGCACACGCACGGACACGCAGCAGGGACACGCAGAGACACAGGTCCGGACCCCGCTTGCACACGCACGGACACGCAGCAGTGCCTCCTCCCCGGCGTCCCGGACCCTGGAGCAGCCTACTGTCTGCTTCCCGCCAGGCTTGGGCACCCCACCCCACCCTGCCTTCAGCTCTGAGCTGACACCCAAGCTCAGGAAGGGCCTCACGCCCTCCCCATGGAGCTGCCAGCGATGACCCTGAAAGCCCTTCTCCACCATGGGTGCCAGGTCGGGCAGTCTGTCCTCCTGGCACTCAGGGACTTCTGGCCCCAGACTCACCTGGGCAGCAAATTGCAGTGCCCACTACTCCGTGCCCTGCTAGCTCAGCCCCACAACCTCGCCCCTCGAACCCAGCTCTCTGGCGTGAGATAACTGTCCTTCCAGTAGCCCAAGGCAGTAGGGAACCACAGAGGGTCCCACGCCACCCTGGCTGAGCTAGGCCCCAAGACGGACACCGGAGCTGGAAGAGCCTGGGGGACTGAGCTGCAAGGAGGCCTCCAACACCCACCAGGCCAGACCGAGGTCCCACTCAAGGAGGGCCCTGCCCACTCGCCAAAGCAGCCCTGTCTGCAGAGCCTGATGCCACGCCAGCGGAGCGGCCTCGAGCCCCAGCAGCAGGGCAGCAGCTCAGTGAGGGCTCAGCTCAGACCCCAGGGTCTCCACACAGCCCAGCAGGGGCAGCTCAGGACAGACCGCAGAGCCAAGCCCACAGAGCCTGGCCCCGGGGCCTGTGGGCGCCCACGCAGCTTGGAGGAGAAGGGAGGCCCCCCCAACACAGACTGCTGTGTGTGCTTCCTGGAGGCCTCAGCCCCTTCACAGCCCCGGTACCTGTCTCAGGCCCTCACCCTGGGGGGTCCCAAGCAAGCGGGCAGCCCCTCATGCACACGGAGGAGCAGGGACTGGGGGGATCCAGAGAGGCCAGGTGGGACCAGGCTCCTCCCACCCAAACCTGAGCCCTGAGGCTGGAGCCACCACTCTGACCACCCCCAGCTCCAGGAGAGGGACAGACAGTCCGGGGCCCCCCATTCTTTCCTGCTGGGTCCACCGAGGCCAGCTGCATGCTCCAGGCCTTCCCCCCACCCCTCCCCTGCACCATCGGGTACTTCTCTGCGAGGGGCTGAGGGTGAAAGCAACAAACACACCTAGGCCTGTGGGCGGGGAAACCCACCTCAGGGGCCATCCCACCTGGACCCATACACCACAGTCTGGGGTCACACCGCGCCTAGGCAGCTGGATGGCAGGCAGCAACATTGCCAAATGCCACCAACCCAGGCATGTGGGTGGCTAGGCTGGGGCAGTCCAACCTCAGCCCGTCTGAGGACTCCACTGCTCACAATGCCTGTCTCCCAGGGCAGCAGGGAGGACGCAGACAGCGTGGGCTAAATGCTGCTGCGCTGTGTACGGCGGGCAGTGGCCTTGGCTGTGTGTCCCGCTGAGGTGCTGGGCACGCGTGCACCCACCCCACCCCACAGCAACCTGGGAGAGAGCACACATCTATCCCAGGCACGGACGGAGCCAGAGGGCACAGGTGTGGAGGGGCAGGCGACAGGCACCATCACCACCCTCTCCCAGCCTCGGCGGCAGGAGTGATGCGGCCTCCTGGGGCAGCTGCTGGTCCCACCTGAACTTTGCAGATAGAAACGCAGGCTGAGCCAGGACCACAGCGCCGGGCAGGGGCGGGGTGCCCCGCCCCCCAGCCCTCCCGGTCCGCGGCTGGCCTGTTTCCAGGGCAACGCCCAGGGTGGGCGGGGCTCAGCCGCTAAAACTTCAATCACGGGTTTTCCCTGGTCCCTTGCCCTGAAGTGACCCCTCCTCTAGCAGGAAGCGCCCTGGGCACCCACCCTCCCCCGCCTGAAGCCTGCCCTGACCACCGGAGGCTCCACAACGCCTCCTTCGATGAAACCAGCACCTCACCCCCCGGCCCCGTCCCAGACCTTCCCCAGCCCAGGGAGTCTGTCGCGACACTCCCTGCCCAGGAGAGAGGGGCCCTCAACAGCCACCCGCCCCCGCTGGCCGGCACAGTGCCCTGCCCCCCACCAGGCTCCCTCCCACCCCGCTCGCCCACGGAGGCCCGGGCTCAGGCCCCAGCCTGCGCCCGCCCCACACACTCGCAGGGGACACACCAGCCAGGCCGAGGCAGGCGCAGGCTCCCCAGAGTCCTCGAGTAGAGCCTGGTCAGGGCTGAGGACAGGCCTGGGCCCGCAGGAGCCTCGGCACACGTGGTAGGGGTCGGGGAGATGCGCAGAGCCAGAGGCCGGAGAGGCCTCCAGGTTTCAGGGCCTGGGCGGGGAAACGGAGGGATGGGAAGCGCACACACTCGGAATTCCAGGAATGTCAGCTTGGCCCAAGCCGGGGTTTGGATGGCAGCTCCCTCCCGCCGCCCCGCGCTCCGAGTAAACAACTCCTGCGGGCAGGAGCAGGGGCGGGACAGGCCCTGGACCCTCCTCCAGGAAGCCTCCGGGCCCCCACCCACTCCCCAGGGCCCCGCTGACATCCGGACCCCGTTGCCTCCCTCACCTCCACAGCCTCCAGCAGCCTCTGCAGCTGAGCCCGGCTCTGACCCCAGGCCACGGTTACTCACGGCCCCCGTCCTGCCCCTCTGCCCAGAGCAGGATGTGCGTCCACCCATCCTGGGGGGAGGGGGCGGGGAAGGGAAGTGGCCTCGGCTCGTGGCTCTGCACGTGGCTGGGTGGGGTATGGCAAATGCCACTGGGGAGGCTGCCCACGGCTCCAGGGTGGGAGCACAAACCCCAAGTGTGCAGTGGATGTGGCCAGCACCACTCTGGACCCGGGAAACCCTTCATCCCCCTCCCCTGCAGGTTGCCCAGAGAAAACCGCAGAGGATGAACACAGGTCCACCCCAGCCAAAAGCCCCAGGCCGGCACGCCCGCCCAGAGCCTCCTCGGGTGCCACTTCGCCGCACACCGACCCCCACAGCCCACCTCGCAGCTCCAAGGAGCCTCCTTTGCCCCTCACTGCACACTGACCTCCTCGTTCCTCACCCCACCCCAGGGCACAGCCCCCCCGCCCCCTCCCCCCGCTCTCCACCCGAGAGTCCCGGGCACCGCCTCTACCTAGGCCTCTGTGGGCCCCGGGCTCCAGGGCAAGGCGGAGCGAGCGGGTCCTGCCAGTGCAGCTGCGGGAGTCTGCCCCGGGGTCCCCTGTGCCGGGGTCCTCAAGGCTCAGCGCCTCTTCCACGACCTCCCTCCCGGGCCCCCTCGCCCCGTGCGCAGAGGCGCGTCCGAGCGTCGGGGACCCGGGACGACGAGCAGCCCAGCAGAGCCGGGACCGAGCGGGCCCACCCCGACCCCCTTCCCGGGAAGGAGCGGGAAGAACGCGGACAGCGCCCGGGGCAGGGGGCGGCCGGCGGGGGCCGTAACCGCGCGGCCGAGACCAGGGCGGCGCCCCTAGGGGCAGGGCCGCGGCCAGAATGGGACCCCCGGACACCCCGAGGGCAGAGGCCGAGGCGGAGGGTCCCTCTACCCGGCGCGGCAAGGAGGGGCGGCCGGAAGACCCTCCGCGGCCCCCGCCCGCCCTCTCCCCGAGCCCCCGCGCGGGACCCCACTTGTTGCTGCGTGTCGGCTCCGGGCTCGAACTCCCGCGCCCCGCTCGCGTGCGGGTCCAGAAGCTCCAGGTCGGACGCCTCGGGACGCGGGACACTGGCCGCGCGTTCCCCACCCCCGGGCGCGGTACCTGCGCCGCCGCCTCCCGCTTCCGCCGTCCGCTCCCGCCGCGCAGTTGTCACTCAAGCGGACACGAGAAACGCGAACCGCCGCTGCGTAAGGCTTTTGGCCCCGATTAGACTCCGTAGCGCCGGGACGAACCAAGACGGCGGGCGGGGGGTCGCCGTCTGCTGCTGCCGCGGCCGGGCGGACCCAGAAGGCCCGGGACGCACGGGGAAAGCTCATCCCGGCGGAGACTGCGGGCAGCGACTCCAGGGCTGGTGGGGGAACGGGCGGGGCAGCGGAGAACGAGCGGAGCCGGTCCCCCCGCGACAGTGGACGCTCCCGGGGCGGGGCCTCGGGGGGATCTTCCCGTGTCGCCGGGCCCCGCCGGGTAGTCTGGGACGCGCCGCCGCCATGATTATTCCTGTGCGTTGCTTCACCTGTGGCAAGATCGTCGGTAACAAGTGGGAAGCCTACCTAGGGCTCCTGCAGGCCGAATACACCGAGGGGTGAGGCGCGGGCCGGGGGCCGGGGGCCTGGGGCTGGGCCGGGGCCGGGGCCCGGGAACCGGGGCGGGAGTCGGGAGCCGGGGCCGGGGGCCTGGGGCCGGGAGTCGGGAACCGGGGCCGGGAGTCGGGAGCCGGGGCCGGGAGCCTGGGGCCGGGAGCCGGGGCCGGGAGTCGGGAACCGGGGCCGGGAGTCGGGAGCCGGGGCCGGGGGCCTGGGGCCGGGAGTCGGGAACCGGGGCCGGGAGCCGGGGGCCTGGGGCCGGGAGCCGGGAGCCGGGGCCGGGGGCCTGGGGCCGGGAGCCGGGAGCTGGGGCCGGTAGTTGGGAGCCGGAGCCGGGAGTCGGGAGCCGGGGCCGGGGGCCTGGGGCCGGGAGTCGGGAGCCGGGGCCGGCCTAGGGTGCGGGCCGGAGCGGGAGGCGCAGCGCTGTCTGGAGCCGGCGCTCCCGTGAGCCGCTTCAGGCCCAACTTCTCCAGCTCCGCTCTCTGACCTGCCCTCGGGAGAACGTTGTCCTGTGAAGTCTGGGGAGAGAGGGCAGCTGGGTTTCAAGCCAGTGGTGTCCTGGCGGGTCGCACGCGCCTTGCCCCCGCAGTAAGGCCCTGGGCCTCCGCCCTGATCTCCTGTCTCTGCTCCCAAGCCCACCCCGTGTCCTGCAAACCTCGCTTCAGGGCGGGCGGGCGCGGCGGCTCACGCCTGGAATCCCGGCATTTCGGTAGGTCCGGGCGGGAGGACTGCTTGAGCCCCGGAAGTGGGACCAGCCTGGGGAGACCCTGTTCCCCGGAGATTTTTTTTTTTTTAAAGCTGGAGTGCAGTGGCTCCATCTCCGCTCGCTGCAACCTCCGCCTCCCGGGTTCCAGCAATTCTCCTGTCTCAGTCTCGCGAGTAGCTGGAGTTACGGCGACTGCCACCATGCTTAGCTAATTTTTGTATTTTTAGTAGAGACGGGGTTTCGCCATGTTGGCCAGGCTGGTCTGGAACTCCTGACCTCAGGTGATCCGCCTGCCTCAGCTTCCAAAAGTGCTGGGATTACAAGCGTGAGCCACAGCGCCTGGCCCTCTTGGTTTTGTTCTTAATTCCTGGGGCGTGGTGGCACGCACCTGTGGTCCCAGCTACTTGGGATGCTGAGGCCAGAGAATAGCTTGAGCCCGGGAGGCAGGCGGAGGTTGCAGTGAGCCGAGATTATGCCACTGCACTCCAGGCTGAATGAGAGAGTAAGACTCCATCACACACAAGGCTGGGCGCGGTGGCTCACGCCTGTGATCCCAGCACTTTGGGAGACTGAGGCAGGCAGATCACAGGATCAGCAGTTTGAGACCAGCCTATCCAACATAGTGAAACCCTGTGTCTACTAAAAATACCAAAAAAAATTAGGAGTGGTTTTGGGCACCTGTAAACTCAGGTACTTGGGAGGCTGAGGCAGGAGAATTGCTTGAACCGGGAGGCAGAGGTTGCAGTGAGCCGAGATTGCACCACTGCACTCCAGCCCGGGTGACAGTGCGAGACTCCATCTCAAAAAAAAAAGAAAAGAAAAATGTAGGGCAGACTGGCTGCCTGCCTTCGCCGTTGGACTTTGAGGGGTAGGCATCCTTCTGCGCTTGTCCCGCGGTACTGCTGTCGCCACCGTGCCCAAGTCTTGGCGCCCCGCTGGAGTCTGACCTGTGGCCACTGTGTCTTGGTCATATGTGAAGCCTGGGCGTGTGTGTGTGCCAGCCTGCCATAGGCACTCCGTGCAGCTGGCCCTGTGAATGAGGAAAGGGAATGGACGGGCTGAGTGGGCTGCTAGAGTGAGTGGCTAGCGGCCTGTCCAGACCCTTCCCCAGTGATAGGAAGGGCAGGGGCCTCCCACATGGCCGCCTCTTTCCCAAGCTTCTGTCTCCACACACTGGGAGCCATCCGTGTGGGAGTTTTCTGGAGGTAGGTCCCAGGGAAAGCTACTGATTGACTTGGAAACAGAGAGCGGGCTCCCTGGAGAAGCAGTCTCTCCCTGACTGAAGGAAGCAGAGGTGAGGAAAGACCCCACAGCAGCAGAGTAGGGCTTGCTAAGGGCACGCCCCTGGAGAGCCACCCTGCTGTGGCTGGTGCTGGATGTGGGGAGCTGCACATCAGCACCTGGGTCTTCCGAGCTCCCCCAAATCACTTGTATTCATCTTATTTACATTTCTCACATATGTTATACACACACATGTACAGCCAGAGTAGGTGGGAGAAGAGGCTCCTTCCGACCCACCTGGATTAGATCTGGTCACCTTGCCGGTAGCAGGGGGCTGAGGCCAGCAGGCAGTGCCCAGAGGTAGGCTGGACGTGGGCTCCAGGCCTGTGCAGACCGTGGAGCTCAGCCGGCCTCTCTGCTTCTCCCGTTGGCACAGGGATGCCCTGGATGCCCTGGGCCTGAAGCGCTACTGCTGCCGCCGGATGCTGCTGGCCCACGTGGACCTGATCGAGAAGCTGCTCAATTATGCGCCCCTAGAGAAGTGACGTTGCTGGAGCCCGCCCGCCTGCCATGCCGACCGTGGGCTGTGATCGTCCTGCCCCAAGTTCACGAGACTGAGGCATCTGGGGATGCCTGGCTACAGCGTGTGGATTGTGTCCTGTCCCCCACTCTGGAAGGAACCATCCAGTAAAGGTCTTTCAGAACCACCAAGGTCCCAGCCCTCACTAGGATGTCAGGGGCCAGGACTGGGCCCAGCTCTCACACTGCAGCAGCCCAGAGAAGCAGGCAGGACCCCTGCTAGCCGTGAGTCAGCCTGTTCCACAGTCACCCCTGCAGGAGGCATGGCCAGGAGAGTCTTCCACTTTGGGGCTGTTTGAGGCCCCTGTGTTCTGGGAGCTCTTGAGGCTGAGCACAGAGGCTCCTGTACCCTCTCTCTTGGAATCTGAAGAACAGGATTTAGGCCAGGCAAGGGGGCTCCCCCTATAATGCTTGCACTTTGGGAGTCTAAGGCAGGAGGATCACTTGAGTCCAGGAATTGAAGACCAGCCTGGGCATCCTAGTGAGCCCCCATCTCTACAAAAAATGTAATAAATGAGCTGGCACAACATTCACCCCTGTAGTCACAGCCACTCAGGGGGCTGAGGCAGGAGGATCACTTGAGCCTGGGAGGTTGGCGCTGCAGGGAACTATAATGGAACCACTTCACTCCAGCCTGGGCAAGAGTGTGACACTCTCAAAACAGCTATATAAACGAAAAAAGAACCAGATCTGGGGCTCAAACAGTCTTGGCTGTGGTCACAGCTGCCAGCAGCGGCTGACCCCTGCCTGCTACTGCCTGACCTTGAGGGTCTCACCCAACCCTAGCAGGGAGGCTAGGCTCCTGTAGAAGGAGAAGGCAGCACCAGCCTTAAGATGCCCCTTGCTAGGCTGGGAGGTGGCCCTAAGGAGGCCCTGATGTCCAGGCAGCGCTGCCAGCAAGCACCCCAGGTCAGATGGCCCTGCTGCCCAGATACCTGGCATGGTATCCTCTGGTGGAGGAGAGTGGGGTCTGCTTGGGGGGGGTCTATAGTTCTGAGCCTTAGAGACAGGGCATGGGCAGTAGGGGGTACAATCAGTGACCAGGCCCTGGCACCCATCTCCAGGATACCTCTGCCAGATACCAGGCCCTGGCACCTCTCCTGCCCTCTGGCCCCCAGCAGAGCTTATAAGCTCCTCTATGTGAATCCCCTACTGCCCCCACCCCATCTGCCTAGCACCTCTTACCCGGGCATGGCCCCCAAGCTGCACATTCCCACGTCAGTTCCCCACTGTGGCCAAAAGCATCTTTGGAAACCATTTTCCTGTCTCTCGGGCTCTGAACGCCATCTCGCCATTTAGGAGCCTGCGTGCTCAGTTCTTCCGCTGTGACTCCTGTGCTCGCTGTCCCTGCTCTGGAGCCCCATGAGGGGTTTGCCCTCCTGGCTCTGCCCTTTGTCCTGATGCTGACAGTGGGTCTGTCTATCCTGTGGACATGAGGGGCCCTGAGGACAGACCACCATCTGTCTCAGCACAGCGAGCTCACCCGTCTGTTCCACAAGTGTTTATTGAGCACCTGTATGTGGCAGGGACAGTTGTAGGCATCTGGGACACAGCAGTGAATAAGCCCCTGCCCCACACAGGCACACGGACAGGCAGAGCAGTGACCACACAGCATCTCAGGTGGGGGTGTCAGCGGTGGGAAAGACTGCAGGGGGTCTGGCTGTCAGGGCAGAGGAGCCCTGGGTCAGGAGGGTCAGAGCTCACTCGGCTTTCCCGGACTGGGAGGGGGCCATGTGGCCACAAGGCAAAGCCCCAGTACCTGAAGGGAACGCCTGGCCCTGCCCCACTCACCAAGGCCCCTTCCAGCCTCCTGACTGCCAGGCAGGGTGTGTCCACCCCACCCCCCATACCATCACACAGCCAGCCAGCGCCCCCGCTGCTGGGCTCAGGCCTCCCGACTTTGGTGTGCAGCAAAAGGCACTTGAAGCTGCCTCTGGGGTTTGGGTCCCCAGAGGCCTTGGCAATGGCACAGGGTGGGAGGCATCGGGAGCCCAGCCCTGCTGCTCAGTAGTCTGAGCTCAGTAGTTGGGTGCAGCAGCAGCAAGGCACCTCCAGCGTGGCCAAGCCCAGGGCAGGGTCAGTAGTGCTCCAGCTTGAGGCTCCTGTACAGGCAGCAGGTGAAGATCATCCCGAAGACCTGTGTGCAGAGCCGGGCAGGTGTAAGCAGACACCACGGGGCCACCCGAGTCCCCAACAAGGTCACCGTCACCCCCACGGGCCCTCACCTGCACACAGGCAATGCCAACGCCCACAGCCCCGATGACCCTCAGGTGCTCCTGGATGAAGGTCTCCAGCTTGGTGATGCAGCCACCCTGTGGGATCCCAATGGGGGCTGCAGGTGTGCCCAGGGGGCACGTCCCACTGGCCCTCACTGCCTCCAGGGTGTTCCAGGCTCCCCCTAGCACCCAGCCAGTCAGGTCCCTGCCAGTGCAGGCTCTCACTGGGCTGTCCCCCACCTCCTGGTAGATTAGAGGGTGGTCCCCTGCCCACAGCGGGTCACTGGGTGCCCACTCACCTCCACCTTGTAGATGTTGGAGGCGTGGTCCCGCTGCCCACAGCCAGCCACCACCGTCTTGCAGCAGCTATCGGGGACCACGCGGCCACCGGCCTCCCCTGAGCGGATCCACTCGCTGTCCCGCCAGTCCTGTGAGTTGTTGCTGCCACAGCAGTGGAACTGCATCAAGAACAAGGCGGGGGTGAGTCCAGGGAGGCTCTGGGGACGGACGTGCCCCTCCCAGCACCACCCACCCACCCACCTCCTGCTGCAGCTGGTCCACAGCGTTGGTCACGCCCTCATGGCCCGGCTGGTGGTAGCGCTTGGTCATGGTGTCTTTCAGGTTCTCCTTGAGTTCCGTGTTCAGCTGGGGTTGGGGTGCAGGAAACTTCAGCCTCAGTCTAAGACTCTCCAGGGTGGGGCTGGCAGAGCCCCCGGACGGCAGGGGAGAGGCCCAGGGCCCGGCTCAGACCGAAGGGAAGCGGGGAGGTTGGGTGGGGCAGGGTGACAGTGGAGCGAGTGGCAGAGGCAGAGAGGGCTTCCGGATCCCCTGGATACCAGCCCGACCTCATGTTCCCCTGCAGAGACCTAGACTCCACCTCCAGGGCCCAGTGGCACGTGGATCAGCTCTGGCACCGTGGGGCTGGGGGCTGGTGGTAGTCACGTGTATATCTGCATGTGTGTGCCCCACCTGTGCATGTCTGCATCTGAATGGCCTGCCCAGACCCCTCACCTGCTGGTAATAGGCGTAGGCGAGGACACCAGCGATGATCTCCAGCAGAAAGATGATGAGGAGCAGGATGAAGTACTGGGGGGACAAGGACAGCTCTGTTCTGGGCACCTCAGCAGAGCCCCCATCCCGGCTTTCCAGGCTCCAGGTGGGGGCTGAGGGGCTGCCAGGCTCCCTGAAGCTTCCTTTCGGAGCTGGTGGCTTCCCTCAGGTGGTCCAGCAGGAATATGGGGACCCACAGGACTCGGCAGGTGGGGAAGGACTGTGCCCCACCCCCACCTGGGCCAGATAACCACAGCAAGGCACAGGTTCAAAGCCCCCTTTGGCCCCATCCGCACCCCCCGCCCCGTGGCCTCCACCCTGCTGACCAGGCGCAGCAGGTTCCGCCGCTCCTTGAAGGTGGCACAGCAGCCCAGGACGCCAGTCACCATGACGACAGCACCCGCCACCACCAGGATGTAGGCTGTGGCCAGGTAGGTGCTCGAGGCCAGCAGGCTAATGTAGTCACTCTTGAGGGCCAGCGTCCAGATTCCCACTGCCATGACGGCCAGGCCGGCCAGCTACAAGCAGTACGTGCTGGTCACCGAGTCTGCCTGGGTCTGAGGGTGGCCCAGGAGGGTGGGGGTGGGGACAGGGCAACCCCTCCTCACCCAGAAGCAGCAGTTGTAGGTAAACAGCAGGTACTTGAGGCAAACGGTGCCACATGTTGCCTTCTCGTTGAACTCACCCATCCTGGGGCTGGGGAGGCACAGGAGGGGTCAGCAGGGCCACGACACCAGGCCCGTGACAGGAGGACGGCTAGAAAGAGGGGACACAGATGCCCAAGCCAGCCCAGGAGCTGGGGTGGAGCCAGCTGCTCTCCTGGGAGGCCTGCGAAGGAGCCCCCATGGGAACGGGACATGAGCCACTTAGCGACTCAGGAGCCTGACCCAGTACAGCCAGGACGAGGGTCATGTAGGGCCTCCAACCATCACTGCCTGGTGACCCTAGACAGGACGAGGGTCATGTAGGGTCTCCAACCATCACTGCCTGGTGACCCTAGACAGGACGAGGGTCATGTAGGGCCTCCAACCATCACTGCTGACTCACCCCTGCTGGCAACTGGGGGAGGAGGCCCTAGCAAGTCCCTCCAGTGAGCTCAGGCCGGCCTGCCCACCCCCCACAGCATTCCCAGGGGCCCACGTCACAGGCTGGTAAGAGTCTACAGGCCTGCAGTGAGGGTGGAGGAGGCCACTCAGAGAAAGCGGAGGGATGAGGCGCAGACGGCAGCTGAGCGCCCCAGGCGGCGTTTCCAGACAGCACAGCCAAGCCTGGACTTTGGCCGCCCCGCCTGCTCTGCCCCACCCTGCCCAGCACTCACCAGCCAGCTGGGAACGACTCCGACTCCTCGGTAGGACAGGTGGACAAAAGCTCCCCAGGACTCTAGGCTAGAGGGACAAGGGCATGTCAGGTCACAGGCTGCAGGTCTGGCCCAAGGGCCAGAGTGCGCAGGGTTCATTCTGGAGGCAGCAGACGACTGGCCAAGCCTGGTATTTTGGTCTGGGCTAGGGTGGGGCAAGGCAGAGGACATTTCTTTGTTTTTCTTTTTCACTTTTTTTTTTTGGTGGGGGGAAGCGGGGGAATGGAGTCCCGCTCTGTCACCAAGCTGGAGTGCAGTGGTACGATCTCAGCTCACTGCAACTTCCTGGGTTCAAGCGATTCTCCTGCCTCAGCATCTCGAGTAGCTGGGATTACAGGCACCTGCCACCACACCGGCTAATTTTTGTATTTTTAGTAGAGACGGTTTTTCATCATGTTGGCCAATCTGGTGGTGATCCCTTGACCTCGTGATCCGCCCACGTCAGCCTCTCAAAGTGCTAATAACATTACAGGCGTGAACCACCACCTCGACCAGTGATTTTATTTTTTGGAAGGGAGTTTCGCTCTCGTCACCCAGGCTGGAGTGAAATGGCAGGATCTCAGCTCACTGCAACCTTCACCTCCTGGGTTCAAGCAGTTCTCCTGCCTCAGCCTACTGAGTCGCTGGGATTACAGGTGCCTGCCACCACTCCCAGCTACTTTTCGTATTTTTAGTAGAGACAGTTTGGCCACGTTGGCCAGGCTGGTCTGGAACTCAGGTCACCCACCCGCCTTGGCCTCCCAAGGCAGAGGACATTTCTGGCCTTACCTCCAGACCCATCACTGGCCTTCCCCCCCCACCGCAAACAGCAGCAGCCACAGCCTGGGAAAGAGGCACCATGGAGCTGGGGAGTCCAGACCTGACCACTGAGCTGAGAGTCACCCTCCGTGACGGAGCTGGGGCCTAATACACGAGGAGTGGCAGGAGCAGACTCTGCCGCCGAGCTGGGGGACCTGCCCGGCCTGGCTGTGAGGTCCCAGGCTTTCTGGGGAGGCTGGTTCTGGGCACAGATGCAGCCTCCACCGCCAGGACGCAGGCGACCCGCTGAGGAGTGGCCGCTCTTCCCAGGAATGCCTGGTCCCTGCGAACCGCCTGGGAAAAGGCCGGCCAGAAATAGCTCTCCGGCCCTCCCCCAGTCCCCGGGAACTGCACCAGGTCCCCGGGCTGCCCGCGACCCACCAGGGAGAGCCCCCACAGGGGGGACCGGGACTCCGCGCCTGCCAGGCGTCCCCGGGCACTGCAATGAGGTCACCGCCGCCGCCGACCCCGCCCGGCGCGGCCAATGGCGCGCCCACTTGCACGCGGGCGGAGGGAAGGGGCCGTGTCCAGAGACAATGAGCGGGGTGTCCAGGCTGGGAGTCCCGGGGCCGCTGGGACGAAGGGGGACGTCAGGCCCGTCCGAGGCCCCGGGAGGCGCCTCTCCCACCCGCCCGGCGCCGCCTCCGCGGAAGGGCCCGCGAGGAAGCTGGGCAGGCGGTGGGCGCGGCCTCCCGGGCTCCCCGGGCGCCTGCGGCGGGGCCTCGGGTACTGGGGCGCGCAGGACCTTCGGCCCCCTTGGCCCCCTCGGCCCCCTCGGCCCCCTCGCCCCGCTCGGCCAGCGCCGCGCACTGACTCACCCACCACGCGACGGAGTTCGGGCCTGGGCGGCGGCGGCGGCGGCGGCGGCTGCTGCGGGGGCGGCTCCCAGCGCGGAGAATGCGCGGCCCGGGGCCTGCGAGGGAGACGCCCCGCCCCGGCCCCGCCCCAGGCCGCAGGCCCCGCCCGCAGCGGCAGAATCCCAGCAAGTCTGAACCCGCGTGGCGAGCGGGAGCCGGTGGGTGCAGGCGCTGGGGGTCGACCCCGCACTGCGAGGGCCGGGCGAGCTGCAGCCCATCAAGGGTCCACCCTATCCAGGGACGGAGGAGCTGAGCGCGAGGCGGGCCCGGAGTTCGGCGGCGACCAGTGCAGCCGGAGGTCCCGGGCTGTGGCGGCCGGGCCCAACCCCCATCTCTTTCTCCGCACCCTGGAACCGCCCAGAGGCTTCAGGGGTCGGCAGAACGGTTGCCGGCCTGGGGCAGGGGAGGGCCTGGCGCTGTGGGCAGATGCGGGAGAGACCCTAGACTGCGTGCAGTGTGGACACCCTGGAGACCCGGGCAGGCCTGGGGTCCCAGCCAGAGATACTGGACGGGGCCACTGGGAGTGGTGCGAGGAGATGAGGGAGGAAGGGCAGGACCGGCCTAGGGCGGCACCAGGAAGCCAAGAGTGGGAGTGAGGAAGGAGGGGGCTCCCCCCACCCCGAGCTCATTCATCACTGACACAGATGAGGACTGGCAAGGGAGGCGGTGGCCAGGCTCCTGGGCAAGACAATGGGGAGCCCTGACCCACACACTGTGCAGGGCCCTGTGGGGCTCCAGCCTTGCTGAGTAGTATGCGTTGGGGGGCACGACCAGGGACACAAGAGGACGCACAGGACCTCAGCCCCGGTGCCGCAGGCCCACGTGGTCACCCACACGACACGCGTGCACAGTGGCCACCCATGCAATGTGCACACACAGGCTGCGGCTCCCAGACACACGAAGGCCGGGAGGACGCAGTGCAGGCAGTGGGTTTATTTGATCCGGAGTTTTCTGCTGAACTGAGATGGGGTTGATTGAATGGGGCCAGAATGAAGACTGGCAGAGGGCACAAGGGACCCTGAGCACTCCAGGCCCCTGACCACTCCAGGCTAGTTCTTCATGTCTTCGGTCAGGCAGGCCTGGGGCCCCCTGGGGAGAGCCCACATCCTGAGCAGGCACCCCCCACCCATGACAAGTCTCCTGCCAGGGCCGCTTCCAGCTGACGCTCCGTGAGTCACTCAGGGCTGGTCACCGAGCACTGGGAAGGTGGCCAGAGCCGCGTCTCGGGGGCCGAGTCCAGCAGCAGCAGCAGCAGCAGCAGGCCGGCCCAGGCAGGCGGGCCGTGGTCAGAGCCTTCCTGCGGCTGCTGCCCGCCCGCCTGGCCTCGAAGGCGTCCCTGTCGTCTCGAAGCCGTGTGTTCAGCTCCCTAGGGAAGGAGGAGTCCGACACTGAGCGTGTCTGAGGGAGCGCAAGGCGGGGGAGGTGGGCTCTGACTCCCCTCAGACAGAAGAGAGGTGTCTGGCTGGGACTGCAGCATGAGGGGTGAAAGGCAGACATAAGGAAGGACTTCCAGCGGAGCAGAGCGGTAGCCAAGAATGTTGGGGAGCTTGGAGCCCCCAGGCTCCGCTGAGCCCTTCCCTCGCCGGCCTGAGCCTGGCCGCACCTGAGCAGCTCCAGTTGCCGTAGCAGGCTGACTTTCTCTTTCTGCATGTTCCTGGAGACGGCGACCACGTCTCTGTGGGTGGGAGGTGGTGACCCGGCTGCAGGAAGGCAACTGGGGAGCCCCAGGACCCCCTAGAAGACCCTCCCTCCCACAGAGCAGGGCTGGGACTTTGGGGTGGGGATGAAAGTGGTGTAGAGCTGAGCGCCCGTCGGCCCGTCCCCCGGGACACGCCCCAGGGCCCGCCCCAGCCCCGTTCCCCGGCACCGTTGGGTTTGGTCCTGGCGGCCTCGCGCTTCGTCCTCCAGCCTGCGGATCTGTTCCTGCGCTCCTTCCAGCTGCGCTCGCAGCGCCTCGTGCGCCCGCCACAGCTGGGAGTTCTGGACCTGCGCCTCCAGGTGCTCCGCAGCCCGGGCCCGCAGCTGCTGCTCTAGCTGGAGGGATGGAGACCGGCGAGGAACGCTCCCTCTTCCCCGGGGTGCTGCGCGTGCCCAGGCTCCCGACAACCCGCGGGCCAGGGGACGCTGAGGCACAGGGGACGTGCACGGCTGGCTGTGGGGACTGGGCAGGCTCCGGGCGCTCACCTCCCGCCGCCGCAGGTCCGCGCGTTCCAGGTCCTGCTCGCGACCCTGCAGCTCCAGCTCCAGGCGGCTTCTCCGCTCCCCACGGGCGAAGTTCTGGGACGCACGGAGGACCACTGAGCCCTCGCCGGCCGCCCGGGCGTGCAGAGGAGGCACACGGAGGGCCAGGGCTGGGAGGGGGCCAGGACCGAGCGGGGTCTCCCGGGACTGGGGGCAGCCGGGACCCGCAGAGGTGGAGCCCTCGGGGTGGGGTTAATTCGGGGAAGGCGGAGCCAGCGGGGCCAGTGCGGTGGGATTGGGCCTGGCGGGAGGGCGGCGCCCGAGGCCCACCTGACTTCGCGGGCGCCGGCTTTGCTCGCGAAGCTGCTCCATCTCCTCGTACAGAGCGCGCACCTCCCGCTCGTGCTCGTTTTCGCGCCTTCGGGGGACGGGGAGACCTGGATGAGAACTTTCCGGCGCTACAGCCCCCCCAGCACCCCCTCTGCTGCTGCCTGAGGCCCTCCGCTGGCCCCCAGACCCCACCCAGCGCTCACCTCCGCAGCGCCTGCTCCAGGCCGTCGCGCTCCCGGGCCGCCTCCTCCAGGCAGGCCGACGCGCGTATCAGAACGTCCTCGAAACAGCTCAGCAGCTCGGGGCGCTCGCGTTGCAGCCGGGCCCAGAGCGACCTCACAGGCCGCTGCCTAGAGGGCGGGCGGGAACTGAGGCTGGAGCTGGCAGAGGCGGGGAGCAGGCTCCCCTCCGCCCACGGCAACCCCTGGAGACTCCTTGGTCCCGGACCGGACAGGAGCGCTTGCCGCGTGCAGAGCATCCCTCCCTTGGGCGCTTTCGCCGCTGCCCAGCGTGGGCGGCCGGTGAGGAGTGTGTACCCGGGCAGTGCCGGTCTGTGGCCCCGCTCACGGCGCCGCCCCTCCTCCCTGCAGCCCTGGTGCTGCCTCCTGAAATGCAAATTCTGCGGGAAATCACGACGGGTCCCTCCCAGGGAGTCGCAGCTGACGCTGGGCTGGGCCTGAGCCTGAGCCTGTGCGGGACCCGCACTCGGGCGACAGGGGCAGACAGCGAGCAGGCAGAGAAACAGGACGGCGGGGTGGCAGGGCCAGCGCCGACTCACTCGCCCAGGACGGGGGCCACCCCCAGCTGCTCCAGCGCAGTGTGGAATCGCTCCTCTTCCTCCTCCTCCTCCTCCTCGTCCGGAGAGCCCCCCGTGCCCTGCACGTCCAACCAGCCCGACTCAAAGGTCTCCTCGGGACTCCTGCCGGGGGGTTCTCCCTGGGCCGACTGCACCCCCACAAACATCCCTGCAGGCATGGAGCGCGCATTACCGGGGCTGTGGGTCACCGCCCTGGCTCCGTCCCGTTCACCCTCCCAGCAAGTGTCCTGGCCTCTCTCAGGCCCAGTTTCCTGTTTTTCTTCCTTGTTCTGGTCCTATTGGCCTGGGAACAAGAGGTGGCAGGCCGGCTCCCAGCCCCACGGGGCACAGCACAGGAGAGGAGTGGGGGCAGGAAGACCAGCTTCCACACACTCCACAGAGCTGGGGACCCCCGGCGCCAGTTCGTGCAGACACCAGCACTGGCCCTGGAGGGAGGAGCAGTGCAGGCAGCCCTCAGGGGCCACAGGCACCCAGCCTCCCAATGGGTGCTCCAGCCTCTGGGCGGTGGGGAATGGGTGGGTCTCAGGCTCACCCAGGCCCAGGCAGAACTCCCGGGGGGTGAGGAAGCCAGTGTGAGCCTGGTCCAGACTTTCAAACACGGCCTCCAGCTGCTCAGGCGTGAGGGGGAGGTCGCTCTGGAGAGCCTGGTCAGGGAAGGACAGCACGGATGAGCCGCCGAGGGCCACCCCGGGCCGAGGCAGTCTCTTAGGGCCAGGGACTAACCTGCAGGTCGTGCCTGGTGATGAAGCCCTTGGCCTCCTTGTCACATAGCAGAAACAGCTCCTGGGCCTGCTCCAGCATGGCAGTCCGGGGCTCTGCACGGCCTCCCTCCAGTTCCCCCTCCTCCTCCTGAGCCTCATCAGCCCCAGGCTTTCCCAGGCTGGCCATGGGAACAGGGGGCCTCAGCCTGGCCTTCAGGTGCTGTGAAGCCAAGGGAGGGTCAGAAGAAATTCGGGAGGGGAGCTGCTAGGGTGCAAGTGTGTCTGAAGGGTCAGCTGCAGGCCCTCCCTGCAGCAGGTGGGAAGGTGGGCAGAAGGCAAGGTGGGGCCAGGGAGCTGAGGCTGTCACTGGGGTGGGCGAGACAGGCTCAGGGCCTGTGGGTGCTGCCCCGATGGGTCTGGCATCTCAGGAAGCTGGAACCCAGGGAGAGGCGAGAGCCCCGGGAGGATCTGCCCAGTTCAGGATGGGAAGCTGCAGGTGGGGGCAGTCTCAGGGGCCGGTGGAGAAGACCTGATGGGAAAAGTGGCTCCTGAAAGCTGAGAGGGGCGGGCTTGGGATCAGTCTGCAGCTGGAGATCTGATCCCAAGTGAGGGCTCAGCCAGCCGTGACCAAGTCCTTAGCCCCTAGCCTGGGCCTGGGTGGCCCAGCCTCATGACAGCTGGCAGCCGGGGCAAACTCCTCCCTCCTGCCCACCAGCCCCTCCCTCCCCACAACTAAGTCCGCAGGGTGCATGGGCCAGGTCCCAACCAGCAGAGCCCCTGGCCTCTGACGCTCTGCTCAGAAATACTTTCAGATTCGAAACCTAACACCCCTGCCCCCCATCACTAAGGCCCTTCCCTGTCCCAGAACTCCTTGTAGGGACGCCCCGCCCCCTAACCAGAGCCACCTGTCCTTCCCAGTGTCCTCATCCCAGATTCCCAAAGCTGCTCGCCGGCGACACCCGTCATCCCCCACCGGAAAGCTGGGATCCTGGCCCCTCGCTCCGCCCAGGGTCCTCCCATATTCATTCCTTGGCCGGGCCACCTCCGACCAGGGCAAGTCGGAGCAGGTGAGGGAAGGGGACACGGGAGACCAGGGCCATTGCCTCCAGGCCACGTTGCCGCCTCGTCTCAGCCTCCAGCTTTCAGGCTAGAACTAAGGTCCACCCCTGCCGGAAGCCACGGCGGCCGGGCCCCAGGGAGCTGGGAGGATGGGCTGGCCGGGTGCGCTGCTGCAACGCTGGAGGCCAAGCCTGCCCTGGCCCAAGCTGCCTCACGTCCCGAGGGGCACCCGGAGTCCCTGACCGACACGCTCAGGTTGGGCGCGGGCCACGGCGGCTGGGAGAGGGTGCCGGGCGGGCGGCGGTGGAGGGGCCTCGGTGGCGGGACCAGCGGGCGCCTGCCTACCTGTGAGCCGCACTGCCGCACCTGCCTCTCGCCGCACCTCCTCCCGGAAACGCTGGGCGCGCCCCGCCCCAGCCGGGACCCGGACGGGACGCCAGAGGCACCGGGCCCGGAGCGACCCCGGCCGCCCCACGGGCACCGAGACCCCCACTTGGGCCGGCCCCGGGGGACGCCGCTCTGCGCTGCCGTCGCCTGTCCCCGCCTCTCTGAGCTGCCCTGGCGGCCCGATCTCTGTCGGCCTGAGCGAGCAGAGGAGCAGCGATGTGCCCTGGAGACGCAGGGACCCCCCCCGGAGCAGGGACAAGGCTGCAGGGGCGGCGTAGACACCAGCGCCTGGGAGGGGCCGCTCCCGTCCGGGAGAGCCCGACTTAAGGCGCCAAACGTGTGTGCAGGAAAAAGCCGGCAGGAAACAGACCAAATACTCGCATCGTTTATCTCTGGGGTGGGGAGGGCTACTCTCTTCCCTATACTTTCCCAATGTTTAAACAATAAGCACGTAGGCCCGGCGCGCGGGTTCACGCCTTGAATCCCAGCACTTTGGGAGGCCAAGGTGGGCGGATCACCTGAGGTCAGGAGTTCGAGACCAGCCTGGCCAACATGGTGAAACCCCGTCTCTACTAAAAATACAAAATGGCCGGACGCCATGACTCATCTGTAATCCCAGCACTTTGGTAGGTCAAGGCAGGCGGATCACGAGGTCAGGAGATCGAGACCGTCCTGGCTAACACAGTGAAACCTCATCTCTACTGAAAAAAAAATTAGCCGGGCACGGTGGCATGCGCCTGTTGTCCCAGCTACTCTAGAGGCTGAGGCAAGAGAATCACTTGAATTCAGGAGGCGGAGATTGCAGTGAGCTGAGATCGAGCCATGGCACTCCAGCCTGAGTGACAAAGTGAGACTCCATCTCAAAAAAAAAAAAAAAAATTAGCTTGGCATAGTGGCGCACACTCGTAATCCCAGCCACTCGGGAGGCTGAGGCAGGAGAATGGCTTGAACCCAGGAGGCGGAGGTTGCCGCGAGCTGAGATCACCCCACCGCACTCCAGCCTGGGCAACAGAGCGAGACTGCAACTCAAAACAAAAACAATCAACATGTAACACCTGAGCAGTATTCCGTGAACCAGCCCGGGCACAGGGAGGTCCCATCTCAGCAGCCCCTCCCAGCACTCCTCACTAGGGGTCCCCCCTGGGGAGGAGTGGAAAGAGGAGCTTCGTGAGGCCCGAGTGGAACCCTCCTGCCGGGGAGAAAATTCCTCACGAGACCAAGGAGCCCTTCCCAGCCCCAGCCCCAGCCTGGCCCCTCACCCACCTGCAGGGCTGGCCTCATGATCCCGCCCAGCAATCCTGGGGGCTGCAAGGCCTCTGCTTCTCAAGGGAAAGGGCCTGGGACCCAGCTGAACCAAATAGTCTAGAATTATGGGACAGGACCTTGAGACCAAGGGGGTTGGCCCCTGGCACAGGCGCACCAGGGACCTGCCTGGCCGGCTCACCCGGTCCTGGATCTCAGAACCAACCGTTATTGTTGGCAGGGGGCTGCCACCACAGCCACCCCACGCCTTCTGGGAGGAGCAGGTGGGGGCTGGCTCTGGCAGGGCTAAGAGCTCTGGACAGCCAGCCAGGTCCAGGGCTCTGCTCCAGCAGCCTCAGGCCATGGGTCCTTTTTTGTTACCAAGGAGGGCTGGCCTCCTCCCCTCTGATGGCCTCCCCCGCCATGCAGAGTATGCTCTCAGGAAACCACTTCTCTAGCACAGCGCTGAGCCTCCTTCAGCTAGGACCTCACCTGCCTCCATATCTCAGCCCCCTCCACCCCCGTGTACTGGCAGGAGGCTGGGTATGGGGAGTGGGGGCAGGGGAACAAGAGCATGTGTGCATGAAGCCAGAGAGGCTTGAGAGGGTGGGGGACAGAGCTTTGGGCCAAATGCCCAAGTTGGAGCAGCCACTCCAGCAAGCTGGGGAGGGGGCAAGTGGCACGCTCACGGGCTCCCTGAGGACCACACACCCACCCACCGGGCCAGCTGTGTGTGTGCCCTGACTCGGGTGCTCTGTGCTCAGCTTCAGGAACCTTGGCCTCTACAGCTGTCCAACCCCAAAAGCCACACACCCCGCTGTGTCATTGTGTGGTGGGAGGGGCAGGCGATACCTTTTGCAAACATTTTCCTGTTTTATTTACCAAGGATCTTGGTCCCAAATATTTCCATCAGCTCTCAGAAGGCTGTGGCCAAGGGTCAGCCAGGAGGCCTCTGGGCAAAGTGGGGGTCGTGTGGATGGGTCCTAGCCAGGGGGTAGGCAGGAATGCTCACATACGCCTGTAGGGGGTGCCCAGGCCAGCCTGGCACGTTCCACATGTCAAGCCCAGGACTGCGACACTGGAAGCCCTGACCTGCAGCTGTGGAGATGCTGGTCAGCTGAGAAGCGCCCGCGCCTAGCCGCCATGCTCTCCAGCAAGCCGGCGGTCACATACAAGCGAAGTGGGCAGAGACTGGGCTGCGGCATTTATTACATGTGCTTTGGCAAAAATAATTCTTCACACGGACTTTTCAGCAGGACATGAAAAACAGGGAAGAGCAGCTGCAGAGTTCTCGGAGTACGGGTGGGGAGGTGCGCGGGCGGCACGGGAAGGACGACTAAGGCACAGGTGCGCGGGCCTCAGTGGCCCCGGGGGGCCGGGGGGTGTACAAACGTCCCCACTCAGTGCAGCTGTGAGTGGCTGGCGGGGGTCACTGCAAGGCCCCCTCTTGGCAGCTGTGCGGCCCCCTCCTCCTCACTCCGCGGTGGTCATGGAGAGGCCCGGGGTTGGGGTCTCAGGCAACCCCAGGGCACCGACTCTCGGGCCGGGCTGCAGGAGTGGTGCGCTCAGCAGGGGGGCGGGGGCGGGGCCCGCGGGGGCGGGGTCGGCGGGCGCGCGCATGCGCAGAGCGTCCGGCGGGAAGGCCACGTTGGTGCAGAAGAGGCCGAGCAGCAGCTGGCGTTGACACTCCTCCCACTTGGCCAGCGCGTCCCCCAGCGAGAGGTTGTTGCGCATCCAGCCGGACAGTGCCTCGCTGTAGGTGGCGCAGGACAGCGGCACGGAGGGCAGCGACTGGGCGCGGCGCAGCTCCACCTGCTCCGACAGCCTGCGGGGCGGGGCCGGGGCAGGGAGGGCTTCAGTGCTGGGCACGGGCGCTGCGGGCCGTGGACGGGCAGGTGGGCGCGCGGTCGGCGGCTCACCTGGAGGGCAGGTGGCTGCCCAGCTTCCTCTTGGCACGCATCACCAGGTACTGGCAGATGCTGCCCGTCTGCTCCTTCATCCACCGGATGTCCTCGGGAACGTCGGGCAGCCACTCCAGCAAGCTGGGGAGGGGGCGAGCACGCGCTCAGGGGCTCGGCCAGGCCCACACGCCCACCCACCGGGCCCTGTCTGTGCCCTGATTCGGCACCGCCCACCCCACCCCACCTTCCCTGTGACCATCACTCGCGGATGATCCCCAAGTCCGTCCCCAGGGCCCCTCTCCCGACCCTCCTGCCCCCACACCGGATAGTGAAGGACAGGGCGCTCTCCAGCGGCAGCGTGTAGGGCACCATCATGGCTGTGGCCAGGCGCACGGGCAGCATGTTGGAGAGGGTGGTCAGCAGGTCCCTGGGCTCCACACAGGCCTCCAGCAGGGCTGCGGGCGGGCAGGCAGGAGGTTGGCGGCCAGCGGAGGCAGGGGAGCCCAGGATCCGCTCGGCTTCCCTCCCCGCCTCACCGTCCCCTCCTCTCTTCCCTCCCCTCCTGCCTCCCCTCCTCCCATCCAGTCCCCGAGGTGCACCCTCATTAAGCCAGGCGGGCAGGTGCTCCAGGATGTGACCTTCCTCCGGCGGCTGCGAGTGATCCTCGGCTCGGGCGCTCTCCACGGCCTCGTCCTCCTCCTCGTCCTCTGGGCCGTCAGGGCGGGTGGCGGGCAACGCTAGCAAGGGGTTGGGCCGGTTCAGGAGGCCTGGGGTGGGACGAGAAGGGATTCCCAGTTAATCAGCGCGGCCGCGGCCTAGTCGGCCGGCAGAGGGCAGCAGAGCCGAGCCCAGCCCGCCCACCCGGCCGGTCCCGCGCACCGTTCCGCCGCAGGAAGCGCAGGCCGTCCCGGTAGCCCTGCTTGCACATCTCCCGCAGCACCTGCAAGTGAGGAGGACGAAATGGGAGTGGGCGGCCCACGCATCCCCGTTCGGCTTCTGGAGTCTCCCTGACAGCCACCTCCCTCCGCAGCCCCCAGCCCCAAAACCTATGGTAGATCCAGAACAAGATCAAGGCTGTGGCCGGGCGCGATGGCTCACACCTGTAATCCCAGCACTTTGGGAGGCCGAGGCGGGTGGATCACGAGGTCAAGAGATCGAGACCATCCTGGTCAACACGGTGAAACCCCGTCTCTACTAAAAATACAAAAAATTAGCTGGGCACGGTGGCGCGTGCCTGTAATCCCAGCTACTCAGGAGGCTGAGGCAGGAGAACTGCCTGAACCCAGGAGGTGGAGGTTGCAGTGAGCTGAGATCGCGCCATTGCACTCCAACCTGGGTAACAAGAGCGAAACTCCATCTCAAAAAAAAAAAAAAAAAGATCAAGGCTAGACAGGAGGCTGGGTGCTGCAGCCCACACCTGTAATCCCTGCACGTTGGAAGGCTGAGGCGGTCAGATCACTTGAGGTCAAGGATTGGAGACCAGCTTGACCAACATGGCAAAACCCTCTCTACTAAAAATACAAAAATTAGCTGGGCATGATGGCACAGGCCTGTAATCCCAGCTGCTCGGGATGCTGAGTCAGGAGAATTACTTGAACCCAGGAGGCAGAGATTGCAATGAGCCAAGATCACCCCACTGCACTCCATCCTGGGTGAGAGGGAGATCCTGTTTTTGTTTTTTGGTTTTTGTTTTTGAGACAGAGTCTTGCTGTGTCACTCAGGCTGGAGTGCAGTGGTGTGATCTCAATTCACCACAACCTCTATCTTCCAGGTTCAAGTGATTCTCCTGCCTCAGCCTCCCGAGTAAAATGGAATTACAGGCGCATGCCTGGTAATTTTTTTTGCATTTTTAGGAGAGACAGGGTTTCGCTATGTTTGCCAGGCTGGTCTCAAGCTCCTGACCTCATCATCCACTGGCCTCAGCCTCCCAAAGTGCCAGGGTTACAGGCGTGAGCTACCTCGCCCAGCGAGACCCTGTCTCAAAAAAAAAAAAAAAAAAAGGCTGGGTGTAGTGGTTCACGTCTAACTCCAGCACTTTGGGAGGCTGAGGCAGGCAGATCACCTGAGGTCAAGAGTTAGAGATCAGCCTGGCCAACATAGTGAAATCCTGTCTCTACTAAAAATACAAAACTTAGCCAGATGTGGTGGTGGGCGCCTGTAATTCCAGCTACTTGAGGGGCTGAGGCACGAGAATTGCTTGAATGGAGGTTGCAGTGAGAGAGCGGCTGGACATGGAACCTGCTAGACAGAGAGGTTAGGTAGAGAGGCTGGGTGGGTCACCTGCTCCTGGAAAAGTTGTGTACTTCCCCCAGCCCTCAGAAGAGGCTGCAGAGACTCCCACCCTGCCCTGGGCACTCAGGAGAAGTCAAGGTGCCCAGTGAGGAGAGGCTGGGCAGGCCAGTCCCCAGAGCAGGGCTCACCATGGGCTCCGGCGGGAAGAGGGCCTTGGAGAGGCGGTAGAGGTTACGCAGGTTGAACTGGATGCTGGTGTTGGTGACCCGAATCTCGTGGATGTTGGTGGAGCTGTCCTGTGGGCAGATGTCACTCTCGCCCGAGAAGGGGGAAACTGTGATGGTGTTCTTCAACTCGTAGAGCGGCAGGTTGTTTGAAATGCCACCATCCACATAGCGCTTCCGCAGGACACACAGACAGGGCTGCACGTGAGGTCTTGCCAGCTGTGCCAGCCACCCAACCCAGCCACCAAGGGCCCCATTCAGTGGCTATTTCATTTGAGCATTTTATCCACTGGGCACCGGCTGTGGGCCAGCCGGGGCACTGAGCAGATTGCAGATGGCGGGGGGTGGGGCAGGCAGGGACGGAGAGCCACAGGAAGAGTGTGTTGCCATAGCTGCCTGTTTCTTGAGTAACACAGGGAGGTGGCTGTCAGGGACACCAGGGACTGACAGGGGAAGTGGGGTAAGGAAGTGGCAGAGCAATGGCCTGAGGGGACAGTGCTCAGCGGCCTCCTCCTCTGTCCCTCATCCCACATCCCACCCTATGGAAGGTACTCAGGGTTAGGGGTACTCACCACCCCATGGAGGGAGGGAGGGATGAGGCCGCAGTACACAGGGATGAACGTGCTGCAGACATTGGCCTAGGGGCAGGGACAGAGCGAGAGAGAGTGAGCAGGGGCCTTGGGGTTCAAGCTGCCCCCCACAGCATGGCCCCCCAGGCCCCCCCACCTGGATGAGCTCTTCCTTGGAGCTGAAGTGGGATATGATAACGTTCTCGCCATCCGACACGCGGGTCAGGGAGATGCCCAGGCGCCCGCTGGCATGCTCGTGGCTGTCAGCAGGCAGGGTCTTTAACAGGCGGCCACGGATGGTCTTCACCATGTTGAAGGAGGGGTGCAGGGGGCCCAGGAACCGCTTCCGGGCCTCTTTAGACACCTCGATGATGTTGGCAGCAACCTCACCTGGCGCAGCATGACCGAGGTTAGGGACCAGTGCTCCTGGGCTTAGGAACCCACCTTGCTTTGTGGCCCTGTGCCCAGGGCTCCATGGCATACAGACCCTGGAGGGGCCTGGCTCACAGCTGGGACTTTGGCCACCTCCCATGGGACCATAGATAGTAGAGGCTGGTCAGCTGAGACCAGAACCTGCCCTCTGCCTGGTATTTCCCAACTGCCTGTCCCCATGAGTCACTGGGCCTGGTGTGGCATTCAGCCCAGGACAGGGGACCAGGCAGACACTCAACTCTGACCGGTCTCAACCTTCACTCACTTGGCCAGATCCAGTGGGGGGATGGGGCAGACACACAAAGCCCAGCTGGGCACACAGGTCTCAGCTCACAGGGGGTGTTGGGCTAGAAGCAGTCGGGGCCCAGTCCCTAAGAAGGCACACCTGTCTCCCACTGAGCCAAGAGCAAGCACCCAGTCAGACGTTCCTCTTGGGGCCCAGGGGTGCTGGCCAGCATGGGGTTAGTCCCTAGGAGTGGTCAGGAACCTTGGGGGAGGAGCTGAGGTCTGAGCCCTCCTCCAGGGCATGGCCCTGGTCAGGAGTGGGGCAGTGTGGGGCCAGGGGCTTCTCAGCCAGCACCTGCCACACTAGGAGCTTCAGCTGTGCACGACCACCTGAGAGTTGGAGTCTTGTTGGGAGCAAGGTGGGAGGCACTGTGGGAGAAGCATCCCTAGCTGGGGTAGCAGGGACCCTGATGTGTCTTGAAGCCAGGGGGCCGAAGGAGGGGCGCTTGTCTGAGGCCTCCGTGAGAGGGAAGGGGCTGAAGGGGGCTCTTCCAATAACGGTTCTAGTTATTGGGACCTGGGGGGTTAACTTCTGTGGTCCAGCCCCATCCTTCCCAGGACGAAGATCAGAGGAAGAGGGCAGGGGCGAAGGCCGGACAGGCTCCTGCTGAGCAGGACGCCCCTGGCATCTTGGGTGTCCTTGCAGGCTGGGAGCTGGGCAGCAGTTCCAGGACTCCTGAGGTCACGTGCTGTAAACACCGCTTCCTCATGGCAGCCAATGTTACCAGCCGAGGCCAGCCCAACACACAGAGACCCGCGCCCTCCTGACCACAGGCTCCAGAGCCCAGAAGCACCCTCACCCATGACGTGTGCCAAAGTGGTGGGCCACGCCCGGGAGCCAGGCCACAGGGCACCGCGTGTGAGGAGAGGGCAGGACAGCCCCTCACTCCAGCCCTGACCTCAGCGGGGCTCCTCCGCCCGGGCCTTGGGAAGGACCAGGCCACGGTTCCCAGACGCCCCTCAGAGGCCACCCCCGTGCCAGGCCCCCGATAACAGCCTGGAAGTGCGGAGGCCCAGGACACAGCGACCGACCGCTGGCACCGGGTGTAATATCCAGGGCCACGGGGTGGCTTAGGTCCCTCCTCCGGTTCTCACGGTCCCGTCCGCGAACTACTTTCTCTGTCCAATGAAGCCGCTTCTGCTGCACCCGCCCGCCCCACAACCTCTGCGCCCGAGGGGCGGCCCCGGCACCCTCGGAGCAAAACAAGCCAGGCCCCGCCCCCGGGCCAGCGACCCGGGTTGGGTCCTCGCGGGTTGGGGCGCGAACAGGAGCCCTCCCCACGGCACCCACCGACTCGCCGCGGGGCCGTCCTGCGCCCACCGAGAACGACCCCGGCCCCGCGGGCCTCCCCGCTCACCCAGGCAGGCCCCGGTGACCAGCGTCGTGGCCGTGAGCGCCCCGGCCGAGGCGCCGTAGATGTGCGCGGCGTTGGCCACCAGGAAGGGCGCGCGCTCGCGGAGGCAGGAGGCCACGCCGAGGTGGTAGACGCCGAGGAAGCCGCAGCCCGCGAACGAGATGTTCCACGTCGTCTCCCGGGGAAACATCGCGGCGGCGGCGGGCTCCGGGGCGGCCGGGCCTCTGTGCGCCGCGGGCTCGCAGCTCGCTCGCCGGGGCGGGTCCGGCGGGTCCCGCGGCCGCTCTAACTCGGGTACCCCACGGGCAGGGGCGAAGAACCTACGCGGGCAGCGCAGAGGCGGCTCTTTTAAGTGCGAGGCTCACGGAGGGGGCGGAGCCGGCGCGCGGGGACCAATCGCGGCGCGCGAGGAACGGCCGTGCCCTGGGGCTCCGCCCCCGCCCAGGACCCCGCCCCCCGCGCTAAGCCCCGCCCTCTGCCGTCGCCCCTCAAACCACACGCCCACCGTCCGCCCCCGGTGGGCACGGATGGGGCACGTAGGGGTGCGGAGTAGGCCGAGCGCAGGGCCCCGAGCCTGGAGGCCGGAAGCCTCGTAGATCCGGGTACCCGCGACAGGGGGCTCTGGTTTCAGGGCAGCCGCCGCCCCTCCCCACCGGGTCCTCCTGTCTGTCACACCCACCCGGGACACGGAGGAGCTGGCCCCCAGGAGGAGCACCCCCAGACCTGAAAGCCGCCCAGGCCTCGGGACCCCCGGGACCCCCGGGACCCACTGGCTCACCCACAGACTGACCCATAAACACCTAAGGCCGGATGCGAGTCCTGCAAACCCTTCGTGGGCGACCTCAGCTCCGCAGACCCATGTGCCCTGACGTGGGGTCTCACCCCTGTCCCGCGCCCGCGGCCCCTCCGGACCTTGGTCTCTTACCTGGGTCTGTACCTGGGTCCGGCCCTGCCTGTTCAGGCTTTGGGGCTGCCTGCGTCTGACTGGGGCCCGCCCCACCCCCGATAATTGCCCCAGAGGTGGAGCACTTCTGGGTGATGTCACCCCCCCGCCCCTTTTCCGCATTTTTCTCCGGGTCTGTGGAACAAGCCGCCCTTGACTTGGATCCAGGATTCCGCCCTGCACCTCACACCATCCCAAACCAGAGGCTGGCTTAGGTTGGGGTGGGAGGTAATGAGATTCTGTCTCCCCAGGAACACTCGCTGTCTGTGGTCAGGGCTGCAGAGGGTCTGGGATAGGGCATGGGGCTGCCCCCAACCCTGGCTCAGAGAAGCCAGAGCAGGGCCTTCCCAGGATGGGGCCATCTGTGGGGATGCTGTCCAGTCCTCAGCCTCTCCCAGCCATCCCAGAGAGCAGTGGAAAGTCAACCCCGCCCCAGCCCTACTGGGGGCAGATACGCACCTACAGAAGCTCAAAATGAGAGGAGGCCAGGTGCAGTGGCTCCCACCTGCAATCCCAGCACTTGGGGAGGCCCAGGTGGGGCAGATCATGGAAAGTTAGAAGTTCGAGACCACCCTGGCCAACATGGTGAAACCCCGTCTCTACTAAAAATACAAAAATTAGGGCCAGGCGCGGTGGCTCACACCTGTAATCCCAGCACTTTGGTAGGTCAAGGCGGGCAGATCACCTGAGGTCAGGAGTTCAAGACCAGCCTGGCCACATGGTGAAACCCCGTCTCTACTAAAACTACAAAATTTAGCCGGGTGTGGTGGTCCACGCCTGTAATCCCAGCTACTCGGGAGGCTGAGGCAGGGGAATTGTTTGAACCCGGGAGGCGGAGGTTGCGGTGAGCTGAGATCACGCCATTGCACTCCAGCCTGGGTAACAAGAGTGAAACTCTGTCACAAAAAAAGAAAAATGAGAGGAAGTAGCCAGGTGTGGGGCACCTCAGGGGTCTTGTGGGGGGGATGCCCTGGGGACGTGAGGCCGAGAGGGCTGTAGGCCCCCAGGTGGCCTAGTAGGACAGGGGAAGGCTGTAGGGGAATGAGGGGAGAGAAAGCAGCTGGGCCCCAGCAGCAGGAGAGGGCCAAGCAGGGAGGATGTGACCATATTTGAATTGAAAGGACTCCTCCTAGGCCAGGCTCAGTGGCTCACACCTACAATCCCAGCACTTTGGGAGGCTGAGGCTTGGGGGTGGGGGGATCGTTCAAGTTCAGGAATTTGAGACCAGCCTAGGCAACATAGCTTGATTCCGTCCATGCAACACATTAAAACATAAGCCAGGTGCGGTGTGCGCACCTCCTGCTCCTCAGGAGGCTGAGGGTGGAGGATCGATTGAGTCTGGGCTGCCTGGGAGTGAGCCATTGTGCCACTGCGCTCCAGCCCCGGTGACAGTGAGACCCTGTCTCAAAAACAAAACCACCTTCATCGGTAACAACACAGCCATCCAGGAGCTCTTCAAACGCGATGCCGAACAGTTTACAGCTATGTTCGGGCGCCAGGCCTTCCTGCACTGGTACCTTTCTCTGCACGGGGAGCCTCTTCCAAATCTCTGGCTGCATGTGGGGGGTGGGGCTTGCCTGGGATGTCAGGAGGCCCTGTGACTGGACTGGGGCAACCCTGCTGGAGGCAGGGCTTAGGGTGCGGTGAAGCAGGGTTGGAAGTCCAGGGCTCGTCGGGGCAACCACCGACCGGGAAGCCAGGGACTGAGGGTCCTCCCCTCCATCTGCTCCAGGAGAGGCCGGGAGAGGTCAGGGTTCGGGCCTTAGCCCCATCTGAGGTGCTGCTGCCTTGATGGGTGTGGCTGCCCCAGCACAGGGAGACCTCTGCTCCCGTTTCCACAGCTGGGTCAGGCTGTTTTGGGTACACATTCCTCCCTCCAGGCCCCTGGGAGGCTCAGGAGCCAGAAACTAGGCGGTCCTTCCCGGAATCCTGGCTGTGGCTGGGAGCACCCCACCAGCAGCACAAGCTCCAAGGGAGCACCCCACCAGCAGCGCAAGCTCCAAGGGCGGCTGGATGAGAAACCCCAGGCTGTGTCACGCCCCACTCCCATGATCTCCAGGCGACAGGCACAGGCCCTCTCCCTTCAGGGTCCAAGGCTGGAATTGTGAGGAATGCACCCTGAACCCTAGGTCCACTCCTGCGGGGGGCCCTTTCCTGAGCCGGGGCCACCAGTGCCCCTGCCCTCTTCTAGCGGGCACTGCTCCCCTGCACTCCCGAGCTGCACCCTGCTGGGGTCATTTCTCTTTGCTCCCTCCTCCACCTGCTGCCCCACCCTACTGTGCATGTTCCAGCCTCCTCCACTCCTCATCTGGCTTTACTCATAAGTCTGCTTTTAAAGGGAACCAAAAAAGCTTTTTTTTTGAGACGGAGTTTCGCTCTTGTTACCCAGGCTGGAGTGCAATGGTGCGATCTCGGCTCACCGCAACCTCCACCTCCTGGGTTCAGGCAATTCTCCTGCCTCAGCCTCCTGAGTAGCTGGGATTACAGGCACGCGCCACCACGCCCAGCTAATTTTTCGTATTTTTAGTAGAGATGGGGTTTCACCATGTTGACCAAGATGGTCTCGATCTCTTGACCTCGTGATCCACCTGCCTCGGCCTCCCAAAGTGCTGGGATTACAGGCGTGAGCCACCGCGCCCAGCCTTTTTTTTTTGAGACAGTGTCTCATTCCGTCACCTAGGCTGGAGTGCAGTGGCAAAGTATCGGTTCACTTGAACTCCTCTGCCTCCCGGGTTCAAGTGATTCTCCCGCCTCAGCCTCCTTAGTAGCTGGGATTACAGGTGCCCGCCACCACGCCCAGCTAGTTTTTGTATTTTTAGGAGAGACAGGGTTTCGCCACATTGGTCAAGCTGGTTTTGAACTCCTGGCTTTGTGATCAACCTGCCTTGGACTCCCAAAGTGCTGGGATTACAGGTGTGAGCCACCGTGCCTGGCCGAAAAGGTCTTTTTAAAAATATTAAGGCAAGGCACAGTGGCTCACACCTGTAATCCCAGGACTTTGGGAGGCCCAGGTGGGTGGGATACCTGAGCCAGGAGTTTGAGACCAGCTTGACCAACATGGTGAAACCCCATCTCTACAAAAAGATACGAAAATTAGTTGGCTGTAGTGGAGCACACCTGTAGTCCCAGCTACTCTGGAGGCTGACGTGGGAGGATCACTTGAGCCCGGGAGGTCAAGGCTGCAGTGAGCCAAGATGGCACCACTGCACTCCAACCTGGGCAACAAAGAGAGACTGACTCAAAAAGTAAGATTAAAAAATAAAATAGACACCGGGTGCAGGGGTGCCTGCCTATAATCCCAGTACTTTGGGAGGCTGAGGTGGGTGGATCACCTGAGGTCAGGAGTTCCAGACCAGTCTGACCAACTTAGTGAAACCTTATCTCTACTCAATACAAAACATTATCCGGGCAGGGTGGCGGGCAGGGTGGCAGGTGCCTGTAATCTCAGCTACTTAGGAGGCTGAGGCAGGAGAATCACTTGAACCCGGGAGGTGGAGGTTGCAGTGGGCCGAGGTCACACCACTGCACTCCAGCCTGGGCAACAAGAGTGAAACGCCATCTCAAAAAAAAAAAAAAATACACACACACACACACACACACGGTGGTCACAGTGGCTCACGCCTGTAATCCCACTACTTTGGGAGGCTGAGGCAGGTGGATCATTTGAGGCCAGGAGTTTGAGACCAACCTGGGCAACGTGGTGAAACCTGGTCTCTACTAAAAATACAAAAATTAGTGGGGTGTGGTGGTGCGTGCCTGTAATTCTAGCTACTTGAGAAACTGAGGCACGAGATTTGCTTGAACCTGGGAGGCAGAGGTTGCAGTGAGCAGAGATGGAGCCACTGCATTCTAGCCAGGCCAGGGACGGTGGCTCACACCTGTAATCTGAGCACTTTGGGAGGCCGAGGTGGGTGGATCACCTGAGGTCAGGGGTTTGAGACCAGCCTGGCCAACGTCGTGAAACCCTGTCTCTACCAAAAACACAAAATTTGCCGGGTACGGTGCTGCGCGTCTATAATCCCAGGTACAGAAATTAGCCAGCCGTGGCGCACATGCCTGTTAATTCCTGCTACTTGGGAGGTGGAGGTTGGAGCAAGACTCCATCTCAAAAAAAAAAGGCATCTCTGGAAAATATGTCATGATCTGTGGGGGAAATCTTTTTTTTTTTTTTTGAGACGGAGTTTCACTCATTACCCAGGCTGGAGTGCAATGGTTCGATCTCGGCTCACCGCAACCTCCGCCTCCTGGGTTCAGGCAATTCTCCTGCCTCAGCCTCCTGAGTAGCTGGGATTACAGGCACGCGCCACCGTGCCCAGCTCATTTTTTTGTATTTTTAGTAGAGACGGGGTTTCACCATGTTGACCAGGATGGTCTCGATCTCTTGACCTTGTGATCCACCCGCCTCGGCCTCCCAAAGTGCTGTGATTGCAGGCATGAGATTTTTGTATTTTTAATGGAGACGGGGTTTTTGGCACCCTAGCCAGGCTCGTCCTGATCCCCTGACCTCAGGTGATCCACCTGCCTGGGTCCCCCCAAGTGCTGGGAATACAGGCACCCCAGGAGATGGCTTGCCCCTTCCACCTTGGGTTTGGGATCAGCAACGCATGGAGAAGGTCCTGAGATGGAATGTTTTAAAAGCATTTTGGGGCTGGACATGGTGGCTCACGCCTGTGATCCCAGCACTATGGGAGGCTGAGATGGGTGGATCACCTGAGGTCAGGAGTTCAAAACCTCGCCTCTACTAAAAACACAAAAAACTAGCCAAGAGTGGTGGCAGGCATCTGTAATCCCAGACACTTGGGAGGCTGAGGCAGTAGAATCACTTGAACCTGGGTGGCAGAGGTTGCAGTGAGCCAAGACTGTGCCATTGCACTCCAGCCTGGGCAACAAGAGTGAAACTTGAACTCAAAAATAAATAAATAAAAGAAATAAAAAGCATTTTGGGCCGGGCGCGATGGCTCAAGCCTGTAATCCCAGCACTTTGGGAGGCCGAGGCGGGTGGATCACAAGGTCAAGAGATCGAGACCATCCTGGTCAACATGGTAAAACCCCGTCTCTACTAAAGATACAAAAAAATGAGCTGGGCATGGTGGCGCGTGCCTGTAATCCCAGCTACTCAGGAGGCTGAGGCAGGAGAATTGCCTGAACCCGGGAGGCAGAGGTTGCGCTGAGCTGAGATCGTACCATTGCACTCCAGCCTGGGTAACAAGAGCGAAACTCCGTCTCAAAAAAAAAAAAAAAAAAAAAAAAAAAAAAAGCATTTTGGGTCCCCCTCCATTTCAGGACCTTTGTGGCTCCCGGGCTCCCCCAACCCCCATTCCCTCCCCTCTGGGGACTCTGCCTTCCTCCAGGTCTTCACTCCCCATCTGAGGGAGGTGCCTCCAGCCACTCCAGCTGTCTTGTGTTAGATCCCACTTACCCTCCCAGAATTGAAGTGCTCACACAGCAGGTGCCCCCACCAAAGCCAGTCCATGGGCTGCTGCTCCCAAGCCCAGGGTATAAGGGGCAGATCATATCCTGGGGTGCCTACACTGGTGGGCAAAGACCCTGAGGCCCAGGAGAGTTTGTACGGAGTAGGGCCAGGAGGGCAGAGAGGCTGAGGGGACGGTGATGGCCTCTGTCCTTAGCCCCATATTCTAGGCCACAGCCTGTGGGGGGAGGGCAAGCCTACCCCAAAGGACTCAGTTCAGTGGGCACATGGCTCTGTGGTCATGGCCCACGAGCCCTGAGCATATCTGCCCAGTAAGGCAGAGGTTGGCTGAGGAATAGCAGAAAAACAAGCCCTGAGGAGCTAAGTGATTGCACAAGTTGCTCAGGGCATTATGGCAGAGCCATGACCCTGCAGGGGAAGCCAAGGACGCTGCCACCCCCAAGCTGGGCTCAAGTCCTGCATCCACTTGTGAAGCCAGGGGCTACCAATCCTGGCCTTGCAAGGCCGGTCACCAAGCCACGCAAGGACAGAGCCCTGATTACCCAAACTCCGTTTCAGATCAGCTTCTCTGCCGTTCTGCGGCAGTGCTTCTGAGTGCAGCAGCACCATCCCCGCCCACCGCAACTCCAACCTCCTGGGAAGTGATCCTCCCCTCAACTCCTCGCACAGTTGGGACTATGGGTACACACCACCAAGCCCGGTTAGTTTGTTTTTTAGAGACGGTTGGTCTCAAACTCCTGCCTCAAATGACGTTCCCTCCTCGGCCTCCCAATGCTGGGATTATGAGCACGAGCTACTGTGCCCAGCCTGTTAGCAATTTTCCAGGTGGACTCAGGAGCCTGGACACATCAAGGCCCACAGGAAGGGGCCCCTGGCAGCTGCGATGCCCAGACTCCCCAGCCCCTGCTCATCCTGCACCAGAGACCCTTCCCCAACACCGCGTGGCCCACCCTTCAGCCGCACACCTGCCACCCGTGATGGGAACCTGTGCACAGGCGACCTTCTGACAAACTGCTCATGGGATACTTGAGAGACGTGTAAAAAGGCTTTATTTGCAGGGGAGCAGCACTTTAATCAAAGAGGCCAAATCCCATGTCATCGTCTGACTCTTCAGACTCCTCCTTCTTCTCATCTTTCTTCTCCTCTGCTGTGGAAGAGAACATGGTGAGCACTGCCTGAGTACCACGCCAGTTTCCACAGTAGTGAAGACCCCACAACGGCGACAGTCTGAGCCTCAGCCCTCTGCCCACTCACCAAGCCCCCACTTACCGGCAGCGGGGGCGGAACCAGCAGCAGGAGCTGCAGAGCCTGGGGCAGCAGAGATGGCCACAGCCCCACCGGCAGGTACGCTGGCAAGCTTGCCAATACCTACAGAAAGCAGAGAGAAGCTGAGGTCAGAGCAGCTGCCCAGCCTGGGAGGCTGTTCCACACAGAAGCTGGACGGAACCAGGCGTGGCACAGTGTGGGCCCCACCACATGGCTCCAGTGCCTCCCGTTCTTCCAGAACCCTCCCTTCCCAGCCACTCCTCAACATTTACTGTCAGGGACTTCTCTTTCCCACCTTTCCTACCCAGGGACTCGCCTTCTAGGAATCAGGCGACGCTGCCCACCTCCCCACTTTCCCCACCTCCACCCTCCGAGGTCCACTGGACAAACATATTTATGGGCAGGTAGGGAATGAGTAAGCTGCCGCAGCATCCAAATCTCCAGCAATGTGTCATGGCTTGGCCCGTTTGCTGAGCTGGCCCCGTCCGGTCATGTGCACGGAGGACAGCAACAGCTGTCCCAACAGCTCAACTTCCAAACAAGTCCCACCAGCTCAGCTGATGTTAACAGAAAACCATCTGCCCAAGAGGCAAGAAGCCCGTGGTCACCCCTGGCACCTAGTCCCCACTGGCAACCCCTCCGCAGAAAGCACGGGGTAGACCTGTTTACATGAACCCAGCTCTCCAGACACCAAGCTTCGGAGGAATCCCAGGAAACGGCCTCAGGGCCACCTGGAAGTCCAGTGAGAGCAGTGTGCCCCTGCTGCCCTGCTCCTGGCGTGTCTAGACGCGCCCATGGCGTGAGCCCACTGGAGCCCTGCTCACTCCTTGGATGGGGCTTCTAGGGTGCTCTGGTCCACAAGCGAAACCTGGCAGGCCACAGGCTGACCAGCAGGGATTAGGATGGACCATGAAAACAAAGGAACGTCTCCAAAGAAACTCACCCTGGGCAATCACGTCCTCAATGTTCTTTCCGTTCAGCTCGCTGATAACCTGGAGAAGACAATCACACAGCTGCTACGAGAAATGTGCAACCACACCGATCCCTTCTAGAGTCACAGCAGGACTGGGTACACCACGTGGGAATACGCCCTGGAGTTTCTAGACCTGCGCTGCCCTAAGGGAGCCACCAGCCTTGCTGGTTAAGTGGTGCAACGACAAATGGAATGCAGCATTCTCAGACTCAACGCTGAGAGGACACACTATCTCACCGCTTCTGCTGACTATTCATACCTGTCTTAAACGTGGGCAAAATAAGGCAGCACTGAAACTGGCTTTGACTTCAGGCTGGAGTGCACTGATGGGATCTCGGGCTCAAGTGAGTCTTCATCAGCCTGGGACTACAGGCATGAGCCACCCCACCTGGCTCTGTCGGACTGCAGTCACCACTCACTGCAGCCTGGACCTCCCAGACTCGAATGATCCTCCCGCCTCAGCCTCCTGAATAGCTGGGACTACAGATTCGAACCACTGACTAATTTTTAATGGTTGGTTCTGAGTAAAAAATTTCTTTTTTTTTAACTTTTCGTGGAGGCCCGGTCTTCAGCTGTTTTCCAGGCTAGTGTAGAACGCCTAAACTCCAATAATCCACCCGCATCGCCTCCCCAAGTGCTGGGGGAGCCACGCGCCCGGCCTGCGTGATTTTTAAGCAATCTTATGCATCTCACCTGTATTGAATTTCCAAAGCTCATTAGTCACGACCTTGCCTCATACCCGGTCTTGCCCCATCACCCAGGCTGGAGTCTCCTGCCTCAGCCTGCCAAGTAGCTGGGATTACAAGCGCCCACCACCACACCCGATTAACGTTTGTATTTTTACTAGAGATGAGGGTTTCGCCAGGATGGTCTCGAACCCCTCCTGACCTCGGGTGATCCGGCCGCCTCGGCCTCCCCAAGTGCCGGGATTACCGGCCTGAGCCACCGCGTCCGGCCCCCACCCTGCTTACTTCTCTACCCAAGAAATCACCAACTGGACCGGCACCAGCCGCTCCCCGGACCCTCCAGCATGGGGTCGGATCAGGCCGAAGGACCCCCTGTACGGGCCACGGGTCACACGACGGCTGCGGGGCAGGGGCGGCAGCTACCTTGTTGAGCCGGTCGTCGTCCGCCTCGATGCCGACGCTGTCCAGGATCTTCTTGATGTCCTTGGCGCTCGGGGAAAGGTTACCCCCGAGGGCAGCCAGCAGGTAGGAGGCGACGTAGCGCATCCTGAGGCGGGCGGAGAAGGCGCGACGGCGGAGTTACCCCGGCGGCCTCTAGCCTGCCCACCCCGGGGCCCCGGGCGAGGCCGCGCGTGGCTGGGCCCGTAGGCCCCTGCCGCAGAAAAACACCGCCCACCCCCGCATCCCCACGGCCCCGCATCCCCAGCCCCAGCCCGCATCCCGGGCCCGGCCCCCACACTCACGCGGCGGCGTCTGCAGCGCTGGCGGCCTCACGCGTGCGACCTCGGCGGCGTCAGGGAGGAAAAGGAAGGCGCCGACGCAAGGGGCGGGGGTAAGCCGCTACCCAGAAGTCTCTGGGACCCACGCGCGGCGACGCATGAGGCGCCTCAGAGTGACGTCACGAGGCGCTCAGCCAATGACGACGACGGAGAAACCATTACCCCCCCCTTCCCTACACTCTCAGGCAGTTTCTGCGGTAAAGGCGAAGGGTAGTAGTTCCGGAACTTGCTGCTCTTATAGCGTGGGGCGAATGTCCCCCAAAACTCGTGGGGCGATGGACCAAGCAAGCCCAAGGGGACGACAACTCTCTTTAGTACCGGGGCTCCCATCATGCCACACGACGCCTACAGCTCCCAATATGCAGCGCGGCCCCCACGCCGGGACGTATCCTTTCCCCGCGAACCACAAGTCCCATGGTACACCGCTGCCGGAAGTGGCCTGCGCCACCGCCCTACGCGGAACTACACGTGGGCCAGGGCAGAGGCTGCTGCAGTAAGCTCGCCCTGAGTCTTTGGTGATTCCCCGGCCGCGGCGACCCGTTGTCCCATGTCCAGCCCGGCTCAGTGAGGTGAGCCAGCCGCCTCGGACTTAGCGACTGCGGCCCTGCCTGGGAGGCCGCTCCCGCCATGCGAGGCCAGGGCGTACTGCCAGAGGACGAGCGCGAGCCTTAGAGGCCAGGAGAATGTCGTGAGGCAGCGTCGCCCACGCACCCCTGGGAGGAGTGAGGTCCGAGTGGGCAGCCCCTGCGCCGGCCGCTTCGGCCCAGAACTGACCTCGATGTCCATGTGGACATCACATCAGGGACCCTGCTACACCCTGGGGTCCTGGGAGGGAACAGCGTTGGCCCTGCCTCCTAAGAACTGAGTTCGTGTGCGAGGACACAGGAAGCGAATGAAGGAAGCGATCCGAGGGACAGGGACAGAGAGGGAATTGGTCTGGGCAGCCTGAGAAAGCTTCCACAAGGCAGTGTCCTTGAGCTAAAAGATGAAAAGGAGCCGACCCTGCCAATATCCGGGGTCAGATGCGGATACCTGAGGTGCCACGCAGGCAGCGCCAGCTCGCGTGGGGCTCAAAGAACAGCGGGGTTTGTTCCATCAAGCACTGGAACTCGAACTTCACGGTCGCCTTCAGTGACCTCATTGCCCCTTTGTAGATGAGGAAGTTGGGTACAGAAAGGTTTTGTTGCTCAGAGTCACGCATCTGGGGTAAAGGCGGGAGACCACCTTGGGAACAATGGGATTTTCTTAATTTTTAAATTTTTGAGACCGGGCCCCATTCTGTCGCCCAGGCTGGAGTGCAGTGGCTCGATCACAGCTCCCTGCAGCCTCAACTGCAGTTCAGGTGGTCCTCCACACCCGGCCAACATTTTTTGGTGTTTTTGGTAGAGGTTGCCCAACGTTGGGCTCAAGTGATCCTCCCACCTGGGCCTCCTAAAGTGCTGGGGTTATAGGTGTGAGCCACCATGCCTGGCCAGCATGGGACTTTTGTAATTACAAAGGGAAGCCATTCAGTGTCTTAAGCCGGTCCCTTCACATCGGTGTGCCACCATCCATACCAACTTTTTTTTTTTTTGAGGAGTCTCACTGTTGTCCAAGTTGGAGTGCAGTGGTGTGATCTTTGCTCACTGCAACCTCCGCCTCCCGGGTTCAAGCAATTCTCCTGCCTCAGCCTCCCTAGTAGCTGGGACTACAAGCATCCACCATCACACCTGCCTAATTTTTGCATTTTTAGTAGAGACAGGGTTTCACCATGTTGTCTGGTCTGGTCTTAAACTCCTGACCTCAGGTGATCCGCCCGCCTTAGCCTCCCAAAGTGCTGGAATAACAGGCACAAGCCACTGTGCCTGGCCCCTTCTCACTTTTTTTATTATCCCAGGCAAACTCTGTACCCATTAAATTCCTATTCCCTGCTCCCCCAGCCCTTGATAACCACCATTCTACTTTCTGTTCCCATGACTCTGATCGTAACACCCCTCGAGTAAGAGTGAAATCGTACGGTAGTTTGCTTTTTGTCTGGTCTCTTTCATTCAGCTGATTTTCAAATTTCAAGTGCCTACCGAAAAGGAAGTCCCTAAGTCTAACCTAAGTAGAGAGACGTTTACGTGGGCCAGGCTTGAGGATGGCAACCTGGGAGCACAGATGAGGGCTGCCCAGAATTTACACTTGGATGACCAGCAGTTACAAGTCCATTTTTATTTTATTTTTTAAATTTTTTTATTTTTTTGAGACGGAGTTTCGCTCTTGTTACCCAGGCTGGAGTGCAATGGCGTGATCTCGGCTCACCGCAACCTCCACCTCCTGGGTTCAGGCAATTCTCCTGCCTCAGCCTCCTGAGTAGCTGGGATTACAGGCACGCACCACCATGCCCAGCTAATTTTTTGTATCTTTAGTAGAGACGGGGTTTCACCATGTTGACCAGGATGGTCTTGATCTTTTGACCTCGTGATCCACCCGCCTCGGCCTCCCAAAGTGCTGGGATTACAGGCTTGAGCCACCGCGCCCGGCCAATTTTTATTTTTTATAATTTATATATGTATATTTGAGACAGGATCTCGCCGTGTCATCCAGGCTGCTCTCCATCTCCTGACCTCAGGTGATCCACCCGCCTCGGCCTCCCACAGAGCTGGGATTACAGCATGTGCCACTGTGCCTGGCCTGTAATTTAATCTTTTGTAGAGATGGAGCCTTGCTGTGTTTCTCAGGCTGGTTTCAAACTTCTGGCCTCAAGCAGTCCTCCTGCCTTGGTGGCTCAAAGTGATAGGATTACTGGTGTGAGCCACTGTGACCTACAAGTGGATTTTTTTTTTTTTTTTTTTTTTTTTTTTGCAGACCGGAGTCTCGCTCTGTCACCCAGGCTGGAGTACAGTGGCGTGATCTGCGGTCTCGGCTCACTGCAACTTCCACCTCCCAGGTTCAAGTGATTCTTCTGCCTCAGCTTTCCCCCCAACCCAGGTACCTGGGATTACAGACGTCCACCACCACACCTGGCTAATTTTTTTTTTTTTTGAGATGGAGTTCCATTCTTTTTGTTCAGGCTGGAGTGCGATGGCACAATCTCGGCTCACTGCAACCTCCACCTCCCTGGTTCAAGAGACTCTCCTGCCTCAGCCTCCCGAGTAGCTGTGATTGTGGGAGTGCACCACCACACCCAGCTACTTCTGTATTTTTAGTAGAGACAGGGTTTCACCATATTGGCCAGACTGGTCTCAAACTCCTGACCTCGTGATCTGCCTGCCTCAGCCTCCCAAAATGCTGGGATTACAGGCGTGAGCCACTGTGCCCAGCCTTTTACTACTTATTACTATTATTATTGAGATGGAGTCTCGCTCTGTCACCCAGGCCGGAGCAATGGTGCAGTCTTGGCTCACTGCAACCTCCACCTCCCTGGTTCAAGCGATTCTCCTGCCTCAGCCTCCTGAGTAGCTGAAGTTACAGGTGTGAGCCACCATCCCTGGCTAAGTTTTGTATTTTTAGTAGAAACGGGGATTTGAGATGGGGTTTCACCATGTTGGCCAGGTTGGTCTCGAACTCTTGACTACAGGTGATCCACCCACCTCAGCCTCCCAAAGTGCTGGGATTACAGGTGTGAGCCATCGTGCCCATCCTATTTTTAAATTTATCTTGTTAGAGGGAGTCTCGCTCTGTCGTCCAGACTGGAGTGCAGTGGTGCGATCTCAGTTCACCACAGCCTCTGCCTCCCAGGTTCAAGTGATTCTCCTGCCTCAGCCTCTGAGTAGCTGGGACTACAGGCATGCGCCACCAGACCTGGCTGATTTTTCTCTTTAGTAGAGACGGGGTTTCACCATGTTGGGCAGGCTTCTCTTGAACTCCTGACCTCAGGTGATCCGCCCACCTCGGCCTCACAAAATGCTGAGGTTACAGGCGTGAGCCACCGTGCCCGGCCTGTGGTTGGTTTTTAAAACGATCCCTCCGGCAGGCACCCACGTGAAAGGGGCTGGTGGGCATGGAAGCAGGGAGGCCTGGAAGAGACCTGCGCACCCCAGAGGGCGGGATGGCGGTAGCTGGGAAGTGGAAGGAAGAGGCTGTGCGGCGCTGGTGTTTGCTTCCTCGGAGCACCTGCCCTACCGGGCCAGGCAGCCGCGGATGCCGTGTTGGGGAGCGCGGACAGAGCAGGTTCCGGTTCTTGGCTTTGACACGGCAGCTACGGAGCCTCGGGCCAAATCGGATCTGTCAGCGCCTCCTGCCCTGCGGGAGGATCACTGCCAGGGCTTCGGGCCCAGAGTGATGGCTCCAAGGGAAGGGTCTCCGCGGGCCCAGCGGGGAGGTCCCGGCCGGCTTCCCGGAGGAGGCCGTAGGGGCTGCTTGGGGGAGGGCACTGCAGTTGTTCTGGCTTCTGGCAGGGGTGGATGCGGGGCAGCGGCAAGAATACCCCGTCACCCCGGCGTGGGACCGCACCGGGCCCCCGAGAACCCGGGAAACGGTGGGTTTCGCGGCGCGCCGCGGGCTTTCCGGACGGGGGAAGCTGGACGACTCCAACCCGCTGACTAACGGGAAGCCGAGCGCAGCTGCGCGGGCGGCGCGGCAGATGGACGGATGGCGTCCGCGTCTCCTGGGCGGGAACGGGCGGAGGGAAGGCGGGTCGGGGAGGAGCCCGGAGGCCTCCGACGGGGCGGGGTCTCCGGTCTCCGCCCGTCCAGAAACGCGCGGCGGTTTTCCCCGCGCCAGGCGCGCACTGAGCAGCCCCGGTCCGTTTGCTGCGGGGTGGGGGACCGTTCCCATTCCCGACGCCATCTGAGCCGGCGGTGCGCGGCGCACCGCCCTGCCCAGCGGACCCAACTGGAAAGGGCGGAGAGCGTTGCTGCAGGGCTCATGAATTGGGGTCCTGGCCTCAGGCCCTCGCCTTTGCACTGCCTTCCCTGACTCGGGGTGTAGCCCCCGCAGTAGAGGAGGGTCATGGCCCACCTGGCAAAGCTGATGAAACCAAAGGGGGGTTCATTCCCAGACCCGGGGGACAGCCTCGGTGACCTCACAGCTCCAGGCGTCCGTGGGTCCGATTTCTAGGACCAGGACTGAAGCCTCCTCCCTCCCTCTCTGCTGCTGACAGTGAGGCCTCCTGCCTCGTACTGCTTTTCGCCCTGACAGTCCCATTTCCCAACCCTCTTTCCAGTGATGCCCAGGCCTCGGGGATGCAGGGTGCCCACGAGGTCTCCCCCACTCTCCACCCCAGGCCCCGATGGCTCCAGAGCTCCCCACTCCAGCCAGAGTCCCTGTTTCCACAGAGAGGAGGCTCCCGCTCACCCCTCCCCTTGCCTCTGCAGCTTCCCCAGGCCCTGCCTGGACAGGCCTGCCTGCGTGCTGGGACATGTCAGGCCTCCAAGGACAGTCGGTGGGTGATGTCTGCAGCAGTGGAGGGGCCAGAGCTGGAGGCAGTGGCAGCGGCTACAGGAGATGCTTCGGAGGCTGCAGATGCGGAAGATGCTTCGGAGGCTGTGGATGCAGGGTCCAGGGCGCTGCCTTTCCTGGGTGGCAACCGGCTGAGCTTGGACCTGTCCCCCGGGGGCTGCCACTGCCTGCTTCACCTGTGTGTCCAGCAGCCCTTTCAGCTGCTGCAGGTGGAGTTCCTGCGTCTGAGCACTCACGAGGACCCTCAGCTGCTGGAGGCCACCCTGGCCCAGGTGCCTCAGAGCCTGTCCCGCCTCCGCTCCCTGGTCCTCAAAGGTGAGCTCCAGCTGTTCCCTGCCCTGTCTCCACCTTTCACTCTGCTCTGCCTCTGCTGCTTGGTCCTCAAAGAAAAACCCCAGTCCCAACCCCAGCTCCAGGCTGCCTCTCTCGGCCTCCCAGGTGTGAACTGTTCTGCTCTTGGCCCTCTCCAGCCCCATCCCCATCCTCGGCGACTCCCACCCCCACTGTGAGGCCGGCTGGGCCCTGGTCCCAGACCACCAAGCCGCCCCTCGGGGGTCTCTCGCAGACCGCGGTGCAGTGAGTGGGGTGAGGGCTGGAGGGGTGTCTGTTGTGGGAAAGGTTGTGGGTGATAGTGTCAGCTGAGATGAGCTGGGGTCTCCATCCCCACTTCCTCCATCTGCAGCAGCCTCTCCAGTGTTTCTGTCTGTCCCTGTCTGGCTGGGGTTGGGGTGGGAGGTCGGTGCCTCTTGTGCAGCTGTTTCTCTAGCTGGCAGGGTTGATCTGGGACCTGGGACCCTGGCTCTGAGGGCCACATCCGCCTCCCTGCTTCCCAGGAGGGCAACGCCGGGACACACGAGGCGCCTGTCTCCGGGGCATCCTGACCACCCTGCCTGCTGGTCTGAGTGGCCTGGCCCATCTGGCCCACCTGGACCTGAGCTTCAACAGCCTGGAGACGTTGCCAGCCTGTGTCCCGCGGATGCGAGGTCTGGGTGCCCTCTTGCTGTCTCACAACTGCCTCTCCGAGCTGCCTGAGGCTCTGGGGACCCTCCCCGCCCTCACCTTCCTCGCCGTCACACACAACCGCCTGCAGATGCTGCCCCCATCTCTGGGGGCCCTGTCCACCCTGCAGCGCCTCGATCTCTCTCAGAACCTTCTGGACACGCTGCCTCCTGAGATTGGAGGCCTGGGCAACCTCCTTGAGCTCAACCTGGCCTCCAACCGGCTGCAGAGCCTCCCGGCCTCCCTGGTGAGTAGCCGCCACATCCTGGCACACCGGCCCCACAGCAGGGCCTCCGCATCCACAGGCTGGGTCCACAGCTGCCCCAGGCGTCCCTGCACCTCCCTGGCCTTTGAGACTCCCTGAGTGGCTTCGTGGGAGGTTCTCCGAGCCCAGCCGTGGAGGCGAGTCTGACACGGCTGCTCTGGGGGGCGGCAGCAGGAGCGTCCCGGAGTCTCGGGCTGCGCTGGTACCGAGCTGAGCCAGCGCCTGCCCACAGCGGGGCTGCGGTCCCTGCGGCTCCTCGTCCTGCACAGCAACCTCCTGGCCTCTGTGCCAGCCAGCCTGGCCCGCCTCCCGTTCCTCACCCGGCTCGACCTGAGGGACAACCGGCTCCGGGACCTGCCCCCTGAGCTGCTGGACGCCCCCTTTGTGCGCCTGCAGGGGAACCCCCTGGGCGAGGCCTCGCCAGACGCCCCGAGTTCCCCAGGTAGGCCTGGAGCTAGAGGGGCAGCCCTGGGACCGGACGTGGTCTCCTCAGTGTCCTGGCCACATGTTTGACCCTCCGCAGGGGCAGCCTTCGTTCCAGAAATGCCCAGACTGTTCCTGACTTCAGATTTGGACAGGTACGGGGCGGGGCGAGGGGGCTGCAGGGGTATCTGCCTGTCGCCCTGGCACCTCTGACGCCTCCTCCAGAGTTCCTGAGTCCAGGCTCTTGACACGTAGGCCCTTGTGGTTCTGACCCGATGCGCGCTCCTTCCTCACTCAGCTTTCCTGTGACCCCTGGAGGCTGCTCCGTGACCCTGGCCTGTGGCGTCCGCCTGCAGTTCCCAGCGGGGGCCACCATTACCCCCATCACCGTCCGCTATCGGCTGTTGCTGCCAGAGCCGGGCCTCGTCCCCCTGGGCCCTCACGATGCCCTGCTCAGCTGTGTGCTGGAGCTGCAGCCCCATGGGGTGGCCTTCCAGCAGGCACGGCCAGGGTGTGGTGGGGGTGGTGTGGCAGGGGCATGTGAACCCAGACCTGGCCCCAGCCCTCACACCGCCCTTTCCTGCAGGATGTGGGCCTGTGGCTGCTCTTCACGCCCCCACGAACCTGGCGCTGCCGTGAGGTCGTGGTGAGGACCCGGAATGACAGCAGCTGGAGTGACCTTGAGACCTTCCTGGAGGAAGAGGCACCCAAGGTGAGGGCCACCCAGGCCTGCCAGTGGCGGGTGGGGAGCTGCTGCCCTGTGCCATGCACCCCTGCCCAGAGCCTCGCCCTGGCACCTTCCACCCCGCCGCATCTGTCCTGGATCCGGTCCTTCCACGTCCCCGGCTCGCCGTGCCCTGACCCTGGCTCCTCTGACTAACCCCCTCGCCTGCCCCAGCGGCTCTGGGCTCACTGCCAGGTGCCCCACTTCTCCTGGTTCCTCGTGGTCTCCCGCCCCGTGTCCAACGCCTGCCTGGTGCCACCAGAGGGGACACTGCTGTGCTCCTCAGGTCATCCTGGGGTCAAGGTCATCTTCCCCGCTGGGGCCACTGAGGGGCCTCGTCGAGTCTCCATGCAGGTACGGCCAGGGGAGCACCAAGGGTGGCAGGCGGCACCTCGGCCCACAGGCAGGTGCTCAGGGGCCCGTCCGCCGCAGGTGGTGCGTGTGGCTGGCCGAGAGCTGCGAGCCCTCCTGGGAGAGCCAGAGGCCGCAGTGAGCCCACTGCTGTGCCTCTCACAGAGCGGCCCCCCCAGCTTCCTCCGACCTGTCACCGTGCAGCTGCCTCTGCCCTCTGGTGTCACAGGTGAGAGGCGGCCATGGGGCACACCTGGGCCTGTGGCCATAGGGTGGAGGGGATCCCCGGCCAGGAGCCCTCAGCCTGCTGCCCCTCCCATCCCCAGGCCTCAGTCTGGACCGCTCCCGTCTGCACCTGTTGTACTGGGCCCCTCCTGCAGCCACCTGGGATGACATCACAGCTCAGGTGGTCCTGGAGCTCACCCACCTGTACGCGCGCTTCCAGGTCACACACTTCTCCTGGTCAGTCGGAGGGCCACAGCCCTACAGGGTCGTGGGGTGTCCCTTGTGCTGAGGCGCAGGATCCGAGAAATAAAGAGACGGGGGACAGAAGGACTGGAAAAGAGCAGCTGGGTTCAGAGGCCACGCCACCTATGAGCAGAGACAGGCGAGGCCCGGAACATCCAGGAGCGTCTGTATTTATTGGGTACTAGAGAGTGGGAAGGGTAGTGAGTGAGGTGGTCTTAAAGACAGTGATAAGGCCAAGACAATCACGTGGGCAGTAAACGAGGGGTCCACCCCCATTAGGTCACCTAGGCAAGGAGGCAGGCCGTGCGCAGTGAAGAGTGCAGTGTGCAGTGTCTCTTGTCTGGGGCGGCTACTTCTGAGGAATCGTATAGGAGGATGCTTTGAGCAGCAACAGAGCTGACCAGGTCCGCAGCCACCTGCTGGCAGCTTCCAGTGGGTTCTATGGGAAGATCTTTTCAAGCAGCACAGTAGTGAGAGCTGATAAAGTTCACAGTCACCAAGGTGGATGGCCGGTCTGAGGGCAGCCTTCCACAAGAACCGGAGCAAGGTCCTACAGCTCCTTTATCAGGAGGAGTGGCTCTCACCCCAAGCCTGCCACACAGCGGGTATCTTTACGATACTGAACGTTGTTGCCTGGGCCATGGGTTCTTGTCCCGGTGTAACTGTTTTCCCTTAAATCATGCTCTGCGCTGTGTCTGCTCTAGGCATTCTTCTGTGATCTAAGATATAATTGTACGTATGTAGAGAAATAATTGGGTAGTGAGATATTCTTCAGGCATTAATTGTTCCAACTATAAATTAATACGTGATTATATATAAAGGATCATATAAAGGAAATGACTGAGCAGTAACACCATAAACTAAGGTATTTTTCAGGCACTAATCATGCTGGGGACCTGCTGAGCTCTCCTTCCTCGGCGCCCAGATCGGGTGTTTCCCGGTCAGCGCCCCCAGCTTCCTCAGCCTCCCTCACCCCCGGCCCTCCCAGGTACTGGCTCTGGTACACCACCAAGAACTGCGTGGGAGGCCTGGCTCGGAAGGCCTGGGAGCGGCTGCGGCTGCACCGTGTGAACCTCATCGCCCTGCAGCGGCGCCGGGACCCTGAGCAGGTCCTGCTGCAGTGCCTGCCCCGAAACAAGGTGGGGATGCGGGCCCGGGGGCTCCGGGCGGTGGCTGGAGGGCTGGGGTGCCGGGCTTTGGCTACCGAGCTGCTCGGCGTGCCTGCAGGTGGACGCCACCCTTCGGCGGCTGCTGGAGCGCTACCGTGGCCCGGAGCCCTCCGACACGGTGGAGATGTTCGAGGGCGAGGAGTTCTTTGCAGCCTTCGAGCGAGGCATTGACGTGGATGCTGGTAGGGCCGCTCCGTCCTGGAGAGGGAGCCCTGCTGTCCTCCCTGTGCCCCCTGCTCAGCCCCGTCCCCCCACCCCGTCCCCTAGACCGCCCTGACTGTGTGGAGGGCAGAATCTGCTTTGTCTTCTACTCACACCTGAAGAATGTGAAGGAGGTGTACGTGACCACCACCCTGGATCGGGAGGCTCAGGCTGTGCGGGGCCAGGTGGGCGAGGGGGTGGGCCCCCCAGGCTGCCTGGGCACAGGGCCGAGCTCTGAACCCCATTCGATGCCCCCTTAGGTGTCCTTCTACCGTGGCGCAGTGCCTGTGCAGGTGCCCGAGGAGGCGGAGGCTGCCCGGCAGAGGAAGGGCACAGATGCCCTGTGGATGGCCACTCTGCCCATCAAGCTGCCGGTGGGACTGAGGGACAGTGGAGGGGTGGGGGCAGGACCGAGGCCCAGGGGTGGAGCCCAGGGGCACGTGGTGCAGTCTGGGGCGGAGCCCAGGGTTTTGCTCTTCTTCCAACAGAGGCTTCGGGGGTCCGAAGGGCCACGGCGCGGGGCTGGCCTCTCCTTGGCGCCCCTGAACCTGGGAGATGCTGAGACTGGCTTTCTGACACAGAGCAACCTCCTGAGCGTGGCTGGCCGCCTGGGTCCGGACTGGCCAGCCGTGGCCCTGCACCTGGGCATGTCCTACCGCGAGCTGCAGCGCATCCGGCACGAGTTCCGGTGAGGCTTCCACTGGCTGCCTGGAGGGCCCCCGATGCTGCCTGGAGGGCCCCCCGATGCTGACAAGTTCCTTCCAGGGGAGGTGGGGGAAGGGCAAACACCAGGCTGGAAAGGAACCATCTGGCGGAGGTTGGCCCAGGCACCAGGGAATTCCCCGACACTCCGAGGCAGAGCGTGGTGGGGGTACTGGGCAGGTGGGCAGGACTCCCTTGTCCCCGTTCTCTGCCCACAGGGATGATCTGGATGGGCAGATCCGTCACATGCTCTTCTCCTGGGCTGAGCGTCAGGCTGGGCAGCCGGGAGCTGTGGGGCTCCTGGTGCAGGCCCTGGAGCAGAGTGACCGGCAGGACCTGGCTGAAGAGGTCCGGGCGGTCTTGGAGCTTGGCCGCCGCAAGTACCAGGACAGCATCCAGCGCACAGGCTTGGCCCCCAAGGACCCCGAAGTGTCTGGCTCATCGGCTCCACAGCCCTCAGAGCCTGCCCAGGCGTAGGCCCCACCGACTTCCGGCTGGCCTGGACTTTTCCCAGAGGATGGGCAGAGCCCCCACCTTCAGGCCTCTCCAATGTTTGGAGTCAGGGTTCTCCATGGGCATCAAACCTGCACTGTTTGATTCGCTATTTCAGAGCTTGATTGATTTGTTGGATGGAGAAAGCAATGGAGGACAGGGAGGGGGTTGGCGGGGTCATCAGAGGCCCAGCCCTGATGGGCTCCCTAGGAGGGAGCCCTGCCTGAACACATGCCCCACAGCCTGGGCCTGTCCCCTCCCACTGTGCCTGGGGCCTCCTGTGGGTCCTGATCTTCCCGGGAGGGAGGACCTGTGCTGCAAGGTAGCCCAAACGGGCTACTTCGTTTTTATTTCGAGACAGAGCCAGTCACCCAGGCTGGAGTGCAGAGGCCTGATCTCGGCTCACTGCAACCCCTGCCTCCCAGGTTCAAGCGATTCTCCTGCTTCAGCCTCCCGAGTAGCTGAGGCTAGGGGCACTTGCCAGCACGCCTGGCTAATTTTTGTATTTTTAGTAGAGATGGGGGTTCTCTCTGTTGGCCAGGCCAGTCTCGGACTTCTGACCTCAAGTGATCTGCCCGCCTTGGCCTCCCCAGGTGCTGAGGTTGCAGGCACCCGGCTCCAGGTGGGCTGCTTTGGATACAAAGTCGCTTTTCGGCAGGCGGGCTTGTGCTTCCACCTGCCCACTGGCCCTCTGCGCTGGCCCCCGCAGTTCTCTGCCCTGGAGATCATGCCTCCCCCACGCCCTTATCCACCGGCGCTCTGCCACCTGCCCTCGCCCCGTGGGTCCTTGTCCCTGTAGGGGCCTGAGGCCTGGAAACCAAGAAAGGACCTTGGGGTCGTGCAGCCTGGTCTTTGCGCGCAGAACTGCTACCTTTCTGGGGCAGGGGCAGGGGGAGGGGGAGGGTGGCGCGGGGCGATGGCCTGGCTGGCGCAGTAGTCTCGGCCGCCGGTAGGGGGAGCCGAAGCCTGGCGGAGGCTGAAGGGCGGAGCGCGCGCGGCGCCGAGCGGACGCGCCTCCCTGCTGAGGATCTGGCGGAGCGCGCGGCGGCGGCGGCGGCGGCGAGCGCGGTGAGTGTCCGCCCCGCGGCTCCCTTCCGCTACGCCCATCCGAGCGGGGCCGCCGCGGCCTGGGGAGGTGACAGCTGCCTGGACAGCGTGGCCTGGGGCGGGGGTCCTGGACCAGCGGATGCCCCGATCTGCTGCTGCCCGGGCGTGAGAGGCCGTACTCGGCACCGACCGTGCCGGCGCGCTCCCCGCACACACGTGTCCCCTAGGGTGGGTGCCCGCGGCCCGAGCGCAAGGAGGAGAGGCCGGGCTGTGTGGGGCGCACACGTGGGATTTCACCGGACCTCTGTGGACACGTGCGCGGTCGGCTGAGCCGCGGCAGTGGGGCTGGGGCCTGAGCCGGCCTCCGAGCGGAGGGAGCCGTCCCCAGCCCGCTTCTCCTTTGTCCCCTGGCCGGGGCTCCGCGCGGTTGGAGACCCCTTCCGGGACCCTCCGGCCAGCAGGCTAGAAAGCGCCGCCCCAAGAGGACGGGGACGGCGGGAGATTGAATGGGGAGCCGGCGGCCAGTCCCAGACTCGGAGCCTCACCCCCATTGCCTTTCTTGGGGGTAGGAGGAGCCTGGCGGCTTCTTGGGTGGAAGATTTTACTCCTGCAGATCCGGAAGCCACGGTATCTCCCCGTGGGGTGGTCTCTGCCCTCCCGCTTTCTCCCTGGCTGGCCTGTGGCCTCAGTGCGTGACTGTGAAGCGGGGACCGTGAGGGCTCGCAGCCCTGGGGCCTGGCTGGGGCTGGCTGCAGGGTTTCTATGGCAACGTCAGTGCCGGGGGAGGGCCCTGGCCAGCTGTCTCAGAAGCCCGGGTAGGAACTGCGGAGCGAGGACAGAGAAAGCGGGGGTTGGCGTTCAGAGGGAACCCCTGCCTCCTCCCCAGGCAGAGCCCCTCACTGTCACCATCCCCCACCCAGAAGCTCCTCTCCGCTGCACTGGGTGATGTGCGGGCCCAGGCCTGCCTCTTCCTGGGACAAGTGGCTCCTCCCCACCTTTGTCAGCCTGATTTCCACGACTGCCTCCTCCCCGCAAGTGTCCGTCGCCGCCAACTGGAGATAGACTCTTAAGAGGAAGGGGGTTTCTCAGTCCCCGGGGGGCCAGGGCAGCCGAGAGAGCTGTGGCCAGCCTGCACCTGAAGAGTGGGGTGTCCGGGGGCTGGGAGGGATCAGGTCCAAGTTCAGAGGTCGGCTCGTCACCACAGGCTGCGGCGGAGAGGGGCATGTCTCATGGCGGTGAAGCCCTGAGCTGGACACGCAGAGGGGCAGACGGCCCTGGGCGTGCCAGCTCCCATGCCCTTTGGACCTGCCAAGTGAGCAGGGCCTATGGTGGTGCCAGTGGCCTCTGGAACTCACCCAGCCCTTCCTTGTAGACAGCAAGCCTTTTTTTTGTGTCCAAGCATGAGGACTCCCTGACATGCATCTACCTTAGCAGACAAATCCCATAGACACGAGTGGGTGTCAGCCCACCTCTGCCCCACAGCACTGAAATTCCCCGTCCAGGTACATACAGGGTGCCCTGTACCTGAGAAGGCCTCATCCTCGGTACCAGCCGAAGACAGATCCAGGCCAGGAAACGCCCTAGGGCTCAAACCCCAGGCAGCAGACAGGAACCCATGCGTGCTGGGGGTGTGGTGGCCACGGCTGAGGTCCGTCAGTGGGTGGCCTGGCCGTGCCAGGTCAGCCTGAGCCAGACCTGCCCCAGCTCATCCCTTCTCTCGAGGCTGCAGGAAGCCTCTGCTCGCCCAAAGTGAAAGAGAAAGTAGCCCCCCCCCCCGGCCCGCCCCACCCCGCCCCACGGCCAATCCCTGCGGCCCCTTGCATCCGCCCCCGCAGCTTCCCCTCCGGTGTGAGTGCTGGCTGGAGTGTGGAGCAGCCGTCCAGAGCGAGTGCCTGGGGCGAGCAGGACCAGCGGGCAGGTGGCGTGTCGGGGGTAGGTGGCGGATGGGCCAGCCCTGGAAAGCCGAGGTGAAGGTCATGAGTCCCTGGTGAACTGCGGGTGTGAGCCAGCCTTGTGGCCCTGGGCCATGGCGCTGTCGGTGCCCAAAACAGCTGGCCTCTGAGGCTCAGACGTTAAGGCCATGACTGCATGAGAGGCCCCTGGGTCTGGCTGTGGCTCCCCAGCCTTGCCCCTTAGTGGGAGAGGCCTGGTCTCCCCTCCCCCGTAGGGGGTGGGGGTGCCCACCACAGGGGGCCTCAGGAGGCCAGTCATTCCCCTGCAAGGCTTCCAGGGGTCCCATCACTGGCTTCTGCGTGTCTGTGAGTGAAACTTCTCAGCGATGTGGCAGGGAGGAAGGTGGGCAGGGGCTGCGTGTGGGGGCTGTGGGCCTCTCCTCGGGGAGGAGCTCTGCAGGCGCAGGGTTGAGCTGCTGTGGGAGTTGCTGTACCTGGGGTGGCTGAGCCCAGGTGTGGGGGGCGCTTTAGGGCGCCCGGGACCCCAGCCCCTAGCGGGAAGGGGCCAGGTGCCGGCTGCGTCCATCTATGCTGAAGGATGTGGGGGACAGTCACCACCGCTGTCCAGGTTGAGATGCTCTGGTGGGCATGCTGGCCCCTGGCACTGCCCCCAGAGGCGCCTGGCCCTTTAAAAGCCGGAGCTGGCCCGGGGTGCACGTGAGCTCAAGCGTGAGCGTGCGTGTGAGGCTGGCTGGGAGGACGCTGGCGGTTGGTGGGGGGGGATTGCAGGGAAGCCAGGGTTCCAGGGGTGGGCATGGGACTGGGCAGCAGGTGCCTCCCATCGCTGCACCCTCAGGACACAGTGACAGCTCCAGCCTGGCGTGGTGGGTGAGGGGCCGTGCATGAGAGGAAGGCTGGGGGAGGGTTATCTTCGGGGGCCCCACCCTCACTGGTTCCCATCTCTTCCTCCAGGACAAAAGTAGGGGGGCTGAAGCCTGGAAATTCCCCTGAAGGTGGAGCACTGCCACCTTCCCCCAGCCCCCTTGGTCCCACCCTCTCCAGGCCTTCTTGCCTCTGACTCCGCCCCGACCCCGCCTGGCATCCACCTCTTCAGCTCCCACCTGGGTGCAATTGAGTTAAATGGCTGATAAGCAGATCAGGTCAGATTCCAGTCCTGGCTGCACGCCCCACCCCCACCCTGATCCCTGGTCGAGGAGGCTGCTCCTGACACCCCCTGTCCACACAGCCTGCCAGCCAAGCTCATCAATGGCGGCATCGCTGGGCTGATTGGGGTCACCTGCGTGTTCCCCATCGACCTTGCCAAGACCCGGCTGCAGAACCAGCAGAATGGCCAGCGCATGTACACGAGCATGTGAGTGTTTCCGGCAGGCCCATAGTGGGGCCGGCGCAGGGCAGCGCGAGAGGCGGGGGCTCTGCTCCTGTGCCCCCACCCTGTTCAACAGGCAGGCGGGTTTGGGGGAGATCCCATGTGGGTCAGGACCGGGTTCAGGGCTGGGATGAGGACTTGGCCTCTTCTGTCAACCTAGACAGTGCAGGGCCCTGGGCCCCCGGCTGGCCCTGGCTCACCCTGTCCCTTGGCCACAGGTCCGACTGCCTCATCAAGACCATCCGCTCCGAGGGCTACTTCGGCATGTACCGGGGTGAGGCTCGGCTCGGGATGGGCAGGCCCGGGTACCGCCCGAGAGTCTGGGCAGGGGAGGCAGGGCAGGGCGGCCAGCTCGGGCAGGGCGTGTGAGCGTGAACGTGTGTGGGGGCGCCGGATCCCTGGTGAGCCACGGCAGCTCCCCGCCCCCGCTTAGTGCCTGGTGCCTGGGATCCCACAGCACATCTGCCTCCTCTGAGGTGGTGGCACCCGCCTCTGCCTTCTGTGACAGGCTGGACCCTTATGGCTGGGGATGGGAGGGAGTAGGGGCCACGACTGCAAAGCAGCTTAGGACACAGTCTGCAACCTGGATTTGGCAGAAGCTCTACAGCCCTGAGTTCAGGACACTGAGATGAGGCTCTCCACCGCCTCCCCCGAGCTCTGGCCCACTCCAGACCACATGCTCGTGTGACCTGTGGCCCCAGCCCCCTGCCAGCACAAGCGCCCTCTGTCCCCCCAGGGAGGGAGAACCCCTCGGGGAGGCCTCGGGGTACCCCCCCATGCCCTTAGCAGCAAGATGCTGCCCAGAATCAGAGATAGATGGAGCTGCAGTGGGCGTGGGAGAGCCTGAGCCAGAGGTGCCGCCTGGCCCTGCCTGGCCCCGCCCTGCCTGGCACACACCAGGCCCAAATATGGGTGAGAGGGCAGGAGATGGTGGCCAGGAGTGGCGGGGACAGGGCTTTGCCAGACCGGAGGCAGTCCCCGGCAGAGCACCTCGCCACCCAGGCCACTGAGCGTGTCCCCCAGCTGACCCCCTGCTCCACAGGAGCCGCTGTGAACTTGACCCTTGTCACCCCCGAGAAGGCCATCAAGCTGGCAGCCAACGACTTCTTCCGACATCAGCTCTCTAAGGACGGGTGAGGGGCCTGCCTGGGGTCCTTGGCTTCAGACATAGGATGGGTTCCCCTGGCCAGCTGGATCCCACCTGGGGGCTCTGCCTGCCTCTTCCCCTTTGCTTGGGGCTTCTTTGACCTTGCGGGGCAGGCTCCCTCCTTTTCCCTGACCAGGGGAGCTAAGGAGATGCCAAATCAGTGGGGCTCTGGCCCGGCTGTCCTTGGCCCCCAACCACTGCCTGCTGCCCATGTGAGTGAGGGCTTGAGGGCACTGACCGGCTCCCCCATCCCTGGAGGGGGCTGCAGTCCCTTTTGGGGGCACTCAACCCCCAATTTCCCATTTTCCTTTGTTGGAAACAGCCCCACTGCCTTTCCCAGGCCCCTGCCTGTGGGGCCATCTGTCCATCAGGCTCCTCCCTGCCTGCTGCTGCAGGGCTGGAGGTGGGAGGAAGGGAAGCTGTACCCCCACAGGCCTGCGCCTGCTTCCACGGCTCCCAGCATCCTCTGCAGCCGGGCACAGTGGGCAGCCCCGAGGGTGGCAGGTAGGCTTGTCTTTTGCAACTCACCGAGGCCCCATCCCTACCACAGGCAGAAGCTGACCCTGCTTAAAGAGATGCTGGCGGGCTGTGGGGCTGGCACCTGCCAGGTGATCGTGACCACGCCCATGGAGATGCTGAAGATCCAGCTGCAGGATGCAGGGCGCATCGGTGAGGGGGTAGGGGGAGGGGAGCGCAGGGCACAGAAGGCCAGAGTGTGTCCCCTGCCCACTTTGTGCAGAAGAAGAGACAGCAGCTCCTTTCTCCCCAGCCGCCCAGAGGAAGATTCTGGCTGCCCAGGGCCAGCTCTCGGCCCAGGGGCGTGCCCAGCCCTCAGTGGAGGCTCCAGCTGCCCCTCGGCCCACGGCCACCCAGCTGACCAGAGACTTGCTGCGGAGCCGCGGCATTGCTGGTCTCTACAAGGGACTCGGGGCCACGCTGCTCAGGTAGGAGGCACGGGGTGGGTGCGGGGCGGGGGTGGAGGGAGGACTGGCCTGCCCACCCTGCCGCCTCCTGTCCCCGCCACCTCTGCCCTCCTCACAGGGACGTCCCCTTCTCCGTGGTCTACTTCCCGCTCTTTGCCAACCTGAACCAGCTGGGCCGCCCGGCGTCTGAGGAGAAGTCACCCTTCTATGTGTCCTTCTTGGCCGGCTGTGTGGCTGGAAGTACAGCTGCTGTGGCCGTCAACCCCTGTGACGGTCAGTGCATGGGACAATGCCTGGCTGGGGCCGGGGCGGGAGCGGGCCCTTAACCAGACGCACGGTGACCTGAGCACCCCTTGCAGTGGTGAAGACGAGGCTCCAGTCGCTTCAGCGGGGGGTCAACGAGGACACCTACACCGGGTTCCTGGACTGTGCCAGGTGCGGAGGTCCCACGACGGGGGCCTGGGGGCCTGCAGACCTGCACACCAGGCCGACCCTCCTCTCCTTCCCTATAGCCAGTGGGTGGGGCCTGGGGGTCTGCAAACTGAGCTGACCCTCCTTTTCTTCCCCTCCCCGCCCCCTACCAGGTTGGGCCTGGGCACCTGCTGACCCTCCCCTCCTTCACCTCAGAGGGTGTGGCCTGTGCACAGGGCTGATCCACCCCTCATTGGGCAGGTGGGGCCTGGGGGTCTGCTTACGGGCTGACCCTCCCCTCCTTTCTCGAGGCAGGCGGTTGGACCTGGGGGCCTGCATACTGGGCTGTCCAGCTCCTCCTTCCCCAGGGGGGTGTTGCTTGTGCTCAGGGCCGCCCCTACCCTCCTTCCCTCGAGGTGGGTGGACCTGGGGGCCTGGGGGCCTGCAGACTGGCCTGACCAGCCCCTCCCTCCACAGGAAGATCCTGCGGCATGAGGGCCCCTCGGCCTTCCTGAAGGGCGCCTACTGCCGCGCGCTGGTCATCGCACCCCTCTTCGGCATCGCACAGGTGGTCTATTTCCTGGGCATCGCAGAGTCCCTGCTGGGGCTGCTGCAGGCTCCCCAGGCCTGAGCCAGCGCCTGCTCCACCCCGGGCCAGCCGGGCAGGGCCAGTGTGGGGCCGGAGCCAGGCAGCCAGGCAGCCAGTGCAGAACACAGCAAGGGAAGACCTCTTCCCGGCCCTCCCTCTCGGCAGGGGCAGCAGGGGTGGGGTGCAGGGTCCATGTGGGTGCTGCCCACACCATTGGGATCAATGTCTTATTTATGTAGAAAATGCAGAAATCTTTACATTCCTCCATCCAGCCCCTGCCCAGTCCTGCCCTGGCCTGAACACCCCCAGGGACAGAGCTGGTCTCTGGGCTGGGGGCTCCAGGCCTGGGCTGGACAGGCTGGACCATACCCGCTCCAGTCTCCACGGCCGTCCTGGTCCACACAGGGACCCTGCACAAACCTATTTATTGAACCTGCTGGGCCCAAGGAGGTCTCCAGCCCTTCCGTCCTTCCCCAGCTGCTCTTGTCGCCTTGGCAGGGCCTGACTCTGCCTCTCTGGCCAGACTTGCAGAAGAACTGGGGTCCCCGACCGTCCATGTTGAGCTAGGAATCCCAAGCGAGGGTTGCCCTGGGGTGTGACTCTCAGGGCAAGCCCCCTACCCGCTGTGGGACTTTCTGGTGAGCCCCTTGGCTCCCACCCCGGGCTGGGGCCCAGACTGTGAGGTCTGTGTGTGTGTGTGTGTGTGTGTGTGTGTGTGTGTGTGTGTGTCGTGGGGAGCTGGCCTGGCCCTTGGGTATGGGGCTGCCGGGGGCTGCCCTCCTTCCTGCTCAGACACTCTGTGTGTTGTGTGCCCCAGGCTCTGTTGACCCCGTCCAGGAACGAACTTACCCAGCCTGGCCTCTCTTCTGAGTCCTCCACCCTGGCCTGGGATTGGCCAGGTAGCAGGGTGGGCTGGAGGGATTGGTAGCAGGGGACCAGTGTGGAGCCTGAGGCAGGGCTGCCCCCAGGTCACCTCAGGGTCCACCCTTCTCTCTGGGCCTCTGTATAAGGCCCTTGACACTCCAGAAGCCCTGTCCTCCCACCGGGCCCGTCCGTGTTGTGAGCCGAAGCTCTCCCTGCCCCACCCCAGCCATGTGATCGTGCTGGTGCTGTGTCCCCCAAACCGGGGCCCTTCTCCGAGGCCCCTTCCCAGCGACACTACCTGGGACCCAGGCCCGGGCCCCCCAGTTCACGGTTGTTCCTGGGAGCTGCCCCTCCCATCACCTCTGAACCTTGGAAGCCGCTGCTGCTGCTTACAGAATTATATTTTTTTCTTTTGAAGAGTTTTAAGAAGTTGTAACTTTTTGTGTCTTGTCTTGTCAGAGGATAAATAAATATTCTAAGTAGATGCTGGCGTCTGTCTTGGGGTCTGTTTGGGGGCGGGGAGGCCAGTCCCCTCTTCCCATAACTGGCTTCCCTCAGACTGCAGGGCTACGCCCACGCACCCACCCACCCACCGACCAAGGGGCACCCTGGCCTGGAGGGGGGATGCTGGGTGCCGCCCCACCCCCGCTCCCGCTCCCGCTCCCTGCCTCTGTCAGGGATGCGACTTGAACCCCGCGGCCGCTCTCCCTGACCCTAAGCTTGGCCCCCACCCCGGGTCTGGGGCGGAGCTGGGTTTGCGGCCCCCACGGTTCCCCGCGGGGCGGAGCCTCCGTCGCCCCGCCCCCGCCCCGCCCTCCAGCGCCCGGAGCAGTGCATTGTGGGAAACTCCCGAGCCGTCCTCTGCGTCTGCAGCCGCCGTGGCCCCGCGGAGGATCGCGCAGCCCGGGGAAGGCCGGAGGACGCGTAAGGCGGGGGGCTCCCGGCCGGCGGGGCGGGGCGGGTGCGGGGTCCCGCGGCGCGAGGAGGTGACTGCGAGCCTTGAAGGTCAACGGGGTTGCGCGCGGGGGTGAGGGCCTGCTCTCCGCGGCGCGGCGGCGGCCGGGACTAAGTGCCACAAAGAGCGAGGTTGGGGGGGCAGACCACCCGCCCTTTACAAACTTGATGCCCAGCAGCTGGGCCCCCCAGAACTGCCAGGGCGAACGGGCGGCTGGGCTTCCCTGGAAAGTCGGCAGCAGCTGGGCCTCTCCCGGAGACGCCCTCATCACGCTGTGACCTTCGGGTGACCTTCAGTGTGGTCAGTGCACCTGGTGGGGGGTTGGGGATGCGCCTCCCTGGGTGTCTTTCCCTGCAGGTCAAGGGGATTTCTCATCCTTTCCTGGGAGAGGCAGACAGGTGGCCTCTAAGGCTTTGGGGCAAGACCCACTCAGGTTCAAGGCAGCCGGACCCCAGAGCTCTCCCCAGCTCTGCCTGGGTCATGGAGGATCTGGTCACCGCCTTTCCCACCGCCCAGAACCCCGTCCTCCACCCTGACCCTCGGGCCAGATGCAGCCTGTGCCCACCCTGTTTCATGCTGTCTGCCCACAGAGACAGCACAGCCTTGGGCTTGGCAAGGACTCCAGCCCCGGGGCTGGAGGGAGGCACCATCCCCTGTTGGGGAAGGGGCCCAGAGGCTGGGGAGGGGCAGACAGCCCAAGGAGGCACAGCCCCTGCACTGCCAGCCTGGAGTGGAACCTTGGTTTTCTCAAGTCTGGTTTCTCGTGGGCCACCCACCCTGAGGCCACCTGAGATCCCAGGGCCTGCCCCTCCCTGCCCTCCTGCACCAGGACCCTGGCCAGGTCGCACCCTCGGGGGCCACAGTGTCTGCAAAGCAGGAATGCGCTCCTGAGAAGGGGTTGCCGTCAGCTCTCCCACTGAGCTCCCATCACCTCCCCTCCTTGGAAGGGAGAATGCTCTTCCCTCCAGTTCTCAGGACCAACCTCACTTCCCCACAGAGAGCCTCCTGCGGCATTTGCATGGGTTTCACGGAGGAGCACAAGGAGGCCCCTAGCTCCTCCCACCCTGTGCAGCTGGAGGGGCTCCTTGGGGAGTGGTCATGGACAAACGGAGGCCAGGCCTTGGAAGAGAAGCGCCTGAGGCCCTCAGGAGGTCCCTGAGCTGGGGCTCCAGGGAGCCCAGAGAACTGGGCAGGGGCTTCCTGGGGACCAGATGGTCTGGGCAGTGTGAGGCGGGGGTACTGGACCCACAGGCAGCCTCTCTGTATCTCCCTCCAGGCCCATAGAATGCCCAGGGGCAGTGAGCTGTTCTGAGCCCCCAGTGCAGCAGCCACCTGCCTGGCCCATCGGCCTCGCCCACCATGGAGTCCAGAGGGAAGTCGGCCAGCAGCCCCAAGCCCAACACCAAGGCACCCCAGGCCACCACCGAAGCCAAGGTACCCTCAGCAGCTGATGGGAAAGCCCCTTCAACCAAGCCCTCGAAGAAGGAGGCCCCGGCCGAGAAGCAGCAGCCACCGGCAGCCCCCACCTCGGCGCCGGCCAAGGCGGACCCCGCCCTCCTCAACAACCACAGCAACCTGAAGCCGGCCCCCACGGGCCCCAGCAGTCCCGATGCAACCTCGGAGCCCAAGGGTCCTGGGGACGGGGCAGAAGAGGAGGAGGCTGCCAGTGGGGGGCCTGGGTGTCGAGGTCCCTGGTCCTGCGAGAACTTGAACCCCCTGCTGGTGGCTGGGGGTGTGGCCGTGGCAGCCATAGCCGTGATTCTTGGTGTGGCCTTCCTGGCCCGGAAAAAATAATACCTGGGGGCCAGGTTGGGGGCATGGAGCCACTTCCTGTACAGACCTGAGGAAGCCAGTGCATGCAGAGTTTACCCTTATTTACGTGTACACACGCACATTCATTACACACTCATATATGCCCCAACACACACACGCAGTGGAGAGGAGGCCCAAGCCTGCCCTGCTAATCCAGGACCTCCCCAGCCTCCAGCACAGAAGGAGCCCAGGCTCCCAGGTCCACAGCACGGATACCTGGAGGGGGCACAGCTGGGGAACCATGAGAAAAGAATGGATTCTGGGTGTGGCCCCCTGGGCAGGGTGATCCGGGCCCCCAGGGCTGGCCTCTGAGTGCAGGTCAGGGTGCCGGGATGGGTTCTGCCTGGGCCCTGCCCTGGTGGGGACGTTAAAGGTTGCCCGACTCTCCCCATTTCTGCTCTTTTCATACCCCTGGGGGGTCTGCCTGGGCTGAGGCAGTGTGAGCGACCTCGAGTGGTCCCTCCCCATACCACCCGAGCCTGGCTGGGTGGAAAGACGGAGCCTGAAGCCTGGCTGTGTTTGGGGCTTCCCAAGGGTCGCCTTCCCCAGCTTGTGTTCCAGGGAAGCCCTGAGGCTGTCGAGGCAAGGATGTCGAGGGCCCCTGGAAGCTGTGCCCACCCCGCCCCGCTAGACTGCCCCCCAGCCGGCACCCGGCGCCCTCTGCGTCTATCCAGCGTATAAATGCAATAACAGGTAGAGTAGAACCGCTTGGTGGCGACCGTCGCACTGTCCTCGGCCCCGAGGCCTGACAGGCCCTTGGCACAGCCCCTCAGCGTGTGCGGCTCCTCGGCACACAGCAGCAGGCAAGCTCCTGGAGGTGGTGGGCACTGTGAGAATGGGGCCTGCTCTCGCTGGCCATCAGCCACAGGAACCCTGGGCCTGAGTGGAGGCTGAGTCTGAAATAAACTCTGTTGTCTAAAGGCTGGGCTTGCATCCTGACCTGCTGTGGCGGGGAGACACAGGGGCTTCCCACTGGGGAATGGATGGGGGGTGACATCCACCCCCGGGCTTTCCAGGGGAAGGGTGCTGCATCCAGGTCCCTCTGGCTGGCCCCCCTGCCACTCCTATGCCCTTAACCCGCAAGGCTTGGACTGAAGCCCCACCCAGGCCCTGCCCCATCCTCCTCCCTGGCCTTCCTGTGGGTCCTGATCCAAGGTGGACACCCAGGGCCTCCAGGACCAAGGAGCGGTGAGGACACTGGGTGAGGAAGGGCAAGTCCCGCTCTCAGGCTGAACTCTCCAGGCAGGGGAGGCCCTTCCTCAGCCCTGCTGCAGCGAGCCCCACATCCTAAGAGCAGAAGAGACTCCCCTCAACACCTCTCGCTCATGGCCCCCCGGCCCACTCTGACCATGGGTGAGGCTGCAGCATGTGGGCCAACAGGATGCAAGGCTGCCACTGCCCTGGAAGTGCCCCCGTGAGCTCTGCGCCCTTTGTCCCTGGAAGTGCCCCGTCAGCTCTGCGCCCTTCGTCCCTGGAAGTGCCCCCGTGAGCTCTGCGCCCTGCGTCCCTGGAAGTGCCCCCATCAGCTCTGTGCCCTGGGCCCCCAGGCCTCACCCCACAGGTGGCTGAGGCTGGCAGATAAGAGCCCGCTGCCCCCCCCCAGATGGTGGGGGGACAGCCCAGCCGTGTCTCCCTCCTGCTCTCCCGGCACACTAGCTCCCCAGAGCATGAGTCCCTGTATGTGCTCCCACACCAAGGCCCAGACAGATATGACGGGCGCACGGGGTAGAAACAGCCTAAACCAACCCTGCCACGCTCACCCAGGCTGCCCTGCAACCGCCTCCTTCGACTGCCACTCGTGCCCTTTCCTCCTGCAAGTTGAAGAGGCCCCCTACCCCTTGGGCCCCATGACCCGAGCCCGGCCTACAGAGGAGATGGCTCCGTGCAGATGCTGCTCACGCCTCCAGCTCCCAGCTCACCTGCCCGTGGGTGCTACCGTTGTGATAGGCCAGCAGAGCCCCCACCACCTCGGCTGCCCTCCAGCCACCCATTCTCTCCATTCCATTCTGTGGCTTGTGCTTTAAAACCAAGCACCCAGCCCTTTGTGATACAGCAGGGACTTGGGAGGGAGCTGAGAGGACGGAAGATGGGTCTGCCCTCTTTACCCACACGGCTTGGCGCTTTGCTGCTGTGGTACTCCACCTCATTTCACTTACTGATTCTCTATTAAAGGGTGCTTAGATTTTCCAAAACTTTCTCACCTTTAGATAAAGCAGGAATGAAAATCCTTGTAGGCCGGACGAGGTGGCTCACACTTGTAATCTCAGCATTTTGGGAGGCCGAGGTGGGCAGGCGGCTTGAGCTCAGGAGTTTGAGACCAGCCTGGCCAATATGGTGAAACCCCATCTCTTCTAAAAATACAAAAGTTAGCCGGGCATGGTGGCGCATGCCTGTAGTCCCAGCTACTCAGGAGGCTGAGGCAGGAGAATCGTTTGAACCTGGGAGGTGGAGCCTGCAGTGAGTGGACATTGTGCCATTGCTCTCCAGGCTGGGTGACAGAGCGAGACTCTGTCCCTCCCTCCCAAAACAAAGAAGGCTCTGGCTATTTGGGTTTCATCATCTGATGTTTCCTCATTGTGGTCTCGAACTCCTGAGACTCCTGAGATTCTCCTTTCCTCATTGTGACATTTGTGTGGGTTTTTTTTTCTTTTGTTTTTGAGACAGAGTCTTGCTCTGTCACCAGGCTGGAGTTTGGTGGCATGAGCTTGGCTCACTGCAACCTCCATCTCCCAGGTTCAAGCCATTCCCCTGCCTCAACCTCCCAAGTAGCTGGGACTACAGGCACCCACCACCATGCCCTAATTTTTTTGTATTTTTTTTTTTTTTTTTTTTTTTGGAGACAGAGTTTCGCTCTTGTTACCCAGGCTGGAGTGCAATGGCGCGATCTCGGCTCACCGCAACCTCCGCCTCCTGGGTTCAGGCAATTCTCCTGCCTCAGCCTCCTGAGTAGCTGGGATTACAGGCACGCGCCACCATGTCCAGCTAATTTTTTTTTGTATTTTTAGTAGAGACGGGGTTTCACCATGTTGACCAGGATGGTCTCGATCTGTTGACCTCGTGATCCACCCGCCTCGGCCTCCCAAGGTGCTGGGATTACAGGCTTGAGCCACCGCGCCCGGCCTATTTTTTTTGTATTTTTAGTAGAGATGGGGTTTAACCACGTTGACCAGGATGGTCTCGATCTCCTGACTCCATGATCCGCCCACCTTGGCATGGGCCATCATGCCTGGGTGTTTTTCTTTTTGTTTTTTGAGACGGAGTTTCGCTCTTGTTACCCAGGCTGGAGTGCAATGGCGCGATCTCGGCTCACCGCAACCTCCGCCTCCTGGGTTCAGGCAATTCTCCCGCCTCAGCCTCCTGAGTAGCTGGGATTACAGGCACGCGCCACCATGCCCAGCTAATTTTTGTGTTTTTATTAGAGACGGGGTTTCACCATGTTGACCAGGATGGTCTCGATCTGTTGACCTCGTGATCCACCCGCCTCGGCCTCCCAAAGTGCTGGGATTACAGGTGTGAGCCACCGCGCCCGGCCAGGTAACCTGGGTGTTTTTCTTAAGACACAGTCTTGCTCTGTTGCCCAGGCAGGAGTACGGTGACGTGATCTTGGCTCACTGCAACCTCCGCCTCCCAGGTTCAAGCGATTCTCTTGCCACAACCTCCCGAGTAGCTGGGACCATAGGAGCTTGCCGCCATGCCCGGCTATTTAAAAAATTTTTTTTTTATTATTTTTAGTAAAGATGGGCTTTCACCATGTTGGCCAGGCTGGTCTCGAGCTCTGTGACCTCAGGTGATCCACCCACCTCAGCCTCCCAAAGTCCCGGGATGACAGGCGTGAGCCACCGCGCCTGGCCTGAGCCTCTTTGCGGGAATGCCTCCTCATCTGTTAAGATTTCCTGCAGTGATTTGCGTCCTGAGCCCTTGACCGTTTGCAGGCATCCAATTACTTTCTCCAGTCAGTAGCCGCTTGCCTGTCTGTGCTCCCGACGTTCTGAAACCCGAGTTTATCAACTTGGAACCGTTCTCCCCATACTGAGTAAGCTTTTGGAATGGTGGGCAGAAGGACATCCTGCCACGTTCGAGTCTCATGTCCCTGGCATTTACCCGTGCGTAGGCCTTTCATCCATCTGGCATTTAGGCTGTGTGTGGAGCGAGCCAGGGGCCTCACGCTTCTTCCCATGAGAATGCATGGCCCCGGCATCAGGGAGTGGATGATCCTGTGCCACCTGGCAAGGCGGCGACACTCCTGTTCCAGCCCCTGGCACAGCCTGTTCTGAGCTGCGACCCGCCGCCTGAGACTGCAGCTTTGTCACGATCTCATCTCCTCCTTTCTCTTGAATCTCCCGCAGGCGCTCAGCTTCTGGCTTCCCTCCTGGGAGGAGGTCGGAGTCGCCGAGTGGGATTCTGAGTCTTGGCTTCTGCTTTCCAGCGCCCCAAACCTCAGCAGTGCAGGAACCTTTCCCAAAGGAAAACAATTATCGGGGATGCCCAGAGCTGTATCGTTTCAGTTTTATTACAGAACACTTTTCTTTATTTTTTTTTTGAGACGGAGTTTCGCTCTTGTTACCCAGGCTGGAGTGCAATGGCGCGATCTCAGCTCACCGCAACCTCCGCCTCCTGGGTTCAGGCAATTCTCCTGCCTCAGCCTCCTGAGTAGCTGGGATTACAGGCACACGCCACCATGCCCAGCTAAGTTTTTTGTATCTTTAGTAGAGACGAGGTTTCACCGTGTTGACCAGGATGGTCTCGATCTCTTGACCTCGTGATCCACCCGCCTCGGCCTCCCAAAGTGCTGGGATTACAGGCTTGAGCCACCGCGCCCGGCCAGAACACTTTTCTTTTTGAGAGAGTCTTGCTCTGTTGCCCAGGCTGGAGTGCAGTGTGTGATCTTGGCTCACTGCCACCTCCACCTCCTGGGTTCAGCCTCCTGAGTAGCTGGGACTACAGGCACCCACCACCATGTCTGGCTAATTTTTAATAGAGACGGGGTTTCACCATGTTGGCCAGGCTGGTCTCAAATTCCAGACCTCAGGCTATCCGTCCACCTAGGCCTCCTAAAGGGCTGGGATTGCAGGCATGAGCCACTGCATCTGGCCTCAGAACACTTCTAAGGGCTACACAAATACCAGATATAAATGTGTAAAAAGGTCATGCCGTGAAGTCCAATTGCTTACAGGGAAACCTGGAAAATGGGAAAGCTCAGGTGTGCAGCAGCATCTCGAAGGACAGAGGTGTCAGCATCCAGGCGCTATCTGAGGGAGGCTGTGCCCCCAGGCTCTGTGGGAACTCCCCGGAGACCCTCAGCTCGGAGCCTTTCTGGGAACCTGCGCCAGCATCTCAGGTCCCATCCTCGTTAGGAGCCAGCGACACACGTGTGGCTTCCTAGGGCGCATGTGGTATTCATCACAGCGTGCAGAACAGCGTGGGCTGGGGGAAGTTCTGCTTTTCCTCTGCAGCATCCCCTCCCTGCTGCTGAGAGGGTTCAACTCCTGTTCCAGGACTCCTACCCTAGTGCATTCTCAGCGAGACTGCGGATCACACCCCACATGCGGGCAGGGCACAGCGACCAAGGGCCACGGGGCACTCACTGCTCCAGACTCCCACCCTGGGCTACTCCAAGTCCTGGCTGCTCTGACACCTGGGTCTTTGGTGTTTCCCTGGTCCCAGGGCAGGGCGGGCAGATGCCAGGCTCCCTGCCTCTCAGTGACCAGTCCCTCAGCACCCGGACACACTCACATCTGCTGCCTCCAGGCCCAGGCTGAGTTTGCACCTGCCCCGGAGGCACGTTGGGCAGAGCAGGGCCGGTGCTGTCAACTGCATGCCTGGTGCTGTCAACTGCAATTCTCCTGCCTCAGCCTCCTGAGTAGCTGGGATTACAGGCACGCGCCACCATGCCCAACTAATTTTCTGTATTTTTAGTAGAGATGGGGTTTCACCGTGTTGACCAGGATGGTCTCGATCTCTTGACCTCATGATCCACCCGCCTTGGCCTCCCAAAGTGCTGGGATTACAGGCTTGAGCCACTGCGCCCGGCCTACCGTTATTTTTTTTTTTTCTTGAGATGGAGTCTTGCTCTGTGGCCCAAGCTGGAGCGCAGTGGCACAGTCTCAGTTCACTATGACCTCCGCTTTCCAGGTTCAAGCAATTCACCTGCCTCAGCCTCTCGAGTAGCTAGATTACAGCTGGGCACCACCACGCCCAGTTAATTTTTGTATTTTTAGTAGAGATGGGGTTTTACCGTGTTGGCCAGGCTGGTCTCAAACTCCTGACCTCAGGTGATCAACCCACCTCGGCCTCCCAAAGTGCTGGGATTACAGGTATGAGCCACCGTACCCGGCCAAATGCCACAGTGTTTTACATCTGGGACTTGAGCATCTGCAGGGGTCCTGGGATCAACCTCACGTGGAGACTGCAGGACGCCTGCACATCTGCGTCTGTGGAGTCTCTGAGAGGCTGCTTCTGGTGCCTGCAGGCTTTGAGGGATGGTTAGTTTGATAAGCAGAGGGAAGAGTGGCAAGTGCAAAGGCAGCATGGGAAAGGCTCAGCATGCCCTGAATTCACTGAGCAAGGCAGCAGGGGTTAACAGGAGGTCCCGGGCACGGGGCAGCCCCAGGGGGCAGACATCGCCAGGAACGGACCCCTCCCACCCGTCCTTGGATTCCAGCACGTGCAAGTTCTGGAGGCAGGAAACAGAACAAAACCTTTTCACTGCTGCATGACTTGTCCTGTGACCCTCCCACACCTGAGTCTCTCCGTCTCCAAGCGAAGGCAAGACCCCAGGTTCCAGGGATTTGCCACCGGCTCTGGCAGAGCCCCTGGTGCTCGGCCCCCAAACCTGCCTCACCTGGGGCACTCACTGTGAGATGCTCAGAACTCCACATTCATGGGCAGGACTTCAGACGTGAAGCTGGGCAATGGCTGAGGGAGGAGGCTCAGTAGGGCAGGATGGTGAGGTGGGCAGTCCAACAGGTACAACCCTGGACACCCCACAATAGGGCCATGGACCCACATCAGTGACACTTACCCCAGGCCTGGGCCCCTTCCCAGGAGACATCACTGGGATGGGCTGCTGACTGCAGACCTGCTGGCCCCATGAGACCCTCAGGGGCTCCGCTCCCTCATGGCTCCCCCAACTGTGCCCAGGTGTCCTGTCACCCGGCCCAACATCAGCCCTGAGCAGGGCCTGAGGAGCACCCTTTCCCGTGGGCCGGGGGTGGAGAGGTGGGGAGCAGAAGCTGGCCTGGCCGGGCGCGGTGGCTCAGTCCTGTAATCCCAGCACTTTGGGAGGCCGAGGCGGGTGGATCACAAGGTCAAGAGATCGAGACCATCCTGGTCAACATGGTGAAACCCCGTCTCTACTAAAAATACAAAAAATTAGCTGGGCATGGTGGTGCGTGCCTGTAATCCCAGCTACTTGGGAGGCTGAGGCAGGAGAATTGCCTGAACCCAGGAGGCGGAGGTTGCGGTGAGCCGAGATTGCGCCATTGCACTCCAGCCTGGGTAACAAGAGCGAAACTCCGTCTCAAAAAAAAAGAAGCTGGCCTGGTGGAGAGGAGGATATGGCAGCACACGTGGGTGGTCACACAGGGTTGGGGGCTGCTGCCAGAGTAGCAGGGGGGTGCCCAGAGGGCACCCACCCTCCAGGGCTCAGCGGTGAGGGTACAAGGGTGGCCTTGCACACAGGAGACCGGGGAAGCCAGGGAAAGCGGATGCAGCCCCTGCCTTCTGGCGGGCTGCTGCCTTGGGCTGCTGCTATGGCGGCTGGTCATGCCCTGGCCGGCCACCGTGGACTCAGAATGCCAGGAGGGACCTGCACTTTCCCGGGAACCAGTGACGCTCACTCACAGACCTGACGGCTGCACTCCTGTGAGGCCTCAAGCGCACAGTGGGGGGCACACCGCCTGCGGACACGGGTGCACACCAGGGTCCCGGCCGAGCCGGCTTCCAGCTTCCTCCTCCATACTGCTGTTCTAACTCAGGGGAGGGAGCTCCTGGAGACTCAGCCCCGCACCTGTAGCTGGCCCAGCTCAGCTGTTATGGACACCCTGGGGCCAGCACAGGTGAGTGCAGGGCCCAGCCCCGCAGGGTCTAGCGCAGAGACGACAAATCACAGGAAAGAAAGACAGGAGACACAGAGGTAAGAGTTCAGCTGGGCCCGGGACCACGACTACCAAGGCGGAGCCCAGCAGTGGCCCTGAATGCCTGGTGCTGACATTTATTGCATATAGGGAAGCGGGGCAGGGTCAGGAGAGTGAATTATCAGGAGAGTGAATTATCTGGGGAGCGGGGTCAGGAGAGTGAATTATCTGGGGGGCGGGGTCAGGAGAGTGAATTATCTGGGGGGCGGGGTCAGGAGAGTGAATTATCTGGGGGGCGGGGTCAGGAGAGTGAATTATCTGGGGGGCGGGGTCAGGAGAGTGAATTATCTGGGGGCGGGGTCAGGAGAGTGAATTATCTGGGGGCGGGGTCAGGAGAGTGAATTATCTGGGGACGGGGTCAGGAGAGTGAATCATCTGGGGGCGGGGTCAGGAGAGTGAATTATCTGGGGGGGCGGGGTCAGGAGAGTGAATTATCTGGGGGGCGGGGTCAGGAGAGTGAATTATCTGATGTGATTGATAGGGGCAAGCAAATCACGTGCTTACAGAACAGGGGGCCTCCCTCTCAGGGAGCCGCTGCAAGGAGGGGGGGCACGTACATCAGCATCTGTCCATGCACTCATCAGAAGGATCAAAGGCTTTTAGGATTCCTCCATTCTTACTTCCCACGACTTCTGAGAACTTACAAAGAGCACCAGGCGAGAAAGCGGAACGTGAAAGTGGACAAGGACGGTGACCATCGGAGCACAGCACCCCAGAGGCATTTACGCCCCTGGATGTCTGAGGGCCAAGCCTGCTAATGCCAGGCCTTCCTCAAGAGCCGGGCAGAGCAGTGTTCTCTGGACTCCCCAGTGAAAGGGAAACTCCCGTTCACGCCTGCTAAGTAACGGGCCTCCCCAGGCGCTGGGGCTACCCGAGGCTCCCGCTGCTCACCTCTCACAAGGTCCCTTCAGTCCCTGATTATATTTCACCCGATTGTTTCTGTAATACTAAAGTGATTCTATGCTGTAACAGTAAAGCAAACATTAGTAAAGAATCATGATTTAATAGCACACATATATATATATACTGATCATATAACTGATTTTGTGATTGCTTCTAACTACATCTGGTAACATTGCTAAAACTAAGTGATTCGTTTCTTTATTATACTAGGACAGCTAGTCTAGTATATGCCTTCAGTCTCTTGCCTTGGCCCCTGGGTCACTTTCTTCCCACAGGTGGGGCTGGGCAGGCAGGCAGACCTGCTCCAACCTGCCCCTCCCGCTCCCGGGTTTGAGGCCCACAGTGTGCGTCTGTGGGGGGATGTGATCCTCTGCAGATCCAGAAAGTTCTCCAGATAGCTAGGCCCAGCCTGTGCTGTGCCCACAGGCCTGCGAGGCTTCAGACACCCGCCCTTGCCTAAAACTGGACACTCACTCAGCTCAGTCTCCACTCCCCAGCCCAACTCCCAGCCTTGCCCGTGCCAGGAGCCCCCAGGTCCCGCCTCCTTTGTGGCAGGAGGGCTCTGTGTCAGGTGAGGCAGGGTGCACTGCCTGTTTGGCAGGGGTCAGGGATCCTCCTCCAGGCTGAGCTGGGGGAACCAGAGACCAATGGTTTTGAGGGGGTAGAACCCACAGAAGTCCTTCCCTTCGCTGTTCCTAACCATGACCGTTTCCCTGGGTGGAGCAGAGGCTGGTGGGACCTCCATACTGGCAGCAGGGGGCCAGGGGCTTCTCCATGTTGGTCATGACATGGAGAAGATGGGGTTTCTCCATGTTGGCCAGGCTGGTCTTGAACTCCCGACCTCAGGTGATCCGCCCATCTCCACCTCCCAAAGTGTTAGGATTACAGGTGACCCACTCACCTGGCGGCTCTGTCCCAAGTGCCCCTTTCGCTTCCCTTGTGCTCTCCTGCCCAGGACCTGAAGGCTGCCTGCCTGTCTGCTGACCACCCCACGTGGTCACCCCGTCCCACTACAGTCTAAGGAAAAAGTGCTTCAGGCTGGGCGGGCACGGTGGACCATGCCTGTAGTTCTCGAACTTTGGGAGGCCAAGGCAGGCATATACTTGAACTCAGGAGTTCGAGACCAGCCTGGGCAACAGAGTGAGACCCCGACTCTACTCAAAACAAAAAAATTAGCTGGGCGTGGTGACGTGCACCTGTGGTCCCGGTTACTCAAGAGGCTGAGGTGGGAAGATCACTTGAACCCGGGAGGCAGAGGCTGCAGTGAGCTGAGATCGGGCCACTGCACTCGAGACCCTGTCTCAAAATAAAAAAATAAATAAAATAGGGAAGGCCGGGCGCGGTGGCTCACGCCTGTAACTACAGCACTTTGGGAGGCGAGGCGGGCAGACCACCTGAGGTCGGGAGTTCGAGACCAGCCCGGCCAACATGGAGAAACCCCATCTCTACTAAACTTACAGAATTAGCCGGGCGAGGTGGCGCAAACCTGTAGTCCCAGCCGCTCCGGAGGCTGAGGCAGGAGAATCGCTTGAACCTGGGAGGAGGAGGCTGGCCTTCGCCGACACCTTCGCGCCCCGACGCCGCCGCCTGGCTCCGCTGACGCCCGCGCCCCCACCCCAGGCCAGGAGCCCTCCCCCGCTCAGGCGCCAGTCAAGGCGGGCCGCAGATGCCCCCGGCTGCGCACCCGGCCGGGGAGGACCCTCGCGACCCTACCCATAGGCCGCGCCAGGCCCGGATGCAGAAACCGCCGGAGCCAAAGTGGGCGCGACCCGGAACCGCCCAGGAGCGCTGAGGGGCGCGCAGCCGACCCGGCCGGGGACGAACACGCAGGCGCCCTGCGTCGCTCGAGCCCCGCCCCGCCCCGCGTCGCTCGAGCCCCGCCCCGCCCCGCCCCGCCCCCGACCGCCGCGGCACGTGACCCGCGTCCTGCCGGGCGCGCGCAGCCGCCGCGCATGCCCTCGCACGCGCGCGCAGACCCAGCGCCAAGCCCGCGCCATGGCGGCCGAACGCCTCCCTAGCCGGCCCGCCTGTCTGCTCGTGGCCAGCGGCGCCGCCGAAGGTGAGGCCCGGCGGCCGGGGCCGGTGTCCGAAGAGGCCGCTGCCCGGGGCGGGATCCTCCGGGGCTGTGGTCCGGGACGCGGTGGGCGCGCGTCCTGTGGCGCCGCAAGCCCAGGCCGCTGAGGGCGCCGGGCGGGGGCCGGATGGGGCTCGGGGCGGGACGCGGGTTGGGGCGGGGTCGGGGGTGCGGGAACCGGGGTGGACCTCAGGGCGGGGGGTAGTAGCTATGGAGCCCGGGCCCGACGTTTCTAGCAGGGGGAACCGCGTGTTCCCGAGGCCGCTGCGCTCCTAGAGGGGAGCCCCGATGTGGGGAGGGGACATTCGGGAGTGGATCCCGCTCTGACGTCGGGCGGCCGCGGGGACCTCGCGGGGTTTCTGAGCCACCTGGTCCTAAGGAGACCCGGAGCCCACTCCTGGAGAAGGCGCCCTCGGTCCCCGCCTGGGGCAGCGGGATCAGGGCGAGGCTGGCCTGGGGCTCTCGCGGGACGGAGTGCGGCGGGGGCGTCTGCTGAGCCTGCAGGGTCTGGGGACAGCAGGGGAGGGATGAGCAGCGGAGCCCGAGGGTCCCTGGCCCCGTTCTGAGCCCTTCGCAAAGGGAAGTGACCAGCCTACGGGCACCACGGAGAGGTGGGGCCGGGTTGGGACCCAGGGGCCTCCCTTTTGAAGTCTGTAGTTCCTCAAGTGTGGGCAGGGGAGATGGGGCTGAGCTCCGGGGGTTCTGGGGGTGTGGGTTGGGCCTTATTTCCAGAGCAGGTAGGGGTGGGGGAGGCGGTCAGGCCAGATTGGCTGTGCCCCAGGGAAGGCACGTTGAGGACCTGGGGTCTTAGGGCCAGTAGGCGCGGGGGCAGTTTCAGGAGGAAGAGACAGGCGGGCAGGAGGTGGGGAGCTGAGCACGTGGCAGTCTACTGGGCGTTTTTTTTTTCTTCATATGTGGACACTTTACAGTGCATATGTTTTAATTTATATAAGAATGAAGATTTAAATGAAGTTGAAAGATTGAGGCCCAGAATTAAACGTAGAAAGATGCAGCTCATGCTGCTTTGGAATAAACGTGTCTGTGCTTTCCCCGCTGCCAGGGTGGGCGGGGCTGTGTCCTTCCCCTGGTCGGACAGCAGCCCCCAGAGCCTTCTGGATTGGGTGTGGTGTGTTGTTTTCTTATTTTATTTTAACCTCTTTTTTTTAAGAGGTGGGTTTTTACCATGTTGGCCAGAATGGTCTCGATCTCCTGACCATGTGATCTGCCGGACTCCGCCTCCCAAAGTGCTGGGATTAGAGGGGTGAGCCAGCACACCCCTGGATTTCTTTTTTTTTTTTAAAAAAAAGAGGGTTTCATCATGTTGGTCAAGCTGCTCTCGAACTCCTGACCTCAGGCGATCCGCCTGCCTCAGCCTCCCAAAGTGCTGGGATTACAGGCGTGAGCCACTGTGCCCGGCCTTGGATTTCTTTTTTAAAGTTCTTTGAGGGGCAGGAGGAGGCTGGGAAAAGCTGGGGGGAGAGGCAGAATCCCAGAACTCTTGTGAGGAATGGGACCCTGAGTTTTTCCTGGAGCGGGTGAGGAGGGTCAGAAGACTTCTGCGTACTGCATGGTGCCAGCGGGCCTCAGCCCCTGGTGGGGGGTCAGTGAGGGATGAGCTGAACTCTGTGACCCTCGTGCTCTGGTTTCTCTCCCAGAAAGGCCTCTTGTGGCTCTGTTAGTGAGAGGAGGCCAGGCTTTGGGAGTGGCATGGACAGTTGAGGTGGGTTGTATCCTGTCCCTTCTTGTGGCTGGGGGCTGGAGGTGACAGTGCCAGGCTGGGGAAGAGCTTGCTGAGGGGGATGCAGGCCTCTGGGTCTGGCAGACCTGGATGTGCCTCTCTGACTCATGCCTTCCCAGCTTCCTCCTGGACATGGGTGGCTGGCCCTGCCTCAGGGCTTCCAGTAGTGGGCCCTGGGTGTAAGGGAGTGGGCTGCTGGGGTAGGCGAGGCCATGGGGGTGGAGCGGGATGGAGCTCGGGGTGGCATTGGGGGCAGTGCCCGTGCCCTGCTGTGGGGCCACTCTGGATATCCTGGTGTCTGGGTAGCCCCCTGAGGTGAGGTCTGGGGTCAGGCGAGGCCGTGGGGGTGTCTGGGTAGCCCCCTGAGGTGAGGTCTGGGGTCAGGCGAGGCCATGGGGGTGTCTGGGTAGCCCCCCGAGGCGGGGTCTGGGGTCAGGCGAGGCCGTGGGGTTGTCTGGGTGGCCCCTGAGGCGGGGTCTGGGGTCAGGCGAGGCCGTGGGGGTGTCTGGGTAGCCCCCCGAGGCGGGGTCTGGGGTCAGGCGAGGCCGTGGGGGTGTCTGGGTGGCCCCTGAGGTGAGGTCTGGGGTCAGGCGAGGCCTTGGGGGTGTCTGGGTAGCCCCCCGAGGCGGGGTCTGGGGTCAGACGAGGCCGTGGGGGTGTCTGGGTAGCCCCCCGAGGCGGGGTCTGGGGTCAGGCGAGGCCCTGGGGGTGTCTGGGTGGCCCCTGAGGTGGGTTCTGGGGTCAGACGAGGCCGTGGGGGTGTCTGGGTAGCCCCCCGAGGCGGGGTCTGGTGTCAGACGAGGCCCTGGGGGTGTCTGGGTGGCCCCTGAGGTGGGTTCTGGGGTCAGGCGAGGCCGTGGGTTGTCTGGGTGGCCCCTGAGGTGGGCGGGCCGGTCCTGTGGCGCCCTCACCCCCTGGGACCCTCTGCAGGTGTGTCAGCGCAGTCCTTCCTCCACTGCTTCACCATGGCCAGCACCGCCTTCAACCTGCAGGTGGCCACCCCTGGGGTAAGTCCAGCCACTTTTCCCACTGGACACTAGGGGTCTGTCCCCCCCTCTCCAGGGGCAAGGTCAGGAGAGTGCCGTCGCTGCCTGGGAGGCGTGGGGATCCCCTGCAGTTGGCTTGGCGGAGGGGTGAAGGGTCTGTAAGCAAACCCTGTTGGCGTCCTGAGTCCGGGTCCCCACTTCCTGGGCTCTGACCCACCTGTGACGAGGCAGACGTTTTCGTCGTGGGTCTGTGCTTCTGTGCATGTGTGAGCAGGAGACCAAGGCACAGCCCTGGTGCGAGGGACCCGCACAGATGTTTCCATGAGAGGAGTTCTCCACTCTCTGATTATGGGGGCCCCGGGGATAGCAGATGTAGATAAATCACAGCAAGGGTGCCTTACATGTTCGCCACTGCAGGCTTTTATTTGCAAACAGTGTGGGTGTGTTTGCTAGGAATGGAGCACTGAGGCTGCTCCTGGGACAGGCTCCCCAGCCTGGGGGCCAGTGGAGGAGGCTGCATGGTCGGTACCTCTCAGGCTCCCTCTGAGCCAACAGAACCCGGATGCTGACCCTCGGCCCCTGGGCTCTGCTCCTCCAGGGGAAAGCCATGGACTTTGTGGATGTGACCGAGAGCAACGCACGCTGGGTGCAGGACTTCCGCCTCAAGGCCTACGCCAGCCCTGCCAAGCTTGAGTCCATTGACGGTAGGCCCAGGATCCACTCCCTGGGGTGGGGTGCCTGGGACCTTGGAGGGGCAAGGGTTCCAGATACATTTTGGGTCTTAGTGAGCTCCCCAGCTTGCCCCTGAAGCACTGTGACCATCTAGGGCAGCCTCCAGACCCATGTCCTGGGCCCCAGAGCTCCTGAGCTCCTCTGGGGAGGAGAGCTGGTAGGTGTGTGGAGACGGGAAAGTTGGGGCGGCCCTTGGGAGCTGTAGCCCATGGAGGAAAAGGGACAGATGATGTCATCAGGGCTGCTGGTCCCTGTGGAGCCCTGGTCCTGCAGGGGGCCTCACTTTAATTGACGTGTGGCCACCTGGTCTGTGGTCTCCCCCAGGTGCCCGCTACCATGCCCTCCTGATCCCCAGCTGTCCTGGGGCCCTGACTGACCTGGCCAGCAGTGGCTCCCTGGCCCGTATCTTGCAGCACTTCCGGTCGGAGAGAAGTAGGTGACCCTGGGGCCCGGGGTAGAGGTTGGATGTAAAACTCACAAGAATGGGTCTCCACCAGCAGGAGAGGTGGGAAGACGCCCAGGCAGGGGTTTCTGGGCCTCTGGTCAGTGGCCATTGCAGTGGCTGTGGGTGGGCGGCCTCTGGGTGGGCGGCCATGCCCTCCTGGGCCCCTCATGAGCAACGCAGGACACCAGCCTGGTTCCTTCCGGAAAAGCCTGGCATCCAGGGCTGGGCCTGGGGCTCGAGGCTGGCAGGGGTGTGGGAAGGAAGTCCATGGCAACCTGGCGGCTGCCCCAGCTCAGTGTTGACTGTGATGAGTGTGTCCACTGGCCGGGTGGACAGGCCAGTGCTCCATACAGCTCCCTTTGCGGGTGGGAGCCAGGCCGCTGTCCCCAGCATGGCCTGGACAGGCAGTGATTGTTTGTGGCCACCTCAGCCGTGGGAATGTACTCAGCCTTTCAGGTGGAGCCAGGGTGGCCCCACTACAGGGCATGGGCACTGCCCCAGGCTTACCTCCCACCCACACAGGGCATCCTCTCTAGCCGGGAGGGGCCTTTCCCACAGCGCCTGCCACTGTGACGGGCACCTGGGCTCTGTGCCCTGAGGTTGCTGGGCAGTGGCCTGGGATTTGGTGAACAGACCTGGGAGGAGGGGGCCGGGCAGGCAGCACAGGCCTGGGGGAGCCACAAGTAGTGGCATCGGGAGGCGGGCGGAGCCCCAGAGCGCCATGTGCTGCTTCCAGAGCCCATCTGTGCCATCGGCCACGGTGTCGCCGCTCTGTGCTGTGCCACCAACGAGGACAGATCCTGGGTGTTCCACGGCCACAGCTTGACAGGGGTGAGTGCCTGGAGGACAGAGGCCCCCTCTGCTCCCCGCTCTGTCCTCCCTCGTGACAGCCAGGGACAAGGACAGACACTCCAGAACACCTCACCCCTAGTCTTGGCCTGGGGCCTCCTGGAAGCCCAGGCCCTCTCACCAGGGGATGTGGGGAGGGAGGGAGGGGCAGCAGACCTGCGTGTGCGTCCGGAGGGGCTGAGAGCCTCGTGGGGCTGTCCTCGGAGACAGCCTGTGTCCATCTGAGGCCCAAAAGCTATGAAGTGGGCTCTGTGGGCACTGGGCCGTGGGAGCAGCTGACGCAGAGGCCCTGGAGAGGGAGAGGTGGGCTGCTAGGCAGACGCGGGTTTCACTGGAAGTGAAATGGGCCTGGCCCCCAGCTCGGATGTCACTTTTCCTCTCGGGGGGCCCCTCCTCAGTGGGTGCTCAGTGCTGTCCTCTGAGGGACAACACCAACCCAGTCTCAGGTTACAGGTGGGTGTGACCCCCACGAGTGGTTAGTCACGCCTGCCCAGAGGGTGACTGCCCCAGCCGTCTGCCCACCACGGGGCTCACCCTCAAAGCCCTTGTCATTCTATTCCCCTGTGTGCTCCAGTGCTGGGGAGCTGGGCCCTCCTCCTGTAGTGGCCTTGTCGCTCCCAGGGACACCCCATGGGAAGATGGCTGGCCTCGGTCGTCTCCCTGGCCTCCAGCCTCAGCAGCCACCCCTGTCACGAGCAGTGAACCCCCAGTCCCACTTGGTTGGGTGAGGCTCCCTGCCCTGATTTGACCTTCCTGTCCCCTGGAGTGGGCTGCAGGGCCTGGGCCTGGGCCTAGCTCAGGAGCCCCACACCCTCCCCACAGCCCTCCGTGTGTGAGCTCGTCAGGGCCCCCGGCTTCGCCCGCCTCCCGCTGGTGGTGGAGGACTTTGTGAAGGATTCTGGTGCCAGCTTCAGTGGTGAGCCCTGAGAGCACCCTCTGTGCTTACAGAAGTGGTGGGCGGGGGCTTGCCTGCTTTAGCTTGGGAGAGGAGCCTGCTGGGCCCTGGGTTCTGTAGACCCCTGTGACACTGACTTGGACCAGACAGGCTGACCTGCTGACGCTGGGTGCCCGCCTGAGCTCGGGCTTCTCGGTGGGTGGGGTGGACATTGCCTGAGACTGGTGCCCTTGGTCCTCCCCAGCAAGCGAGCCTGACGCCGTGCACATCGTGCTGGACCGCCACCTGGTCACAGGCCAGAATGCCAACTCCACTGTCCCGGCCGTGCAGAACCTGATCTTCCTCTGTGGCAGCCGGTGAGGGCACCAGGGTGGGCACATTCCCACCACATCCGCAGAGCTGCTCCAGGTGCAGGTGCCAAGCCTTGACCACACGTCTGTCCTGCAGGAAATGAACCTGCTGGGGAGATGGCCCATGTGTCTCCAGAGGCAGGCAGCCCTGTCTTGGGCCTCCAGGGACCCCGCCTCGTCCCTCCTGACGAGGAACCTGGATGGTGGCCCTGGATGGCCTTAATGGGACTGTTGGAGGCTTCCGGGAATCAGCTCTGAGGGGGTGTCGGTCTCCTGGAGGCTCCAACCCACCAGCCCCTGCATGTTCTCTAGTAGGAGGCAGAGAAAAGACCCCAGATGCGCAGAAAGCCGTGGTAGCTGCCAGGTGGTCCAGGGAGGACTGGTTGCCAAGTACGGTCACTGCTGACAGTCTGCTCAGGGGTCCTCTGTGGGGCTGGCCCTGTTGTGGCCAGCCTGCCACCCACCACCCCTTTAGCTGTGGGTGGGGGCCTTGAGGGGAGGGAGCCGGTGAGAGCTGACTCAGAACTTACTCTGGCCACAGGTGAATGAAGCTTTTTGGGAGCAGCAGCCTCCTGCCCCGAGACTGACCAGCAATGGCAGCACTTTGCTGTTGGAGAAATCTTCCTGGCGTGTCTTTTAAAATGTAAGCACCACAGTGATGCCCCGTCCCGTCTAAGCATTGAGAGACTTGCTTAGCTGTGACTGTGACACCGTGCGGTTCTCACTGAGAGGAAAGTGCTGTCCTTGGCGGCCCTGCACAGAGTGGCCTTGGGTACAGCTGCTGTCAAGAGCAGACAGTGGTCCGGCCTGCTGGGCACCTGGCCTGGGCCGTGTGTCTCCAGCAGGCTGCCCGCTGGGCCCAGCACAGGGCCTCCAGGAGCGGCGTGGACCCTCTTCTTCCTCACAGTTCTGCAGTGTGAGCCATCAAAGGCCTTCCTCTAGCGCACCTCCCCGTCTCGGCCACGGTCATCCCCAAGCACCAGGGTGGCTCCTGGTGCCAGCGACCTGCCAGGAGGCCCCTTGTGATTATAAAACCATTCAGAAGGGCGGGTGTGGTGGTGCGCGCCTGTAATCCCAGCTACTTGGGAGGCTGAGACACGAGAATTGCTTGAACCCGGGAGGCGGAGGTTGCAGTGAGCCAGGATCGCGCCATTGCACTCCAGCCTGGGTAACAAGTGAAACTTATCTCAGAAATAAATAATAATAAAATAAAACCGTTCAATAAGGAGAATTCGGGCCGGGCGTGGTGGCTCACACCTGTAATCCAAGCACTTTGGAGGCCAAGGTGGGCGGATCACCTGAGGTCGGGAGTTCAAGACCAGCCTGACCAACATGGGGAAACCCCGTCTTTAAGATAAAAATAAATTTTTTTGTAAAAAAAATTTAAAAAAGGATAATTCAAAGAAAAGTGGAAGAAGGAGGCGCCACAGCCATGTCCCCACCCCAGAGGATTACTCGGCACGCCCACGTAGCGCTGGTCCCCACCCCAGAGGATTACTCGGCACGCCCACGTAGCGCTGGTCCCCACCCCAGAGGGTTACTCGGCACGCCCACGTAGCGCTGGTCCCCACCCCAGAGGGTTACTCGGCCCGCCCACGCAGCGCTGGTCCCCACCCCAGAGGGTTACTCGGCACGCCCAGGCAGCGCTGGTCCCCACCCCAGAGGGTTACTCGGCACGCCCACGCAGCGCTGGTCCCCACCCCAGAGGGTTACTCGGCACGCCCACGTAGCGCTGGTCCCGACCCCAGAGGGTTACTTGGCACGCCCACGTAGCCGTGTGGTAATGGGCATCTCCGGACGAGTGCTTTTTTATTTTTAAAATTTCTTCTTGAGACGGAGTTTCCCTCTTGTCCACCAGGCTGGAGTGCAGTGGCGCAGTCTCGGCTCACTGCAACCTCCAGCTCTCAGGTTCAAGCAGTTCTGCCTGAGCCTCTGGAGTAGCTAGGATTACAGGCATGTGCCACCATGCCCGGCTAATTTTTGTATTCTTATTATTTTTTGAGACAGTCCTTCTCTGTTGCCCAGGTGGGAGTGCCTCAGCCTTAGCCTCCCGAGTAGCTGGGATTACAGGCTCAGCTAATTTTTCTCTTAATTTTTAGTAGAGATCGGGTTTCACCATGTTGGCCAGGCTGGTCTTGAACTCTTAACCTCAAGCGATATTCCTGCCTCAGCCTCCCAAAGTGCTGGGACTACAGGGGCCTGCCACTGTGCCCGGCCTAATTTTTGTATTTTTAGTAGAGTTGGAGTTTCACCTTGTTGACCAGGCTGTCGAACTCCTGACCTCAGGTGATCACGTGCCTTGGCCTCCCAAAGTGCTGGTATTATAGGCGTGAGCCACCGTGCCTGGTCAACAAGTACTTTTTTAAAGAAAATTTGAAGGCCGTGTGTGGTCTGATTCCCAGCACTTTACAAGGCCAGGGTGCATGGATCATGTCAGGAGATTGAGACCATCCTGGCCAACAGGATGAAACCCCGTCTCTGCTGAAATACAGAAAGTTAGCCAGGCGTGGTGGCACCTGTAGTCCCACCTACTCGGGAGGCTGAGGCAGAATTGCTTGAACCCAGGAGGCGGAGGTTGCAGTGAGCTGAGATTGCGCCATCGTGCTCCAGCCTGGCAACGGGGCAAGACTCCGTCTCAGAAAAAGAAAAGAAAATTTAAGATCCTGTGTAACGTCTTAGTCCATTTGGGCTCCTGTAAGAAAAGACTGTAAACCTGCTGGCTTAGAAACAGCAGAATTAAGTTTCAGTTTTGGAAGCTGGAAGCCCAAGGTGAAAGCACCCGCAGAGTCAGCCTCTCTTGTGAGGGCGAAGGTCCCATCATGAGGCTCTGCCCTGTGAGCCGATGACCTCGCACACACCCCACCTGCTACCGTCCCGGGCAGATGAGGACTGAAGCGGGTGGTTTTGCGGGGACGTCTTCAGGCCACAGCAGGTAGATGAGGAGTGGTGAGCCGTGCTGGGCCCCTCTGGTCAGCCCCGCATTGAAGGTCAACGCAGTTGTGGCTTTGGGGATGTGAAGTACTTGTCACGAGGGGCCCCACAGACCTGTCCTCAGGTGAGCCGCCCACAGGCCTCTTCATCATTCCTCAGTTGCATGCGAGGCCTTTGGCTTGGAGAGCCTCCCTGCTGTGCCCAGTTCTCTGCCAGGGCAGGGCTTGGGGCAGCACCAGGCTGGGCAGAGGAGGAAAGCCAGAGGACGGAGTGTCGGAAGAGCGGAGGGTGGGTGAGGGTTTCCCCGTATACCGAGTGTGTGTTTACTTACCCGGAGAATTAAAGCTCCAAACACTGCTGCAGCTGGCAGAGCTACTCAGCTAGTGGATGAGTTGTTTTTGTACAGTGGGTAATCAATACGTCTAATACTTACTGGTATTTATTAATAAGGCTTATGTAGCCATGTGGTGGACTATTTGCCTATGAAAAGGAATGAAGCCGTTTTTAATGTCTTGCCACGTTGCCGTGGCTGTTCACAGTTACTGCCGTGGACAGTTACTGCTCACGGAAGCCTTGAACTGGCCTCGAGTGATCTCCCACCTCAGCCTCCCCAGTAGATGAGACTGTGGGACACACACTGGCCAGCTGGGGATGAAGTTCTTATGTTCTGTATTACGGGTGGACCTGGAAAAAATGCTGAGTGGAAGAAACCTGTCTCAAAAGGCCTGTGCCCTGTGATTCCATTTGTTGTGAAATGTCCAGAAAATGTAAGTCAGAAAGGAGACTGGTTGAGGGTGGGAATGGGGACAGTAGGTGTGAGATCTCGTTTTGGGTGATGGTTTCACAGTTGTAAGTGCTGAGATGGCTGAATGTTTGCAAATGGCATTCACAGTCGCGTGCAGAGCCTGGCCTCCGTCCCCAGGGCTGCGTTCTGCTGGGTCTCCTGCTGTTGGTGACTGGAGCCACGAGACCTTTGATGCAGCCTGTTGACCGGCTCAGAGGCAGAAGCCCAGGCTACTGTGGGAAGCCTCGAAGGGTAGGAGGGCCTCCTCAGCAGTGGGGAGGGCTCTGCCCACTCAGCTCTCCGCCCCAGGAGGAGCCCTGCACTGTTTCTGACCCGGGGGCACTGGCAGCCCTGCTGCCTCCCTGGCCTGCCGCCCTGCCCCAGGGTTGTCCCCTCAGCACCCTGGCTGGGCCAGGCATGCTTGGGTTGGAACTGAGGGGTGGCCAGGTGCCTGGGTCTAAGGGTGAGAAGCTCTCACAAGCCCTAGTGCAGCCTGCTGCATTCAGACTCGGTGTATGAACCGTGCAGGCCTGGGCTTCAGGTTTAGTAAAGGTGGCCAGGTGCAGGGGCTCATGCACTTGAGGACGCTGCCGCAGGAGGATCGCATGGTGGTGCACACCTCTAGTCCCAGCTACAGGTGGGAGGATCCCTTGAGCCTGGGATGTCAACGCTACAGTGAGCCAAGATCCTACAGCTGCACTGAGGCCCCGTATTGAAAACTGGGGAGAGGCCAGGTGAGCACTTTGGAAGGACGAGGCAGGTGGATCATCTGAGGTCAAGAGTTCGTGACTAGCCTGACCAACGTGGTGAAACCTCATCTCTACTGAAATATAAAAGATTAGCCAGATGTGGTGGTGGGAGCCTGTAATCCCAGCTACTTGGAGCTGAGGCAGGAGAATCGCTTGAACCCCGGAGGCGGAGGCTGTAGTGAGCCAAGATCACGCCACTGCACTCCAGCCTGGGCAACAGAGGAGACTGTCTCAAAAAAAAAAAAAAAAATGGGGAGAGCGCCAGATGCAGTGGCTCATGCCTGTAATCCCTGCACTTTGGGAGGCCAAAGCAGACAGATCACTTGAGGTCAGGAGTTTAACACCAGCCTGCCCAACATGGTGAAAAATATAAACATTAGCCAGGTGTTGTGGTGGGCGCCTGTAATCCCAGCTACCTGGGAGGCTGAGGCAGGAGGCGGAGGTTGCAGTGAGCCGAGATCACGCCATTGCACTCCAGCCTGGGTGACAGATAAGACTCTTTGTCTTAAAATAATAATTAAAAAAAGGTCAGGCACAGTGGCTCATGCCTGTAATCCCAGGGAGCTGAGATAGGTGGTCACTTGAGGTCAGGAGTTTGAGACCAGCTTGGCCAACATGGTGAAACCCCATCTCTACTAAAAATACAAAGTTAGCTGGGCGTGGTGGCACATGCCTGTAATCCCAGCTACCTGGGAGGCTGAGGCAGGAGAATCACTTGAACCTGGGAGGTGGAGGTTGCAGTGAGCCGAGATTGCACCATTGCAATTGCACTCCAGCCTGGGCAGTAAGAATGCATCTCCGTCTCAAAACAAAATAGGTTGCGGGCTTCAAAGCCAGTGGCTGGTGCATGTCCTGGTGAGGTCTCAGCCACAGGACAAGATGGGGGCAGGGCAGGGCAGCCTTGACAGGGAACAGGAGGCCCAGGCCCTCAAAAGCAGGAGGGAGGGTCTGGCTGGGACTGTTCCTCTGGCAGGAGTCCACATGTGCCCATGCTTGGAGGCCTGAGACTGCATCAGCATTCATCTGTGATCCACCTGGGACAGCACCTCTGGGAGCCCCTGGCATCATGTCTCCCCTTTGCCCAGCTCTACCAATGCTCCCTACAGGTCTGAGGGCTCAGGCAGTTCCCTACCGAGGAAGGGACCCCCTCCAAAGGCCGCCCAGCAACAACCGTGACCTGGGTTCCCAGGTAGTGGCGCAGGCGGTTGTGTCTGGGGGACCCTGACCCTGACCCATCTCTGAGTCCTAGCCCACGTTATAGCCCATCACAGCTGGGGCAGGTGATGTTTAGGGGACAAAGGGGACGGAGACTGAATGAAACAGCACAGGAAAAATGACTGCTTTAATGTATTAGGCAAAATTTTACATAAAATCAGAAATCTATGATCTGTCCCTGCTCCAACTGGTAGAAAATGCAAGACTCATCACAGGCCAGGTGCAGTCAGGCCCCAGCTGGCCGGCGGTGCAGACCTGGAGTCCAGCCACAGGTGTGGCACTACTTTCCATTCTCCGCATTGAACATCTGTTCCTAGGAACAAGCACGGCATGAGCGGCACGGTCGGCCTCACCACCCTGCCGCCTGCACCATGAAGCCCCACAACACCACTTGGAAGGAGGGAGGCCCTCGTCCGGGTCTGCAGGCTGAATGGGGGCAACACCACACAGGCCAGAGAGGAGCCGGGACCCACCAAGGGAACCCTCCCCGATGGCCTCAGCAGGCCCTCTTGCTGGGCAGCCCGTGAATGAGACCTGGGACCAACTTTAACCGCATGCCCAGGCCTGGACCATGGGGCTCAGCATATGTCCGGGGCTGCCCACACGCGACACTCACTGTCAGCATCCGCTCCAGCTTCACCGCGTCAGCAGCAAACTTGCGGATCCCATCGGAGAGCTTCTCCACAGCCATCTGGTCCTCATTGTGCAACCAGCGGAAAGACTTCTCATCCAGGTGGATCTTTTCCAGGTCACTGGCTTCGGCTGGAGGGACAAGAACCAGCTGTGTCCCTCCCCACCTTGGCCCCTTGGGCTCAGGACTGTCCCTGAGCTTGCTGCCCAGTGTCTCCCTCCAGGGCCAGCCCTCAGCCCCAGCCAGGCTCACGCTGGAGTGGTGTTCGGCCCACTGTGCCTCAGCTGAGGACTTGAGTGAGAAGTGTTAGGGAAGCCCAGCCCTCTACTGAGGTTCACTTGGCCCGCATGTCTCCTGAGATGTCCTTGCCCCAAGGTGGAAAGGTTCCCCCACATCACAGGGTGGAGGGGCCTCACCCGCCTTGGCTGAGAGCACAGGCGCCAGCTTGGTGGTGTCCTTGAGCAGCTCTCCCAGGAGCTTGGGCGAGATGGTGAGGAAGTCACAGCCGGCCAGCGCCTTGATCTCGCCCGTGTTGCGGAAGGAGGCGCCCATGACGATGGTTTTGTAGCCGAACTTCTTGTAGTAGTTGTAGATTTTAGTGACACTCTTTACCCCTGGAAGGAGACCAGGCTGTGTCCAGGAAAGCGTCCACAGAGGTACCGCCCCGCCTGCCCTCCCGGTGCCTGCCTGCTGCTCTGCCTTGAGCCGCCATCCCTGCCTGCCCCACGCCGACCTGTCCACCTCACTGCTTGTCGATACACCAGCTCCATCTTGGGCTCTTTGTGCCTGAGGCTTCTTCCCTTACCCCATTACCTCAGGGGGACCCTCACCAGGGTCTTCCAGGGGCTCGTACGATTTCTTGTCGGTGTTTGCCACATGCCAATCAAGGATGCGCCCAACAAATGGGGAGATGAGGGTCACACCCGCCTCAGCACAGGCCACAGCCTGGGCGAAGGAGAAGAGTAGCGTCATGTTGCAGTGGATGCCGTGCTGCTCCTCGAGCTCCCTGTGGGGCGGGGGCAGGTGAGTGCAGGCCAGGTGCCCACCCAGAGCCACAGGCGCCACAGATGCTTATGGGGCCTTAAACTAAAAAGGCAGGAACAGGCTCATGCCATTGTTAAGAACAAATCTGTAATACTCAAGAGGGTTCTACATGGATAGTGGGTTATGGGTAACCTGGATTTTCTCCAACCCACGTTACACAATAGACAAAGGCAAGGGAGGCCCGTGGGTGCTCCTGCTCTTGCACAAGGCCCTCACCTCATCCCAGAACTCACCAGGGCTCAGCTCCAGGCTAGAACCACTGAGTCAGCCCTATCACAGTGTAGTCCTCACCCTGCTCCATCCTAGCCCTTCCTGGGGCCACCCTGCAGCAGGCCCACAGCACCCTGGTTTGTGCTGAGAGAGAGGAGCCCCTTGGCCAAACTAGGTCCCTTGCCCCAGTCCCCGTGCACTTTGGACATCCTGGGGTTGATCCCCAAGGACAGGGCAGTGCCCATACTTTGCCATGTGGCTGGGGCATGGGATGAGACAGCAAGCCTCTGCTCAGGCACCTCCAGACACAAGTTCCCCCTCCCTAGATGCCTCTGCCACATGGCCACATGGGTGTTCAAGTGCAGCTGCAGAGCTCACACCCGGCAGAGGGAGGGCAGATGGCACAGTGGAGCTGGGAAACAGCCTGCAGTTCCTCCACTCCTAGGCATATGCCCATGAAAAACAGAAACGTGTCCGGAGCTAAACTACAAACTGGCACATCTGTGTTCAGAGCAGCAATATACATACAGTTCCCAAGGCAGAAACTGACCAGGTATCCATCAACAGATGAGTAACTGTGGCCTATCCATAAAACGGGAGTATTTTTCAGCACATAAAAAATGAGGCCAGGCACAATGGCTCATGTCTGTAATCCCAGCACTTTGGGAGGCCAAGATGGGTAGATCTCTTGAGCCCAGGAGTTCGAGACCAGCCTGGGCAACACAGCAAAATTATCCAGGAGTGGTAGTGCCTGCCTGTCCAGCCGAAAGATTGCTTGAGCCTGGAAGTCAAGGCTGCAGTGAGCCGAGTCCATGCCACTCCAGCCTTGGTGGAAAAGTGAGATGCCATCTCAAAGCAGGCAGTCATGGCAGGCAGCAGAACACCTCTTACTGCTGTGATCTGAGCACAGCTAGCATTGGCTACTGCTGAGAACACCACAGAGGAGTTTTACTTTATTTTATACATTTTCTGTCTGTCTGCCACTCTGAACATACATATATTTGTTTTCATTTTTCTGAGACAGGGTCTCGCTCTGTCACCCAGGCTAGAGTGCAGTGGTGCGATCATGGCTACTGCAACCTCGAACTCCCAGGCTCAACTGATCCTCCCACCTCAGCCTCCTGAGTAGCTGGAACCACAGGGCTTCGCCACCATACCTAGCTAATTAAAAACTTTTGTCTTTTAGGATGGAGTTTCGCTCTTGTTACCTAGGCTGGAGTGCAATGGTGTGATCTCAGCTCACTGCAACCTCTGCCTCCTGGGTTCAAGCCAGTCTCCTGCCTCAACCTCCCGAGTAGCTTACAGGCACCTGCCACCATGCCCAACTAATTTACTCCTGACCTCAGTTGATTGATTTACCTGCCATGGCCTCCCAAAATGCTGGGATTACAGGCATAAGCCACTGCACCCCACCTAATTTATTTTTTTGTAGTAACGGTGTGTTACTTTGTTGCCCAGGCTGGCCTGGAACTCCTGGGCTCAAGTGATCCTCCCACCTCAGCCTCCCAAACTGCTGGGATTACAGGCATGAGCCACCTTGCCCAGCCAGCATATATTTTGTATAACAATGGTTTACTTTTTTTTTTGGAGATGGAGTTTCACTTTTTGCCCAGGCTGGAGTGGTACAGTGGCATGATCCTGGCTCACTGCAACCTCTGCCTCCCAAGTTCAAGCGATTCTCCTGCCTCAGCCTCCTGAGTAGCTGGGATTATAGGTGCACACTACCACACCTGGCTAATTTTGTATTTTTAGTAGAGATAAGGTTTCACCATGTTGGCCAGGCTGGTCTCAAACTCATGACCTCAGGTGATCTTCCTGCCTTGGCCCCCCCACCCAGAGTGCTGGGATGACAGGTGTGAGCCACTGTGCCCAGCCAACAATCGTTTACTTTTTAAAAATCATGTAAACATAGGTTTGTGTTGATCAGGACAGAGGACTGAAAGAATGTGCAGGTGTTAACCAGTGGCGGCTGTTCTCTGCTGGGTTGGTGGATGGCACTTCCTGGGAAGCCCTTCATTTCTGATCACCAGCAAGTGGGGAAGCAGAGGGCAGATCTAGGTTGACATCAGCTGGTCAAGTCCGAGCTGTGGGCTGTGCTCCCCATTCTGGCATGCCACAGGGCTGAGAGTCAAACCTGCCTGATGCCATTTAGACCCTGCCCCAACAACAGAGGCAGAATCTCTGAAGCTCCTTCCTTGTCGGGGACCACTTACTTTCCAGCCTGAATTCCTTCCCAGGTTGATGACAGCTTTATAAGAATTCTGTCCTTGCTGATCCCAGCTTCCTTATAGAGTTCAATGAGGCGCCTGGCTCTGGCCACCATTGCATCTTTATCAAAGGAGAGCCTGTGGGAGCAAGAACCCATCACACCACGCAAAGCAATTGGAGGCAGGGTGTCTGCCCATGTGTTTTGAGCTGCACCATAAGCACCAACCCCCACCACACCCTGCCAACCTTCCCCTCGCTCGAGGTACGCAGAACGGGTCTGACAGCAACTCACACCCAGTCTCACAATCAAAGGTCCTCGGTGGGATCCCTTGGCTATAATTTGTATTAAAAATCACTAGAGATCAGTTGCTAAACAGGGAGCTCTTGGTCCTCAGTACCAATGGTGGGAAAGCTCAGAATAAACCTTCTCTTGGGCTCCTGGGATGGAGACTATGGGTGGAACAGCCCCTTGACCTCACCTTGGCATCCATGTATGCAACAGTGGACACGTGACCAGCCCGTCCAGTGCAGGAATGTGGGTAACCACCCATCTGGGCACCAAGGAAGGAGAGCTAAGCAGATCCCCGGCACAATTAGTGCCTGAAAAAATCTTACTACTCAGTTATTTCCATATATATAATTATCTTAGTTCATAGTCAGAGGAAGGCCTAGAGCAGACACAGTACAGAGCATAAATTAAGGAATAAGCAGACATATATATATAATCATATCTTGCTTTTAAGTCAGAGGAATGTCTAGAGCAGACCCGGTGCAGAGCATGATTTAAGGGGAAAACAGTTATACCAGGACAAGAATTTGTGGCCCAGGCAGTAGTGCCCCTGCCTGAAAGGGCACGTGCTACGTGACAGGCTGGTCCAGGTGGCAGCGTCCAGTATCGTAAAGATACCCGCTGTATGGCAGGCTTGGAGCAAGAGTCACTCCTCCTGAAAGGGAGGTGCAGTACCTTGCATCCAGTTCTTGTGGAAGCTGGCCTCAGGCTGGCAAGCCCGCAAGCGTCCGAGGGCTTAAAACCCCTCCAGTATAATCGCTCCTTAGTGGCTGTGAACCCTGTCAGCTCTGTTGCCATGTACCGACTCAAAGCATCCTCCCGTGGAAATCACTGGAAGCTGCCAGCAGGTGGCTGTATTCCATCAGCTCTTCAGCTACTGTGCTGACTCAAAGCATCCGCCTATAGAACTCAGAAGTGGCCTGCCCCTAGAACTGCGCACTGCACTCTTCACTGCGCATGGACAGCCCCCTCCTTGCCTCGGTGACCTAATGGGCTGGACCCTTTGCTTATCGCACGCATGACTGTCTCGACCCTATTGACCCTATCACTGTTCTTTTTTTTTTAAAGATGGGGTTTCTGCTCCGCGTGGTGGCTCACGCCTGTAATCCAAGCACTTTGGAGGCCAAGGCGGGCGGATCACCTGAGGTTGGGAGTTCAAGACCAGCGTGACCAACATGGTTAAACTCTTGTCTTTTTTTAAAAAAAAAAAGCCGGGCGCAGTGGCTCACGCCTGTAATCCCAGCACTTTGGGAGGCCGAGGCAGGTGGATCACGAGGTCAAGAGATCAAGACCATCCTGGTCAACATGGTGAAACCCCATCTCTACTAAAGACACAAAAATTAGCTGGGCATGGTGGCGCGTGCCTGTAATCCCAGCTACTTGGGAGGCTGGGGCAGGAGAATTGCCTGAACCCAGGAGGCAGAGGTTTTGGTGAGCTGGGATCGCGCCATTACACTCCAGCCTGGGTAACAACAGCGAAACTCTGTCTCAAAAAAAAAAAAGGGAAGATGGGGTTTCACCATGTTGGTCAGGCTGGTCTTGAACTCCCAACCTCTGGTGATCCGCCCGCCTTGGCCTCCAAAGTGCTTGGATTACAGGTGGGAGCCACCACGCCCAGCCTCTATACTGTTCTTAAGATGACCCCACTCACTACCCTGCCCCAACCTATATCCATTAAATACAGATGCTCCTGCACATTCGGGGCCTTGCCTGTCTCCGCTATAGGTGGCATGGTCCCCCGAGCCCAGCTGTCTTCCAGTCCTTCAGTGTCTTGTCTCTACTTCTCGGATCCAGCACCTCGGCACAGTGATAGGGACACCCCACAACCCTGTAGGGCTTGACCCTACACAGGAGCAAGCATACCTACCTTGCGTCTACTTCTGTGGATACTCGGCCTGGAATCTTCTTTAGTATTTCTGCTCCAAACAACACAAAAAGTTTATCAATAGCATTTTTAATCTGGTCCTCTTGTGACCTGAAATTCAAAGGGAAAAACGTAGGTTAGAAGCTTCTGAGGTTTGGCCGGGCGTGGTGGCTCACGCCTGTAATCCAAGCACTTTGGAGGCCAAGGCGGGTGGATCACCAGAGGTCGGGAGTTCAAGACCAGCCTGACCAACATGGTGAAACCCCGTCTTAAAAAAAAAAAAAAAAAAAAAAAAAAGCTTCTGAGGTTTAAGTGCACGAGAGTGTACAAAATGAATTCTGTTATTTCTTTTTGGTCAGGCTGGTCTCAAACTCCTGACCTCAGGTGATCCACCTGCCTCAGCCTCCCAAAGCGCTGGGATTACAGGAGTCAGCCACTGTGCCCGGCCGGATTCTGTTATTTCTTTGCCAAATTTCTTTCCCTCCATCTTTTTTCCTGTTAAAATATTTCTTTTCTATTGTGGTAAAATCATATATAACATAGAATTTCCATCTTAACCGTTTTTTTTTCCCCAAGACAGGGTTGCTCAGGCTGGAGTGCAGTAGTGTAATTACAGCTTACTGCAGCCTTCACCGCCCAGGCTCAAGTGATCCTCCCACCACAGCCTCACAAGAACCGGGACTACAGGTGCACACCTCCATGCCCAGCTGTTCTCCAACTCCTAGGCTGAAGGGATCCTCCCATCTCGGCCTTCCAAAGCACTGGGGTTCCAGGCATGAGCCGCTGCCCACAGCCATCATTGTTACATGTGGTGGTATTAAGCTCATTCACAGTTCTGTTCAACCATCACCATCCATCTCCAGAGCTCTCTTTATCTTCCAACTGCATCCCTCCATCTTCTGGCACTTGCAAAATATATTTTCCATGTCTTCAAAGTCACTGGACAGACACCAGGTGAAGCCCATGATGCTGTTCCAAAATGAGTCACTATCTGAGCGGCCTCATTAGCCCACTACACATAGGAAGATCTTCAGCTAGACTGTCAAGGGTTAGAATTCTTGGGCCAGACCAGGTGCAGTGGCTCAAGCCTATACTCAGGCACATGCCTGTAATCCCAGCACTTTGGCAGGCCAAGATGGGCAGATTGCTCAAGCTCAGGAATTTGAAACCAGCCAGGGCAACATAGCAAAACCTTGCCTCTACAAAAAAATACAAAAATTAGCCAGGTGTGGTGGTATGCAACTGTAGTCCCAGCTATTTGGGAGACTGAGGTGGGAGGATGGCTTGAACCCAGGAGGTAGAGGCTGCAGTGAGCTGAGATTGCGACCCTGCACTCCAGCCTGGGTGACAGAGCTCATCTGTTGATCACCCAGCCAAGCAAAGGCACCAATGTCACCCCATACCAGGAGCACCAAGGCCTCAGGCCTTGCTGATGCCACAGGGACGCAACACCCCCGTGAGAGGAGGAAAGGGGAGCCAGCCAAGATGAGAGAGGGGAGGGTCAGACGCCGCATTCAGAGTGGCTGTCACATATGGTCAGGGGAGCCACTCACCAGCCAGCTGGACCTAAGCAAAGCCAGTACCAGAGAGGGACCTGTCCTGTGTGGTGCACATGTTGTCTGCTTGGCACCATCCCCCAGCTGTGAATTACCTTGGAAGAGAATCTAAAATGACATCTAAAATATGCAAAGCCATGGGCATGAAGACTGGTCTCCAGTTGCTTGGTTGGGTAAGGGACTGACGACCTACTGCAAACAGGTGCCAGAGAACATTCTGGGAGTCATAAAAAGCAGACTGTGATGATGCTGCATCACTGCACAGATTTACCAAAACCCATCAGGCTGTGCACGTAGTGTATTTTATGTCAATAAAGCTATTAAAAAATTAAAAAGCCAGGTACAGTGACACGTCTGTAATCCCAGCACTGTTTTGAGACCTGCCTGGCCAACATGGTGAAACCCACTCTCTGCTAAAAATACAAAAATTATAGTCAGGTGTGGTGGCACATGCCTGTAATCCCAGCTACTCAGGAGGCTGAAGCAGGAGAATCTCTTGAACCTGGGAGGCAGAGGTTGCAGTGAGCTGATACGCCATTGCCCTCTACCCTGGGCAACAAAAGCAAAACTCCCTCTCAAAAACCAGAAAACAAACACCCCAATAATTAGCCAGGAGTAGTGGCACACACTTGTAATCCCAGCTAATGGGGAGGCTGAGGCAGGAGAATTGCTTGAACTAGGGAGGTGGAAGTTGCAGTGAGCCCAGACTGCTCAACTACAGTCCAGCCTGAATGACAAAGCAAGACTCCATCTCACAAATAAAAAGAAAAAATGACAGCCAGAAGATATGTGTCACCAGAGCTGGGGAGACTGACTACAAAAGGGGACAAGGGGCCTCTGGGTCTGCAAATGTCTGTTTCTTGACTGGGGTGGTGGTTACAGGGTACACGTATTGGCAAGACTCTGCTCACTTACATCGAGTGCAGGCTACTCCATGCAGATTTCATTTCAAAAAGCCAGTTTTTCCCCCCTTGAGTTCATGTTGTTTGAGAACTAAAATTCAGTGAAGGGAGGGAAACAAGGCCAACTAGACTAGCATGTGGGCCTAGCTGGGACTCCCTCCCCCAACTCCTTCCCTTCCCTCGGGGAAGTCTGAGGCACTCACCCTCCCAGCTTCCGGCCATAGGCAATCGCCTCCTCCACCAGCTCCTGGTAAGTGGGCATCTGCGCTGCAGCCAGGATCAGGGATGGGTTGGTGGTAGCATCCTGGGGCTTGTACTCATCGATGGCTAGGGAAATAATTTTCAAAAGCAAAAATGAGTGCTTGCTTCCAAGTGGAAACGCATGATGAAGGAACCTGTAAGTCCCAAGGATGTTAGGGGAATCGAGCATGTCCCAAAGTGGGGTGCAGCCACGCTTCTCACACCTCCTTCCTGGTGACTGAAGGTTTGTCAAGAGGTGGCTGTTTGCACAATGATGAAAAGCAAACGCTAAGCACCAGAGATCAAATATGCCACTGCAAAAGCTGGCTTGTAACAGCATGGGAGAGGTGAGACAGCTGGGAGAATGCTGGCCACAGGAAAATGTGCTTCCCACTGCTGTGCCACCACAAGGAGGCGTCCGGTCTAGAGTTAATGATCCAGATGTGACTGCTGATCTTAGGGACTTAGCCCCCACCAAACCATCATCCACTTCCCACCAGTCACAAGTCTGGGCCTGCAGAACTCCTGACCCACTGGCATCATTGGTGTCCCCAACTTGAATTAACTTTCATGTTCAGTTAATTTGCTGGAGCAGATCACAGAACTAAGGGAAACACATTTCCTGGCTTATTATACAAAGGATACAGATGAAGAGATGCATAGGGCAAGGCATGTGAGAAGGGCCGTGGTGCCTCCCAGATGCACCACCCTGTGGGAGCCTCCATGTGTCCAGGTATCTGGAAGCTCCCTGAACCCTGTCTTCTTGGGCCTTTTATGGAGACTACTGGAGAGACAAGATTGAAGTATGGAGAGCCCTGCTGAAATGTTATTGGACAAAAAGGCTATGATCCACTGAGTGAGGAAACCCAGCAATGCCTCTCTGTTCAGATTCTTACTGGCTTCTGCAACACTTTCTCCAGGGTATGTGGCGGGACCCCTTCTGAAAGGAGGGTCTTATGACCCAGAATTAGAAAAGTAGTAGAGAATTTCTTTATGGACAGCTCCAAAACAGAAAGGCAGAAAAAATTCCTACCTTGAGGAGAGAAAGCAGGTAAAACGAGAGGAGGTCAGCGACAGAAATTCTGTTTACTGAGGCCTGCACCTGAGGACTCGAGTGCCCCAACATTGTAACAAGGGTTGCGGGAGTTCTGAGCCAGGAACTGTGTACACACGTGCATGCACACACATCAATTACCTTCAAAATTAGGTTCGAGGCTTTTATTTTCGAGATGGAGCCTTGCTCTATCGCCCAGGCTGGAGTGCAGTGGTGCAATCCCAGCTCACCACCACCTCTGACTTCTGGGTTCAAGCAGTTCTTTTGCCTCAGCCTCTCGAATAGCTGGGATTATAGGCACCTGCCACCATACCCGGCTAATTTTTTGTATTTTTATTAGAGAAGGGATTTCACCATGTTGGCCAGGATGGTCTCGAACTCCTGACCTCAAGTGATCTGCCAGCCTCAGCCACCCAAAGTGCTGGGATTACAGGAATAAACCACCATGCCCAGCCTATTATTATTATTTTTAAATACATGGTCTCTATATATTACTTAGGCTGGTCTTGAATTCCTGGGCTCAAGGGATACTCCTGCGTCAGCCTCCCAAAGTGCTGGGATTACAGGCATGAGCCACCACGCCTAGCCAGGTTCATGGTTTAGAACAATTCTTTTTAAAAAATAAAATGAAATAAACATGTGGATCATGCCTATAATCCCAGAACTTTGGGAGACGGAGGCAGGCAGATGATGACGAGGTTAGGAGATAGAGACCATCCTGGCTAACATGGTGAAACCCTGATTCTACTAAAATACAAAAAATTAGCCAGGCGTGGTGGGGGCGCGCCTGTAGTCCTAGCTACTCAGGAGACTGAGGCAGGGGAATTGCTTGAACCCAGGAGGTAGAGGTTGCAGTGAGCCAAGATCTCATCACTGCACTCCAGCCTGGCAATAAAGCAAGACTCTGTCTCAATAAATAAATAAACTTAAGAAAATTCTTTAGAGACAAAGTCTCACTTTGTTGCCCAGGCTGGTCTTGAACTCCTGGCCGCAAGGGATCCACCTGCCTCTCAAAGTGTTGGGATTACAGGTGTGAGCCACCAAGCCTGGCTAGAACTATTATTCAAAGTAGATTTCTTACATTGCTGCTATTTTTTGTATTATGATTTTTAAGTTGTTCTTATTGCCTTTTAGTCTTTGCAAAGCCAACTCTCCTAACGGGATAATCTTGGCTCAACATCCAGAGATACTGCTCCTGTGAAACTGATGAGAGGGAACTTGAGGCTAGATTCCAAACAGACCTGCTCTGGATACCATTTTTCCTTCTGGCCTCTTTGTTGCTCAAATATGGCCCAGGTCACTGACATAAACCCTCATACCTTCACTCTAATGTGGGCAGGTCAGTCCCGTACTGACGGACAATTAACCTACCTTCAAAATGGTTGGTCAGTGATGCTTTCAGAGAAATAACTTGACCAAAACGGGAAAATATAAAAAGTTGGTCATACAAATTGCATTATTCCTGTTATACCCAACGACAACAAAGTCAAAAGCTAGGGGGAAAACGTACTCTGGACACGTATCATTGCTACAAAAATGTAATTCATTGCATACCTGGCTACCTGAAACCAGTTATCTAGTAGCTGAAACAACCTTCTGTGACTCTGAGACTAGTTTTATCCACCACTATTACTCACCAGTGAAGACTCACCAGCTCTCCAGAAGCTGACTAGTGCCAATGAACTTTCTCAAAGAGCAATATATAACATTCCTCTTTTATAAAACCTCCAACTTTTTTTTTTTTGAGACAAGGTCTCTGTCACCCAAGCTGCACTGCAGTAGCACAAACAGGACTCACTGCAGCCTTAACTCCCAGGCTCAAGCGATCCCCTGCTTCAACCTTCTGAGTAGCTGCGATCACAGGTGGCTAAAAAATTAGCCACCATTCCTGGGTAATTTTAATTTTTTTATTTTTTCCTGAGACGGAGTTTCTCTCTTGTTGCCCAGGCTAGAGTGCAATGGTATGATCTCGGCTCACTGCAACCTCCACCTCCCGGTGTCAAGTAATTCTCCAGCCTCAGCCTCCCAAGTAGCTGGATTAAAGGCATGTACCACCACGCCCAGCTAATTTTGTATTTTTAGTAGAGATGGGGTTTCACCATATTGGCCTGGCTGGTTTCGAACTCCTGACCTCAGGTGATCCACCCACCTCGGCCTCCCAATGTGCTGGGATTGCAGGTGTGAACCACCACACCCAGTCAAATTTCTTGGTAGAGATGTGGTCTCACTTTGTTGCCTAGGCTGGTCCTGAACTGCTAGGCTCAAACAATCCTCCTGCCTCAGCCTCCCAAAGTGCTGGGATTACAGGCATGAGCCACGGTGGCTGGTCCCAACTTTCTCTTGCTCTTTGGACATATCGAAGACCACCCAGTCTGCCTGAATTGCAATTTTTTCTTCCCAAATAAAACGTTAAATTTAGAGATTCGTCTCTACATTTTGACTTCAACAGGGGCTATTATGATTATCTTCAACAAGGGCTGTTAGCTGGGAGTGGTGGCACACACCTGTAGTTCCAGCTACTTGGGAGGCTGAGGTGGGGGGGATCATCTCAGCCCAGGAGGTCAAGGCTGCAGTGAGCCTTGTTGTATCACGTGATTGTACCAACCGACAGCCTGGGTGACGGAGCAAGACCCTGTCTTAAGAAAACCACCCAAAACAGCCGGGCACGGTGGCTCATGCCTGTAATCCTAGCACTTTGGGAGGCCGAGGTGGGTGGCTCATCTGGGGTCAGGAGTTCAAGACCAGCCTGGCCATCATGGTGAAACCCCATCTTTAAAAAGAAAAAAAAATTATTTAATGGAAAAAAAAAAAAAAAAAACCCAAAAACAAAAACCCAAGGATTGTTTTATTTTTAAAGCTATTGTTTTCTTTTAACACATTAGTTCTTTCTCAGGTAACCAAGCTAGGAATTCAAAGAAGCCAACAAGGCTTAACCTAGGATCTTGTTGATCAGGCTGTCCAAAGGGGAAGTGGAGGTGAAGAGGAGATTAGCCAGTTCAGTAACTTTATTTGGCAAAAAAGTATCTTTTTGGTGGGGGGAGTGGAGGATAGGGTCTTGCTTTGTCTCTCAAGCTGGAGTGCAGTGGTGCAGTCACGGCTCACTGGTGCCTCAACCTCCTGGGCTCAAGTGATCCTCCCAATTCAGCCTCCTGAGTAGTGGGGACTATAGGTGTACGCCAACACACCTGGCTAATTTTTTTTTTTTGGTAGATATGGGGTTTTACCATGTCACCCAGGCTGAAGTAAGTACTTTCAAAGGGCCCTTTAATGACAAAACTATAGAGGTGGAGAATAGATTAGAGGTTGCCAAGGAACAGGGAATGAGGTGGCTCTCAAGAACACAGGGGCATCTCAGTGAGAATGGGACAGCTATGTCCCATCACGGTGGTCACAGAAATTTACACGTTTTATGAAACTGTAATATAGCATCCTTGCCCCAATGCAGGGGAAAACTGGGGAGCCTGAGCCAGGCCTGCAGTCTGTAACAGCATCAGCATTGCACCAGTGCCCACTTCCTGGTTTGGATACCATGCCGTGGTCACACAAGATATCACAACTGGGAAACACTGGTTGAAGGTTCATGAGACTGTATGGGCTGATTTTGCAACTTCTGTGCATCTATCCCCATTTCAACATGACAAGTTAAACGAGAAAAAGCTAGTTTTGGCACAGTGTTGACACAGGTGTGCCAGAATGAACTGAATGAGACACTGAAAAGAACCCATTTCTTTGTGTAAAATCACCCCTTGATAAAGTCAGCTTTTAGCAAATGGCTTTTACAAAATTAAAACAAAATCAAGGCCCACTGGGGCAAAAATGGGTTTTGGGGTCCAGGGACCTCTAAACTGAATGCAAAATGAAGAGGGTCACATTTTGGTGGGAAGAACATTCACAGCTTTGATTCTGTTTTCTGGGGTCTGTGCCTCCCTCCCTCAAGGAGTTAAGAACTTTCACAAAATACAGATCACAAACCCAAGAGACTATCTTACAATTATGTAACATTTATGAACATATACTATCAATGAATGTATTTTTTTAACATTTATTTAAAAATATGTCAGGACTTGGGTTTCGCAGATTTTTTTTTTTTTGAGATGGAGTCTCGCTTTGTCACCAGGCTGGAGTGCAGTGGCACAATCTCAGCTCACTGCAGCCTCTGCCTCCCGGGTTCAGCGATTCTCCTGCCTCAGCCTCCCGAATAGCTGGGATTACAGGCATGTACCACCATGCCTGGCTTTTTGTATTTTTAGTAGAGACAGGGTTTCACCATGTTGGTCAAACTGGTCTTGAACTCCTGACCTCAGGTGATCCACCCGCCTCGGCCTCACAAAGTACTGGGACCACAGGCGTGAGCCACTGTGCGTGGCCAGATTTCTTTTTTATTTCGTTTATTCTTTTTTATAGAGACAGGGTTTCACCATTGTGGTCAGGCTGGTCTCAAACTCCTGACCTTAGGTGATCCACCCACCTTGGCCTCCCAAAGTGCTGGGATTACAGGCATTAGCCACCGCGCCTGGCCAGAAGATTTCTTTTTTTTTTTTTTTTTTTTGAGACGGTGTTTTCGCTCGTTACCCAGGCTGGAGTGCAATGGCACGATCTCGGCTCACCGCAACCTCCGCCTCCTGGGTTCAGGCCATTCTCCTGCCTCAGCCTCCTGAGTAGCTGGGATTACAGGCACGCGCCACCATGCCCAGCTAACTTTTTGTATCTTTAGTAGAGACGGGGTTTCACCATGTTGACCAGGATGATCTCGATATCTTGACCTCGTGATCCACCCGCCTCGGCCTCCCAAAGTGCTGGGATTACAGGCTTGAGCCACCGCGCCCGGCCGGAAGATTTCTTAAAAAACAAAACAACAGGCCGAGCGCGGTGGCTCGCGCCTATAATCCCAGCACTTTGGGAGGCCGAGGCTAGTGGATCACAAGGTCAAGAGATCAAGACCATCCTGGTCAACAAGGTGAAACCCCATCTCTACCGAAGATATAAAAATTAGCTGGGCATGGTGGTGCGTGTCTGTAATCCCAGCTACTCGGGAGGCTGAGGCAGGAGAATGGCCTGAACCCAGGAGGCGGAGGTTGCGGTGAGCCGAGATCGCGCCATTGCACTCCAGCCTGGTAACAAGAGCGAAACTCCGTCTCAAAGAAAAAAAAAAAAACCACCACCAAAAAAACAGGACTCCCAAAGGCCCCTACGAATATGGGTTTAGGAAAATCCACCTTTATTGACCCTGCACTACCAAGTGTAATGGATCTGATACTCCCACCAGCTCTGCGCTAACTGGTGGGGGTCAGCAAGGAACAATACAGATAAGGGCTCTGTCCACTAAGCAAGCTGCAAATTATTCTCAGTGCTAAGAAGGAAAAAAAAATGAGAAGCAGAAAAATGTGCAGTCACTTTCCTTCTTATGAAGAAAGCGGTCAGGACTACAACAGGGGGCTGTGTGTGTGAGGGATTCACAGCTCTTGCTCTGGATCTCCCAAAGAGGGGTTTGGAGCAGGCTGTGGCACCCCAAGCCAATCACTGAATCCCCATGTTTCATGGTTAAGCAGCCAGGCATGCCAATTCAGTCTTCAGGCTCTGCTGGATAAACAATGCCCTTACTCAGTTAACAAAGAGGAACTAAAGCCCGTTTCTCAAGTCACCATGAGGAAGCAGAAAAGAGAGGAAGTCGCTTCCGTGTTAGGTGCTCACTGCGTTCATCCATGAAACATTCCATGATTTTCTGAAAAAACATTACTTGTTCTCCGCAAAACGTACACACAAGGCTCATCTGCAGAGGACGGAAGAGCTAAGTACTAATAAAATAACCCTTCTTTGTATCTTCCAAGTTCTCTGCAGTGGAAGCAACTCAATCCCAGGAAAAGGTGCTATCTGACAGTGGAACCCTGTGCTGTCACCGGCCCGGCGTTCTGCACCCGGTGGCCTGGCGGTGGCCGTCCACCCAGGCCCAGCACCTGCCGCCCACAGGGCTGCCCCCGGGCACGCGGGGCTCAAGGGCGGGGCGCACTGGCAGCTCCCGGTCAGCCGCAGCCTGGTCCCCGCCCCGCAGGGAAATCAGCCCAACAAAACCGCAGCCGGCTGACCACAAACTGGCCACGTGCAGGTCAGCTCGAAGCTCCCCCAGCGTCCCCCGAACTCAGAGGCTCTAAAGCTGCCGACGCTCCCGAAGGCGCACAGCGGGGCTCCCGGGCTGCCCACAGGGCGCAGCTCACCCCACCCTGGGCGGAGGGAGCGGGCCAGGCTGGGGCCCGGGCTTCGTGCCCACGCTCCCAAGGACCCGCCCGCACCGCCGGCCCCAGCCCGGCCCCGCGCCCCTCACGGCCGCCCGCGACCCCGCTCCCTTCACGGCCGACCCGGACCCCGCGCCCCTCAAGGCCGCCCCCGACCCCGCGCCCGTCACGGCCGCTCCAAGCCCCGCGCCCGTCACGGCCGCCCGCGACCCCGCGCCCCTCACGGCCGCCCCCGGCCCCGCGCCCCTCACGGCCGCCCCGGACCCCGCTACCTTCACGGCCGCCCCGGACCCCGCGCCCGTCACGGCCGCCCCGGACCCCGCGCCCCTCACGGCCGCCCGCGACCCCGCGCCCTTCACGGCCGACCCCGGCCCCGAGCCCCTCACGGCCGCCCGCGACCCCGCGCCCCTCACGGCCGCCCCCGGCCCCGAGCCCCTCACGGCCGCCCCCGACCCCGCTCCCTTCACGGCCGCCCCGGACCCCGCGCCCGTCACGGCCGCCCCAAGCCTCGCGCCCCTCATGGCCGCCCCCGACCCCGCGCCCCTCACGGCCGCCGCAAGCCCCGCGCCCCTCACGGCCGCCCCGGACCCCGCGCCCCTCACGGCCGCCCCCGACCCCGCGCCCTTCAGGGCCGCCCCAAGCCCCACTCCCCTAACGGCATCCGGACCTCAGGATCAGGCACCTACGTTCGTCCCCCCGGAACCGAGCCGCCCGGGGCACCGCTAGTCGGTCCGCGTCCCGGAACTGGGGGCCGGGGGAAGTCGGGGCGCCGGGGCCTGCGGAGGGCGCTTGAGCCGCGTGCCGGGGCTCCGCGCCGTCCTCACCGTGGAAGTCGCCCGTGTCAGCCACCACGGTGGTGAACTGTTTGAGCTGCTCCAGCGCGGACTCCATCCTCTGGCGCTTCACGGGGGAGCTCGACATAGCGAGGCCGAGGAGGCTGCGGCTGCAGGGGCGACGGAACGGGCGCGCGGGCGGCCCACAATGCCCCGCGGGCGCCGGCCAATCGGAGTGCGGCGCGGGAGGGCGAGACCCGCGGGGCTCGGCGCGCCAGGACCAAGCCCCGCCCCCTGGGACGAAGCCCCGCCCCCGAGCCAGACCGAGCCCCGCCCCGGAGGCCGGGCCCGCAGTGCTGGCGGCGGGTCCCACGGGCGGGGTCTCCCCGGGTCAGGAGCATCCGCCGCGGGCGGGCCAGGGGAAACGCCTGCAGGACGCGGGGCGGCTGGGCCTCGCCTCTTTCCTGACCCGCGGGACGCACCGGGAGGGCCTGAGGTGGACCCGCCCGGGCGCCGACGCCGCGGGGCGAACCTGGCGAGGCGGGATCCGGGGTGACTCCTAGCTCAGCCCCTGTGCGGTGGGGCCCGGGCTGCGGTTGGGGCCGCTGCAGGAAGCAGGGAGGGGGCGGCTGCGGAGCCCGGGCGCCGGACCCGGCGGGAAACCTGCTTCTGGGAATCCGCTCCCACCGCGCCCGGCTGATTTTTGTATTGTTAGTAGACACGAGGTTTCACCATGTTGGGCAGGCTGGACTCGATCTCCTGACCTCGTGATCTGCCCACCTTAGTCTCCCAAAGTGCTGGAATTACAGGCGTGAGCCACGGCGCCCAGCCGAAAACACACCTGAAAAGGCAAATCCTGCGGGGTGCAGCGGCTCATGCCTGTAATCCCAGCACTTTGGGAGGACGAGGTGGACAGATCACCGGAGGTGGGGAGTTCGAGACCAGCCTGGCTAATATGGAGAAACCCCGTCTCCACTAACAATACAGAAAATTACCCCGGCATGGTGGCGCAGGCCTGTAGCCCCAGCTACTCAGGAGGCTGAGGCAGGAGAAGCACTTGAACCCAGGAGCCAGACGTTGCAGAGAGCCGAGATTGTGCCATTGCACTCCAGCCTAGGCAATAAGAGCAAAAGTCTGTCTCAGAATAATAATAATAATAAATGCCGGTTTTAGTGGCACACACCTCTAATCCCAGCTACTTGGGAGGCAGAAGGCAGAAGAATGGCTTGAACCAGGGAGGTGGAGATTGCAGTGAGCCGAGTGTCCCACTGCACACCAGCCTGGGCTACAGATCGAGACGGTCTCAAAAAAAAAAAAAAAGGCCAACCCAAGTGTTGGAAGTAGATGCTCAGTGCTGCAAAGAAAAATCTGCACTTTGGCCGGGCGTGGTGGCTCAAGCCTGCAATCCCAGCACTTTGGGAGGCCGAGGCGGGTGGATCACGAGGTCAAGAGATCGAGACCATCCTGGTCAACATGGTGAAACCCCGTCTCCACTAAAAATACAAAAAATTAGCTGGGCGTGGTGGCGCGTGCCTGTAATCCCAGCTACTCAGGAGGCTGAGGCAGGAGAATTGCCTGAACCCAGGAGGCGGAGGTTGTGGTGAGCCAATATCGCGTCATTGCACTCCAGCCTGGGTAACAAGAGCGAAACTCCGTCTCAAAAAAAAAAAAAAAAAAAGAAAAATCTGCACTGAGACAAAGGATCTTTCAGCAATGAAATTTTTACTTCCTGGACTGCAGGAAAGGACCCTTGCTGGCCACCCTGCTACGAGAGTACAATGAACAAAGGAAGACAGATTTATCCCTTACACATTTGGGATCGTCCTTACTGCTTTGTCTGAGCTCCCTTGGTTAGAGTCAGACCTCACAATCTAAACTAAAACCCTACTGGCTAATAACTTAAAACTTTTCCAAACAGGTAAAAGCAATGGCGAGCTGGACACGCCTGTGAGCACGTCCAGCACAGTATCTTGGTTAAAACACGAGGACACAGAATGTACTACGTGCCTGCAAGCATGGCATGTTAACAGCTACATAGGATAGGGCTTCACAAAGTTATCAGCACACTTCTTCTTTAACAGGAAAGGGAACTTTGAAAAGGATCTTTTCTACTTCCCACGCCAAGGTTCACAGTAGTGTCGATATCTTTAAGAATAATTGGGGAAGTTACACATCTTATCTTACGACCTCCTCCGGAATAATCGCTGGTAGTATTTAGAATTCCAGCCCCTCTCATCCTAACTTGGTGTCTGGTGGCCTTTCACTCATTTTACAGAACAATCTAGTTTTTGGGAAACTAGACTGTTTTTATTTGTGTATTATTTAAACTATAAACGGCCTGGTGCAATGGCTCATGCTTGTAATCTTAGCACTTTGGGAGGCCAAGGCAGGTGGATCATAAGATCAGGAGTTCGGGACCAGCCTGACCAACAAAGTGAAACCCGTCTCTACTAAAAATATAAAAATTAGCTGGGCGTGGTGGCACGCACCTATAATCCCAGCTCCTCAGGATGCTGAGGCAGAAGAATTGCTTGAACCCAGGAGGCAGAGGTTGCAGTGAGCTGAGATCTCACCATTGTACTTCAGCCTGGGTGAGAGAGTGGGACTTCGTCTCAAAAACAAAAACTAAAACTAAACTAAATTCCTTCCCAAGGCTTGTTTGGCCCATGGCCAGGAATGGATAAGCACGTTTGAAGGTTAGAAGCATGATGGAATTGGTTAAGTCTGATATCTTTCACTGTCATAATTTCCTTAGTTAAAATTTTGCAAAGGTGGTTTCTTTTTCTTCTTCTTTTTTTTTTAAGAGATGGGATTTCACCATATTGGTCAGACTGGTCTTGAACTCCTGATCTCAGGTGATCCATGGGCCTCGGCCTCCCAAAGTGCTGGGATTACAGGCGTGAGCCACCGCGTCCGGCTAAAGGTGGTTTCAATACCTCCTCTCAGTATGTGTTCCCCTTCCATTTTAAGTGTCTTTAATGAAAATTAGCTTTTTATTTTGATTAAGTTCAATTGATCAGGTTTGAATTTTATATTTATTACTTTTTTTGGCATCTTCTGTAAGAAGTCTTTGCTTACTCCCAAGTGATAAAAATGTTTTCTCATGGTTTCTTCTGAAGATGTTCTGCTTTCAGCTTTCGTGTTAGTCTTTGAGGCCTCTCCAATTGTTTTGCTTTTGTTTTTTTGTTCTGCTTTCAGCTTTCGTGTTAGTCTTTGAGGCCTCTCCAATTGTTTTGCTTTTGTTTTTTTGAGACAGGGTCTTGCTCTATCACCCGGACTGGAGTGCAGTGGTGTGATCATGGCTCACTGCAGCCTCCAACTCCCAGGCTCAAGCAGTCCTCCCACCTCAGCCTCCCGAGTAGCTGGGACTATAGGTGCAGAACACCGTGCCTGGCTAACTTTTTTTTTATTTATTTTTTGAGATGGAGTCTCGCTCAGTTCCCCAAGCTGAAATGCAATGGCAAGATCTCAGCTCACTGCAACCTCTGTCTCCTGGGTTTAAGCAATTCTCCTTCCTCAGGCTCTAGAGCAGCTGGGATTATAGGTGCCCACCACCACACCCAGCTGATTTCTGTATTTTTTTTTTTTTGAGACGGAGTTCCACTCTTGTTACCCAGGCTGGAGTGCAATGGCGCGATCTCGGCTCACCGCAACCTCCGCCTCCTGGGTTCAGGCAATTCTCCTGCCTCAGCCTCCTGAGTAGCTGGGATTACAGGCACGCGCCACCATGCCCAGCTAATTTTCTGTATTTTTAGTAGAGACGGGGTTTCACCATGTTGACCAGGATGGTCTCGATCTCCTGACCTCGTGATCCACCCACCTCGGCCTCCCAAAGTGCTGGGATTACAGGCTTGAGCCACCGCGCCTGGCCTGTATTTTTTTTTAATAGAGACAGGGTTTTACCATGTTGGCCAGACTGGTCTTGAACTCCTGACCTCAGGTGATCTGTCCACCTTGGTCTTCCAAAGTTCTGGGATTACAGGTGTGAGCCACAGTGCCCGGCAATGTTAAAGTTTACTGTAGAGACAGGGTTTCCTTATGTTGGCCAGGCTAGTCCCCAACTCCCAGCCTCAAGTGATTTTCCTGCCTTGGCCTCCCAAAGTGCTGGGATTACAATGGTGTTTACCACCATGCCTGGCTAATTTTCATATTATCTGTAGATACGGGGTCTAGCTGTATTGCCCAGGCTGGTCTTGAACTCCTGAGCTCAAGGAATCCTCCTACCTTGGTCTTCCAAAGTGCTGGGATTACAGGCATGTGCCAGCACACCGCTCCCTTGATTTTTATCTCTGTGACCTGGAAGTGGAAGGTAGTTTTTCTGCACCTGTTCCAGCATCTATTGAGAGAACTTTCTTCTCTCTATTGAAATCAAAAATAGGAAATCTGCATCACAGAAGAAGGTACACAGCAAGTATCCATCTTTTGGCTTCCCTTGGCCACATTGGAAAAACTGTCTTGGGCTGCACCTAACATTCACTAACAGTTCGGGCGCTGTGGCGCGCACCTGTAATCCCAACACTTTGGGAGGCCAAGGTGAGTGGACCATGAAGTCAGGAGTTCGAGACCAGCCTGCCCAACATGATGAAACCCCATCTCTACTAAAATAATAAAAATTAGCTGGTCATGGTGCCCTGTGCTTGTAGTCCCAGCTACTTGGGAGGCTGAGGCAGGAGAATCACTTGAACCTGGGAGGCAGAAGTTGCAGTGAGCTGAGACCACACCACTGCATTCTAGCCTGGGCAACAGAGCGAGACTCTGTCTCAAAAAAAAAAAAAAAAAAAAAAAAAAACACTAACAATAGCTGATGAGCCTTAAAAATACATTGCAAAAAAATCTCCTGTTGTAGGGCTGACGACCCCACAGGGTTGTGGGGTGAACCTTATGCTGTGCTGAGGTGCAGGATCCGAGAAATAAAGAGACAGGACACAGAAGTACAAGGAAAACGCAGCTGGACTCGGGGGCCACACCACCTATGAGCGGAGTCAGGTGAGGCCCCGAATGTCCAGAAGCGTGAGTATTTATTGTGTATAGGTGAGGGGGTAGGGCAGTGAGTGAAGTCATCTTTAAGGATAGTGATAAGGTCGTGAGCAATAAAACATGGGGTCCACCCCCATTAGGCCACCTAGGCCAGGAGGTGGACAGTGCACAGCAAGGGGCCCGTTCCCACGAAGGCAGGGGCCGTGCGCAGTAAGGGGTCCACCCCCATTAGGTCACCGAGGCTTGAAGGTGGGCCGTGCGCAGTGAAGAGGGTGCAGTGTGCAATACTTCTGTCTATGGGCAAACTACTTCTAAGAAGATTTATAGGAGGATGCTTAAGTCACAGCAGTGACAGCTGTCAGGGTTAGCGCCACCTGCTGGCAGCTTCCAGTGGGTTCTATGGGAAGATCTTTTCAAGCAGCACAGTAGCGAGAGCTGATAAAGTTCACAGTCACCGAGGTGGATGGCCGGTCTGAGGGCAGCCTTCCACAAGAACCGGAGCAAGGTCCTACAGCTCCTTTATCAGGAGGAGTGGCTCTCGCCCCAAGCCTGCCACACAGCGGGTATCTTTACGATACTGAACGCTGCCGCCTGGGCCATGGGTTCTTGTCCCGGTGTAACTGTTTTTCCTTAAATCATGCTCTGCGCTGTGTCTGCTCTAGACATTCCTCCGATGATAAGCGGCTTATTCCTTAATTCATGCTCCGTACTGTGTCCACCCTAGGCATTCCTCTGACTATGAACTAAGATATAATTATATATATATGTAGGGAAATATTCTTAGGCACTCATACTATCAACTATTATATGATTACCTATAGAGGATGATATAAAGGGATTCGTCAAGCCCTAATTCTGTAAAGTAATATGTGATTGTATAAAGGATTATATCAAAGGAAATAGCTGAGTAGTGACACTGTACAGTGAGATGTTCCTCAAGCCCTAACTGTGCCAGGGTTCTGCTTAGCTCTCATTCCTCGGTGCCTATATGGGGGTTACCTACATGTTTTAAGAAAGGTCGCAAATTTGTATTGGGCCACATTTGGCCTTCAGGCCTAGGATTGGACGAGCGTGGTGGTATGCAGTATTTATTAGGCAAGTGCAAATGAAACCACCATGAGGGCCAGGGCGGCAGCTCACGCCTATAATCCCAGCACTTCAGGAGGCCGAGGAGGGTGGATCACAAGGTCAGGAGACTGAGAACATCCTGGCTAACACGGTGAAACCCCGTCTCTACTAAAAATACCAAAAAAAAATTAGCCGGATGTGGTGTCGGGCACCTGTAGTCCCAGATACTTGGGAGGCTGAGGCAGGTGAATAGCTTAACCCAGGAGGCGGAAGTTGCAGTGAGTCGAGATCATGCCATTACACTCCAGCCTGGGCAAGAGAGTCAGACTCTGTCTCAAAAATAAAAAGAAAAAAGAAAGAAAACCACTATGCGATCTGTCCACGTGGTTTAGTCTTTCGTTTAGTGAAAACGAAAGACTGGCTAGGCCAGAGCCAGTGGGGAGGCAGAGCCTCAGGAACACCCATCCCTGCTGGTGGGAATGAAAGTGGACAAGGGCCAGGCACGGTGGCTCTCAGCTGTAATCCCAGCACTTTGGGAGGCTGAGGTGGGTGAATCACCTGAGGTTGGGAGTTCAAGACCAGACTGGCCAATATGGCAAAACCCTGTCTCTACTAAAAATACAAAAATTAGCCAGGCATGGTGGCGAGTGCCTGTAATCCCAGCTACTGGGGGGTGCCGAGGCAGGAGGATCACTTGAACCTGGGAGGTGGAGTTTGTAGTGAGCTGAGATCATGTCACTGCACTCCAGCCTGGGCAACAGAGAGAGACTGTCTCAAAAAAAAAAAAAAAAAAAAAAGGAAGCAGAACAAAACGAGCTGTGGAAAATGGTTCTATGGTTTCTGATAAACTTAAGCATGTAAGCATGTGCGTGCAATGTGAACTGGCAGTTCTAGTCCTCAATAAAAAGTTCCCCACAAAAAGATTGACACACAGATCTTCATAGCAGCTTCATTGACAAAAAGTCCAAACCAGAAGCAACCCAAATGCCCAGCAGCAGGAGAATGGGCCAGCAAACTGCAGCCCCTCTGCAGAGTGGAGCACTGCCCACTAGACAGAGGGATGGGCCCCAAGGGGTGTTGTGCGGGAAAGAGGGCACACGTGCACGCAGGGTGTGGCAGCCCACGCCTGTATTTCCAGGGCTTTGGGAGGCCAAGGTGTTAGAGGCGTTTGAACCAGAGCAAATCCATCTTGAACAGAGGCTGGGTAAAATGTGTCTCAGTCGTTGGGTGAGATAGAAGGTCAGTACAAGATACAGGTCATAAAGACCTTCCTGATGAAACACGTCAGGATAAAGAAGTCTAACCCTGCCGAAACCAAGATGGCGGTAAAAGTGACCTCTGACCTCTGCTCACCCTCACTGGTCATGACACACTAATTACAATGCAATAGCATGCTCAGAGCCATGGGCATTCACAAATGCCTTGGCAATGGCAGAAAGTTACCCTTTCTAAAGGGTAGTCTAAAAAGGGAAGGAACCCTCAGTTCTGGGAATTGCCCACCCCTGTCCTGGAAAAGTCATGAATAATCCACGCCTTGTTTAACATATAATAAGGAAATGACCGTAAGTATGCTCAGTAGAGCAGCCACATCACCGCTCTGCCTACGGGATAGCCATCCTTTCGTTTCTTTACTTCTCTGATAAAATTGTTTTCTGTCTTTTCTTTTTTCAAGATGGAGTTTTGCTCTTGTTGCTCAGGCTGGAGGGCAATGGCAAAACCTTGGCTCAGGGCAACCTCTGCCTCCTAGGTTCAAGCGATCCTCCTGCCTCAGCCTCCAAAGCAGCTGGGACTGCAGGCGCATGCCACGATGCCCAGCTGATTTCTGTATTTTTAGTAGGGACGGGGTTTCGCCATGTTGGCCAAGCTGGTCTCGAACTCCTGACCTCAGGTGATCCACCCGCCTTGGCCTCCCAAAGTGCTGGGATTACAGGTTTGAGTCACCACACCTGGCTCCAAACAGCTTCTCTTCACCTGCTCTCCCTTACTTCACCTGGATGATGGCCAGCAAGACTCTCTACTTCTTTTTTTTTTTTTTTGAGACGGAGTTTCACTCTTGTTACCCAGGCTGGAGTGCAATGGTGCGATCTCGGCTCACCGCGACCTCCGCCTCCTGGGTTCAGGCGATTCTCCTGCCTCAGCCTCCTGAGTACCTGGGATTACAGGCGCGCACCACCGTGCCCAGCTAATTTTTTGTATCTTTAGTAGAGATGGGGTTTCGCCATGTTGACCAGGATGGTCTCGATCTGTTGACCTCGTGATCCACCCGCCTCGGCCTCCCAAAGTGCTGGGATGACAGGCTTGAGCCACCGCGCCCGGCCAAGACTCTCTACTTCTGAGATCTGTGTGGGGTGAGAATGGCTGGCAGGAGTGGTCAGCGTGGCTCCGTGCTGCAGGTGGAAGACAGGCGCGAGTTCAGCTACAGGGCAAGGGGATCCTGCCCGGCCTGTGTGGGGTGGAAGAGGGAGGTGTCTGTGGACTTTGCCCCCCACCTTGGAACTGACTCAGGGAACAACCTGGCCTGTTCCTTTTTCTTCCAGTCTTGCACGAAGGAGCGGTGACTCTCCCCGAGCCCTCTGCCGGCTGAAGCAGCCCCTCCCTTTGCTCCTGGGGTGTGGGACACAGCAGAACTAAAGAGTGTGTGTGACGGACCTGCAAGCCTCAGTCAGTCAAGGCTGGCTTCCTCACCCTCAGCATGGTTAGGAGATTTTGCGGTTACAGACCTCAAATCATCACCTGTCACGGACAAAGTCATTTACCTGTAACTGCCTGATGGGTTCTTCTGCCAGTGCACAGAGGACATCAGTTCACGGAGATGCAGCATTGCAGTAAAGAATGTAATTGATGCAGCCGGGCACGGTGACTCAAGCCTGTAATCCCAGCACTTTGGGAGGCCGAGGTGGGTGGATCACGAGGTCAAGAGATCGAGACCATCCTGGTCAACATGGTGAAACCCCGTCTCTACTAAAAATACAAAAAATGAGCTGGGCATGGTGGTGCGTGCCTGTAATCCCAGCTACTCAGGAGGCTGAGGCAGGAGAATTGCCTGAACCCAGGAGGCAAAGGTTGCGGTGAGCCGAGATCGCGCCATTGCACTCCAGTGTGGGTAACAAGCGAAACTCCATCTCAAAAAAAAAAAAAAGAATGTAACTGATGCAAGACTGGCCATGCCCCAGAGGAGACGGAGTTATTGCTCAAATCAATCTCCTCAAAAACTCAGAGACTGAGGTTTTTAAAGGATAGTTTGGCAGAGAGGGGACCAGGAGTGGGGAGTGCTGGTCAGCTGGGCCAGAGATGAAATCACAGGGAGTTGAAGCTGCCTCTTGCATTGACTGAGTCCCTGGGTGGGAGCCACAGTGTCAGAGGCATTTGAACCAGAGCAAAGCCATCCTGAATAGAGTCTGGGTAAAATGAGTCTAAGGCCTGCTCAGCTGTGAGGACCGGTTGGCAAGTCCCGGTGAAACTGTCAGTCATCATGATGTTGGCAGCGGTCCATCTGGATCGGCCACTGAGAGGACACCGGCTGCAGTGGGGGAGACAGAGCGGGGGCTGCACACTCCGTGGAGCTGGTGGGGCTGGGAACAGGTGCCCTGTGCCCTACTGAGTTGGCAGGTTGGGAGCCCAGGCTCCCAGGCACAGCTGCGGGTACCCAGCCATGGCTCGGGACCTGGACATCCATGTGCGGTCAAGGACCTGGGAAGCCCCTGCTCCTGCAGGCTCAGCTCCCACTCCCTGGCCTCTCCCTGCTGCTGGTGCCTGCTGCAGTGCAGAGCACAGTTGTGGCCAAGTGCAGGCAACCCAGCCAGGTGTGCACACTCTTGGGGCGGTGCTGCCACACCAGCCCCCTGCTGCCTCTGCTCCCTTGGTAGTGGAGGGCTGAGGGCAGCCGGGCATGGGCCTACAGGCACCCCTCGACACATATAACTGGGCACTGTGGATGGCATGTTGATGGTGACGGGAGGCACACAAGTTCCTAGGTGGGAAGCAGTGGGTCCCTGGTGAAACCCTACGCTTAGGCCAGGGACGACCTGAAGCCTGGGGTGAGGCTGCCCGGTCCAGGTGGAGTCCGAAATCCAAAGTGAGAGCTTCATGGATGCCTTTTGGCCAGTTGCATGGCCACCCATGGACCAATCAACACTCAGTACCTTCTGAGCCTATAAAAACCCCAGACTCAGCTAGACTCAGAGATTTGTTGGGAGGACCCACACTGAGTCTTCTCTCCACTGAGAGCTGTTCTGTGGCTCAGTCAAACTCATCTCCACCTTGTTCACCCTCCAGTTGTCCGGGACACATCATTCTTCCTGGATGCTGGATAAGTATTCAGGACCCGTCAAACGGCTGGGGTGAAAGGAGCTGTAACACATTCCTAGCCGCTGGTGGTGACACTGAAAGAGCTGTAACAAGTGGACTGAAACGCACCCCCACGACCCCCCCACCCACTCTCTGCACAGCAGAGAAGAGCTGCAGCCCTTCTGGGAGCCCAGACCATGGGAATCCCCAAGCCAGGGGTGTGACTGTGACACTGTCTTTGGGGCTCTGTGGTTCCTGGCATCTCTGAGCTCTCAGGTGCCGCTGCCTTCCCATCGTCCAGACACTGGTGCCTGCAGTGGAAGCTGCTTGTGGTATGTCTGGTCCAGCCACAGCCTCGCATGGAGCCGGCACCTGAGCCAGCGCCTGGAGCTGCCTGGCCTGCTGTGGCTGGACCTGTGCTCGCTGGCTCACACACCCCTTGCTGCACCGCACCTGGGATCCAGACTGGCAGCATGAGCTGGGTGCAGCCCGCCAGCCCAGTGGGCAGAATGAGTCCAGCAAGTGCAAGCAAAACTCAAGCGAAGGCGTCGCCAGCCACAGAGCTCCCTGGCTGTCGAAGTGACACCTGAAGGATCCTGTGATAATCAGAAATGCAAAGCCTGAAAAGACATCTTTTTTTTTTTTGGCAGAGTGTCGCTCTTGTTACCCAGGCTGGAGTGCAATGGCGCGATCTCGGCTCACCGCAACCTCCGCCTCCTGGGTTCAGGCAATTCTCCTGCCTCAGCCTCCTGAGTAGCTGGGATTACAGGCACGCGCCACCATGCCCAGCTAATTTTTTTGTATTTTTAGTAGAGACGGGGTTTCACCATGTTGGCCAGGCTGGTCTGGAACTCCCGACCTCAGGTGATCTGCTGGTCTTGACCTCCCAAAGTGTTGAGATTACAGGTGTGAGCCACCTCGCCCAGCCTCCCCTTTTTATATAGCAGGGCCGCCCTACCCCAGCATGGCCTCACCTCTGTCACATCTGCAGTGACCCAAATAGGGTCACAGTCTGCGGTACTGGGGCAAGGACTGACATGAATTGTAGAAGGACTTAATTCAACCCAGAGCACCCTGTTTCTTTCTTTTTTTTTTTTTTTAAGATAGAGTCTCAGAGGGGGTTCAGGGGAAAAAAAAAGAAAGAAAGAGACAGAGTCTCGCTCTGTAGCCCAGGCTGGAGTGCAGTGGCTCGATCTCGGCTCATTGCAACCGCCACCTCCTGGGTTCTTGCAGTTCTCCTGCCTCAGCCTCCTGAGTAGCTGGGACTACAGGTGCACGCCGACACGCCGACACGCCCAGCTATTTTTTTTTTTTTTTTTGTATTTTAACAGAGACAGGGTTTCACTGCATTGCCCAGGCTAGTCTTGAACTCCTGAGCTCAGGTAATCCATTGGCCTCGGCCTCCCAAAGTGCTGGGATTAGAGGCGTGAGCCACTGCGTCTGGCCACACCGTGTTGTTGCTTTTTTCTGAGACAGTGTCTCGCTCTGTCACCCAGGCTGGAGTTGCAATGGCACCATCACAGCTCATTGGAGTCTCGAATTCCTGGGCTCAAGCAATTCTCTCGAATCAGCCTCCTGAGTAGCTGGGACCACAGGTGCACATCACCACATCTGGCTAATTTTTAAATTTTTAGTGGAGACAGGGTCTTGCTATGTTGCCTAGGCTGATCTCAAATTCCTGGGCTCAAACAGCCCACCAGCCTTGGCCTCCCAAAGTGCTGGGATTACAGGTATAAGTCACTGTGCCCAACCTCCTTCTCATTCTTGCTACAAAAAGTTTGCAGGCTAGGCACAGTGGCTCACACCTGTAATCTCAGCAGTTCGGGAAGCCAAGGTGGGCGGATCACTTAAGGTCAGGAGTTCAAGACCAGCCTGGCCAACGTGGTGAAACCCCGCCTCTAATAAAAATACAAAAATTAGCTGGGTGTGGTGACGGGCACCTGAAATCCCAGCTACTCAGGAAGCTGAGGTAGGAGAATTGCTGGAACCTGGGAGGCAGAGGTTACAGTGAGCCGAGATCGTGCCACTGCACTCCAGCCTGGGTGACAGAGTGAGACTCCATCTCAGAAAAAAAAAAAAAAAAGAAAGAAAGAAAGAAAAAAGAAGAAACCAGTTTGGAGCTCACAGTGCTTTCTAAGAGGGTCTGAGGACCCCCAGAGACCCATGGACTCCACATAGAGAGGGAGCTGCTGCCCTGCTTGCCACTCAGCGTTCCGTCCAAGTGGCCTTTGGTGAATGCAAGTCTTTAAAAAAACATTTTTCATTAAAAAAATTTTTTTGCCAGGCACGGTGGCTTACGCCTGTAATCCCAGCACTTTGGGAGGCAGAGGCAGGCCGATCACCTGAGGTCAGGAGTTTGAGACCAGCCTGACCAACATAGTGAAACCCGTCTCTACTAAAAACACAAATCTAGCCGTGTGTGGTGGTGCATGCCTGTAATCCCAGCTGCTCAGGAGGCTGAGGCTGGAGAATCGCTTGAACCCGGGAGGTGGAGTTTATGGTGAGTGAAGATTGGACTCCATTGGACTCCAGCCTGGGCAAAAGAGTGAAACTCCTTCTCAAAAAAAAAAAAAAAAAAAATTGGCTACATACAGTGGCTCATGGCTGTAATCCCAGAACTTTGGGAGGCCGAGGCAGGTGGATCACTTGAGGTCAGGAGTTTCAGACCAGCCTAACATGGCGAGACCCTGTCTCTACTAAAAATACAAAAATTAGCCGGCTGCGGTGGCAGGTGCCTGTAATTCCAGCCCAAGAATCCCTCGATCCTAGGAGGTGGAGGTTGCAGTGAGCTGAGGTCACACCATTGCATTTTTGCCTGGGTGACAGAGCAAAACTCTGTCTCAACAACAATAAAAAAATCACAGTATTACGATCCTGGTTCACTGCAGCCTCGACCTCCAAGGCTTGAGGGATCCTCCCCACTCAGTCTCCCAGGTAGGTGGGATCACAGGCATTCACCACCAGGCTTGGCTAATTTTCCTTTTTTTTTGAGATGGAGTCTCACTCTCACCCAGACTGGAGTGCAGTGGCACATTCTCGGCTCACTGCAACCTCTGCCTCCTGGGTTCAAGCGATTCTCCTGCCTCATCCTCCTGAGTAGCTGGGATTACAGGCGAGGGCCACCAAGCCTGGCTAATTTTTGTATTCTTAGGAGAGATGGGGGTTTCACTATGTTGGCCAGGCTGGTCTCAAACTCCTGACCTTGTGATCTGCCTACCCCAGCCTCCCAAAGTGCTGGGATTACAGGTGTGAGCCACTGTGCCTGGCATGCCTGGCTAATTTAATAATTGTTTTTGTAGAGACAAGTTCTCACCATTTGCCCAGGCTGGTCTTGTACTCCTGGGCTCAAGTGATCCTCTCCCTTGGCTTCCCAAAGTGCTGGGATTATAGGTGTGAGGTACTGTGCCTGGCTGCAAGTCTTTAATTTTGCCAAAATCAAACTCAACTCCTTTTTTATTTATTTTTATTTTTTTGAGATGGAATTTCGCTCTTTTGCCCAGGCTGGAGTGAATTGGCATGATCTTGGCTCATTGCAACCTCTGCCCCCTGGGTTCAAGCCAGTCTCCTGCCTCAGCCTCCGGAGCATCTGGGATTATAGGTGCCCGTCACCACACCCGGCTAATTTTTGTATTTTTAGTAGAGATGGGATTTCACCGTGTTGGCCAGGCTGGTCTCCAACTCCTGACCTCAGGTGATCCACCCGCCTCGGCCTCCCAAAGTGCTGAGATTACACCGTGAGCCACCGTGCCCGGCATCCACTCCTTTTTGAAGTTTTGTACAGAAAGTTCTTCTTCCCCTTCCTCACATAGATGTGTTCACATCTCCTGTGACCTCGGCCGTTTTGTGTGTCTCATGATGTCCAATGCTGCTGGGGCTCGTTCAGCTTTGTGGGTTTAGCAGGGATCCTTTTGTGTTCTCCACACACAGGGCCATTTTCTCAGTACCACTCTCACCCCCTCCCCAGGTAACAGGTGCACCTGGCCGGGCCGGCGGCACCCTCACAGCTGTGAGGGTATCTTACCACACGTGCTGCTTTGCCAACCTCTCGGTAAATCAAACGTTTGGGGACATCTTTTAAAAAAAGAAACAGCCCATGGCTGGGCACAGTGGCTCACGCCTGTAATCCCAGCACTTTGGGAGGCCGAGGCAGGTGGATCACAAGGTCAAGAGATCGAGACCATCCTGGTCAACATGGTGAAACCCCGTCTCTACTAAAAATACAAAAAAATGAGCTGGGCACGGTGGCGCGTGCCTGTAATCCCAGCTACTCAGGAGGCTGAGGCAGGAGAATTGCCTGAACCCAGGAGGCGGAGGTTGCGGTGAGCCGAGATCACGCCATTGCACTCCAGCCTGGGTAACAAGAGCGAAACTCCGTCTCGAAAAAAAAAAAGAAAAGAAACAGCCCTTCCTAAGTGGCATGGGAAGCCCTTCTTGGGTCCTGCTGGGCCTGACTGGGTGTGGGTGGACAGGGCCAGCTGGGAGGAGGAGAGAAGGGGGATGGCAGCCACAAAGAGATGCTTGTCCCAAGACAGACAGGCCTTGTTGGTGGGGATATTTGCTTGTGGCCATTGGCAGTCCCTCTGGCAGCTCAGGCCACCCACCCTGAGGTCTGGGGTTCAAAGCCCCGCCCTCCCTCCTTGCCCAGCGTGCACTCTCCCACATCCAGGGACAGACCCTTGGCAACCTGGGTCCCATGGGGCCAGCCCCAGCAGATCACCCTCTTTCTGTGGACCTGCCTGGTGGGGAGGTGGGCGGGGAGGCGGGGGTGGGGTGAGTGGTTAGGACACGTTGGAACTATGAGAGATGGCATTTTACCCCAGCCCCTGCCCCAAACTTGCACCTTGAGTAGGTGAGCTGGCCCTCTACACGTCATACTTATCCATGCCTGCCTCACAGGGCTGCTGGGGCAGCACTTGGAACAGCGCTGGCCCCAGACAGTGATGCCCTCAGGGGTGGGCAGCCAGAGCGGACACAGAGAGCCAGCCCACCTGACACCATGTGACCTGTGCCCATCGCCAGGCTGGTGGGGTCGACGGTCCCATCTGCTCTCAAGGGGGTCTCAAGAGGTGGCATGAAGCCCCTTGGAAGAAATAGGGAGAATTTCTGCAAGCCCAGAGGTCTGCGCAGACAGCTGGGGCCAGGGTGCCTGGGATCTGGGGACTGGAGCATGAGCCTGCTTGGGGCCTGGGGACTGGAGTCTGGGGGTCCGGCTTCCTGGGGCCTCCTCAGCTGTCCAGGAGGCAGAGGGAGGGCTCTAAGTGGGCTAGAGGAGGTGGGTGGGGAGGAGGTTGAGGAAGCAAGTGTAGGTCTGGGGCCCTTGGGAGCTGAGCAGCCTGGAGCCGGCATATGAAGCCCAGATGATCTTGGCAAAGACAGGCTGTGTTGCTGGGGTGGTCGGGAGTGGGCAGCCCCTCCCCGACTTCCAAGGCCGGGCATCCCGGGGCCCATAGAGGTCGCTTTTGGAACAGATGTAGCTGCGGTACCCGTCCCCATCCCGAGGTGGGGGCTTGGCAGGCAGGGCACCCATCCCACTGCTGCGGGTCCCTGGTTCCCAACTGGCCAGATCTGTGGGCGGCAGGGAGGGGCCGGCGCCCCATCCCTCCCCTTTTCCTCTTGGGACTGTCTCCCTGTCTGCAGGGTCCATCTGACGGGGTGGGGGCCCTCTTCCGGGGGGCCTGGGAGAGGGATGGTGGCCATGAAGCCGGGACCATGGTGCAGAGGGCACCAGACACTCTCAGCTGACCCGACCCTGGCCAGACACTGTGGTTACGACTTGGCCCAGTGCGGCCTGAACTGTGAGTCAGGGATTCTGGATGGGTGGTGAACAGGGCAAGGGACACGCCCCCCAACCCAGCCCCACCGTCGCCCCTGCCCAGGCCAAGACCCCAGGACTGTGCCCCCAGATACTGCGCCCCAGGGTTGGGTTCTGCCCCCTGCCCCCTGCCACCAATCCATGGCAAAGGCACCGCTGGTGACACCCATGGCAGCACACGGAGTGGCCAGCAGAGGGCACCTAGGCCCCTCCGAGGGTGCAGCTACGGTGGACACTGGACGGGCCGTCAGGTGCCCCTCCCAGGCAGGGCGCTGAGTGTGGTCCGGTCCCTCTTCTCGGGAGCCTCCATCAGCCTGGGGCTGAGATCTCCAAGTCCAGTTTTGGCCTCACCCTCTGACTCATGCCCCTCCCTCAGGCTGCTCACAGTCTGGCGGAGCTGGCTCCACCCCCACCAATCCCACTAGGGTTGTGCCCAGCAAAGTGGGCTTGGGTGACAGGCTTTGGGCCTTCTGGATGCTGGGACCGGGAGGGCCACAGGAAGAGGAACCGGCAGGGTCCCCTCTGGGCTCAGAGGTTGAACAGCCTGGCTGATGGCCGGCCCCCTGCCTGGCAGTGCTCAGTAAAGGTGCCGTCTCCAGGGGCTCCAGGACCCACTCCTGCTCCCAGAGAATGAGACACACGGCTCCTGGAGACTTTACTAGTTTAATCGCTTAGCCTGGGTGCCTCGGCCATCTCTTAGCTCTAGGGTGAGACTCAAGTCCAGGCACCGGGACCCACCAGCACCCCAACACCATGCAGGGATCCTTGGCCTGAAACCTGGCCAGAGGAAGCTCCAGTCCTGGGCCTGTGAGGGTGAGTGCTGGGGGTGTCTGAGGCCGGCTCTGCGTCCCCTGCATTCTCACCCATGCAGGTGAAGCATGTGGCATTTCCCCGCCTACCCGCTAAGGCAGGCACGGCCGGCTGGAGCCCCTCCCAGGCCCCCCTCAGGGAGCAGAACCCTACGTGTGTGCCGGGCTCAGCCCTGCCAGCCCTAGCTCCAGCCCACCCTGGGGTGTGGTGGAGGTGGAAGTGGGTGGAGATGGGGGAGCATCAGAGGGGCCACGACCCCACAGGTGCACTGGGGAGGCCAGGGACAGAGGCCCCACCCCAGAGAGTTCTGTGGTCTTGGGAAGGTGGACAAGGGGCTGGCACCACCAGGCGGCAGGTTTGGCTGAGATTGGCCTTGGTGTGGGCCAGGCCTTGGGCACTGCTGGGCCCAAGGACGGGCCTTTTGCCTTCTGACAGGGGCAGGGACCCAGGCCAGCACCACACCCCTCCCTGTCCTTGGTACAAAATACATACACATATAAAAATAGTACTCCATGCACTGCGGGTGGGCTTCCCCTCTGGCAGGCCCCGCCCACCGCAGCCGGGTCTAGCTGTCCTCCCCTCGTCTCTGATTCATGGAATGAAACTTGTTCATGAGTTCTTCCAGCTCAGACCCGCTTTGCTGCTTCTAGGAAGGAGAAACGGGGGCAGCCTCAGCCCAGGGCCCCACAGGTCCCGGGGCTGCGACTCTAGGAGCCGGCGGGGGTGCAGGGGCAGGAGGGGAGGGGGCGCCGCAGCGCAGGCTGGCTCACCTCCTCCAGGAAGGCCTTCTGCACCGTGAGCTGGCTGTACACGCGGGCGCCCTCCTCCCCGCACACCTTCTTGAGCTCCTCCTTGTTGAGGGAGAAGAGCTGCGGCCCGGTCAGGATGCCCAGGTTCTCCACGATCCTAAGGCAGGCGGGCAGGTGGGCGTCAGGGCCGCACCGTGGGCGTGGCTGCCTGGATCCCCCCCAGCCGGTCCCGGACGGTTGCGCACCTGCGCGCACCTGCGGCCGCGCCCCCAGCCCCGCCCAGCCCCGCCCCGCCCCCGGCTCACCCCGCCCCGCCCCAGCCCCGCCCCCAGCCCCCGGCTCACCCAGCCCCGCCCCCGCCCCCGCCCGCGCCCCCGCTCACCGCGCGCTGAAGGCCTTGGCTTCCAGCCAGGCGCGGACCTCGTCGGGGCCCGACTCGTAGGTGAGCGGCTGGCTCACGGGCTGGCTGCGCTCCACGCGGAAGTGCCGCTGCGGCTGCGCCCTAATGTTGCTGATTTTCCGGATGAGTTCGTCGTTGACCTCGTCCATGTGCTGCATCAGCTCTGAGGGGGAGCGCGACTCAGGCCCCCGCAGCCCCGCCCAGGGACCCCCCTGCCCCCAGCCCCCGGCCCAGGGAACCCCCGCCCCTCGCCCAGGGACTCCCCCGCCCCCCGCCCAGGGACCCCCCCGCCCCCCGCCCCCCGCCCAGGGGCCCCCCGACCCCCGACCCCCGCCCAGGGACCCCCCTGCCCCCAGCCCCCGGCCCAGGGACCCCCCTGCCCCCGGCCCCCGGCCCAGGGAACCCCCGCCTCCCGCCCAGGGACCCCTCGACCCCCGCCCCCCGCCCAGGGACCCCCCCCGCTCCCCGCCCCCTCCCAGGGATCCCCCGCCCCGCCTCCCTCAGGTGGCCCCGGGCCCCGGACCGCCGCCTCGAAGCTGCAGCTCTCACCGTCTTTGTTCCCCGGGAAGCTTGGGGGCAGTTTGCGGGTCGGGCTGGCGGGGCCCCAGTACTTCTGGCTGGTCTGCGGGGCGGGGCGGGGGTATCAGGCTCCACGCCCCGCCCGCCTCCCGGCACCTGCCCGGAACCCCGCGTGGCATGCGCGCCAGCCCTTCCCTCCCACCGCGCGCCCCGGGGAGCCCGGCCCCCGCCCCAGCCTCTGCAGCGGGTGTGGACTTGCGCCGGCGCTGCCCCCGGAGGCTCGGAGGCTGCCCACCCCGGGACCCCCGGGCTCACCTGCTCGAAGGGGGCGCCGGCGTCCTCCGGCCTCGCCTCGCCCAGGATGTTGCAGGGCACGTACCCCGCCTGGCCGCTGCGGCTGCGCAGCTTCCACCACTGCCGCCCGTCCTCCAGCACCTGCGGGGCGCGCCGTCAGCTCCGACACCCACGGAGGCCACAGAGCGCCCGGGGGTCTCCCGGACCCCGGCCTCGCTCTGCCCCTCCCCTCCGCACCGCCTTTTCCACCCCCATCCTCGCTGGGCTGCTCCTCCTCCACCCTGCCTCAGGGGGTCTGGGAGTCCGTTTTTGAGACAGGGTCCCCCTCTGCCGCCCAGGCTGGAGTGCAGCGGCGCGGTCGCTGCTCACGGCAGCCTCGGTCTCCTGGGCTCAAGCGATCCTCCCACCTCAGCCTCCCGAGTAGCTGCGACCACAGGCGCACACCGCCACACCCAGCTACTTTCTGTATTTTTTGTAGAGATGGGGTTTCCAGGTGTTGCCCAGGCTGGTCTCGAACTCCTGTGCTAAAGGGATCCTCGGGCTTGGCCTCCCACAGTGCTGCGGTTACAGGCTGAGCTGCCTCACCAGGCTGTGGATGTGGCCGACTCCCCCCAGCCTGCTCCACTTTCTGTCCCCCAGTGGGTGGCCTGGATTCCAGCTGGCAGAGGCAGCCAGTGCACAGGGGCTCGGGGTGGTTGTGAACGACAGGCCCCCTCTGGGTCCACGTGGTACAGACGCTCCCCCAGCCTGACACAGGGGTCCCTGCACGCTTTTGGGGATCCCCAAGATGGGGGGACCCCTCCAGCAGGCTTTGGATCCTTATCAGAGCCCAGGGGTGGGGACCCAGCTGTGCCCCGTCCTGGCGTCACCCAGCCTGGCCCTAGACGGCTCCCCACCTCTCCGGGTAGCCCCTCCCTTGCGGCCCTGCCCTGTTTCCCCCTCGGGGACCCCTCGTCCGGCCCCTCACCTCTAGGACCTCATCCTTGAGCACCGACAGCTCGTTAGCATTTCGTGCTGTGAAGTCGTACAGGATCTTGACGTACTTGGCCATGGCTGGTGTTGGCTGGTAGCCCCTGTGAGGAAGAGGAGGGGCTGAGGCCAAGGCTGGGGGGGGGTCTCCTCTGAGACCTGGGCAGGGGCTGGGGGCAGCGGCTTCCCAAGTGCACAGCTGGCTGCCTCTTCTGCTCTGGAGGGCACTGTGGAGACAGGCTGCAGTGTCAGCCCAGAATGGAAACTGTGACAGCCCCAGAGCTTTGGGGCCCTGCGCAGAGGAGGGGCAGGCAGGAGGCGGGCGTGGCGCAGGGGCCTGTGGTACAGCAAGGCTGGTCCATCCCAGGCCACCCGGGGGTCTCCAGGCCAGCACTCCAGGGGAACCAGAGCCAGGGGCATTCCTGGGAAATGCCAGGGTCACAGTTTCCCCAGCTGGCCAGTGAGTGCCAGGATGTCTTTGGAGGCATGGCAGCTCTGAGTACTGGAAACAGCCCGCGTAGTCCAGCAGAGGACTGCTCTCAAGCTCCTCTCTGTGGGGTGGGACCTGCACCTCAAAGGTCCATGGGAGCTGGCTCTGGCTGGGGGGTCCTGACTTTGGCACAGAGCAGGCCTGTGGCTGTCATCGGGCCAGGCCGTCCAACCTGGTCAGTGCCCTGGTCATCAGGGCAGCCTGTGTCCAGGTGCTCAGAGAAATGAGGGGCTGCAGACTATCAGGACAGGGCCGGGGGCAGACCAGGAGCAGAGGTCAAAGGGTGGAAGTGTTCATTCGTTCGTTCCTCCTTCCCTCCTTCCTTCCTTCCCTCCTTCCTTCCTCCCTCCTTCCTTTTTTCTTCCTTCATTCCTCCTTCCTTCCTTTCCCTCCTTCCTCCTTTTCTTCCTCCTTTCCTCCTTTTTTTCTTCCTTCCTTCCTCCCTTTCTTCCTTCCTTCCTCCCTCCTTCCTCCCTCCTTCCTTCCTCCTTCCTTTTTCCTTCTTCCTTCCTTCCTTCCTCCTCCCTCCCTCCCTTCCTTCTTTTCTTTCTTGTTTTTGAGATGAGTCTTGCTCTGTCACGCAGGCTGGAGCACAGTAGCATGATCTCCGCTCACCGCAACCTCTGCCTCCTGGATTCAAGCTATTCTCCCGCCTCAGCCTCTCGAGTAACTGGGATTACAGGCACGCGCCACTATGCCGGGCTAATTTTTGTATTTTTAGTAGGGACGGGGTTTCACCATCTTGGCCAGGATGGTCTCAATCTCTTGACCTCAGCCTCCCAGAGTGCTGGGATGACAGGTGTGAGCCACCGCGCCCAGCCGGCTACAGATGTTTCTAAGTGTGGTCCTAGGCCCAGGGCCAGGGGAGCCAGGCTGACAGTGTGGGCAAGGGGAGGCCATGCTTGCTTAGAAGTTGGATTCCTGGCCCCCTTCCGCCTGAAACCAAATCCTGGAATGAGAACAGAGGGAGGAGGGGAGGCAAGGGAAGACGGAACTCCCCAGGGCCTGGGGGAGTTCTTAGTCTGCTGTGGAAACGGTCGGGGTCGGGGGGAGCGGGCTCTTGTGGCTGTACAAGAGGCTGGGCCTGGATCAGTCCCAACAGCCCCAACAGGGCGACAGTGTTTGGGAAACCACTCAAGTTCAGGGATTTAGTAAGTTTCTAACTTTGATTCTAAACATAAAGATGGATGCACCAAAGAGCTGATATTTTAGGGTAGAGAGTTTGTACTTGACTTTTGAACAAATGTTTCCTTTAATTAATTATTACACAGTTAAAATGAAAACCGCTTCAAATCTGGAAGAGTGGTTTTTACACCCACTTGAACAGTGCACTTGCCACCACCTGGTGGCAGCGTACCCACATGTTCTTAGTGCCTGTGGGTTTTGGAGGGTTTTACTTTCACGCTTCCTACTTAGGGGGCTCACCTGTGAGCCTGTGGGGAGCTGACTGCTGGCGGTGCATCCCCCGGGGCTGTGGCCTCTGAAGCGAGACTGTGCTTCTGGGAGTTTCGTATGGACTGTCGCCTCACTGGATTCACCTGTGGGGAAGATGGGCAGCCTGCGCTAGATGTGGGGCTGGGGCTGGGTAAGGAGGGCAGGGGCAGGCTGGGTGTCAGGCTGGGGAGGGGAGCTCTGGTGAGGGGTGGGTGTCAGGCTGGGGAGGGGAGCTCTGGTGAGGAGTCGGTGTCAGGCTGGGGAGGGGAGCTCTGGTGAGGAGTGGGTGTCGGGGTGGGGGGAAGCTCTGGTGAGGGTGGGTGTTGGGGCAAGGGGGAAGCTCTGGTGAGGGGTGGGTGTCAGGCTGGGGGGGATCTCTGGTGAGGTTGGGTGTTAGGGTGGGGGGGAAGCTCTGGTGAGGGGGGTGTTGGGGTGGGGGCGGAGCTCTGGTGAGGGCTGGGTGCCTGGACTGGGGGGGAACTCTTGTGAGGGGTGGGTGTCGGGCTCGGGGATGAACTCTGGCGAGGGGTGGGTGTTGGGCTGGGGGGATGGGGCTGCTGGTGCTCTCACCTCCTCCACAGGGGCAGGTACCAGCCCCTCTACCTCCCAGGGAGCCTCCTGCAGCACATCCACGGGGGTCTCCCAGCCGCTGTGGAACTTGGGCACATACAGAGGCACCTGCGGCTCCCGTGGCCACTCGGAGCTGGGGTGAGAGGTCCTGAGATCAGCCCCGCCCCTCCAGAACTGGCCCACCCAGGACCCCCACGCTGGCACCCAGGGCAGCCCTGGCTTGGCTCCGCGTGGCCTTACCGGGGCCGTGTCCAGGTCTCTCCCAGCGACTCCCACAGCGACATCTCCTTGGGGACCAGGTGGCCGCGCAGGAAGCCCACGGCATCTCGGGAGAGCAGTGGGCAGGAGACGGATCGTGCGATGTCAGGGCCACCACAGGTGTTGACGATCTGGGACAGCAAAAGGGTCAGAATCAGAGGGGACAGCAGCCCAGAGACCCCCACAGCCCACAGACCCCCCCAAAGCCCACAGACCCCCCCACAGCCCACAGACCCCCCAAAGCCCACAGACCCCCCCACAGCCCACAGACCCCCCAACAGCCCACAGACCCCCGGAGACCACAGACCCCCACAGCCCACAGACCCCACGGCTCACAGACCCCCCCCACAGCCCACAGACCCCCACAGCCCACAGACCCCACGGCTCACAGACCCCCCCACAGCCCACAGACCCCCACAGCCCACAGACCCCACAGCTCACAGACCCCCCCCACAGCCCACAGACCCCCGGAGATCACAGACCCCCACAGCCCACAGACCCCCCACAGCCCACGGACCCCCCCACAGCCCACAGACCCCCGAGACCACAGAGCTCCGCCCAGCCTCCTGTAGCCCACAGACCCCTGCCCAGTCACCCGCAGCTCCACAAGCTGGTCCTCAAGAAGGGACTTTGGACCCCAGGCACTGTGGCCACACAGCGTGAGCCCGGCTGCTGCCCTAACCCCGAGCCGAGCCGGGAGACACTCCAGAGGCCTCTGCCCCCACAACGCTCCGCCTCCACCCCCCCAGAACCCACCCCGCCCCGGTCGCCCCAGCCCCAGGCACCAGGTCCAGAGGTCCGAAGAGGAAGTGCACCAGCTCGGCGGCGCTGGGGTTCTGAATGTGCTTCTGCAGCTTTGCCTGTGGGCAGGGAGGAGTGAGCAGGGCGGGGTCGGGCCAGCCTCCCTCATGGGCAGGGAGGAGTGAGCGGGGCGGGGCCGGGCCACCCTCCCTCGGCACAGGCGGCGGGCAGGGCTGCGACCACCGACTCACCAGCAGGTTGATCGCCAGCTTGGTTTTCTGGAAGCAGTCGACAAACTCGCCCTCAGAGGGGGGCCGGGCCCGCAGTGTGAGGACACCCTCTGGCATGGGAGGCGCCGTGTGAGCCGCCCCGGTCTCCCCAGCCCCTGCGCCTTCGGTCCCATGAAGCCCACCGTGCAGGCCGGAGCTTCCCCCAGGTCCCTGAGCGTCCCCCCACGACGTCCCCGTCCCCGTCCCCGTCCCCGCACCTGCTGGTCCCTTCTTGCCCTTCTTCTTCCCCTTCTTCCGCTGGTTCAGCTGCTTGAAAGCCTCTGCCGCCTTCTGCAGCCGGGCCACGAACCACTCGATGTCATCCAGGGCGCAGTTGAGGATTTGCTGGGGTCGGAGGGGTCAGGGGTCAGCCTCTGACACTGCCACCAACCCGTCCTGCGGCAGGGACAGCCCCACAGGTGACCACACCTGGGGAGGGGCAGCCACCGGCTGAGGACCGGCCGGAGGGGTAGCAAGGACCAGTGTCCACTGCCGGGGAGGGGGCCGGGAGGGAAGGGGAGGGGCCGCCTGCCAGGCCCGGGCACCCACCGTCTCCTTCTCTATCTTCTGAGCCAGCACGGCCCTCGGCTCTTCCTCCTGCGACTCCTGACGGCGGAAGCCTGCCAGGGGACACGGGGCTGCTGACCGAGCCCGGCACAGCCAGCCCCTGGAGCCCCCGCCAGCGTCCCCACCTACCTGGCTCGCTGAGTGGCACCTGTGAGCCCACGCGGTTCTTGGCCTGTGGGGAGTCCCCACCCGGGTGCTGGAAGGGGATGGGCGCCGGGCCCTGGGGAGGGGGCAGGATGGACTGCCGCTGCCGGATCTTCTCCTGGTGTCCCCTGGGGGGCGAGGGGGCCCTGCTCAGCCCCACCGGGGCCACACCTGGCCGTCCCTCCCTGCCTGGCCCCTTCCCCACCTGCCCCCTCGACCCCGCTCCGCCCGCAGCCTACTTCAGGGTCTGCGGCCGCATCTTCTTGCCCAGGCGGCAGTCGGCCAGCGCGCTCTCGATGTCCTCATGCACCAGCTCTGCCTGGGAAAGCGGGCGTCAGGCGGCGGGCACGGCTGTGTGGAGACCCCCGTCCCCCCGCGGCGCCGCCTCACCTCCACCTCGTCGCAGTGGAAGAAGTGGATGTCGGGCTTGCTCTGCTCCGAGTCCTGGCACACCAGCAGCAGCACGGACGGGTAGCGCAGCTGGTTCAGCACCGTCTGGCTGCGCTGCACCGTGGGCAGCGGGAAGTTCTCCAGCTCCTCCTGCGGGACGCGCCAGCTGCAGGGGACTCACCCGGGGCCTGGGCACCCTCCAGACCCCAGCAGGAAGTGCCTGGAGCACAGGCCCTGGGACACAACCAGAGGGAGGGCAAGGCCCTGCACGCCCCAGACCCCGAGGGTGCGCGGCTTCCGAGCTCCGCTGCGCTCTCAGCTCCATGCGGCCCTCCCTGCCCACCCTGGTCCCAGCCTCTTCCAGGGACCAGATGATCGGAAATGGCTGCCCCTGCAGAGAGGCCCAGACACTGGGCGGCAGCCACTGCCTCTACCCACGGCTACCTCCACCTCCCCCCCCCGCCTCCACCCACCGCTGCCTCCACCCACCGCTGCCTCCACTCACTGCTGCCTCCACTGAGTCTCCACCTCCCGCTGCCTCCACCCACGGCTGCCTCCACCTACCGCTGCCTCCACCCACTGCTGCCTCCACTGAGTCTCCACCTCCCGCTGCCTCCACCCACGGCTGCCTCCACCCACCACTGCCTCCACCCACCACTGCCTCCACCCACCGCTGCCTCCACTGAGTCTCCACCTCCCACTGCCTCCACCCACCGCTGCCTCCACTCACTGCTGCCTCCACTGAGTCTCCACCCCCCACTGCCTCCACCCACCGAGTCTCCACCCACTGAGTCTCTACCCACCGCTGCCTCCACCCACGGCTGCCTCCACCCCAGGCTGCTTCCACCCACAGTGCTCCCTGCCCTGAGGGCTGGGCCCCACCTGAGACTCGATGTCCAGCAGCCTCAGGGACTCGCCGTCCACCCGCAGCAGCATCTCCTGTGTCCAGATCTTCTCCTTGGAGCTCAGCTGCACCAGCTTCCGGATGGCGTCGTCCACAGACGTGATGGCTTCGCTCTTGTCCATGATGAATGTGGCCAGGTGCTGCGGGTGGGCAGGTGGTCACCTCAGGGCAGAGCCCTCCTTGAGCTGAGAGCCCAGTGCCCAGGGGCCACAGCCAACCCTGGGTTGGGCAGTAGGAGGGGGACCCAGCCCCGCTTTTGGTGGGGGGAGTCTCTATTCAGCCATGAAATCTGTAGAGAGCACAGTTCTGTCCAGACAATACCCTCAAAAGAATTCCCTCCCTGCTGACCTCACCCGGCCACCTCCTGGCGCAGGCTCAGCACCCACCCACTGCACCTGCTTCACCGGCCTCCCCAGCACTCTCCCTCCTCAGACGTCCCCTCCCTGGCCACCTGGCTACAATGCCGGCCGTCACCCCATCCCCGACCCTGCCCCTGAATTGAAGCCAGCGTCTCCCCTGCCGTGAGGCCGGCATGCTCGCCACTCCAGGGCAGGGATCCGGCGGCCACTTGCTGAGCTGTGTCCCAGGTCCAGGGCAGAGTCTGGTGCACAGCAGACCCTCGACAAGTGCGTGCCGGATGCGTCCATACCTGAGGGTCTGCGGCCAGCCCGGCCCCACCCTGCGCCCTCCACCTCACCTTTTTCCAGGCCTGGCTCAGGCCCCTCCTGCAGCCAAGCTCCCTGTTCGCTGAGTAAAACCCTCCCACAAAGCACTGACCATTCGGTACACAACGCTGGCACAACTAGATAACTGACGTGAACTGTGGGACGGCCAAAGTCAACCGTAAAACCAAACCACGCCGGGCGCGGTGGCTCACGCTTGTAATCCCAGCACTTTGGGGGGCCAAGGCAGGTGGATCACGAGGTCAAGAGATAGAGACCATCCTGGTCAACATGGTGAAACCCCATCTCTACTAAAAATACAAAAAATCAGCTGGGTGTGGTGGCGCATGCCTGTAATCCCAGCTACTCAGGAGGCTGAGGCGGGAGAATTGCCTGAACCCAGGAGGCAGAGGTTGTGGTGAGCCGAGATCGCACCATTGCACTCCAGCCTGGGTAACAAGAGCGAAACTCCGTCTCAAAAAAAAAAAAAAAATGCAAAACAAAAGCTCACGTGGCTCATGTCTGTCATCCTGGCCTTTGGGAGGCCCATGTGGGCAGATCACCTAAGGTCAGAAGTTCAACATTGTGAAACCCCGTCTCTACTAAAAATGCAAAAATTAACCAGTCATGGTGGCAGATGCCTGTAATCCCAGCTACTCGGGAGGCTGAGGCAAGATAATTGCTTGAACAGTTCGGAGGTTTTGGAGAGCCGAGATCACACCACTGCACTCCAGCCTGGGTGACAGAGCGAGAGACTCTGTCTCAAAAAAAAAAAGCTTGTGAAGAAAAGACCAGATGATGGGCCGGGCACGGTGGCTCATGCCTGTAATCCCAGCACTTTGGGAGGCCGAGGCAGGTGGATCATGAGGTCAGGAGTTTGAGACCAGCCTGGCCAACACAGTGAAACCTCACCTCTATTAAAAATACAAAAAATTTGCCAGGTGTGGTTGCGTACGCCTGTGGTCCCAGCTACTCAGGAGGCTGAGGTAGGAGAATCGCTTGGACCTGGGAGGCAGAAGTTGCAGTGAGCCGAGATCGCACCACTGCACTCCAGCCTGGGCGACAGAGCGAGACTTCATCTCAAAAAATAAACAAAATACAAAAAAAACAGATGTTGGCTGGGCACAGCGACTCACCTGGTGTTCTCCCAGCACTTTGGGAGGCTGAGGCAGGTGAATTCCTTGAACAAGAGTTTGAGACCAGCCTGGGCAACATAGTGAGACCTTGTCTCTACAAAAAATGGAATAATTACCCAGCTGTGGTGGTGCAGCACCTGCGGTCCCAGCTACTCAGGAGGCCGAGGTGGGAGGATTGCTTGAGCCTGGGAGACGGGGGTTGCAGTGAGCTGAGATCTTGCTCCAGCCTGGGTGACAGAGCAAGACTCTGTCTCAAAAAAAAAAAAAAAAAGAAAAAACTGGATGATTTCTGATCGCCTCAGAAAGGGCCTCTCAACAGGGTGCTTTCCTAAGTGAGAAGGAAAATCCAGTTGCTCAAAAGAAAAGACCAGTAAATTTGACCTAATTTTTTTTGGGGGGGACAGTGTCCTGCTCTTGTTGCCCAGGCTAGAGTGCAGTGGCATGATCTCAGCTCACTGCAACCTCTGCCTCCCAGGGTCAAGCCATTCTCCTGCCTTGGCCTCCCGAGTAGCTGGGATTACAGGTGTCTGTCGCCACACCCAGGCAGTTTTTGTATCTTTAGTAGAGATGGGTTTCACCATGTTGGCCAGGCTGTTCTTGGACTCCTGACTTCAGGTGATCCGCCCACCTCGGCTTCCCAAAGTGCTGGGATTACAGGCATGAGCCACTGCGCCCAGCCGACTTAATTTTTAAAAAGTTTCTGCCCGGAAAAAAAAGTACCATATGCAAAGGGGGAAATAAACCCACACAACAAAATTTAAAAATGGGAAATACACAGGTAATAGATACCAATTTTCTTACTATAGAAAAAGATCAATGCATGCATTAAAATGATAGTTCTTGGCCGGCTGTGGTGGCTCACACCTGTAATCCCAGCACTTTGGGAGGCCGAGGCAGGCTGATCACCTGAGGTTGGGAGATTGAGACCAGCCTGACCAATGTGGAGAAACCCCATCTCTACTAAAAATGTAAAATTAGCCAGGCATGGGCCGGGTGCGGTGGCTCACACCTGTAATCCCAGCACTTTGGGAGGCCGAGGCAGGCTGATCACCTGAGGTTGGGAGATTGAGACCAGCCTGACCAATGTGGAGAAACCCCATCTTAAAAAAATATATATTACCCAGGCATGGTGGCTCTTGCCTGTAGTCCCAGCTACTTGGGAGGCTGAGGCAGGAGAATGAGTCCAAGCCTGAGGGCAAAGGCTGCAGTGAGCCGAGATCGCACCACTGCACTCCAGCCTGGGCGACAGAGCGAGACTCTGTTCAAAAAAAAAAGCTAAATCATCTGAGCTTTCACTGTTAGCAGATAGAAAAATGAATCAAGGCCAGGCGTGGTGGCTCATGCCTGTAATCCCAGCACTTTGGGAGGCAGAGGTGGGTGGATCACGAGGTCAAGAGATTGAGACCATCCTGGTCAACATGGTGAAACCCCGTCTCTACTAAAAATACAAAAATTAGCTGGGCATGGTGGCGCGTGCCTGTAATCCCAGCTACTCGGGAGGCTGAGGCAGGAGAATTGCCTGAACCCAGGAGGCGGAGGTTGCGGTGAGCTGAGATCGCGCCATTGCACTCCAGCCTGGGTAACAAGAGCGAAACTCCGTCTCAAAAAAAAAAAAAAAGATAAAATGGACCCTGGCCCTAAACGCAGAAGCCGACACTGTGAAGCATCCAAGAGAAAACACCGGAACTTCCACACTGAATTCCTAATTTGCAAAAAATAAAAGAAAACACAGAAGAAATCTCCACAAATTTGGTCAAGGAACGACTTTTCTTTTTTTTTTTTTTAGAGACGGGGTCTCACTACGTTGCCCAGGCTGGAGTGCAGTGGCTGTTCACAGGCACGATCCCACTACTGATCAGCGCTGGAGTTTTGACCTGCTCCGTCTCTGACCCGGGCCGGTTCACCCCTCCTAAGGCAACCTGATGGTCCCTCGCTCCCGGGAGGTCACCATATTGATGCTGAACTTAGTGTGGACACCTGACCGGCATAGCACACTACAGCCCAGAACTCCTGGGCTCAAGGGATCCTCCAGCTCAGCCTCCCGAGTAGCTGGGACTACAGGCTCGCTCCACTGCGCCCGGTGGAACGACTTCTTAGGAGACCAATAACCCTAAACTGTAAAAGAAAAACACATACGGATGGACTTCATCAAAACTACTTTCCACTTCTCAAAAGACAGTGATGGAGGCCTGTCATCCCAGCACTCTGGAAGGCCGGGGCTCGCGGATCACTTGAGGTCAGGAGTTCGAGACCATGCCTGGCAACATGGTGAAACCCCATCTCTACTAAGATACAAAAACTCGCCGGGCGCAGTGGCTCGTGCCTGTAATCCCAGCTACTCGGGAGGCTGAGGCAGAATTGCTCGAACAGTCGGAGGTTTCGGTGAGCCGAGATCACACCACTGCACTCCAGCCTGGGTGACAGAGCGAGACTCTGTCTCAAACACACACACACACACACACACACACACACACACACACATGACTGTGGTGATGAAGGACAGATAGTGTTTCCAGAGGTTGCGCTGGGGCCACCGAGGTGGGGGAGTCACAGTTTTGGAGCGGTGGGGCTGGTGGGCTGACTGTGGTGGTAACAGAACCCCACCCACATACGTGTCGGTTTTACTGCGTGATGATTTAGAAAAAAGCAAACCACGGACCCAGGCTCAGGTGCCCTCCCCGGGCCCACTGTCAGGGCGGGTCTGATCTGCCCCCACTTGGCTGGAGAGACTTCCCACCACACTCTCATCCTCTCTCTGGGCCCCAGTGTCCTCATGCAGAGGGGCAGGAAAACCCCGCCCACCACCCACTCCCCACTCTGCTGCCCTCAGGCAGGCAGGAAAGGCTCCTGCTGGCAGGGGGCTGGGCCAGGCTTGCAGGGCCAAAGTCCAGGAGCCAGGCCGGGAGGCTCCAGGCTCCTCCCCAGGAGGGCAAAGTCCCTGAGAAAGGCGGTGGAGCTGCCCAGGAAGACTGGGCCCCTGCTCCGCGCCTTCACCCAAAACAGCCTGATTCAAAAGCTCAGGGACTCGTGATGGCCCTTTGAACCCATTATACAGATAAGGAAACTGAGGTTCGAAGAACAGTGACCTCCCTCACCTCTGCAGGTGTGGAGGACAGAAAGGGGAACCAGGGAACACTCGGGCCACAGCCAGGGCTGCTTGCAGCAGAGAGGCCTGGCCCTGCGGGAGGTGCTGGCTCCTTCCTCCCCGTCCTCTCTCCCTTTCCTAGTCCTGTGGGCTTGGACCACAGCCAGGAGCCCAGCGAGCACCCAGGCGCAGGGGGGGCTTTTTTTTTTTTTTTTGAGATGGAGACTTGTCCTGCCCCCAGGCTGGAGGGCATTGGTGCGATCTTGGCTTACTGCAACCCCCACCTCCCCGGTTCTAGTAATTCTCCAGCCTCAGCCTCGCGAGTAGCTGGGATTGCAGGTGTCGGCCACACCTGGCTAATTTCTGTATTTTCAGTAGAGATGGGATTTCACCATGTTGGTCAGGCTGGTCTCAAACTCCTGACCTCAGCTGATCCACCTGCCTCAGCCTCCCAAAGCGCTGGGATTACAGGTGTCAGCCACTGCGCTCAGCCCCGTTTCTTTTCTTTTTTTGAGATGGACTCTGGCTCTGTCGCCCAGGCAGGAGTGCACTGGCATGATCTCGGCTCACTGCAACTTCTGCCTCCTGGGTTCAGGCGATTCTCCTGCCTCAGCCTCTCGAGTGGCTGGGATTACAGGCATGTGCCACGATGCCTGGCTAATTTCGTATTTTCAGTAGAGACGGGGTTTTGCCCTGTTGGCCAGGCTGGTCTCAAACTCCTGACCTCAGCTGATCACCTATCTCAGCCTCCCAATGTGCTGGGATTACAGGTGTGAGCCACCGTGCCTGGCCTAAGACTTTGTTGCCCAGGCTGCTGGAGGGCCATGGTGGAATTCTAGGTCGAAGTCTTGGGCTCAAGCGATCCTCCTGCCTCAGCCTCCCAAGTAGCTGGACTACAAACTAAGGCTACCGGGTCTGGCTAGGAGTGGGAGGATCGCTTGAGCCCGGGAGTTCGAGACCAGCCTGGGCAACACGGAGACTCCCATCTCTACAAAAAATGAAGTAATTAGACAGACACGATGTGCCTGCCTGTAGGGCCACTACTGAGGAGGCTGAGTTGAGGGGATCACGGGAGCCTGGGGGGAGGGGGCTGTAGTGAGCCAAGATCTCGCCCCTGCTCTCCAGCCTGGGCACCTGGGTGACAGAGCGAGACCCTGTCTCAAAACAAACAAGCAAGAAACAAAGAAAAGAAAACGACCCCCGAAAAGAGCATGTTTCCTGGGTCCTAAGTGTGACTGAAACTAATCTAGGAGAAAAGCAAAGCCGTCGGGGATGGCGGCTTGTCCGGGCTCGCAGGCAGCTCGGTCTGAGGCCTGAGCACCCGCCGGCCCTCCCTGCAGCCTCCATCAAGGGCGTCTTTGTTCTATCTGCCCCTCAGGATCCAGTTCCTTGTTTTGGAGCCAGGATGATAATTTCCTCCATGGGCTCTTCCCATCCAGGACTGCCTAAAACCCGCAGTGTTCCCTCTGCACACCCTGCGCTACCTCACCCCCCAGGGCGAGGTCCGTGTCCGCTGGCTCTGGCCTCCTCCAGCCCCTGTGGGTGTCAGAACCTGGGTGACCACTCTCCCTGGAGCATGAGGACAGCGAGGTCCTGGGGGTGCCCTGTGGGGGTGGGGCCTCACCTGGACGTGGTACTGGGAGGTCTCGTGCATGATGACGCTGGAGTTGGAATACTTCTTCCTCTGCTCTGAACGGGGAGATGCCAGTCACTCACCCCACAGGCGGGACCCACAGCCTCCCTGTCCAGCTGGGACTGGACCCCCAGGCAGGGCCACAAGGGAAGGTGGAGTCAGGCTGAGGGGGGCTGCTCCGTGGGAGGATGTGGGTGTGAAAGCAGGACCTGCAGGAAGGCCCCTCCGTCCCTCCAGGGAAGCTCCCTTGGAGAAGGATGTGGCTCACGGGCTTGCTCAGAGTGGGGACCCGGAGCCTGTTCCCTGGGGGGTTCCTGTGCCGGAGGGTGAGGGGATAGGAGGGGCCCTGGCCAGGCTTCTTCCCAACCTGAGAGCTGCCAGCTTCACCCCCTGCCCTCCCAGGGCTTCTTGCTTTCCAGACTGGGCACCGTGTCCAAAGACACAAATGGAGGGGTGCATCTAGCTAGGGAGAGGGTGGGGTCAGGCCTAGGGAAGGGCGGGGGGGGGGAAGTGGGCTCGCCAGGCCCCCCTCCTGGGGCAGACACCTGGCGGCTCATCCTGCCTGGACCCCCCTTCGATCAGGTTGCAGCAAGGAGTGCAGGGGAATCAATATTGATGCTCCCTGAATTATTAGTAAAGGCCTCTCCCCTTACGGGGTGGGGGAGGGGATCCAGTGGCCTGGAGCTTTCCGAAGGTTGATTAGGGTCTAGAGGCCGCCCTGGGTCCCCAGGGATCCCCTGTGCTGGGCCTGGCACAGCCGTGGGGCAGGCTGGAGGCAGTGCCCATTTCTCCCCTGTGACATCCAGCCCCTGCTCAACCCTCACTCACCAAACAGGTCCTTGGGGCTCATCTTGGCCATACCGTCAGACCGGCCCAGGCTGCCGCTGCAGGGGAGGGGCTGGTGAGGGCAGGGCCCAACCGCACCCCTCCCTGGGGACCGCTGGGGGCAGGGTATTCGGGATGGGCGAGGGGCTCACTTGGTGGCACCCGGGCAGCAGCCCACGGACCCAGACTGGCTCATGGTGTCCTGGGCAGCAGCCAGCAGGGAAAGGGCAGCCCTCAGTGTGGCCCGAGTCTGAGGCCGGTGCCTGGCCCACACCTGGGTGGACAGAGGGGCTCTGTTGACTCTTCTTCCAGGCCTGGCTGGTGCCCTCCACACTCTCCTTTCCTGGGCCAGAGCCCCGACTGGCCTGGGCTGGTCAGGGTTTCCTCAGGGGGCAGAGCCCCTGCCCCAAGTCCCAGCTGGCACTCGTTAAGCCTCGTAGTGCCCAGACCTTGGACTCTTCACAGGGACCCCCAGAGCTTACCTGGGAGGCTCTGACGAGGGCCCTGTGGGGAAGGTGCCTTCTGAGCAGGGCAGCATCGAGTTCAAGGCCCTGGTGGGGGGCAGTGGGGGTGTGTGGGGAAGTGGGGGCGGGTAGGGGAGGGGCACGGTGGGGAGGTGGGGGAGGGCAGGAGGGAGCTGCCGGATGGCCGGAGAGATGAGGCTGGAGCCCGGGGGTGGGCGTGAAGTCCAGTGGGAGCTGGCTCTGGCTGCCCCTCCTGCCCCACCCAGGCCTGCACCCCAGAGGGCCTCTGGACACCCATGCATGCCACCTCTGTCCAGGCCCCAGCAAAGAGGCCAGCCCTTGGCTCCTTCCTGGGCCTGGGAGGCGTGGCAGGGAGGAGGCTGTGGGGACAGGGAAGCCTGGGGTCCCAGGGGTGCGGTGTCTCCTCACCCAGAGGAGGGAGGTGGTCAAGCAGCCGGCGCAGGACCCTTGGCAGCAGGGCCTGGCCCAGGGGAGGGACTGGAGGGCTGGTGTGGGTGGGGCTGAGACTGGGAGTCCCATCCAGCTGCCCCACCACACAGCATTCCCTGCCCCTCCAACGAGGGAGGGTGGTTATGGGGTGGTCAGCTGGTGCCTCTGGCCTCCCCAGGGGCAGAATCCCTAGAGCCTGCCTCTGGGCTCCCAGCCCTGACCTCTTCCCCCGACCCATTTTGGGGAAACTAAGGCCCAGCTGCCAGGTGGGTCTAATTTGGGCTGGACCCTGGGGCCTTCCCTGGGAGATCGGCACAGCCTGATGGGCCTGAGCCAGGCTGACTTGTCCCAAGGGGACTGCGACCTGGGTGGACCTGGCTGTCCTCTGGCTCTGTGGCCAGCTCCCCACGGGTCCACGCCATCCACTTCCTGCCAGAGCTGGCGGGGCCTCGCGCTGTGGCTTCAGACTCTGGGTCTGCCAGGGTGCGGGCCACCGGCCAGTGTTGCTGGTATGGAGGGTCACAGGAGTGGCTTGGAGCACCCAGGACTTTCTGGTTTGACCAGGTCTGGCCTAGAGGGCAGGCTCCTGCGAGGTCTGGGGGGCCCGGGGGCACTGCCACAGCCACGACGGGCTGGGCTCGCCAAGAGGGCTTGGCCACTTCCTCGGCCCACCTATGCGTGGAGAATGTCTGGAATGTTCATGGGCTCAGCGGCGGGCCTGAGTGTTTGTTTAATGGGATTCCTGCTGGGCTCCACCAAGGGTGCCAGGCACGTGTGTCCAGGCACAGACAGGGCAGGACACCCACACACCCTCGCAGACTCAGGCCTGCGGGCAACAAACAGGAAGGCAGGGCCGTGACACGCGACCCCCCGGGGAAGGCCAGGCTGGGAACCTGCTGGCCAGCGGCTGTCTGCGAGTGTGGAGGACCTCGGACCTGGGCAGGGCCAGGCGGCAGCAGGGTGGGCCAGGTGTGGTGTCCCGTGGAGCCCCGCCCCGCTCACTAGGGGTGGGGACGAGCCCGGGAGGCCCGGCCTGTACTTCAGCTTTCCTGCAGTCATTCTCCTGCTGCGAAGCGGGCAGAGCAGGGTGCCCGTCGGTAGGGCAGTGGAGGAGAGGAGGCCCTGGCAAGGACAGGAGGGTGGAGGGACGGGCTCCAAGTTCAAACTCCAGCTCCACATGCTGAGTGACCTTGGAGAGGGGTCAGCTGAGTCACAGGGGCTCCAGGCTGCCTCCAGGGCACGGGGTGGACCTGGCTGTCCTCTGGCTCTGCGGCCAGCTCGCCAAGGGTCCACGCCATCCGCTTCCTGCCAGAGCCGGCGGGGCCTCGCCCTGTGGCTTCAGAGTTTGGGTCTGCCAGGGTGGGGGCCACCGGCCAGTGTTGCTGGTATGGAGGGTCACGGGAGTGGCGTGGAGCACGCAGGACTTTCTGGTTTGACGGGGTGGGACCCTGGAATGGGGTGCCCCTTATGCCCTGGCTATGACCTGGTTTGGAAGCTGTGGTTTGAGGGAGGAAGGGATAAGCTGGGAAGCTGAGGGTGGAGAGGGAGACGGAGGCAGTTGGAGAAGGCCCGGTGGGAGAGCCCTGCCAAGGCCTGGGTACTAAGCAGGCCCCAGAGAGGCTGGGCACAGGGTGGGACCCAGGAGGAGCTGGGAGGGGAGGGGCCACCACCAGCTGGGCCTGCCTCCCAGCACAGCCGACCAGGGAGAGGCTGGGCACGGGGTGGGTGGGGACGAAGGTCCAAGTATGTGTGGGCCTGCCTGCCCGTCCCCTGCCACCAGGAAGACCCCACACCAAGGGGCAACACCAGGCAGCTGGGCCCAGGAACCGGGAACCTGGGATGGCGGAAGACTGCAGGCCCACAGGCTCCTGCCAGCACCCCCTCCTACCTCACCCAGCAGGGCCCCTGCAGCTGCCCTCCCAGCCTCCCCCCCATCCCTGAAACTCCCACCCGGACCCTGACCTGCTTCCCTGGCCTCTGGCTTCCTTCTGGCCGCGACACCCGGGAAGCGCGTCCTGGCTCCCGCCCAGCGGAACGGGCTTTTGGGACTCACCTCCAGGGTCAGGCTCTCGGGAGGGCCCTGCCGCCCGGAAGGGGGAGAAGCCTCGCTACCACCTGCACCCTCTGGAGGCAGGGATTGCCCCCACCAAGCCCCAGAGCTGGGAGGGGGCAGGACGGCGGGTGAGTCACCCACGGCTGGCTTAAAAATACCCTCGCTCAGGGCTGCCGCCCAGGACCGATGGGCCAGGCCGGGCTGCAGCAGGACCCGCCAGAGCCGCGAGTCCAGGGGAGGCAGGGCCCGGCCAGGCCCCCAGCCCCCTGCCCCTCGCCCCGGCCCGGCCGACCTCCTAGTGCCCCAGGCCCTCGGACACCGCGCCTGGCCTGGTGTCCTGAACCAGAAGCCCCACGACCCGTAGCCCCGGGGTAAACTGAGGTCCGGGCGGGCGTGCTCCCCCGCGTCCGCTGCGCTCACCTGCTCCGGCCTGTCCCCTCGGCTCTGGCCCGGGCGTCCGTCTGTTCGCACCTCGGCCGCGGTGCCTGGTCTCCCGCGGGCGGGTGGGACACTCGGCAGGGCCGGGCCGGGGCGGGGCCGGGAGAGGAGGAACCTGAGCGACAGGTTGTGGAGTCACCCGAGAGCGGGGCGGGCTCGCGGGGGAGGAGGGCGTGGGGTGGAGGCGCCCCCGCTGCCTCCGACCCAGCTCCGCCCAGCCCGTGTCCCCCAGGGCTCCAGACCCAGCCCAACTCGTCCTCCCCAAAACCCTCCTGGGGGCCCCTCCGCGGGCCTGGCCTCTAGAGTTCCCGCCTGGGGACAGGCGGGAGGGCGCAGGGCGGTCTCTTTGGGATGAGGAGGGCGAGGCCTGGGGCTCTTCCTTGGGCAAGGCCCAGCTACACCCCAGCAGGCGGGGGTGGGGAGAGGGGACTGGGGAGACACTGCCCATGGGCCTTGGGGGGCAGCGCCAGCACGATGCCTGGGAGGGTTCCCGCCCTGGGGAGGTCAGAGCCTCAGCCCAGCCACCTGCGCCCCTCAGGTGCCCCAGGCATGGGGCAGAGTCGCTTCATCCCCTGTGGGCACCTCAGGCCTTGGGAAGCTGGTGCAGAGGCTTCAGTGAGTGGGTGGGCCAGGCAGGACCCAGGCCTGGAGGCTGGAGCTCCCAGGGTGAGATTGAGCCTCCCTCCCACTTCTGCCCAGCCTGGGCACTGAGGGACAGGGGTGTTGGGGGAGACGGGGACACCTGTGGCCCTCTGAGGATGCCTCTCTCCTTGCATGGCCCCCTCATCAGGCCCAGGCCCCACCCTCCACCTGCAGCAGGGGGACTGTCTGGTTCTGTCCTCATTCACCTGGTTCCCAGGATGGCCCTTCCACCTCAGCTGCTCTGACTGCTCAGAACCGGGCCAGGGTGCAGTGGACACAGCGGGTAACCCGCTGCCACAGCAGTGAACTGGGCAAGGAGGAGCTGAAAGGCACAGGGCACCCCAGGCCCATGAAGGGACCTGAAGCTCTGGCTGCTGGTCCTGGGCAGGGGAGGGAACGAGTGTGGCCAAGAGTCTGGGTCCTTGGGCCGTGGTCCCAGAGGGGCAGAGCTCGTGTGTTTATCCTGGGCTGGACAGAGCACTTCCTGGGGAGGGGCCACAGGTGAGCTCTGTGGAGGGGTGGCAGGAAGTGGCCCTCCCCCTTGGGGCCCAGTGCCGGCCCATGAGCCCCAGCAAGGCCGGGCTTCCTGGTTTATGGCCTTTGAAGTTGGATTTCCTAGAACCGAGTACAATCCTGCTCCACGTGTGACCCTGCCTGACCCAGAACACAGGGTGCAAGCACCCAACCCACTGTGCCCTCACCCTCCCTGAAGGCAGAGTTGGGAGTGGACAAGAGGACACGGCCCAGGCGTGTTCTCTCCACCCATGACTGTGAGTGCCGGCCTGTCCTCAAGGGGGTCCCTCCACCCACACACGGCGTCTATACCGTGACGGTGAGTGCCGGCCGGTCCTCAAGGGGGTCCCTCCACCCACACACGGCGTCTATACCGTGACTGTGAGTGCCGGCCTGTCCTCAAGGGGGTCCCTCCACCCACACACGGCGCCTATACCGTGACTGCACGTGCCGGCCTGTCCTCAAGGGGGTCCCTCCACCCACACACGGCGTCTATACCGTGACGGTGAGTGCCGGCCTGTCCTCAAGGGGGTCCCTCCACCCACACACGGGGTCTATACCGTGACGGTGAGTGCCGGCCTGTCCTCAAGGGGGTCCCTCCACCCACACACGGCGCCTATACCGTGACGGTGAGTGCCGGCCTGTCCTCAAGGGGGTCCCTCCACCCACACACGGCGCCTATACCGTGACGGTGAGTGCCGGCCTGTCCTCAAGGGGGTCCCTCCACCCACACACGGCGCCTATACCGTGACTGCGAGTGCCGGCCTGTCCTCAAGGGGGTCCCTCCACCCACACACGGCGTCTATACCGTGACTGCGAGTGCCGGCCTGTCCTCAAGGGGGTCCCTCCACCCACACACGGCGCCTATACCGTGACTGCGAGTGCCGGCCTGTCCTCAAGGGGGTCCCTCCACCCACACACGGCGTCTATACCGTGACTGCGAGTGCCGGCCTGTCCTCAAGGGGGTCCCTCCACCCACACACGGCGCCTATACCGTGACTGCGAGTGCCGGCCTGTCCTCAAGGGGGTCCCTCCACCCACACACGGCGCCTATACCGTGACGGTGAGTGCCGGCCTGTCCTCAAGGGGGTCCCTCCACCCACACACGGCGTCTATACCGTGACGGTGAGTGCCGGCCTGTCCTCAAGGGGGTCCCTCCACCCACACACGGCGTCTATACCGTGACGGTGAGAGCCGGCCTGTCCTCAAGGGGGTCCCTCCACCCACACACGGCGCCTATACCGTGACGGTGAGTGCCGGCCTGTCCTCAAGGGGGTCCCTCCACCCACACACGGCGCCTATACCGTGACGGTGAGTGCCGGCCTGTCCTCAAGGGGGTCCCTCCACCCACACACGGCGCCTATACCGTGACGGTGAGTGCCGGCCTGTCCTCAAGGGGGTCCCTCCACCCACACACGGCGCCTATACCGTGACGGTGAGTGCCGGCCTGTCCTCAAGGGGGTCCCTCCACCCACACACGGCGCCTATACCGTGACGGTGAGTGCCGGCCTGTCCTCAAGGGGGTCCCTCCACCCACACACGGCGCCTATACCGTGACTGTGAGTGCCGGCCTGTCCTCAAGCGGGTCCCTCCACCCACACACGGCGCCTATACCGTGACGGTGAGTGCCGGCCTGTCCTCAAGGGGGTCCCTCCACCCACACACGGCGCCTATACCGTGACTGTGAGTGCCGGCCTGTCCTCAAGCGGGTCCCTCCACCCACACACGGCGCCTATACCGTGACGGTGAGTGCCGGCCTGTCCTCAAGGGGGTCCCTCCACCCACACACGGCGCCTATACCGTGACTGTGAGTGCCGGCCTGTCCTCAAGGGGGTCCCTCCACCCACACACGGCGTCTATACCGTGACGGTGAGTGCCGGCCTGTCCTCAAGGGGGTCCCTCCACCCACACACGGCGTCTATACTGTGACTGAGTGCCGGCCTGCCCTCAAGGGGGTCCCTCCACCCATACACGGCGCCTACGGTGCGATTGTGAGTGTCGGCCTGCCCTCGGAAAACAGTCCAGGCTGGTCTCACGGGCTCCACCCACTCCGGGCTACCTGGAGATATGGCGTTCCCTGCGGAGAGTCTGGGTGACCCCAGACTCTGTACACCCACTGAGATTAGACGTGTCAGGATCCATTAACCACAAACGCAATAGGTGTCCAGCCTCGGGGAGGAGGCCCTTCCACAGCCTGTGTGGTCCGTGGGCTGAGTCCTGCAGGTGGCAGGCGTGCCCAGATGGTCGTCTGCCAGTCCAGACAGGGGTGTGTAGGGCGGCAGGCGCTGGCGAGGGAGGTGGTCTGGCGACAGAGGTGGGAAGCAGGTCGCTGGTGTGCGGGCTTTGCCGCAGGGGCACGGGGGTGGGAAGCAGGTCGCTGGTGTGCGGGCTTTGCTGCAGGGGCACAGGGATGGGAAGCAGGTCCTCAGACCCTTCCTGCAGCTCATTTGGCCTCAAGGGCCACAGGCAGGTCAAACAGTCAGCCCACAGCAACCAGGTACTTCCATGAGCCCAGGCAGGAAAGGCTGCTCAGGGGCTGCAGCCGCGGCCACACTGGCTGGGAGCCCGGGGGTGGCCCAGGAAGTCCCGCAGCCTCCTGCCTTTAGGAGTGCACGGAGTGGAAGGAGCCCAGGGCCGGAGGGTGAGGCCCGCCAGGACTTGAGTAGCGGCAGGCAGGGTGCGCTCTCTCCCAAGGAGGGAGAACTGGAGATGGGGTGGGGCAGGAGAAATAATAATCATGATCAGCAGAAATTCAGAGGCATAGGCAGTTCTTTATTTACCAAATGCGATGAAGAGAAAATCTCTAGATTTGGATGTAATTATCCCTAACGTAGAAAACACAACAGAAGCAAATGAAGGAAAGCTACTGTAAGTAACAGTTCAGATACTTTTTAAGGGGAACTTACAGTAAATCTGGGAATGGGAGAAAAATCACAGATAGAATTTGTGTAGGATTAAGTGCAGAAGGCAAAAGTCGCTAAAATCCTTCTGGACGGAGGCTCAGAACTGGAGCCCCGCGGCTGCTGTCTCTCCCTCGGTCCCACCCCAGCCTCGGCCCTGACCTCTCCTCAGAAGCCCCAAGGAAGGGAGGGGCGTGGCTGACATGGAAATCCCGACACCAGAGCTGCTGGCTTGTTGGCTTTTATTGCTTTTGGAACTCGGGCCTGCCTGCCCGCCAGAGTAGGGGCGCTCCCAGCACAAGGACCACACCATCCTGCATTTCCTTCCCGACTCGGAAACATGGCTGGGGCCTGGCCACGGAGTAAACTGGGCTCCCAGGACATACAGTAGGGCCGTCAGGGAAGGAGGGGTGATGGGGAATGCTGAGAGATGAGGCCTCTGTTCTGAGGGGCTCTGTCCTCCCTCTCAGCCCTGGGGGCTCGTGGGGTCCACGGAGGCCTGGCTGCTGAAGCCAGACCCTGACAGGGCTGAGCACACACTTCTGGGCAGTTCCACACTCAAGGGCAGTTCCGTGTGGTTCCTGCCATTGTCCCCAACACCAGGACCTCCAGCATTTTGTCCTGCTTGGCTCCTGCTGCCATCCCTGCCAAGGCAGATGGAACCATCCAGAACCATCTACGGCCAATCACCAGGAAAGGTGCCCTTCTGGTCCAGGAAATGGGAGGTGACAGCTGGGGGCCGGCCAGGAGGGGCCCAGTGTGGGGTCCCGGGTGCCCGCAGCTACCTGGTGAAGGCGGCGATGGCAATCACCTGCAGCATGGCCTCCAGGCTGTGGAGCGCCAGGAGCGTGGCGCTGAGGGCCCAGTCCACCCACAGCACCAGGGTCTGCCATAGCAGGAAGTAGGCAGAGAGGAGGGCGGTGCCGGCCGTGAGGGCCAGGCTGGCGGCCAGCGGCCTCTCAGCCTCTGTCAGGTTGCCCCTGGTGCCTGGAGAGCAGAGCGAAGTGGGAGTGAGAGTGGGGCAGGGCGCTCCCCGGAGCCCACCGCCCGCGGGTGCCTGCAGGGCTGCTGGGACCAGGGCAGCCCCTCGGCCTGCGTCCTTCCGGCCCGGGGAATCCCAGGGAAACCGCCTCTGGGGCCGCCCAGAACCCAGCAGTGCCAGAGAGCACGTGCAGCACGGTGTGAGTCCCTCCTGGGAAGGTACCCCTGCAGCACCATGGCTGACCCGCCTCTGGGTCCTGTGGCCAGCTGTGTGGACGAGGCGACTTAGGTTTCTAAAATGATTCAAGGGCATCTGCCACCTTTTCCTAACTCCAAGTGGAACTGAAGGGAATTTTCTGAAAAATCCCAAACTATTTTTCTCTGGTCCAAGGCCAGTTCTGGCAGATTTCATGAATACATGTTAAAAACAAATGGGTTAGTCACCAGCTAAGCCCAGGTGCCTGGAGACCCTGCAGGGTGTGGTGTGCTTGGGGAGGGTCCTAGTTGGCCTAGCAGACCCCGAAGGGCAGGACACATTTGTCCCCACCACCTTGGGGCGGGCCAAGACCCGAGGCTTGTGCCACAGCAGTGCCGGCACCTTCCCAGCAGTGTGGCTCTGGGCAGCGAGCTGCAGAGGCTCAGGCACCATCTGCCAGCACAGGCAAGACACAGACAGCCGGGCACCCCAAGGCGGGGCGGGCACGGACAGCCGGGCACCCCGCAGCAGGGCGGGGCGGGACAGGAGCTGAGAGGACCGCCTCCATCCTCCTAGTAGGGTCTGAGGCCTCATGCCAAGCAGAAGGGGGGCCCACCTTCCCTGCAGCCTCGGCTCTTCACTGGACACAGGGCACCAGGGGTGTGTCTGTGTGTGAACAAGAGGGGCCTACGATTCCAGCCTGGCAGGTGCAAAGTGTCTCGGACGTGCCTGCTGTGTCCCCACAGCAGGGCAGCGTTTCACAGACACATGTGCTGTGACCACAAGCGTGCAGAGGGCTAGAAGTCTGAACGCGGGGGCCACAGAGGTGAGCTCCGAGGAGGGTAAGACCAAACTCACCATGGCTCACACAGCCGACCCAGAGAGGAGCAAATGAAAAACCACGGGGTTAAAAAAGGGGAGTAAGGGCCGGGCACTCTGGGAGGCCAAGGTGGGCAGATCTCTTGAGCCCAGGAGTTCAAGACCAGCCAGGGCAACACAGTGAAACCCTGTCACCTTGTGTCTACCAAAATGATGATAATAATAATAACAGTTAGCTGGGTGTGGTGGCAGGTACCTGTAGTCCCAGCTACTTGGGAGGAGCGGGAGGGCTGAGGGGAGAGGATCACTTGAGCCCAGGAGGTCAAGGCCGTAGTGAGCTGTGATCGTACCAGTGCACTCCAGCCTGGGCAACAGAGTGAGACCCCATCTCAAAAAAGGTAGGTCACTTGAAGGGGCTGCAGACTTGGGGACTGCTGGAGTTGGACTGGGGAGGCTGGGGGTACTCCCATACCTCTAGGTCCCCCGCCTCCTCGGGACCTGGCAGAACTCTCCAGGCCTTCCTCCTCAGACAGCTGAGGCCAAGGGGAAGGAAGGGGGCGCAGGTGAATATTCTGGGGCTCCGATGTGGTGGCGGGCTGGGCTTCTGCAGGACATACTTCCAAACAGAGTCTCCCCAGCGATGCCCCAGTGTTATTTGTCTCTGGGACAAAACTTCTCAATTAATACTTAATGACACTGTAAGGGGAGCCTGCAAGGCAACTGGGTTAGCAGTCTGGATAAAAATGCCTCCAAGAACCATGCTCTGAAAAGATGAATACTTAAAGCCTGTGGTAGCAGACAGCAACTCCTATCACGAGTTCCTCACAGTCTGGCCGTCCACTCACCCAGATACAGCCGAACTGCTTCCAGAATCCCCGTGAGAAGCAGCAGAGCGAGATCCAGCACCAGGCAGTGGTGAGGATAGCTGAACACCTGACCTGAAGAGCACAGGAGGAGAAAGGACGTGTTACCCAGGACAGCAGTGGTGGCCTCAACTTGCCTTTTCCTTGTTTTGAGATAGGGTCTTGCTCTATCTTCGAGGCTACAGGGCGATGGCACGATCTCGGCTTGCTGCAGTCCTCCCACCTCAGCCTCCCGAGCAGCTGGGATTACAGGCACCTGCCCACGCCCGGCTACTTTTTTTTTTTTTTTTTTGAGACGGAGTTTCGCTCTTGTCACCCAGGCTGGAGTGCAATGGCGCGATCTCGGCTCACCGCAACCTCCACCTCCTGGGTTCAGGCAATTCTCCTGCCTCAGCCTCCCGAGTAGCTGGGATTACAGGCACCTGCCCCCACGCCCGGCTACTTTTTTTTTTTTTTTTTTGAGACGGAGTTTCGCTCTTGTCACCCAGGCTGGAGTGCAATGGCGCGATCTCGGCTCACCGCAACCTCTACCTCCTGGGTTCAGGCAATTCTCCTGCCTCAGCCTCCCGAGTAGCTGGGATTACAGGCACGCGCCACCGTGCCCAGCTCTTTTTTTTGTATCTTTAGTAGAGACGGGATTTCACCATTTTTTTTTTTTGACCAGGATGGTCTTGATCATTTGACCTCGTGATCCACCCGCCTCGGCCTCCCAAAGTGCTGGGATTACAGGCTTGAGCCACAGCGCCCAGCCCTTTCTGTGGTTTTTAGTAGAGACAGGCTTTCACCATGGTGGCCAGGCTGACCTCAAGTGATCCACCCGCCTCAGCCTCCCAAACCGTTGGGATTACAAGCATGAGCCACCACGCCCAGCCCTGACTTACTTTTATACGTGATTATCAGGAGCGTGGCGAGGAAATACAGGGTGCAGTACGTTCCGCTCACATAAAACAGCATTTGAAGGGGAACCGAAGAGAGCTGGTGAGTGGCTAAGGATTCCCAGGCTTAACAGGCTTGGGAGCAGCCTCCCGGGTGCTGACAGGAAGGGCTGGTTCTGTCATGTTTCCAGGGGGCCACAGGGACCTGGCCACGGCTCCCAGTCTGTCTGGGGCTTCTATCACTATGCTTGAGGCAAATGTGGTCCCATGAGCCAGCAGGGCCTTTGTGGGACCCCCGTCCCCCATCCCAGAACAATGCAGTCTGCACACCGAAGCCCCTGCCCTCAGTGACTGTGGACAGGACTGGTGAGGGGACAGCCTCCACACACTGGCACTCTCAGTGATGTTACCCTGACTCTTATCCCAGTTACGAGTTAGAAAAAATAACTTTGTCATTTTCTTTTTTTTTTTTTTGACAGAATCTTGCTGTTTCGCAGGCTGGAGTGCAGTGGTGCGATCTCGGCTCACTGCAACCTCCGCTTCCCAGGTTCAAGTGATTCTCCTGCCTTAGCCTCCTGAGTAGCTGGGATTACAGGCATGCGCCCCCACAACCGGCTAATTTTTTGTATTTTTAGTAGGGTGAGGATTTCACCATGTTGGCCTGGCTGGTCTCAAACTCCTGGCGTCAAGTGATCCATCCACCTCAGCCTTCCAAAGTGCTGGGATTACAGTTGTCAGCCACCGTGCCTGGCCACTTTTTTCATTCTCTTCAGAGAAAATATATCTCTTTTTGGGGGCACTTAAGTATCTACTAGCCATTTCCTGGGCCGTGTACGTTTCATACTGCGGCCAGGCACAGCGGCTAACGCCTGTGATGCCGGCGCTTCAGGAGGCCAAGGTCGCAGTGACCTGTGTTTGCCACACTCCAGCCTGGATGAGATCAAGGATCCATCCTGAAAAATACATACACAAAAATAAAATAGAATGAATCTATGGACATACAAAGTGGGGGGTTTCCATCTTCCTGCCACTAGTGGTCAGGACAGAGGCAGGTGGCCACCCCTTGGTAGCTGGGCAGTTGGGCGTGCTAAGCCACTTTGTGCAGGCCTCAGCAGGTGGGGGACGGAGCCAGCACGCCGACCACAGGAAGTTACATCAAGTCTAAATCTGTCAAGGAACACCCCCTCTCAGAAGTGGAATTAGTAGGCAGAATTTAGGGAAACCGTGGGGGTAAGGAAGACGCTCTGCGGGGCAGCACTTGAGCCCTCTGGGCTGTCCTGGAGGGGCATGCAGCAGGATACCATGGTGGAGGAGCCTCTCCCTGGAAGAGAAAGGGTCCGTGAGCAAGGCCTGACAGCCACCAGGATGCGTTCCTGCATCTTGCTCTAGGAAGGAACCACCAGCTTTCTTCTCCTTTAATCTCACACATTATGTGGGCCTGCTCCACTGCCTCCGTCCATTCTTCAGTGAGGCAGTAGTCTCTGCCTTTCAGAACCCTGAGTATGGGGTGGGGCTGGGTGGGTGGAAAGTGCACCCTCCAGCCAGCCCTCAGGAAAAGCAGCGCCCCGAAGCTGCCCAAACAGCAGCTCTCCTCAACTTCTGAGCTTCTCCGTACTTGCCACATACGGGACTAGACGAAAACCTTTTCTGACTCGGGTTGTAACAATCTTTTTCCATAATTGATAACAGACATTTGGATTCCTCTGGAACGTTATCCCCAAATATCCCTCCAAAAATAAGAATTCCAAACCAGCAGTGCCGCAGTCCAACATGTTCATCGTGCGGCTCCTGCACCTTCTCCACCCACCTGGGGCGACAGGAAGCCCGAGGAGTGAGTGGAGCCTCTTTCCTCATTTCTGATTCTGAGGTTTTGCATCTGAAGCCTCCTCTGACTCACCCTGGATCCACCACGGCCTGGGTGGGGTTAACTGTCTGAAAAGGGCTCGTGCGAGCTGCACACGTGATCCGTGCACGTCTCTACATGTGTGGATCCATCAACACTGATCTAGAACTGGGTGAAAACCGCTCATAAAAGGTGGCTTAAGCTGCACCCCTGGGCAGCAGGCAGGACAGCTACCTGAACACAGCCTGTCTTCCATTTCCCCTCCGGCGCCAGGAAGGGCAGGACAGAAACCCAGCCTCAGTGAGATTTTTGTCTTCTTGGGCAGACCTGGGGCCTTCTGTGCCAGTCTGTGGAATCGCACATGGGCAAGAGTCTTAAGCCAGTAAACACAGGACATCGATATCAGAGGCTCAGAACTGGGCTCCTGGAAGAGGTGGCACCTGCTGGAAGCAGAAAGCCAAGGGCACCGCAATCCACATCGCATCGTATTACCGGTGGGCCACTCATTAAACCTGATCTGTTCTTAAACTGGGCTACCTAAATACCTTTCATTATTTGTGCTGATTTTGCACTAATTGGGGTTTTCATCCCTTCTGATCCTTTTCTTAGAGGCTGGGTTCTCTGGCCAGGCACAGTGGCTCACACCTGTAATCCCAGCACTTTGGGAGGCTGAGGTGGGTAGATTATGAGGTCAGGAGTTCGAGAGACCAGCCTGGCGAACGTGGTGAAACCCCATCTTTACTAAAAATACACAACTTAGCCAGGTGTGGTGGCGTGTACCTATAGTCCCAGCTACTCAAGAGGCTGAGGCAGAGGCTACGGTGAACCGAGACTGCGCCACTGCACTCCAGCCTGGGAGATACAGCGAGACTGTCTCACAAAAAAAAAAGTGGGGGGGTTGTCGGCGTTTTTTTTTTTTTTTGAGACAAAGTGTCTGCCGGGCGCAGTGGCTCAAGCCTGTAATCCCAGCACTTTGGGAGGCCGAGGCGGGTAGATCACGAGGTCAAGATATCGAGACCATCCTGGTCGACATGGTGAAACCCCGACTCTACTAATGATACAAAAAATTAGCTGGGCATGGTGGCGCGTGCCTGTAATCCCAGCTACTCGGGAGGATGAGTCAGGAGAATTGCCTGAACCCAGGAGGTGGAGGTTGCGGTGAGATTGCACCATTGCACTCCAGCCTGGGTAACAAGAGCGAAACTCCGTCTCAAAAACAAAACAAAACAAAACAAAAACACAAAGTTTTACTCTATGGTCCAGGCTGGAGTGCAATGGTGCAATCTTGAGTCGCCCCAACTGCTGCCTCCCGGGTTCAAGCCATTCTACTGCCTCAGCCTCCCGAGTACCTGGGACTACAGGCACGTGCTACCACACCCGGGTAATTTTGTATTTTTAGTAGAGATGCGGTTTCTCCATGTTGGTCAGGTTGGTCTGGAACTGCTGACCTCAGGTGATTCGCCCGCCTTGGCCTCCCAAAGTGCTGGGATTACAGGCCTGAGCCACCGCGATGGCCAAAGGTTGGCTTTTTTTTTTTTTTTTTTTTTGGAGACAGAGTCTTACTCTGTTGCCAGGCACCAGGCTGGAGTGCAGTGGCACAATCTCGGCTCACTGCCACCTCCGCCTCCCGGGTTCAAGCACTCCTCCTGCCTCAGCCTCCCGAGTAGCTGGGATTACAGGCACGCGCCACCATGCCCACCTAACTTTTGTATTTTTCGTAGAGACGGGGTTTCACCATGTTGGCCAGGATAGTCTCGATCTCTTGACCCGGTGATCCGCCCGCCTCGGCCTCCCAGTGGCTTCTTAAACAAATGCAATGTATCTGCTACGTGCTAGCTGCTCACTGTTGGAGACTGAAGTTGTGGGGCTTCGGAAGAACAGCTGTATAAAAGCCTGGGCAGGACGGAAGTTAAGCATGCAAGTAAAAGGGAACAAATGTCTTCCGTGATGTACGGACAAGGTGTGCGAAGACGTCTTGTTCTGGGATACGCCTGATTTTTTTTTGGAGACGGTGTTGCTGTGTTGCCCAGGCTGGAGTGCAGGGGCCTGAGATCACACAGCTCATGGCGGCCTCGCCCTTCTGGGCTCCAGTGATCCGCCAGCCTCAGCCTCCTCGGGCTGGTTTTTCATTTTTTGGTAGAGGCAGGTCTCTCTCTGTCTGTCGCCCAGGCTGGAGTGCAGTGGGGCGATCACGGCTTGCCGAAGCCTCAACCTCCCAGGCTCAGGTGACCCGCCAGCCGCTCAGCCTCCAGCGTGGCTAAGGGCACAGGCGCGCGCCAGCCGCCGGGCTGAGGTTTACGCGTTCTGCGCAGAGAGGGGTCTTGCTACGTTGCCCAGGCTGGTCTCAAACGACCCTGCAGCCTCGGCCTCCCAAAGTGCTGGGATTACGGGCGTGAGCCGCGGCGCCCGACCTAAACTTAACCTTTAACCCGCGTAAACACAGAAATGCACCTGCGGGCGAGAGGCTGCCCGCCTGCGGAGGGGCCGTTCTTCATTCCCTCAAACCAAACACCTCATTACCCGGACCGTGCGCGCAGGCGTGGACCCGAGCCCCGCGGGGCAGCAGAGGCTCCTCGGCAGGACGGCCGATTCCCGCTCGGGTCTGTCCGTCCCTCCCCTCCGAGGCGTCTCAGGCAGCGCAGCCGGGGCACGGGCACGGAGTCCAAGGCTACCGGAGCCCCGCGCCCGTCCCGCCCACGTGTCCTCATAAAAGCCGCGCGCGGGACAAGAGCTGCCGGGGACTGAGGCCCCAAAGTCGCTCCGCACCCGCCCTCCCCAGGGTCGGGCGTCTGCGCGCGGGGGAGCTCCGCGGGGCGCACGACGCCCGCCACCGAGGCCGGGCCGCGCTTCTCGATGGGGCGACGGAGCTGTCTCGCTCACCCAGAGGCGGTGGCACAGCCCCGTGAGCGCACCGAGAACGGAAACCGACTGCCACCACATGGAAACGCCGCGCCCGCCGCGGCAAGCCCGGAAGCCCCCACCCCGCCGGAGCTCACCTCGCCGCGCGGCCGCCATCTTAGCGGCCCCGCCCGCCGGTCCGTCGCGATCCCGGCAGCCTCTGAGCCTGCGCCGCTCACGCTCCTTCGGCCATTTTCGCGTCTCCTGACGAAGGGGCCCGACCGTGCCGCGTTTCGGAGCGGACGTCCGAGCCACGGCCGAGGCCCGATTAGTCTGTCCGGGAACGCTCGGGCACTTTCGGAACGGAGGAGGCGGAGAGCCGAGGTTCGGAAGCATTCGGGTTCGGGGACATTCGGCTCGGCTCGGCTCGGTGTCGGGTTGACTCGGCTCCCGCCGGCAACGGGAACGGGCGAAGCCCGCGGCACTGGGCTCTGTCTGAGAGGCCGAATTTCGTCGAGCGCCAGCGGAAATCTGCCCAGATCCGTCCAGCCCTGTCGGCCGTGAACGACAGCCGCCTCAGCCTCTTAGGCAGTGAGAAGAGCTGGGCCGAGCTTCTCGGAGACCCTCGTGCGGACTCGGATCTATTCGGACTGACTCGGCTTCCCACTTCGGGGAGTTTCGACCCTCCTCGGTTCCGGACTCTGTCTCGGCTCGGCGGCTTCGTGCAGGTTCGGCCCTTGCTCGGTCAGCCTCGGTTCGCCTCGTCTCCGCTCGGCGGCCGGATTTGCCTCGGCTCCGCTCGGCGGCTGGCTGCCTTTTCGGCCTCTGTTCGGGCGGCGGCTTCGGGCGGCCTCGGCCCAGCTCGGGCGTCCTCTTCGGACCCCGCTTCGGGCTCCGCGACCGGCGCTTCGGGCGGCCTCGGACGGCGCCTTCGGGAGGGCTCGGCGGAGTCCGGATGGAGGATTCGGACTCGGCGGCAAAGCAGCTGGGCCTGGCTGAGGCGGCGGCGGTGGCGGCCGCGGCCGCTGTGGCGGCGGCGGCCGCGGCCGCGGCGGGAGGCGATGCGGAGGAACCGGTGCTGAGCAGGGACGAGGACTCGGAGGAGGACGCAGACTCGGAGGCGGAGCGGGAGACGCCGAGGGTCACGGCAGTGGCGGTGATGGCGGCGGAGCCCGGGCACATGGACATGGGCGCCGAGGCCCTGCCCGGCCCTGACGAGGCCGCCGCTGCCGCAGCCTTTGCAGGCAAGTGCGCCCACCGGCCTCTTGCCTCGCCCGGTTCCCGCGCGCCTGCCCCTCACACCTGCCCCGCACACCTGCCCCACGTGAGGGCCCGCCCCACTGCCCCGCACACCTGCCCGGCACACCTGCCCCACGTGACCGGCCCGCCCCACTGCCCCTCACACCTGCCCCATGTGACCGGCCCGCCCCACTGCCCCGCACACCTGCCCGGCACACCTGCCCCACGTGACCGGCCCGCCCCACTGCCCCTCACACCTGCCCCACACACCAGCCCCACGTGACTGGCCTGCCCCACCTGCTCCTCACACCTGCTCCTCACACCTGCCCCATGTGACCGGCCTGCCCCACACGCCAGCCCCACGTGACCGGCCCGCCCCACCTGCCCCTCACACCAGCCCCACGTGACCGACCCGCCCCACCAGCCCCTCACACCTGCCCCACGTGACCGGCCCGCCCCACCTGCCCCTCACACGAGCCCCACGTGACCGGCCTGCCTCACATACCAGCCCCACGTGACCGGCTTGCCCCACCTACCCCTCACACCTGCCTCACACACTTGCCCCGCACACCAGCCCACGTGACCGGCCTGCCTCACACACCTGCCCCAGGTGACTGGCCTGCCCCACACACCTGCTCTGCACACCAGCCCATGTGACCGGCCTGCCCCACACACCTGCCCCGCACATCTTCCCCCGGTGACTCGCCCAGCCTCACCTGCCCCCCCCCGCCCCGCCCCTTTTCTTTGCGGCAGCCTCGCCTCCTACCACTGCCCCTGCCCTGCCTTGGTCCATCCGGGTTCCCCTTACCCACCTGTCCCGGAGAAGCGCGACCTGAGTGCTGGGGAGCCCGCTGTGGATTGCCAGCCCGTGTTTTTGTATAAGCTGCTCGTAGTTCCTTGGCGCACAGAGCAGGCTCCTTCTCAGGCTCCAAAGCACTGGGAGCCCCGGGCAGAGCCCACAGATGCTTGCGGGGCTGGGGCAGTCCGCTGCAACCTGTCCCACCGCCTCCTGTGTCCCGCCCTGGGGTCAGTGGGGCGTAGGCTTCCCCACCCACCGGCTTCCCCACGCACAGCACCCTTCTCAGTTGGAGCTCCTGAGTGTCCCCAGGGACGGGCAGCCCAGTGTTCAGAGCCCTGGAGATGCTGCTTGCTGCGTGTGAGAACCTCCCCTAGGGAGCTTGGTGGGCGTGCCGGCTGTCAGGGCCTTGCAGGTGCTCTGGGTGCTTGCTCGGCCTGGGAGCGGGGTGGGGGTTGGGCTGTGCATGTTCAGCTGAGTGGCCCTTGGAGGCAAGGGGGTCGGTGCTGCTTGTTGGGCTGGTTAAGGAAAAAAAGTAGCGGAAGGCTTTGTGACTCTCAGAGGTGGGGGAGGCTTTGTGGCTCTCGGAGGTGGGGGAGGATTTGTGGCTCTCGGAGGTGGGGGAGGATTTGTGGCTCTTGGAGGTGGGGGAGGATTTGTGGCTCTCGGAGGTGGGGGAGGATTTGTGGCTCTCGGAGGTGGGGAGGGCTTTGTGGCTCTCAGAGGTTGGCTTTTGTTCATAAACTCCGGTTTGACGTTGGGATTTGGGGCCATGAGGTTTACTTCAGGTTTTTGTCATTTTTTGCACGTTTCTTTCTCTTTTTGAAATGGAGTTCACGCTGTCTGTCACCCAGGCTGGAGTGCAGTGGTGCAATCTCAGCTCCCTGCAACCTCCACTTCCTGGATTCAAGTGATTCTCCTGTGTCAGCCTCCCGAGTAGCTGGGGTTACAGGTGCCCACCACCGTGCCCGGCTTATTTCTGTATTTTTAGTAGAGCTGGGGCTTCACCGTGTTGGTCAGGCTGGTCTTGAACTCCTGACCTCATGATCCACCTGCCTTGGCCTCCCAAAGAGCTGGGGTTACAGGTGTGAGCCACTGCGCCCGGCCTTTTGCACGTATTTTTCTGAATGTGGAAAAGAAATATGATGCTGTCATGATGTCAGAGAAACATGTTGACGTACGTTTTCCACTGTAGAATATCGTCATTGTGTTCTGATGTGGTAAAAGCATTCTAATGTGTTTTACAAATCGTGAATAGCTGAAGTCAAGTGGTTTCCAGGTTTGAGTAACTCAGCTTTGGGCGAGTGCCCAGGGCTGCCGTGGGCCTGGCGCCGCCTGCCGGGCCTTGTGCTGCCGAGAGCTGAGGGTGAGTTAGCCGTGTGCCTGGTGTGGTCTGCTAGTGGAGACAGACAGCAAAGAGGCATTTTTAGGGCAGTTTGGTGAGTGCTGGGTTAATGGTATGGTCAGGACTCATTCAACCAGTCTCTTTGAAGCATCTGCTGTGTGCCAGAGATTGCCCTGGGCACAGGACATTCTAGAACGCTGGGTGACAGAAGAGTCCCTTGCTTGGTCTAGGAACATAAGGAGAGGCTTTGCAGAGGCAGAGAGGAGGGCGTGGGATGTTGGTGGCAGGGTGGCACACAGGCTGGAGCTGCAGGACCTATCTGGGGTGACAGGTGGTGGGAGGTGGGGTGCAGCTGAGCTCTGTGAGACCTGCCCTGTCTGCATGTCAGGGGGCTGAGTTCCATGCTGTAGGGGGTGGGGTGGGTGGCACCAAGGGGCAATGGCAGGTTGGATGCACTTTTTTTTTTCTTTTTGAGACGGAGTCTCACTCTGTCGCCAGGCTGGAGTGCAGTGGCACGATCTCAGCTCACTGCATCCTCCATCTCCTGGGTTCAAGCAGTTCTCCTGCCTCAGCCTCCCAAGTAGCTGAGACTACAGGTGCATGCCACCATGCCCAGCTAACTTTTTGTATTTTTAGTAGAGACAAGGTTTCACCATGTTGGCCAGGATGGTCTCCATCTCCTGACCTCATGATCCGCCCGCCTCGGCCTCCCAAAGTGCTGGGATTACAGGCGTGCGCCACCGCGCCCGGCCCGGTTGGATGCAGTTCTTAGGAGGGAGGGGTTACAGACCAAGCAAGGGCAAGGACAGTGAGCATGGGTCCGAGGTCACCTGTCAGCGGTGGCCTGACCTGCGTTGGAGGAGAGTCGGGAAGGGAGCTGCAAGAGTGGGTCCAGGAGGTGTCACCTGTGGGGAGGCCGAGAGCTCCCTGTAGGCGCAGGGCACACCTGACTGGCAGGACTCACAGCCGTGCCATAGGAGACAGAAGCCCAGGGGTGGTTTCGTAGAGCACTGCGGGGGTGTTGCTGTAAAGAGCTTTACTAGGAAGGATAGATTTCCTGTCCTTTCCTGGAAGAGCCAAATGGCTGAGGCCATGGACTAGAGATGTTAATGGAGTATTTTAGGGAAGTGTAAGCTCTTCCTGGTTGCAGAGGCACATACCTGAGGGGGATCACTTTGTTTGAAGCACCTGAGTGAGGCTGTTTGCCTTATCAGTTCTGGCTTTTGTCGCTTGTTAAATGAGATTCTTCTGTTGCAGAGGTGACCACAGTGACAGTGGCTAATGTGGGGGCCGCTGCAGATAACGTCTTCACCACGTCCGTGGCGAATGCGGCGTCCATCTCAGGACATGTTCTGGTAAGCTGCTCTAGGGGCATAGCTCAGCGGGGTTGGTGCCATGCCGGGGCTCATCCTGTAGTGCGAGCGTCTGCTCTGTGAGCTCGGGAGGATGCGCTGGCTCACTCTGCTCTCAGGAGCCTTCGGGCTGTGCTGAGGTGGGAGAAATCAGAGCCGGGGTAGAAGCTGCCTGCCCATGGAAAGCCAGTTGAAGAGTCACACCTCACCAGATGGGCTTGTGGCCTGCGTCGGGCGGGGACTCTCAGCTCCCCACACAGCCCAGGCTGCGGTCAGGCCACGGTTCAGCTTCTGCTCCAGGCCCGGGCTGCCTGTGCCCCTTGGTGCTGGAGCTGCAGGACTGTGGAAGGAAGCATCCCGCTGCCTCCCACATGTCCTGTTCTCGTAGCATCTGTGGCGCAGCCTCCCTTGCCCCTTCATTCTGCATGCCTTACTGCTGTCTATTTAGGAAACTGCTGGGAGCCAGTTGCGTTTTAAATAGTGTCTTTGGCCACATTGAGAGCTCTTTCACAATCGTGTCGTATCAGCCTGCTTTATGTGTTGTGTGTGGGGCCTTCGGCGATTCTGGGGACACCCAGTCAACCAGGGCAGGCAACCTTGTTTCTAAGTGGCAGATGCCTTGGTGGGTCCAGTCCCAGAAAGGGGTTTTCCCTGGGTCCACTGGCACCTGTTACTTATAGTCTTTTCAGCCTTGATCACACACCTGGGACATCATCTCCGTATACCTGAAAGTGCAGTATTTGTTTGCTTTGTTTCCAAGATGGAGTCTCACTCTGTCACCCAGACTGGAGTGCAGTGGTGCAGTCTCGGCTCACTGCAAACTCTGCCATGTGAGTTCAAGCCACTCTTGTGCCTCAGCCTCCTGAGTAGCTGGGATTACAGACACGTGCCACCATGCCGGGCTAATTTTTGTATTTTTAGTAGAGACAGGGTTTTACCGTGTTGGCCAGGCTGGTCTTAAACTCCTGACCTCAGGTGATCCACCTGCCTCGGCCTCACAAAGTGCTGGGATTACAGGCATGAGCCACTGTGCCCGGCTGGAAAGCAGAGTTATTGTTAGAATGGCAGCAAACAGAAAACTTGTGAAGGACTTTCAGTAAAAAGGTACGAAACTTGGAAAGTTGGTTTCTTTCTTTCTCTTTTTTGGAGATGGAGTCTCACTCTGTCACCCATGCTGGAGTGCAGTGGTGCAATTTTGGTTCATTGCAAGCTCTACCTCCTGGGTTCACCATGTTGTCCATACTGGTCTTGAACTCCTGGCCTCAGGCAGCTACCACCTTGGCCTCCCAGTATGCTGGGATTACAGGCATGAGCCACTGCGCCCAGCTGAGAAACTTGGTTTAGTTCTGATGGGTGTTGGAACACACACAAGCTGCCCCACAGCCACGCGGCCATCCGTCCTTTCAGTCAGGCTGCTCCTTCCTGGCAGTGGGCTCTGGGCTCTCCTCATTCCCTGGGAGGGGCTGAAGCCCAAGGCACCTATGGGTGCCTGGAATGTGCTGATGTCAGGGGCGGGGTGGTCTTCTTCCCTCCAGGCCAGGAAGACCAGAGACTGGTGTGTTCCTGTTTGAAAACTGACCGCCCAGCAGGGTGTGCTCTCAGACAGCTGTACGTTCCCTTCCTAAGAACAGTAGCCTGTGACTCTTAATCAGGAGACGTTTCCTTTCTCAGTGAAGAGCCGCAGACCTCTGGTGACTCGGGCGCAGGCTAGGACCCCGGTGTGAGGTATTGGCCCTCGGACCTCTGGGAGCCCAGGCGCCAGGCATGTGCGTTGGGGGTCCCTCAACTCCGTGATAAACTCCTGCTTAGTGCCCTGATGTGAAAGCGACATTTTCAGATGTAAGAAACAGTTGTCTTCCCGCTTCGCCTCAGTTGGTTTCATATTCAAAATGAAAACCTCGGAGCGCCCGGAACGCTGGGTTTGGAGAGGCCCTTGGAGATCTCCGGTCTGCCCCACAGCTGGGTGAACAGAACCTGGAGGCCAGAGTTTGCTGGATGGCGTGGCCAGGGTGGGGGTAAGGTTCTAGCAGTGCCGGGTGGGCATGGGGACTCTGCTGCCTGTGGCGGGGTCTGTGCAGTTTCAAGAGTGATTTTGGGACCTGTCCAGAGAAATCAGTCGGCAGTCAGCGGCAACATTCAGCCAGTGTGGAAATGCGCATTTGAGGCCCTGGTCTCTAGCCGCCATCCGTAGGGGCCTCTGGGGCCAGGGCCTGAGAGGGAGGCCTGCACGAGGCCTTGTCTGTGGTGGCCATCTTGGTCTGCTGGAAACCCTCCCCGAAAACTGACCTTGTGGGAGCTGCTCAGGTGGAAGTTAGGGTGTTTCCTATTTGCAGAGCACATTTATTCTTTCCCTGTAACAAACGATGGCCCGCATTTCCCTCAGCACCACACAGACGCAGGCATGGTCTGTTCTTGCTCTGAGCTCTGTTTTAAGGCTCTTGGAGGTGTCTTTGGAAAAGATACGGGATGCCTGGGTCAGCGGCCCTTCTTGGTAGAACAGCCAGAGCCTTGCTGGAGGCGGCACAGCTGGGCTCAGCGACAGGCCGGTGTCCTGCTCAGACGTGACCTGACCGAGCCATTTTTCCTTCAGTCTGGTAGGACAGCCCTTCAGATCGGGGACAGCCTGAACACCGAAAAAGCCACGCTGATAGTAGTCCACACGGATGGCAGCATCGTGGAGACCACCGGGCTGAAGGGCCCCGCGGCCCCCCTCACCCCAGGTACAGCGGTGCCTGCACCCTGGGCCTGGGACAGAACACGTTTCAGAGTGTCTAGAATTTATTTCAGGGATTTAGTTGTTTGTTTGTTTCTTTTTGTGGTAAATTTCGAATATCAGATGTTAATAGTTTCTAAGTAGAAGCCGTGAGATTTTCCTGGCTGAGAAGAGTTTCTCCACAGTTGAAGGAGGCGGTACTGCGGGGAGGTGGGTGCCTGTAAGATGAGTGTGTCTGCTGCGCTTCCCCAGCTGCCGTCCTGCCTCTCACCTTCATACTCTTTCTCTGCCCAAGGTCCTCAGTCTCCTCCAACTCCTCTGGCTCCTGGCCAAGAAAAAGGTGGAACCAAATACAACTGGGACCCCTCCGTGTACGACAGCGAGCTGCCCGTGCGCTGCCGGAACATCAGCGGCACGCTGTACAAGAGCAGGCTCGGCTCAGGTGAGGACTTGGTACAGGAGCAGGCTGGGCTCAGGTGAGGACTCAGTACAGGAGCAGGCTCGGCTCAGGTGAGGACTCGGTACAGGAGCAGGCCGGGCTCAGGTGAGGACTCGGTACAGGAGCAGGCCCGGGCCAGGTGAGGACTCCACACAGGAGCAGGCCCGGGCCAGGTGAGGACTGCAACTTCAGACCTCAAAGCTGTATTCCTGTTTGTAATTCCTCTAGGATAAATTGGGGGCTGAGAAAGACGAAAGTCCTGCACATAGTACTAGTTAAAAAGACAGCAGGTGCTGGCCGGGCGCGGTGGCTCCAGCCTGTAATCCCAGCACTCTGGGAGGCCGAGGCGGGTGGATCACGAGGTCAAGAGATCGAGACCATCCTGGTCAACATGGTGAAACCCTGTCTCTACTAAAAATACAAAAATTAGCTGGGCATGGTGGCGCGTGCCTGTAATCCCAGCTACTCAGGAGGCTGAGGCAGGAGAATCGCCTGAACCCAGGAGGCGGAGGTTACGGTGAGCCGAGATCGCGCCATTGCACTCCAGCCTGGGTAACAAGAGCGAGACTCCGTCTCAAAAAAAAAAAAAGACAGTAGGTGCAAGTGACACCCATTTCCTGTGAACTGTAGCTGAGGCCTTGGAGAGGCGCAGGGCAGGGATGGGCCCGGGAACCATTTGGGGGTGAGCTGAGAAGCCATCCTGACCCATGGGATGGGAGACAAGTGGGAAAGGAAGCGGGAGGGAGGCAGGGCTGGGACGTGTTCCTCCAATTGCCAGGTCAGCTCGGGACTTGTAGGTACCGTCTCTGGAAGTAGGTACCAGAGGTGCTCAGTGTGGGACGGGTTGAGCTTGCAGTGACTGCAGACAGTAGGTGGAGAGGTCACATGGGGTCAGAGGCACAGGCCACAAAGGGAGACCCGTGGTGGCTCAGACGTGACTGTTGCGGCCAAGCACACGGGTGAGTGAGATTGCAGGAGCCGCTGGAGTGCTGGTGCTGGTGGAGCAGCGAAGAAGGTGCCAGGAGGGAGGCGACAGCGGGGCGACATCCACCTGCTGTCATTGTAACCGCTGCCCTTCCTTGCAGGCGGCCGGGGGCGGTGCATCAAGCAGGGGGAGAACTGGTACAGTCCCACCGAATTTGAGGCCATGGCAGGAAGAGCCAGTAGTAAGGACTGGAAGAGAAGCATTCGCTACGCAGGCCGGCCGTTGCAGTGCCTCATCCAGGTATCGGATGCGCGCCCTCACCCATGCTCCGCATGCAGCTCGGACATGGGGCCCTCCCAGGTGGCCCAGCTGGTGCGGGGGGCACAGACCACGAGGTCAGACAGACAGGGTTTGAGGCCTCCGCTCGCTGCCTGTGTGACCTTGGGCGAGTTACCCTCTCTTTCAGTTCCCTGATGTTTTACACCGGATAATGGTGACCTTAACCCTGTGAGGATTGTTGGGAGGAGTGTGTGAGGTCACAGCACCTGGCACAGAATAGGCGCAAATACACGGAAAATGCGAAGAGCAGAAGTTAAGATCATGGCTTCTGTTTGAGTACCTGTGACCCTTTCAAAGTCACCTAGCTTCTCTCCAGTCCGCTCCTAAGCAGAGGCCTTCTCGTTCCTGTTCCAGTTTAGTTCCTTGGGTGCTGTTAAGGAAGCAGTTCTTGTAGAGTCTTTTGCAAATTCTTGAAAGAAAAGAGGTAGATCCTACTACCAATAATGGCATTGTGAAACAGTAGGCTCTGGAAGTTACCGCTTTTTTTTTTTGAGACAATCTCACCATGTTGCCCAGACTGGAGTGCAGTGGCGTGATCTTGGCTCACTGTAACTTCTGCCTCCTGGGTTTAAGCTATCTTCCTGCCTCAGCCTCCCCGGTAGCAGGGACTACGGGCATGAGCCACCATGCCCAGCTAATTGTTTTGTATTTTTAGTAGAGACAGCGCAGCGCCTGGCCCTGATTTCTCAGAATTTTTGTTTTTATTAAGACCCCGTCCATGAAAGTCAGCCCCTGAACGTGAATCATTCTGTTAGAAGATTTCAACCAGGTTTACCACTTACTTGCCTTTCATAAAGATAAAAATTCTTTTTTTTTGAGACAGGGTCTTGTTTGGTGGCACCTTCTTGGCTCACTGCAGCCTCCATCTATATCACCCCTATAATCCCAGCACTTCTCCCCGCACTTCAGAAGGCTGAGGCAGGTGGATTGCTTGAGACCAGGAGTTCGAGACCAGCCTGGCCAACATGGGAAAACGCTGTCTCTACTAAAAATATAAAACTTAGCCAGGTGTGGTGGCACAGGCCTGTAATCCCAGCTTCTTGGGAGGCTGAGGCACGAGATTCACTTGCACTGCGGAGGTGGAGGTTGCAGTGAGCCAAGAAGGTGCCACTGCATTCCAGCCTGGGCCACCAAACAAGACCCTGTCTCAAAAAGAAAAGAATTTTTATCTTTATGAAAGGCAAGTAAGTGGTAAAACTGGTTGAAATCTTCTAGTAGAACGGTTCACGTTTGGGGCTGGCTTTCACGGTGCAGAACAGTTCACGTTTGGGGCTGGCTTTCACGGTGCGATTTCTAGTAGAACGGTTCACGTTTGGGGCTGGCTTTCACGGTGCAGAACGGTTCACGTTTGGGGCTGGCTTTTACGGTGCAGAACGGTTCACGTTTGGGGCTGGCTTTCACGGTGCAGAACGGTTCACGTTTGGGGCTGGCTTTCACGGTGCAGAACGGTTCACGTTTGGGGCTGGCTTTTACGGTGCAGAACGGTTCACGTTTGGGGCTGGCTTTCACGGTGCAGAACGGTTCACGTTTGGGGCTGGCTTTCACGGTACAGAACGGTTCACGTTTGGGGCTGGCTTTCACGGTGCGATTTCTAGTAGAACGGTTCACGTTTGGGGCTGACTTTCACGGTGCAGAACGGTTCACGTTTGGGGCTGGCTTTCACGGTGCAGAACAGTTCACGTTTGGGGCTGGCTTTCACGGTGCAGAACAGTTCACGTTTGGGGCTGGCTTTCACGGTACGATTTCTAGTAGAACGGTTCACGTTTGGGGCTGGCTTTCACGGTACGATTTCTAGTAGAACGGTTCACGTTTGGGGCTGGCTTTCACGGTACGATTTCTAGTAGAACGGTTCACGTTTGGGGCTGGCTTTCACGGTACGATTTCTAGTAGAACGGTTCACGTTTGGGGCTGGCTTTCACGGTGCAGAACAGTTCACGTTTGGGGCTGGCTTTCACGGTGCAGAACAGTTCACGTTTGGGGCTGGCTTTCACGGTACGATTTCTAGTAGAACGGTTCACGTTTGGGGCTGGCTTTCACGGTACGATTTCTAGTAGAACGGTTCACGTTTGGGGCTGGCTTTCACGGTGCAGAACAGTTCACGTTTGGGGCTGGCTTTCACGGTGCAGAACGGTTCACGTTTGGGGCTGGCTTTCACGGTACGATTTCTAGTAGAACGGTTCACGTTTGGGGCTGGCTTTCACGGTACGATTTCTAGTAGAACGGTTCACGTTTGGGGCTGGCTTTCACGGTGCAGAACAGTTCACGTTTGGGGCTGGCTTTCACGGTGCAGAACGGTTCACGTTTGGGGCTGGCTTTCTTTTTTTTTTTTTTTTTTTTGAGACGGAGTTTCGCTCTTGTTACCCAGGCTGGAGTGCAATGGCGCGATCTCGGCTCACCGCAACCTCCGCCTCCTGGGTTCAGGCAATTCTCCTGCCTCAGCCTCCTGAGTAGCTGGGATTACAGGCACGCACCACCATGCCCAGCTAATTTTTTGTATCTTTAGTAGAGACGGGGTTTCACCATGTTGACCAGGATGGTCTCGATCTCTTGACCTTGTGATCCACCCGCCTCGGCCTCCCAAAGTGCTGGGATTACAGGCTTGAGCCACCGCGCCCGGCCGGGGCTGGCTTTCACGGTACGATTTCTAGTAGAACGGTTCACGTTTGGGGCTGGCTTTCACGGTGCAGAACAGTTCACGTTTGGGGCTGGCTTTCACGGTGCAGAACAGTTCACGTTTGGGGCTGGCTTTCACGGTACGATTTCTAGTAGAACGGTTCACGTTTGGGGCTGGCTTTCACGGTACGATTTCTAGTAGAACGGTTCACGTTTGGGGCTGGCTTTCACGGTGCAGAACAGTTCACGTTTGGGGCTGGCTTTCACGGTGCAGAACGGTTCACGTTTGGGGCTGGCTTTCACGGTACGATTTCTAGTAGAACGGTTCACGTTTGGGGCTGGCTTTCACGGTGCAGAACAGTTCACGTTTGGGGCTGGCTTTCACGGTGCAGAACGGTTCACGTTTGGGGCTGGCTTTCACGGTACGATTTCTAGTAGAACGGTTCACGTTTGGGGCTGGCTTTCACGGTGCTCTGTACGTTTCAGGACGGGATCTTAAACCCTCATGCTGCCTCTTGCACGTGTGCTGCCTGCTGCGACGACATGACCTTGGTAAGTTGCCAGCACATCTGGAGCAGGAGCACTTGGTGGGGCTGGGGTGGCTGAGTGGGTCCCACAGCCCTTGGCCTCTTGGCTGCTTCCCTCCTGTCTTTTGTTTGGAGAGAGATGCGTCCTCATTTCTCCGGGCTGCTCTGTCCCCTGCTCCCAGATACACCACAGTGAATCCTGATGTCTTGATGGGGGCATGTGGCTGGCCCCCAAGATGTTGTTCAAAGAGCATTTATGGAAAGCTCCTTAAATAATGAAGAGTGGGGCTGGGCACAGTGGCTCACACCTGTAATCCCAGCACTTTGGGAGGCCCAGGTGGGCAGATCACAAGGTCAGGAGATCGAGATCATTCTGGACCACATGGTGAAACCCTGTTTCTACTAAAAATAAAAATTAGCCCGGCATGATGGTGCACGCCTGTAATCCCAGCTTCTCAGGAGGCTGAGGCAGGAGAATCACTTGAATCCAGAAGGCTGAGGTTGCAGTGAGCTGAGACTGTGCCACTGCACTCCAGCCTGGCGAGACTCTATCTCAAAAAAATAAATAAATAAATAACATGGAGAGACCTACTGTGTGCTTGTGGTGAAAAACTAAACATTCTAGAATTGTCTAGTTCAAGACAGTTCATGTGATTTTAGTGGAAAAACATCTTGTGAACGTAAAGTAATGTTGAAGTTCATTTGGAAAAGCCAGTAGGTGAGACGTAGAGACGCTGCAGGAGTGAAGAGCAGGGAGACGGCAGTGGTCGCATCTGGCAGTTTAGCCTGCTGGGCGGATCATTTTCTGTGGCTCCAGAACACGGGAGGACCCAGGAAATCGTATGCAGGATGTGTATGTGGAAGACTCTAAAATGCTGAATAAAGAAGCCAGGGAGGATCCACTACGTCAGAAGACATTCTGTGTCTGCGGATTGGAAGGCTTAGCATAGTCAAGATGTGACTTTCTCCCACGTTGATTCTTAGGTTTAACACCATTGCTATCAAAACTGCAACAATTCTTTGTAGATGCAGACAAGCTGATTTTAAAATTTACACAGAAAGGTAAAGGAAATAGAAAAGCCAAAACAGTTTGGAAATAAAAGTCTAAAGTCGGTGAAATCGCATTGTGGGGTCTCAAGGCTTCCTAGGTCGTGAAATTAATCAAGACTGTGTGGCACTGGCAGAGGGAGAGACCCCCGGATCTGGGTCTGACGAGCGTCAGGGTGGACGCCAGCGCGTGGCCTTGGAGTGACTGGACGTTCACAGGCAGGGACAAAGGATGACCCCAGCTTCACACTTTATACAGAATGAATTCCAAATGGGCATGGATCTAAAGGAAAAGGCAAACGATAACGTAACTTTCAGGAGAAAACACGTGGGAAAGCCTTCCTTGCCTGCAGTTACAACTAGGATTTCTTAGACTGGACTTTATCAGTTTTAAAACTTTTGAATTCCACTTCTGGAATCACTGTGTGATGAGCTCAATGGACTGACTCCCCAGAGAAATAACTAGTGAATATTATTTAAAAAATAAGCCCCGAAAGGCTCTGGAAGTTGCCCTAGGGGCACACAGCCAATAAAGTGACATCCAAGAAAATGTCGTAAGTCTTGAGAACAGTGAGGGCTGTGGGATTTGCACGATGACCAGCTCCCTACCTCCCTTTCTGCCTCCAGCTCCCTGTGGAGGAGGCTCCACTCCTCCATATGATAGTGGCCAAGAAAACAGGGCTCCCACTCCTCACAACTCACAATCAAGGGATGTGATCCCACTGGGAGGCGCAGGCCACCAGCATTTCTCCACCCCTTCAGCTCCAAGTGGCAGTCAATTCCAGGGAAGTGTGACTGGAAAATCTCTTAAGTCAGCCCCACTCAGGGCAGAGGCTTTACCCAGGCATGGCAGGCCAAGCATCGGGAGGCCCCAATTTCCCTCAACCCAGGTTACCCACAGGGTGGAGGGTCCATGCGGTGAGAGGCTGCTGCCTCCACGCAGAGCCCTGCTAATACCGCAGGGTTCCCTGATAGATGCAAGCACGATCCCTACCTCCGGGTCTGGAGCAGGGGCTCAGACATTGAGCCCAAGAGAGGCCGTAAGGACAGAGAGCTCCAAAGCCCTTCCCGAAGGAGCTGACTTGATTTGAAACAGTATGGGGATATTGAAGCCTGAAAGTGCCTTGGAGAGCAGTGGACATTCTTGTGGCAAGCAGTTAGGAGGCCGGCAGCGCCATTAGAGCAGGAAACGAAGCTGTAGGTCAGCACGTTTAGCAGAGATCTCGCCAAGGAAAGCAACAGCCAAGAACCCACCTGGGAAACCTTAAAGCTCTAACCCTTTGGTAAGGAAGCCCTAATTTCATTGGCTCAGACAGTGGAGCAGCGTGTGCCCCAGGGCACTGTTGGAAGTAATGGAGCAGACAGCTGGCAGTTGGTTGATTCTGACACTTCACAGCTTGGCAGATCAGGGAGAGAGACAGCCAGAACCCCCATCGCCGAAGGTGACTGCACACCCCCAGGGCGGAGCCCTCCAGGGAGCAGCAGCAGAGGCTGCCACAGGAGAACGAGGCTCAGCAAAGCGTCCAGCCCGTCCTTGAATGGTCAGCAAGCACATGGTAGCAGGGAGCCCAGAGGAAGGAGAACCGCTCTCCGCTTTGCTACCGTGTCGTGCCTGCATTGTGTGATTCTTAAGATTCTAAGACGTGAGGAACCCGGAACGTGTGACCCGTGACAGTGCCTGGGGGAGGGCCCCATGTGGGGTTAACAGACGAAGGCTTCAGTAGCCTCCTAAATATGTTCACAGGACTGAGGGAAACCACAGCGAGACACTCCTGGAAGGCCTGAGGACAATGTCTCCTTAACTGGAGAATGCCAATGAAGAGATAGAAATTGTTTGTTTGTTTATTTTTGAGACGGAGTCTCGCTCTGTCGCCCAGGCTGGAGTGCAGTGGCGCGATCTTAGCTCACTACAACCTCTGCCTCCCAGGTTCAAGCGATTCTCCTGCCTCAGCCTCCTGAGTAGCTGGGACTACAGGTGTGCACCACCACATCTGGCTGATTTCTGTATTTTTAGTAGAGACGGGGTTTTACCATGTTACCCAGGCTGGTCTTGAACTCCTGACCTCAGGTGATCCACCCACCTCGGCCTCCCAAGTGCTGGGATTACAGGCATGAGCCACCATGCCCAGCCAGTAGGTTCTTTTAAAAAGTATCCTTTTTGTCATTTTAGGGGAGTTAGGGCCTAAAGAGGTGGGAACTGTAGGGGTGATTACCTTCTTGCTGTGGTCTCACCATGTGACTCTCACACCCCGGGGTGCCCCCATTTAAGGAGCAGCATAGCTTTTGCACACAGGAACGTGGTGCCCTGTCCAACTCTGCCTTTATCCCCCAGAGTGGCCCTGTCAGGCTTTTTGTGCCTTACAAAAGGCGCAAGAAGGAGAACGAGCTGCCCACAGCGCCCGTGAAGAAGGACTCCCCCAAGAACATCACGCTGCTTCCAGCCACCGCGGCCACCACCTGTGAGTTTGAGAACCCACAGCTCTCGTTTACTGACGCACCCTAAGTCCACTGCCTTCTCTCGTTCCCGCTCCCACGGACACTGGGATGCTCATTTCTAAGGCATGTCACGTGCGGGAGGGCCGTCAGCGCCTCACCACTCCTTCCTTCACACCGTGGCCCTGGGCGGGAAGCGCTGTCCACTGCCTTCTCTCGTTCCCGCTCCCACGGACACTGGGATGCTCATTTCTAAGGCACGTCATGTGGTGGGAGGGCTGTCAGCGCCTCACCACTCCTTCCTTTACACCGTGGCCCTGGGCGGGAAGCGCTGTCCAGTGCCCAGCGCTGCTTGCTTCCCTGGGACCTGGGCACTGTTGGCCCTGTGCTGGGCCATTTGCCAGTGCAAGGAGCGCCTTGCCCAGTGCCCTGCACATGATTGGGGACATTTCCTGACAAGTGCGTCCTAGGTGACTGGTTCTCAGGGCCCTGGATGAGGCCTGCAGAGAGGTCTGGGGGCTTGTCTGTGGCCGGGCTGGAGGGCAGCGTCAGGGTCCCAGCTCACTGCAGCCTCAGCCTCCCAGGCTCAGGCACTCCTCCCATCTCAGCCTCCCAAGTAGCTGGGACCACAGGCAGGTGCCACCATGCCTAGCTCGTGTGTTTGTTTTTTGTACAGACCAGGTTTAAACAGGGAGAGGCAGTAATAGGAGGAAATGTCTTCATAATGGCCTTAGCTAATATAAGTCTGGACTTTTGCATTTATAGAGCAAGGTCTTTCTGAAGCACCCTGTCGGCTCCTTCCCGAGGCCCTGGGTGGTAGGTGCGGGAACTTTTCCACAGCAGCGGAGTCTCCCAATCCATCACCGGGATTTCTTTTGGTCTGGAGAGGCCGCCGTGCTGTAGGACGTGGCCGCTTTTTACCTTCAGCTTGAATGAAAGACTTTTTCTTGATTCGAACCACAAGTATTTAAAAATCATTTAAAGTTTTATTTTGTTCTGGCTGGCAGCACATTTCCATGGCTCACAATATAAACATAACAATTGGTGGTGGTGAGCTGCCATCCCGGCTTTCTTCTCTGGGGTCTTCTCTGAGGTCTGGGCTTTCTCCCATGTCCTTTGCACGTGAGGGTATGGCTGCCGCTGCCCGCACTCCAGCCCAGCCCCCAACAAGGATTGGCGCCCGTGGGTGGCACAGGACCTGTGTGCCCTGGGCACCACTGTCTGGCCTGGCCGTGTAAAATGTGCTTCTGCCTTTCCAGTCACCGTGACCCCCTCAGGACAAATCACGACCTCTGGGGCACTGACCTTTGACCGAGCATCCACGGTGGAGGCCACTGCTGTCATATCAGAGAGTCCGGCCCAGGGTGATGTCTTCACAGGAGCCACAGGTGAGCTGCTCCAGTGCCCCTGACATCCTCAGTGCACCCTCGTCTGTGAACTCACCTCACCCGGTTCTCACATCCTCAGTGCGTCGTCTGTGACGTCACCTCACCCAGTTCTCACATCCTCAGTGCGTCCTCGTCTGTGACGTCACCTCACCCGGTTCTCACATCCTCAGTGCGTCCTCGTCTGTGACGTCACCTCACCCAGTTCTCACATCCTCAGTGCGTCGTCTGTGACGTCACCTCACCCGGTTCTCACATCCTCAATGCACCCTTGTCTGTGAACTCACCTCACCCGGTTCTCACATCCTCAGTGCGTCGTCTCTGACGTCACCTCACCCGGTTCTCACATCCTCAGTGAGTCCTCGGCTGTGACGTCACCTCACCCGGTTCTCACATCCTCAGTGAGTCCTCGGCTGTGACGTCACCTCACCCGGTTCTCACATCCTCAGTGCGTCGTCTGTGACGTCACCTCACCCGGTTCTCACATCCTCAGTGCGTCGTCTGTGACGTCACCTCACCCGGTTCTCGCATCCTCAGTGCGTCGTCTGTGACGTCACCTCACCCGGTTCTCGCATCCTCCGTGAGTCCTCGTCTGTGACGTCACCTCACCCGGTTCTCACATCCTCAGTGCGTCCTCGTCTGTGACGTCACCTCACCCACTTCTCACATCCTCAATGCACCCTTGTCTGTGAACTCACCTCACCCGGTTCTCACATCCTCAATGCACCCTTGTCTGTGAACTCACCTCACCCGGTTCTCACATCCTCAGTGCGTCGTCTGTGACGTCACCTCACCCAGTTCTCACATCCTCAGTGCGTCGTCTGTGACGTCACCTCACCCGGTTCTCACATCCTCAGTGAGTCCTCGTCTGTGACGTCACCTCACCCGGTTCTCACATCCTCAGTGCGTCGTCTGTGACGTCACCTCACCCGCTTCTCACATCCTCAGTGAGTCCTCGTCTGTGACGTCACCTCACCCGGTTCTCACATCCTCAGTGCGTCCTCGTCTGTGACGTCACCTCACCCGGTTCTCACATCCTCAGTGCGTCGTCTGTGACGTCACCTCACCCGGTTCTCACATCCTCAGTGCGTCGTCTGTGACGTCACCTCACCCGGTTCTCACATCCTCAGTGCGTCCTCGTCTGTGACGTCACCTCACCCGGTTCTCACATCCTCAGTGCGTCGTCTGTGACGTCACCTCACCCGGTTCTCACATCCTCAGTGCGTCGTCTGTGACGTCACCTCACCCGGTTCTCACATCCTCAGTGAGTCCTCGTCTGTGACGTCACCTCACCCGGTTCTCACATCCTCAGTGCGTCCTCGTCTGTGACGTCACCTCACCCGGTTCTCACATCCTCAGTGCGTCGTCTGTGACGTCACCTCACCCGGTTCTCACATCCTCAGTGCGTCGTCTGTGACGTCACCTCACCCGGTCCTCACATCCTCAGTGCGTCGTCTGTGACGTCACCTCACCCGGTTCTCACATCCTCAGTGCGTCGTCTGTGACGTCACCTCACCCGGTTCTCACATCCTCAGTGCGTCCTCGTCTGTGACGTCACCTCACCCGGTTCTCACATCCTCAGTGCGTCGTCTGTGACGTCACCTCACCCGGTTCTCACATCCTCAGTGAGTCCTCGTCTGTGACGTCACCTCACCCGGTTCTCACATCCTCAGTGCGTCCTCGTCTGTGACGTCACCTCACCCGGTTCTCACATCCTCAGTACGTCGTCTGTGACGTCACCTCACCCGGTTCTCACATCCTCAGTGCGTCGTCTGTGACGTCACCTCACCCGGTTCTCACATCCTCAGTGCGTCCTCGTCTGTGACGTCACCTCACCCGGTTCTCACATCCTCAGTGCGTCCTCGTCTGTGACGTCACCTCACCCGGTTCTCACATCCTCAGTGCGTCCTCGTCTGTGACGTCACCTCACCCGGTTCTCACATCCTCAGTGCGTCCTCGTCTGTGACGTCACCTCACCCGGTTCTCACATCCTCAGTGCGTCCTCGTCTGTGACGTCACCTCACCCGGTTCTCACATCCTCAGTGAGTCCTCGTCTGTGACGTCACCTCACCCGGTCCTCACATCCTCAGTGCGTCCTCGTCTGTGACGTCACCTCACCCGGTTCTCACATCCTCAGTGCGTCGTCTGTGACGTCACCTCACCCGGTTCTCACATCCTCAGTGCGTCGTCTGTGACGTCACCTCACCCGGTTCTCACATCCTCAGTGAGTCCTCGTCTGTGACGTCACCTCACCCGGTTCTCACATCCTCAGTGCGTCCTCGTCTGTGACGTCACCTCACCCGGTCCTCACATCCTCAGTGAGTCCTCGTCTGTGACGTCACCTCACCCGGTCCTCACATCCTCAGTGCGTCGTCTGTGACGTCACCTCACCCGGTTCTCACATCCTCAGTGCGTCCTCGTCTGTGACGTCACCTCACCCGGTTCTCACATCCTCAGTGCGTCCTCGTCTGTGACGTCACCTCACCCAGTTCTCACATCCTCAGTGAGTCCTTGGCTGTGACGTCACCTCACCCGGTTCTCACATCCTCAGTGAGTCCTCGTCTGTGACGTCACCTCACCCGGTTCTCACATCCTCAGTGCGTCCTCGTCTGTGACGTCACTTCACCCAGTTCTCACATCCTCAGTGCGTCCTCGTCTGTGATGTCCTCACCCAGTTCTCACATCCTCAGTGTGTCCTTGGCTGTGACATCACATCACCAATTCCACTTTGGGCTGCGTAGGCTGCTGGGCACCTCGAGTGGGGCCTGGAACCAGGTGTTTGTTGTGGGGACAGCATGTGAGCCACGTCTGGTGGGTGGTGCAGTGTGGGTGGGGTCCGCATGTGGGAGTGGGTTCCTTGTGACAAACCCCAGAGGTGGCAAAGCTGAAAATACTCTCCATCTGCCAGCTCCTGTTTATTTTTGTTTTTTGAGACGGAGTCTTGCTTTTGTTCCCCAGGCTTGAATGCAATGGCATGATCTCGGCTCACTGAACCTCCGCCTCCCGGGTTCAAGCAATTCTCCTTCCTCCGCCTCCCAAGTAGCTGGGATGACAGGTGCCCGCCACCATGCCCAGCCAATTTTTGTATTTTTAGTAGAGATGGGGTTTCACCATGTTGGCCAGGCTGGTCTCACACTCCTGACCTCATGATCTGCCTGCCTCAGCCTCGCAAAGTGCTGGGATAACAGGCGTGAGCCACCACGCCTGGCCTGGCCCCTGCTTTTGACCAGGGTTGTGCAACAGAAATGCATCCTAGCCAGATGCATGCTGGAAAATATTCTAGTAGCCACATTGAGAAAAATAAAGGAAATAGCTGTAAATAATTTCCATAACATCATTTATTTCACCTGATATGTCACCACTCCTAACATGTCAGCAGTTGAGGCTCAGCACATTTCAGGGGCTCGGTAGCCACGAGTGGCCATAAGCTACTCTGTGTATCAAATGGCAGAGCCATAGAACGAGATATTTAGAGTCGGCTGTACAGGCAGCCACCTCGAGGATCCTTGTCGCTTTTCTCGCCAACAGTCCAAGAGGCCGGCGTGCAGCCGCCATGCAGGGCCAGCCACCCCGAGCCACACTACCCCGGCTATCAGGACAGCTGCCAGATTGCACCGTTTCCAGAGGCTGCATTGCCAACGTCACATCCCAAAATAGGTGGGTTTGAAAGAATTCACACATGTACAGGCTATTGTCCTCAGAATTGTGTGGAAGAATTTCTACGTGAAACAGCGTTCGTTTTGCTTTGGTTTTTGTTTATTGTTTCGATGCATTAGATCAGTGACTGGCAAAGTGTGGCCCACTGCCGATGTTTGTAAATAAAGTTTTATTGACACAGCCACATCCATTCACGTGTGTGCCGTGGAAGCTCTTTTGGTACAACAGCAAGGCACTCCCCTAGAACCAATTAGCCCGTGAAGCCTGAAGTTCTTACTGATGAGGTTCCGTCGCCTTCTCTGTGAGGGCGGACACCGCGGGTGGGAACTGGTCTCTCCAGAGCTAGCATGGACATTTGATCTGGTGAAAGAATGAAAAACCAAGTTTGGTATCACATGTGGCCTAAATCTTTAAAATGACTGTATACTGTAAACACATTTTAACTTTGATTTTTTTTTTTTTTTGAGACAGAGTCTCGTGCTGTTGCCCAGGCTGGGGTGCAGTGGTGCGATCTCTGCTCACTGCAACTTCCGCCTCTTGGGTTCAAGCAATCTCCTGCCTCAGCCTCCCCAGTACCTAGGATTACAGGCACACACCACCACATCCAGCTAAATTTTATATTTTTAGTAAAGACAGGGGTTTCACTATTTTGGCCAGACTGGTCTCGAACTCCTGACTTCAAGTGATCCACCCTCCTTGGCCTCCCAAAGTGCTGGGATTACAGGTGTGAGACACCTATTTAAACTCTTTACATCTTTTTTTTTTTTTTTTTTTTGAGACGGAGTTTCGCTCTTGTTACCCAGGCTGGAGTGCAATGGCGCGATCTCAGCTCACCGCAACCTCTGCCTCCTGGGTTCAGGCAATTCTCCCATCTCAGCCTCCTGAGTAGCTGGGATTACAGGCACGCGCCACCGTGCCCAGCTAATTTTTTGTATTTTCAGTAGAGACGGGGTTTCACCATGCTGACCAGGATGTTCTAGATCTCTTGACCTCGTGATCCACCCGCCTCGGCCTCCCAAAGTGCTGGGATTACAGGCGTGAGCCACCGTGCCCGGCCCGCTCTTTACATCTTTAAAGCTCATCTCAGGGCTGTTTGCGAAGGCTCACCCATGTAATTCCAGCACTTTCAGAAGCCGAGGCCAGGAGTTTGAGACCAGTCTGGGCAACATAAGGAGACCCATCTCTATAGATTAAAAAAAGAAGTGTGGGGCGGGTGTTGATGAAATATTTATACAAAGAAATCAGCAACTGCTTCAAATCAGGGCTTTTTCTCCTGGAGGGCTGGGGGTTCCCATCAACCACTCGCCCCTGGTGTGAACTGTGCCCGAGGCTCCTGGATCTCTGTTCCCGGCTGCTTGGTGTGCAGAAGTCGGGAGCGTGCTCGTGCGCACATGTGCACAGATGTGCTCTAGGTCTGTGTGCGCTGAAGGCCATGACTTGCCCCCGTGTCTCTAGTTTCAGTGCAGAACCTCAGCCTTTGTTCACTTCCTTTCCTTTCCCTCTTTGTAGCTTTCTTCTCCAATTATAAGAAACCCGGCTGGGCCCGGTGGCTCACGCCTATAATCCCAGCACTTTGGGAGGCAGAGGCGGATGGATCACCTGAGGTCGGGAGTTGGAGACCAATATGGAGAAACCCAGTTTCTACTAAAAATACACAATTAGCTGGGCATGGTGGCTCATGCCTGTAATTCCAGCTACTTGGGAGGCTGAGGCAAAAGTATTGCTTGAACCCGGGCAGGAGGTGAAGGTTTCAGTGAGCCGAGATCGCACCATTGCACTCCACCCTGGGCAACAAGAGCAAGACTCCATCTAAAAAAAAAAAAAAAAAAAGGAAAGAAACCGAACTCCTGTTATCTTTAATAAATCCCCCGTGTGTGACTGCAGGCACCCAAGAAGACTTTCTGGGTGAGCAGAACTGAAACCAGGAACTTTTTTGTCAGCTTTACTGTTTACAAGATTCAGCCTGGGGCCAGGCACGGTGGCCCACACCTGTAATTTTAGCAGTTTGGGAGGCCGAGGCAGGTGGATCACCCGAGGACAGGAGTTCGAGACCAGCCTGGTCAATGTGGTGAAACTCCGTCTCTACTAAAAATACAAAACTTAGCTGGGTGTGCTGGTGGGCGCCTGTAATCCTGACCTTGTGGGGCTGAAACAGAATTGCTTGAACCTGGGATGGCAGTGAGCCAAGATCACGCCACTGCACTGCAGCCTGGGCAACAGAGGAAACACTATCTCAAAAAAAAAAAAAAAGATTTAGCCTGGGGCCACTTCTTTCGTGGTCATTGCCCTCAGGGCTGGTTCTGTGAACATTTCTGGGTCCAGCAGGCACATTTGATGCTTGTTACAGTGTGAAGCTGGAGGGTGGAGTGGGAAGGCGTGGACACCTCACTGCTGGCGCAGGCTGGGGTGTCAGGTGACCTGTTGTTTGTTGGTCAGTTTTTACCTTACTCCCCAACATTTGGTGAGAGTTTTCTGTTTTTTATTTTTGAGATGGAGTCTCACTCTGTCACCCAGGCTGGAGTGCAGTGGCTTGATCTTGGCTCACTGCAACCTCTGCCTCCTGGGTTCGAGTGATTATCATGCCTCAGCCTCCCAGGTAGCTGGGACTACAGATGCTTCCGTGTCTGGCTGATTTTTGTATTTTTTTGGTAGAGACCAGGTTTCCCCATGTTGATGAGGCTGGCCTCAAACTCCTGACCTCAAGTGATCTGCCCACCTTGGTCTCCCAAAATGCTGGGATTACAGGTGTGAGCCACCACAGCTGGCCTCTTTTCTTTTCTTTCTGAGAGTGTCTCAGTAGCTCACCAAGGCTGAAAGGCGTTGGTACAATCATGGCTCACTGTAGCCTTCACGACCTGGGCTCTAGTGATCCTCTTGCCTCAGCTTCCTGAGTAGCTGGGATCATAGGTGAATGCCACCATGCCCAGCTAGTTGGTTTTGTTTTTCTTTTGTAGAGACAAGTTCTTGCTATGTTGCCAAGGCTGGTCTTGAACTTGTGGGCTCAAGTAATCCTCCCACCTCAGCCTCCCAAAACGTGGGGATTATAATCATGAGCCATTGTGCCAGGTGATGAGAGTTTTTAATGGAGGCCATAAATAGAAAATGTATTAATTTATTTGTTATTTTGCTTTGCAAATGCTCTAGTGTTGACATCCCTGCCTGCCCTGGCAGTGCCACCCCCAACTCCCACCAAAGCGTCACCTCCTGTGATGGTGAACGGACTGGAGCTCTCGGAGCCTCGGAGCTGGCTGTACCTGGAAGAGATGATCAACTCCTTGCTCAACACCGCACAGCAGCTAAAGACGGTGTTTGAACAAGCAAAACACGCCAGCACCTACCGCGAAGCTGCCGCAAACCAGGCCAAGGTCCATGCTGATGCTGAACGGAAGGAGGTAACCCGGGGATGCGTGGAAACACATGATGTGTACTGAGCCCCGCGCCGCCTGCGCCTGCGCCCCCGTGCGAGACCTGCCTTGGCCCACAAGGCCCCTGCCCCACCTTTCTGGAAAAGGGAGCTGCGGAGAATCGTTTACACGTGAAGCTTTTCCTATAGAAAAGTGACAGCTGTGATTGTTAAGATGGTTTTGGTTTTTGTAAATATGGCTGGTTTGTTTCAGAACGGGAAACAACTTTACGCACATCAGCCATTACTTGTGAATACTCAGCTTTCCTTTTCTTTCTTTGTTTTTTTCTTTTTTTGGAGTCTCGCTGTGTTGCCCAGGCTGGAGTGCAGTGGAGCAATCTCGGCCCATTGCAACCTCCTGGATTCAAGTAATTCTCCTGCCTCAGCTCCCCGAGTAGCTGGGATTACAGGTGCACGCCACCACACCCAGCTAATTTTTGTATTTTTGGTAGAGACGAGGGTTTTACCATGTTGACCAGGATCGTCTCGATCTCCTGACCTCATGATGCGCCCGCCTCAGCCTCCCAAAGTGCTGAGATTACAGGCTTGAGCCACCGTGCGTGGGCCTGTGAATACTCACCTTTTCTAGACATTATTCATACTTGAGGTTGTCTTCACATACTGAAATGTGCCTGATACTGTATTAAGTTTGGAGAACATCATCTGCTGAGTCTTTGATTGTCAGCAGCTGGCAGGGCAAATGCGTAGCCCCTTCCTGATGCCATGCTCCACCCGTCTGCTGTCACAGCACCCGCCCAGCTTCCGGCATGCTCTTCAGAAGGCAGCTCCTGTGCGTGGTGGGAGGCCACACCCTTGTGTGCTGCAGCTTCCTCTTACTGCAGCACAAGCAGAAGCTCGCCTAGGCCCCCTTGGCTTCTTTTCTTGTGAAGTCTGTGCTTCATATGAAACCTTTACCTGGGCTGAAGACTTTCAGGTCACATAAAGGTTCAGGTGGGTGACATGAAGATGGCAGAGAGAAATTCCTAGAGCCAGAGTAAGTTGGAGAGAGGGTGGAGGCTTCTCAGCTTCTTCTCACAGTCCAGACCCAGCAGACAGGCACTGTGTCACCGAGCGCAGGGGTGAGAAGATGCGGGGAAGGCGTCTGTCTGCTCAGCACAGCTGGGGAGCTCTGCAGGCCACAGCAAAGAGCAGGGAGGTGTTGTTCTGTAGCTGCTTTTTCGGGGATGGTATTGTGGACTTTGGTTTGTAAACAAAAGTCAAATTCATATTTTTCCCACAAAATCTATATAAGAAATGTTTTTCCTCATTTCTTTCTACTTTTTATTTATTTTTTTTTTTGAGAGACGGACTCTCACTCTGTCACCCAGGCTAGAATGTAGTGGTGCAATCTCCGCTCACTGCAACCTCCACCTCCCCAGCTCCAGCAATTCTTGTGCCTCAGCCTCCCACGTGGCTGGGACTACAGGCGCCTGCCCCCATGCCTGGCTAATTTTCTGTAATTTTGGTAGAGATCGGGTTTTACCATGGTGCCAGGCTGGTCTTGAACTCCTGAGTACGGGTGATCCACCTGCCTCAGCCCCGTACAGTGCTGGGCTGCAGATGTGATCCACCTGCCTCAGCCCCGTACAGTGCTGGGCTGCAGATGTGATCCACCTGCCTCAGCCCCGTACAGTGCTGGGCTGCAGATGTGGATCCACCTGCCTCAGCCCCGTACAGTGCTGGGCTGCAGATGTGGGTCCACCTGCCTCAGCCCCGTACAGTGCTGGGCTGCAGATGTGGATCCACCTGCCTCAGCCCCGTACAGTGCTGGGCTGCAGATGTGATCCACCTGCCTCAGCCCCGTACAGTGCTGGGCTGCAGATGTGATCCACCTGCCTCAGCCCCGTACAGTGCTGGGCTGCAGATGTGATCCACCTGCCTCAGCCCCGTACAGTGCTGGGCTGCAGATGTGATCCACCTGCCTCAGCCCCTTACAGTGCTGGGCTGCAGATGTGATCCACCTGCCTCAGCCCCTTACAGTGCTGGGCTGCAGATGTGGGTCCACCTGCCTCAGCCCCGTACAGTGCTGGGCTGCAGATGTGATCCACCTGCCTCAGCCCCGTACAGTGCTGGGCTGCAGATGTGATCCACCTGCCTCAGCCCCTTACAGTGCTGGGCTGCAGATGTGGGTCCACCTGCCTCAGCCCCTTACAGTGCTGGGCTGCAGATGTGGGTCCACCTGCCTCAGCCCCGTACAGTGCTGGGCTGCAGATGTGGGTCCACCTGCCTCAGCCCCGTACAGTGCTGGGCTGCAGATGTGATCCACCTGCCTCAGCCCCTTACAGTGCTGGGCTGCAGATGTGGATCCACCTGCCTCATCCCCGTACAGTGCTGGGCTGCAGATGTGGATCCACCTGCCTCAGCCCCGTACAGTGCTGGGCTGCAGATGTGGATCCACCTGCCTCAGCCCCGTACAGTGCTGGGCTGCAGATGTGGGTCCACCTGCCTCAGCCCCGTACAGTGCTGGGCTGCATATGTGATCCACCTGCCTCAGCCCCGTACAGTGCTGGGCTGCAGATGTGGGTCCACCTGCCTCAGCCCCTTACAGTGCTGGGCTGCAGATGTGGGTCCACCTGCCTCAGCCCCGTACAGTGCTGGGCTGCAGATGTGGGCCACTGTGCATGGCTTCTACTTCTTATAGAACTTTTTATTTATTCACTTATCATTTATTTTTTATTTTTGCTTTTTTAGTAGTTGCTTTATTTTACTTTGTTTTATTTTTTAAGATGGAGTCTTGCTCTGTTGCCCAGGCTGGAGTCCCGTGGCACGATCTTAGCTCACTGCAACCTCTGCCTCAGCCTCCCAAGCGATTCTCCTGCCTCAGCCTCCCAAGTAGCTGGGACTACAGGCGCCCGCTGCCACACCCAGCTAATTTTTGTGTTTTTAATAGACATCGGGTTTCACCATGTTGGCCAGGCTGGTCTCGAACTCCTGACTTCAAGTGATCTGCCCAGCTCAGCCTCCCAAAGTACTGGGATTACAAGTATTTATTTATTTATTTTTAAATTTGTTTTTGAGATGGAGTCTCACTCTTGCTGAGGCTGGAGTGCAGTGGCACGATCTCGGCTCACCGCAGCCTCTGCCTCCCAGGTTCAAGTGATTCTCCTGCCTCAGCCTCCTGAGTAGCTGGGATTACAGGCACCCGCCACCACACCTGGCTATTTTTTTGTATTTTTAGTAGAGATGGGGTTTCATTATATTGGCCAGGCTGGTCTTGAACTCCTGACCTTATTATCTGCCCACCTCGGTCTCTGAAAGTGCTGGGATTACAGGCATAAGCTACCTCACCCAGCCTATTTTTTTGTATTTTTAGTAGAGATGGGATTTCATCATTTGGCTGGGCTGGTCTTGAACTCCTGACCTCGGTGATCTGCCCTCCTTGGCCTCCCAAAGTGCTGGGATTACAGGCATGAGCCGCTGTGCCCAGCTAAGTTTTGTTTTTATAGAGACAGGATCTCACTGTGTGGCTCAGGCTGGTCCTGAACTCCTGGTCTGAAGAAATCCGCCCAGTAAACCTTTCCGAGTGCTGGGACTCTAGGAATGAGCCCCTGTGCCTGGCCCCCAGGGCAACAGTAAAAAGCAAGACGTGGGCCGGGCGCGGTGGTCACGCCTGTAATCCCAGCACTGTGGGAGGCCGAGGCAGGTGGATCATTTTACATCAGGAGTTTGAGAGCAGCCTGACCAGCATAGTGAAACCCCATCTCTATTAAAAACACAAAATTAGGGCCGGGCGCGGTGGCTCACGCCTGTAATCCCAGCACTTTGGGAGGCCGAGGCAGGTGGATCATGAGGTCAAGAGATTGAGACCATCCTGGTCAACATGGTGAAACCCCGTCTCTACTAATAATGCAAAAATTAGCTGGGCATGGTGGCACGTGCCTGTAATCCCAGCTACTCAGGAGGCTGAGGCAGGAGAATTGCCTGAACCCAGGAGGCGGAGGTTGTAGTGAGCCAAGATCGCGCCATTGCACTCCAGCCTGGGTAACAAGAGGGAAACTCTGTCTCAAAAAAAAAAAAAAGCAAGACGTCACCCCTTACAGAGCGTCAGGACAGTGGCTGTGCTCAGGGAGGCTGGGAGAAGGCATCGTGCCCTCTAGGGTGTGGCATGGTCATGTGGCTGGTGGAGACATTCATGGTGCCGCCGTCCCCTGCTGCCCCCCTGCCACCCTGCTGAGGGCTGACGTGGTGAACAGTCGCAGGTGCTCGCGGACCTGGTTGCCCGTGCCCAGTACTGTGTGCATGCAGCCGTTCCAGCAAAGGTGGTGGCCATGATGGCCTCTGTGGTGCCATCATGGCTACAGGCAGGAGCAACGCTGCTGGGACCTTGTGAGAAGAGGCTCTAAATTAGACTGGAGATGCCCCACAGGCATCTTACAAGGGCTGGTGGGGAGGGGTTCAGTAGTCCCACCAGGAGGGGCCTCGAAAGCTGGTCCCTTCAGCCTGTGACAGCAGCACCAGCAGCCTCCGGGAGCCTGGGGGTGCAGGCTGGACCTGGCCGGGGGGCAGGAGTCACACGGTGAGGTGAGGAAGAGGGCACCGTGCGTGTTTGCCTCCGCCTCCCCTGTAGAAAGCACTGAATGGCTTCCTACATCAGTAGGATTAAAATGAATCTCCATTCCCTGATCTCATACACTGCAGAATGGGAAGAAGGCTTTCTGCCAGCCATGTCCAATCTTTTGGCTTCCCTGGGCCATGTTGGAAGAGGAATTGTCTTGGGCCACACATAAAATACACTAATGATAGCTGATGAGCTAAAAAAAAAAATCACCAAAAAAAAATCAGAATTCTTTTTGGTTTTGAGATGGAGTCTCGCTCTGTTACCCAGGCTGGACTGCAGTGGCGTGATTTCAGCTCACCACAGCCTCTGCCTCCTCAGTTCAAGGATTCTCCTGCCTCAGCCTCCTGAGTAGCTGGGATTACAGGTGCGTGCCACTGCGCCTGGCTAATTTTTGTATTTTTCTTAGTAGAGACAGGGTTTTGCCGTGTTGGCCAGGCTGGTCTTGAACTCCTGACCTTAGGTGATTTGCCCACCTAGGCCTTCTGAAGTGCTAAGATTACAGGCGTGAGCCACCGCGCCTGGCCTCATGTTTTAAGTTTACGAATTTGTGTTGGGCCTCATGCAGAGCCATCCTGGGCTGCATGTGGCCACAGGCCTGGCCACATGAAAAGCTTGTTTTGTGCCATTGAATTGTTATTTGTAATTAGTGCTGGAAAGTCAGGGTTGGACAGGCAGACAGTGCTGTGTCTGAATGGAAAGGTCCACGTGTGGGAACGAGGAAGCCTCTCATGAGCACCCATGGGAGCGCCAGAGCTTCCAGCAGTGGGACGGCAGGCCTGAGACTGCCTGCTTTGATATTTTGTCTGGAATGTTTATTTTGTGGGGTTTTTTTTTTTTTTGAGTCAGAGTCTCATTCTGTCACCCAGGCTGGAGTGCAGTGGTGCCATTTTGGCTCATTGCAACCTCAGCCTCCCAGGTTCAAGCAATTCTTCTGCCTCAGTCTCCCGAGTAGCTGGGATTACAGGCACTTGGCACCACGCCTGGCTAATTTTTTGTATTTTTAGTAGAGACAGAGTTTCATCATGTTGGCCAGGCTGGTCTCGAACTCCTGACCTCAGATGATCTGCCCGCCTCAGCCTCCCAAAGTGCTGGGATTATAGGTGTGAGCCACTGCGCCCGGCCTTTTATCTGGAATTTTTAAAAAAATCAAATGAAGCCCAGCTGAAGCCATTATGGGGATGGTTGCTCGTTTTAACCACAGGAAATCTGTGCTCATGTGTACATAATGAGCTCTGCAGAGATTCCACACGGCAGAAGAGCAGATGCCCTTGGCTGCCAAGGGCACAGTGTGAGCAGCAGCCGGCCAAGTAGCCGCAGGGTCTTGGACTCACTGCCGTGGCCCTGCTTTGTTGGTGACCACCTGCCCTGAGCCCACACCCTGTCCCCAGCCTCTCAGGCTTGCTCCAGTCTCCCTAACTTCCTTTTCAAGTGTTAGATACAGCACAGCACAGAAATCTATGGAAGGGAGAGGCATGCGTAAGTAGTAAAGTCATCACGACGTCACTGACTCCTAGGAAGCTCAGAAACAGGTCTGTGCTGTGCCTGGACGGTGCCTCCGTGCCTGGGGATTTGGAGGGCTGGGGCCAGGCCCCAGAGCAGCCGCTCCCCTGCGGGGCCTTTCCCAACACCGTGAGGCTTCGGGTACCACAAGCAGCGCCCAGAGGGGCTTGTGTTCCGGTGACATGTCCTTGAAGCTCGGGCTTGGGGGTTTTTAAGTGAGGGCTTTTTCCTGCTTTGTTCTCTGGTGTCAGCCCAACGTTCACATAGCCAGATGGGCCTGGCCAGACCGGAGACAGGTGAGTCACCTGTCCTGCACTGGAAGTCAGATTCCAAAGCCGGGCCGATGCCCTGCCATGGCCGAGTGAGCGAGGGTTGCTGGTGTCCTCGGGATACTGGGGAGCAGCCTACCATCCCCACGTCCCCAGGAACTCTTCACAGCACCCCCAGCAGTCACGGCCATGGAGTCTTCCGAGGGGGCCAGGAGGTGTGGGGGGGACAGGAGGGGAGGGAGCCAGGAGGTGTGGAGGGGACAGGTGCCCAGGAGGTGGTAGGTGGCACTGGTGGGGCAGGCTGGGAAGGCACAGAGGTGGCTCTGCACTCACCTCAGCCAGACCCTGCCTGGCCAGCGGGAAGAGGTGTTTGGGTTTTCAGGAACGGGAGCGGGGGCAGGTTGTAGATTTGGTTTTGCCCAATGCTTCCTCAGAGATGTTTCGTGGTCTTTTCACAGACACGGCAAACTCTGTCCCAGCTCAGAAAGATGCTATTAGACTAATCCTTTGATCTCCTTATGCGTGCGGCTCAGCTTTCAGATAAACCTGCTTGATTTTTTGAGAGTTTTCTCTTATTTCAGTTGCTTCCTCCAGGGAGAATAATCCAGTCTAATTGCTCTTTTAGCTGAGCTGCCGCACTCTATCGAGATACAGTCACGGGGAACCCTGTGCCCCATGGTCCTGGGACAGACCCCGAGGGTGCAGCAGCAGCCCCCGCTGGCCCTGCGCGCCCCAAGTCGGGGGTTGTATTTCAGCCTCCATGCCGGGGGACCCTGGGCTCTCCCACTTCTGGTTCACAGCTTCCGGCTCCAGCAGCGTCTCCTGAAGCCCTGTCCACCGCTGCTTCCTGCTCAGTCCCCCCTCTCCCCGTCTGCCTTTCCAGAGGAGGCCAGGCCTGTGGAATCAGGCAGCTGCTTCACCTGAACTCACTGTGTGCCAGGAAAGGAACCTCTGGACTAGGCCCAGGTGTGGATCTGGAAGGGCACTCAGGCTTCTCCCAGTGGCTCTGAACCCCAGGCTGGTGCCTGCCACTCACCCGGCCCGAGTCAGGCAGAGGGCCCTGTGCGTAGAGGGTGTGTGGCCACAGTCGGCTCAGGGGTGATGGTGATGTGGAGTCACCCACAGTTGACTCGGGGGTGATGGTGACAGGGAGTCACTCAGTCGGCCGAGAGGTGATGGTGACGTGGACTTGGCTCCATCGAGGCCTTATCAGTGCTCACATGCTCTGAGAGTAAGTCATAAAGAAAGCACTTCCTGGCCGGGCACGGTGGCTCACACCTACAATCCCAGCACTTTGGGAGGCTGAGGTGGGTGGATTATGAGGTCAAGAGATGGAGACCATCCTGGCCAACATGGTGAAACCCCATCTCTACTAAAAATACAAAAATTAGCTGGGCATGGTGGTAAACACCTGTAATCCCAGCTACTTGGGAGGCTGAGGCAGAAGAATTACTTAAACCCAGGAGGCAGATGTTGCAGTGAGCCAAGATCACGCCACTGCACTCCAGCTTGGGCGACAGAGCAAGACTCTGTCTCAAAAAAAAAGCAAGCACTCCCTGTGAGATGCGTGATCCTCCCTGCTGTGCTGTGCATACCTGCCACCTGCCGACAGCTGCCACAAGGCATGCCCAGGCAGGGGCGTCCGCTGCTTTGGTCCTAGCAACGCCAGAGCTGCGGGGTCTCGGCACACAGGAAGTGGACCGAGGACTGAAAATGACCATCCGAGCGAGCGCAGACCCAGGAAGACCTGGGGTTATTGGCTGGTGGAAAACTCATATTGGTCACTGTCAGCAAAGTGGCCAGTTGTTGCTGGCCCTCAGTTACTCTGCAGTGCCCGGTTTAGCCATGGCGTGCCTTCAAGAGCCCCGTGCACAGAGCCTGGGCAGGACGCTGGCGTGGGCGGGCCCCCATGTGTCCCTTGATGCCGGAAGGGCGTGTGCAGCACAGTTGGGGCTGTTGACCGGCGGTTTCTGGATACTTCTCTCTGCTCCTGTGGCCACTCTCAGCAGTGTGGGCACTGTTTATGTCTGCAACGTGGTCAGCTGTGAGTGTCCCACAAGCGCACACAACCGGCGTGCTCTCAACAGACACAGGCTCAGGCTCTTGGGCCCACCTTGGCCTCACAGCTGGAGGACCTGCTGCTGGCATGGAGTGGGACCAGGTGCAGGTTCAGAGGGAGCGGAGCCAGAAGGGTGCTTTGGGGGTTCCTGAAGGGGTAGCGGGGCCAGCCGGGCCTCTTGGGCGTTCCTGACAAGGAGCAAGGCCAGGCAGGCGCTTTGGGCATTCCCAAGGCCAGAAAACGAAGCCCCACGTGGGGTGGATGTGGGGTAGTCTAAGGTGTCGCTTGGCTGTTGTAAAATTGTGGAATTCAGACATCAGAGGCAAAGGGGCAATTCCTTCTCAAAGATAACGTTTTCCTGGACACCAGGCTACCTCTAGCCACAGCCTCGGCTCCATCCTGGGCATGACTAGGTTTCCTTTTTCTTTAATAGTTTAAGATATGGTCTCCCTCTGTCACCCAGGCTGGAGTGCAGTGGTGCGGTCCCAGCTCACTGCAACCTCCATGCCCCAGGCTCAAGCAGTCCTCCCATCTCAGCGTCTCTAATAGCTGAAAGGCGCATGCCCCCATGCCCAGCTAATATTTGTGCTTTTTGGAGAGACAGGGTCTTGCCATGTCACCCAGGCTGGCCTTAAGCTCCTGGGCTCAAGTGGTCCTCCCGTCTCAGCCTCCCAAAGTGCTGGGATTACGGTGTGAGCCACCACACCTGGCTGGTATCTAGGTTTTCAAGTTAGACTCCATTTTACTTGCAGAAATAATAATGAATACATTATTAATGAATTCTTTGATGGTAAAAAAATTAATAGGCATTTTATATGTGACCTTACGGTCTTACTCTGGGTCGGCCGTTTCTGAAGGAGGTGCTTTGTCAGTCGTCTGTAATTTGTCTGATTTAAAAATCAGTCATAATGAAACCAGCTCATGTGAGTCACAGGCTTGTTTTGCACCTGGACCAAAGCACACCAGCTGTTGTATTGCTCAGTGTGTTCCCGTCTGCTGGGAACCCCTTCGGCGTCTCTGCTGAGGGCAGGACTCCCTGCAGGATGCTCTGCTGCAGACCTCTCCTCTGCCCGCCTGTGGCCCAGAGAACTCTGAATGCCAGTGGCAATACTAGCTACTTGGGCAGCATGAGCTTCTCAGGTGCCCAGGCAGGCCTGGAGCCCCTGTGCCAAGAGCCATCCGGGGACTGCTGCCCTCCGCGCCATCTGCAGTCCTGTGATTCCTGATAGTTTCCTGTCAGCGCAGAATGGGACTTGTCGATGTCCTTGGCAGCAGAAATGCGCGGTGTCTTGTCCTAACCTCCTGCAACACACACTCACCACTTCTGTGGTCATGAGTTTTTTTTTTCTTGATTTATTTGCTCTTGTTACCCAGGCTGGAGTGCAGTGCGTGATCTCGGCTCACCGCAACCTCCGCCTCCAGGGTTCAAGCGATTCTCCTGCCTCAGCCTCCCAAGTAGCTGGAATTACAGGCCAGTGCTACAATGCCTGGCTAATTTTTGTATTTTTAGTAGAGATGGGGTCTTTCCATATTGGTCAGGCTGGTCTTGAACTCCCAAACTCAGATGATCTGCCCACCTTGGCCTCCCAAAGTGCTGGGATTAAATAAATGTATTTCGGGATAATTTCAGTTTGTAGAAAAGTTGCAGAGTGAGCACTGAGGCCCCTTCTGCCGCTCCGCCGCCTCCCTCTGCAGCTTCTGCCGCTCCGCCGCCTCCCTCTGCAGCTCCTGAGTCCACAGGGCACTTGGCCGTAGCTGAGGAGCCACCATGAACTGCAGACTTTGAGTCTCACTCGCGACGTCCTGCTTCTGCTCCAGGCCCGTCCCCACTGCCCGTGGCTTCCGCGCCATCTGCCCAGCACCCTCCCTCTGTGACGGTCTCTTGGTCTTTCCTCGTTTTCCGTGCCCTCTAGTTCTCAGGTGGGCTTGGCCAGACAGGTTGTCCAGGTGCCTCGATCCAGCCTTGTCTGGTGCTTTCTCTGGGAGCAGATGGCAGGTTTCGTGGGGGGGGAGGGGCGCCTGTCTCACCACACTGTGGGCGTCCCTGACAAGCAAGTGACATTGCAGACGGCTCTGACCTTCCCACCAGGGCTGCTGCTTCTCTTCCACATGCAGTCAGGGAGCACGTTCATGGCCGGGGTCCTCCTAGACAGGGGAGGACCCAGAATAGTGGGGACTTCTGTTTATTTATTTGATCATTTGTTTGCATCAGGGTGGGCTCATTTTATGTAGGTTTTAAATTCTGAGCTGGAACACAGCCCTGCTTTGTTTTGTGAATCACACTGTCCGTCCTCGGCCCTGGGGGGCTCCTGCAGTTGGCTGCTGTGTCCCCTGATGCACCCCCGTCAACAGGCTTTTCATTTGGGGCAAGTCGTGGCTTCCTGGCACTGCAGGGCACTCCAGACTTCTCCTGTGTTCCCTGCCCCGGCCGGGGAATCAGCTGCTTCTCCACGGAACCCCGGGTCCTTTTACTGGAGAGTCTTAGAGAGTGAGCCCTGGGTGCTGGGATGTGTCACTTGGAGGCGCAGAGCTGCAGGGACAGGAGCATGGCTTGTGTATGTGGCCGTCTCTGCCCCGTTTCTGTATCTGTGCGAAGAGAACATGAGTTCGTGCTGCTCTAATTCAGACCCACATGCAAATTATTTTTTAGTTAAAAAAAAAAAGGTTTTGCAAACGGCATACTATTGCAAAAGGCCCAAGTGTTTGAAAGTCCTGGCTGTAGCCAGAGGCGCCCAGGAGGCAGGTCCGTGGCTGTACCAGGACAGGCTTTCCATAGCTGGGGGTGGTGGCGTGCGCCCGTAATCTCAGCTACTCAGGAGGCTGAGGCAGGAGAATCGCTTGAACCAGGGAGTCGGATTGTGGTGAGCTGAGGTCGCATCACTGCACTCCAGCCGGTGACAGAGCGAGACTCCGTCTCAAAAACAGAACAAGTGTTTTGTCATTTAAAGTAGAGGCACAGGCTGAGCACGGTGGCTCATGCCTGTAATCCCAGCACTTTGGGGAGGCCAACTCAGGTGGATCATTTGAGGTCAGGAGTTCGAGACCAGCCTGACCAATATGGTGAAACCCCATCTCTACTGAAAATACAAAAAAATTAGCTGGGTATGGTGGTGCACACCTGTAGTCCCAGCTACTGGGGAGGCTGAGGCACGAGAATAACTTGAACTCAGGAGGTGGAGGTTGCAGTGAACCGAGATGGCACCACTGCACTCCAGCCTGGGTGACCAGAGGACTTTGTCTCAAAAAATACCTAAGCAGAGGCAGGGGCAACCTAAGTTAGTACTGGAGATTCCTGCGAATGCTCCTGTTTTCTGGAGCAAGCGGCTGAATTGTTGGAGCTGTGAATGTCGTACAGCTGGAAACATGTTAAAGATCACACGTGCGAAGAAGGAAGGCCACGTGAGAACAGTCTGCAGTTCTGCACACATGCGCAGGAGGCGTGAGGCCACGCCGGGGTTGCTTCCTGTGCGGCTCACAGATGCTGCCACTCACACACTGGCCGCAGCCCTTCCCGCAGTGCCTGTGATGATCCGGGCACATCACGTGTGTGTGGGTCTTGGCGCCAGGCGCTCTCCGTAGGCCTGGTGGTTTCTCTGTCTCGGAGAGCACCCCGGTCTATCATGTGGTCAATATTAATTATTGACCTGTGTGCTGATGACAAAGAAAAACTCCAGGCCGGGCGCGTGGCTCACGCCTGTAATCCCAGCACTTCAGGAGGCCGAGGCGGGTGGATCACGAGGTCAAGAGATCGAGACCATCCTGGCCGACATGGTGAAACCCCGTCTCTACCGAAAACACAAAAAATTAGCCAGGTGTGGTGGTGCGTGCCTGCAGTCCCAGCTACTCGGGAGGCTGAGGCAGGAGAATTACTTGAAACCGGAATACGGAAGTTGTAGTGAGCCAGGATCTCGCCACTGCACTCTAGCCTGGAGATAGAGCGAAACTCCGTCACAAAAAAAAAAAAAAAAACCTCCAATAACGTAATTTAAGGAGAAAGCACACAAAGCTGCTGTCATCTTTTCAGTTAACCACAGAAACCGGCTGGTTGTGGGGACGGGAGTCAGGTGTCGGCTGTGGCTCCACAGCGGCTGCCACGGTTCGCCCAGGCTGACGGCAGTTTGGGACACGTGGCTGCCACGGTTCGCCCAGGCTGACGCCCCCAGCCCTGCTCGGAGGTGTTGGCAGTGGTGGACTCCTGACTCTGACCTTTCCGCGGTTGCTGGGCTGGAGTGAAGCTCCTTGGAGTTTGGAGAAAGATTTCCATGCTGATTTTCCTTTTGTTTTGAGATAGAGTCTCCCTCTGTCGCCCAGGCTGGAGTGCAGTGGTGCGATCTTGGCTCGATGAAACCTCTGCCTTCCAGGTGTAAACGATTGTTCTGCCTCAGCCTCTCGAGTAGCTGGGATTCCAGGTGCACACTACCATGCCCGGCTGATTTTTCTACTTTTAGTAGAGATGGGGTTTCGAGATGTTGTCCAGGATGGTCTCCAGCTCCTGACCATCTCAGACCCCCACAGTGCTGGGATTACAGGAGTGAGCCACCACGCTGGGGCCATGCTGATTTTCCTATGAATGAATGTAAGGGGCAAGCTGCGCTGAGGCCAGAAAGAGCTGATTCTGGAGGTGACAACATTCTGAGCAACACCAGGGTGGGGTGCAGTCTGAGTCTAGTGGGGAGACCTTGGGCCACTGGCCTGCACCTGCCTCTGTCCCCAGCATCTCGGGCTCTCCATGGCCATGTCACTGACTGGCCTCCTGTGTCCTTCTTGCAGCAGTCCTGTGTTAACTGTGGCCGGGAGGCCATGAGCGAGTGCACTGGCTGCCACAAGGTCAACTACTGCTCCACCTTCTGCCAGCGCAAGGTAGGTCTCACCTGCAGCGAGCTCATGCCCTGCCTCCTCCCTTGCAGGGTAGACCCCTGGGTGGCTCTCCCTCCCCTTGTGCCCCTGCTGCCTCGGACCACACTTGACTCCTCTCCTCCTCCCTCCGTCCCTCCCTCCTAGAGTCTGGGGCTCCTGTCTGGCTCTGGAAAGACCCAGCAGGAAGCTGGCATGTGTCACGGCCAGGTAGTGCTCTCATGTGAGGCCCCATCTGTGGTGGCTGTGTACTCTGAGGGCTGCAGGCTGTGGCTGTGTACTCTGAGGGCTGCGGGCTGTGGCTGTGTACCCTGAGGGCTGCGGGCTGTGGCTGTGTACCCTGAGGGCTGCGGGCTGTGGCTGTGTACCCTGAGGGCTGCGGGCTGTGGCTGTGTACTCTGAGGGCTGCGGGCTGTGGCTGTGTACCCTGAGGGCTGCGGGCTGTGGCTGGGTACCCTGAGGGCTGCGGGCTGTGGCTGTGTACCCTGAGGGCTGCGGGCTGTGGCTGTGTACCCTGAGGGCTGCGGGCTGTGGCTGTGTACCCTGAGGGCTGCGGGCTGTGGCTGTGTACCCTGAGGGCTGCGGGCTGTGGCTGTGTACCCTGAGGGCTGCGGGCTGTGGCTGTGTACCCTGAGGGCTGCGGGCTGTGGCTGGGTACCCTGAGGGCTGCGGGCTGTGTACCCTGAGGGCTGCGGGCTGTGGCTGGGTACCCTGAGGGCTGCGGGCTGTGTACCCTGAGGGCTGCGGGCTGTGGCTGTGTACTCTGAGGGCTGCGGGCTGTGGCTGTGTACCCTGAGGGCTGCGGGCTGTGGCTGTGTACCCTGAGGGCTGCGGGCTGTGGCTGGGTACCCTGAGGGCTGCGGGCTGTGGCTGTGTACCCTGAGGGCTGCGGGCTGTGTACCCTGAGGGCTGCGGGCTGTGGCTGTGTACCCTGAGGGCTGCGGGCTGTGTACCCTGAGGGCTGCGGGCTGCGGGCTGTGTACCCTGAGGGCTGCGGGCTGTGGCTGTGTACCCTGAGGGCTGCGGGCTGTGGCTGGGTACCCTGAGGGCTGCGGGCTGTGTACCCTGAGGGCTGCGGGCTGTGGCTGGGTACCCTGAGGGCTGCGGGCTGTGTACCCTGAGGGCTGCGGGCTGTGGCTGGGTACCCTGAGGGCTGCGGGCTGTGGCTGTGTACCCTGAGGGCTGCGGGCTGTGGCTGTGTACCCTGAGGGCTGCGGGCTGTGGCTGGGTACCCTGAGGGCTGCGGGCTGTGGCTGTGTACCCTGAGGGCTGCGGGCTGTGGCTGTGTACCCTGAGGGCTGCGGGCTGTGTACCCTGAGGGCTGCGGGCTGTGGCTGTGTACCCTGAGGGCTGCGGGCTGTGGCTGTGTACCCTGAGGGCTGCTGGTCAGTGCTCCCTAGCCTCCACACTCATTGCAGAGCCACATGAGAAAGACTGTCCACAGTTCCTGTTTCTGTTATTCAGGTATCCACTCCACAGAAATTAAAGAGAATTTTTGCAAGTTGAGGACTGTGTTACTTTTCCTACCGTCATCAGAGTGCTTGGGGGCGTTTAGTCCTTTTTTTTTTTTTGACATTGAGTTTTGCTCTGTTGTCTAGGTTGGAGTGCAGTGGCGCGATCTCAGCTCACTGCAGCCCCCACCTCCTGGGGTCAAGGGACCCTCCTGCCTCATCCTCCCTAGCAGCTGGGATTACAGGCGGGCACTACCATGCCGGCTTTGTATTTTTAGTAGAGATGGGGTGGTCTTGCACTCCTGGGCTCAAGGGATCCACCTGCCCCAGTCTCCCGAGTAGCTTAGACCAGAGGCATGAGCCACCACACCCAGCTAATTTTAAAACTTTTTTTTTATAAAGACAGGGTCTTGCTATGTTGCTCAAGCTGGGACCCTCCACCTCACCTCCCAAAGGCAATATTTTTAGTCCGTGACGTTGGGTTTTGTCGTTTATTTGTTTCAGGCACTTTTACTGTTAGCTTCTTGTGAATTTATTTTTTTCTATTTTTCAAACACTAAAACACTAATTTCTAATTCTGGCTTTTCAGATAATGATTTTTTTCCAAAATATTTTAACATTATACTGTAGGAAGAATCACAGTGATGTTTAACATGGAAAAGTTTGCTTTAAAAAGAACCAGCAGTTCTGATTTTCAAAGTCAGCCTTGGTGAAGAACTCGATGGAAGCTTCTGTAGCCCCGTCAACAGACGTACCATCTCTCTCCCTCTGTCTGCACGGGACCGGGGGAGAGGCTCAACCTGTAGACCAGAGAAGGGAGCATCTAGAACTCCTGGGGGCCTGGTCTGGGGCCCACATCCTCAGTGGTGGCAGCTCCCATGAAGGGTGCAGTCCCCTCGCCCCACACAGTCTGGGCGGGAGCCGCCCCGAACGGAGGCAGGGTCTACACCAGCCGCTGCACTTTGCAGCTGTTGCTCTCGTGCTGTGTAGATTCACCGTCTATGTCCATGTCATTTTTTTTTTTAATGGAATTTGACTCAGTCACCTGGGCTGCAGTGTGGTGGCAGGATCTCAGCTCATTGTAACCTCCACCTCCCAGGTTCAAGCGATTCTCATGCCTCAGCCTCCTGTGTAGTTGGGACTACAGGTGCACACCACCACATCCAGCCAGGTTTTGTATTTTTTTGTAGAGATGGGATTTTGCCATGTTGAGCAGACTGTTCTCGAGCTCCTGGCCTCAGGTGATCCACCCACCTTGACCTCCCGTCGTGCTAGGATTACAGGTGTGAGCTGCGGCACCTGGCGTAATTTTGCATTATTATAATCATCCATGGGATACCTGCCACCATTTGGACGTGTTCATTTCTTTTCCGCGTGTTACATCGCACCTAGCATGCCCCCGTGCAAAGGGCTGCCTCCGACTGATGCGGCCATCTGCGTGTCAGCACTGGGCACTTCCTCGAGAGCTCTGCTCTGTGCCGAGGCACTCCGTGTGGCAGGCAGTGGGGGCCTGGTTCCGTGCTGACCTATTCGCTGGCTTCTGCCAGGCACCATCCCCTTTCTGCAGAGCCACAGCCACAGCCCCTCTGCAGCCCTTTTTCGTCTTTGCCCTTAAAAACAACTGGAGCCGGGGCAGTGGCTCACACCTGTAATCCCAGCACCTGAGGTCAGGAGTTTGAGACCAGCCTGGCCGACATGCTGAAACCCCATCTCTACTAAAAATACAAAAATTAGCCGGGTGTGGAGGCAGGCGCCTGTAATCCAGGCACTCAGGAAGCGGAGGCAGGAGAATCGCTTGAGCCCAGAGGTGGAGGTTGCAGTGAGCCGAGATTGCAACATTGCCCTCCAGCCTGGGCAAGAAGAGGGAAACCATCTCAAAAAACAAAACAAAAACAGAACCGGATTGAAATTTACATATGTAATATGTACATATGCAAATGTTTCTGCGTGTGTGATATTCTGTTACATCCCAAACACAAAACAGCTGTTTGCAGAGTGGCACCCTGGTTTGTTGTTTGCCCTTTTTTTTTGATATGGAGTCTCACTCTCGCCCCAGTGGGAGTACAGTGGCACTATCTCTCGGCTCACTACAACCTCTGCTTCCCAGGTTCAAAGCGTTCTCCTGCCTCAGCCTCCCGAGTAGCAGGGATTGCAGGCGCCCGCCACCACGCCTGACTAATTTTTGTATTTTTAGTAGAGATGGGGTTTCACCATGTTGGCCAGGCTGGTCTCGAACTCCTGACCTCAGGTGATCCGCAAACCTTGGCCTCCCAAAGTGCTGGGATTACAGGGTGAGCACCGCGCCCAGCCTCTTGCTTGCCTTTTGATCCAACTCTTCAAACCAAGAGCGTGGGAAGGCAGGATTGGAGCAGAGGCCACTGGTGCAGGTGCATGGGGGCTGGCGAGGGTCTCTCAGCACCACTGTGAACTCACACATGGCTGCAGCCTCCAGGGTGGGGGGCCTGGGGTCCACCTCGGGGACCCTGCCCAGGTCCCACTTAAAGGCCCTGCTCCACCCCCTGACCTTGCTGACGTGGGTGTGTCCTCCCTTCCAGGACTGGAAAGATCACCAGCACATGTGTGGCCAGTCAGCAGCTGTCACGGTGCAGGCAGACGAAGTCCACGTGGCTGAGAGCGTGATGGAGAAGGTGACTGTGTGAGGCTCCCCCAGCCGCCCTGTGAGCTGGATGCCGTTGCACTCCTGCGAGGTTTTTGCAGGTTGAAGTCCCCCCAAGGACTCTTGGGGGACGTTGAGAAGAGGGTGTGGGAAGGTGAGGAAACTTGCTGGACAAGTTATTAAGAAACTTAAATAATGGTGCCCTGGGGAGCGGACTCCTCCCGCCTGGGCCCCTGCCCGCTCGAGGAGAGACTTTTAGCCCCAGGATCATGAGCGTCCAGTCTTGCCCACGGGCACGTGCTGTGACGCATGTACATACGTGTGTGTCTGTCAATAAAGTGTAAATAAGGCCTCCCTTCCCCAAGCACATGTGGACACCTCGGTGGCCTCGGTCAGGCCTCCACACGCACAGCCTCATGTCCTCCTGTCTCCTTGTTTCTCATGGCCCCGGTACCGGGCGGAGGAGAGAGAAGGGGCTGAAGGCTGTGGGGGGCACCAGGTGCCTCCTGCATGTCTGGCTGCTGGGCTGGGCCTGGACATGGGACCCACCTGCCCTGCCAATCCAGAGTGCCGCTGGAGCAGCATTACTCTTGTTCTGGAAGCTCTTCCCTGCACGCAGAAGGCTCCACAGCTGTGGCTGCCCTGAGGCAGGAAACTGCAGCTCCAGCAACAGCTCAGCGGGCACCGGGGTGGGCCGGCAGCGCCAGGAGGTTCTGATGCGCTTTCCGCCCCAGCTGGGCATGAGCACCCTGGAAGGTGCTGTGCTCGGGGAGAGGCTCGCCGGCTGTGGGCTCCAGAGGCCCCGTGTTTTGAGTCTGTGGGTGTCTCAGGATCACTTGGTTTATTCTGATTTTTTTTTTCGAGACCGAGTCTCACTCTGTCACCCAGGCTGGAGTGCAGTGGCGCAATCTCAGCTCACTGCAGCTTCAACCTCCCAGCCTCAAGGGATCCTTCCGCCTCAGCCTCCTGAGTAGCTGGGATTACAGGCGTGACCACCACCTGCAGCCTGCACTGACTGTTTAGCAAGCTGAGATTGTGCCTCGTTCTGTGGACTGCACAGCCTGGAGTCTCTCTGTTCCCATGGGAGCTCAGCACCCTGGCCGGCTGCCCCGGCTCAGACGCCGCATCCCCAGCACAGGAAAGGTCCAGCCAGCAGGACTGGGAGGCGAGGGCCCCCCTTTTCTCCCGCAGCCTGGGTCTGGGAGAGAGCTGGATCCAGTCCAGGGTGGGCTATTCCTGCATGGAGGTCCCTGGGAGCCGCCCCTCCTCTCCCAGGGTCGGGGGCTGCGCTGTGGTTGACGGAGCCAGGCAGCCCAATGCAGACAGGAAGCTTGGGTGGCTCTGTCCACCCCTGGCTCTGCTCTGCCCATTCCCTCCCTGCTCTGCCCATCCCTCCCCCACTCTGCCCATCCCTCCCTGCTCTGCCCATCCCTCCCCCACTCTGCCCATCCCTCCCTGCTCTGCCCACCTCCAGCCCTGCTCTGCCCATCCCTCCCCCACTCTGCCCATCCCTCCCCCACTCTGCCCATCCCTCCCCCACTCTGCCCATCCCTCCCCGCTCTGCCCACCCTCGCCCCGCTGAACCCTCCCTGCTCCCACCCCCGGCCCCCCCACATGGATGGACGCTGGGCAGCGGTTGGCTGTGCACCAGGGTGACTGAGCATGGAGCCCCCTCCAGGGAAGCCCCTTCCTGTGGGCATTGAGGCATCCTCGCCCAGGGACTGGCAGGAAACTGTGTCCCGGCCTCAAGGCAGCTTCTGAAATGATGGGTTGAGCACCCCTGCTGGGTTCTGTGGGATAGTCTGGAGCCTCCTGTGCCTGGTCCGCTGAGGTGGGAGTTGGTCTGGGCAGGGCCTGGTGGCTGATTTCTTCCCACTGGGACTGGGCTGCCCAGGAGACACCTTGCCTTCCTGAATGCTATTTCCTCTCCCCTCCCTCCTCCCCCTTGCATAGAGCGGGAGGCTGGGCCAGGGCGCTGCAAACTGAGTGGGCCTGAGGGTGGGGTGTCTGCTCTGTGGGCCTCCTCGGCGGGAAGGAGGGGGTTAACTGGCTGGGGGGTCTGGGGCAAATGAGGCAGAAGCCCCTCCTCCCCTGTTCCCCTCAACCCCCAGGAACCTTCACAGCTGAGTTTGGGAAGGAATTTGTTTAATGTACAAAACCGCCCTCCCATCTCCTTGGTCCCTGGGGCGCGCGCCCAGCACGCGGGGCGGTGCCCGGCTCAGCAGCAGGCACGCAGGGCCTTGCGGAAGACGTTGCGGAACTCGGCGTTGAAGACGGTGTAGATGACGGGGTTCAGGGCGCTGTTGACATAGCCCAGCCAAGTGACGGCGCTGACCAGCCGTGGGGGCACGGAGCAGGCGGGACACAGTGCCTGCGTGATGTGCACCACGAAGAAGGGCGTCCAGCACAGCAGGAAGGCCCCTGGGGGCGCCGAGAGCCGCGTCAGCGCCGCCCCCCGCCCTCTGTGCCCCGTACTCCTCCCCTCCTTTTCCCCCCCGTCCCCCAAAATGGGAACCCACCGACCACCACGGGCAGGACCCTCATGGCCTTGCGCTCCCGGCCGGTGATCTTGGCACGCCTCCTCCTGCGGGTCTGCGGCGGGGTCTGGGGTGGGAGCTTAGTGGCCTGGACGTTGTCGTAGGGCGCACAGACGGGGCCGCACGGGTTCTGGGGGAGGCCGGGGGCGAGGGGCGCGCAGTCGGGGCCGCAGGGGCCCTGGTGGAGGCCGGGGACGGGGGGCGCGCAGTCGGGGCCGCAGGGGTCCTCGGGGAGGCCGGTCGCCGGGTAAGGCAGGCCGGGGCCGCTGGGCCGGCGGGGCGCGCGGCGGTGCAGCTTCGCGCGACGGGCCACCTCCCAGCGCCTCAGGCCACGGAACGTGGCCCAGTAGAGCAGCAGCATGAGCGGGCAGGGCAGGAAGAAGGAGCACACGGACGAGTAGACCACGTAGTCGCGGTCCTCCAGGCGGCACACGGCGGGGTCGCGGCCGCGCACATCGTTGAGGCCGCACAGCACGGGCGCCGCCACCGCCGCGGACAGCAGCCACGTGGCGCCGATGAGCAGCAGCTGCCGGCGGCTCCCGCCCTGGCGGTTGTAGCTCAGCGGCACGGCCACGGCCACGAACCTGCGGGGAGCGCCGAGAGGGCGCAGGACAGCGTGAAGGCCGCGGTGAGGGCGGCGGCGGCAGGAGGGGTGCGGGGGCGCGGGCGGGGAGGGCGGCGCACCTGTCCACGCTGATGGCGCACAGGTTGAAGATGGAAGCGGTGCACAGCATGACGTCCATGGCCATGAGAGCGTCGCACAGGCGGGGACTCAGAAGCCACGCGCCGCCCTGCACCTGCACGGGACACCGAGGGCGCAGCAACGCGAGACCTGAGGTTTCCCGCCGCTGCGCGGCCAGGGACCCTCACGTCACTGCGGGGCCCTTGTGACCCTCGCTCTTATGGATAGTTCCAGGGCTGAATATCGAGAAGAGGGCCCGGCTGTGAGCCAGAGGCCAGAGGAGGGAGCAGAGAAACACCACCTCCCCCACTCACGTCACCCTTTTTTTTTTTTTCAGTGGGGGTCTTTCTGTCGCCCAGGCTGGAGTGCAGTGACTCACTGTAGCCTGGAACTCTGGGATCAAGTGATCCTCCCACCTCAGTATCCAGAGTGGCTGGAACTACAGGTGTGCAGCACCCCCCCAACTAATTTTTGTACTTTTAGTAGAGACGCGGTTTCACCCTGTTGGCCAGACTGGTCTCGAACTCCGGACCTCCTGATCCACCCGCCTCTGCCTCCCAAAGTGCTGGGATTACAGGCATGAGCCGCCGCGCCTGGCCTGTTTAACTTTTTGTACAGACGGGTCTGGTATGTTTCCCAGGCTGGTCTCAAATTCCTGGGCTCGAGTGATCCTCCTGCCTTGGCCTCCAAAGTGCTGGGATTACAGGCGTGAGTCACGCTCCTGGACTTGGTCTCCCTTTTGTTACAAACATGAGAAAGGCCTGGGGAAGACCCTGGGGGCGGGGCCTGATGTCATGGGGCTCGAGGAGAGCCCTCTGCCCAGCCTGGGGTAGGCAGAGTCCCAGTCCCCGCTGGGCCTGCAGCGTGAAGCTGGCTGCTCTGTCCCTCGGACCTCCAGCCAGACTGTCTGGTGAAGCTCAGTGTGGGAGGCTCGGGGTTTGTATTGTATCAAGGGTGACGGCAGTATCCACATGGCCATTGTCTTAAAGATAAATTCGTTTAAAAACTGTGACGACCTTGCCCAATGCCCAGCGTGGTACTCCACACGGAGTTACTCTCCAAGGGCAAAGGAGCAGGCAGTCCCCCTAATCCCTTACCGCCGATTTGGGAAGATTACGAGCTTAAGCGTCGTCACTGTGACGTCTGTGGCTCGAAAGGAGCACAGGTCATGCGTGTCTGGCGCTGCTGGTTCCTGCCCCAGCGGCCGGGACTCACCGTGGCCACCAAGGGGAAACCCCAGTCCCCCTCCCCCATAGTCCAGGACACCACGTCCCCAGCTCAGCCCTAAGCTGCTTTTCTCTGGCAGCAGAGGGGCTGGCACCAAGGCCGACCCACTCCAGGGCCAGACCTGGTGTGGGTGTGGGCTCCATCCCCCAATTCCCTCTCACCCCCCAGGGTTCTCAGCAGGGTCCTGGCCCCCACACACCCTCCCCTCCCCTGGATTCTGTCCAGCCCAGGCCTCCCCTGCTCCCCTGCAAGCTGAGCCTCCTTCTGGGGGTGTGCAAGTGTCTGCACTGGGTGTGCGCGGTGGGCAGTGGCTGTGGCCGAGTGCAGTGTGTGCGCGCAGTGTGTGCAGTGTGTGTGCGCAGTGTGTGTGCGCAGTGTGTGCAGTGTGTGTGTGCGGTGTGTGTGTGTCCGTGTCCCAAGGCATCCAGGGGGCTGAGCCTGTCTGTCCAGCTGGTTTCTCTGGGGGTGAAATCCAGCTATGGAGGGGGCTGGGCTTGGCAAAGTCGTCTGCTTCCGGGGTCCCTGGATCCAAGGACAGGGGCATCTCCTGGGTAGCAGACGCCAAGACAGAGGGGGAAGGGAGGAGTGGAGCGAGGGTCCGGGGACGGACAGCGCAGAGGGTGGGAGGGCGCGAGGGGGCTGTGGTGGGAACAGGTGGAGCGCAGCTGCCGCCGCCCGGGCTAGAAGCTCCGGAGCAGAAAGGGACCGGGTCGCGCCAGGTCCTCCGCGGGAACAGGGACCGGGAACCAGGGAGCGGGCGCGGACGCAGCTCACCTCGGAGTAGACGAACAGCGGCAGCACCAGGAGGGCGAGCAGGAGGTCAGCGGCCGCCAGGCTCACGATGAAGGAGTTGGTGGGCGTCTGCAGGGCGCGCTCGGTGGCCACGCTCACGCACACGAGCGAGTTCCCCGCGAGCACCGCGCCGATGAGCAGCACGCCCCCCACCAGCGCCGCCGCCCCCGGCCCCGCCAGCCCCGCTCCGGGCCCGCGCCCCGCCAGCAGCCCGCCCGCGTCCGCGGCGCTGCGGTTCCCCATGGCGTGCGGGCCCCACGCGCCCCGGCGGGCGCTGAGCGCCGCGGACAGCGGGGGGCACCCAGCCCGGGAGTCCCTCCCCTCGGGCACGCCCCGCCAGGCCCTGGTCCCGCCTCCGACCCGGCTCCTGGGGCGCGGTGGGAAGTGGGGGGTTCCTGCGGCGCTCCACCGTGCGCCCGCGCCCAGTATCTGCTCATTCTGGAGTTTTGCGCAGGGAAAGACGGGCAGGTGGACGAATGCGACGGCCCAAAGAGACGGGAATTAAGTGAGGTGGTTGTCACGCGGGGTCGGCGGGAACGCGCGGGTCTGCACCCCGATAACCCGACAGGGATGGAGAGGTGGCCAGACCCAGCCCCTAGGCGCGGGCATCGAGCCGGCGCCGTCCCGCGCATCCCGCCCAGTTCACCTGGCTTCTGGGAAAACGTCCTTCCCGGGCCGGTCTCGCCAGACGCGGGAAGACACAAGCTCCACCTGCCCCGCGGACTCGCTCTGGCCTGGCGCGCACCCTCCACGCCCGCTCCCGCCTCGGTCTCCGCGCCCGACCCAGCCGCCGACGCCGCGCCCCGCCCGCAGCAGCCTCTGGTCCTCGCCCCGCGACCACCACCCTCGGCCGCGGCTCCTCCAGCCGTGACCCCGAGCCAGTAGGCGCCCCTGGGACCCTGGACAGGGGTCTCGGCCCCACCGACCGTAGGTTCGGTCCGCGAGGAGGCAGCTGGAAGGAGAGGACCGGCCCTGGCGGGTTCCAAACGTCCAGAAGAGAAAGTGCTTGCAAAGCGCAGCAGAGAGAAGTTTGTGGACTTCATAAAATCGGGGTGACACCTGACCGGAGCGGTGTTTTCTGCAGTCACTGAAGGCGGCACCACTGTGCAGGACTCCGGGCCATGCACGTCTCTGTTTCTGGGAGGCCTGGAGGAGCCGCGGTGCCAGGAATTGAGGATCCTGACCTCAAAGGTATGGAGGACATAGGCCAGATGGAGGCACTGACGGGAGAAGTGAGGACGCTGAGAAGGAGCAGGCACTGGACAGTCACAGGCAAGGTCTTGGGGTCTGTAGGGGAACGGGCTGCACCAGGCAGGTGTGGGCAGGCATCTAGCTATGGTGCAGCCAGCCAAGCTGGCCCCCAAGATGTCTGCCACCATCAAGACAGTGAAAACAAAGCTAGGCGGGAAAGGGGTTTGCAGCACACATCTCGGATACAGCAGATCAAGTATACAGAGATAGCTTTTAAAACAATGACAAACTGGCCGGGCGCAGTGGCTCACGCCTGTAATCCCAGCACTTCGGGAGGCCGAGGCGGGGGGATCACAAGGTCAAGAGATCAAGACCATCCTGGTCAACATGGCGAAACCCCGTCTCTACTAAAAATACAAACATTAGCTGGGCACGGTGGCGTGTGCCTGTAATCCCAGCTACCCGGGAGGCTGAGGCAGGAGAATTGCTTGAACCCAGGAGGCGGAGGTTGCGGTGAGCCGAGATCGCACCATTGCACTCCAGCCTGGGTAACAAGAGCGAAACTCCGTCTCAAAATAAACCAAAAGAAGATCCTGTAAAAACAGGCCAGGTGCAGTGACTGCCGCTTGTAATCCCAGCACTTTGGGAGGCCAAAGTGGGCAGATGACCTGAGGTCACGAATTCGAGCAGCCTGGCCAACATGGTGAAACTCCGTCTCTACTGAAAATATAAACATGAGCTGTGTGTGGTGGTGTGAGCCTGTAGTCCCAGCTATTTGGGAGTCTGAGGTAGGAGGATCATTTGAGCCCCAGGAGGCTGAGGCTGCAGTGAACTGTGATTCAGCCAATACACTACAGACTGGGCAACACAGTGAGATCCTGTCTCAAAATAAAATAAATAATAAAAATGGGCAAAGAACTTGAACAGACATTTCTTCAAAGAAGATACACATTTGGCCGGGTGGATCACCTGAGGTCAGGAATTTGAGACCAGCCTGGCCAACATAGTGAAACCCCATCTCTACTAAAAAAAAAATTATCCAGGCATCGTGGCAGGTGCCTGTAATCCCAGCCACTAGGGAGGCTGAGGCTGGAGAATTGCTTGAACCTGGGAGGCAGAGGCTGCAGTGAGCCGAGATCTAGTCAGCGCACTCCAGCTTGGGGATGTGGTGGGTCGCGCACACCCGTGAACCCTGTTGCTCAGAAGTTTCCCATCTGGGGAGTAAAAAGTTCTGGAACTAAGCAGCAGTGATGGCTGTACGATTTCGTGACTGTGCTGAGTATCACTTTATACTTCAAAATGGCTAAAATCTAAGTTTCATGTTGTGCATATTTTCTCATGATAAAATAAACTCAGCTGTAGAGAACAGTTTAAAAATGGGTAAGAGACGAAGCCACATTTAACCCACGACAACCTGCAAATGGACATAAGCGCCTGGAAAGAGGTTGTGTCCCTGCCATTGGGGAAATGCAACCGAGACCACAGCAAGGAGCAGCCGCGCAGCCAGAACCGCGGAAGCTAAAAATACCGGCCGCAGCGACTTCGAGTGACAGTGTGCAGAGAAAGTGAGGCCAGGGCTGGTGGATCACCTGAGGTCAGGAGTTTGAGACCAGCCTGGCCAACACGGTGAAATACCATCTCTGCTAAAAATACAAAAATTAGCCGGGCACGATGGTGCACGCATGTAATCCCAGCTACCTGGGGGACCAAGGTGGGACAATTGCTTGAGCCCGGGAGGCAGAGGTTGCAGGGAGCTGAGATGGCCCCACTGCACTCCAGCCTGGGTGACAGAGCGAGACTCTGTCTCAAAAAATAAAAATAAAAAAATAAAGGCCGGGCGCGGTGGCTCAAGCCTGTAATCCCAGCACTTTGGGAGGCCGAGGCGGGTGGATCACGAGGTCAAGAGATCGAGACCATCCTGGTCAACATGGTGAAACCCCGTCTCTACTAAAAATACAGAAAATTAGCTGGGCATGGTGGCGGGTGCCTGTAATCCCAGCTACTCAGGAGGCTGAGGCAGGAGAATTGCCTGAACCCAGGAAGCGGAGGTTGCGGTGAGCCGAGATCGCGCCATTGCACTCCAGCCTGGGTAACAAGAGCGAAACTCCGTCTCAAAAAAAAAAAAAAAAAGAAAGAAAGAAATAAAAGAAAACAAAAGAAAGAGAAAAAGCAAGCGAGTCTCGTGGAAAATAAAAGGGCCTGAGGCGTTTCCCTTCCACTCAGTCCACGGTGTGTAAATGGGACAAGATGGAGATGAAATCAAGCACGCAGTGGCACCCACGGACCGCGACTGCGGCAGCAAAAGCCGGAAGACGACGAGCCCCGTCCTTGCTGCAGGGCTGGGAGGTGCCGTCTGCGGAGCTGCTGCGGGAAACGGGGGGCGGGGGGTGAGTGTTGAACACGGAGTCACCGTCGCCAGCAACTGCCTCGTAACTGTACACGCAGAGCGCCCGAAAACGGGACCTGCGGGGCGTGTCCGTGTCCGTGGCAGCGCTAATCCGCCGCCCAGTGTCCATGGGGAGACCCACGGAGAAAGGACGTGGACCCTCCACCCAGCGGGACGCGGGTCACCATGAGAGGGAAGGAGAGTCCGACGCAGGCCGCGGACCAGCCGGTCCCCAAAGGACAAATCCCGCGGGGCTCCCCGTGCGCGCCGTCCCTGGAGGCGGATGGGCGCGGCGGGCGTTGAACGGGGACTAACCCCAACTCCGCGAGGAGCGCGGCGGCGGCACCGCAAGGTCAGGGAACCCCAGGGTTCTGAACCGGACGCTTGAAAGTGATCCAACGCCGGCAGCGCTCAGGCCTCCCTGGGACCGAGGCGCCTTCCCAGGGCTGAAGCCGAGATGAGGTCGCCGCTCCGGGGGCCTCCGCAGCTACGGCCGCCGCCCCTTGCCCGGGACCCCCAGCGTCCCGCGAGCCCACGCCAAGCCCCGGCCCCTCACCCCAGCGCCCCGCAGGCTCCGAGGCTTCGAGGTGCTGTTCCCGCTGAGGGTCCCGCGCCCCCTTCGCCCCCTTTATCCCCAGGCCGGGATCCCCGCCCCCAGCAGCCGAGGGGCGCCAGCGCGGCGGAGGGGGCCGGAGGCGTCCGGGGTGACAGCTGGGGGGGCGGCCCTGACCTTCCCGAGATCGCTGGGCGCGGCCGGGCCGCGTGGAGCCGGGGCGGTGCTGGGCGCCCCCGGCCCGTCCCCCTTCCGGGCGCCGCCATAAAGGGGCCGCGCGGGGCCCCCAGGCCGTGGCCGCCGCGATCCGCACCCACGACCGGCCCCGCCATGGCCCCCCGGCCCCTGCTGCTGCTGCTGCTGCTCCTCGGGAGCTCCGCCGCGCGCCCCGCGCCCCCCCGGTGAGCCGCCCGCCCCCTCCCGCTCCCCGCCGCGCCCGCCGCCCCGCGCCGCCCTGACCCCGGCCCGCCGCCCCCTCCCCAGGGCCCCGCGACACTCGGACGGGACGTTCACCAGCGAGCTCAGCCGCCTGCGGGAGGGCGCCCGGCTGCAGAGGCTGCTGCAGGGCCTGGTGGGGAAGCGCAGGTGAGGCTGGGCGCGGGGCGGGGCTGGGGCGCCCCTGCAGCAGGGCGGACCCCCAGCTCCGGGACTAACTGCTTTGGGGTGCGGGTCAGCGAGCAGGAGGCGGAGAACAGCACAACCTGGTCCAGGCTCAGAACCGGCCTGCTCTGCCTGTCCGGGTCCGACACGCCCAACCCAGAGGCCTGGTGAGTGCCCGCCCTACCCCAGACCCTCCCTTCTGTCCATAGGGCCCCCCGGTCAGCGCCGGTGACCAGGGGAGGCCCAGTTCCAGCAGGGGGGCTGGGGTCAGCAGCCCCCCGACCCCTGCCGTCCCTCACGTGCCATCTCTGCACTCAGGATGCCCCTGAGGGCCCCCTTGGACAGGGCCTGGTCTCCCTGGCAGCCCGATGGGCCCGGGCCTGGGGTTATGGTTTCAGAAGGAGCCGGTGGCGCTGCTGCAGAAGGAACCCTGCGGCCCAGATGAGGAAGGAACCCCCTCGCCACCCGCCAGGCCCAGAGCGGAGCTGCACTTGTGTTGAGGGGCGGGTTGGGGAAAGGGGGGTCGTGGTACTTGGCAGCAATAAAGGAGAATCAGACCAGACGCTGCAAGTCTGCTGTGTCCACTTGGTACCATCCAGGCGCTGCAGATGGAAGGGCCCATCAGCCCACTGGGGCTGTGACCACACCCAGCTGCCTTTACACCTGGTGGCCACCGCAGCTCATCCTTATCTCTGCAATCAGGGCCACCTCCTGTACACTGACTAAGCACCCCAGGGCCCCGCCCCACCCCTTGTCATGCATTAGCAGACATTCAGGCCCCCCCAGCTCCTGTCAGGGAGCCATGTGGTGTTTCTGGAAGGGGCCAGGGAGGCTCAGGCAGGCAGGAAGACCGGAGGGTGGGGGTGTCACCTAGGGTGCCAGGAGGACTTTGGACCCTCTGTCTTGTGTGGCTTGACCCCGCAGAGCTTGTGAAGCAGGGAGCGTACAGGGCTTCGGGCGACCATGGGGGTGCGGGGCGGTGCAGGGTTGGGACACTGAGCCCAGCCCCAGCCACTAGAGGCCAGAAGCTTCAGCACACAGACCCCAAGGGAAGGATCCACTTCCCCGTCACAAAGCCCCTTCCTCCACCTGAACCCACCCAGTGGCCTCTCCCTACAGCTGGAGGTTTGGGGGGCCAAGGAAAGGAGCAGAGTGGCCCGGCACGGTGGCTCACGCCTGTCATCCCAGCACTTTGGGAGGCTGAGGCAGGTGCATCATGAGGTCAGGAGTTCAAAACCAGCCTGGCCAACATGCTGAATCCATCTCCACTAAAAATACAAAAATTAGCCAGGCGTGGTGGTAGGCGCCTGTAATCCCAGACACTCTGGAGACTGAGGCAGGAGAATTGCTTGAATGCTGGAGTCCGAGGTTGCAAAAAAGAAAAAAGCAGGAAAAGTGTCACCTCACCCCTTCCGTTGGGCATGAGGGCCCCCAAGGGTTCCCAGCTGCCCTCAGGGCCATCCCCGTTACTAAGGCCCTGTCCAGCCCCACCCTGAGGAGCTGACTTGTCTCTGGGACAGGCAGGGGTGTCCCTGGGACACCGGGAGGAGAGCCTTTTCCTTCAGAACCTGCGTCAGGGAGGGAGGGAGGGAGGGAGGTGATCCCTGGAACACCCGGGTTCTGAGCCTCCAGGGGTGGCCCTAGGAACTTTGCCTAAGGGAGAGCTTAGGGGAGGAGCCAGGTTGGGGGGCAGGTTCTAGACATTTCGACACCAAGGGCCGAGCCCCTGCCCCCAGCCCCCAGCTTCTCTCCCCCAACACCATGGCCCTGCCCCCCCCTGCCCCCACCCTGCCCCTGCCCCGTGGGGACCAAGAGCCAATCTCCTTCCCACCCTGTGCTTCGAGGTCTGTGGCCTGAGCCCCTGGCTGACCCCTGCACTGAGTCCAGCTTGGGCCCCATGACCATCCCTCCTGGCGGTGGGCTGGACTGGCCGGCCAGCGGGAGCCCCCTTGGCAGAGGCTGGTCGTAAAAGATCATAAAGCAGGTGGTGCCGCCCTGGGGCAAAGGTTGCTGAGGCAGGAACTGCGCCAGCTCTGGATGCCAGAGCCACTCGGACCCTCCCGCCAGGCCACGGCCGCCAAGATGGGGGCTTGGGCCCTGCTGTGGCCTCCCCTGCTGCTCGCCGGGCTGCTCGGCCAACCCCCGGGGGCCCTGGCCCAGGCCCAGTGTACGTTCGTTGGGGCAGGGGTAGGTGGGGGCCCGGGGCAGAGGGAGCCAGGGGCTGGGAAGCGCCGACCCCTCCTCTGCCACCTTACAGACTGCTCTGTGGACAAGACCTACTTCGAAGTTGAAGAGAACAGAAATGTCACGGAGGCCCTGGTGGACATCCACGTCCCAGAGGGCCTGGAGGTGACCCTCGGACCCTCATCCACCCCTTTTGCGTTTCGGGTCCTTAGAAACCAGCTGTTTCTCAACGTGACGCCTGATTACGAGGTGTGGGCGGCAGGTGGGCGGGGTGGAGGGGCTGGGGGGAAGGGCTCCGGGATCCCCAGGCCACGCCTTCCCCGGGGTCCTAAGGGTTCTGTGCCCACGGCATCCATTGACACCCACGCTTGGTGCTGCCTGCCCTAGAAGGCTGGGCCATTTAGGGAGGAAGCTGCCTGGGCCCACGGCTCAGGATTGACCACTGCTGATGGGGTCTGGGCCAGCACCTGTCCCCTTGGCCTCACTCTCCCCACCTGTGGGGTGGGATGGTGACTGCAGGCCCTTCTGCCTCCACAGGAGAACTCACTGCTTCAGGCTGAGCTGCGGTGCCAGAGGGGAAGCTTGCTGGTGAGTACCTGTCCCGCTCCCCCGCCCGCCCGGCCACTTCTGCTGGGTTCGGTCCACAGCCACTCCCTGGTGACCTCAGCTCCCTGTGCTTTCACATGGCACCATCCAAGAGTGACGCCCACACTTCCTCCAGCCCAGACTCTGCCCCCAGCTTGCCCGAGACTCCCACCCATTTCCAACCACCACTGCCCCCTCCGGGGGGGCACTTTTATCCCGCCGGTCACTGGGACCCCTTCGGTTCCCACTCGCCCTCCCTTCCCGAGTCCCCCCCACGTGCCCCCATTGGTAAATCTGTTGGCTCTGCCCCAGCTCGACTCAGAAATCCACCATCCGCCACCTCCACTCCCACCACTTCTGCAATCTATTAAGGAAAATTGCAGAATCCTGAGGCCAGCACAGGCCCCCCCGCCTACCAGCAGACAGCGGGCTCTGCGCCCTCCGCACACCATGGTGCATCACCCCCATGTATCTTGGGATGTGTCTCTGAAAGAGAGGGACCCTTCATTCTTTGAGACAGAGTCTCCCTCTGTCGCCCAGGCTGGAGTGCAGGGGCAAGATCTTGGCTCGCTGCAACCTCCACCTCCCAGGTTCAAGTGATTCTCCTGCCCCAGCCTCCTGAGTAGCTGGGATGACAGGTGCCTGCCACAATGCCCGGTTAATTTTTGTTTTGTTTTGAGACAGAGTTTCACTCTTCTTGCCCAGGCTGGAGTGCAATGGAACAATCTCAGCTCACCGCAACCTCTGCCTCCCGTGTTCAAGTGATTCTCCTGCCTCAGCCTCCCGAGTAGCTGGAATTACAGGCGCCCGCCATTATGCCCGGCTTATTTTATATTTTTAGTTAAGATAGGGTTTCTCCATGTTGGTCAGGCTTCTCAAACTCCTGACCTCAGGTGATCCGCCTGCCTTGTCCTCCCCAAAGTGCTGGGATTACAGGCTTAAGCCACTGCGCCCGGCCAAGACGGGGTTTCACCCTGTTGGCCAGGCTGGTCTCGAACTCCTGACCTCAAGTGATCCACCCACCTCAGCCTCCCAAAGTGCTGGGATTACAGGCATGAGCTCCCGCACCCGGACAGGAACCTTCTTTTTAACACATAACCACGATGTCATTGTCACACCTGGGAAAGTGGTCCCTTCCTGCCATCCTTGAGTGTCCAGGATGCCGCATCCCCGTGATCTCTGAAGGGTCTTTTACAATTTTTTGTTTGAATCAGGGTCCAAGCGAGGTTCACACCACGTCCCTGTTGGAAATCCTCCCGAGTTTCTGTGAATCTGCACCTTCCCCTTTCTCTCGTCTTTTTTTTCCTGGAGATTTGTTTGACGAAACTGGATTGTCAGCTGGGTGCGGTGGCTCACACCTGTGATCCCAGCACTTTGGGAGGCTGAGGCGGGTGGATCACCTGAAGTCAGGAGTTTGAGACCAGCCTGACCAATATAGTGAAACCCCGTCTCCACTAAAAATGCAAAACTTAGCTGGCGTGGTGGCGCGCACCTGTAGACCCAGCTACTCAGGAGGCTGAGGCAGGAGAATCACTTGAACCCGGGAGGCGGAGGTTGCAGTGAGCTGAGATCGCGCCACTGCACGCCAGCCTGGGAGACAGAGGGAGACTCCGTCTCAAAAAAAAGAAACCGGATTGTGTCCTCACTTGAGATTCTGCCGGCCGCGTCCCCAGCACCTGCATCCTTTTTCCCTGCAGCACCTGCTACCTCCCACCTTTGTAGATTCCATTTTGTTTGTTGTTGTGGGTCCTGCCAGGACAGGGGCCACCGGGCAGAGATTTGTCACTTGTGATCTCTGCGTCCCGGCACCTAGAACTGGGCAGCCGCCCTGCAGCCCCCAACACCACCGAGTGAGTGAGTGAGTGAGTGAGTGAGCGGACGGATGGCCGTCGAGCGTGCAGGGGAGGCTGTGGGCGAGGCTGACGGCCACACCCTACAGGTGACCCAGATGAGGGTGATCGTGTCAGTGCTGGATGTCAATGACAACTCCCCTGAGTTTCCCTTTACGACCAAGGAGATAAGTGTGGAGGAGGTGAGGCGAGTGATGCCGCCGGGGCTGGGCACCGGGGGCGTGGGAGCCCGGGGTGAGGGCAGGGCTCAATCACAGTGGGGTCCACGGGGGCCATGGCCGGACCAAGTTCCTCTCCCTCCCCAGGACACTAAAGTGAACTCCACCGTCATCCCAGAGACGGAACTGGAGGCCAAGGACCCAGACGCAAATGACATCTTGTTCTACACTCTCCAGGAAGAGACCACAGTCAGTGCTGCCCGCCCTGCCCCCCGGCACATGCCCCTTGCCTCTGACACCCAAGGCCACCTTCGCCCTCCCAGGCTCTCAGGCTCTGTCCCCCCGACCCTCTCCAGGGTGCCAGTGACTACTTCTCCCTGGTGGGTTCAAACCGTCCTGCCCTGAGGCTGGACCAGCCCCTGGACTTCGATAAGCGGCCAAAGATGGCCTTCCGGCTACTGGTGCGGGTGAGCAGGTCACCCCACCCGAGTCCCAGACACTTGAGCCCCCCCGGACCCAGCTGCTCCCAGGCCTGATCCAGCACAGCCGGCCATTGCAGGACACCCCGGAGGAGAACGTGGAGCCCAGCCACACGGCCACCGCCACACTGCTGCTCAACGTGGTGCCCGCTGACTTGCGGCCCCCGTGGTTCCTGCCCTGCAGCTTTTCAGACGGCTACGTCTGCATCCAAGCCCAGTACCTCGGGGCTGTCCCTACTGGGCACATACTGGTAATGGGGAGGGAGGGGCAGCGCATGGGGCGGGGACTTCCGGGCTGGCGGGAGGCAAGGGTCAGGGTCGGGCCGATCGGGGGTGAAGCCGATTTTGGTTGTGATTTTGAAACAAATACAGACTCCCCTTGTAAACCAATCCTTCCCATCTCGAGGTGGTGAGGGAGCAAATCTCCACACAGAGAGGAGCGTGGCCTGCCTGGAGCCAGGCGGTCTTGGGGGCCCGAGGAGGTGGGCTGAGGCCCTGGAGCTCTCAAGGGATGGTGACGTCTCTGTCCTGCTCGCAGTCACCACTGAGGCCACACAGGCTGCCTGTAGACCTCATGGCACCAAGGCACCCAGGGCAGGCACACCCATGCCTGTGTCACCAGAGGGCCGGTGAAAGGCGGAATGCAGACCCCCAGGGTCCCACCCTTTCTAAATGTTTCCTTACCTGTCAAGACAAGCATTGTGCAAATGAGTCTCAATATTTTTGGGCAATTTGACTCATAGTAAGGGACCCACGGGGGGTGTCACTGATTGTGATGCTGGGACAGCAGACGTCCTAGGCAGCCTGGGATGCCACCAGAGCGACAGGCCCCTCCTCGGCCAGCACTGCCCTGGCTGACCTTGGGGGGAGCCAGAGGGGCCAGGCTGCGGCCATCCACCCCACCCCACGATGTGCCCTCCCCTCCACCGTCCCTGAAGCCGTCCCCCCTCGTCCTGCGTCCCGGACCCATCTATGCTGAGGATGGAGACCGTGGCATCAACCAACGCATCATCTACAGCATCCAGGATGGTGAGTGGGGCCCAGCCCACAGCAACACCCTGGACCCCTCTCTGTCCCTGTCTCTGTCCCCACCTGGGGCTAGGGAAGCCCTCGGGCCACCTGCCAGCTAGGCAGAGCTGGCTGGGTCCCTAAGCCCCAGGGGGCCGGAGCTGAGCACTTCCTTCCACCTTCCAGGAAATGTGAATGGCACATTCGTCATCCACCCAGACTCCGGTAACCTCACCATGGCCAGGAGTGTCCCCAGCCCCATGACCTTCCTTCTCCTGGTGAAGGTGAGGTGGGCACCTCCACAGGGGCAGGGCAGGGTCCCTCCAATATGCACCTGCCTTCCTGAGCCCCAGGCTCCAGCTCCACCTTCAGCCCCACCAGTCCTGCCTCCCCGCCTCCAGGGCCAGCAGGCTGACCTCACCCGCTACTCAGTGACCCAGGTCACCGTGAGGGCTGTGGCTGCAGCCGGAAGCCCACCCCGCTTCCCCCAGAGCCTGTACCGTGGCACCGTGGCACTTGGCTCTGGAGCAGGTGTTGTGGTTGAGGATGCAGCTGCCCCTTCTCAGCCTCTGAGGATCCAGGCTCAGGACCCGGAGTTCCCGGTAGGCAGCACACCAAGGCTGATGCCTGCTGCCCCGTCCGGCTGCCTTCCTGTTGCCGGGGTCCCTGGGCCCACCTGGCCTCCACGCTGTGGGCGGGTCAGAGCTGCATGTGGGAGGCAGCCTGGCCGGGAACTCAGTGAGGCCCTCTCCAGGACCTCAACTCGGCCATCACGTATCGAATCACCAACCAGTCTCACTTCCGGATGGAGGGAGAGCTTGTGCTGACGGCCATCACACTGCCACAGGCAGGGACCTTCTACGCAGAGGTGAATGGCAGGGCAGGTGGCTGTCTCTGAGGGCGTGGGGCTTAAAGAGGAACCCAGGAGGGACAAGCCCCTTCCTGCCCCAGGTTGAGGCCAACAACACGGTGAGCTTGGGCACTGCGACCACAGTCATTGAGATCCAAGTTTCCGAGCAGGAGCCCCCCTCCACAGGTGAGCCCAGGGATCTCCAGATAAGCCCTTCCCTTCCCCAAGGCAAGAGGTGCAGGGGGCGAGCAGAGGCAAGCCCAAACACTCTTCCTGGCCCCCAGATGTCCCCCCCTCCCCGGAGGCTGGAGAAACAACTGGGCCCTGGAGCAGCAGCACTTCCAAGGCCCCCAGACCCCCTGGGCCCTCCCAGGGGCCCTCCACGACCAGCTCTGGGGGAGGCACAGGCCCTCACCCACCCTCTGGCACAACTCTGAGGCTACCAACCTCACCCACACCCGGGAGACCCCCAGGTGCAGCAACCAGCACCTCCCACCAGCCAGCCACTCCCGGTGGGGGCACAGCACAGACCCCAGACCCAGGAACCAATCAGCCGATGCCCCCGGGTGTGGGAACCAGCACCTCCCACCAACCAGCCACTCCCGGTGGGGGCACAGCACAGACCTCAGACCGAGGAACCAATCAGCCGATGCCCCCGGGTGTGGGAACCAGCACCTCCCACCAACCAGCCACTCCCGGTGGGGGCACAGCACAGACCCCAGAGCCGGGAGCCTCTCAGCCGATGACCCCTGGGGTCAGCAGGAGCACCGCGTCCTCAGGTAACACCCACTCCGTCTGCCAAGGAGTTGCCCTTCCCTCCCTGACTCAGGATGCTGGGTGGTCCGGGACACACTGTGGGACGGGGCCACCCCAGGCTGGCCTGGCCTGGCCTGACCGTGAAATCCCAAAGAGGGGTCTGTACAGGACTGACAGACACCCAGACAGGCCTGAGGCCTCCAGTGACGTGAGCTGTGATGTGTGCAGGGCAGAGGCCAGACCTGCCATCCAGCCATACCCATGATTACCACAGGTGCCACTCTCCCTGCCAGCCCCTGCACCTCCTGTGAGCAGCCTGGCCTCCCCGGGGCCCTCAGGGTCTCACTGGGTCACACGTCCCGCTCCAGCCAGGGTCAGCAGAGCCTGAACTTTGGGAGACAGCCTAGGCCTGGGTGGTTTCCAGGCATCCCGAGCCTGGCAGAGGTTGGCCCCGGGCACTCAACAGTGGGGGTGATGGTGTTTTTGGCAGGAATGCCGGGTGGCCGACCCTCGGAGGACAAGCGCTTCTCGGCGGTGGACATGGCCACCCTGGGCGGGGTGCTGGGTGCACTGCTGCTGCTGGCTGTCCTTGGCCTCGCCATCCTGGTCCACAAGCACTATGGCTCCCGGTTCAAGTGCTGCTCTGGCAAAGCCCCGGTGAGGCCCAGGGCGGAGGGCGGGGCAGGAGGACGGGGCAGGAGAGGAAGATTGGCCAGGGGAGGGCAGAGTGGCAGATGTGGAGGAGTGTCCAGGTCTAGCATGGACTGACCGTGTAGAGAGGCCAGGGCTGCAGAGACCCCGAGACCCAGGGACTCCGCTCACACCCACCCTCCCCACCCACAGGAGCCTGAATCCCATGGCTCTGACAGCCAGGCATTCCAACCTGACCAGGAGGTCAACTGGGCATCTGCCCCCAGCCCCACACAGGACCCCAAGCCCTCGGAGACACCGCTGATCCTCACGGAGCCTGAGACCCCCAGCCCCTCGCCCCCCGGCCCCGAGGCCCCTGGCCCCTTGTCCCCCGGCTCTGCCCCTGAATCCCCAGCAGTGGCCCACAGCGGGGGAAGCCCCGTGGCGGTAAGGTCCATCCTGACCAAGGAGCGGCGGCCAGAGGGCGGCTACAAGGCCGTGTGGTTTGGTGAGGACATCGGGGCGGAGGCGGACGTGGTTGTTCTCAACGCGCCCACCCCGGACGTGGATGGCGCAGGCGACTCCAGCGGTGGCGATGAGGGCGAGGGCGAGGGCGAGGGCGAGGACAGGGGATGGGGCGGGGGTCCCCACGATGCGCCCGGCAATGACTCTTCCTACATTTAACGAGGCCCTGGAGGTCTGGCTCCCCCACCCCTGACCCAACACAGAATAAATCGAGGTTCCCGAAACCCAGGCGGCGGCGTGGGGCAGGCACGGGGGTCCGTGGAGGGTGGGGGGGGTGCCCCACTTGCTAGCGTCCCCCATGGTCCTCCGTGCTGGAGCCACGCTGTCCCCACCCCAAGCGAGCTGCAGCGCTTCCCGTAAGCAACCTGCTGTTCCCACACCCTCCCCAGGCTGGGGCCAGCTGGCCGGGCAAGTTCTTCCCCTGCTCTAACCACAGCCTGAGATGGGGATGCCCCACACCGGGGACCTCCTCCTCCCGACCCTACACAGAGGCTGCCTGGGGGAGGCTGAGGAGCCAACGCAAACCCCCAATAAGATGATGGGCTTGGATGCCGGTGGTCTCAAACACCTGCCCAGGGGGTCCCAGTCCCCTTCTGAAATCTGCGTGCTTGGGCTGGGGTGCAGCAGTAAACGCCCCTCCAGAGGCCTGGACTGAGGCGCGCTGGGGTGGGCGAGTCTGTGGGGCCGGGCAGGAGGGACTGCAGGTGGGGGTGAGACACACCCCCTCACGTCTCTCAAGGCCGAGCCCAGGCTGGGCGCCCATGCCCAGAACTATCGAGGGGTCCCTTGTGAGCCATCAGCACTTTCCCTCATGAAAAGACACCACCAATTCCTTTCCAAATGTTTTAATTGAGACCGTGTCTGATATTCTTGGCAGAACAATCTTAAGAACCCAAACGGGGCGGGCACCGTGGTTGCGCCTGTAAGTAATCCCAGCACTTTGAGAGGCAGGGGTGGGCGGATCACCTGAGGTTAGGAGATCGAGACCATCCTGGCCAACACGGTGAAAACCCGTCTCTACTAAATACAAAAAGCTGAACGGAGAGGCTGGATGGAGCTCGTGATCCAGGCTGTCAGGAGGCTGAGACAGGAGCGCTCAGAGGAGGAGGGGGCTGGACCCTGCAGAAAAAGGAACTCAAAAAACGCGACACTGCCCCGCTTTCGAGGCACGTCCACCTCATTACCCACTTCCCTTTTGAGACTTAGTCTGGCTTGGTCGCTGGGGCTGGAGTGCGGTTCCTTGATCTGGGCTCCCTGCAGCCCCGACTTCCTAGGCTCCAGCGATTCCCAAGTAATTGGGACCACAGGCCCGCGCCACCACACCCGGCTAATTTTTGTAGTTTTAGCAGAGACTGGGTTTCGCTGTGTTGGCCAGGCTGGTCTCAAACTCCTGACCTCAAGTGATTGGGTGTCCCTGGCCTCCCAAGGTGCTGGGATTACAGGCATGAGACACGGTGCCCGGCCCCACCCATTACCCACTTCTAAAAGCTCAAAAAGACCTGCTTTGCCTGGGGTCACGTTTTGCTTATTCATGGGTGCCCAGCTTATCCCACTGTGTCCCCCACGCCCCGCCCCAGGCGCGTAGGGGCTGCTTCCCAGGCGGGGGAGCCGCTGGACCCTGCAGGGCTGAGCCACGGGGGCAGGCAAAGCCCACCACTGCCCGCCTCGGCCGCTCCCAGCTCCGGCTGCCCGGGGCGGGGCTCCGCTTGCCGCATCCGAAAGCAGGAACGGGGCCGCGCGCGCTTTTCCCAGAAACACCCGCCCGGCCACGTGACCTCTTCGGCAGCACCTGCAGCCTCTCGGGCTCCGCCCCCGGCCCGGCCCGGCCACATAAAAACGCCGGCCCCCCGCTTCCCCGCGAGACGAAACTTCCCGTCCCGGCGGCTCTGGCACCCAGGTACTCGGGACTCCGGGCCCACGCGGTGCAGACCCGGGAGCAAGAGCCTCCGCGGGGACTGCGTGACCCCCAATCGGGAGAGCCCAGGACCGGGGGAGCCCAAGGGACGAGGGTCGGGTGGGGAGAGACTCGGAGGCGGGGTTCCGCAGAGTGGAGAACCGGACGGGGGTGGGACCGGGGAGGGTGGGAAAGCGCCGCCAGCCGTTTAGGTTTCGCTTTCCTGGGAGCCTGGCCCGCCCCCGACGCGGCCTTTCCCATCCCCGCAAGGTCCGGCCCGCACCTACCCGCCCGGCCTGGACGCTAGTCCTACACCTGCGACCTCATGTGTGAGCGCTGGCCACACCTGCAGTCACACCTGTAGCCCCCCACCCTCGGTCCACACCTGTGACCCCAACCCCCGTGACACCTGGCCACGCGGCCTGGCTTCTGCAGTGACCCGAGCGTCACCCTCCCGTTGACACCTGACCGCCGTCTAGCCCCGCAGAGGGAGCGATGGCCTTGGCTTCGGAGAGGTGAGAGCCCCGCCCACCTCTTCCAGGCGCCCGCCAGGAGGGTCCCGCTGCCCGCTCTGACTCCCCGCTGCCCGGCACCCACAGGGCAGCCCCACGTGTGCTGTTCGGAGAGTGGCTCCTTGGGGAGGTCAGCAGCGGCCTTTATGAGGGGCTTCGGTGGCTGGACGAGGCCCGCACCCGCTTCCGCGTGCCCTGGAAGCACTTCGGACGCAAGGACCTGAGCGAGGCGGACGCGCGCATCTTCAAGGTGGGATCCCGCCCCGGATGGGAGGGCGCACCCAGGACCCCGCGGGTCGGGCCCACGTCCTCTGTCCCCTCTTCAGGCCTGGGCCGTGGCCCGCGGCAGGTGGCCGCCCAGCAGCAGAGGAGGTAACCAGCCGCCCTGCGAGGCTGCGGAGCGCGCCGGCTGGAAAACCAACTTCCGCTGCGCCCTGCACAGCACGCGTCGCTTCGTGATGCTGCAGGACAACTCAAGGGACCCCGCGGACCCCCACAAGGTGTACACGCTCAGCCAGGAGCTGGGCTGCCGAGGTGAGATGCTGGCATTCATCTCAAGTAGGGAGGGGGGGACATTCCCGGTCAGATACGCAGTTTTAGAAGGTGTTATGGGAGAGGCTGCCAGCAGCCCCAGGACAGGTGGACCCCACCTCCTCAGGCCACAGCCCTAAGGGTTCACAGCTGGGAAGCTGCTGGGGGCTGCTCCGGGCTCTGGCGGTGTCTCACTCTGGTCTCGGGGCCTGACCCCTGCCCCATCCTCCCTCAGAAGGCCCAGGCACGGACCGGACGGAGGCAGAGGCCCCCATGGCCGCCCCACCCTCCCAGGTAGTCTCCTCTCTGCCTGCCTCTCCTCATGCCAGGCCAGGGAGCTGCGAAATGCTGAGCCTGCCTTTTCCCTGCAGGCTGGGCCCCCAGGGCCATTCCTAGCACAAGATGCTGAACTCCAAGCCCCAAGCCTCCTCCCTGCCCCAGCGGGGGACCAGCAGGACCTCCTGCTTCAGGCAGTGTGGCAGAGCTGCCTGGGGGACCATCTGCTGACAGCGTCATGGGGGGCAGATTCAGGCCCAGCCAAGGCTCCTGGAGAGGGACTGATCGCGCTTTCCCCGACTGGGGGCTATGCTAGAGGTGTGAGCAGCGCCAAGGGGAGGGTGGAGCCCCAGGGAAAACAGGAGGGGCCAGTGTCCCTGGACAGATGCTTGAGAAGAGGGAGTGGGGAGCTGGAGAACAGGAGGGGTTCCCCGTTCCCATTGCTCTCCTCCCTCTTCAGACCCAGGGCTCCCTGCTGGGGAGCTGTACAAATGGGCAGCAGAGGCACCCCCCAGCCCCAGGACCCAGCCCCCAGCCCTAATGGCAGGTGAGAGGGGTAGGGGTTGGGGGGCCTGGGGCACAGGGAGGGAGTGGGGATGAGGTGCCAGCACAAGATTTCCTTCTGGATATAGGCGCGGCTACGGCCCCAGAGCCCCTGCACCAAGCAGAGCCATACCCAGCCGGCTCTCCAGGTGCCTGCACTGTGGTGGGAGGTGAGTGCACCCTGGGAAGGGGGCAGCCTGTCCCCACCCACACCCACTGCTCACAGCTTGGTCTCCCTGCAGAGTCCGGCCCAGGGGTGCTGGACGTGACCATCACCTACAAGGGCCGCATGGTCCTGCAGCAGGTAGTGGAGCGCCCGAGCTGTGTGTTCCTGTACGGCCCCCAGGGCCCAGCCATCTGGGCCACAGACCCTCAGCTGGTGGCATTCCCCAGCCCTGCTGAGCTTCCGGACCAGAAGCAGCTGCGCTACACAGAGGAGCTGCTGCGGCATGTGGCCCCCGGGCTGCAGCTGGAGCTTCGGGGACCACAGCTGTGGGCCCGGCGCATGGGCAAGTGCAAGGTATACTGGGAGGTCGGCGGCCCCCCAGGCTCCGCCAGCCCCTCCACCCCAGCCTGTCTGCTGCCTCGAAACTTTGACACCCCCATCTTCGACTTCAGAGTCTTCTTCCAAGGTCAGTGGGGCCCCTGCCTGGGGTGCTGTTTGCAGGGGTCCCGGGGAGCACCTGCCTCCAGGTACTCAGCAGAGGCTCCTTCTGCAGAGCTGGTGGAATTTCGGGCGCGGCGCCGCTGCAACTCCCCACGCTGCACCATCTACCTGGGCTTCGGCCAGGACTTGTCAGCCGGGAGACCCAAGGAGAAGAGCCTGGTCCTGGTGAAGGTGAGACCAGAGCCTCGGGGAGGGGCGGCCATGTGTCCAGGCCCACTGACCGACACCTGATGCCCTCTGGCAGCTGGAGCCCTGGCTGTGCCGAGTGTATCTGGAGGGCACGCAGCGCGAGGGGGTGTCTTCCTTGGACAGCAGCAGCCTCAGCCTCTGCCTGTCCAGCGCCAACAGCCTCTACGATGCCATCGAGGGCTTCCTTATGGAGCTGGAGCAGCCTGCCTAGAGCTGGCCATGGCCACCCAGTCTAATAAAAAGCCCCAGAACATGCTCTGGCGTCTTGGCTGGCAGGGAATCGGGTCCAGGCTGAACATGGGTGGGGCCCAGGGAGGGAGGGAGGGACCTCCACAGCCTCCCTGCACACCAGCTCACTTCTGTCTTTACCACACACATTACAGCCAATAACTGACTCAAAGAACAAGGCCCTTGAGAGGCAGGTGGCTCCCGCCAGCTGTACAGAGGGTTGGGGCAGTGCCTACCACGCCCAACTCCCATTGCCAGGCCTCAGGGCTGCCGGTGCTGCCCCTGGCCTCTGGGAGGCAGCTGTGCCGAGTGCAAACTAGAGCAGCTATTTACAGGAGCACAACATAGCTGAAGAAAGTACCTCCTAACCCAGAGACAGGTGCACACACAGCTGCTGGTGGGAGGCCACGTAGAGATTTATCACGGACGCCCCCACCCCAGCCGGAGCCTCTCCCAGTCACCAAGTGCTTGACCTTCTAAGTATTAAGTCAATCAAAAAACTTCTAAAGATAACCCATTTTTGATAAATTAGAATGGAAACAGTGTATCTATAATATACATACAAAAGTGTCCGGTTTTCAACTGAGCAAGGCAGGCGCACAGACCAGGTGTCACTGCAGGAACCCGAGGGCAGGCGTGCTGGTGCCCCCCGTTTTCTGCCACTCCCAACAGAGCTCCCGGGGCACGGCCTCAGCCCTCGGCGCCCTGGGAGGGTGGCTCCTCGCCAGACCCCGCCTTCTTGTGCCTGCGCATGTGCCGGTACCTGTCCACGTAGGCCTTCACCAGGTTGGCCACCTTGACGGGGTTGATCTCCCCACTCTTGCTGTGGCAGATCTGGAGAGAGACGGCCAGTCACCCAACGTCCTTTCCATCCAGAGGTTCTGGGCCACAGCTGGGGTACCTCACCTGGCCTGCACAGGAGCAGGCCCTGGGTGCTGGCACGAAAACAGACGGCAGCAGGGGCCGCCCCACTCACGTGAGACCCCATCCTGCTTGCTCTGCCACCACCAGGTACCTGCTCACCTCTGGGAGTCCTGTTCTATCTTTAAGCTGAAGGTGGACTGGGCAACTTTTTTTTTTTTTTGAGATGGAGTCTTGCTGTGTCACCCAGGCTGGAGTGCAGTGGTGCCATCTCAGCTCACTGCAACCTCTACCTTCTGGGTATAAGCAATTCTCCTGCCTTGGCCTCCCGAGTAGCTGGGATTACAGGCATGCACCACCACGCCCAGCTAATTTTCTTTTTTATTTTTAGTAGAAACGGGATTTCACCATATTGGCCAGACTTATATCAAACTCCTGACCTCAGGTCATCTGTCCACCTCGGCCTCCCAAAGTACTGGGAGGACTGGCACTGAGCCACCATGCCCGGCCTTGGGTAATTTCAAATATCTTAGAATATATCTGCGTGCGCCTTGCAGGCACCGAAGCACCTCTTCCCTAACCATCTGCCGGGGCAGCCCCAGGCCTGCAGCCACGATGTGGCAATGCAGACCCCTGACCTGGCTGGCCGACCTCAGACCCACACTCATGGTTTCACCCCAAAGTCCGTGTCGATGAGACAGCACCGCACTGCCCGGGACCCAGAGCTCCCACAGGACACGCGTGCACTGCCCGGGACCCAGAGCTCCCACAGGACACGCGTGCACTGCCCGGGACCCAGAGCTCCCACAGGACACGCGTGCACTGCCCGGGACCCAGAGCTCCAATAGGACACGCGTGCACTGCCCACCTTCTGCACAGCCTTGCGCAGGATGTCCTTGTACTCCTCCTTGGTGACCTCCCGCTTCTGGTAGAAGGGCTTGATGGCCAGCTTCACCTCCTCCACTGCACGCTCCTGCACCTGCAGCTTCTTCATGTACTAGAGGGACACACGTGTCATGCCACGTACTAGAGGGGGCATGTGTGTCATGCTGGACATGGCTGGGCAGGGGCCTGGAGTCCCTCTGGCCACAGGAACTGTGGTTCTGGACACCCTTGCAGTTCAGAGGCACAAGGACCAGCTTCCGCCCCTCAACTTTTTTTTTGAGACGGAGTCATGCTGTCGCCCAGGCTGGAGTGCAGTGGCACAAACGTTTCACCGCAACCTCCACCTCCTGGGTGCAAGTGATTCTCCTGCCTCAGCCTCCCGAGTAGCTGGGATCACAGGTACCCGCCACCACACCCGGCTAACTTTTATATTATTTTTTAGCAGACATGGAGTTTCTCTACGTTGGTTAGGCTGGTCTCTTAACTCCTGACTGCAGGTGATCTGCCCGCCTCAGCCTCCCAAAGTGCTGGGATTACAGGCTTGAGTCACTATGCCCGGCCAACAACTTTAGTTTCAAAATAAGACGGGAACACAGGGGAAGGGGAAGAGGCAGGACTCACCTCCTCCTTCTTGGTTTTCTCTGCAGCTAGCCTAGGAGTGGGGGCCTTCTCCTCCGAGTTGCTGGCTGCAGTGGCTTGACCACCTGGCTCTGAGGCTGGGGTCAGGGCAGTGGGCACTGGGGCCAGAGTCTGTGCTGCCCCGCAGCCCACCAGGGGCAGGCTCCCCTGCAGGATGAACTGGACTGTAGGCTGGCTGACCAGCGAGCAGGGTGGGATGCTTGATGGCTGGGCCAGGGCCGGAGGCAGGCTGGGGCTGTAAACCTGGGAAGGACATGCCCCACTGAGCATAGGGCCTTAAAACTGGCAGCCCTGTGCCCAGGAGCCATGAGGCCTCAGCACCAGCCTGGTGTAGCGTGTGTGGCATGGGTGCCAGCCTACAGCCCACAGCCCACAGCCCTCCAGCCCAGGCACCCACCTGAGAGGGGTCTGTGTCTGGAAACCCAGGCTCCGGAATCACATGACCAGGAGGGGGCAGCTCGGAGAACGCCTGCCTGACCCCTGTGGGGGCCACATCCTCCACATCCCAGGCTCCTTCTCGGGGCTTCTGTGGCCTGTGAAGTGGTGCCCCTGGGAGCCCGACAGACAGGGAGGTGGGTGCTTTGTGTCCACCCATGCCCAGAATGCTTCTCACAGCTGGAAAAATCCAGAAAAGCACCAGGAACAAGGACCACAGAGCAGCCAGGGGAGGGGAGGCATATGCCAGCTCCTAGCCACTGAATCCCTACCGTGACCAGCAGGGAGACCCCGCCCCCACTATCCCACTCTTCCCTGGCCTCAGAAGCTCCCTTGTGGCGGTCAGGGCCCTATTCACCCAGGCGCCCTGTCCTCTACAGGGGTCGGAGTCACTAGGGGCCTATCCCGGACAGGGGCCCGGCCCCTACACCCTACTCACCGGGGCTCTGTCCTGGACGAGGACCAGGACACTACGACCTACTGACTGGCGGGGCCTGTCCTGGACAGGAGCTGGGGTCCTAATCCTACTCACTGGGGCCTGTCCTCAGTGAGGTCCAGGGCCCTATTCTCTGGGGGCTCTGTCCTCAGTGGGGTCTGGGGCCCAATTCCCTAGGGGCCCTGTCCTCAGTGGGGTCAGGGGCCCTACTCACGGGGGGCTCTGTCCTCGACGGGGGCGCTGTTCTCTGACTCCTGCAGATTCCAGGTGACCCGCTTCACCAGGGCTCTGGTCCGCAGCAGGGGGGTCTGCGAAGCCGCCTCCTGCACCCGCCCACTCACGGCGGGGCCGTCCTCCTTCCCCACAGGTGCCACACCCAGGGAACTGGGCACCTCAGTCTTCTCAGCCACGTGCAGCTCCTGGGGGTCCTCTGCCAGGGGTGGGGGCTGTGAAGCATCTTCATCGTGCATCAGCGACACCTCCCTCTGGATGGCGGCCAGGCTGGCTGCGGGCAACGCAGGCTTCGGTGGAAGGTCGCGCTCCGGGGAAGAGTCCGTGCTTTCGGGAGAAGGTGGCGAGCTCATGTCATCGAGCTGCATGAAAACAGCTTCATTTGAGAAATCGTCAAAGACGTGTCCCGCCTCCACAGAGTCGCCATAATCGAGGTCGTCAGGCGCACACTCGGCTGCCACCTCCAGGACAGAGGGAGCCTGCAGGGGGACCTGGTCGGCCACAGCCACCTCTGGTGAGATATGAGCTTCCAAGGCTGGCGACCTGGCTGGGAGGTCTTCCCGCACCGGCTCCTCCTGTGGAAGGGGCGCTGGGGACGCCTCCCTCACAGCTTCCTTCCTCTCTGGGGACCGGGAGCGGCTGCGGGGCCGTTTCTCTCGGGACCGTGGCCGCCTGTGTTCCCGCGACCTGTGCTCTGAGCTTGGCGACCGGGACCTCCGCTTCCTCCGGTCTCGGGGCCGAGCTGCCGTCTCCTTCCAGTCCAGCCGCTCGTGGCTGCGCTCCCGCTGGTGCTTGTGCCTGCGGACCCTCTCCAGGCTGCTTAGGGGGGAGCACTCCCTTCCCCGAGGTCTGGACCCTGATCTCCGCTTCTTCTTCTTCCTGCTCTCATAGTGCTCATAGGAAGAGCTGCCCGGGCTCCCTGAGCGTGACCGAGATGTCCTCCGGCTGCGGGCCCAGGGGCCCCTCCTGTGCTCCCGGCTCTTGTCCTTGGCTTTCTTCCTCTTGGCTCGCTCTCGGCTGCTGGAGCGGTCGCTGGAGGATCGCCGGCTCTTGGCCTTGGACCGCTGCCTCCTGAGGCGCTCCTCGCCCACCGACGGCGATCCTGACCTCGAGCTCCTGTCCCTGGATCCAGAGCGTGTCCTGGAGCGTGTCCGCCGGTGCTCCCTGGATGCCCTCTTCCTCTTGGCCTTCTTCCTGCTTCGGGAGCTGGACGTGGAGCGGGACCGGGAAGGGGGCCTGAGCTCCACGACCCGGTGGGTGGCTGCCTGCGGCACGTCCGGGCTGGGCGGGGGTTCCGGCTCCAGGACTGTCACACAGGTCACCGTCCGCTCCTCAGAGCCAAAGAAGGTGCTGCAAGACGCCCCATCGTTGTCCTCCCAGGGCTCTGGGGGGGACAGCCTCCGCACCCGGGCAGCCAGGCCCTGGCTCTCCACGGAATCCTCTGTGCCTGGCCCCTCTCGCTTCGTGTCAGAGGCCCCCTTGGCAGCCACCACGCCCCGGAGCTTGGACACGGTGGAGGATGGCCCAAGAGGGGGCTCGGGCTCCGTCCCGAATACACTCTCCACCGTGTAGGAGGTGACGCAGCGCACAGCCTGAACCGTCTGGACCTGCGGGCTGTTGATGGAGATGGTTCGCGTGATCTCAGAGGGCAGGAGGCCAGGGCTGGACCTCTCAGGGCTGCTGCTGGGGGCGCTGGAGTCAGAGCCAGTGGGGTCCGAGGGGTCATAGACCTCGCTCCGCAGCTGCTTTGTCTTCTTGATGGAGAAGAGGGGCGAGGGGTTCTCCTTCCTCTGCTCCTTGTTGTCCACGGGCCGGAACGTGTTACAGAAGCCGGGGCTGGAGAGTCGGCTGGAATGAGCCGTGTTTCCGGGAATATTGATCCGGAAGCTCTCAAAGGTCGACCCAACCCCTTTCCCTCTTGAGGATCCCAGTGGGGCCAAGCTTCCATGGGAGCTGGGGGCTGCAGGCCGGGAGCTGCCTGCGTGCGTGCCGGGCTCCCGCGGGACCCTGCTGCTGGCCTCGCTTTCTGCCCGTGCACCTCGCCCTGGCTGCCCCGTGCCCTCCCTGCCGGTCAGCCGGCTGATACACGCGCTGGGGATCTCAATGCTCTGCCCAGGGGCCGGGGCTGCGGCCTGTCTGCTGCCACTGCCGTCTCTCCTGATCTTTGGTATCCTGGGTAGCTCGGAGATGTCCACTCTTCTGGGTGCTGGTTTCAGGGGAGGCCCTGGCACCGCACTGCGAGATGGGGGGTTAGAATCTCTGCTGGAGATCTTAGACACAACAGAAGCACGGGGCTTGTTGGTGCCACTGAACTGGGGACTGTGACTGTGTCTTACGCCAGGCGCACTCCCATTTGACAAGTTCCGAACCTGACCCGGCCCAGGGGTTGCAGAGAAGTCCAGCCTCACAGGCGCCCCCGACGTGCGGGCAGGGATACCCCAACAGCTGAGCCCTGTGCCCTGTGGCCTGCTTCCCGAGGGGCCTTGAGCTGGGCTCCCTGAGGGCAGCGCTCTGGGCTGCAGGCAGTCCTTGGTCCCTTCTTCCCCTCTGGACAGACCGCCTGAGTTTCGCTGAAAAGAAACTGGAGCTAAAAAACAAAAAAATCAATGGCAATCATTTCCCACCCGCTCTTCATAAATGCTAGTGGTTTAACTTTTATCACAACTGGTTTTCCGTGAGGTCGTGCACTTTAAACTCCAATCTGCCTGTTGAGGTGGACACCTCGCCTTTCCACACCTGGAGGAAGAGCTGCTTCGACAGCCACACTGTGGATGACAAAGTGTAGTGTCCGAGGCCGTTAGGACACGGTATTCACCAGGGGCGGGGCGGGGTGGCACGGCGCCCCATTAGGACACGGTATTCACCAGGGGCGGGGCAGCACGGCGCCCCATTAGGACACGGTATTTGCCAGGGGCGGGCAGCGCCCCATTAGGACACGGTATTCGCCAGGGGCGGGCAGCACCCTGTCAGGAAATGATACTACCCAGGTACTAGGGGCCATACCCTGCAGCTGTGGGGCTCAGTAAGAACTCGGGGCTAACTGGGAAATCAATGGAGAAAAATGGTTAAGCAATGGTCCTCCCACTTCAGTTACATCTTCTGTGACTGAGACATGGGCTGAGCCCTTGAGAGCAGGATAAGGACCAGAAGCCCAGAGGGAGGCAGCTGTGCAGGGGGAGGCACATGGCCGTGTTGGGGCGAGCACTGGGGTCAGGTGGGCGGCCGTGTTGGGGGAGACACTCACCTGCCCTCTTGGCACTGAGGGAGCCATCGCGGTGGATGATGATGTCACTGCTGCCCAGCATCAAGAGACTCTGGCCCGACAGGATGCTGCCCAGCAGGTCGGGCACTGGCTCCTCCTCCACGTCTGGCTCCGGCACCGCCGCAGGGAGACGCCTCCTGCGGGCACAGACCCGAGGCCCTGCCATCACTGCCTCTCACAGCCCATGGGCTGGTACCCAGGCAGAGCCCTGCAGCAGGCAGGAGTCAGGGAGAGGGGGGGCCGGACGGGGCCTGTGCCTCCCCCACAGTCCTGCTCCAGATGCTGCTGAGAAGAGGTGCCTCAACAGACCTCCCAGAGAGGGAGGAAGCCCCACCTCCAGCCCTGGCTCCAGGAAAACCAAAACCAGGTATTTCTGGGGAGTCACCTCCGATGCCTTGGCCACACTCCACCATTAGGCGGGAGGGGCAGGCAAGCATCTTTACCTGTTTTGTTGGTTTGGGTTAATTTTTTTCTTGTGCCAAAACAGAACTGACCAAGAGCCACTTCTGATGACAGCCTTACTCACCAGGGCCCCTGCTCCTGCGTGAGGCGGGGTCCCTGTGCTGGTGGCTCTCAGGCCAGGGTTGGGGCAGAGGGGCCACCTCGTGGAGCTGCAACAACTCTAGTCCATGCTTGCGGGCAGGCCGTGGCCTCCATGCAGGATGGGCTGAGCACTGCCTTAGGCCAGAGCTCTCTGATGAGCGTGATGGCTGAGGGGAGGTGCTGAGGCCACCCAGGACCACGGAGACCCAGGCTGTCATGGCCACACCCTGGAGCTCCCAGCTGCTGCCCCACTGCCGCCCCCACCTCCCCAGAAGCCTCTGCCCTCACACACCTGGAAAGCCCCACGGAGACAGGCCTGGCCACAGGCTGGTGGGACTGCAGGGCCGACCGGGATAGCGCCCGTCTCTTGGCACTCAGCGGGGAAAGAGGGTTTGCAGAAAGCTCTTCACTGCTAGAGGGAAGAACATAGGCCAAAGGGAACAGGTGACTTCCAGCTCCCAGAACCCCAGCCCAGGGAGACAGCACTGAGGAGGATGGCCGAGCACTGGCCACAGTGGCACGCGAGATTCAGGACCTGCACCAGACCCCTAAGTTCCACGTGGCCCACCTGCACCGAGTGTGGCGGCGGGAGGAATGGCCACCCTCAGACGCCAACCCTAAGGCCTCGCGTGCAGCTGAGAGCCCTGCGGCCACAGCCCCCATGGAGAGGAGCGGGTGCCCATGCAGGACCATCACCAATTCAGTCACCTGTCAAAGGGGTCCAGCTCATAGGGGTCTCCAAATAGAGACAGAGAGGCAGCTCCAATGTCCGCTCGCAGCAGCCCCAGGGAGGGTTCTGCCGGCTTGAACACCGATGGAATGCAGGTGCTGTGAACAGGCCTACCTAGGCCCAGCGTCCGCGCAATTCGGGAACGAGTGGTGACTTCACTCTGAATCCAATGACAAAGAACAAGATTAACGGACAAGCAGGAATGACATCTACGAAGGCTCTGCAAATGCCACGCCAAGGCTTCATCAGCAACAGCAAACGTGAGGGAGGGTGAGCATTAAGCCAAAGCCAACGGCCTTCACACCCACCGATCATGATCTCCGCAAGCAGACGCAGCGCCGCACACGCCCTCCACGGACCAGCTTCCTTCACACCCACCGATCATGATCTCCGCAAGCAGACCCAGTGCCGCACACGCCCTCCACGGACCATCACCGCAAGCAGACCCAACGCCGCACACGCCCACCACAGACTGGCTTCACACGCACTCATCGTGACCACAAGCAGACCCAACGCCGCACTCGTCCACCACGAACCAGCTTCGCACGCACTCATCGTGACCACAAGCAGACCCAACGCCGCACATGCCCACCACGGACCGGCTTCGCACGCACTCATCGTGACCACAAGCAGACCCAACGCCGCACATGCCCACCAAAGACCGGCTTCACACGCACTCATCGTGACCACAGGCAGACCCAACGCCGCACTTGTCCACCACGAACCAGCTTCACACGCACTCATCGTGACCACAAGCAGACCCAACGCCGCACATGCCCACCACGGACCGGCTTCGCACGCACTCATCGTGACCACAAGCAGACCCAACACTACACAGGTCCACCAAAGACCGGCTTCACACGCACTCATCGTGACCACAAGCAGACCCAACACTGCACAGGTCCACCGTGGACCAACTTCACAAGCAGACATTCAGTGAAAACTCATAAAGAGGGAGTTTTCAAAAAATTCAACTGATGATTGACAGTAAAACCCCTTGAAACTAGGGCACACTGGCTCATACCTGTAATCCCAGTACTCTGGGAGGCCGAGGCAGACAAATCATTTGAGGCCAGTTCAAGACTGGCCTGGCCAACATGGCGAAACCCCATCCCTACTAAAAATACAAAATTAGCCAGGCATGGTGGTGTATGACTGTAATCCCAGCTACTTGGGAGGCTGAGGCAAAAGAACTGCCTGAGGCAGGGTGCAGTGACTCACACCTGTAATCCCAGCACTTTGGGAGGCCAAGGCAGTGGATCACAAGGTCAGGAGATTGAGACCACCCTGGCCAATATGGTGAAATCCCATCTCTACTAAAACGTTAGCTGGGCATGGTGCTGGGGTGCCTGTAGTCCCAGCTACTCAGGAGGCTGAGATCTGGACCCAGGAGGTGGAGGTTGCAGTGAGCTGAAATTACGCCACCACACTTCAGCCTGGCAACAGAGCGACTCCATCTCAAAAAACAGGATCGCATGAACCCGGGAGGCAGAGGTTGCAGTGAGCCAAGATTGTGCCATTGCAGTCTAGCCTGGGCAACAAGAGCGAAACTCTATCTCAAAACAACCAACCAACCAAAAACACCCCTAAAATGTGGTTTGACACAAATGTGTATTATGTAAGTTTATTTAGTAGGAAATGAATAACGATCTTGAATATAAATTCATATGACGATGCAGCAGACTTGATGCTCACACCTGTAATCCCAGCACTTTAGGAGGCTGAAGCAAATAGATCATGAGGTCAAGAGATTGAGGACCATCCTGGCCAAGACGGTGAAACCCCGTCTCTACTAAAAATTCAAAAATTAGGCTGGGCGCGGTGGCTCACGCCTGTCATCCCAGCACTTTGGGAGGCCGAGGGGGGTGGATCACGAGGTCAAGAGATCGAGACCATCCTGGTCAACAAGGTGAAACCTTGTCTCTACTAAATATACAAAAAATTAGCTGGGCATGGTGGCCCGTAATCCCTGCAATCCCAGCTACTCGGGAGGCTGAGGCAGGAGAATCGCCTGAACCCAGGAGGCGGAGGTTGTGGTGAGCCGAGATCGCACCATTGCACTCCAGCCTGGGTAACAAGAGCGAAACTCCATCTCAAAAAAAGAAAAAAAAAAAACAAAATATTCAAAAATTAACTGGCTGCAGTGGAGTGCACCTATAGTCCCAGCTACTCAGGAAGCTGAGGTGGGGAGATCACTTGAGCCTGGGGAGGTGGAGGCTGCAGTGAACCAGGATCGCACCACTGCACTTCAGCCTGGGCCACGGAGTGATACCGTCTCAAAAAACAAAACAAGAAGATTCGGCAAACACCTGAACAATTTCTGCAATTCAGGTTTTCATACGTTAAAATGTGAAGTGTGCAGTCTGAGTGGACGAGGTGATGGACTTCGTCCTGAGCTGAGCATCACGCACGTGCACACAGAACACATCACCCTCCACCCTGTAAACATGGACAGTTATTAGGAAGCAACTACACATTCATAAATATCTGCTCCGGGGTTTTGGATGAAAAGGGCCCAGGACACCAAAAGCCACAACATATACCAAGGAGGCCCAGCGAGGGTGGGTCAGAAGAGGTGGGGGGCCTGTCAGACACGTGTCACTCCTCAGAGGCAGGCTGGGCAGGCCTGCCTGAAACCCGCAGCTGCTCCACTCCAGGGGTCTTCTGCCAGAGAGCCTTGCACCAGCTCGGCTCACGCCTGGCTCCCTGACCAGCTGATGGCTGCAGGAAGGTTCCTGGGGGCACACCCCTCAGTGTGCCCGGCTCAACGTGCCTTAGGAACCAGCTGGCCTCAACCCCACTTCAGTCTGTGCTACAGAAACGTTCATTTCCATCAGCAAATTGCTGAGTAAACACAGAAACAAAGTGAGGTGGATGAGCCCTGCTCGGAAACCACACGCAGGTGCCAAGGCTGGCGGGAGGCTTAGACCCTGCTGCCCGGTTCTCACCTTCACCCTCGTCCCTTTCCTTTTCTTCACTCGATGCTGGCGTTTCTTAGATCTTGTCGCTGAGCCTTTACTTTTTGCACATAGTCTGGAAGGGGTTTTCCTTCTTCCCGGCACTTTCTTCCGCCTTCCTAGAGAGAAGTTGTTGAAGTTTCTGCTTCCCTGTGCTGGGACCTCCCTCCCACCCCATTCCTGTGAGTCTAGCCCAGAGGACAAAGCCCAGGGAGCCAGGACAGAGGGACCACACGCACTGGCTTCGATTTGCTTTTGAGACAGATTCTTGCTCTGTCACCCAGGCTGGAGTACAGAGCGTGATCTCAGCTCATAGCAGCCTCAAACTCGTGGGCTCACCTATTCTCCCACCTCAGCCTCCCCAGTAGCTGGGACTATAGGCATGCAACACCGTGCCCAGCTAATTTCTGTCCTGCTAGGGCTTAGCCGTGTTGCCAGGCTGGTCTGTGGGCTCAAGCAATCCACTCGCCCCAGCATCCCAAAGTGCTGGGGTTACAGGCTACTCAGGAGGCTAAGGCATGAGAATTGCTTGAGCCTCGAAGGCAGAGGTTGCAATGAGCTGAGAACATGCCACTGCACTCCAGCTTGGGCAAGAGTGAGACCCTGCCTCAAAAAAAACAAGAATAAAATGAACGTGTCCCTATGGGGGAGAGAGGAAATTAGCAGGTTCTAAGAACAGAGCCTGGCTTCCCCAAGTGTACCACTAAATATCTTACTAATTATGGAACAAGGTCAGGTGCCATGGCTCACGCCTGTAATCCCAGCACTTTGGGAGGCCAAGGCAGGCAGATCCCTTGAGGTCAGGAGTTCGAGACTAGCCTGGCCAACATGGTGAAACCCTGTCTCTACTGAAAAGACAAAAATTAGTCAGGCATGGTGGCAGGTGCCTGTAATCCCAGCTACTTGGGAGGCTGAGGCCGGAGAATCACTTAAACCCGGGAGATGGAGGTTGCAGTGAGCCGAGATCGCGTCATTGCCCTCCAGCTCCAGAATGAGACTGTCTCAAAAAAAAAAAAAAGAGAAAAATTATGAAACAAAACGAAATTAGAAAACAGCAAGCACTGACAGTGGACTGTTAAAGGAAACACCCTATTTCTCTATTTCTGTGTCCCCACACCCCGGGAAGCCCAGCAGGGAGGGAGCTACCAATGAAGACAGAAGAGATGAACCCTCGAGGCACAGATCATGAAAACACACATCCAAGGTATTTAAACTGAGTTTATCACAGCAAAGGGTTGTCCAGGCTGCTGCCCCACCAGCCACACGAGCACTGGGGGAGGGCAAGCTTCTCCTCATAGACATTTCCTGGAGAATCTCAGCAGACACGAGCAACGCCAGCCCTGAAGCCTGGACCACGTCAGTGCGCTGCTGGGAACCCTGCACACTGGCAGCCACTGCTGCTGACAGCAGCCCTGTGACAGAACACCCCCAGGGTCCCTTGCAAACACAAAAGTGAACAAACTGAACTCCACAGGGTGCAGGAGGCAAAGCCAGACCTCGAAACAATGAATGACCAACCATCTACATTTGGTCTCTGAATTCCAATTCTCACTTAAAGGAATCAGTGCTTCCTGGAGGAGTACCCAAGCCACAGAAGAGGCCACACAAGGCGCATGCCACCGCCAACACCCATCACCAGAGTGCAACAAAGCACAGCGGCTCTGGGCACGGACGCCAGGACACAGGGCCAGCAGAGTTCACAGAAGGGCTTCCAGCTCCTCGAGGCGCCTCCATGTGCCCAGTGGTAGGCAAAAATAAAACCCAGGGCTTCTGAGTGTTACCAAGAGAGTGGGGAATTGCTAGAGCTCTTCCCTGCTGCCAATGGATTAGAAACTGGCGCAGTGAGCTTGGAGAGAGGTTTGGCAACTCTCTTTAGACTCAAACGCGCATTTGCCGGATGAGCCAAGTGCTCTACCCCTCCGCATCAATGCATTACCACTCCTCTGAATTTCACTTCACAGAAATGAGAACATCTGCCCACAAAAGGAACTGTGCCATGACAGCCAGAGCAGCTTTATTCTTGATACCCGAACACTGGGGCCGGGCGCGTGGCTCACACCTGTCATCCCAGCACTTTGGGAGGCCGAGGCGGGTGGATCACGAGGTCAAGAGATCCAGACCAGCCTGCTCAACAGGGTGAAAACCCATCTCTACTAAAAATACAAAAAATTAGCTGTGCATGGTGGCAGGTGCCTGTAATCCCAGCTACTCAGGAGGCTGAGGCAGGAGAATCACTTAAACCCAGGAGGCGGAGGTTGCGGTGAGCCGAGATCGCGCCATTGCACTCCAGCCTGGGTAACAAGAGCGAAACTCCGTCTCATAAATAAAAAAAAAATACCGAACACTCAAAACAACCCAAACACCCATCAGCAGGACAAACTGTGGTATATTCACACTATGAATCATTTCTCAGTAATAGCCACAGACACAGATAACTGGAAATTCCCAGAATGCTGCACTGAGCAAAAGCAGCAGCAAGCTGGAGCCCCTACACCGGACCCACAGACGCCAAGTCCTCCAGAGCCCCAGGACCAGCACGACTGACAGGGTAGTGCCTATGGCCACAGGGCTGCTGTGGGGCCAGAGGCATGGTCTGTAACTGGAAGTGTAAGTGGAAGTTAGAGCTGTCAGACCTAGAACTTTACACACTACCTAATAAGAAGTATGCATGCCTCAGGCCAGGCACGGTGGCTCCTGCCTGAAATCCCAGCACTATGGGAGGCCAAGGTGGGTGGATCACCTGAGGTCAGGAGTTCTAGACCACCCTGGACAACATGGTGAAATCCCGTCACTACTAAAAATTCAAAGAGCAGCCAGGTGTGGTGGCGGACGCCTGTAATCCCAGATACTTGGGAGGCTGACTTGAACCCAGAGGCAGAGTTCGCAGTGAGCTGAGATCACACCACTGCACTCCAGCCCGGAAGGGAGGGAGAGATGGGGAGAGGGGGAGAGAGGGAGAGAGGCAGAGAGGGAGAGAGAGGGAGAGAGAGGGAGGGAGGGGGAGGAGAGGGGAGGGGGGGAGAGGGGAGGGGGGGAGAGGGGAGAGGGGGGGAGAGGGGAGGAGAGGGGAGAGGGGAGGAGATGGCAGAGGGGAGGAGAGGGGAGAGGGGAGGAGAGGGGAGAGGGGAGAGGGGAGGAGAGGGGAGAGGGGAGGAGAGGGGAGAGGGGAGGGGGAGGAGAGTGGAGAGGAGAGAGGAGAGAGAGAGACTGTGTCTCAAAAAAAAAAAAAGTATGTATGCTTCAGTAATCGCAATTGTAATCACATAGTAGAAACCCTGAGTAAAATGGGAGTCCATGAGTCCACAGTGACTTCAGTCACCGCCACAGGGGAAGAGAGAATGCTCTTTCTGGGCCAAATCCACAGGGGGGCACCAGAGCCACGGAGCGTCTGATGGCCTACAGTCTCAATGGCTCTCCCCAGGAGCTGCCTGTCAATTCAAGGGAGGGTTAGTAACTTCACAGTGGACCTCTGCTAACCAAGTCATCAAAGTTAGTCAGCACTGGGACAAAACTACCAAAACTCAGAGAAAAGGACTGGAAACCTGAGCGGGGCAGAAGCAAGATAAGCCACTCAACTGCGGCTGTCAATTCCACCCACACGGAAAAGCCCAGCCCCAGATGGCTTCAGGGGTGTATCCTGACACACGCTTACAGCAAAAATAACAAGACTGCCTCCATAAACCTTAGGAAGCAAACCTTCCAAAGAGCAGAAGGCTGGCATCACCCTGGGATAATGCCAGAGGCAGCAAGGTTGCAGACTTGCAGGTCAGATCCACACCTCCCGGCCTCGGCGGGCTTGTCATGTTTTCTTTTCAGCTGAGGTTAAGTTGCAGAAAGAAGAAACAGAAATGCCCACAGCCCTGGCTGCAAGGGAACCAGTGAGTGGACCCCGGGCGTGGGCCCCCCGAGGGGCGGCAGGGAGTCCCTCCCACCAGGCTTACTTGTCCTCCTCTTTCGTCGGGCGGGAGTGCGCGGTGTCAGGGGGCGCTGATACACGGCGGTGCTCAGGCCGGTCGCCACAGCCTCGATGGCCTCGTCCAGCAAGGAAGACTCGAGGGGCCCTGGTGTGTGCTACAGGCAAAGGGGTGGCGCCATCAGGGGCCCTTGTGGCCTCAGCCAGGCCAGCACAGACCTCAAACGAAGCCCAAAACACAGTCCACAATGGCAGCCAGAGAAGCACAACACCCCCACTGGCCACCCGCAGCAGCAGAACCGCCCTGCCTTCCTCTCCCCTGCCATAGAGGCTGCTGAGCCTCCCACAGGGTCAAGGCTAGGACTGCCCAGGTCGCCAGAATGGAGGGCAGGGTCAGGCAGACACAGAGGACGGTGGAGTTACTGCAGGAAGAAGGGCACAGGGCGGAGCTCAGAGCAAGTCCTGAGAGCTGGACTCCTGCACAGGTGTGCAAGTGGTGTGCAGGAGGGACGAGGAAGGGGCAGGTAGGTGGGGGGGACAGGTGTGTGGGTGGTGTGCGGCAGGGAAGAGGAAAAGGACAGGCGGGTGGGGGACAGAATCCCAAGGGCACAGGGAGAGCACCAGTCACTGCAGTGGGGGTGTCGCAGTGCTGGGCAGAGCACTGGACAGGAACAGCCTCCCCAGTCACTCCAAATTCCACGTTATGCCTGCTAAGGGCACATACCGGATGCCCAGAGCCCAGACCCTCCTGCTTGCCCACTGCTTAGAGAAAGGTAGCTGTGAGGACAGAGGCCACAGGGAGCGCCTGAAGCCAAGCACCAGCTCTAGTGCAAGAGGAAGGCGCTAGCATGGGGCCCGGGGAGCAAGGGGGGTTTCCCAGAGCCCCAACCCCCCGGGCCAGGCCTCACCTGCCCCTCAGCACACAGGCTCCAGCCCCACCTTGGGCCACTGGGCTCACCCCGGAGTGCCCTCACCTGCTCCCCTCAGCAGGCCGATGAACACAGCCACCGGGGCTGGGCACATCCCACACTGCACCTACCCGCACCGCTGGGACCACGCAGGGCAGCTGGGGCTCTGGGACAGGCGTCAGGGCTGGGCCACCCACCTGGACACTCCTGGCCGTGGAGATCCGGTTCCGGTTCACAGTAGCTCTCACTCTCTCACTCTGCCGCGTCCTGGCAATTGCCCGGGTCCTACCTGCTCGAGGCCGAAGCCTGCTGGTGGTGGGCACCACATCAGCCAAGAGCAGGGAGACCTCTTCCTCACTCACGGGACCCGCATCTGGGAAGAACCACCAGGGCTGATGTGCCACATGCACAGACCACGTGCCTCCCCCCACAGCTGCTGGCCACACAGCAGCCCCGGCTTGGGCTGACCTGTGCACAGGACACAGGGCTTCTCATGAAGTGTGGTGCTCCCAACCCTGAGGGCTAGAAGCCCCCAGCCAATGGACCCCACACACAACCCCGAGAAGATGAGCCCCCAGCAGACGGCCCTAGATGCCGTCCCCAAGCCACAGCAGACCCTCACCCCGAGGCCCTTCCCGGGATGGCAGAGCGGACAGTGGGAGGTCTAAGAGTGCCTTGGGCGGAAGCAGGGTCCTTACCAGCGGCAAGGACACCGGGGGCAGCACATTCTGGGCAGAACCACTCGTCCACCGGCACCTCCTGGAGAGGGGGGTCCAAACATTCCATGTGGTACCTACGGGAGCGAGTGGGGCCAGAGTGTCCGGACGCTGCTCACGCCATCCCCAAACCTCTCAACAAGGGGACCTCAAAGCAGGCCTCCAGCTGCACCCATGTCTGCGATGCTTTCTCTGATGGGCTTACCTGCACCCTCAACATTCCTAAGTAGAAGCCCTAACCCCCAGTGCGAAAGCAGGAAGAGATGGAGCCTTTAAGGAGGTAGCTGAGGCTGAATGAGGTTGTGGAATTGGTGTCTGCAGAGAAGCAAGACACTGGGAGAGGAGCAGAGGGGAGGCCGGCAGCGGGGAGGTGGTGTGTGTCAGTCAGCAAAAGGAGCCTCTCCGGGAGCCAGTCTGCTGCTACCTCAGACCTCCAGCTTCCAAAACCAAGAAAAGGAAGACCTGTGGGGTAAGCTGCCCAGCCCGTGGTTCTTGACAGCAGCTGAGCTGACCACGACGCCCACCCGGGGCCCAGCCCACACCCAGTGGCCGACAGTGGCTCACGCTGAGCTCCTGTGGCAGGTGCTGCCTGGGGGTCCCCTCCCAGAAAGGCTCGCCTCACCCACCCTCACCCACGGGGTCTCACCTGGCGCCCATCACAGCTGGCTAGTGAAGAGGGCAAAGATGTCTCTGCTGTAAGTGAACGACTTTTTAATTGTTTCTATCAAGCCTTCTAGGAAAGTAGTGTGGGAAGTGCTGCCACTGGGATGAGGTATCCGTGCCCTCCAAGCAGCCAAGACTCGGCCGTCTGTGCCAAGATCCTTGAAAGGATCCCAAAGACCCCACACAGCCCTGAGCAGGGCAAAAACAAACAAGGGAAGGGAGCCAAGCTGGCACTTTGCTGAAAATGGAGCCTGAAATCAACTGAACTTACGCTTACTAATCATGGTGCTGAACTGCTCTAGGATCTAAATATGAGATTAAACAAGAGTAAATCCATTCCTCCACAAATCCTGCACCTACGAGAAGGTGTCCGTGGCGTGGCCCTCACTGAGGCCTCACACAAGAGACAGGAGACAGATACGCAAGAAGACAGCAGACTCCCCTGGAGCACGGCACCAGGACGGGGTGGGGTTATGAGGATGCCAGGCCAGCACCGAGGACAGGGCGGGGGGTAGACAGGGAGGGGGGTATGAGGATGCCAGGCCAGCACCGAGGACGGGGTGGGAGTGAGGGGCTGTGAAGAACCAACTAGATCCCATCTTAACATCTGCTCTTACAGAAGTTCTCTGGAGGGCAAAGGCAAGAACTGAACAGTTCGTTCTTTCAAAGAAGGTCAGAGTCTGAAAAGGTCCAACCCCCTCTCCCATCAAGCTCCAGCAGCCCTGGAGGAGGCTGCAGCTCTAACTGAGGCCCAAGCAGAGGCCCCTCTGCACCCGGCAGGCACCCATCCACAGCCAGGCCAGGCCTGCGTCCTCCACACTCATCCCTGAGAAGAAGAAAATGGCTACAAGTCTAAACACAATCATGTGGACAAGGAGAGCTGCCAAGATCTGCCCAGCTATGGCGCACAGGGAGTGCAGTGGTGCGATCTTGGCTCACCGCAACCTCCACCTCCCGGGCTCAAGCGATTCTCCTGCCTCAGCCTCCCAAGTAGCTGGGATTACAGGCACGTGCCAACACGCCCAGCTAATTTTTGGATTTTTAGTGCAGATGGGGTTTCACCACGTTGGCCAGGATGGTCTTGATCTCTCGACCTCATGATCCATCCGCCTCGGCCTTTCAAAGTGCTGGGATTACAGGTGTGAGCCACCACATCTGGCCTGTGATTCCATTTTTACATGAGTAATTAAGTAATTACTCATTAAGTCAGACTCAACTGAAAATGTAGCAGACTACAATATTAATAGCATGGAAATGTTTACAGACATGAGAATCACTTATCAGTTTTAATGTTTTAGATCCACTGGGGTTTTTATGTACTTGTGTCATTTTATCTGCCAAGTAATTCAATACTACAGGTAAAAAAAATCAACATATTGAATTTGTAAGTAAAACTTACAATAATAAAAGATTTTAATTACATTGTAAACATCCCCAGAAGCCTTGTTAGAAGCCACTACAACTAGGCCAGGCGCAGCGGCTGATGCCTGTGATCCCAGCAGTTTGGGAGGCTGAGGCGGACAGGTCACTCGAGTCCAGGAGTTCCACACCCATCTGGCCATTATGCTGACACCCTGTCTCTACTAAAACTACAAAAATTAGCCAGGCGTGGTGGCACACTGAGCTGAGATCGCGCCATTGCACTCTAGCCCGCCTCAGAAAAAATAAGTAAAAAATAAAATAAAACCTAACAGGAAAACGAGGCTTTGTGCATGAAAACTGACAGCCTCATCTGGCCTCAGCTGCCCTTCAGCCATCAGAAGGCTCACAGTCTGGCCTGTGATGAGGGGCGTGCCCAGGGTGGTGCCTGCAGCGGCCAGGACCAGACCTCTGCCTATCATGGCCATGGCCTCTCAGGTCACGTCCAGCGATTCCAGGCCAGCTCAGGCCCTTCTTTCACATGCCCAGAATGGCCACAGCCACAGGTAAAGAGGACCAGCCTCACACATGGGCATGGAGTGCTGAGCACCCTTCCGCCTTTTTTAAGCATTCTGTGTATATGCACGGGGCACATCAGTAAGCACCACGCCCAGTCATGCTGACCAGGCCCCTGGGATACTCGAGGCAGCAGCCCTGCCCTTCAGACTCTGCACATGCTGGGCAGTTGGCAGCAGACACTGCAGGAACCCTGAGGAAGCGAAGATCTGTCAAGGCAGAGCATCTGATAAGCCGTCATGACACGTGGATTTAAGCTAAGGCTAGTAAGAAAGGAGGGAAGACGAGATGTTTGCAAATGTGAGCAGAGGTGTGGCCGTCACCCAGGCTGCTGGGAGCACAGGGCGAGACCGAGCAGGGGTGGGACCTGGAGGGGCTGGTGGGGCACACTGCAAGCCCCTGAACTCCCACAGGCCACAAGGAGGGCGAACTGAGGACAAAGATGTCTTAGCAAGACAAACATGGTGGCTGCCTCCTGGGCTCCAGAGGAGCTCCTGCAGTGTCTGCAAAAGGCCAGCCAGCGAGTCCTGTGCCGTAGGCTTCTGAATGGAGAAGGGCCTGGGGGTCCTGCACCATCAGTGTGTGAGTGGAGCAGGGCCTGGGGGTCTAGCGCCGTCAGCGTGAGTGGAGCAGGGCCTGGGGGTCCTGCGCCATTGGCGTGTCAGTGGAGCAGGGCCTGGGCATGTGGGTAAGAATGAGGCTACAGGTGGGGGCACAGGCGGCTGTAGTCAAAGCCGAGTCAAAGCTGGGCTGCCTAGCAGCACTGGCCACAGCAAAGGCCTTCACCAGGAACCCATCCTGTGTGGTTCCAGTCATGGCACGTCAAGGCCTCCTGCGTCTGGCTGTCCCGTAGCCCAAACCCTGACCCTGCTACTTTGTGCCCAAGAGAAGGCTCCAGATCTAGCAGCTCACTGGTTCTTTGAATGTCTTCTGGGGCACACGCCCCAAGGGAAAGTTTCCGGAATCCTCTTGCCATAATTTTACAGCAGAAAAATTATTCAAATAAACAGGGAAAGCCCCTCACAGGAAGCTGACAGGGAAGTGGACGTCTACCTACAGCCAATGAGACAAAGCAGGGATGAGGGGACGATGTCATGGGGCTCCTGGGAAGCCAGGGCCATGCAGAGGCCAGAGCAGGCGCTCCCAGCGATCCCCAGCCGTGCCACGGAGAGCAGCGGGTGCAGGTTAACTGGACGCACACCGTAGGGGGAAGGAGGAGCGGGGTGGAGGGTGAGGGACAAAGCGGCCAAGATACAGGACGGCAGCAGAGCCACTCCTCCCCCACAGAAAGGCCGGGACCCAGGACACATCCCCACGTCTGGCTGGCTGGCCCCACAGCCTCCTGTCTCGCTGTTCTTTTCCTGTCTTGAGGTTTTACCCGCATTTCTGAGAGCAGCCTCAGAATGTTTTGGGAAAAGATGGAGATGTGAGTGGATGTAACAGGAAGGCCCGAGGTGTGGTCCGCAGGACTGAACCACACCGCCGCGGGGGCTGAGACTGACTTTGCAGAGGGCGGAAGAAGGCTCTGTGCACCTCCTGTTCCTGGCCCACCCGGCATGCGGCGGGCACGTGTGCCCTTCCAGCGGTCCTTACCCTGCATCACAGCCATCGCAGAGCAAGAGCCGGTCCTCACGGTCGCTCCTGCCGCACACCTCACAGAAGGTCGGATCCTCCTCCTCTTCCTCAGTCGCTTTGGCGTTCTCCACCGGGATCTAGAACAGAACTGTCGATCACACACCACGCGGGACCCGAACTCCCCGCGGTCAATTCACACCATGACACAGTTGATCCAGAGCAGATGGATCGGCTTCAGATTCCTATGTGGGCTCTGAGGTTCTCGCTCCACGTGCACGCAGGGATTTTTACGTTTTCTACAATTTCAGGGTAGTGGTCTAAGAGGCAAATATTCAACGGAAAGCAAAATCTGATGAATGGAAAGGAGTGGGAAGCCCTGCGCCCCCACAGGGCGAGGCAGCAGGTGCTGGACTGCCGTGTAGACAGAGAGAGTGCACAGAGAAGGCAGGAGACAGACTCAGACACGCAGTCCTATAACTCAGCAGACTCAAACATGCCGGTGAAAACTGGCACCAAGGGGCACCGCTCTGCCACGAGGGTTAAATCCACCTGGAGGATGCGCCCAACAGTGCTACGACTCAGTGACTCTCAGTCATGACCAGCCTTCGGCTCCTTTTCTCTCTCTGCCATCTGGGCCCGCGGGCCCTCCTCCAGCCCTGTATGTACTTCCTGCTGATGGACCTGGAGTCCCAGGACCCTTCCCCAACAGCACAGGCGAGGGTCTCAGAGTTGCCACCCTGTGTTTCTTCTTCTTATTCTCTGAGACGGAGTTTCACTCCTGTTGCCCAGGCTGGAGTGTAGTGGCGTGATCTTGGCTCACTGCAACCTCCACTTCCCAGGCTCAAGAGATTTTCCTGCCTCGGCCTCCGGAGTCGCTGGCATTACGGGTGCCCACCAACACACCCAGCTAATTTTTGTATTTTTAGTAGAGATGGGGTCCTGCCATGTTGGCCAGGCTGGTTTTGAACTCCTGACCTCAGGTGATCCACTCACCTTGGCCTCCCAAAGTTCTGGGATTATAGGCATGCGCCACCATGCCCGGCCTTTTTTTTTTTTAAATAGAGATGGTGTTTTGCTATGTTCCCTATGCTGGTCAACTCTTGACCTCAAGTGATCCGCCTGCCTCAGCCTCCCAAAGTGCGGGGATCACAGGTGTGAGCCCCTGCCCCAGCCCACCCTGTGTTTCTGCCTATAAGGTTCACCTAAGTCTCCCTCCTACAGAGGAGGTGGCTCATGGTCTGCATACTAAATTGGGAGCTATTTCAGGTAAATGAAGATTACCTTCATACCAGAAATGCTTTTGAAACTGCCAACACATCCTGAAGCCTCAAGCTGCCCAGGCAGCAAAGGGAGGCCTGCACCAGACAGCCACAGCACAGACCCAGGAGGCCACAGCGCAACCAGAGGCCCCAGCTCCAGTGAAAACTACACAGAAAGAGGCAAAGGCTGGAGGATGCTGAGCCCAGGAGTTAGACTGCAGTGAGCTTCGATCCTGGGTAACAAAGCAAGATTCTGTAGGGGGGAAAAAAGCCAGTCTCTTGCATCCCTGGCTTCCTCTACTTTCTAAATCTAGAAGCCACCACCCATCCTTTTCTAGTATTCAGAAGGCCTCAGGCATGTCCCTAAAGGTCTTTCTAATGCTGCTGATCAACAGTAGCAGCTGTGTAGAGGATGCCGCTTTCCTAAAAGCAGATGAAAAAGACAAGCGTCCTTCATTTCCAGCCCCCAAGAGGACCGGCTTCCTCTCCCACACCCTGACCTTCCCTCTCCCCCCCCCGTGGCTGCCGCAGCTCAACAAAGCAAAGCTCTGCCAGGCGTGGTGGTGACACCTGTGGTCCAGCCACCGGGAGGCTGAGGAAGCTGGGGCTGCCGTGAGCCGAGACAGTGCCACCACACTGCAGCCTGGGCTTTGGATTCCTATGTGGGCTCCACAGGCCCAGAAGGTCTCACTCAGCAGGTGCACAGGGATTTTTGTTTTCTACCATTTCGGGGTAGTGATCTTAGAGGAAAATATTCAACAGAAAGCAAAGCATGACACATGGGCAGAGCAGGAGCCCTGCAGCCCCGCAGCAGAGTTATGGAGCAGGCTGAGGCAGCAGGTACTGGGCTGCTGTTAACAGCAAGAGCTGTCTCTGTGGGAAAAAAAGCCGGTGTGGGGGCTCACACCTGTAATCCCACTACTCTGGGAGGCTGAGGTAGATGGATCACCTGAGGTCAGGAGTTCAAGACCAGCCTGACCAACACGGAGAAACCCCGTCTCTACTAAAGATACAAAATTAGCCAGGTGTGGTGGCAGGTGCCTGTAATCCCAGCTACTCGGGAGGCTGAGGCAGGAGAATCACTTGAACCCAGAAGGAGGAGCTTGTGGTGAGGAGAGATCGCACCACTGCACTCCAGCCTGGGCAAAAAGCGCAAAACTCCATCTCATATTAAAAAAAAAATTAGCCACCTGTGGACCCAGCTACTCAGGAGGCTGAGGCAGGACTGCTTGAGCCCAGGTGGTTGAGGCTGCAGTAAGCTGTGATTCTGCCACTCACTGCACTCCAGCCTGGGTGAAAGAGCGAGACTGTCCCAAAAATAAAACGAAGAGCTCTGAGCAGACGGGCCAGAGAGTTGCTCCCAGAGGTGAAGGGCATGGGGGTGAGGTCAAAAGGAAGCCCCAGGAGCTAGCAATATCTCTGCCTCTCACCCCCAACCCAGACCCCAAAACCCCCAGACAGGGCACAACTCAAGCTCCAGCCAGGCTTCCTGCTCATGTGCAAGGGGCATCAGGCTAACGTCTACAAAGCACTTAACCAACACTCATTTCAGGAGAGCAAGCCCCTTTGGAAAGCGCATTGTCCCACAGGGAAGGGATTTAAGCACGGCTGGGGCCTCCTCACCCAGCGTGCAGCACCCACACTCACCTTCCTTAAGATTTTACCACCAAATTGAGCTCGAATACAAATGCACTTAAATATAGTTCGATCAACTGGACAGGAATTGGCATTCTGTAAGAAATAAGAATGGTGTCAGAATCTCATAGATCACTTCCACTCGGAGATCAGAAATGTCTTTTACACTGAAGATGACGGAGCGTCTGCTAAGTGCTCTGTAAGCCAGGCCTGCATCAGCTGCTGACACGACAGTGAAGGAACAGTGCGCCTGACGGGGGAGGAAAGGGCAGCTCCACCAGCAGGAGCATCTCGGTGACAAGTAAGAACAATGACGGGAGGCAGGAGTTGTGGGGGCGACATCGTGGACAGGCCCCACTGCAGTCAGCCTCTTCAACTCTTTTGCCAACTTTTCCAGGAGACGGTTGGACAGTCACTAGCAAATTTCTAGAATTTTTCACAGTATAGATAACGGTCAGGTAGGTGCTGCCTGTTTGGCTTTATCAGTAGTGTTCTGACCCACATAAGATCTTAAATCAGTTTTATTGACATATGCCACACACAATAAAACACTGATTTTAACTGAAAAATTCCATGGGCTCTGACTGTACATCCTGCCTAGTCCCCACCCAGTCTTCTGGCCCTTCCCTCTCCCACCTGGCTGCTTCCTATTGCCGCAGGGGTGTGGCGGGTGCATCTTCCCTGGGGTCCCTTAGGATTAGAGCCGCACGCAGCACAGACCCCGCTCACAGCATTCTGTCCTCTCTAGCACTGAGGAGACATAGCACCGCCACACAAATGGCCCCCGCGGTGTACATCAAACACATCTCTATGTGGGCGTGCTTCTGTTTCTCTTGGGTAAACACCCAGGAATACACGTGCCTTTGAGGTTGTGCATGTACGACCCCCACCTCTAAAGTCTGGGGTGCCATCTTCCCCACCTGATGGGGTGTGTGACAGTGTCCCACACGGCGGAACTGGGGTTCTGTGATACCTCCAACCTCTGGAGTCTGGGGCACCGTCCTCCCACCTACTCAAGGGGCATGCAGCAGCATCTCGCGCAGTGGGACCGGGGTTCTGTGACACCCCCACCTCTGGAGTCCGCTTAAGGGGGCGTGCGGGGCATCTCCCGCAGTGGGACCCGGGTCTCCGGAAAAGCCTGCTGTGGAGTCCCACGCTGACCGCCAGTTTGCAAACACTCTTGGACTGCTTAGGAAACCCTTCCCTTTTCTCATCATAGAGCTGCCAGGGCTTTCTTTCCCAAGTCTCAGGGTTTTGCTTTCTAATTCAAGACCTCGACTCCATCCACATCGTGTGTGTGCTGTGAGCAGCTCCAGGCCTCCTCTGCCTCACAGGCACTGTCTGTCTCCCACTGAGAGTGCCCAGGTCTCTTTCAGTGCCCCTGCAAACTCCCTAGGCCTCGTTTTCATTCCTGGACCGATTCCATTTCAATCACTGTAGTTTTATAAATCACAGTATCCACCAGGCAACTTCTCCCTTTTCAAAGTGATACTGGCAATTCTTGGTGCCTTCCTGTCCTCATATGTGGATTGGACAACATATCAAGCGCTCTGAACTCCTGCTGAAATGGACGGAATCTGCATCCCCACTGCCGTTGTGGAGTAAGGCCTCTCGAAAGGGGTCTTGCTTCATTTGTTCACAGCTGTGTTAGAAAAGCTCTTTAAATGAGGGAGGCTGAGGCGAGTGGATCACAAGGTCAGCAGTTTGAGACCAGCCTGGCCAATATGGTGAAACCCCCATCTCTACAAAAAATACAAAAATCAGCCAGGCGTGGTGGCACGCACCTGTGGTCCCAGCTACTCGGGAGGCTGAGGCAGGAGAATGGCTTGAACCCAGGAGGCGGAGGTTGCAGTGAGCCAAGATTATGCCACTGAACCCCAGCCTGGGCAATAAAGCGAGACTCCATCTTAAAAAAAAAAAAAAAAAGAAAAGCTCTTTAAATGTCTTACACATCTCTTCAAGATTTATTTCTAAACACAAATTTTCATCTTTATTAATCTTGTATCCACCAATCTTGCTAAACAGCATTCTAATAGTTCATTTGTAAGACTTCTCTTTTTTTTTTTTTTGAGATGAAGTCTCCCTCTGTTGCCAGGCTGGAATGCCATGGCGTGATCTTGGCTCATGGCAACCTCCACCTCCTGAGTTCAAGTGATTCTCCTGCCCCAGCCTCCCGAGCAGCTGGGACTACAGGTTCGTGCCACCATGCCCAGCTAATTTTTGTATTTTTAGTAGAGATGGGGTTTCACCATGTTGGCCAGGTTGGTGTCCGCCCAGACACCAGCCTCCCAAAGTGCTGGGATTATGGGTATGAGCCACTGTGCCCGGCCCCATTTATAAGGTTTCTATACTGACAAAACTTATTTGCAAATGCCATCTTCTGCCCAATCCTTACCTAATAAATGCTACACAGAAGATACACAGCAAACACTGTATCCTGTTCCTCAATTTAAATGAATGCTTCACTTGCCAAAAGAAAAGCTGAAGCCTGAATCTACTGTAGGCTGCGGTCCCACCACAGCAGAACAGCAATAAGAAGTCCCAGAGCCAGACTCTGGGAAATGCCACAGCCGGCCACCACCAGCAGCATGAGCAATGTCTGCTGGCTCCTGCTTCAAACCAAGCCAAAAGCTTTCAGCTACGTGGGGAAACAGAGCAGGAGGCTGAGCCCCGCGGACACCCAGTCGTGAGGAAAGCCGCAGATGGCAGGGAGTGGGCTGAGCCCGGCGGACGGGGTGGGGGCTCAGCACTCGTCCTCGGGCTGTGTGCTCTATTTTTCTGACACTTTTTACAATAAAATATTCAGAAAGGAGCGAGAACTGGCTGCTTCTAAAGGTTCGTTTTAATATAAAACACACTGAATATTCAGTCAACTCTCTTCACCTGTTTTAAGGACAGTCCTTTTCGATGCTGGACACCGTGACTGAGCGCTGAATCGTACCGTGTTTTATCAACTGAGAGGAGCACTGTCCGAGCAGCACCGCACACCTGCGCACGTGCTCCGGCTCGCAGGCATAGATGGCCCCTCCCTCATCCATGGTTTCTGCAGCTGGTCCCAGGAGACCACGGCCCTCCTTTCTCCCGTCCAATACCGGGGCACTACAAATGGGTAAACAGTGAGTTTACCCATGCCTCCAAGAGCCGCAGTGCTCACAAAGCAAAGGTCAAGCCAGACTCAATCCTGCAGCCCCAGTGCCAGAGCTAGAACCTCGCAAGAGGCTGATCACAGGCTGGGCTGTCTGTAAACAGGGAGGCCACCCTGAAGGGAGAAGAAGCCAACCAGAGGTGAACTCACCTTGGACCATTCAACAATGCAGTCCAGGCAGAAGTAATGGGCACAGTTCTCCGGCGTCCCCACGGCCTGGTCTCTGAACGCATTGAGACAGATGGGGCAGCTCTCTGCGTCATCATCAGAATTAAAAGAGCCAGCGGCTTCCAGTTTCTCCTGAGTACCGGCCACCTCCAGCAATGTCTCCACATCATCTTCGGAATCCTCGGAACCTAGAGAGAGAGGCAATGTTTCAGCTGCTGCAAGCAGGACTGGCAGCGTGAATGGCAGCACTGAAGGCGAGCGGGCCTGGCTGAGCTCAGGACACTAGGTAAGTAGGTCCGGCTGCACTCAGGACGCCAGGTCTGCAGTGCAGAGCCCACCGCCCCGTGCGCACACATCCGGCCACCCACCTCCATGTCCACATTCAGCACTTCCACAACCCCAGGAGCCCTACCCCAAGGGGCAGGAAGCTGAGCGTCCTGAGTGCCAGACAAGCTCCTCCAAGCCCAGCCTGGGGCTGAGACAGACCCCGAGAGGCAGCCCGGGGGCCCTGTCCCAGAGATGATCAGATAAATTTCTGAGCCTCCTGGCAAGCCCCTGAGGGCAGCAGCCCCCATTTCCAACACCCCTTCTTCTCAAAGCATTAGGGTGACGAACTGTCTGCCTGCAGACGTGCCCTCCTTCCGAGGTTGCCCATTCCTCTTCCCTGTGGGGGCAGAACAAGGCTCCTAACTTGGCCACTGACCACAGCTGTTCCGGCCACTTCGGAGAGGTTCTGAGGCTGGGGCTTGGCCAGCAGGGAGAGGGAGACGCTCTGAGTTCAACACAGCAGAGCCCACAGGTGCATTTGCATTTGTGTTTTCTTCCTACCGAACTATGCAGAAACAACACTAAGTTAACACAAGTTCACACGGGCAAGAGGAGCAGACTAGGTGTGGGCGGCACCTTCCCAGCCCTGAGACTCTCCTAGTTCCACTCTTGTGGGCGGGACTGTGCCAGCGATGTTGCTCCTAGGCCCCTACTGTCATCTGACACGGGGAGAGGCAGCAGATAAGAATTCTTAGTTTCCACCCTCCATGGTAAGGGATGAGGGTTACTGCCTAAAGGTGGAAGCAGCAGTGGAAGAAGTGACCTCCAGCAGCAAACGCCAGCGTGGGAAAAGCGGTGAGAACAGAAAGGTCCCAGGCCCTGCCCATGGAGCACCTCCCTCCTCAACACTGTGCTTCCCACCGGTTAGGGACACACTGGCTACTTCTTCCTGTGTAAAGAACGGTCCTGCCGGGTGTAGCTCACACCTGGAATCCCAGCACTTTGGAAGGCCAAGGCGGGTGAATCAAGAGGTGAGGAGTTCAGGACCAGCCTGGCCAACATGTTGAAACCCCATCTCTACTAAAAATACAAAAATTAGCCGGGCATGGTGGCAGGCGCCTGTTATCCCAGTTACTCGGGAGACTGGGGCAGGAGAATCGCTTGACCCTGAGAGGCGGAGGTTGCAGTGAGCCGAGATCACACCATTGCCCTCCAGCCTGGGAAACAAGCAAACGCAGTCTCAAAATAAATTAAAAAAAAAAAAAAAAAAAGTCGAGCGCGGTGGCTCACGCCTGTAATCCCAGCACTTTGGGAGGCCGAGGCGGGTGGATCACGAGGTCAAGAGATAAAGACCATCCTGGTCAACAAGGCGAAACCCCGTCTCTACTAAAAATACAAAAAATTAGCTGGGCATGGTGGCGCGTGCCTGTAATCCCAGCTACTCAGGAGGCTGAGGCAGGAGAATTGCCTGAACCCAGGAGGCAGAGGTTGCAGCGAGCTGAGATCGCGCCATTGCACTCCAGCCTGGGTAACGAGCGAAACTCCGTCTCAAAAAAAAAAAAAAAAAAAAGAGGAGGAATAAAGAGAAGTGCTCACTAAGGTTCTGCACATACTGGCACACCAACACCTCTCCAGTGCCTTCCCATCCCCTTCCTTTGGGGCGCTCAGCCCTCAGGGGCTCCAGGTCTCTGTAAACTTTCTGTCTCTTCACAGCCCCCAGCCATGGCCTCCCCGCCACCTTCTCGTGCACCTCAGGTGGCAGCTCACGTTCTCCAGAAGCCTCTCCCCACCTTAGTCCATGGAGCCTGCCCATTCCTTGGACATCCACAGCTGTCGGCATCCATGATCCTATCCTCCAGCTGCTGCTACTGGAAGGTGAGTGCAGACACAGTGGGGGCCCTGCTGAGCTCCCACTGCCCTCACTCCAGCCCCAAGCCCAGAGTCTCTGGCATACAAGGAGCCCTCAGGATCTCAAGGCAAGGACAGCAAGTCACCTGGCAGCCCTGACCGCCCGTGCTTTTAGCCCCGACAATGCTGGAGCCTGTGCGAGACCTGCCGCAGATGAACGAGAGCCCGATTCCAATGCAGGGGAGCCCCTCGGGACCTGCACACCCAGCAGACCTGCAAGAGCACGTGCAGAGCTCGACATCGAGCTTGGGAAGGACACGCAGCCAACACACACCGCTCAGGCCATCAGCGCCATTCCCTCACGAACATGCCTCACACAGGAGGGCTCCTTTCCAGAGCGTTCTAACACCGGTCACCACAGGGCTCTCTTCAAAGACTGTGACACACAGATCACAGCAGCCACTTTCGGACCGTGGATGTTCCAGCACAGCAGCCACTTTAGGACCACGGATGTTCCAGCACAGCAGCCACTTTAGGACCGCAGATGTCCCAGCCCGAGGGTGGCGTCGGAAGGGCAGTGGTGGAAAGGCAAAGTTCTCAGGGTGAACTCAGCCCCGAGGAAGCAGCCATAGCTGAGCCGGGGCAGGGCCACCTCCCTGGAGGCCTCACAGGCAGTGCACCATGGTGGTGGCAAAAGCGGACAGGCAAGGCGGTACCGTCAGTGCACCCAACAAACGTGCCCCCTTTGTTTTGTCTGAGACAGCGTCTCGCTCCATCACCCAGGCTGGAGCACAGTGGCACGATCACAGCTTGGTGCAGGCTCAACTTCATGGTCTCAAATGATCCTCCCACCTCAGCCTCCTGAGTAGCGGGGATTACAGGTGCATACCACCATGCCTGGCTAATTTTTATATTTTTTGTACAGATGGGGTCTCACTATGTTGTCCAGGCTGGTCTCGAACTCCTGAGCTCAAGCGATCTGCCCACCTCACTGTCCCAAGGTGCTGGGATTACAAGCGTGAGCCACCATGCCCGCCCTGAATTCCTTAATAAAATCACATGCATCTGTCAGCTCTATTAGGAGTTCTGGTAGAATGAGAAGGAACTATAGGAGGTCCAAGGCCGCACAAACCCTGGGTCACGCTAACCCCATCCTGTACCTCTCTGATGATGGCAGACCTTCGCGGGGCTGTGGGGGGAAGGCAGTTGCCAAGACCTTACTGCTCCTTCCATGGGAAGTTCCAGTCCAGTTACATTCTACCCAAAAACATTGCAGCTCATGCTGTTCAGTGTTCTTGGACATTTTGATTTTTTTGCCCTTAACAGAGAAGAGACCTATTATGTTGTCAGACTGAACACCAAAATGAAGGACTATAGGAATGTGGTGGCTCACTTGAGGTCAGGAGTTCGAGACCAGCCTGGCCTTAATGGTGAAATGCCATCTCTACTAAAAATACAAAAATTAGCCAGGTTTCGGAGTACGCACCTGTAATCCCAGCTACTCAGGAGGCTGAGCCAGGAGAATCCCTTGAACCCAGGAGGCAGAGGTTGCCGTGAGCTGAGATGGCACTGCTGCACTCCTGCCTGGGCAACAGAGCAAGACCCTATCTCAAAAAAAAAGGACTACAAATAAAGTGAGCCATCACCGCAGTTGAAGACAAGGCCTCACTGCAGGTGACTGTGGGGACGTGGCCAGCTGTCCCCATCACGACAGGAGGAAACACAGGAGCCGGCATGAACACCGGCTGTCTCACCAGATCTGTCTTCGAGGTCTTCCTCAGACGCCCCCTCGCCTTCTCCGTGCTCGCTGTCGCCGTCGTCCCCAGAGTCCCCACTGCTGCCGTCGCTGCTTTCTGTTAGACATCAGGGCGAGACACAGGCCGCAGGGGCGGCGTCAAGACTGCACAGCAGACAGCAGGGTTGCTTTGCACAGGCACAGAGTCCTCAGGAGCACCTGCCGAGCAGCTGATGGCTGCCCAGGGTAGGCAAGGTGGCACAGATACAGGGAAAAGCAACACCCTTTCTTTTTCTTTCCCAAGACAGTGTCTCCCTCTGTCTCCCAGGCCGGAGTGTGGTGGCACAATCTCAGCTCCCTGCAACCTCCGCTTCCTGGGTTGAAGTGATTCTCCTACCTCAGACTCCCAAGTAGCTAGGATTATCAGGCACACACCACTGTGCCCAGCTAATTTTTTGTATTTTTAGTAGGGATGGGGTTTCACCATGATGGCCAAGCTGGTTTCAAACTCCTGACCTCAAGTGATCCACCCACCTTGGCCTCCCAAAGTGCTGGGATTACAGGCATGAGCCACTGCACCCAGCCTTTTTTTTTTTTTTTTTTTTTTTGAGACAGAGTCTCACACTATCACCTGGGTTGAGGTACAGTGGTGCGATCTCGGCTCACTGCAACCTCCACCTCCCAGGTTCAAGTGATTCTTCTGACTCAACCTCCTGAGTAGGTGGGGCTACAGGGGCCCACCACAACACCTGGTTAATTTTTTGTATTTTTAGTAGAGACGGGGTTTCACCATGTTGGCCAGGCTGGTTTTGAACTCCTGACCTCATGATCCACCTGCCTCAGCCTCCCAAAGTGCTGGGATTACCAGCATGAGCCACTGCGCCAAACCAGCAACATCCTTTTATTCAACATTTGTGTTGTTTGCATTAAAAATCAGACAAAAGAATATACTACTTCAGGCTGGGCGTGGTGGCTCACACCTATACTATAATCCCAGCACTTTGGGAGGCCGAGGCGGGTGGATCACGAGGTCAAGAGATTGAGACCATCCTGGTCAACATGGTGAAACCCCGTCTCTACTAAAAATACAAAAATTAGCGGGGCATGGTGGCGTGTGCCTGTAGTCCCAGCTACTTGGGAGGCTGAGGCAGGAGAATTGCTTGAACCCAGAAGGCGGAGGTTGCAGTAAGTCGAGATCGTGCCACTGCACTCCAGCCTGGGTAACAAGAGCGAAACTCCATCTCAAAGAATAAAAAAAAAAAGAATATACTACTTCCACAATTTAAAATCAAAGGATAATGTTTTTAGAGACTGAAAGCTGACAGGCGACAACCATCTCCAAAGGGGAGCCAACAACCGAGAGAAACACCCATCACCCTGCTCCTCCTGGGGACGCCCCTGCCCAGCACTGAGCAGCTCACCAAAGTCACTGGCCAGGTCCACGGAGCCAATCTGTGGGCGTCCATCCGGTCCTGGGCTGTGGGCCACAAGTTCATCCAGGCTGTCGTCATCCATTGCTGCACATTGGAGCTGAGCTCTGAAAGAAAGCCAGGGAACTTCCAAACTGTCCCAGGTTGTAAAGAGCCCTCTGAAGAGTGACACCCTCTCCCTGCACGCCACATCCCGGTGACACATCCACTGCCACGACACACGAAGGGTGAGCCCTACGATCTAACACACAGAGCAACCCCCACCACTAAGCCCTGCACACGATTCACATTCACAGAGCTGCCTGCAAAGCCGGATTCCAGCTGGGCGTGGGGCGCACCTGTACTCCCAGCTACTCAGGAGTCTGAGCCAGAGGATCCCTTGAGCCCAGGAGCTTAAGTCCAGCCTGGGCAACGCAGCAAGACTTCACCTCAATTTTTTGGTGGGACAGGCTCTCCTTGGGTCACCCAAGCTGGAGTACGATGGGATGACCATAGCTCACTGCAGCCTCAACCTCCTGAGCTCAAGCAATCCTCCCACCTCAGCCTCCCAAAGTTGTGGGATTACAGGTGTGAGCCACTGTACCCAGTCAAAAAAAAAAAAAATTGTTTTTAATTAAAAAAAAAAAAAAGTCACTGATCACTGAACTGCGGCAGTCCTGCAGAATCGCAACATCATATATGAATGAAACGGCCTCATCCTGAGCTGAGGCACAGCCGGGCTTTATCAGCTGAGGGCTGAGCACCAGAGGGGCCTCGGTGGCACAAGGCTGGCTGCTCTCTCTGCCAAGGCTAGCCACTGCTGGGAGGCCCTGAGGCTCCTGACCGTACCCCAACCCCATCCACCAGGATGCTGTGGAGTCCCCAGTGGTACCCAAAGCTGAGGAGGCAGAAGGCACAGAAGCCAGGCCCACCCTTCGGCTGCCAAGGCCACTCACCTGAGGCCGAGTTGTCAGCAAGGACCCCTGCCCTTCCCACTCTGCAAGGTCACTGTGAAGCCACACAGGACCCCGTACAAAAGCCTGGGGAAATCTAGCTGGACACGCTCCTCCTTCCATACCAGGGACTCAAACTTTGGTCCCAGATAAGGAACGAGATGCGTGCACATGTTTCATTTCTCATCAGTGCTATTCACCTCGTTTCCCAGGCGACACCTGGAGGAAAGGCCTCTCCTAGGAGAGTGAGCCAGGAATCCAGTAAGGCAGTGAAGCCAGTCCTGAGGTACTGTTTCCCACCAGGTCCAAGCTCCATCCACCAGAGGAAAGAGCATCATACCAGAGACCAGGAAGTGCCAGGGGCCCTGGAGTTCAAGACCACCTGGAATCGGAGCTCCCGCCACCACCGCAGGCCGCACACATGTACCACAACAACGAGGGAAAGGGGCTGTCACTGCCGCTGCTGTCCAGACACTCCGGGAGAACAATCCCCTGATGAGGCTAAGGCTTAGAGGCCAGGACGGCCTCGCTGCCCATCTGACAGGAGCGAAAAACCCTGGATTCTACGACGATGCTTTTTAAAATAGGATCGTCAGTGTGATCAAACTGTCAACTCCCATATGTTACTACCCCCTGGAAACAGTGATTGTAGAAGTGGTTTTGCCAAACTGGTAATTAACCTTTCTTCTACCTGCTGCCCTAAAGTCAAGATCCCCACTCAAATGAGTCTGCAGCCTTGCTGCCTGGCAGACCCAGCAACTCTGCAGAGACTCCCTGCCCGTTCCACACCTGAGTCCTAGAGACACACAAGAGCCACGGCCCAGGGCCGGGCGCGGTGACTCACGCCTGTAATCCCAGCACTTTGGGAGGCCGAGGTGGGTCAATCACGAGGTCAAGAGATCGAGACCATCCTGGTCAACATGGTGAAATCCCGTCTCTACTAAAAATACGAAAACTAGCTGGACACGGTGGTGCGTGCCTGTAATCCCAGCTACTCAGGAGGCTGAGGCAGGAGAATTGCTTGAACCCAGAAGGCGGAGGTTTCGGTGAGCTGAGATCGTGCCATTGCACTCCAGTCTGGGTAATGAGCAAAACTCCATCTCAAAAATAAAAAGCCACGGCCCATCCCAGAGGGTGACCCCTCTCCCATTCAGAGACACAAGAGCTACGGCTCATCCTGGAGGGTGACCCCCCTCCCATGGGGTGCACTGAGACCTAGCAGTGGCTACAGCTCTCAGATAAGAGGACTGTAACTCCCTGGCAATAGCTGTGAAGACCCCATGATGGACCCCACATCCTTCCAGGCACCTGCTCCAATACCTACCCTGCCCCGACTTCGTGCAGCACCAGGTGAATGCAGTCCCTACCCTGGAGAAATACATCCGAGAGAGGGGCAGATTTCTCTCACACACATCTACCAGGAACAACACTTCAAATGCCAAGACCACCTAGGAGATGAGAGCAGAGCTGGGGGGGTGGGGTGTCCAGCGTCCAACTGCCCCAAGTGCAAATCCTCACTTTCACACACAAAGCTGAAAATGTGAATCAGCTGCACGCGGTGGCTCACACCTGTAATCCCAGCACTTTGGGAGGCTGAGGCAGGTGGATCACTTGGGCCTACAAGTTATGAGACCAGCCTGGGCAACATGGCAAAACCCTGTCTTTATAAAAAATCTTTAAAATCAGCTGGGCGTGGTGGAGACCACCTGTACGTAATCCCAGCTACTTGGGAGTCTGAGGTGCAAAGACCACTTCAGCCCAGGAGGTTGAGGCTGCAGTGAGCAGTAAGATGTGAACAAGTGACTCCTGGCTTCTCCCTTGAGGCACTAACACTGAGGGTCACCTCCAAGGGTAGGAAGGTGGCAGGCAATGGCAGGGCCTGCCAGAGAGATCAGAGAGGTCGTGTGGGGTTTGGCACATGGGAGCTGGCCATAAATACCAGCTCAGATAAAGCTGAACTCTGCGAGTGCGTGCACCTGTGGGGCTAAGTCCTGAGCCCTTCGTACTTGACCATAGCTGGTGAGGGAGGCCTCCAGGGGCCTCTTACACACCTCCACCATGGCAGCGGGAAAGCCAGGTTATGCAACACTGAACAATATCCCTTCCTGGAGTATCACACAGCAGTAACCAGAGGCTATTTTGCCAAAGAGAAAAGAATCCAGGACACCTCTGCAGGCACCCTCCAGCACAGGCACCAGGCACAAGACATTTTGGGACCACCAGGAACCGAGCAGTCAAGACACTGCATTAATGGGAGCCCTTAGCTTCTGGCCTTATGGAAGCCTCAGTTCAAACACATCTTCCCCTCACCATACCCACCTCCGCCATGTCCCAGGCCACGGGCCAGGAAGCCATTTCTGCAGAAAAGCCCACTGCCCTTCCCAGCTGCTGACCACCTGGCCAGGGCCAGCAGAGCTCTCGGTGGAGCCACTGTGGTTCTCCTGCTTAGCCTCCAAATTTGGGAAATTAAAGGGGAAGAGAAAACTGGAAAGGACAGTTGTCTCTCTTTTCAAATTCCGGGGAACCGACGCACTGGCTGTCCTGCCTGTTGCTAAGGCATGAAAAGGGCCTCTGGTGTCCGTGGTGGCTGCCACCAGGCCAGTCCCGGAACCTGCGTGCCTACCGCAGGCTCTGAAGAAGCCTGCATGCAGCCAAGTCCAACACCTCCATTCAGGCCGACTTTTTTTTTTCTTATTCACCATTCGCTATATCAGCTAGGAGACCTCAAAACCGTAAACGACAACGGAAGTCAAAAAGTCAGGCACCCCCTAAGGTCTCCGCGAGCCTGAGACGAACACCACGCTGCAGCGCTGACAAATCCAGGCTTGCGGGGGCCACGGGGCTGACAGGGGTCATCTGCTGGCACTCTGACTTAACGTTCTTCCCCTAAGAAGGAAAACCGGGGGGTCCGGGAGAGGGATAAAGCATGCCAAGCGCGAGGTCAAACCTCGCCGCAGCCTGGAAGCCTGTCCAGTGACCCCCGGGCACATGACTGCCGTTCTGCTGCTGTCGAAGCACGGAAAGCACATACACTCCGACGCGGGTGGAACACGAGCCTCGTTACGAAGAGCGCGATCGGAGTCAGGGCTGGCGCGGACCCGCGGCTGCGCGGCGCTGCCCAGTTACTCAGCCTTTCTGGGCTGCGCCCCGCTCATCTGTAAACGGGGACGATGCCTACTCCCGAGAGGCTGCTGTGAACACCACAAGAGTTAGGGGACAGGAAACCCGCCAGTCACACGGGCCTGCGGACGAGGCCCGAGGCCCACGGAGGCAGCCACGAGCAGGAGCTGGAATCACGGCGGCGGACGCACCGCTCTCCCAAACTCGACAGGGCGGACTCGCAGGGGGCATGGCCGTGGGCCCCACGGGGCGAGCCCACCACCTCCCGGCAAGCCCGGGACGTCCGACCGCAGGCCACGGGCCTCCCAGTCTCCTCCGGGCCTCCCGGCGCGCGCGCGCACCCGCCCTCCCGGCCCGCGGCCAGCGCGGCGCAGGCCTCGCCCCGCGGTGCAGGCCGCAGACAAAGCGCGCGGCGGCCACAGGCGGCCCGCGGCCCGGAGGAGCAGAGGCCCAGGGCCAGCGCGACCGCCGCACGTACCCAGAAGCCTCCCGCCCCGCGGCCGCTCCCGGGCGCTCGTCGCCGCTGCCCGACCGAGACTCGCTGCTGGGCCCGTCCGCCACCACAGCCGCCTCCGTCGCCGCCAAGCAGTCTTCGACCCGGAAGTGCACGGCGCCTCTTCCGGGCCCCTCCGCCCCGCCCCTTGACCGGAACCACTGGGACCAGAGCGGGAAAGAAATGACTGAGGTGAGGAAGGTGCCACTCCTCGTAGCCGGGGATCTCGAGGCATTTAAACGGCCTCCCTTCCACTTTGGAAACACTGTTTAATGTTTAATGCAGGACTGCCGCCCGGGGAGACCAGTGTCCTGGGACAGCTCGTACTAACCCCCGACCGTGGGCTGCTCCAGGCCGTCCCCCCGCCGCCGGGACAGTTGGTACCGCCCGGATCTCCGCCCACCGCCCAGAGCGAATGGGCGCTACTTCCTGTACGCCAAGCTCCACCTCCACGCCCGCATCCCCGCCCCTCTCCGCGCCCACAACCCGCCCCGCCCCCACCACCCGCAGCCACAGCCCCGCTCCCACGCCCATCAGCTCGTAGCCCCGCCCCTCCTGCGGCGGGAGCGCCAGGGGAGGGCGTCCTCCGGTCCCCTACGGCGACCCTCGCGCTCTTCTCACCGGACCCTGCCGGAGCCCTCCGAGAGCCGGCTCTTCCCGCCCAGCCCCGCGTCCGCGTGTCCCGCAGCAGGCGCAGCGAAACGTGCGCGCTGGCGGACTAGGCGGGCTCGGCAGGACGCGGCCGTGCCGGGCAGTCCCGTGTGGATCTGACGCCGGGTGGCCCCGGGACGCGGGACCACGTGGGTGCAGCGCACCCGGGGAGGCTCCGGGGGTCCCGAGCAGCACGGGCTCGCGGGATCCCCTGGCCGCTGCGGGGAGCGCTGGAGAGGCGTCCGGAGCGGCCCGCGGGGTCCCCGTGCAGGGGCCCGGGTGGGTCCGCGCGGGTGTGGGATGTGCGCGCACCGGGCAGATGCTGAAGGCGGAGCTGCCACGGTTTGCTGAGGAGGAATGAGGCGGTGAAGCAAGAGCTTGAGAACCGACGCCGGAGAGATGGGGAAGACGGGGGAGGCCTGAGGCGGGCTGGCGTGGCTGGGGAGGTTGTGCACAGCCAAGGATGCTTCCTTCACGTCCCATCGTGGGTGCCTGTGTTTATTTATTTTTTTTTGAGACGGAGTTTCACTCTTGTTACCCAGGCTGGAGTGCAATGGCGCGATCTCGGCTCACCGCAACCTCCGCCTCCTGGGTTCAGGCAATTCTCCTGCCTCAGCCTCCCGAGTAGCTGGGATTACAGGCACGCGCCACCGTGCCCAGCTAATTTTCTGTATTTTTAGTAGAGACGGGGTTTCACCATGTTGACCGGGATGGTCTCGATCTCTTGACCTCGTGATCCACCCGCCTCGGCCTCCCAAAGTGCTGGGATTACAAGCGTGAGCCATCGCGCCCGGCCTGTATTTATTATGACAACTACCAGCAGCCCCGGAGGAGCAGCGGCAGATGGAGGTCGGGGGCTCCAAGCTGACCACGGGCTGGTGGTCCTCCTTCCCAGGAGCCTCAGCGTGTGTGTCCGCGGGTGCCCCTTTAGTCCCCCCGGGGGAATGGGAGGTGCCAGAGATGGAGTGGGCAGAGGCTGCGCTGGATGAAGATGAAAATGTGGGGATCGCATGTGGGGGGTGGCTGGGGACCACTGCCTGAACCCTGGGACTCCAACCTGAAGAGGTTTGGAATCTGCAAAGGAGTCCAGGAAGGACCACAGGGGTGCTAGGAGTTGGGGCTGGAGGAAAAGCCACGAGAGGGGCTTCTGGAGGCCCGGGAGGGCGTGTACACACCTCATGGGGGAGGGAGCCTGGGTGCAGCAGGGTGGGTCAGCTCACCGTGGGACTGCAGCGCTGGGTCCAGGGGCTGGAGTTTGAAGTGAGCAGAGTGTGTGCAGGGGCTGTGAACACCAGCTTCTCTTTCAGGTCGATTTAATGCAAAGGGGAAGAGAAAAGTGGAGGTAACTGAGAAGGAGGAGGGCAAGAAAGGGGTGTTGTTTTCTGTTTGTAATGGGAGAACTAATAGGCACTGCTGGGCTCTGAAGAAGGAGGCACTGAAGACGGAGGAGTGGATGGTGCGGGAGAGACTAGGGAGGACTCTCGAGCAATCGACTCTCGGTGGGCTGGAAGGATGGGGTCAGGAGGGGCTGGGTGTCACGATGCTCACCCAGGCCAGCCACCTGAACCCACATGCTTCAGTCTCAGTTTCTCAACCTCTGTGTGCCTCCGTGTCCTTGGCTGTGAAAGAGGAAAGCTGGTGATCATACCTGTTAGGTTCATTGTGAGGGTGAGATGGGTACAGCTCAGGTGGGGTCCCGTGTGGTCTGTGGGCTGAGGGACCTCCCTCTGCCCTGCACCAGGCACCTCCCCTACTTCTGCCTGTGCCGCGTGCCTGCCTGCAGGCCACTAAGATAAAGGGGCACCCACAGACACAGGCTGAGGCTCCTGGGAAGGAGAACAGGCTGCCTGGGGGCTGCTGGTAATTGTCAAAATAAACACATCAGCCAGGCCAGGCATGGTGGCACACACCCTGTTATCACAGTGTTTGGGAGGCCACTGCGGGAGGATCACTTGAGCCTAGGAGTTCCAACCTGGGCATTGGGTGAGAAATTCCTCTCTACAAGAAATTGGAAAAATTAGCCTGACATGATGGTGCACACCCGTAGTGCCAGCGACTCAGGAGGCTGAGGTGGGAGGATTGCTTGAGCCCAGCGGAGGCTGAGGTGGGAGGATTGCTTGAGCCCAGCGACGCAGGAGGCTGAGGTGGGAGGATTGCTTGAGCCCAGCGGAGGCTGAGGTGGGAGGATTGCTTGAGCCCAGCGGAGGCTGAGGCTGCAGTGAACCGTGATGACACCACTGCACTGCAGCCTGGGTGACAGAGACCCTGTCTCAAAAATAATAAGCCAGATGCAGTGGCTCATACCTGTAATCCCAGCACTTTTGGAGGCCGAGGCAGGAGGATCACCTGAGGTCAGGAGTTTGAGGCCAACTTGGCCAACATAGTGAAACCATAACCAAAAATACAAAATGAGCCGGGTGTGGTGGCTGGTGCCTGCAATCCCACCTACTTGGGAGGCTGAGGCAGGAGAATCCCTTGAACCGGGAGGCAGAGGTTACAGTGAGCCAAGATTACGCCAGTACGCTCCAGCCTGGGTGACAAAGTGAGACTGTGTCTCAAAAAAAAAAATACAAAAATTAGCTGGGCATGGTGGTGCACCCCTGTAATTCCAGTTACTCCGAAGGCTGAGGCAGGAGAATCACTTGAACCCAGGAGGCAGAGGTTGCAGTGAGGTGAGAAAGGACCAGTGCACTCCAGCCTGGGTAACAACGCAAGACTCTTGTCTAAAAAAATGATGATAGCCGGGCACGGTGGCTCACGCCTGTAATCCCAGCACTTTGGGAGGCCGAGGCGGGTGGATCACGAGGTCAAGAGATCGAGACCATCCTGGTCAACATGGTGAAACCCCGTCTCTACTAAAAATACAAAAATTAGCTGGGCATGGTGGTGCGTGCCTGTAGTCCCAGCTACTCGGGAGGCTGAGGCAGGAGAATTGCCTGAACCCAGGAGGCGGAGGTTACTGTGAGCCGAGATCGCGCCATTGCACTCCAGCCTGGGCAACAAGAGCGAAACTCTGTCTCAAAAAAAAAAAAGATGATAAAGGCTGGATGTGGTGGCTCACACCTGTAATCCCAGCACTTTGGGAGGCCGAGGCGGGCAGATCACAAGGTCAGGAGATTGAGACCATCCTGGCCAACACGGTGAAACTCCATCTCTACTAAAAATACCAAAAATTAGCCAGGTGTGGTGGCATGTGCCTGTAGTCCCAGCTACTTGGGAGGCTGAAGCAGCAGAATCACTTGAACCAGGGAGGCAGAGGTTGCAGTGAGCCGAGATCCTGCTCCGGCCTGAGCGGCAGAGCAAGACTCCATCTCAAAGACAAAAAAGATAATAAAATGAAATTTAAAAACTAAACACATGCAAAATAAATAATAAGCACACGGGTGTGGTGGCTCACACCTGTAATCCCAGCACTTTGGGAGTCTGAGGCAGGTGGATCACAAGGTCAGGAGTTCAAGACCAGCCTGGCCAATATGGTGAAACCCCATCTCTAGGAAAAAAATACAAAAATTAGCTGGGTGTGGTGGCGCGTGCCTGTAATCCCAGCTCCTCTGGAGGCTGAGACAGGAGAATTGCTTGAACCAAGACCCAGGAGGGGGAGGTTGCAGTGAGCTGAGATTGCGCCATTGCATTCCAGCCTGGGCGACAGAGAGAGACTCTGTCTCAAAAAGAAATAAATACATACAAATTTTAAAATAAACACACAAGAAAAAACACACACTAAAATAAAATAAACACACATGGCCACATACAGTGGCTCAAGCCTGTAGTAATCCCAGCACTTTGGGAGGCCGAGGGGGGTGGATCATCTGAAGCCAGGAGTTCAAGACCAGACTGCCCAACAAGGTGAAACCCTCATCTCTAAAAAAAAATAAAATGAGGCCGGGTGCGGTGGCTCACGCCTGTAATCCCAGCACTTTGGGAGGCCGAGGCGGGAGGATCACGAGGTCAAGAGACCAAGACCATCCTGGTCAACATGGTGAAACCCTGTGTTGTATCGAACTGAGCACAGAAAATCAACACTAAGACAAAAGTATGCTAAATTGCAGGGTTTATTGCCGGCGACTACGGAGGACTTATGTCTCTCTAACCCGTGGCCCTGAAAGAAGGGTGACAAGACCTTTTTATACTTGCAAAACCACCTTGGGAGTGGGGGTGAAGTTTGGAGATGGGAATGAAAGCTGTCAATTATTTCCTAGGCTGAGATGAGATTGAGGGGGGCTCTGGGCCAGGGGACTTTTGCCATTCCAATTGCCCCTTAAGTGGTTTACAGAGGTTAAGATAAACATTAGTTTAGACATTATTTGGACAGGTGTGGGGTCCACAGATTCTTCAGTTGCTTGGCGCCAGGATGAAACTATCTGGGGGTGCTTACTCTGGTCAGTACCGGTAAACAAAGGCCAGCAATTCTGATAGTTACAGATAAGAGAAGGCGTGCAGCTTTACTTCATCTTGCAATCAATCTAGCAGTTTACAGAAACCAAAGTTAGCAATCACTGTGAGGAGAATGGAAACAGTTTTGTTCTTTATAAAATGACATCATACAGGTTCTAACTCTAGGCCAGCTATATCACACCTGTCTCTACTAAAAATACAAAAAATTAGCTGGGCATGGTTGTTTGTGCCTGTAATCCCAGCTACTCAGGAGGCTGAGGCAGGAGAATTGCCTGAACCCAGGAGGCGGAGGTTGCAGTGAGTTGAGATCGCGCCATTGCACTCCAGCCTGGGTAACAAGAGTGAAACTGCGTCTCAAAAATAAATAAATAAATAAATAAAATAAAATAAACGCACCCATCCACAGGGAAACATGGAGAACGTGTCCTCAGTGAGCACCCTTGGTTGGTGCACAACCCACCCAGCTATGCCACCCAGCGCTCAGGCTGGTCAGTACCATCGCCTCCCCTGCACACGGACAGGCCCCCCGGGTCACCTGCTAGTGCCAATGTGCACACGTGCATCCTGTTCACACAGCCTCACACAGACCTGCGCTCAGAGGCCCGGCTGCATTCCTGGCTGATGCTGCCATGTGCTGCTCCTGCAGACACAAGTGCGATGTGTGTGCTGCTCCTGGTGTGCACGTGGGGTGGGGCTGGGCTGGGAGCTCCCTTGCTTCTGTCCAGCCCAGGCCGGCTTCTCCCAGAGGGCCCAGCCCATCCCCCCAAACACACACACCGTGGTCACTGAACCGTCATCGCCCATGCTGAAACCCATCCCACCCCGAGCATCAGGGAGCCCCAGAGCCAGGTGGATGCCTGGGGGAGGCGGGGGTGGGGGGGGGCAAGGGTAGCTGAAGGAGGTGGGTGGAGTGAGAACAAAGGATTCAAAACTCCCAGAGCTGGGGGAGGGGCAGGCAGGGCTGCCTCTCCATCTGGGGAAGGCAGGTGTCTGTGTCCTGGGGCTGCCATACCACACGGCCACAAACTGTGGGCCTCAGACAACAGAAATGCATTCTCTCAGTCTGGAAGCCAGAGGTCTGAGACCCAGGCTGGCAGAGTCACACTCCTTGTTGAGGATCTGGGGAGATCCTTCCTCTCCCAGCTTCATGGGCTCCAGGCATTCCGTGGCTGTGGCTTCCTATGGCCTCCTTCCATCTGTGTCTTTTTTTTTCCCTCTCCATTTTTTTTTTTTTTTTTTTTTTGTCAATCAATGAGAGCTTGTAAGGTTGCCGAGGTTGGTTGGCCTTGAACTCTTGGCCTCGCCTTCGCAAGCGCCACGACATCCGGCCGGAGCCACTTTGGGCCCCTCCATTTTTTTTTTTAACCAGAGTCTTGCTCCATTGCCCAGGTTGCAGTGTAGTGGTGCGATCTCAGCTCACTGCCAACCTCCCGGGTTCAAGTGATTCTCCTGCCTTAGCCTCCCAAGTATTTGGGCTTACAAGCGCACACCACCATGCCTGGATAATTTTTTTTTTTTTTTAGTAGAGATGGGGTTTCACTATGTTGGCCAGGCTGGTCTCAAACTCCTGACCTCAGATGATCCATCCACCTCGGCCTCCCAGAGTGCTGGGATTACAGGCTTGAACCCCCGCACTCAGCCTGTGTTTCTCTCTTCTGTGTTTTATAAGGACACTGGTCATTGGAGTTAGGGCCCACCCAGGTAATCCAGGATGATCTCACTTCAAGATGCTTCCTTAACCACATCTGCAGAGACACTTTCTCCCAGTAAGGCCACGTTTAGGGGGTCTGGGCATTAGGATGTGGATATATCTTCTTTTGGGGGACCATCCCACTCACTACAGATGGCAAGAAAAGGTGCATGTGAAATTGGCAGGGCTTGGGGCAGAAGTGGGTTCACATCAGCACTCTGTCCTCTTGTCCCTTCCTGTCCCCAGTCCGACTGCCATGAGAGCCTCTACCCTGCCCTGAAGCCGAGGGGCTCCTCAGGGATCCCACTGACTCCCAGAGGTTCTTTCATGACCCACATGAGAGATCTTGCTGACCCCTTGACCCCTGACCCCCAGTAGAACCGAGTGGCCCTTCTTGCTCTGGGACCTTCCCCATTCACGGGTGGCCAGAGGTGCAAGGAGCCACTCGGCTCTATTGGGGGCCAGGGTCAAGGGGTCAAGACCTTCATCATGTCTTGCTGATCACATCTGACCCACTCCAGACACTGCACCTGAATTTATGTCCTCAGCCTTCAAGTTCCCGAGGACCTGGGCTGAGTCGGAGCCTCCCTGGGGCCCCAGCACTTGGCCGCCAGGGCTGGGGTTGGGGCAGTGGGCAGGCTGCGGCCCAGGCCCGCGCGAATGCCGATGCAGGGAGGTCATGGGGCCAGGGGAGAACAAAGGGCAGGGCGGTGAGTTCAGGGCCAGGGAGCTAAGGGGAGACGGCCCGGGGCCGAAGACCAGGGTGACAGTGCCAACGGGGGCCGGCGGCCAGATCGCCCTTGGCTGCCAGTTTGGGGCCCCACCCAGAGTCCGACCCTTCCACGTCCGAAGCTGGCCGTGCGCGTCCTAACGAAGGTCAAACCGTCCAGCGCACACAGGCGACTTTCTGCGGCAAAAGACCCGCACAGGGCGGCGGGGACCCCGAGCCCCATGCAGGCTCACGAGGCTTCCGCGGAGACAGAGCGCGCAAGAGGGACCCACAGTCCCCAGGGCCATCCCGGGGCGTCGCCAGGCAAACCAGTTAGAGCCAGAGCCTCCTCTTCGCCAGCCGGACGGACCCGGGAGTCCTTCGGGGACCCCAGGCCGCCCGGCGGTGGCGCGTGCGTCCCGAGGACGCCGTGTCCCGGCCCACGAGGCCCTTCCCGGGTCACGACCCGGGCTACGTGCGCCGGGCGCCCAGCGGGTGCGGGGTACGGAGGCGGCCGGGTCGTACCACCGTGCCGCGGGGAGAGGAGCAGCTCCCTGCCCGCCCTGCCGCCCCACGCCCAGCCCGGAAGCCCCGCGAGCCCGGGCCGTACCACCGCGCGGCGGGAGGAGGACCGCCTCGGGCCGTACCATCCGCCCGGCTTGGGGACGCGCCCCGGCCCCGCCGCGCCCTCGTGGCCGGCGCCCCGCAGGCCCCGCCCGGCAGGTGCTGCCCCTCCCCGGGCCGACGTGCCGAAAAGAACGCGCCGGCCTCGCCCGCGAAGGGCCGCTCGGCGGTGGGCGGGGCGTCGTGAACCCCCCTCGCGCCCACTGGCTGCGTTGCGGCAGGGCGGGCCAAGCTCGGCCGGCCATTGGCTGTAGGGCCAGTTCATTTGCATACGGGGGCGGGACGTGGGCGGTGGGGACCCGGCCGGGGCGGGGCGGGGCGGGGCGGGGCGGGGCGGGCCGGGCCGGGGGCGCGAAGGTGCCCTGGGCCGCGGCCGAAGTTGGGTCGAGTGCTGGCGGCCGCCCCTCGCCGGGGTCGCAGGTGACACGCGAGGAATCCCAGGTTGGCGGGCGGGGCGCACCTCCGAGGCCGCCCTCCTGCGGGGGTTGCGGGGGTCGGGCTGGGCAGGGGCGGCGGGGCTCGGACACCCAAGTTGGAGGGGACGGGGGGTGGGGGGTCGATTCCTCCGCCCGCCCACCCGGCCGTCCCTCCAGACGCAGGGCAGCCCCTGCCCACCGCACACTGCGCTGCTCCAGACCCACTGTGCGTGTGACAGCGGCTGATCTGTGCCTGGGCAGCGCGACCCTCCTGGCCCTGTGACCCGGGTCTGGCGGGCAGGCGAGCGGCCACACGGGGACTCGAGGGCAGCCGGACCCTGTGGGGAGGAGGTGCCCCATGGGCAGGGTGTGCCTGTCTGCCCAGCAGGGCGGCGGGTCAGGGGTAGCGGAGTCATTCGGGGGCCTGCTGGGGCCGAGGCTGGGCCAGATACCCCCTTGGAGGGAACTTTCTTTTCCTTGTGTGTCCAGGGTGCCGGTCTGCGGAGTTCCCAAGTCGAAGGTGGCCCTGGGCAGGCGCGGGTGTTATGGTGCTGTCTTCAGCCAACAGAGCCATCCTCTGGGGACTTCCTACGGGCAGAGAGTGACGGATTTGGCGCTTCTGTGTTTCTGCCGCTTCAGTGAGGCCACTGCGGGAGTCGGCGCGGTGGACCCATGTTGGGGCCCGGACGTGCGTCTCCAGCCGCCTGTCGGCGCGGTGGACCCATGTTGGGGCCCGGACGTGCGTCTCCAGCCGCCTGTCGGCGCGGTGGACCCATGATGGGGCCCGGACGTGCGTCTCCAGCCGCCTGTCGGCGCGGTGGACCCATGATGGGGCCCGGACGTGCCTCTCCAGCCGCCTGTCGGCGCGGTGGACCCATGTTGGGGCCCGGACGTGCGTCTCCAGCTGCCTGTCTGCTGGGCTTGCCTTCTCAAGACCACTGTGAAAATCGGGTCCAGGGTGTGCCCCGAGCCTACAGGCCCTGTCCCCTGCCCCCATGTCTGCAGGGGTTGAGGGCTGCACCCAGCTGGCTGGAGAGGGAGAGGCAGATTTAGTGGACGGCTGGCGTAGACTCGGACTGGCCTTTGGAAGCACCCTGTCCTGATGGGGTTGCCTGTCACCACTGCGGACTGAGGCTTGGCAGAATCTGCAGGTGGGGAAGGCTGTATGTGGCCTTGGGGTGGAACCTGCAGAGCTGACTTCCTGCCGGATAGGGACTTTCTGTGAGGCACCCTCAGCGAACCGGGGTCCTCGGCCAGCTCTACAGAGCACATCTGTGCTGGGGTCAGGTGGAAGTCCGGGCTAGTAGGGCCCCAGCACAGTCACTCAATTCGGCCTGGCTCTGCCTCTGCCCTTATTACACCAGGTGGGATGCCACCCTGTGTCGCCTGGGGGTTGGCGTGGCTTGGGCCTGCCCTGCGGTGGAACTGGATATTTTCAGGGAGCCCAGCCTTTCCACACGCCAGCACAGCGCACGATATAGTTTTCAAAGTGGAGTTTAAAACTCAAAAGTAAACTTTTCAGTCACTCAGAGGTTTGCTTACTGATCTGAAGCACTCTGGCCACTTTTCGGACCATGGGACTGCTCACCTGAAACAGCTGTGAGAGGCGGGCTCAGTGGCTCACAGCCGGCACCCCAGCACTTCGGGAGGATGAGGCGGGTGGATCGCTTGAGATCAGGAGTTCGAGACCAGGCTGGGCAACATGGCGAAACCTCGTCTCTACTAAAATCACAAAAATTAGCCAGGCGTGGTGGTGTGCGCCTGTAGTGCCAGCTACTTGGAAGGCTGAGGCAGGAGAATTGCTTGAACCTGGGAGGTGGAGGTTGCAGTGAGATGAGATTGTGCCACTGCACTCCAGCCTGGGTGATGACAGACTCTGTCTCAATAAAATTAAAAATGAAACAGCCAGTGATAAGGAAGTCTCCACACCATCCCCATCCTGCCAGAACCCAGCGGGTGCTGGGACACCCTCTTGGTGGGGAAGAAGGCTGGTTAGCTTCATCAGAGCTAGCAGTACAGACCAGGCACAGGCACCCAGGCGGTGGCTTCAGAAGAACAGGTGTTCCTTGAAAACAGACAGAGGAACAGCACAGCGTGTGCTCTGCCAGCCCCATGCCTGTTTCCTATTGAGGGGCTGGGGCGGGTGGGGCAGAGCTCAGGACCCCAGGAGGACATGTGGGTGGGCTCTGGATGGCATCTGGCACTGCCCCCTGCTGGCCTGTGTGCCTCTGGAAGATGACCCCATGATGGGTCAGAGGGCTGGTCACAGGTACAACTGCCCTTTGGAGTGTGGGTGGGGGTTGTGGATGGAGGAGTTGGCCCTCGGGCCCCAGGCCAGCTGCCCAGGCACAACCCACTTGGCCTCTGCATTCCAGGCTCCCCACCATGTGACCCTGGGCTTAGCCCTGTCTGGGGCCACGGGTTAGGCAGGTCCAGGCCCCTGAGGACCTCCCAGGGGTGGGCAGCTATGAGGCCAGAGTGCAGGCAGAAGTGAGGTCAGGTGGGGGTTCCGGCTTGCTGACACTGGCGCCAGGGGCCACCTCTGCTGCCTGGCCTCACCGCATTTGGTTCCCTGCCTCAGGCAGGAAATAGCCAAGCCAAGTTCCCTCTACCCAGCAGGGAGCTGGTGGCCCTGGCCTTTGGGGGCCCTTCGGATGGCTTCCTTGCTCAAGTTCAGGACTTCCACGTTCCGTTCATCTGCTCCAGGGCCAGGGGGTAGCACCAGATGCAGGGCCACCCAAGAGAAAGCTGAGTCCATCCCAAACTCCTCCACCCTCAAAGCACAAAGACCCCATGACCTCGGGCAAGCCTGTCCAACTGTCGCCAGTGACGGCTCTGAATGCAGCCCAACACAAATCTGTAAATCTTCTTTTCTTTTGTTGAGACGGGAGTTTCTCACTGTCACCCAGGCTGGAGTGCAGTGGTGTGATCTCGGCTCACTGCAACCTTTGTCTCCTTGGTTCCAGCAATTCTCCTGGCTCAGCCTCCACAGTAGCTGGAATTACAGGCATACGCCACCACGCCCAGTTTTTGTATTTTTAGTAGAGATGGGGGTTTCACTATAATGGCCAGGCTGGTCTCGAACTCTTGACCTCGTGATTCACCTGCCTCGGCCCCCCACAGTGCTGGGATTACGTAAGCCACTGTGCCCGGCCACATTTTTTTTTTTTTTTAATGGCTCATCAGCTATCGTTAGTGTATTCTATGTGTGTCCCAAAACAATTCTTCCGATGTGGTCCAGGGAGGCCAAAGGACTGGACACCCCTGACCCCTCCAATACCAGCCATGGCTCTACCCAGGTGTAGGGGTCCCCCACATTCTGCTTACCACAAAAAACCTCTTCTCCGACCCCAACCATGGTCCTTGGAGCTGGGCGTGTGTGGTTCACCCTGAGCACCAGAAGCAACAGGCAGCCTACGGGCCCAGGCAGGGGCTGGGATGGAATGCCGACACTGCCCCATTTTTTTTTTTTGGAGACAGTCTCACTCTGTCACCCAGGCTGGAGTGCAGTGGCTCAATCTCGGCTCACTGCAATCTCCATCTTCCAGGTTCAAGCGATTCTTCTGCCTCAGCTTCCTGAGTAGCTGGGACTACAGGTGCGCATGACTATGCCTGGCTAAGTTCTTGTATTTTTAGTAGAGGTGGGTTTTCATTGTGTTTGCCAGACTGGTCTCCAACTCTGACCTCTGTGATCTGCCTGCCTCAGCCTCCCAAAGTGTTGGGATAATAGGCATGAGCCACCATGCTGGGCCTTGTATTTTTTGTAGAGACAGTTTCACCATGTTGGCCAGGCTGGTCTTGAACTCCTGACTTCAAGTGATCCATCCGTCTCAGCCTCCTAAAGTGCTGGGAGTACAGGTGTGAGCCAGAGCACCTGGCCCCTGCCCCAATTTCAAAGCTGTAGGCTCATAGCAGATATTTCACATCCACCTAGGGAGGAGGGGGCAGTCCCTGCCCTCTGGTACCCATGTCTTCCCTGGGGTGGTGAAGCTGTCTGGGCCTGGCTGACCTAGGAATCTGGGACCCGCCCCCACAAGTTCTCAGTAAACCTGACAGGCGGGTCTAGCTCATCCCATCGTCCTCAGTTCCGGCTGCTGGTGGAGCACAGGTCACACAACAAGGAGTCAGGTGGGAGGGGGTTCAGACAAGCCCAGAATAGTCAGGCCAGGCTCAGCCAGCAGGCCCACCAGGCTGGGGCCCTCAACAGGAGAGCCCTGGGGGTAGGCAGGGCCGAGCAGATGGAATATGGAGCCCAGGAAGCTCCAGGGCTGGGCCCCACTGAGCACTGGTCCCTGAGGGACCCCATTCAAAGATGCTCTAGCTGTGGCCAGCCCCAGGTGTCTTGGGGTGCTGCTCAGGGGCACCCCGTAGAGGCTCACGCTCAAGATCTCACAGACCCGGCCCAGCGCAGCCTTAGCACACACTCAAGCCACTGTGGGCAGTTTATTGAGGTTTTAGCTTTGGGGTCGGGAGGTGGCACACACATGCTCTACACGCTGTGAAGGAGCCGCCCGCAGGCAGGCACATGCCCACAGCCTGAGCACTGGCAACGAATCTCCTGTCCCCGGCAGACAGGTGTGGCCTCTGGGGCCTGGCAAGTTCGAGCTGGCTACACCCCATGCTTCTCCAGGGTGTCTGGCAGACCTGCCAAGGACTCGGGCAGTCCTGCCCTGCACGCCCTGCTCCTGACGCCGAGCCCAGAGCGTCCCGCTGCGGTGCAGGAGCCTCTGTGACCGCCGACCTCCTTCTGCGGACCAGGCAGGTTGGTCTCACTGCCCTCACTGGTCCGTCACAGAGCCTGGGGCTGGGCTGTTAGAGGACACCACTCTGGAGCAGGAGGTGCTGCTACCTCCAGGAGTTCTGCTTCATGGAAGCCACTGCAGAGGACACAGGCTGAGGAGGCTGCGGCCACAGGAGGGCCCCGGGCCCCAGGGGTAGGTGGGACACAGACATACCCTCGGGGCCTAGGGTAGGCACCAGCACGGGGCTCAGGGGGGGTCCCAGGAGGGACTCCTCTCTGGCTGGAGACAGAGGGCCCTGTGGGGACGGAAGTCAGCTTGGAGTGGGGCTGGGCCAGGTCCTCACCTCCCAGCCTCCCCCAGAACCACGCCGACCTGTGTGTTAGGAGGGCCCCTGTCAGGCTGTGGGGGCGGCAGCAGTGCAGCGCCGGTTTGCTGGATGAACTGCTGCAGATTACACTGCCGGAGCTCCCGGTTCAGCTCCTCCAGCTCCTGAGCCTGGGCCTGGGGGCACATGGGACCCTCAGGAGGCAGTCATGGGGCTCCACGGCCCTTGTGACCCGGAGGGAGCGCTCTCCCTAGCCGGACCCTGTGACCTCCAAACCTGCTCGTGTCAGGGGAGGGGAAGTGACGGGAACCAGGTCCAGGGGCTCACCTGCAGCGCTCGTTCTGCAGCCTCCAGGGCCCGGCTCACCAGGGCCAGGCTGCCCTGCACCTCCACACTCTGCCGCTCCTGAACAGCCAGGTCCTGGCGCAGGCGCTCAGTGGCAGATGCCATGGGAGAAGGGGGTCCAGGGGCCTCCGCTGCCAGCTGCAGCTCAGCCTCCAGGGCTCGGGCCTGGGCGTCCAGGGCCTGCAGCCGGGTGGCGTGCTCAGCAGTGGCTGCGCTTAGCGCCTGCAGGCGTGCCTGTCCCTCCCGCTCCCGGGCTTGCTCCCGACGCAGCTCCTGCTCCCAGAAGGCCTCGTGGCCCAGCTCCTCAGCGTTTCTCTGCACCCTGAGCTCCAGGCTCCGCAGGTCTGTGCAGCAGCCTGGTGAGGGTGTCATGAGGGCTGCAGGCACAGGAGGTGAGAGGCTGGGGGCTGGCCCGAGGGTCAGTGCTTTGTAGGGCTCACAGCCCAGTGTTACCCGCGGCTTTGCAGGGAGGCTGGCACGAATTGGGCAGCGTTCTGGGGGTGGGCAGCTGTCTGAAGAGGGCCTCCCAGCCAGGCTGGGCCCGGTGCGCCTCAGGACAAACTGGACATCGCTGGCAAACTGTCCGCAGGTGGCCTGGGCGCCCACCGGGCACTCCTCTGGCAGCAGGTGCCGCTCCTTCTCTCTAAGCCGCTGCACAAGCACAAACCGGCCAGTCTGCCCTGGGGGAGGGGAGGTCAGCCTTTGTGCCCCCAACTCTGTCTACCTGGCTTGAGGAATTGGGAAGGACAACCAGCCCCACCCTCCTTGGGTAAAACATAGGGCAAGACCATCAGGCCCCAGTTCAGCTCTACCTGCCGGGCCAGCCTCACCCCAGAGCACTCACCTATTGCTTGGGCTAGTGCGATGACCACTTCCTGGCAGGTGGTCTGCTCGGAGACCCCACAGACCACACGCTGGATGCCGTCCACCCATACCTTCAGCTCCATGGCAGCCAGCCCCGAGAGCATCCCTGTTTTGTGGGGAAGGCGCAGGCCACAGGGTCAGGACCTGCCTACTTCTACCTCAGCCTGGTCCTCCTCCTCCTCCTGGCCTGCCCTAGAAACGGCTCCGGCTGCGGCCCCTCCGCACTGGCCCCACCCTCCCGTGCCGGCCCCACCCGCCGGCCACACATTCCTGGGGCGGCCCTCCGGAGCATGCAGGCTCCCCACCTCACCAGCCTCCTCTTGCCACGCCCGCACTCCCGGAACAAGGCGAATCATTAACCAGATCCAGGATTTCCTGTCCGCCTCACCTGGCTCGGAGGGCACTGCGGCCGCCGCCATGGGAACGCCCCACCCGGACCCGCTCAGGCCGCAGCGGCGCTCGGGGTCGCGACCCAGACCTCGACCCCGCGCATCCAGCGGACTCCGGGTCTGAGCAGCCCCCGCCAACCCAGGGAGCCCCGCCGCCCAATCGCTCCGTTCGAAGCGAAGGTCCCGGTCTCCGCCGCGGGCACCGATGCCGGCGCCGCAACCTCAGCCTGGCGGGAGCCAGGGCGTCCCAGCTCCGTGGGGTGGGCGCAGGTGCGGCGACGCCCCCGCCCTCGGCCCCCCGCCCCGGCCGCGCGGAAAACGCTCCCCAGTTGGAGTCGGTGCCCGGCCGGCTCGAGGCAAGCCCCGCACTCGGAAGGCCCCGGGACGCGGCGCGGCTCACCTGGGCGCTCGCCAGCCTGGCGACCCGCTCGGGCGCCGCCACAACCTGCCGCCCCCAGCGCCTCGGCGCGCCCCGACCCCGCGCCCCCATTGGCCCGCGGCCCGCCTGTCCCGCCCTCCAGCACCCCTATTGGCTTACCCGCGCGGGTGTCCCGCCCTCCAGCCCATGCCCATTGGCTGCCTCCGTCACGCCCCTCCCCGCCCCATTGGCTCGCCGCCGCGCCCCGCCCCCAGAAACTCCAGGTGTGGGCGGGCCAGAGGGCGGGACCTAGACGCGGTCCTCGGCGGCGGTTCCCGCCCCCATCCCCTACCCTGCGAAGGACGCGGAAACGCGGCGGCTGCGGCTCCCCGGGCGCGTCGGGGCAGGTGTCTGTCCCCGCTCCTGGGCGGACTTCCTCAGCCGCCTTCAAGTGTGGTGGGTTCCCGCCCACGGGGGGTCGCCGGCCTGGGCTCCCGCAAACCCCACCTGTGCCCGGGGGCAGCGGGGCCGGCCCTTGGGGGCCCCCGCAGCCGCCGTCGCCTGGACGCGCAGGGGTCGCGGGGTAGCAGGAATCCCCGGCTAGGGACGTGGAGCCCTGTTGGGCTGGCGGGCGCCGAGCCCTGGTGCGGGAGGTGCGCGCTCGGGAGAAGGCCGGGGCCCTGGCTGAGGCTCTTCTTCCCCGACACCTGCCTGCCCTTTAGGACCCAGGGCCGGGCCTGGCGCACAGCGAACCCGGCTGGAAGCCGCTCCTCTGCCCTGCTGTCCCGGCCGGGGTCCGCAGCCTCGTGGTCCGCCAGTCATTGCCTGTTCTGCCCAGCTCAGAACGAGTTGTGGGCGCGGAAGGGCCTCCTGCCGGCCTGTCTCCTGTGCTCCTCTAGGGAGGCCTTACCCAGCCGACAAGCTGCAGAGATGGAGGGCGAAGGATGGAGTGCTTGGGTCTTGTGGGTCAGGTCTGGCCTCGCTTTTGTCCAGGAGGAGAGGGAATACTTGTCATGATAATGGCAATGCCCACAGGGGTCCCTGGGGGTGGCCCAGAGGCTGTGGAGATGGCTGGAAAAGGTGGGGCTTCCAGCCTGCGGGTGAGTGCTGGTCATTGAGGTCGAAGGGGCTGTGGGCCCGGCCTGGCGGTGCAGGCAGGCGCCTGTAGTCCCAGTAACTCAGGCGGCGAAGTGAGAGGATCACTTGAGCACAGGAATTCGAGGTGACCATGAGCTGGATCACACCAAGGAACTCCAGCCTGGTCAACAAAGCAAGACCTTGTCTCTAAAAAATTATTAATTTAAAAAGAGGCTGGGGGGGGGTGTATGCAGCAAGTTAGCCCTCACCAGTCCCCAGCTTGTCACTGTTACCTGTCTGCTTCCTGTCCCCCACATACCCATGGCTATGCTGGCCTGGCTCACAGGCAGCAAGCCCCTATATGTGTCACGCTGCTGCCACCAGGCTGGGTAGGGGGTGCTGGGGCCTCCCTCAGGTCGAGGGTGTTGGCCACTAAGGGGTTCCCCCCGACCCCAAGCTGAGCAGTGGCTCAGTCTCACACCTCCTCCAGGCTGGGCTGGCTCAGAACTCACCCAGGGGCCTGGTCTGGGGTCTCCCTGGAGCCTCCAGGTAACAAACGGCCCCACCCCTTCCGGGTGCTGGTATCCAGGGCAACGGTACAGAGCCCCTCCCTCCCAGGCCTGCTTGGAGCTCTGGTCTCAGGTGAGTGCTGTGGGTGGGGTCCTGAGCTGGGGAGACGAGAGAGAAAGAGAAGGACACCACATCACAGGCAAAGGTCAGAAACACACAAGTGTGGACACCCATTTTGGGGCTCCTCAGATAGCCACGCTCCGTGAGCGCTGGGGCCGCTGGGCGGCCCCAACCTGTGTGGCTACGCAAGCACACCCGGCAGACTTGGCTCCCCCGCCCCTCCCAGCTCCCAAAGAACATCACGAATGGCCCCCAAGTCTGGCCCCGGGGCTGAAGAAGCCAAGGAGGAGGCTCTCTTGTCCTCCACAGACCGAGAGTCGGTCAGTGGTCACCTGGGACCTCCAGTGGGCACACCTGCGGCCTCTGCGACTCCCACGAGCCTGCCAGACACCACGCCTCACTCCTCACGGGTGGCCTGCTCTGCCAACCCGCAGTAAGGATGGGAGGGAAAAGTGGTGAAGCTCCTGGGCCCGATGGCTGGGGCCCAGCCTGAGCAAGCAGCGGGGCACTGTCACTGCAGGTTGGCTCCTGAGTGCCTGGATCCTCGCACGCTGCGGCCGCTGTGGGGGCAGCGAGAACTAGAGATCCAGGCCTTGCGGCGGTAGGTCCGGAATGGCAGGGACACCCGGCTCTGCCATATCCTGCAGGAGGTGGCGGGGCTTCCGCCCAAGAGGTCTGAAGCACAGCATCCAGCCCAACCCAACCCCGCCCTGTCCTGGCCCGGACTCCTGGTTTCTGACCCCAACCCCAACTGCGAAGTCAGATCCTTTCCCTCGTCCTTGCCCACGCCGACCCTCCACCCTGACCCTAAGCTAACACATTACAGCCTCAACCCCAGCCCTGCGCGTGTGAATGGGTGCCAGACCCCTGCCCAGACCAGTGGGTGGCTGGCCGGCCCCAGTGCAGCTGTACTGTCTGTCCTTGGGGCCAAAATGGCGGTGGTGCCCCTCCTTCACCACTGACCTGGTGTTAAGAACCCCTGCCTGCAGGCTGGGGGCTGCTGAGGTCATCCCTCCTCCAGGAGCCCCCACAGTCAGGAGAAGCTCCTGCAGAGCCGGGTCCAGAAGCTAAAGGAACAGAAAGAGCGAGCCCAGTGGGTGAGGCGGGGGCACAGGGAGTGGGCGGGGTCCTGGTGTTGGGAGCCAGGCCAGGGCTGGCCTCTCACCCACAGGCCCTCCTGGAGCAGGAGAAGGAGCACCTGGAGGAGCAGCTGCTGGAGACCACTCGCAGGCTCAAGGAGGTAGAGGCCGAGCTGAAGAACTTCCAGAAGTCCTGCCTCCTGCAGCTAGCCCGCTCCTCGTGGGTGGACCACATGCTGCGATCCCAGACTGGCAGTGTGGAGGTGAGCCCACCCCTCAAGCCCTGCTGCCCCAGCCACCCTCCCCAGCCCTCACCCTCCCATCGGGTACCTCTGCTGGGGCGCCCTGGCCTGTCCGGAAGCCTGCCCGGCTCCGGCTGCCTCTGGAACTCCGGGCTCCAGCAGGGAGGAATCAGGCCTCAAAGTACAGGTGTGGTCACAGAGGAGAGGTGCTGTGGGGGAGGGTGTCACTCGCCCACTGGCCTCTGGTCCCCTCTGGCAGGTGGTAATGGCAGGGACTCTGATGGACCCAAGTGACCTCTCTGAGAACATTCAGGCCCCCACTGGGGAGGTGAGTTAGGCCTCCCACGTGTGGTCTGGGAGGAGACGTGCCTCTTGTTTCCTGGCCAGAGCTTTCGGCTGGAGGACGACTGGAACAGCATTGCCCGCCGGCACCCCAACGTCTTCACCAACGTGGAGCTTGACTCACAGCAAAAGTAACGGCACAGGCGGGGCCTCCCCAGGGGCTAGAAGGGGGCGCTCATGTTGGCCGATGAAGACCCAGGTCACTCAAGGACACTACCCCTCGGTGTTCCTGGATAAGTCTCTTAACCCTCCAGTGCTCAGTCCTGTGATCTGTAGAACGGGTTGGGGTTGAAGGGGCCATCACTGTCCTGCCATGTGCCGGGCCTGGGGCCAACAGGGGCTCCCTGCTGCGCTGCCTGCTCCGGCTGGATGGGGGCAGGGCTGGCGTCTGGAGCTGGAATGGACATCAAGCCGAGTGTGGTCCACAGGCAGCCCTGGCCCTGGCCACAACTGGACACAGGGAGCCCGGGGTCCCCTGGAAAGCACTCTGAGGGGCATCACAAGATGGTGAACCGGGACTCCCTGCCCTGTCTGGGCACCAGCAGCTCAGGGGGTGCTGACTCCGACTCCAGCAGCTGCCAGAAGGGCCTGTCTTACCACCTGCTGAAGGCATCAGGGCACTCGCCCCAGGGCTGGGGTGCTTCCTCGGAGAAGGCACTGGTGCAGGCCAGGAGCTTCGGAAGAGGATCAGAAGGTGCAGTGGGGCGGGGCTCCCTGTTACCCTTCACCCACCCTCCATCCCTCAGGCCCGTGATCTCACCCAGAGCCCCGAAGGAGGTCCTCCAGGCCCCGAGGTACAGCTGCTCTTCTTACCCCTCTGACCCTGGCCTGCTACCCGCTTCCCCCAGGCCCTGCAGACCTGGTTTGGCCTCACAGGGTACATCTCGTACCCTCACAGGTACGTCATTCGAGGGTCCCCCTCCCCAAAAGTGCTCCTCTCTAGATCTCCAGAAAACCCAATCAGCCAGGCACCGCAAGCCTGTCCTGACACCAGAGCTCTGCACAGACCCTGACTACCCGGGCCCCGAACACCAGCAGAGGTAAGGGGCGGCCCAGGCCTCCAGCGCTCGGCTGGAGCTCGTTTCCAGGCGGGGCGCACAGCCGTCAGGTGGACAGGCCGCATCTCACAGCGTCCCCCTCTCGCCCCAGCCCGACGAGCAGCTGCCTGCAGATCGTGGCCGTGAGCGTCCGGGAGAAGCTCGTCCGCATCCTCAATCGGTCGCAGCGGGAGACGGCCGACCTGGGCGGCGCGGTGCTGAAGCAGCTGGTGCGCGGCCGCCCGGAGCGCCTGTACCGCTTCCCGCCGGCCACGCTGCTGGCCCCGCGCCACCACATGACGGTGCGCCCAGGCTCGCGAGCCCAGCCCGGACGACCCGCCCCCGGCCGCCCCTCACCCGCCGCTCCACGCCCTTCCAGATCTGGGGCGCCGGGCCCCGCCACGCCAAGAAGCCGCCGTGCGCGTCCTTGGGCCGGGAGCCCGAACCCTCTCACTCCAGCCGAGACTGCGTGACGCTGCTCCTGGGCCCCAAGGGCGAGGTGGGTGCGCGCCCTCGGGGGGCGGCCGGGCTTCGGGTGCGGGGGTGACCGACGTGCCCCGCAGGTCCTCAGCGAGCACCGGATCCCACACTGCGCGACTCCGGCCCCGAGGGTCTTTGCCGACGACACTGACTCGTCCATCGGCCGCTTCCCGCTCCCGGAGGCGGGGCCCGGCGCCGACCCCTGCGAGCCGCCTGGAACCCTGCGCAGAGGCCGCGTGCCGGAGCCCCGGGTCTGTCGGAGGCCACGGTGGGGACTGCGGGTCCCCGGGACCCCGCCTCCTCTCTAGGCCCCGCCCCAGCAAAACGGTCCCTGGATCCCCCTCGCCGGGGCGGCCCCAATTTCCCCAGGTCCCGCCCCGAGTCACCAGGGCGTCCCTCAGCCCCTGCACCGCCCCAGGCGTGGAGCCCTCTAGGGCCGCTTTTCCCGGGCCGGCCGCCGCCCTCACGACCCTCGCCCCCCAGGACGCGGGCCCTACAGCCGTCGCCGAGCTCGGGGAAGCGCTTCCACCCGCGGAAGGGGCCCGCGCAGCACCTGCCCGCCATCCCCGGGGAGCGCGCGCCGGACGGAGAGCGCGGCCCGCCTGACGCCACCCCACCGCCGCCTCCCGCAGACACCGGGCGGCTCCTGCAGGAGCACCGGGTTCGGGTGAGGGCGCGCGTGTGGATGCGCCCCCTCCCCTTCCCTTCCCTGTCCCTCCCCTCCCCTCCCCCCCTTCCCTGTCCCTCCCCTTCCCTGTCCCTCCCCTCCCCTCCCCTCCCCTGCCCCTCCAAGATCCCTCCCCGTCCCCCCTCCCCCTCTCCATCCCCGCCCTTCCCCTCCTCGCCCCGCCCCGCCCTGCGCGCCTCTCAGCCCCCGCATCCCCCAGGTGTGCCGGAAGAGCGTGGACCGCAGCTGCCCCATGGTGGCCCTGTCGGTGCCGAGCACGGCCGAGAGCAGATACGGCTTCCGCTTCCTCAGCTGCCTGCCGTTCACCACGGACTCCTGCCGCCGCGCCTAGGGGCCGGGACCGCGGGGACGGCTGGCGGGACGGGCGCGGGGACTAGGCAGGCAGGGTCCGCTGCGTAATTTAATGAACCAACGTTGCCTACAAAGTAAATCGCACTTCTGTACACCTGAGAGTCGAAAATGATTCCCTTGGTTTCCGGGGCATCCTGCCCCAGGAGGAGGGAACTGCCGCCCTGTCGCGGCGCGAGAGCCCTGCAGATCCCCGGAGACGGGAGGCTGAGGGCGAGCAGCTGGGACCCTGGGACTCTGGGCCATGGAGGCCTAGGAGGTGGCTCTTTCCCTGGGGCCGGGAGTGGGAGTGTGGGGTGGACTCACAGCCCCAGCTCGAGCCCCTGCCCCTCGGCCACACCCAACTCTAGCAGGAGAGGTCTGACAGGCCTGCCCCTGTGACCACCCCCCCAACCCCGTGCCGCGGGAAAGCCTGGCTCGAAGGAAGGGCTGGATTGAGACCCTCCCTTCCCAAGCCAAACCCTGTTGGGGGCCTAAACTCGGTTCAAGCCCCATCCCCCATTCCCCTCCACCAAGAGGGTCCTCCCCGGGGGCCAAGCATTCCCTCCACCCGCCAACACACCCGCCTAGACGTTCTGTGCTCCATGAGGCCAAGACCACCCCGTGCTCCCGTGACCACACGTGGGCAAGTCGTGGCCCCAGCACAGGTTAAGCTTGGCAGTGGGGGCTACACTAAATGGGGGAAGCAGGTGGGGTGGGAGAGTTCGGCTGCCCTGGGGGGTCTGACTGATGCATCTGGTGTTGGCTTTGGGCCAGGACATCCCCGGGCTCTAGGGCTCAGGTCTGAGACCATTGTGGCCACCCCATCACCCAGGCCAGGCCCCCAGCTGCCCAGAGCTCGCAGCCGACGTCCCCTGGACTGCAGGTCTGTGGGCCACCGGGGGGAGCTGCTGCCAGAAGCTGGTGGCATCGGGTGCTTGGGAGGGGAAGGGACCAGTTGACGTCGGAAGGTCTTGGGGGGCTCTAGAAAGCAAACGGAGTGACGGCTGTCAGAAAGGCTGTGAGGCAAGGGGAGGCCATAGCCCACCCATAGCCCTGCAGTCCCAAGGCCATGGCCCAGGCTACGGGTCCACAGGCAGCAGCATTCCTGCCCCTCAGGCTGCTCCGCTGCACCCCACGTTCTGTGTTCCCAGCCCTGTGACCCCTGACTGTTGGGCAGGCCCACCTCTGGGGCAGGTAAGGCGATCCCAAGACCTGGTTCTGGCCCTGGGTCACCTGTGCCCTTTCCCTGAGAGGCTGGTCCCCCAGTACTCGCCTGCACCAGCACCTGCAGCCCTGGCATGCCTTTGTCCTGACCCTGGCTCAAGGCCACTGCAGCTCGCCCTCCTCCTGGCTGCCCTGCCTGCCCTCCCTCCACCCCTGCAGCTCCTGGCCACTAGGTGACCAGCTGCTGACCCCTCTCTCTGCCCCTCCACAGTCACCCACCAGCAGGGCAGAGGCTTGTCCTGCCCTGTTCCCTGCCCATCCCAGCCCCCTTGACCAGGCTCCCGCACAGGAGGGTCAGCCTGCCCACCGTGGGGTTGCCCCTGCTTGCAGTGCCCCCCGCCCAGCCTGCCTGCCCACGAGGGAGGGTCCTCTCTGCCTTGAAGCTGTGGTGGTGCTGAAGCCGGTGTCCTTTGGAGAGGGCACTGCATGGGTTAATTCTGTGCCCGAGCACACCTGCCGTCTTCGGGGCAAAGCGGCAGCACCCTCCCTGCCTCTACGTCCTGGGGAGGCTGCTGCCTGCTGACCCCTGGCCTGGTGTCTGTGCCCCTAAAAGCTGCCCAGTGGGCATGTTCTGCCTGCTCTGGACTCTTCACACCACCCTTTTGTGGAACGAGGTCTCTCTTGAGTGCAGCCTGGGTGTCCACAAGGTCACAGGGCTTGGACCATGGCTTGGGAGAGGGAGGACCTGGGTTGGCCCTCCCCAGCCCCAGAAGGGGACCTTCCTGTCACAGTCTCTCAGAGCCCGGCTGAAGAAGGGGACCAGGCTGAATGTCAGATCTGTAGGTGTCACCTACAGAGGTGGGGTGCTGGGTTACTCCCAGGCATGGCAGACAGGCTCGGTACCTGAGGCCAGGCTCGGGGGGCTGGGGGGAGTCTTGGGCTCTGCCTGGTGCACTTGCTCTTCAGGGGACCTCCATCGGCTCCCGGGGGCTACAGCCCCTTCCTGTTGGGACTCCAGGTGCCTATAGGGGAGGGGGTAGGGTGGAGAGAGGGGGAGGAGCATCGTCCCTGGCCCTTCTTGGAGTTGACCCAAGTGCGCGTGAGGCTCAGGGATGGAGACCAATGATGACTCAGCCAAGGCAGCCCCAGCCCTGACCCCCCACCAGACAGACACACACAGTAGTAGGGTCGGGGTGACACCCACCCCATGCCAAGCTCCCTCTGGGGCCTAAGCCCGGCCAAGGCCGGGAAGTCAGAGCTCTCTGCAGGGTCAGGCTCTGGGCTGCAAGTGCTGGTGGCCAGATCCCCCGGCCTGTGCTGGGACAGCTGCTCCGGGGGCTCCTTGCCCTGGGGAGGAAAAGGGACTAGTTGGGGAATTCTCCCTCAGCACCGTTAGGGCTGCCCCAGCTGGATGCTGGTGCCCGTGGGGGGCTGGGGCCCTGGAGGCTGGTCCCTGGGGGTGTACCTGGCACTGGCGCCTACGCTCCCGCAGGCCTTTGGTGGGGTTCCCACACAGGACTTGGCCAGCACCTGCGGGAGACAGCCTGGCTGGGCCTAGCTCGGGGCTGAGGGGCTGCAGGGTTAGCTTTAGGGCGCGTCAGTTACCATGGGTGAGGCTGCTGGTGTCCTCAGAAAGCAGGCCTTCAGGCAGGGGGCCCCCAGGGACCAGCGTCGAGAAGGGCCAGGGCCTGGAGGTTCGGGGCTGCGTCTCAGGCAGGGACAGCTCAGGGTCAAGTCTCCGGATGGGGCCTCCGTGGGGACAGTCTGCCCGAGGGTCAGAAGCAGAGGTCATCAAGGCCCAGGCCAGCTGGTCAGCCTGAGAGCCCGCCCTAGACTCTGTCCACAGACCAGGGAGCCGGACACCCACACTGCATGGCCGGAGGCTGGCCTCTGAAGAGGCTGCCTTCTGGAGAGGCCCTCCCCTCCAGATCCTCCTCTCCCACTGTGGGCTGCTCAGAGATAGTGTCCTGGACTCTGGGGACCAGAGGTCAAGGCTGGGGGAGGGCAGGAGACATGGCTGTCCGTCTCTGAGAATCCGGGGTGGGGGCCTCTTCCTTCGGGGAGCTGGGGCTCAGCCGTGGGTCCTCCGGGCAGTTGCCTGGGGTCATACCCAGTCGGGGGAGGCCCTTGCCCTTCTTGATGGCCTCCTTCACTGCAAGCCAGTCCTGGCTCAGCCGCAGGGGGGATGGTGGGCCTGTGTGTGCGGCCGGAACTTCGTCCAGGACCCGAAGCTGGGGGATGAGCTTCCTCACTTCTGCTCTGTAGTTGTAACCCCTGGGCACCTGCAGGCCGAGGGGGAGGGAGGGCAGGTCTGGGTCAGGTGGGCCCTTCAGGCCAGCTCTTTCCCAGGCTTCCAGATGCGCCGTGGGGCAGGGCAGGGGCAGGGCAGGGGCAGAGGTGGTGATGCTGCCCTGCCCTGCTGGGGCAGGCATGGGTCACTCTCAGACCCCAGGGACTTCAGGGATGGACTCTCACCCGCTCAGGATACAGGACCCCACTCTCCAGACCCAAGGCTGGGGCCAGGGATGCCCTCTGGCCCATGGAGCTGCCCCGAGCTCAGGGCTCTGTCTGATGGAGCAGTGGCCACCGGGCACTGGTGGATGCTGACCCCAGCATGTGGCAGCACCAAGCAGCAGCTAATGAGGCCAGCGCCGTGAGCTCAGGTGAGCTCCCCTGGGGCCTGCACGCACCTGTGCCGGCTCTAAGCAGGACATGCACAGGCTGCATAGGGAGATGATGTGTGCACAGCGTGGTCTCTGGGGCCCGTGGGGCCGGACGTGGCTCTGGACGGGGCACACACAGGTGTGTGGGTGTGTGCATATCTGTGTACACATGATTCTGTGTTTCCGCGTGGCTTGTGTGTGGGCCTCATGGGTGCATACGTGGGTTGAGGGACATGATGTGCTTGCAGGTGACCCTGTGGGATCTGGGAGGGCTGGCCCAGGAGGACGCCCTGGGAGCTGTCAGACTTCTGGTGACAGAAGAGATGAACTCTTGGTGAACAGGCCACAGGGCACAGGTGGGCACAGAAGTCCCTGCCGGAGGGAGGGGCCCAGGGCTGGAGCCACAGGGAGCCTCCCCTTGCCATGCACACACTGGCCGGGTGCCCGGACACGCACCTTGTTGGGGGGGCCAGGGGCCGGCTGTAGGCACACCAGGTTGCCCTCCAGGGTGAGTGTGGCCAGGCGAGGGCACAGCTGCAGGAAGCACACCTGCCCCAGGTCCTCCACGCTGTTGCCCTCCAGGTCCAGCAGCTCCAGTTGCTCCAGCAGGCACAGCGGGCTCAGGTCCGAGATGTTATTGTAGGAGGCATAGAGTTCCTGGGCAGCGCGGGGCTCTGAGCCAGGGTCCAGCCCAGCCCTCCCCAGCCCAGGGCGCCCAGACTCACCTTCAGTGCTGGCAAAGCGGCGATGCCATCCAGGTCAGTGAGGCCACAGCGAGCCAGCCACAGCACCTGCAGGTGGCCCAGAGATGTGCCCAGGTCCCTGCAGAAGGCGGGGTTTGGTGGGCGACACGGTGCCCAGCAGTGTGCCCAGCCACCACCAGCCTATGGCTGCCTCCAGGGCAGGGGCAGGTGTGATGTCGCATGGTGGCCTCTAGGCTGAGGAAGAGGGTCTCTGCCTTTCCCTCCTGGCTCTGGTGTGGGTACAATGTCCCCCTCCTCTGAGCCCTGAAGGGCCTGGCCTGGGGAGCTGCCCTCTGTGGAGGGAACCCCTCAAGAGCCGAGGCAAGGGTCTGAAGCCTCAGCATGTCCTCACATAAACATAGAATTAAAAAGAATTAGAGATACACAGCTATTCCTATATATCTAATCATAAGTAATCAGAGCTACTCATGTGTGATCATAGATGTATACGTGTATCTAATCATAAGTAATCAGATCTATTCATGTGTGATCATAGACGTATACGTGTATCTAATCATAAGTAATCAGAGCTATTCATGTGTGATCACAGACGTATACGTGTATCTAATCATAAGTAATCAGAGCTATTCATGTGTGATCACAGACGTATACGTGTATCTAATCATAAGTAATCAGAGCTATTCATGTGTGATCACAGACGTATACGTGTATCTAATCATAAGTAATCAGACCTATTCATGTGTGATCATAGACGTATACGTGTATCTAATCATAAGTAATCAGAGCTATTCATGTGTGATCATAGACGTATACGTGTATCTAATCATAAGTAATCAGAGTTATTCATGTGTGATCATAGACGTATACGTGTATCTAATCATAAGTAATCAGAGCTATTCATGTGTGATCATAGACATATACGTGTATCTAATCATAAAATCTTTCATCTTACTGAGTCTCAGGTCAGGAAGTATGGGACTGAAGTGGCTTTGGAAAAGAGGTGACCCTAAGGCAAGACGGTCCAAGCCCTCTGTCCCGCCCGCGTAAGGGCTGCCGGAGGACGCCCGGCCGTGTGGCAGTGCCTGCGCTGGGAAAGTGCCCGCTGTTTAGCCAGCCAGGGAAGGAGACAACCAAGATGGCCGGGAGTGAGGACAAAACTGCACTGCTCCAAGCTCTTGCGGTTGGCCTGGCGGCTGTCGGGGACGCCCGCGGACATCCAGGGACTCAATGGTCTGTGTGGTGCTGTGCCTCAGCGGTCACGCTCCACGGCTATGTTCAAGTTCTGCTTCCGCACCTGGTTCCTCTTCTCCTCAGAGGGTAAGAATCAGTAATAGGAACATAAATCCTAGCCACCTTGTCCTTTCTTGACAAGTATGAAGGATGTGCTGATGCCACAGGTTTTCTCGTCTTGGCTTCTTTAAAGTCCCGGGCCCCTGTCTCCAAGACACGAGATTTTCCTGACCCCCATGACCTCGCCCTACCTGCCCTGCCCCCTGCTTTGTGCTCAATAAAAGTCAGAGTGTCCGGCCACGCGGGCCACGCGGGCCACTGCCAGGCTCCGCTCTTTGGTGGACAGCGGACCCGGGCCCAACTCTGTTTGCTCTTTCTTGGTGTCCGGTGTCTTTTATTTCCACAGTTTCTCATCTCCACACCTACAGAGCGGGGCTCACGGGACCCTGTAGGGCTGGACGATACACCCTCATGGCGGGTGGCTCGGCCACGCCCCACCTGCCGCCACCACTGCCCTTCCCTGGCAGGTTGCCGGCATCACAGGGTCTCTCTTTCTGATGATGCCCTCAGTAGCTTTGGGGGCACTCAAATTCGGAGTAAGGGTCTGGAAAGCTGCCTGGGAGCCTGAGCCTCTGGACACTGAGGTGGAGGGGCTTTGCTGGGGGCTGACCCCGTGCTGAGCTGGCAGTTTTGCTGGGCACCAGCTGCTGGAGCTGGGGTGGGTCACGGCAGCCTGTCGTGTGCGGGGACACGTTGCTTCCTGCCCGGCCCCACGCCCGTCTGTCTGCTGTCCCCCTCTGCAGCTGCACTGATTTCAACCACACTGGCGCTGTCCCAGGACCCTGCGCCTGCCCCTTTCTGCGCCACCACGCTGTCTCCGAATGCCCCCTTGTGAAAGGGTCACCCAAGCTCCCCGGCTGTCCCCCGCTGAGGCCAGATTCCTCCAGGGCTGGGTGGTTTCTTGCGACGCTCTCCAGCTCACAGCGCTGCGTCCACCCGGGTTTCCTCCCGCCCGTTGCTTCCTTCTGTGGCCTGCCAGGTGCACTCCCTGTGGTCCGTCCGCCTTCTGTGCGTGGAGTCAACATCTAACCTCAGCCTGCTGCCTTACGTGGCTTTTCCACTCAGCTCTTAATCGGCTGGGATTTGTGTCCAGTGATTTCTTCAAGAGCGGCTCATGGAAATGACTCACTCACAGATGGCTCCTGGCTGGGAGCTTCTGCAGCCATTAGACTGTCAGTCTTCCCAGGAGGCTGCTGAGGCTTTTGTTCCAGTGTCCACTGTGGGGACGTCTGAGGAGCACTACGCTTTTTCTGTCCTTAAAAAACAACCTTGGCCGGGCGTAGTGGCTCACGCCTGTAATCCAAGCACTTTGGAGGCCAAGGCGGGCGGATCACCTGAGGGTGGGAGTTCAAGACCAGCCTGACCAACATGGTGAAACCCCATCTTTTAAAATAATAATAATAATAATAATAATAATAATAATAATAAAACGCTGCCGGGTGCAGTGGCTCATGCCTGTAATCCCAGCACTTTGGGAGGCTGAAGTGGGTGGATCACCTGAGTTCGGGAGTTCGAGACCAGCCTGGCCAGCATGGCAAAACCCCATCTCTACTAAAAATACAAAAATTATCCAGGCATGGTGGTAGGCGCCTGTAATCACAGCTACTTGGGAAGCTGAGGCAGGAGAATTGCTTGAACCAGGGAGGTGGAGGTTGCAGTGAGCCGAGATCACGCCACTGCACTCCAGCCTGGGCAACAGACCAAGACTCCATCTCAAAAAACAAAACAGAAAAAACAACTTGAGGCTGGCCACAGTGGTTCACGCCCATAATCCCGGCACTTCAGGAGGCTTAAGTGGGAGGAGCACTTGAGCCCAGGAGGTGGAGGCCGTGGTGAGCTGTAGTCACGCCACTGCGCTGCAGCCTGGGTGACGGAGTGAGACCCCGTCTCAGAGAAAAAAGAAGACAGCTCGGTCTCTTTTCTTGGCTGCCCCAAACTCTTGCCTTTATCTTCAAGCCGGTGACTTTATTAGGATGTGTTTCGGTGCCAACAATGCAGTTTGCTTTTCCTCGGTCTGTAGCCAGACGTCTTTTATTTCTGACAAGTTCCTTTGAATACATACATATTTTTTGAGACAGAGTCTCACTCTGTTGCCCAGGCTGGAGTGCAGTGGCCTGATCTCGGCTCACCGCAACCTCCTCCTCCCAGGCTCAAGCAATTCTCCTGCCTCAGCCTCCCCAGTAGCTGGGATTACGGGCGTGCACCACCACGCCCAGCTAATTTTTGCATTTTTAGTAGAGAAGGGATTTCATCATGTTGGCCAGGCTGGTCTTGAACTTCCGACCTCAGATGATCCGCGGCCCCCCAAAGTTCTGGGATTACAGGTGTGAGCCACTGTGCCTGGCCTGATTCTTTTATTTTTATAGTTGATGTTTTGCTGTGCTGCTCAGGCTAGTCCTGAACTCTTGGACTCAAGTGATCCTGTTGCCTTGGCCTCCTGAAGTGCTGGGACTACAGGCATCAGCCACCGTGCCCAGCCTATTATTATGGATTTATTTTTATTTATTTTTTTGAGATGGAATCTGGCTCTGTCACCCAGGATGGACCGCAGTGGCGCCATCTCAGCTCACTGTAGCCTCCACCTCCTGGGCTCAAGCAATCCTCCCACGCCATCCTCCTGCGTACCTGGGACCACAGAATTAGCTGCCACCACCCCACCTGACTTTTTTATTTTTTTGTAGTAATGGGGTTTCACCATGTTGCCCAGGCTGGTCTCGAACTCCTGACCTCAGGTGATCTGCCCACCTCAGCCTCCCAAAGTGCTGGGACTACAGGCGTGAGCCACTGCCCGGCCCATTTCCTAGTTTTTGTAATATTGCCTGAGATCTTAATACACTTAATAGCTGTGATCAGCTAAGTTACAATAGTATTTCATTGGATCGTCTTACCGTTTTTTTCTTTCTTCGTACAGAGTCTTGCTGTGTCTCCCAGCCTGGAGTGCAGTGGTGCGATCTTGACTCACTGCAACCTTTGCCTTCCAGCCTCAAGTGTTTCTCCTGCCTCCGCCTCCGGAGTAGCTGGGATTGCAAGCGCAGGACATCGTGCCCAGCTAATTTTTGTATTTTTAGTAGAGATAAGGTTTCACTATGCTGGCCAGGCTGGTCTGGAACTCCTGACCTCAGGTGATCCACCCTCCTCAGCCTCCCAAAGTGCTGGGATTACAGGTATGAGCCACCGTGCCTGGCTTTCTTTTACATTTTCTTTTCTTTTTCTTTTATTATTATTATTTTTTGAGACGGAGTTTCGCTCTCGTTACCCAAGCTGGAGTGCAATGGCGCGATCTCGGCTCACCGCAACCTCCACCTCCTGGGTTCAGGCAATTCTCCTGCCTCAGCCTCCTGAGTAGCTGGGATTACAGGCACGCGCCACCATGCCCAGCTAAGTTTTTGCATTTTTAGTAGAGACGGGGTTTCACCATGTTGACCAGGATGGTCTCGATCTGTTGACCTCGTGATCCACCCGCCTCGGCCTCCCAAAGTGCTGGGATTACAGGCGTGAGCCACCGTGCCCGGCCCTTCTTTATTTTTTAAATGTTTTTTTTTCTTCAATCCTACAACAAAAGCCTTTATATTTTCTGTATTAAACACGTATTTCATTGTTCTTTGAGCCAATTTGTTGGTCTTAACAATAGAGACTCCTTTGTGAGGCTGAGAAAGCACAGCCATCTCCATTAGAATATCAATAGTCTTGTATGGGGCACTTTTTATGTTCTTTGTTTTTGTTCTGTTTTTTTGAGAAGAAGGAGTCTTGCTCTGTTGCCCAGGCTGGTGCAGTGGCGTGATTTCAGCTCACTGCAACCTCCACCTCCCAGGTTCAAGTGATTCTCGCGCCTTATCCTCCTGTGTAGCTGGGATTGCCAGCACCACCATGCCCAGCCAATTTCTGAATTTTAAGTAAAGACAGATTTTCACCATGTTGGCCAGGCTGGTCTTGAACTCCTGATCTCAAGTGATCCTCCTGCCTCGGTCTCCCAAAGTGCTGGGATAACAGGCGTGAGCCGCCGCGCCTGGCTAGGGGCGTGCTTCCAAGAAGTCTGTTTCCCATACCCATCCTGCTTCTGGTTCATGGCATGGTCTGGGCGCCTGCTGCAGGCATGGCTTGATTTCCAGGACCCTTCTCTGTCCCAGCTCTGAGTGCTGCCCACTGTGTCTTTGCCCCCTGAGTGTTTTCCAATATTTTTCCAATTCCAGATCTTCGTGTATTTTATTAAATTCCTTCGGATATTTATTTTACTTTATTTTTTTTGAGGCGGAGTCTCCCTTTATCACCCGGGCTGGAGTGCAGTGGTGCGGTCTCTGCTCAGTGCACCCTCCGCCTCCCGGGTTCAAGCAATTCTTCTGCCTCAGTGTCCTTAGTAGCTGGGATTACAGGCATGCACCACCATGCCCAGCTAGTTTTTGTATTTTTGGTAGAGATGGGATTTCACCATATTGGCCAGGCTGGTCTCAAACCCTTGACCTCAGGTGATCTGCCCACCTTGGGCTCCCAAAGTGCTGGGGTTACAGGCGTCAGACACTGTGCCCAGCCCATCTGCTATTTGCTTCATCAACAGAGGTATAAATAAGGAAAAGCAAGAAAACATTCAGAGCGAGGTTGCGTATTTAACACCTCATCCTGGCCGGGCGCGGTGGCTCAAGCCTGTAATCCCAGCACTTTGGGAGGCCGAGGCGGGTGGATCACAAGGTCAAGAGATCGAGACCATCCTGGTCAACACGGTGAAACCCCGTCTCTACTAAAAATTAAAAAATTAGCTGGGCATGGTGGCACGTGCCTGTAATCCCAGCTACTGGGGAGGCTGAGGCAGGAGAATTGCCTGAACCCAGGAGGCGGAGGTTGCGATGAGCCGAGATCGCGCCATTGCACTCCAGCCTGGGTAACAAGAGCGAAACTCCGCCTCAAAAAACAAAAACAAACAAACAAAAAAAACACCTCATCCTCATCCGGATGACCCAGGTGCGGCCCTGGAAGCCCAATTCAAACAGCTGGAGAATGTTCTAGAACTCTGCCTGGAATTCTTCTGCCTTATGCTGCTGGAAGAGACGTAAAACCGGCAGCGTTTTCACAAAATCCGCTTTGCCCAAACCTCCAGAATAACGTTCCTTCTGCCTGTTCTCTCCCTTCCGATGATGTGAGAACCGCCATCTCTTCAGCTCCAAATTGCGCGTTGCTGTCAGGGTGCGGAGCTTCCCGTGCTTCTCCTGGCGGCTGCCTCTGGTCTGGGTTCCGGGGCGGGTTCTGGCCGGAGGTTGCCGTTCTTGCCCAGACCCCAAGCTCCTGGCCTCATGGTGCAGCCGAAGGCCCAGGCGCAGAGGCCAGAAGGTCCCCAGCCTGAGGAAGCTTTGGGGTATCCACCAGAGACAGCTCACGGTGAGGGCTCTGGGCCCAGGTTGGGGGCACCGTTGGGGTGTTTGCTGGCCACGAGACCCGGCATGACTGCCCTGGCCCAGCTCCGAGTGGGGTGGTACCTGCAGCGGGGGCCTCCCACCCATTAGACACAAGAGCTACAAGTGCTGGGTCACGCGGCAAGGGGGGTATCCGGGCTGAGCCAGAGGCCACAGGGCATAGGCAGGACCCCTGGGAGCCAGGCTGGCCCAGGAGTAGTCCTCTCAACAAAGACCCACTGAGAGACCCCCTCACACCTGGGAGGGAGCCCACACCTGCCTGACTGTCCCAGGCACCCCCACAGGGTCACTCAGGGTCAGGGAGCCAGCAGGATGGTGCTCTCTAGACCCCTGGGACCCCTGACCCAGCCCAAGGTCCCCCACTCCCCCAAGTTCTCCCCTCATTCCTGCAGGGCCTGCCCCTGGGATACCCTCATGGCAGGGACCCAGCCCACCCCACCCAAGCGCTCACCTGAGGGAGCCCAGGTGGCTGCCATTCAGCTTCAGTTGGTCCAGGTTGGGCAGGTGCACCCCTGTAGGGCCGCAGGAGGAGGAGGTTGGCCAGGCCCCTCACCCCACCCACCTCTGTACCATCAGTGGCCCTGGCCCAGGCCCCTCACCCCACCCACCTCTGTACCATCAGTGGCCCTGGCCCTGGCCCCTCACCCCACCCACCTCTGTACCATCAGTGGCCCTGGCCCTGGCCCCTCACCCCACCCACCTCTGTGCCATCAGTGGCCCTGGCCCAGGCCCCTCACCCCACCCACCTCTGTACCATCAGTGGCCCTGGCCCTGGCCCCTCACCCCACCCACCTCTGTACCATCAGTGGCCCTGGCCCTGGCCCCTCACCCCACCCACCTCTGTACCATCAGTGGCCCTGGCCCTGGCCCCTCACCCCACCCACCTCTGTGCCATCAGTGGCCCTGGCCCAGGCCCCTCACCCCACCCACCTCTGTACCATCAGTGGCCCTGGCCCCTCACTACTCTGGGGCCAACCTCACAGGCCTCTCTCTCCCCACACCAGAAGAGGGTTGTGTGGCACCCGGGAGCTGCTCCAGGGCTGTGGCTCCTCTAACGACCCAAGGGGCCTGCTGATTCCGCGGGCCTGGTAGAGGGCCTGGCCCAGCTGCCCTGAGCCCCCAAAGCCTCATGCTCTGTGCCCTCGTCTGCAGCCGGGCTGTAAGAGTCGGCTCCAAGAGTCAGCTCGGGACAGGGGCCAGGCCGGCGTGGCTGAGTGGTGGTGCTCCCTTGGCCCAGAGTCTGGGCCCTGCCCTTGAGCTGCCGCCACAGCTCTCCCCTGGCATCCCGGACCATCGTGCACAGCTGCACACAGAATGGAGCTCCGGCCCAGATCCCCAGAGCATGGGGTCAGATGCCCCAGCCACTGTCTCTGCACAGCCCAAGGCCCCAGGAAAAGGCCCTGCATTTGGAGTCTTTTGTAGGATGGGGCGTGGCCCTGTGAGACAGAATCCCTGCACTGTGAGGAGAAGGGGTGCAGAGCGTGCCATGTGGGGAAGGCCGGCCTGTGAGCACAGGCGCTCCAAGACCTTGCCTGGTGGGAACGGCTCGAGCGAGTGCGGATGGCCTCGGGGGTGCAGAGAGTGGCCAAACATAGTGGTCAAGGACTTCACAGGCTGTTGCAAAACAGAAAACAAGACCGACGGACATGGAGCTCAGTCCGAGGAATGCAAACAGCCAGCAACCCTGGATGGGAAGGCGCCTCCTGCTCTAAAGGTCACTGTCGGCTGGTGCCGTGGCTCACAGCCGAGGTGGGCGGATCACCTGAGGTCAGGAGTTCGAGACCAGCCTGCTACTGTGATGAAACCCCATCTCTACTAAAAACATAAAAACTAGTGTGCATGGTGGCTGGTGCCTGTAATCCCAGCTACTCGGAAGGCTGAGGCAGAAGAATCGCTTGAATCCAAGAGGCAGAGTCTGCAGTGAGCCGAGATCACGCCACTGCACTCCAGCCTGGGCAACAGAGAGACTCAAAACAAAGGGAAAAAAAGAAGTCACCGTCGGGACGGCTGTTGACATTTGATTACGGTCTTCGGCACGGTGTTAATCCCTGACTTTGATCGTCGTGCGGCATTTAAGAGAACGTCCTCCCTCTCAGGAAATACACACTGAGGCGTCAGTAAATAACGGGGCCCTGTATCTGCAACTCTCAACTAGATCAGAAAAAGTAACCGCGGCCTGAAGTGCTGTGCGTGCACGGGAGGGAGCAGGGGCAAAGACGCACCGGGAACACGTGAACACGTGAACATATGAACACGTGAACACGTGAACCTGGTGGAGGAGAAGGGACATGGCGGGGGCAGGGAGTTTTTTTTTTTGCAGGAGGATTTTGTTCTGTCACCCAGTCTGTCTGGAGGGCAGGGGTGCAATCTCAGCTCACTGCAACTCGTCACCCAGTCTGTCTGGAGGGCAGGGGCACAATCTCAGCTCACTGCAGCTCGTTGCCCAGTCTGGAGGGCAGGGTGCAATCTCAGCTCACTGCAGCTTGTCACCCAGTCTGGAGGGCAGGGGCACAATCTCAGCTCACTGCAGCTCATCGCCCAGTCTGTCTGGAGGGCAGGGGCACAATCTCAGCTCACTGCAGCTCGTTGCCCAGTCTGTCTGGAGGGCAGGGGCACAATCTCAGCTCACTGCAGCTCGTCGCCCAGTCTGGAGGGCAGGGGCACAATCTCAGCTCACTGCAGCTCGTCGCCCAGTCTGGAGGGCAGGGTGCAATCTCAGCGCACTGCAGCTCGTTGCCCAGTCTGTCTGGAGGGCAGGGGCGCAATCCCAGCTCACTGCAGCTTGGCCTCCCCGCCTCCTGAGTAGCTGGGACTATAGGTGCCACCATGCCGGTCTAATTTTTTATTTTTATTTATTTACTTATTTTTGAGATGGAAACTCACTCTGTCGCCCAGGCTAGCAGGCAGTAGTGCGAATTTGACTCACTGCAACCTCTGCCTCCCGGGTTTAAGCAGTTCTCCTGCCTCAGCCTCCCAAGTAGCTGGGATTACAGGTACATGCCACCACACCCTGCTGTAGCTGAGATTATTTCAAGATGAGTTTCAGGAGACATCATATGGCACTCAGCACCATATCGGTCTCTGCTCCTCTGTGATGCTGCTGTGGGTGTGTGGGGTACTGAGCGTGCTGGGGGTACTGGTGTGGTTCTGCAGTGTACTGAGCGTGCTGGGGGTACTGGCGTGGTTGTGCGGGGTACTGAGCGTGCTGGGGGTACTGGCGTGGTTGTGTGGGGTACTGAGCGTGCTGGGGGTACTGGCGTGGTTGTGTGGGGTACTGAGCGTGCTGGGGGTACTGGTGTGGTTGTGCGGGGTACTGAGCGTGCTGGGGGTACTGGTGTGGTTGTGTGCGGTACTGAGCATGCTGGGGGTACTGGTGTGGTTGTGTGGGGTACTGAGCATGCTGGGGGTACTGGTGTGGTTGTGCAGTGTACTGAGCATGATGGGGGTACTGGTGTGGTTGTGCAGTGTACTGAGCGTGCTGGGGGTACTGGCGTGGTTGTGTGGGGTACTGAGCATGCTGGGGGTACTGGCGTGGTTGTGTGGGGTACTGAGCGTGCTGGGGGTACTGGTGTGGTTGTGCGGGGTACTGAGCGTGCTGGGGGTACTGGTGTGGTTGTGTGGGGTACTGAGCATGCTGGGGGTACTGGTGTGGTTGTGCAGTGTACTGAGCATGATGGGGGTACTGGTGTGGTTGTGCAGTGTACTGAGTGTGCTGGGGGTACTGGCGTGGTTGTGTGGGGTACTGAGCATGCTGGGGGTACTGGCGTGGTTGTGTGGGGTACTGAGCATGCTGGGGGTACTGGTGTGGTTGTGTGGGGTACTGAGCGTGCTGGGGGTACTGGTGTGGTTGTGTGGGGTACTGAGCATGCTGGGGGTACTGGTGTGGTTGTGCTGTGTACTGAGCATGCTGGGGGTACTGGTGTGGTTGTGCAGTGTACTGAGCATGCTGGGGGTACTGGTGTGGTTGTGCAGTGTACTGAGCATGATGGGGGTACTGGCGTGGTTGTGTGGGGTACTGAGCGTGCTGGGGGTACTGGCGTGGTTGTGTGGGGTACTGAGCGTGCTGGGGGTACTGGTGTGGTTCTGCAGTGTACTGAGCGTGCTGGGGGTACTGGCGTGGTTGTGTGGGGTACTGAGCGTGCTGGGGGTACTGGCGTGGTTGTGTGGGGTACTGAGCGTGCTGGGGGTACTGGCGTGGTTGTGTGGGGTACTGAGCGTGCTGGGGGTACTGGCGTGGGTGTGTGGGGTACTGAGCGTGCTGGGGGTACTGGCGTGGGTGTGTGGGGTACTGAGTGCACTGCCCTCTGCCTGTACCTTACACAGACCTCAGGTGAGGGGCCAACCCTAAGGAAGCTGCTGTGCGGCCTGAGCTGAGAGGTGTGGACAGCTTTGTGGTCATAACCAGAAAACACGTGTTGTTTACTGGGAGGCCTGGCTGTGGCCGTGGCCGTGGCTTTGGCCGTGGTGGGGTGTGACGGGGCTCACCAAAGTTCCCCAGGCTGCCCTCGCGGGTGTCCACACACACCTCCAGCGCCCTCACCAGCCGAAGGTCGTCCACCAGGGCCAGGGCCTGCTGTAGAAACCAATGAGGGGTCAGCGCTGGTCCCGGCTCTCCCCACCCTAGTTCCGTCTCTGCTTCTGGCTGGTAGGACTCTGCAGGGCTCCCGCTAGAGCGGGCACGGACATTTCCCTGCCTCGGCCACGTTGGCCTTGGCCTGGCTGGTGGGATGGGAGTGAGCAGAACCTGGGCTGCACGTGGCTGGTGGGGCCATTGGCAGGGAAGGACCTGCCCCGGGTGAGGGCTGGCATCTCCAAGGAGCCCAGGGCAGACACACCGTGCCCGGAGCCCAGAGCCCAGACGGCACCTGGGCCTGCCCTGAGCTTTGAGCCACCTGACCTCCTGCTCAAGGAAAGGACTCCTGCTGGTTGGAGGGCAGTGGGTGCTCAGCCTCTACTTGTGGGTTCCCGCCTGGCTCCCTCCTGTCTGTGACCCAAATGCCTGGGAGTGTCTTTGTCACCGAGCACCTGGGGCCTGGCTGGGGTCCCAAGGGCAGAGTGGGCGTAGCAGACCCAGCTGCAGGGGCTGGGCTGAGGCCCAGCAGGAGGGGGATTGAGGGCAGGCTGGACATCAGTAGAAAGGGGTCCTGGGATGTCACCCCACACAGACCTCTGTGGCCAGCGCCACTCACCAGCCGGGCAGGGGACAGGTACTCTTCCACCTGCTGCTCTCTGCAGCTGCCCTGCTGGCCGCCAGGGCCCTTGCTCTGTGGGCAGGGGTTGTGCAGGCCTTGCCAGCTCAGCTCCCGCACCCGGACGCTGGCAGTGCTGGGCCGAGACCCACGGGATCTGTCCCAGACTGGGTCCATTCACGTGAAACCTGCTGGCAGAGGCAGAACGCAAAGCTCCAAGCTTTTGCTCCACTTCCTCCGTAGACTGGCTGAGACCCTGGCACAGCCCTCAGCTCCCTCCCCCAACACAAGCCCCCCTCCCCCTACACACAGCGAGCCCTTGGTGCCTGCCCCCACCCCGAGCCTAGAGAAGGCTCCTGACTTGGCTAGGCCTCATGGGGCCCTTGTCTGCTTAGACTCAGCCTGGAGCACCTTGCACTCCCACCCCACAGCCTTGCTCCACCTGTCTGCTCCGTAGGATACCCTCCTGATGTTTCTGCCCATCCTCAGGGTCCATGCAGGCAGTGCTAGCTCCAGGCCGACCCATCTGAGGCCCACAAGGGCTGTGAGCTTGGGGATGCCAGGCCAGCTGCCTGCTGCTGTGGGGTTCCCAGGGCTGCCTGAAGCCCTGAGATGTGGGTCTTTCTCTACCTGATGGTCTTTGAGCCTGGGGTCCAGGATCAGCTCCCAGGCCTTCCCCTACCCACCCTGTGCCCTCTGAGCCCCTTCACCTGCAGGCAGCTGCCTTCTTCTGCTGTGGGTCAAACATCCGGGCAAGGAGGCGACATGAGCCTCAGGCAGTAACTGCAAGAGTCAAGGTAGATTCCTGGCCGAGTCACTGTGCCCAGGGGAACCTGGAATGGGCCGGGCTGAGGTCACAGCACCCGGAGGCAGGCAGGTCAGCCCGGGACCTGACCATCTGCCAGCCCGGCTGGTGAGGAGGAAGAGAGTCAGATGTGTGACCGACGTTGGTACCTCTGGATCCCCCAACGCAAAGCCTGGTGCTCATCCCAATCCCACTTCCCTCCTCTCTGACGCTGGTGTGGGTGTGCGGGATACCGAGCATGCTGGCGTACCAGCGGCACCCCATCCTTCCAGAGCCCCTCCCCAGGCCTTTGAGGGTGTCTGCCTGGTGCGTCCCTGGACCACCTGCACCAGCTGAGCCTGGTGTTGCCCCTTAAAAGAGGCCTCGGCCCCAGACCCCGGAATCGTGAGCTCCAGGGGTGCAGCCAGAGCATGCTTGGAGTGTCCGGCGTCCTCCTCCCTGACCAGTGGCTTCGTCTTCAGTCTGGACCTCCCTCCTGCAGTACCCCCCAGCCTTCCCAGATTTATTCTCCTGAGAAGACAGATCCCCTTCAGAACCCCGTGTATCTTACTACGCGTTGGGTTGAGGGCCTGCCTCGCCCCGGAGCTCGGTGCTTCTTTGCTGTCCACAGTCGCAGGAGGTGGGTGCTAAAATATTTGTAGAAGGAAGCCGTGAACAGGCGGATGAGCATAAAGCTGCTTAGAACGTCCGAGCTTTTATCTGTTGACCTCGTGCGGACGTGGAAGACGCGTCCTCTCCATCCCGTCTAGAGCTGCCCCAGTGTTGACGGAGGTGGTGGGGGGAGTGCTCGAACGGGGCAGCAGCGCAGGCTCCTGTGCCTCAGTGGCCTGGTCTGGAAGGTGACCGTACAGTAGTCTCATGGGGTTTCCGGCCACTCTCTGCTGCTGGCTGCTTTTCTCTAGCCGGGGCAAGGCCTGAGGCCTCAGCAGGACCCTGCCACCTCCATCCAGGCCTCCAGCCTCATGGAGGGCAAGAACTGGCCAGGTGAGGCAGCCCCTGGACAGCCACGGGTAGTACCAGGGGCTGAGTCAGTCACCCTCATTTCCTCTGTGCCCAAGAGACCCAAGTATCATGCTGGTCTGAGCCCCAAGGCCTGGGGGTGTAAGGACCAGGGGTTGGAGGCTGTGGAGTCCAAAGCCCCCCTGGACTCCCACCTCAGACACTGCTCCAGGAGTTCTTGCCGAGGCCTGAACCATCCATGCACTTCACTGCCCTGCTCCCACCCTGCATCCTCTCTGTGAGCCCGCGGCTCCCGACCCCAGATAGTGCCATTCCCTGATGGGTAGCTCCTGGGTCCCCGGGAGCCCTGGCCCCTTCACCATGGGGGCTGTGAGGGCGGAGCCTGCTCCCCTCCTGAGCCCCACCCTGGAGCCTCCGGAGCATCCTGAGTCCTTGCCTCTGCATCTCCCTCAGGGCAGGGCTTGGGGCCCCTCCCGTCCCCTGACAGGGAGCCCCTTCAGTGCAGGCCCAGGGACTGGTGGGGGCCAGGGTCCCCAGAGGACCAGATCTGATGTGTGGGGCCATCACTGGGTCCCCTCTGGCTGTGCCGCTTCATCCCTCGCCCAGGTCTCGGCGCAGGCTCCCCCCTAACACCGGGCGTAGAGCGAGGCCTGCGGCTCCCACCCCAAGGGTGCTCTTGGCTCTAACCTGAGGGCTCGGCCCTGGGGCCTCGGTCCCGGCTGCCCTCCGCCGCCAGGCGGGGTCTCCTACTCCTGGCTGTTCCTCCGGCCTTGGGGTTGCGGCCTGGGCGCCATGGCAACGAGGGCGGGGCCTTACTTGAATATGCTAATACTTATAACCAGCGAGGGCCAGGCCCCCTTCGCAACGGTTGCTAGGGCGGGGCCACGCGGGCTGGCTTGCCCGTGGGCGACCTGCAGCCCCGGGCGATCCCAGTGGGAGGTGACGCGCCACCAATACGGGTGGGCGCAGACGCATCAGGTGCCAGCCCCCTTTGGCTCAGAGCCTGGGCCGACACGGTGCACGTGTCGCGTTTCCTCGCCATCCCGGGGGTTCCCACGCGGGGCCGGCAAAGGCGGTCTCTGCAGGAGGTTCGCGCCCACCTTTACCCCGGCCGAGGCCTGCCGCCCGGACCTCAGCTTGGAAGTGAGGCCGACCGCAAAAGGAACCACCGGGGAAAGCGTCCCCGAGGACCAGGAAAGACCGGACGCCGCAGTGCGTCCGAGTGCCCGGGTCGTGGGGGACGCCGCCTCTCGGCCACGTCCACACGTGTCTGTCCCCAGCGGGGCGCTGACTGCGACCGCGCAGTGGACGGACGACAGGCGGGACCCCCGGGACCCCACGTGGGTGGAGCCCGGGGACAGCAGCGACCAGCGCAGGAGGGCGTGGCGGGCGCGGGGCCGGGCAGAGGCAGGGTTTGCGGGACTAAACCACCCGCCCTTTTTTTTTTTGAGACGGAGTTTCGCTCTTCTTACCCAGGCTGGAGTGCAATGGCGCGATCTCGGCTCACCGCAACCTCCGCCTCCTGGGTTCAGGCAGTTCTCCTGCCTCAGCCTCCTGAGCAGCTGGGATTACAGGCACGCGCCACCATGCCCAGCTAATTTTTTGTATTTTTAGTAGAGATGGGGTTTCACCGTGTTGACCAGGATGGTCTCGATCTCTTGACCTCGTGATCCACCCGCCTCGGCCTCCCAAAGTGCTGGGATTACAGGCTTGAGCCACCGCGCCCGGCCTGCCCGCCCTTTTTTTTTGAGACAGAGTCTCGCTCCGTCGCCCAGGCTGGGGCGCAATGGCGCGATCGCCGCTCACCGCAACCTCGGCCTCCGGGGTTTAAGCGATTCTCCTGCCTCAGCATCCCGAGTAGCTGGGACTACAGTCAAGCGCCACCACGGCCGGCTAATTTTTTGTATTTTTAGTAGAGACGGGTTTTCACCGTATTGGCCAGGCCAGTCTTGAAGTCCTGACCTCAGGTGACCCGCCCACCTTTTGTTTTTCATTGACGATGTATTTCTAATTCCTTTGCAATTTCAAAAAACGTTAAAAACACGTCCCTTTGAGTTTGGAAGGAGCTGGGATGTGCGCTTTTGTTGCTTGGGGTGGGCCCCGGGCACTTCGCTCCCCGATGGCAATTTGTGGCTACGGTTTAACCGGACCGTCAAGTTTGGGGGGACTGGGCGGGCAGGGTCGCCTCTCAGCGGGCCCGAGCTGGAGGAAGGCGGTGCTGAGGCCGTCCTCGGGGTGGGCTGCGGGTGGAGTAGGGGAGCCGGGGTGTGCACGGGGGAGGCGGCCAGCGCACCGTCAGGGTGCGGGGTCGCTCCGGCTGCGCGGAAGGGGAGCCGGGCAACCGGAGCGCGCGGCCTCGGGGGTCCCCAGCTCCGAGCGGCCCGTCCTGGTCCCGGCGGACCCCAGCCTTTCCTCAGCCCGGAGCCCAGGGACCTCCGCGGTGGGCGGCGCCGCGCAGGGAAGGGCTCGGAGCCACGGTGCCGCTGAGTCGGGCTCTCTCACCGGCGTGTTCCTGGGAGAGTCCGGGGGTCCCAGACGCCGGCTCCTCGCCCTCCTCGTGCACCCCACAGCGCGGCTCCGCGCGCGGTTCGAACCCACCCCAGCGAGGCCTCGGTCCCCCTGGCTCCGCCTCCCGCGTTGCTCCCGGAAGTCCCGCCCGGCGGCGGCTCCTGACAGACGGGCCGCTCAGCCAACCGGGGTTGGGTGGGGCCCGGTGGAGCGCGGCCAATGGTAGGCCGCGTCGGGCTGACGGACGGGCGCGGGGCGGGGCGTGCGCGGGCCCGGCAGAGTCTTCGCCGCCCGCGCCCGGCGCCCGCAGCCCGAGCCGCACCCGCCGTGGACGGAGCCCATGCGCGGGGCGAGTCGCGCGTCCCCGCCCCCGCCCCGCCCCGGCCCCGGCCCCGGGGGCAGTCGCGCCAGTGAGCGGTGAGTGCGGGCGGGGGTCGGCCGGGCCGTGCGCTCTCCCCGCCCCCAGGCGGTGGCTCTACGCGCGGCGCGGGCCGGGGGCGCGGGGCCGGCGGGCGTGACCGGCAGCGGCGGGCGGGTGGGGCCGGGCCGGGCCGGGCGGGGGCCGCGGGCACAGGTGAGCCTGCGTCGGGGGCTGCGGGGGCGGGGGCGGGCTCGAACCCGGTTCTCCCTGGGGCTTGCGGGAGCCCGAGCCCCGCCCGTGGCCTCGCGCTGAGCGCGGTCCCCACGCCGGCGTCCCCTGGAGTCTCGGGCCCGGCGCTTCAGGGCGGAGGCGGCCACGGCCCGCCCGGGCACCCCCGGTTCAGCATCACAGGTCGTGGGCCAGGCCGGGGCCCTCAGCCCCAGGGCCTCGCCCCCTCCGGGGCTCTCGCGCCGCCTCTCGGCCCCTGTTCCCGGGAGCCCTGCCCGTCCGTCTTCTCCAGTTTTCTCCTGCTGGATGCCCGGGATCCCCGCCGGGGGCGCGGGGCGCTGCCCGGGTCTGCCCTCCCCCCAGCGGCACCTGGCACGCAGTAGGCGCTCAGCAAATACTTGTCCGAGGCACCAGCGCCGCGGGGCCTGCGGGCTGGCATTGGCCTGCCCGGGCACGCCGTGGCGCGTTCCGCCGTGGCCAGACCTGTTCCGGGGGACGGTAACCTCAGCCCTCGGGCGCCTCCCGTTAGCCTTTCTGCCGACCCAGCAGCTTCTAATTTGGGTGCGTGGTTGAGAGTGCTCAGCTGTCAGCCCTGCCTTTGGGGGCCGGCTCCCTTTCGCCTCACTGGGTCATTAAGAGCAGGCGGGGACGAGACGACACCCCCCACCCGCGGGGTCGCAGCCGCGAAGGTAGGCACGCTGCTGTCGTTGCTGCTACCGCTGCCGCCCCAGTGCTGGGGCCCGGGGCCCTCTGTGGGTTTGCCCTTCAGATGGCCCTGCCAGCAGCTGCCTTGTGGGGCCTGGGCCTGGCTGAGCAGGGCCCTCCTTGGCAGGTGGGGCAGGAGACCCTGCAGCACCCCGGGCTGCAGTCCCTGAGGAGCGATGACAGAATATAAGCTCGTGGTTGTGGGCGCCGGTGGCGTGGGGAAGAGTGCTCTGACCATCCAGCTGATCCAGAACCATTTCGTGGACGAATACGACCCCACCATAGAGGTGAGCCTGGCCTCGGTGTCCAGGCCTCCACAGCCGCTGTGGGCGGGCCCAGAACACGGCCAGGATGGGGTGGCTGCAGCTGCTGGCCCTGCATGGTGGTGTGGGCCTGTCTCCTTCCCCCAGAGGAGGGGAGCCCCTCATCTCAGCACCCCTGAGAAGGGGCATGCGAGGTATGAGGGAGGGGCTGGCAGTGTGAATTCCCCCCGAGGAGGGTCCTGAGGGGTCCCTGAGCCGTGTCCTCCTGCAGGACTCCTACCGGAAGCAGGTGGTCATTGACGGGGAGACGTGCCTGCTGGACATCCTGGACACGGCCGGCCAGGAGGAGTACAGCGCCATGCGGGACCAGTACATGCGCACCGGGGAGGGCTTCCTGTGTGTGTTCGCCATCAACAACACCAAGTCCTTCGAGGACATCCACCAGTACAGGTGACCCACGAGGCTGGCCCGGGTGGGCCGTGCCCGGCGACGGGGGCCTCCTATCCTCTCTCTGCTTGTCCTGGATGCCGCTGTGCCCGTAGCCCCTGCCAGCTCTCCCCTTTCATCTCTCAGGGAGCAGATCAAGCGGGTGAAGGACTCCGACGACGTGCCCATGGTGTTGGTGGGGAACAAGTGTGACCTGGCTGCGCGCACCGTGGAGTCCCGGCAGGCTCAGGACCTCGCCCGAAGCTACGGCATCCCCTACATCGAGACCTCGGCCAAAACCCGGCAGGTGAGCCAGCTCTCCACCCCGCTGCTAGCCAGGGAGCCGCCCGCCCCGCCCCAGCCAGGGAGCAGCACTCACTGACCCCTCTCCCTTGACACAGGGCAGCCGCTCTGGCTCTGGCTCCAGCTCCGGGACCCTCTGGGACCCCCCGGGACCCATGTGACCCAGCGGCCCCTTGCGCTGTAAGTCTCCCGGGACGGCAGGGCAGTGAGGGAGGCGAGGGCCGGGGCCTGGGCTCACGCCCTGCAGTCCTGGGCCGACACAGCTCTGGGGAGGCAGAGGTCCTTGGAGAGAGCTGCCCTGAGCCAGGCCGGAGCGGTGACCCTAGGGCCCGGCCCCTTTTGCCCCATAGTGTCCCACGAGCATCTGTTGGTTCTGAGCCCCTAGTGGGGCTGCCGGGGACACTGCTCAGATGAGAGCTGGGTGCAGGGTGGTCAAACCCTGGCCAGACCTGGAGTTCAGGAGGGTCCTGGGCCATGCTGACCTTTGAGGGAACTGCTGTATAGTGATGGGGGTGGCCCCGGGGGCTTCGAGATGACCAGAGCCCAGCTTCCTGTCTGTGTGGTGGGTCTGGGGACGTGGCTGGGGGAGTCAGGAGCATCGGGCCAGGCACGGCTTGATCCCACAGCAGGGAGCCCCCCTCACCCAGGCAGGGGGCCCCAGGCTGGTCCCCTCTGATGCCATCCCTCTTTTCCCAGGGAGTGGAGGATGCTTTTTACACGCTGGTGCGTGAGATTCGGCAGCACAAGCTGCGGAAGCTGAACCCTCCCGACGAGAGTGGCCCCGGCTGCATGAGCTGCAAGTGTGTGCTCTCCTGATACAGGTGAGGTGGCTCCCAGGGCGGCCGCCACGCCCACTGGGTGGCCCCGGCTCCCGCCCCCGCTGGTCTCCTGGCCTGTGGTCAGCAGCATCATTTGTGCCCCACGCAGCACAGGCTTCAGGACGTGGAGGTGCCGGATGCAGGGAGGAGGTGCAGACGGAAGAAGGAGAAGGAAGGAAGGAAGGAAGGGCTGCTGGAGCCCAGCCACCCAGGGACCGTGGGCCGAGGTGACCGCAGACCCTCCAAGGGATGCTTTGCGCAGACTGTCTTGAGCGTCCCTAATGCTGCGGGAACCCCAGCCCTTAGCCCCCTCCCAGGCCTCTGTGGGCCCTTGTTGGGTGCCGACGGGAACACAGTAAATTATTGGATGGTGTTGACCCTGGTTCTTGGCGGAGGGTGGGGCGGAGCCTGCGTGTGGCCCGGTACGTGGTATGTGGGAACCTCCAGCCTGTCCAGCCTCGGGCCCTCCACTGACTTTGGAAGTGGGAGTTTGGGAGAGGCTGGTCAGGGGTCTGGGCTGTGCCACGCTCTACTCCCACCGGCCCCAGGGTCAGGGGAGCTCTGGACAAGCAGGCAGATTGTCAGGACAGAGGACGTGCTGTGCTAGCAGCTAAGAGGGCGTCCTGGTCCTGCGGCGGGCGGGGACCGGGGCTGGGGATCTGTGCTGGCGGCTGTCTGCTTGAAAGCCTTCTGGGCGGTGAGAGGCGTTGCCTTTCCTTTTTCCAGCCACGAAATGCACCTGCTGAGAATGGCAGACGTAGGGACCCCAACTCCTGGACCCTCATGTGCCCCATTTTCTTCGGTCCTCCCACCTGGGGCAGTCTGTGGACCTTGGAAGCAGGACCCAGCACCACCACTTGTCCTTGGGCCTCGCTGCCCCATCGGGGATTGGGTGGTGGCCACCAGGGGGTGGGAGCCCGGCCATCCCTGCCTCCTGGAGTAGACGCGGTTGGCGGCTGGTCTGCCTCCTCCCGCCCCGCCCCATGGCTGGTTGCTTTTGGAGTCTGGTAGTGTCACTGGCTCTGCCTTGCTGGGCACTCCCAGGCTCCAGTACCCACTCTGCTCCGCGGGGACTGCCGTGCGTTGGACTGAGTTGTCGGTCTGGACACAGCCACGGGGCTTCGTCCCCAGCGTGGTCATCCTGGCAGCTCCTGGGGCCTCGTGGTGCCCCTCCCTTTCCAGGGCTCGGGCTGAAGCTGGGCCAGGCCTCTTTGGGATAGACTTCTGCCCCATCGGGGGTCCCCATCCCACAGGGTGGGGTAGAGGCCTCAGGGCAAGCTGCTGGCTGGCCAGGGCTGCAGGAACACCACACTCACCCTTCTCTCCAGCAGCCTTCAAGTAACCGGCTTCCCCATCAATACTGACTTCCCAAGGCCGGGAGCCGTCTGGGGCTGTGGGGCAGCCTGCTGGCTACCGCCCTGGCCCCTTCCACAGTGTGCCCGTCACAGCCTGCCGAGGGGGTCGGATGCAGGTGACCCCATGTAGGGGGTGTCTCTGGACCTGCCTCCTGGTCATTACAGGGCTGGGGGGCGTGGTATCAGAGTCCCACTGGGGTTGCAGGGCTGGGCTCTGTGGTTCTGTGGTGTCCAGGGCAGATGTGGAGGGTCCAGGGCCCAACACCCCTGCTCCATGCTGAGCTCTGGACAGCACAGGCCCTCAACATCCAGGACCCTGGGTGGCTTCAACAGGGAGTCCCAGCATAGGAACTGCTGGACAGCCTGGGGTCTGACCTGAGCTGGGGACAGGCCAGCCACACCCCCATCCTGGGGACTCCCAGAGAGCAGCTGCTGCCCTAGGCTCCACAGAAGCCCCCTCATGCCTTGGGGACAGCCCAGTCAGGCCAGGGTGTGGGAGGACCAGGCTCCCAAGTGGGAGCTGACCCCTTAGGATTCAGGAGCTGTGCTGACAGGCAGTGGGGAGCCAGCTCGTCCCCTCCAGGAGGGTCTCAAGGCATGGGGTTACCTGCGGAGGCCTGGGTGCCAGGACACTCGCCCTGGTGTGGCTGAAGGAAAGGCAGGTGCAGTCAGCTTCTCCACTGAGCCCATCTGCTCTTCAGGGGGCTGGGCCTCACAGATCTGGGTCCCTATGTGGCCCCTGTGGTCTGATAAGAAATCCCTGCAAACTGCTGATCCAGAGGAGAAGAACGAGGGAGGGCTGTGCAGGGAAAGCCGTGTCCCTGCACCCTGACCCGCAGGAGGGACCCTGCACCCTGACCCGCAGGAGGGACCCTGCTGCCTACCAGTGTCCCTCCAGGGTTCCCTCATTGTCTGCATTTGCCTGAGAACAGAGGGCTCCATGTCAGCCACCCCACAGCAAGCAGCAGTGACTGCGTCTGAAGCGTGAGCTGCTGAGACCCCCTCCTGCAGGGACCCATCTTCCAGAGGACTGAGGACCACCCTCTGCCCACATGGGGGCCCCATCCTGGTGGCTCTTCAGTGCCAGGCTCTGCCCCATCTGGGTCTGGGGTCTCATGTGTCCAGGGCAGGAGGCTGTAGAGGTTGGGTTGGGTCTAGCACAGGGCAGGGCTGGAGGGCGTGGCCAAGGTCAGGTCTGCTTCCTCCCCTCTGGTCTCGGACGTATCACCTGTCATATGTGTGCTTCGTATCCACCTCATGGAGTCGCCGTGAGGTGAACAAGACGGTCACCTGTACGGTCTGCGCAGAAAGGGCACCTGCGGAGTGCTCAGGATGACCCTTGGCAGCTGTGTGGAGGTTGGCACAGACCACTAGTAGTGACTGTCCTCGTGTTATGGGGAGGGCAGCTGTGCTGAGATGCGCCTCTTGCCTAGAAAAGCATCCTGATGCAGAGCCCCTCGGACACCCACTGCGTCCCCGGCTGCTTCACACGCGGCGGGCACGTGGCACTGGTGACATCGTGGGGTGGCCGCACATGTCACCACAGGGTCCTGCCCAGGTCAGCCGGGCCTGGAGTCAGTGCCCTCCACTCCCTGAACTGTCTGCATATGTCTGATGTGTATCAGTGTGTGTGGGAACACGTGTGGTGTGTTTCCAGCTAGGCCTGGTTGTGCTCATGTATGTGGGTGGACACGTGTGTCGTGTGGTTCTCTCCAGCTAGGCCTGGCTGTGCTTATGTATGTGTATGTGGGTGGACACGTGTGTGGTGTGTTTCCAGCTAGGCCTGGTCATGCCCATGTATGTGTATGTGGGTGGACATGTGTGTGGTGTGTTTCCAGCTAGGCCTGGTCATGCCCATGTATGTGTATGTAGGTGGACACGTGCTGTCTCCAGATAGGCCTGGCTGTGCTCATGTATATGGGTAGACACGTGTGTGGTGTGGTTCTCCCCAGCTAGGCCTGGCTGTGCTCATGTATGTGGGTGGACACGTGTGTGGTGTGGTTCTCCCCAGCTAGGCCTGGCTGTGCTCATGTATGTGGGTGGACACGTGTGTGGTGTGGTTCTCTCCAGCTAGGCCTGGTCATGCCTGTGTATGTGTATGTGGGTGGACACGTGTGTGGTGTGGTTCTCTCCAGCTAGGCCTGGCTGTGCTCATGTATGTGGGTGGACACGTGTGTGATATGGTTCTCTCCAGCTAGGCCTGGCTGTGCTCGTGTATGTGGGTGGACACGTGTGTGGTGTGGTTCTCTCCAGCTAGGCCTGGTCATGCCCATGTATGTGTATGTGGGTGGACACGTGTGTGGTGTGTTTCCAGCTAGGCCTGGTCATGCCCGTGTATGTGTATGTGGGTGGACACATGCTGTCTCCAGATAGGCCTGGCTGTGCTCATGTATGTGGGTGGACACGTGTGTGGTGTGGTTCTCTCCAGCTAGGCCTGGCTGTGCTCATGTATGTGGGTGGACACGTGTGTGGTGTGGTTCTCTCCAGCTAGGCCTGGCTGTGCTCATGTATGTGGGTGGACACGTGTCTGGTGTGGTTCTCTCCAGCTAGGCCTGGCTGTGCTCATGTATGTGTATGTGGGTGAACACGTGTGTGGTGTGTTTCCAGCTAGGCCTGGTCATGCCCATGTATGTGTATGTGGGTGGTAATGTGTTGTCTCCAGCTAGGCCTGGCTGTGCTCATGTATGTGGGTGGACACGTGTGGTGTGTTTCCAGCTAGGCCTGGTCATGCCCATATATGTGTATGTGGGTGGACACGTGCTGTCTCCAGCTAGGCCTGGCTGAGCTCATGTATGTGGGTGGACACGTGTGTGGTGTGGTTCTCTCCAGCTAGGCCTGGCTGTGCTCATGTATGTGGGTAGACACGTGTGTGGTGTGGTTCTCTCCAGCTAGGCCTGGCTGTGCTCATGTATGTGGGTGGACACGTGTGGTGTGGTTCTCTCCAGCTAGGCTTGGCTGTGCTCGTGTATGTGGGTGGACACGTGTGTGGTGTGGTTCTCTCCAGCTAGGCCTGGCTTGTCCCGCTCACATGTGTGTGCAGGTCTTTGTCAGCCACCCCCGTGGCCTGAGGCGATCGTCAGCATCTGCGGGGGCGCCCCACTGAGCCCTCTCCACCTGGGGAGGTCCTGGGGATGCAGATGTGGGTGGGGCTGGGGGCCGGCCCCTCCCTCGGTGGGACTCGGGTCTTGTGTAAAGGGCAGGTTTGTGCAGCAGGGCTTGATTCAGTCCACCTGTGTCGCCTTCTTGAGGAGCCCTCCTTGGTGCCATGAATGTCCCAGGGAGGCCCCGAGGGCAAACCCTCTGCCCGAGGTCCCCCAGTGGCCAGCTGATCAGGTCCCACTGATTGACAGGCCCTGCTGACTGCTGAGGAAGCCTGGGGGAGGTCAGCTTCCGTCCTGCCCCCTCCTGCTCCTCGGATCACATCCCTGCTCAGGACTCGCCACCAGCTGCCTCCTCCCAACAGAGGCCTCTGGTAGCTGAGAGCCGGCCACAGCGATCCCATACAGCCATGCGGAAACACCATCCATCCGGGGAGGCGTGGATAAGGATGTAGGGTCTCAGGCCGGGCGCCGTGGCTCATGACAAATTCCAGCACTTTGGGAGGGTGAGGTGGGCAGATCGTGAGGGCAGGAGTCAGGTCAGGCTGGCCAACATAGTGAAACCCTGTCTCTACTAAAGATAAGTAATTTATAAAAGGAGGAGGTTAAAAAAAAAAAGAAAAATTAGCTGGGCACGGCGGCAGGCCACCGTAATCCCAGCTACTAGGGAGGCTGGGGCAGGGGAATGGCTTGAACCTGGGAGGCGGAGGTTGCAGTGAGCCGAGATCATGCCAGTGCTAGTGCACTCCAGCCTGGGCAACAGAGTAGACAACGTCTCACAAAGCAAACAGAGGCAGGGCCTCTCCTCACAATGGAGTATCCCTCAGCCTTGAAGCAGAAGGAGGCTAGGCATGGTGGTTCATGCCTGTAACCTCAGCATTTTGAGAGGGTGAGGTGGGAGGACTGCTTGAAGCCAGGAGTTCAGGACCAGCTGGGGCAGCACAGTGAGACCTCGACACAACAAAACTGCAAAAACTAGCTGGGTGTGGTGGCATGCCCTGTAGCCCCAGCCACCCGAGAGGCCGAGGTGGAGGACTGCCTGAACCCACTGCTGCACTCCAGCTGGGCAACAGAGCAAGACCCTACCTTGAGGAAAAAAAAAAAAAAAAAGCCAAAAGCCAGGTGTAGTGGCTCACACCTGTAATCCCAGCACTTTGGGAGGCAAAGGTGAGCGAATCACGAGGTCAGAAGTTCGAGAACAGCCTGGCCAACATGGTGAAACCGTCTCTTAAAAATACAAAAATTAGCCAGGCATGGTGGCATGCATCTGTAATCCCAGCTACTCAGGAGGCTGAGGCAGGAGAATCGCTTGAACCCAGGAGGTGGAACCTGTGGTGAGCTGAGATTGTGCCACTGAACTCCAGCCTGGGCAACAGAGCGAGACTCCATCTCAAAAAAGAAAAAAACAAAAAAAAACCCTTGCCCTGCCATTTTGCCAAGTGAGAAATTCTGCATGATTTCTCTGCTGTGAGGAAATAGTCAAACTCAGAAGCAGAACGTAGGGTGGCCGTGGGCAGGGGCTGGGGAGGGGACTGCAGTTGCTGGTCAGCCTCGAACAGAACATTTCAGTCGGGGAAGATGTGTGAGTGGCTTCACTGCACGTGGTGTCTGTGGTTAGTGGTGCTGTGTGGCACGTTTCAGTTTCTAACACGGGAGGTTGTGTGTGCCAGTGTACTTCCTGCCGAGCAGTATTTGTGGGATGTGCAGCGCAGGTCATTCGCCTGCTGAGTGTACTTTCTGCCGAGCCGTATTTCCTTGTGAGGATGTGCAGCGCGGGTCGTTCGCCTGCTGAGTGTACTTTCTGCCGAGCCGTATTTCCTTGTGAGGATGTGCAGCGCGGGTCGTTCGCCTGCTGAGTGTACTTTCTGCCGAGCCGTATTTCCTTGTGAGGATGTGCAGCGCGGGTCGTTCGCCTGCTGAGTGTACTTTCTGCCCAGCCGTATTTCCTTGTGAGGATGTGCAGCGCGGGTCGTTCGCCTGCTGAGTGTACTTTCTGCGGAGCAGTATTTCTTTGTGGGGATGCACAGTGCGGGTCATTTGCCTGCTAACAAGTATTTAGTTTGCTGCTAGGTCTTGCCTGTTAGGACTGGAGCCTCCTCCATAGGCATTTGCATACTGTGCCTCTGTGGACACAGACTTTGGTTTTTTAGGGGAGACACGGGGTGGGGTGGGGGCTTGGGGGGTCCTGTGGTTCACGCTTGACTCTGCAGCAAGCCAAGCCCCTTGCCTTCCTAGCCAGATGCATCAGAGCCCTGCCACCGCGGCCGAGATTTTCGTCTTCTGCGTGTTGTGGGATCTCACTGTGGCTTCAGTCTGCAGTCTGTGGCCGGCCATAGCCGGGGCGTCTCCTTAGGGCTTCTGCGTGTTGCGGGATCTCAGCGTGGCTTCAGTATGCAGTCTGCGGCCGGCCACAGCCGGGGCGTCTCCTTAGGCCTTCTGCGTGTTGCGGGATCTCAGCGTGGCTTCAGTCTGCAGTCCGCAGCCGGCCACAGCCGGGGCGTCTCCTTAGGCCTTCTGCGTGTTGCGGGATCTCAGCGTGGCTTCAGTATGCAGTCCGCGGCCGGCCACAGCCGGGGCGTCTCCTTAGGCCTTCTGCGTGTTGCGGGATCTCAGCGTGGCTTCAGTCTGCAGTCCGCGGCCGGCCACAGCCGGGGCGTCTCCTTAGGGCTTCTGCGTGTTGCGGGATCTCAGCGTGGCTTCAGTGTGCAGTCCGTGGCCGGCCGCAGCCGGGGCGTCTCCTTAGGGCTTCTGCGTGTTGCGGGATCTCAGCGTGGCTTCAGTGTGCAGTCCGTGGCTGGCCGCAGCCGGGGCGTCTCCTTAGGCCTTCTGCGTGTTGCGGGATCTCAGCGTGGCTTCAGTCTGCAGTCCGCGGCCGGCCGCAGCCGGGGCATCTCCTTAGGGCTGCTGTGCCTGCTGCCTGAGCTGTTTGCTGAAGTTTGTGTTCAAGTCCTCATCTTATTTTGGTTTTGTTTTTATCTTATTATTATTTTTTGAGACGGAGTCTCACTCTGTCACCCAGGCTGGAGTGCAGTGGCTCCATCCCAGCCTTCTGAGCCGTAGCACTAGGCACCTGCCACCATGCCCGGCTAACTTTCTGTACTTTTAGTAGAGACAGCGTTTCGCCAGGTTGCCCAAGCTGGTCTTGAACTCCTGACCTGTTGGAAACAGATGCTTAGTGCTAAAAAGGAAAATTAGCACTGAGACAAAGGGTCTCTCAGCAAGGCGATTTCTGCTGCTTGCAGGAAGGGTACTTTCGCCAGCGATCTTGCCTTGAGAGTACGATGAACAAAGGAAAAGCAGACATATTTACCTTTCACGCACTTGGGGTCGTCCTTACTGCTGTGTCTGGTCTCCGTTGGCTGGAGCCAGACCTCACAATCTAAACTAAAACCTGATTGGCGAACAACTTAAAAACTTTGGTAAAAGCAGTGGAGAGCGGGGACATGCCCGTGAGCACGTCCAGCACAGATACCTCGGTGAAGGCACAGGGACACAGCATGTACTACGTGCTTGTGAGCATGTTTAACAGCAGCATACGATAGGGCTTAATAAAGAGTTATTAGCAGAAAGCAAAAATTTATTTATTTATTTATTTTTTGAGGCAGAGTCTCGCTCTGTTGCCAGGCGCCAGGCTGGAGTGTAGTGGCCCCATCTCGGCTCACCGCAACCTCCACCTCCTGGGTTCAAGCAGTTCTCCTGCCTCAGCCTCCCGAGTAGCTGGGACTACAGGTGCGCACCACCACACCCAGCTAATTTTTGTATGTTTAGTAGAGACGGGGTTTCACCATGTTGGCCAGGATGGTCTCGATCTCTTGAACTAGTGATCCGCCCGCCTCGGCCTCCCAAAGTGCTGGGATTACAGGCTTGAGTGACCGTACCCGGCCTTATTCTTTAACAAGAAAGAAGGCCGGGTGCTGTGGCTCACACCTGTAATCCCAGCTCTTCGGGAGGCGGAGGCAGGAGGACAGCTTGAGCGCAGGAGTCCAGACCTGCTTCGGTCATACAGCGAGACCTCGTTCTCCACAAAGAGGAAAAAAGCAGACAAAGTGATCGTAACAAGAAAGTCAAGTTTGAAGAGGAACCTTGTCTACATCCCACAGGGCCTCGGGCTCCCAGAGGGAGGGCCCACACAGGGGCTACAGGTGAGAGCCGTTGTGACCGGCCTACTTTTCATTTCATTTATTTATTTATTTTTGAAACAAGCCCCCCCGCCCCCCGCCCACCATTGCACAAGCTGGAGTGCAGTGATCATGGCTCACAGCAAGCTCGACTTCCCAGGCTAATTAAAAAAATTTGTGGTGTCTCAAGCCTGTAATCCCAGCACTTTGGGAGGCCGAGACGGGTGGATCACGAGGTCAACAGATCGAGACCATCCTGGTCAACATGGTGAAACCCCGTCTGTACCAAAAATATAAAAAATTAGCTGGGCACGGTGGCACGTGCCTGTAATCCCAGCTACTCAGGAGGCTGAGGCAGGAGAATTGCCTGAACCCAGGAGGCGGAGGTTGCGGTGAGCCGAGATCGCGCCATTGCACTCCAGCCTGGGTAACAAGAGCGAAACTCCGCCTCAAAAAAAAAAAGAAAAAAGAAAAAAATTGTTTTTGTAGAGATGGGGTCTCACCATGTTGTCCAGGCTGGTCTTGAACTCCTGAGCCTTGAGTTCAGTGTGACCCATGTGCTTTGGCCTCTCACAGTGTTAGGATTACAGGTGTGAGCCATCGCACCTGGCCTATTTATTTATTTATTGGCGACAGGGCCTGGCTGTCCCCCAGGCTGGAGTGCAGTGGTGAGTGTAGCTCCCTGCAGCCTCGACCTCCCTGCCTCAGCCTCCTGAGTAGCTGGGACTATGGGCAGGTCTTGACTAGGTTTTGTAGGTAGATGTCTTTTTTATTTCTGACAAGTTCCTCTGAATTTTCTTTTTTTTTTTTGAGACAAAGCCTTGCTCTGTCACCCAGGCTGGAGTGCAGTAGTGCGATCTCAGCTCACTGTAACCTCTGCCTCGCAGGTTCCAGCAATTCTCCTGCCTCAGCCTCCTATTTGGGACCACAGGCACGCGCCACCACGCTGGGCTAATTTTTGTATTTTTAGTAGAGATGGGGTGTCACCATGTTGGCCAGGCTGGTCTCGAACTCCTGACCTCGTGATCTGCCCGCCTCAGCCTCCCAAAGTGCTGGGATTACAGGTGTGAGCCACCGTGCCCGGCCCCCAGATTGTTTTTTGTTTCCATGAGATATTTTATTTGTAAATATATATATTACATCCCTAGAAAAAGAATCCCAGGATTTTCCCTCCTATGTGTTTTCATCTTGCTTCTGAAGCCAGCTGAGGTTGTTGGTACAATGAAACCAAACTGGCGGGACAGCAGCGGATGATTCTGCCATTTTCCTTTTTTTTTTTTTTTGAGATGGAGTTTCGCTCTTGTTACCCAGGCTGGAGTGCAATGGCGCGATCTCGGCTCACCGCAACCTCTGCCTCCTGGGTTCAGGCAATTCTCCTGCCTCAGCCTCCCGAGTAGCTGGGATTACAGGCAGGCGCCACCACGCCCAGCTAATTTTTCTATTTTTAGTAGAGACGGGGTTTCACCATGTTGACCAGGATGGTCTTGATCTCTTGACCTTGTGATCCACCCGCCTCGGCCTCCCAAAGTGCTGGGATTACAGGCGTGAGCCACCGCTCCCAGCCCAATTCTGCCATTTTCCTAGATCTGAGTTGCACATGGAGCTGATCACGCCACTTGTTAGCCTGCCTGCGAGGTTCACAATTTCCCCAGCTCTGTGATTGTCAGTGATTTCAGGTTCGCCAGCGTAACCACGCTTCGTCATCACGGTGAGAAGCCGGACGATGCCTGATGAGCATCTGGCGTCTGCCTCGCTTGTCGGCACTGTCCGTGCTCTTGAGAGCATCAGCCAGGACATTCCCGTGCACCGTTGCGGCTGAAACTGTGGGATGGCGCCGATGACAGACGGATGAAATTGGAGCTCTCGGAGAGGGATACTCACCCCAGACTGTTTTTTAAAATGACTGCTGGGCTCAGATCAGCCACTTGGGAGGCTGAGGCAGGAGAATCGCTTGAACCTGGCAGGCAGAGGCTGCAGTGAGCCAAGATCGCGCCATTGCACTCCAGCCTGGGCAATAAAGTGACACTCAGTCTCAAAAAAACCAAACCAAAACAAAAAACGTTTTATGATAGTAATAGATTATCTCTGTAGATAGATAATACATACAGAGACCAGTTTGGCCAACGTGGTGAAACCCTGTCTCTGCTGAAAATACCAAAAATTAGCTGAGCACAAGCCTGTCATCCCAGCTGCTTGGGAGGCTGAGGCAGGAGAATGGCTTGAACCTGAGAAGGGGAGGTTAGAGTGAGCCAAGATGTGCCCCTGTACTCCAGCCTTTTTGACAACAGTAAAACTGTCTCAAAAAAAAAAAAAAAAAAAAAAAAGGCTTTGGGAAGCCCAGGTAGGTGGATTGCTTGAGCTCAGAAGTTTGAGACCAGCCTGGGCAACATGGTGAAACCCTATAAAAAATACAAAAATTAGCCAGCCATGGTGCGTGCCTGTAGTTCCAGCTATTCGGAAGCTGAGGCAGGAGAATGGCAGACGCTGCAGTGAGCCAAGACTGCACCACTGCACTCCAGCCTGGGTGACAGGGCAAGACACTGTCCTAAAAAAAGAATGCTTAGACCGTTTGCAGTTAATGTAAGTATTGATATATTTGGATTTGGATTTAGATTTTATTAATTTGCCATTCATGGCATCTGTTTCCTGTATCTATTTCCCCTTTTCTGCCTTCATTTGGGTTACGTGAGCTGTTTTTTGGCAGCCCATTTTAATTGTGTTAGTGTGGTTTGTATTTATTTATTTATTTTGAGACGGAGTTTCGCTCTTGTTACGCAGGCTGGAGTGCAATGGCGCGATCTCGGCTCACCGCAACCTCCGCCTCCTGGGTTCAGGCAATTCTCCTGCCTCAGCCTCCCGAGTAGCTGGGATTACAGGCACGCGCCACCACGCCCGGCTAATTTTTTGTATTTTTAGTAGAGACGGGGTTTCAACATGTTGACCAGGATGGTCTCGATCTCTTGACCTCGTGATCCACCCGCCTCGGCCTCCCAAAGTGCTGGGATTACAGGCGTGAGCCACCGCGCCCGGCTGTGTGTGTGTCTTTTTGTTGAGAAGGAGTCTCACTCTGTCGCCCAGGCTGGAGTATAGTGGCACAATCTCGGCTCACTGCAATCTTCGCCTCCCAGGTTCAAGCGATTCTCCTGCCTCAGCCTCCTGAACTTGTGATCCACCCGCCATGGCCTCCCAAAGTGTTGGGATTACAGATATTGCTGGGACTACAGGCGCGTGCCACCAAGCCTGGCTACATTTTTGTGTTTTTAGTAGAGACGAGGTTTCACCATGTTAGCCAGGATGGTCTCGATCTCCTGACCTTGTGAACTGCCTGCCTTGGCCTCCCAAATTGCTGGGATTACAGTCATGAGCGACGGCGCCCGGCTGTACTTGTGTTTTTGGAAACATCTCTTGGCTGGGTGCAGAGGCTCACGTGTAATCCTGGCACTTGGAGAGGCTGAGGTGGGCCGATTGCTTGAGCTAGGAGTTCGAGACCAACCTGGACAACATGTTGAAACCTTGTCTCTGAAAAAAACACAAAACTTACCTGGGCATCGAGATGTGTATGTCTGTAGTATCAGTTCCTCAGGAGGCTGGGGCAGGAGGGTCGCCTGAGCCCAGGAGGCTGAGGCGGCAGTGAGCTGCAATGTCAGCACTGCGTTCCCCATGCCTGGATGAGACCCTGTCTCAAAAAGAACAAAGCAAAGGGTAGGAACGGGCAGGTCCAAGTGAAAGTGTCCTGCCCAGTACTCAGCGCGATGCCCGCTAGACCCACGGAGTTGCTGCCTCACATTCTATGACTGGGGTGGGGACAGGGAGGACTGAGGCAGTGGAACCAGCATCTGGTGAAGGTCTAGAGCAGGGAGGGAGCCTGTGCCCTGGGGTGGGGGCGTAAATTCTGAGAGCCACTGGTGGGGAGCGACTGGGCCTGACCCGGCGTCTGCCCCGTGCCGGGGCACACAGAGGCCCGCAGTGCGCTGGTTTCGGGAGCGTTTGCAGTGGGATAAAGTCAGACAGGACGGGAGCATCCATCAGTGAATGCTGGTGTTCAGGCAGGAGGGTCAACAGCAGCTAAGACGGATAAACGATGTCAGTCTCTGCGATTCCGCCGCTGGAGCCATGCTATGCCAGTCTCAGTACGGACAATTCCCACCCCAATTCTGTTGAATGGAACCAGCAGCTGGCGGGTGGGTGTGCACTGCGCGGCGTTTCCAAATTGTTCAGAGGTGCAGGAGAGGCCCTCTTCGTCCGGGAAGGAGCAGGGGAGGCCTCCGGGAGACCCTGGATAGAGGGGAGAGCGCGACTCAGGGGCTCGGAGCATGTATTTAAGGGGAAAGGTTGGGCCTGGGTTTTTTTGAAAACCTGTTGTATGTTTGAAATATTCAATAATAGGCCTGGCGCGGTGGCTCACGCCTGTAGTCCCAGGGAGACCGAGGTGGGCAGATCATTTGAGGCCACGAGTTCGAGACCAGACTGGCCAACACGATGAAACCTCATCTATACTGAAAATACAAAAATCAGCCAGACGTGGTGCACCTGTAGTCCCAGCTCCTCGGGAGGCTGAGGCAGGAGGATCACTTGAACCGGGGAGGCGGAGGTTGCGGTGAGCGAGGTCGCACCACTGAACTTCAGCCTGGTCAGAAAGAGTGAAACTCGGTCTCAAAAAAAAAAAAAAAAAAAGCAATATGAAAGCTCCTCTGTGACCAGCCCTTGTACCCACGTGCATGCGCGTGGCCGAGGGTGCGCTGCGGGTGATTCCCTCTTATCACCAGTGTGTTCTGGAAACTTCTCCTGGGTTTTGGGTAGTTCTTTTTTTTTTTTTTTTGGAGACGTTGTTTCGCTCTTGTTACCCAGGCTGGAGTGCAATGGCGCGATCTCCGCTCACCGCAACCTCCGCCTCCTGGGTCCAGGCAATTCTCCTGCCTCAGCCTCCCGAGTAGCTGGGATTACAGGCACGCGCCACCATGCCCAGCTAATTTTTTTGTATTTTTAGTAGAGACGGGGTTTCACCATGTTGACCGGGATGGTCTCAATCTCTTGACCTCGTGATCCACCTGCCTCGGCCTCCCAAAGTGCTGGGATTACAGGCGTGAGCCACCGCGCCCGGCCAGGTTTTGGGTAGTTCTTACCTGAGAAAGGCTGGGCAGCAGGTCTTGGGGTGGGGAACGGTCCGCGGCTTTCGGAGAAGCCGCCCCCGCCCCACCGTGCAGCGCCCCCCACGGCCTCCTAAGCGCGCGGCCTCTTGGGGCCGCCGGGTCTTCTCGGCCTGAGGGTTCAGATCACGTGACCGGGGACACACACGCCCCTCCCGCCCCCCGCTTAGGCCCCGAGAGCGGCCGGCAGAGGGCGCCGGAGTCCCGGCCTCACTTGCGCATCCCGGGCGGCTCCAGCCTCGCGCGCCGCCGGCCGCGTCCAGGAGGGGGCGCTGCGAGTCTGTCCAGCGGCGCCGCCGCGCGCACCCCCGGGCCGGCTCCTGGGCGTCCGGTTCGGCCCTCGCTGCGTTTCCCGCCCCGCCCGCGGGTGTCTGACGTCGTGCGAGCCTGATCCCCCGGGTCATGGGAACGGAATACGGTCCCCCAGTTGGCTTCGCCTGCAATCCCAGCACTTTGGGAGGCCCAGGCGGGCGGATCACCTGGGGTCAGGAGTTCCAGACCAATCCGGCCACAGTGAAACCCCGTCTCCACTAAAAACACAAAAAATTAGCCGGGCGTGGTGGCGCGAGCCTGTGACCCACTACTCGGGAGGCGGGAGAATCGCTTGAACCTGGGAGGTGGCGGCTGCGGTGAGCCGAGATGCGCAGCTGCACTCCAGCCTGAGCAACAGAGCCAGACTCCCTCTCAAAACAAAACAAAAATTGAACAGGCACCTCCTACATGTGTGTGCACACGCGCACACACACGGGACATGGATGCGCAGGCACCTCCTACATGTCTGTGCACACGGGCACACACACGGGACATAGATGCGCAGGCACCTCCTACATGTCTGTGCACACGTGCACACACGGGACATGGATGCACAGGCACCTCCTACATGTCTGTGCACACGTGCACACGGGACATGGATGCACAGGAACCTCCTACATGTGTGTGCACACGTGCACACGGGACATGGATGCACAGGCACCTCCTACACGTGTGTGCACACGTGCACACGGGACATGGATGCACAGGCACCTCCTACATGTATGTGCACACGCGCACACACGGGACATGGATGCACAGGCACCTCCTACATGTATGTGCACACGGGCACACACGGGACATGGATGCACAGGCACCTCCTACATGTCTGTGCACACGGGCACACACACGGGACATGGATGCGCAGGCACCTCCTACATGTGTGTGCACACGCGCACACACGGGACATGGATGCACAGGCACCTCCTACATGTATGTGCACACGTGCACACGGGACATGGATGCACAGGCACCTCCTACGTGTATGTGCACACGTGCACACACACGGGACATGGATGCACAGGCACCTCCTACGTGTATGTGCACACGTGCACACACACGGGACATGGATGCTCAGGCACCTCCTACATGTATGTGCACACGTGCACACACACGGGACATGGATGCACAGGCACCTCCTACATGTATGTGCACACGTGTGCACACGGGACATGGATGCACAGGCACCTCCTACATGTCTGTGCACACGTGCACACACACGGGACATGGATGCACAGGCACCTCCTACATGTCTGTGCACACGTGCACACACACGGGACATGGATGCACAGGCACCTCCTACATGTCTGTGCACACGTGCACACACACGGGACATGGATGCACAGGCACCTCCTACATGTCTGTGCACACGTGCACACGGGACATGGATGCACAGGCACCTCCTACATGTATGTGCACACGGGCACACACACGGGACATGGACGCACACGTGCACATGGGCACCAGAGAACTCATCGGCCTCACAGGGATACACCTGCTTGGCACATGGAAATAGTCATAGGTGGGTGCACCCATGTTACTGTACACACGGGTGTTCCCCTGCTCTGTTGGCCGAGAGCACCTCGAAGCAGGAGACAGCAGGCTTGTTGGTCTTTCCGGTGACCCACCCCCTTCCCAGGTCAACTCATCTCTTAGCTAAACCAAAGAAACTGTTTTTTAATTTTTGTTAATTTTTTCTTCTCATTATTTTCAAAGACACTATTATTACTCAGAATTCCAAGGATTTAAGGCCAGGTACGGTGGCTCATACCTGTAATTCCAGCACTTGGGAGGCCGAGGTGGGCACATCACTTGAGGTCAGGAGTTCAAGACCAGCCTGGCCAATATGATGAAACCGCGTCTCTACTAAAAGTACAAAATTAGCAGGCCGGGCGCGGTGGCTCACGCCTATAATCCCAGCACTTTGGGAGGCTGAGGCAGGTGGATCACAAGGTCAAGAGATCAAGACCATCCTGGTCAACATGGTGAAACCCCGTCTCTACTAAAAATACAAAAATTAGCTAGGCATGGTGGTGCGTGCCTGTAGTCCCAGCTACTCGGGAGGCTGAGGCGGGAGAATTGCCTGAACCCAGGAGGTGGAGGTTGCAATAAGCCAAGATCTCGCCATTGCACTCCAGCCTGGGTAACAACAGCGAAAATCTGTCTCAAAAAATAAAAGATGGAGTTTTTGTTGCCCAGGCTGGAATTCAATGGCACAATCTCAGGTCACTGCAACCTCCGCCTCCCGGGTTCAAGTGATTCTCCTGCCTCAGCCTCCCGAGTAGCTGGGATTACAGATATGTGCCACCACGCCCAGCTAAGTTTTGTATTTTTAATAGAGATGAGGTTTCACCATGTTGGCCAGGCTGGTCTGGAACTCCTGACCTCAAGTGATTCACCCACCTTGGCCTCCCGAATTGCTGGGATTACAGATATGAGCCACCACGCCCGGCTCGCAATTACTTAAAATAACAATAGGCCGGGTGCGGTGGCTCACGCCTGTAATCCCAGCACTCTGGGAGGCCGAGGCGGGTGGATCACGAGGTCAACAGATCGAGACCATCCTGGTCAACATGGTGAAACCCTGTCTCTACTAAAAATACAAAAAATTAGCTGGGCATGGTGGCGCGTGCCTGTAATCCCAGCTACTCAGGAGGCTGAGGCAGGAGAATTGCCTGAACCCAGGAGGCGGAGGTTGCGGTGAGCCGAGATCGCGCCGTTGCACTCCAGCCTGGGTAACAAGAGCAAAACTCCGTCTCAAGAAAAAAAAAAAAGGCATTTTAGATGCACACATTATCTATCTACCTATTTAGAAACAGGGTCTCACTGTCACCCAGGCTGGAGTGAGTGGTGCAGTCTCGGCTCACTGCAGCCTCCACCTTCAGGGTTCAAGTGAGTTTCCTGCCTTAGTCTCCCGAGTAGCTGGGATTATAAGCATGTGCCACTAAGCACAGCTCAGGTTTTGGTATTTTAGTAGCAATGGGGTTTCACCACATTGCCCAGGCTGGTCTTCAACTCCCGACCTCAAATGATCCGCCTGCACTGGCCTCCCACAATGCTGGGATGCAGGCCTGAGCCCCTGCGCCTGGTCTGAATGTAGTTACAACAGGGACTCGGCACCCAAAGTCACCCCGGTGCATCTCTCCCTTTGGTCGGACTTGCTTTCAGCACCACAATGCTTTCTCTAGACCGCGCCTCATAAACACTGGGGGTCTCCTGCCTCAGCCTGTCCCTGGATTCCCTTTCATGGAGAGTGTAAAAGCTCCGCATTGAAGCTAACATGTAGCCTGGTGGGGTTGGATGTGTAAGGGGGGCAGGTGGGGAGGGAAAGGGTAATAGCCATCAGACTTGTATGGGGCAGGGGCAGAAGGAAAAGCACACTGGAGTTGGCCAGGGCCCAGCATAAGTGGGCGAGAGTGGTCAGCTCTGGGGCAGTACATAAAACTGGGGTGGGCTGGGTGCAGTGGCTCATTCCTGAAATCCCAGCACTTCGGGAGGCTGAGTGGGCGGATCACGAGGTCAGGAGTTTGAGACCAGCCTGACCAATATGGTGAAACCCCGTCTCTACTGAAAATACAGAAATTAGCCGGGTGTGGTGTGCGCCTGTAATCCCAGCTACTCGGGAGGCTGAGGCAGGAGGATCTTGTGAACCCAGGAGGCGGAGGCTGCAGTGACCGAGATTCCGCCATGGCACTGGAGCCTGGGCGACAGAGTGAGACTCTGTCTCACATAAAAAAACAAGAAACAGGGGCCCAAAGTGGCTCCGGCCGGATGTCGTGGCGCTTGCGAAGGTGAGGCCAAGAGTTCAAGGCCAACCAACCTCAGCAACCTTACAAGCTCTCATTGATTGGCAAAAAACAAAAACAAAAACAAAAACCAAAAAACAAAAACCAAAAACTGGGGGTGGGACTATTTCTGATACTCCAAATTCCACACTGAGTGAACGTGGTAAGTTTAAAAATAAGATACAGACATAACTGGGGGAGCTGATAAGTTCAAAAATAAAAATGAAGACAGCGCTCTCGGGGGCTGTGGCCGTCCAGGAGGGAAGCCTGGCCAGGGACACGGTGCTGGTGCCAGAGTCAGTGCCCGCACATACCCGGGCACCTTCCCCGCAGGGCGTCGGAAAAGGGAGCCCGAACAGCCGTTTCAAACATTTTCTTTCTATTTTATTTATTTTTTTCTATTTTTCACTTTTTCAAACACTTTCTTCACTCTTTGTTTTTTTTTTGAGGCGGAGTTTCGCTCTCGTTACCCAGGCTGGAGTGCAGCGGCGCGATCTCCGCTCACCGCAACCTCCGCCTCCGGGGTTCAGGCCATCGTCCCGCCTCAGCCTCCCGCGAGCCTGGCGGGCGGGGGTCCCACGAGCGCGGACGGCGAGGACGCAGGGCCGCGGCTCCCTCGGGGGTCGCGAGCTCGGCGCAAACGAGCCCCTCGACCGAGGTAGTGACCCCGACACGCGGATCCCTCTGGCCCCAGGCGGCCACTTTCCGAGGGGGCCGCGCGCTGCACCCCAGCAAGGCTCCACCCGCGCCTGGAATTCCGCTTCCAATGGCGCCGCCGCTGAGGGCCCGGGGCTCCACCTCGGAGGATTCTGAGGAGTTTGAGACGTGGGCTGGGCGCGTGGCTCACGCCTGTAATCCCAGCACTTTGGGAGGCCGAGGCGGGTGGATCACGAGGTCAAGAGATCGAAACCATCCTGGTCAAACCCCGTCTCTACTAAAAATACAAAAATTAGCTGGGCGTGGTGGCGCGTGCCTGTAATCCCAGCTACTCAGGAGGCTGAGGCAGGAGAATTGCCTGAACCCAGGAGGTGGAGGATGCGGTGAGCCGAGATCGCGCCATTGCACTCCAGCCTGGGTAACAAGAGCGAAACTCCCTCTGAAAAAAAAGGAATTTGAGACACGTCGGCCTGTGCTAGGCCCACAGCGCGCGCCTGCGCTTACCAAGCCCCACCTACCAGGGAAGGCCCCGCCCCCAAGGGAGACGCCTCCGGACCCCGAACCGAGCCACGCTCAGCAGACCCCGCCCGGGCACCAACACTGTGCCTCGCTAGCCCCGCCCCTTCACCGAGCCCCGCCCACCAGTCACCGCCCCTTCACAGATCCCCGCCCACCACTCACCGCCCCTCGCCGAGCCCCGCCCACCAGCCCCCACCCCGAACGAGCCTTGCCCGCCAGGCCCCGCCCTTTCGCGGAGTGCTGCCCACTAGTCCCCGCCCCCCGGCCGAGCCACGCCCACCCGCCGGGCACGCCTGCGCCGCTGACTCCTCCGGCGGCTGGAGCTGTCGTGTCATTCGTCCGGTTCCGCACGATCGAGAAGGAAGTCGGTCGTCTAGCTCTCGATCTCCAGGCCTGCGACCGTCCACCAGCCGTCCCGAGGTCAGTAGCTCCAGCGGTGCGTCAGCCTCTAGCCAGGCCTCCCCGCGCCGGCCTTGGTCGGGCTTCCTTTGCACGCGGGCCCGGTGCTACGAAGGCCCCTGCCGAGCCGGCGCCACACGTGATCCCTCGGCGGGACGGGATCGGGGGAGGCCGGGGTAGGGACGGGCCAGGTGATGCGGAGGCTGCGGTAGGTAGCGGCGCGGCCCGGCGGAGGTGGCTCGCCCCGATGAAGTCATCAGACCGCGAGCCGCTCTTCGGGGCGCGCCGGAAGTCCCTGCGCGGGGTGCGGCTGCGCCTGCGTGGTTCGTCCTCGCCCGCCGAGCACCCCAGCTCCGTGGATGTCAGCGAGCTACGTAACCAACGCTGGCCCAGCCGAGCTTTCTCCCCCAAATCCCGTAAGCCGTGACCTTATTCTCCCAAAGAAGCGGCCTCCCGCGAATGACCGCCCTGGTGAACACTCGCTCGGCTCCCGCCACTGGGCGTTGGGAGGAAGGTGGGCGGTCTCGGTCGGGGAAGGAGGGTCCTCCGCCCTCCACTGCGGAGCCTCGCCCCGGCGCCACCCGGGGACGGGATGTCGGGCCGCGAAGCTGCCGCCCGGTGCTGCGGGGAGGAGAGCGACGTAACTGGGACGGCACGTGGCGGTTAGCGTCAGGGCTGTCGCCAGAGTTGGCGGAAATGACGAAGAGCCCCCAGGCACGTCCTGTTGTTGGGAGAGGCTCCAGCCAAGGTGCCCACGCGCCTCGGGGAAAGCCGGAGGACTTAGTCACCCTTTCCCGAGGACAGTTTGGCAGTGTTTCAGAAGGGCCTTTCTAGAATAGTGGACAGCCTAAAAATCTGAAATCAGCTTTAAATGCTGTCTTAGTGATGGGCTGAGTAAACGGCGCGTGCCTGCTGTAATCCCAGCTACTCAGGAGGCTGAGGCAGAATTGCCTGAACCCAGGAGGCGGAGGTTGTGGTGAACCGAGATTGCGCCATTGCACTCCAGCCTGGGTAACAAGAGCGAAACTCCGTCTCAAAAAAACAAAAAAACAAAAAAACAAAAAAACAAAAATTAGCCGGCTTTATGGCAGGGGCCTGTAATCCCAGCTACTCAGGAGCGGAGGCAGGAGAATTGGCTTGAAATCAGGAGGCGGAGTTTGCAGTAAGCAGAGATTGCACCACCGCACCCCAGCCTGGACAACAAGAGTGAAACTGTCTCAAAAAAAAAAAAAAAAGTTGCATTGGGCTGGGCGCTCTGGCGCAGCCTGTAATCCCGGCACTTTGGAGTCTGAGGCGGGCGGAACGCTTGAGCCCAGAAGGAGGATGCTGCAGTTAGCTGTGTTCTCATTCCTGCTATAACAAATTTGCCACGGATAGGTGGTTTTATAGGCCTGGAGCTCAGAAGCCCAAAGTGAGTTTTAGGAGGTTAAAATCAAGGTATTGGCAAGGCTCGTCCTGGAGGTTCCCAAGGAGAATCTACTTTTCCTATTCCAACTTCTGGAGGTGACCTTGTTCCACCTTGAAGACCTGTCTTCTCCGCCTCCTGCATACGAACTCATGATTTTATGCAGGCCACCCAGACACCCCAGGGTAGTCTTAGACTCCAAACATTTGCAAAGTCCCTTTTAAGATAAAGCTACAGGTTTGGAGATTAGGAAGTGGACATCTTTCAGGGCTATTCTTATTTTAAAATCTTACTGTTGGTAAGAATAGGCTGGGCGTGGTAGCTCACGCCTGTAATCCCAGCACTTTGGGACCGAGGTGGGCGGATCACCTGAGGTCAAGAGTTCAACACCAGCCTGGCCAACATGGTGAAACCCCGTCTTTAAAAAAAAAAAAAATCGACACCATCCTGGTCAACATGGTGAAACCCCGTCTCTACTAAAAATACAAAAATTAGCTGGGCGTGGTGGCGCGTGCCTGTAATCCCAGCTACTTTGGAGGCTGAGGCAGGAGAATTGCCTGAACCCAGAAGGTGGAGGTTGCGGTGAGCCGAGATCGCAGCATTGCACTCCAGCCTGGGTAACGAGTGAAACTCCGTCTCAAAAAAAAAGTGTACAATATTTGAAGAGATTTATTCTGAGCCAAATGAGTGAGTGTGGCTGGTGACATAGCTCTCAGGAGATCATGAGAACGTGTCCAGTTGGTTGGGGCAGCTCGGTTTTTTTTTTGAGCCCAGCACTCTCCGAAAACCCTCCTCACAGCCTCGCCCGTTTCCTCAGCCACACATTATCAACACATTATCTGTCTCAGGTTTGCTTTATTTCAGTGTTCAGGGAATTCCTGGGTGGTCGGGGCTGGGAGAGCTGGAGGAGCTGGAGGGACTGTGGGGAAGGCGGGTGCAGGTGCCTGTTCCTGGAGGTTAAATGAAAGGCTGGTTGGGACCAGACTGTGGCAAAGGGTGGGGAGTGGGACGAGCTGGGGGCTGAGCTGGGCTAGAGGGTAAGTGGGCGCGGCCCCAGGGGGACTCCCGACCCGCCCTCGCCTGGAGGCTCCGCCCGGGGCTGGCCGGGTGGGGACGGAGAGGAGGGGACAGCCCCTGCGGCCTTTTAGTACGGGGCAGGGTGTCCAGAACTAGGGGGTTCAGGGACCCAACGCGGGGTCGGGGCGGGGTTCACAGGGTCGGGGTCGGGGCGGGGTTCGCAGGGTCGGGACCCTTTGCGTGTCACCTGAGTGTGTCCCGGGTCTTCTAGAGGGGGTGGCCCTGTGCCCCCCGGTGGTCGCCGTGTCCACGACCTGCTGACATCAGAACCAAAGGACCTGAGCGGCCTCCAGACAGCTCCCTCCTATGTGGCTCCCCAGGGTGGGGCTCAGGCCATGGGCGCTGCAGAGACCTCCTGTAAGGTTGAGAAGGTCTGGTCTCTGGATAAGGGACCCTCAGGGCCACGGGTCAGGCTCTCGCCTTGACCGTAGCAGGCTGCCGGCTGGCGGCGGTGGTGGCGTGAATGTGCTTTTAGCCCTGGCTGAATGGGGGGGTGGGGGCCTCCAGGCACAGAGAAGGGCGGTCACACCCACATGCTCATGGGGTCTTCAGTGGGCTCAGTGTCCTCCACAGGTTCAGATGCGCCTTCTGGCTCCAGGGTGCAGCCCTGGGGATACAGCAGGGTCTGGTCAAGCCCGAGTGGTGGGGACTGAGCCCCTCCCACAGCCCTCGTCTCAGGTGGTCACGGGAGTGCTGGCCGCTCTGAGCCCCCACCAAGCTTTCTCAGGGGAAAGACACCTCGGGGTCACCTTCTTCTGGGTGCAGAGGACACAGGACTGTCAGGCTGATTCAGGGAATGCGTGCAGCCTGGGGAGCCCCCTCAGGCTCTGCTTCCCCCTCTTCCACCCACAGTGCCTCCCAATGACTCAATTCTGGAGTCAGGGTTTGGGTGACCACGCCCTGGTTGGGTTTGCTCACATGCTTGCGGCCGTGGGGTGTCACCACCCTTTGCCACAGCACCCTTGCAGGCCCGGCGCTGAGGCATGTGGACCCAAACGCAGCCCTGCTCTTTCCTCCTAGTGGGTACCAGGGGCCTCTTCCCTCCACTCAGCCAGATGGACTGGCTGCCTCGGAACCATCCCTGGGAGAGGGAGTGCCAGGCCCACAGCCTCAGGAAGCTGGGATTTCAGCAGGAGCCTCTGAGCTGTCTGTCTGCTGTCTTTGTGAAGGGCAGCTGGGGTTTTCTCATTCCTGCAGTGTGTCCTGCCAGCTTTCTGTGGATCTTGGATGAGAGTCCTCCCTATTGTGCCCGCCCCTCCCCCCGGCATGGCATCAGGACTGCTAGCTCCAGGGTCCTCCTCCTCTCCAGGTTCCCGCCCTGCTGAGGCCCCCAGGCCAGTGTTCGGCAGGTGCTCTGGGAATGTACCCACCTACCAGGCTTTGGGGTGGGTGTCTCAGCCTGACCACTCATTCCCCAGGCCCCTGGCAGGTGGGTCCTGAGCTGGGCTCTCAAGGCAGCCAGTCTTACATTCATTCAGGCTCTGTGCCTGTCGCTCGGGAGGTTTCAGGGTGTGGCAGCTGTGCCAGTCCCCGGCTGACCTCTCCCAGCTAGCCTGACAGCCGGGCCTCTGTAGGCTGGCGTGCTCTGGGGCGGGGGACGTGCCCTGGCCTGCTGAAGAGACCCCAGCCCCAGGAGGGGATATGAAAGCTGACATCCCAAGCGCCCACCCCAGCTGCTCTGCCCTGTGCGGGACACTGGCTGGCGCCCCTCCTGCCAGCTGTCTCAGGGCCTTGGAGCCTGGTTGTGTGGGAGGTGCTGGGGTCCAGGATCCTGGCATCCTGGGAGCTCTCAGGCTCTATGGGCAGCCTGCCTGGCCCGCCCAGTCCGCCTCCCCAGAGTGAGGCACAGGCCCCGCTGCTCCCCCTGCCCAGGTCTCCGACCACTCATCCCTACCCTGTCCCTGCCCAGGCAAATTAGAGGCTGGGCTTCCTGGGCTGCTGCTGTCCCTGCCTCTGTGGGGAGGTGCCCACAGAGGCTGGGTGGCATCAGCCAGGAGGTGGGCTGGCATCTGTCCCCAAGCTCTGCTGCCCATGGTGGCCTTTCCAGGGGTGGGTTGTGGTCCCTGCTCCTGGAGACAAAGGTGGGAAGGTGCTGAAGAGGAACTGCCTGCCCGGGAGAGGCTGCGGCTCCTGAACCATCAGCCTCGTGGCAGAATTTGCACTCCAGCTGGCAAAACTATGAGGGGATTCTGCCAAGACGTTCTCTTCCCTCTGCCCCACCCCAGGCTACTCCCGACCTCTGCCATGAGTGTGGACACGCAGTGCCTGGACATCCAGTTTGAAGAGCTGAGCGATAGGTGGGCCAAGCTGCTCCCCCTGCTCCAGCAGTGCCAGACGGTCAGGTACACTTGCCCTCGGGGTGGCTTTGGGGCACTGGCAGGGGCAGGTTTGTGGGTGGCAGCTCCCTCTGAAGGGTGCGCTGCTGTGGAGCTTTGTCTTATAGATGGGGGTGTGAATTCTGTGCAGCCTCCACGTGTGAAATGTGATTCTTGTATTGCTTTTCAACCATTTAGGAATGTGAAATCATTCTGGGGTCATGCAGCCGGCCAAGGTGGGCGGGCACCAGCCAGTGGGTCTCTGGCTCCAGCGTCCTGGTCCCTCTCCCTCCCCGGAAACACAAGGGCAGGACACAGCTTGGGTCCCCTTAGTGGGCATCCGTGGGCACTGGCTGTCCCTGCCTAGCTCGGGGCTGGGAGTCCTCGGCCCTCAAGGTCCTCACAAACCCAGCAGCTTCTCAGCAGGAACAAGTGCCTGCGTGGGCCTCGTCTTTCCTCTTTCACTGGTTATTTGAAGTAGTGTCAGGCTTGCAGAGGACTCGGGAGGATTGTGCGGCCAGCCCAGCACCTCCAGGCAGTCTCCTCCCCGCCCTTTTCCTCGTCCTGTCCTCCGTCTCCGTAGCCCTCTCCCATCTGTGACCATCCCTCATCTCTCTGAGTTCTTGGTGGTCCGAGTGTCTGGCCAGGCAGACGTAGGGTGTCCTCTGGGGTGTCTGATGGTTTCCCACTTTTGGGAAGAACTCGGGGAGATGCTGTAGGGCCTGCCGGGCACATGCTGACGCCCTCCACTGTGACGTCACTGCTTTTCCTTCTGTGACTCATCAGTGCCTTCGAGAGATACTTTAAATTCTTACTTTTAGAGACAGGGCCTCGCTCTGTCGCCCAGGCTGGAGTGGCTCAATCATGGCTCACTGCAGCCTCGCCCTCCTGGGCTCAGGTGACCCTCCTGCCTCAGCCTCCCGAGTTCCAGCACCACAGCTGCTCCACAGGTTGCTGAGGTGCTGGCTGATGGGGCTGCTGAGGCTCTGCTCACTCCTATGTCTGCGATCCACTTGCCTGCCACATTCAGCAGGTGACGGTGGTTCCTGTGAGATCTGTCTCGTTAGGATTTTGTAATTTTTTCCTTTTCTTTTCTTTTTTTTTGAGACAGGGTCTTGTTCTGTCACCCAGAATGGAGCACAGTGGCTTGACCTCGGCTCACCACAACCTCCGCCTCCTGGGTTCAGAGGTTCTCCTGCCTCAGCCTCCCAAGTAGCTGGGATTATAGATGCCCACCACCACGCCTGGCTACTTTTTGTATTTTTCGTCGAGATGGGGTGTCACCTTGTTGGTCAGGCTGGTCTCGAAGTCCTGACCTCGTAGTCCGCCTGCCTCGGCCTCCCAAAGTGCCTCTTTCTCCACATTTATCAGTTGTCTGGTTTCCTTCCTAGCTGTATTTATTCAGTCACTCATTAATCAGAAAGTACTTGAGTGTAGACGCCCACGTTACTGTGTATTTGCTCCTGTGTCTGAACAACGAGCCGCTTCCTGTCCAGGCAGCTCCCACAGCTGTTGACTCAGACAGGTTTGCTCTTTCCCTGGAGACAGACCCGGAGGCTGGCACGGTCGAATGAACAGCGTGTTAGGCCCGGCACGTCTGCTGCGTGCGAGCATCTGACAACGTTCCGCTCACGTTTCGTTTCTACAGCGTCCCTTGCGACTTGCCTCGCCGTCTTCTGGGCCCACTGATGGCCGTCCCTGCGGGTGGGGGGCGGTGGGGTCTGAGGCCGGCGCCAGCCGTGGCCCGCCTGACCCTAGGTTCTGGTCGCAGGCTGGATGACTGCAGCCTCACAGAGGCCCACTGCGAGGACATCAGCTCTGCACTCCAGGCCAACACTGTGCTGACGGAGCTCAACCTGCGCAGCAACGAGCTGGGCGATGCTGGCGTGCACCGCGTGCTCCAGGGCCTGCAGAACTCCTCCTGCAAGATCCAGAAGCTGAGGTGAGGTGGGGCTGGGCCACCTGCCCCGTGCGGCCTGCTTCAGTAGCCCAGCAGCAGGGGACGGAGCTGCCAGGGGTCGTGGGCGGGCAGGTGGTGGCAGCAGGCACTTCCGACGTCAGCCAGAGGCAGACAGGCCTGGTGGCTTCACAGTGGTGGGATAGGGCCCCTCCTGCCTTGTCCCAGCCCCTGCACCCAAGGTCTGGCCCTGCCCGCCATCCCCGGAATGCTGGTGTCCACGGAGGCCTGAGCCTCTGGCTGGCTCTTCCCGGACCCATGCTGAAGGGGTTTCTGCAGACAAGGCCGCTCCCGGCCTGGAGACCCCAGATCCCATCCAGGGAAGGAGTAGGTATAGGCCTGCCGTTTGCAGGGCACCACTCCTGGCTCCGGGCTCCGGGCAGGTGAAGTGGGCGGTAGCTGGCTCAGGGGAGCCCTGCTGACAGCCAGGCCTGTCCCAGCTTCCAGAACTGTAACCTGAAGGCTGCCGGCTGCGGGGTCCTGTCTGGCTCACTGTGTTTCCTGCCCACCCTGCAAGAGCTGAACCTCAGTGACAACCCCTTGGAGGATGCAGGCCTGCAGCTGCTCTGCAAGGGACTCCTGGACCCCCAGTGCCACGTGGAAAAGCTGCAGTGAGTGTGTGCCCTTCCTGGGGCTGTGTTCCCTGCTGCCTGTCCCCTAGCAGCCCCTGCACAGCATGGCACCTGCCAGGAGGGGAGCCGTGATGAGTGGACTCAGGTCACAGGGTCCCTGGGGGGCTCCGTTGTCAACCTCCCTCCCCCTCCAGTTGCCCTTGTCAAGGAACAGCTGTCCTGGGACCTGACAGTGGGAACAGGCTGCACTCAGCACCCCAGTGTGTGGGGGGCCCGGCCACCGTGAGTTGACCGTAGCTGGTGTGGCAGGCGGCCCGGTCCTCTGGAGGCTGGTTTCTTTCTCTTGGGCCTGGTTGGGTTCTAGTCTGAGGTGGGGCCGTTCGTTCGTGAGGGGTTTCCAGAAGGAGTGAATGCCAGTGACCACAGAGCCTGAGCCTCTGGCTGGCTGTTCCTGACCAGCCATCCTGGATGAGTCTCTAGGGGGCCCTCAGCACTCCCAGCTGGTGCCGGGGCAGGAGGCTGGGGGGAAGAGACGCCAGCACCCTCCCACTCCCTGGCATCATGCCCTCGGCTGGCACACATTCCTGTGTGGTGCTGAGCTCGGTCTGCCTCGCAGGCTGGAGTTCTGCGGACTCTCATCTGCCAGCTGTGAGCCCCTGGCCTCGGTGCTCAGGGCCAAGGCGGACTTCAAGGAGCTCACAGTCAGCAACAACGACATTGATGAGGCTGGCATCCGCGTGCTGTGCCAGGGCCTGAAGGACTCCCCCTGCCAGCTGGAGACGCTCAAGTAGGCGCTGGGCCTTGGGGGGGTGGGGTGTGGGCGGGGCGTCCGGGGTGCCTCACACGTGACCTGCATTCCAGGCTGGAGAGGTGTGGTGTCACCTCGGACAACGGCAGGGACTTGTGCAGCATCTTGGCCTCCAAGGCCTCCCTGCGGGAGCTGGCCCTGGGCCACAACAAGCTGGGCGACACAGGCATCGCAGAGCTGTGCCCGGGGCTGCTGCACCCCAGCTCCAGGCTCAGGACCCTGTGGTAAGTCACCTCCCTGATGCCTCCTCCCAGAGGCTCAGGGGCTCCGGCCGTCCTGGGAGCCCTCCCCCGCCCCCTGGACTTGCCTCAGGCCGCGCCACAGTGCTGAGGGAAGACCCTGGGGGGTCTGTCTCCCACAGGATCTGGGAGTGTGGCCTCACCGCCAAGAGCTGCAGGGACCTGTGCCATGTCCTCAGGGCCAAGGACAGCCTGAAGGAGCTCAGCCTGGCTGGCAACGAGCTTGGGGACGAGGGTGCCCAGGTGCTTTGTGAGAGCCTGCTGGAGCCTGGCTGCCAGCTGGAGTCGCTGTGGTGAGTGTGGCTGGTGGGATGGGACCCTGTTACCCAAGAGAGGGCCAGGGTGACCAAGGAGGCCAGGGGAGGTGCTGGGTTCAGAGAATGCGCAGGCCAGGGAGCAGCCCGTGGTTTGGTGGGGACACTGCTTGGGGCTGAGGACCAGCCACAGGTGCCCACAAGCTGGGAGGCTCGGATGTTTCTGCTCAGGTCCATGTGGGGCCTTTAGGGGAAGGGCCGGTCGCAGCTGTGGGCCAGCCTGGGCCCCTGCCAGGCCTCAGTCCTTGTCCGTGTCCACAGGGTGAAGTCCTGCAGCCTGACAGCTGCCTGCTGCTCCCACTTGAGCTCAGTGTTGGCCCAGAATAAGTTTCTCCTGGAGCTGCAGATAAGTGAAAACAGGCTGGGAGACGCAGGCGTGCAGGAACTGTGCCAGGGCTTGGACCAGCCTGGCTCCGTGCTGCGGTCACTCTGGTGAGTGTGAGGGACATGAGTATGCATATTTGGGAGCTCAGGTGTTAGTGTGTGAGAACACGTTTGTAAGAGCCTGGGTGTTTGTGTGCTGGGGAAGGCAGGGTGGCGGCACCCCTCTGGCTTCTCATTTTAACTTTGATCAGAGTCAGAGGTCTTGGTTCATGAAGCCTAACAGCTTTATGGGGCTCCAGCCTGCCCTGGCCACCCTGTGGTCATCTTCCTGGAAGCCCCGCCCACCTTCCTGCCATGCAGGAACCCCGGTCAGGATGTCTTCCCAGGTTTCCTCCCTTTGTTAAAGCATGTTGTCGGGGCCCAAAGTGGCTCCGGCCGGATGTCGTGGCGCTTGCGAAGGCGAGGCCAAGAGTTCAAGGCCAACCAACCTCAGCAACCTTACAAGCTCTCATTGATTGGCAAAAAAAAAAAAAAAAGCACGTTGTCTTGCAGCTTCCTAAGAACAGATTCTGCAGAAGGTAGTTTTTGGAGGCATTGTGCATCTGCTCTGCCCTTGGGTCATTCAGCTGGGTATAGAATTCTGGGCTACAAATTCAGCTGGGTATAGAATTCTGGGCTACAGATGTTCCGGTAGAGTTGGTAGGTGATGCTACATCATTTTCTGGCTTCAGAGAGGACTTTGCTGTTCTGATTCTTAATCCACTGTGATATATATATGTATATGTGTGTGTGTGTGTATATATATATATATGTATATATATATGTGATATATGTGATATATATATGTGATGTGATATATATGTGATATATATATGTGATTGATATATATATGTGATTGATATATATATGTGATTGATATATATATGATATATATATATATATAATATATATATGTGATATATATATATATAAATTTTTTTTTTTTTGAGATGGAGTCTTGTCACCCAGGCTGGAGTGTAGTGGCATGATCTCTGCTCACAGCAACCTCTGCTTCCCGGGCTCAAGCAGTTCTCCAGACTCAGCCTCCTGAGTAGCTGGAATGACAGGGGTACATCACCATGCCTGACTAATTTTTTATATTTTTGGTAGAAATGGGGTTTCCCCATGTTGCTCAGGCTGGTCTTGAATCCTGACCTCAGGTGATCCACCTGCCTTTGCCTCGCAAAGTGCTAGGATGCCAGGTGTGAGCCACCATGATCACAATGTATGCACAATGTGCTTTTTCCGATCGGCAGCTTTTAAAGATGTCTTTGCCCATTGTGTTTGGGGTTCCATGTGCTTTGCCTTGATGTGTGTCTTGGTTCTTTTATTGTGCTGGATACTTGGTTCCCCTAAGAAAGTATCACGCCTTTGGTGATTTTTCCTCTCTTTTTTTTTTTTTTTTTGAGAGTTTCACTCTTGTTGCTCAGGCTGGAGTGCTGTGGTGCGATCTCAGCTCACTGCAACCTCCGCCTCCCGGGTTTAAGCAACTTTCCTTCCTCAGCCTCTCAGATGATTTTTGTATTTTTAGTAGAGATGGGGTTTCTCCAAGTTGGTCAGGTTTAGTAGAAATGGGGTTTCACCATGTTGCTCAGGCTGGTCTCGAACTCCCGACCTCAGGTGATCCACCCGCCTTGGCCCCCAAAGTGCAGGGATTATGGCCGGCTGATTGTGATCTCCAAATGTTCTGTCTCTTCGAGGTTTTGTTCTTATTTCTGGGAGACGTTCTCGTTCGCCAACCAGTCTACTGAGTTTCCACCCGCAGTGTTGTCTTTTGTGTGCTGCTTCACCTGTGCCTCTCGCCAGGGGCTTTGCATGGGTGGTTGGTCATGCTGGGCCGGGCGCCCTGGGCGGCGGGCTGGGCAGGCAAGTCGTGGCTGCATTTTCCGGGGGCTTCCTCCCGACGGATTTCCAGTTCCCTCTCGGGACGCCATCCTGGCTGCCAGGACCCTGTGTGCCTTCCAGGTGGGGCGTGGAACCCTGGGTCCTGATCACTGCAGGCCTGTCTGCCTGAGCCGCCACCGGGGTGGGGGTCCTGCAGCTTCCCTGGCTCCTACTTTGTAGAGGCCCGGCTCCGGCCGGATGCGGCTGCACCCTGGGGAGTGAGTGCTGGGTTTTCTCCACTGTCATGTCTGGCCTGTACCCGTCTCTCTCGGGAGCCTCAAGTCCGTTTTCCACTGTGCCTTCCTCAGGACCCTCCACACCCTCCCTCGTTTCCCCACAGCTGCCCCTCGGTCTCCGTGGCTGGCTTCTCCTCTCAGCCCCACTTGGCCAGGCAGTGTTGAGGCGGTGAGCGGGGGGTGGACGTGGCTCTGTGGGTGGACATTGTCTCCCTCTGGTCCTTTCTGCCCCTTGTGGGAGGAGGGAGCTGCTCAGGGAGTCAGTCTGCTGTGCCCTGCTGAGGGGCTGTGTGCTGGCCTTGTCTGTGGCGGGCACCTGCCCAGGGCCACAGAGGGTTACCACCATCTTCTGGCAGCTTCCAGTGGGTTCTATGGGAAGATCTTTTCAAGCAGCACAGTAGCGAGAGCTGATAAAGTTCACAGTCACAAGGTGGATGGCCGGTCTGAGGGCAGCCTTCCACAAGAACCGGAGCAAGGTCCTACAGCTCCTTTATCAGGAGGAGTGGCTCTCGCCCCAAGCCTGCCACACAGCGGGTATCTTTACGATACTGAATGCTGCCGCCTGGGCCATGGGTTCTTGTCCCGGTGTAACTGTTTTCCCTTAAATCATGCTCTGCGCTGTGTCTGCTCTAGACATTCCTCCGATGATAAGCGGCTTATTCCTTAATTCATGCTCCGTACTGTGTCCACCCTAGGCATTCCTCTGACTATGAACTAAGATATAATTATATATATATGTAGGGAAATATTCTTAGGCACTCATACTATCAACTATTATATGATTACCTATAGAGGATTATATAAAGGGATTCGTCAAGCCCTAATTCTGTAAAGTAATATATGATTGTATAAAGGATTATATAAAAGGAAATAGCTGAGTAGTGACACTGTACAGTGAGATGTTCCTCAAGCCCTAACTGTGCCAGGGTTCTGCTTAGCTCTCATTCCTCGGTGCCTATGTGGGGGTTACCCACACACCTGACCCCCACCCTGCTCTACCCAGGCTGGGGGACTGCGATGTGACTGACACTGGCTGCCTCAGCCTTGCCAAGACCCTGTTGGCCAACGACAGCCTGCGCGAGCTGGACCTCAGCAACAACCGCATGGGGGACAAAGGCATCCAGATGCTGATGGAGAGCCTGCGGCAGCCGTCCTGCCACCTGGAGCAGCTCGTGTACGTGTCTGCGGTGCGGTGCGGTGCGGCACGGGGCCGGGTGGGTGTGGGCGGGGCCGGGTGGGGACACCTGCCTATGCCTCCCTTCTGGCCTGTGTGCAGCCTGTACGACATCTACTGGTCTTCGGAGATGGATTGCCGGCTGCAGGCCCTGGAGAAGGAGAAGTCATCCCTGAGGATCATCGCCTAAGCCGCTTCCTGCCCGCCGGGCTCCTGAGACCCGCTCTCCCTGGACAGCCCGGCCTCAGCACCCCTGGGCTCTTACCCTGCATATCCTAGATTTGAAGAGAAACACTTATATCAGCTTATTTCTGCTAGCGTATTTTGGATACTTTATCATCATTAAAACACTCTCTTGGCAGGAGGGGCTCTTTCTTCCTGGGGTCTCTGTGAGGGGGTCCTGTCCTCCCTGGGGTGTCTGAGGGCGCTGGTATCGGGTGCACCATGCCGCTTGGCATGAGCTTCTTGCCATGTTGCCCAGGCTGCATTACAGGTGTCAGCCATTGGCCTGGCCCAATAAAGCCCTTGAAAGTGACCTAAGGCTGGGCATGGTGGCTCATGGCTGTAATCCCAGCACTTTGGGAGGGAGGCTGGGGTGGGCATTCACTTGAGGTCGGGAGTTTGAGACCAGCTGGGCCAAAATGGTGAAACCCCATCTCTACTAAAAACACAAACAGCCAGATGTGCTGGCGGGTACCTGCATCGCTTGACCCTGGGAGGTGGAGGTTACCGTGAGCTGAGACTGCACCATTGCACTCCAGCTAAAAAAAGTAATAGAGTAACCCAGACTCAGCTTCCCAGTCAGAGGAACATGGCTCTTTGGGGAAATGGGTGGTGCCAGGCCTGCCTGGGGTAAGAGACACCCAGCATGAGCCTAGAGTGGCTGGTGGTGTGAGGAACCGGAGCCCGTGGGTGCTGTCTGGGCCTGAGGAGCTGCCAGGAAGGCTCCCAGGGGCCGCTTCCGGACATGGTGGGTGCCGGAACACAGGACTGATCACAGCCCCCTGCCCACCCCTCAGGGAAGAGCAGACAGTGACTGGGGAAGGCACCACCTCCACCCACCCAGACACGTGGCTCGGTGTGAGCAGGGATGCAGAGCATGGAGGAGTGACGGGGAGGGAGGGTAGGGGAGGGGCCCCCCGCAGTGGGAAGACCAGGTGGCATTTTCTCCTGAGGGGTCTGAGCTACCACCTGCACAGAGCAGAATGCTGAGGCCCTGCATATATATCCTGCAGAGGCGGACAGGGCAGGGTGGGGCAGGGCTGCAGAGGCCAAAGGTGTGAGTGGCCATGACCGTGGGGAGGTGAGAGGCTCAGTGGCTACAGGACGCCATCCTGCTGAGCCCGGGGAGCTGCTCTTGGGTCTCCACATTCCAGCCTCATGACTTTCCCCAAAAGCAGTAACAGTAAAGCTCTTTGAAGCCCGGGGCCCGAGGAAGAGCAGGGCGTGAGGGTGCATCTGGCTCCCGGGATCCCCGAGGCTGTGTCCAACCTACCACCAACACGCCGTACCCCATGCCTGCAGCAAAGAACAGTGCCCAGGAGACCCTGTAACCTGCCACCCACACCCCATAGCCCATGCCCACGGTGAGGAACAGTGCCCAGGAGACCCCTTTTCTCCCCACTTGTGTTTGCAAGTTTTCATGGCAACGTTTTAAGAACAGTGGTCTGGCCAGGTGCGGTGGCTCACGTCTGTAATCCCAGCACTTTGAGAGGCCAAGGCGGGCGGGTCACCTGCGGTTGGGAATTCAAGACCAGCCCGGCCAAGCTGGTGAGCCCCGTCTCTAGTAAAAATGCTAAAATTAGGCAGGCGTAGTGGCGGGTACCTGTACTCCCAGGTACTTGGGAGGTTGGGGCAGGAGAATTGCTTGAACCCGGGAGGCACAAGTTGCAGTAAGTGGAGATCACGCCATCACACTCCAGCCCGGGAGACAGGACAAGACTCCACCTCAAAACTGGCCTGAGAAGGCAGTGGCCCCTCCCCAGGAATCCTGTGTCCACTGGCCAGTGGTCACCAGCTCAGCCTCCCAGCGAGGGACGAACGCAGCAGGGGGTGGGTGGACCTGGACCCTCCTGGAACCCCAGCTGTGCCCGCACCTGCTCTGCTCTGGGAGGCGGGGTGGGCACTAAGTCCTTGCTCAGAGGCTGAGGCTGACCCTGGTGCCTCCCGTCCTTTGTGTGGTTTTCCCCAAGTGGGCACTGCACCAGACCCCAAAGCAGGACATGGGGAGCTGGGGGGAAGGCTGAAGCCTGGGACTTCCATCACTTTATTGGTTCTCTTTGCTCGTGAAGATGACCCTCAACTCAGAGCTATGGAGGCAGCAGGGCCCCGGCTCTGACTGGATGTCCCAAGGGCCAGTTCAGTGCCCTCTAACCCTGTCCACATGTCCTCCAGGGCAGTCTGTGGAAGGAAGACTTGGAGGAGATGGCTGAGCATCACTGCTGGACCCGTTGCTCTCGGCCACGGAGTGTTTGTGGACGATGCCCCATAGGTGCTGCTGGGAGGTGGATGTGGGGCCAGCACAGGGTCCTCTGAGCCTCAGTGCACCTGGGGCCCATGGAGTGCAGAAACGGTACCGAGATGTCCCTGCCTGCGCCATGCCACAGCTGGGTGACAGGGAGCTTGGTGGGCCAGAGGCCATGGGGCTGACTGGGCAGAAGGCGGAGGGAGGACATGGTTCCTGAGGGACCTGCTGTCCCAGAGCACACCCTTGCCACGCCAGCCAGCTCCTGCTCTGGAGAAGCCTCGGAGCCAAGAGCACACGTGCATGCCACAGGCGGCCACACGAGCACACACACGCACACGTGTGCACACTAAAAGGCTGCGCCGGGGCCACCTCTACCCTCACCCTGAGCCTCGCCAAGTGCACGGAAGAAAGGGAGAAGACAACCTTGAGGGCAAGGCCAGGCACGTGGCTCCCGGTGGGACTCACACGGGAGGTGGCTGTGGAGGCCGTGGCTCTGGGAGGCTCGCGAGGCAGTCACGACCCAGGTCAGTTTGGAGCTGGTGCTCCCTCGCCCTCTGCCGCCCCGGGCCCCAGCAGGTCTTCGTCCAGCCCTGGTGGGTGCTGGTCCCCATTGCCGACGGCGCTGCCCGGGTCATCCCTGTTCTGCTGCTTCTGCCGCCGGGTCTCCTTGTACCGCAAGGTGATGTCCCTGGGTGCAGGGGCGGCGTCACCACCTGCTCCCACACCAGCCCCCATGGGCCCACGGACACCTGGCACCTCGTCCCTGTGGAGGTCCAGGACAGGCTGGGTGGGGGCTGGGTACCCCGGCCCTGGATGGCAGCCGTGGCCTAGATCCGTCCGTGCAGAGCGATGGCCCGAGGGCTGGGTCAGGAAAGGCCCAAGCGGGTGCCCCCCACCGGACACTCCCACAGGGGCAGCCAGAGGGCCGGGGCACGGACGGTGAGACTCCGACACCACGCAGCTCCCGCAGCCCCTGCGCCAGGAGACCCGGAGAGCCGCCCTCCTTCGGGACCACCCGCCTCACTCACCGCAGGAAGAAGCGCCAGACGGTCCAGGTGAGCACCAGGATGGAGCCGAGGGTCCAGCACTGGGAGATGTAGAAGGGCAGGGACAGGGTGAGCGTGTGGGGGTCATACTTGACCACGATGAGCAGTTCCGTGGCCGTTATGGCTGCCACCAACCAGGCCTGCTGGCCCAGCTTCTTGTGGGGCTTCCTGCAGGGGCGGCAGCAGGCTCAGCATCCCCAGCCCCACAGGTCCTGCAGGGCCTTGCCTAGGCCCCGGCCTCCTGAGCTCTGCTCCCCAACCCCCCGCCCACGGGGGCATCTCCACCCGGCCCTCGGCAGCCCTCACGGGTCATCCATGAAGTCGTAGATCTCACGCATGGCCACGCCACCCACGTTCACGAAGAAGACGAGCCGCAGGAGGACCAGGTAGTGCTCCGGGGGCATCCACAGCACAAACTTCAGGTAGAACGTGTTCAGTTCCGCCAGCAGGAACTAGCGGGAGGAGGAGTGAGCACCAGCTCTGCTCGGGACCCCTGCCCACCACGCCATCACGAGGCAGCCCGGCCTTACCACCAGGATGATGCCACAAACGGCCAGCCAGCGACGCAGGCTGGAGGCCGGCTTCCACTCAAAGCGAACCCAGCTGTAGGGCGTGAACTGGAAGGCGATCCTCTTCATTTTGCCCCTGGGAACCACAGAGCCGGCAGCCTGAGCACAGCAGCCCACCAAACCCCGTCCTGCACCACTGCCAGCCCTGCTCCTGCTCACCTGGCCACACCCTACGCCATCAGACCAGCTCTGCTCCTGCTCACCTGGCCACACCCTACGCCATCAGACCAGCTCTGCTCCTGCTCACCTGGCCACAACCTACGCCATCAGACCAGCTCTGCTCCTGCTCACCTGGCCTCACCCTAGGCCATCAGACCAGCTCTGCCCTGGTCACTCAGCCTCACCCTACGCCATCAGACCAGCACTGTTCCTGGTCACTCAGCCTCACCCTACGCCATCAGACCAGCTCTGCCCTGGTCACTCAGCCTCACCCTACGCCATCAGACCAGCACTGTTCCTGGTCACTCAGCCTCACCCTACGCCATCAGACCAGCTCTGCTCCTGGTCACTCAGCCTCACCCTACGCCATCAGACCAGCACTGTTCCTGGTCACTCAGCCTCACCCTATGCCATCAGACCAGCTCTGCCCTGGTCACTCAGCCTCACCCTACGCCATCAGACCAGCTCTGCCCTGGTCACTCAGCCTCACCCTACGCCATCAGACCAGCTCTGCTCTTGGTCACTCAGCCTCACCCTACGCCATCAGACCAGCACTGTTCCTGGTCACTCAGCCTCACCCTACGCCATCAGACCAGCTCTGCCCTGGTCACTCAGCCTCACCCTACGCCATCAGACCAGCTCTGCTCTTGGTCACTCAGCCTCACCCTACGCCATCAGACCAGCACTGTTTGGTCACTCAGCCTCACCTTACGCCATCGGACCAGCACTGCTCCTGCTCACCTGGCCACACCCTATGCCATCAGACCAGCTCTGCTCTTGGTCACTCAGCCTCACCCTACGCCATCAGACCAGCTCTGCGCCTGGTCACTCAGCTTCACCCTACGCCATCAGACCAGCTCTGCCCTGGTCACCTGGCCACACCCTATGCCATCAGACCAGCTCTGCCCTGGTCACTCAGCTGCTGCCTGGCTGCTTGCTGAGGTCTGGCTAACAAGGCACTAGCCCTGCCTCCCCATGGCCCTCTGCATTCAGAGTCTCTTCCAACCCGAGCAGTGGCTGCAGCTCCTCAGAGGGTGTCATGGTGCTGTGAGCTGGCCGTGTGTGCAGAGGTGTCCAGGCAGGGCAGGAGCACCCACAGGCAGGAGGGGGACCCCTGAGCCCGGCTCTCCAGGCCTTTCCTTAGACTTTTGTTTCTTTTGTAAAAATGACAAGGTATCTAGAGCTATTTCGTAACCAAGGGAGGTAGAAGTACAGGGGATGACCCCAGAGCTGAGCCAGGCCGCTGGGGACCGAGGAGGGAGCTGAGTGGGTGATGCCCTGGCCACTGTGAGGGACACCTGGCCTTGAGTGACAGCGGTCCAGAGGGGAGGTTCCAGGAGGCAAAGCCCCACAGTCACCCATCCTGAGCCGCACGCTGGATAGGCCCTGTGCTCAGGATCCACGGGGACACGGACGCTGAGGCCACCTCCAGGTAACACCCACCCGGCCCTGCCCTTGCAGCCCCACAACATACTTGTAGGTTGGAATGTTCCAGAGGCCCTGCCACTTGTAGGTCTTCAGGGACAGCCACTCGAGGGTCTTCATGCCACAGTAGATGCCCAGCCCGTTGCAGACGAGCACGTCCATGATCCACTGCGGGCAGGAGCAGGTGTGGGGGAACGCCCACTAAGGACTCCGCAGGGCACATGGGGCCCTAGAATGCCCCCAGGCCTGCACCCACTGCCCCCGGGGGCCGTGCTGGGCACCTACATGATCCCACCAGCACTCGCTGAAGTTGGGCAGCTGGTGCTCGAGGCTGTACTCCAGGAACTCGAACATGACACTCACAATGATGCACATCCACCAGTCCCGGATCATCAGCGTCTGCGGGCACCGTGCGCCAGCCTGCCTCAGCCAGCGTGCAGGCCCGGGCACCGTGCGCCAGCCTGCCTCAGCCAGCGTGCAGGCCCGGCTATGGTGCATGCAGCCCCCACCCCTGCTGGCAGCGTCCTCGGAGTCCACAGCACTGGCAGGGCCCCCAGTGAGGTCTCGGGGTGAGTGTGGGGTGAGCGGCCCCCAGTGCGGTCTCGGGGTGAGTGTGGGGTGAGCGGCCCCCAGTGTGGTCTCGGGGTGAGTGTGGTGTGAGCAGCTGCCCCTCCAGCAGCCTTGATGCTATGACTGTCAGCAGACAAAGCAGCCCCTTGCCCCGGCCTAATGCTAAGCTCTGCAGGGGAAACGTGTCCCTCTGTCACGCTAGCTGAGACTGTGCAGGGGCTGCTGGGTCAAGTGGGCACTGCTCTTGGCCCCTCAGAAGTGGGGTGGGCAGTGCCCAAGCCTAGGCGGGGGTGGGATTTCCTGCCCTGCTGCCTCTCTCCACCCCGGGACCAAGCCGGGATCCCGCCAGGATCAGGGCTCAGCTCCAGGCCTTCTGGGATGCCCGGGAGCTCTGTGGCTTCGTGAACCTCTGGGTAGGTGCAGCACATCCCCTCCCACCACACTCAGAGCACCCCGAGGACAACCCCATGGGCAGAAACAGCCCAGGGCATGGGGCGGCCTGGGACAGGAGGTGACATACCTTCAGGTACCAGCCGAGAAAGTGTGCGGGAACAAAGCCATCCAGCTTGTCCTGTGGGCGACAGGGTGTGACCCTGACCCCGGGGCAGAGCCGCCTCACCCCCACTCCAGGTCAGCCCACACCTGAGCAGCACCAGCCAGACCCCGAGCACCAGGCCAAGGACTCAGGTGCTGTGGAGACCACGCTCTGGCAGCCCAGCGAGCAGGTGCCCCCTGCCCCCGAGCACCACCCACAGGGATGGGGCCTGGGCACGTCTCGGGGCCAGCAGCAGACCCCGTGTATGGGTCGAGGGGCATGTGGGGCGAGGCCAGGGCATGGGCATGTCTGGTGTGGCTGAGGGCCGCGCCTGGGGAGGGACCCGCCTCAGGTTCCTGGAGTCTCACCCAGACGTTGTGGAAGGGGTCGGTCTTATTGTCAGGGTCGTAGATGAGGCAGTTGCCCCCGTAGTCTCTCTCTGGCAGCGGGACTCCCAGCTTGGGGTCGACATACTTCAGAAACTGCCGGCCGTCCTGGACTGTCTGTGAGGCAGTGCCCACAACGGTGGGGCTAGTTAACGGTGGCCACGTGAGACAAATGGTGGCCACACCGTGCAACTCCGTCAGCCTGGGAGGAGGGCAGCGCCCTGTCTGAGCAGCCCTTCCGCCCAGGGAAGTCCTGGTGAGGCAGCACGTGTGGCAGGAACCTCCAGGCATGACACCCCGTCTCCACACCTGTGCTACTGCGGGGAGCGGGGAGCTTCAGGGGACGGGGCAGTAGGACTGCTGGTCAGACGGGAGCGACTGGGCCCCTGAGTTCCTGCTCTAAGACACCCCCAACCCCCCAACGTGCGCTCAGGCCAGCGCCCTCACAGAAACCCCCTCTGGGACAGCACTCTTTCCTCACCCCGACGCAGGCAACACCGGATGCAACCCTGGGCCTTGGAGCAAGGTAGGCGTTTGGGCCTGACCTCGAGGGAGGTTTACATCATTTACAGACGCCTGCGCACACACAGTGAGCACACGCACCTGTGACCGGCCATGTCTACAGACGCCTCCACACACACAGCACACGCACCCGTGACCGGCCGTGTCTACAGATACCTGCGCACACACAGCACACGCGCCTGTGACCGGCCGTGTCTACAGACGCCTCCACACACACAGTGAGCATACACGCGCCCCGTGACCGGCCGTGTCTACAGACGCCTGTGCACACACAGTGGGCACACACTGATATAAACAGATAAATGATGGACAATAACAGCCAGTGCACAGGTGTGTGTGCCTACTGTGTGCAGTGTCCACACTGATATAAACAGATAAATGATGGATAATAACAGCCAATGCACAGGTGTGTGTGTGCCTACTGTGTGCAGTGTCCACACTGATATAAACAGATAAATGATGGATAATAGCCAGTGCACAGGTGTGTATGTGCCTACTGCGTGCAGTGTCCACACTGATATAAACAGACAAATGATGGATTAACAGCCAGTGCACAGGTGTGTGTGTGCCTACTGTGTGCGCAGTGTCCACACTGATATAAACAGACAAATGATGGATAATAACAACCAGTGCACAGGTGTGTGTGTGCCTACTGTGCGTGCAGTGTCCACACTGATATAAACAGATAAATGATGGATAATAACAGCCAGTGCACAGGTGTGTGTGTGCCTACTGTGTGCGCAGTGTCCACACTGATATAAACAAATGATGGAATAATAAACAGTAGAGAAGCAGGATATCTTCATGCACAGGAATTCAGGTAACGTGCAGATGCCACACCCCAAGGAGGGCAATGAAACTCCCCTCCCTCCCTGCAGGGGCTGCACACAGGGACCTCCTTGCGGGCGTACACTATGGAATGGGGGAAGAGAGTGACACATCTCCCCAGGTGGTCCACATTCACACCACCAGCATACATCATGGTTCTAGTGGGTGCCTTCACCCCAGTCAAAACACGAGAAAACATCAGACCAGAAGGAGACATTCCAGGAAAATTAAAGGACAACATCTCTTACAAATATGGATGCAAAAATCTTAGCAGTCCAGCAGTGTGTAAAAAGGCACACCCTGGGACCAAGCAGGATCTGTCACAGAAACGCAAGGCTAGCTCGTCTCCCCAGGCACAGTGGCTCATGCCTATGCTCCCAGCACTCTGGGAGGCCAAGGAGGAAGGACAGCTTGAGCACAGGACTTTTAGATCAGCCTGGCAAAGGATGGCAGCATGGCAAAAGCCCATCTCTACAAAAAAATTTTTTAAAATTAGGTGCAGTGGCTCACTTGAGGCCAGGAGTTCTGAGACCAGCCTAGCCAACATGGTGAAGCCCCGTCTCTACTAAAAATACAAATTAGTCGGGGGTGGTGCTGCATGCCTGTAAACCCAACTACTTGGGAGACTGAGGCATGAGAATTGCTTGAACGCAGGAGGCAGGGGTTGCAATGAACCAAGACTGTGCCAGAGCCTGGGCAACAGAACAAGACCATGTCTCAAAAAAAAAAAAAAAAAGGCCAGGGGTGTTGGCACATGGCTGTAGTCCCAGATACTTGGGAGGCCGAGGCAGGAGAATCACCTGGGCCTGGGAAGTTAGAGCCCTGTGGTCTGCAGAGACCTGCATCGCACCACTGTACTCTAGCCTGGGTGGCAGAGCAAGACCCTGTCCCAAAGCACCACCCCCAACACCAACAGCAGCACCACCGTCGCCCACCCTTGCGTGCTGCAGAAGACCTGGAGCTGAGGTTCCCGCCAGGGCCGCCATGCAAGGAAATGAAAGGCATCTGGAATGGAAAGGAAGGAACAAACTCTCTGTCTTCGTAGATGGCATAATGTTGAATACAGAAAACTTTTTTTTTGAGACAGTTTCGCTGTTGTCGCCTGCAGTGGTGCAATCTCGGCTCACTGCAACCTCCACCTCCTGGGTTCCAGCAATTCTCCTGCCTCAGCCTCCCCAGGAGCTGGGATTGCAGGCGCATGTCACCACACCCAGCTAAGTTTTGTATTTTTAGTAGACAGGGTTTTGCCATGTTGGCCAGGCTGGTCTTGAACTCCTGGCCTCAGGTCATCCGCCTGCCTTGGCCTCCCAAAGTGCTGGGATTACAGGCGTGAGCCACCGTGCCCAGCTGGTAATTTTTTTTTAACCACAAAAATATTTAAAAATTTTAATGCATTATGAGAAAAACCTTTAAAAATTCCATGAAACTCTACACACGCACACACGCAAACACGCACGCACGCGCGCTTGTGAAAACCAGTGAAACCCGAATAAGCTCTGTGGACTGTGCCAGTATCAACTTCCCGGTCTTCATCCTGTTCCACTGTGACGGGACACGTTCCCACTGGAGGAAGCGGGTGGTGGGTACAGTATTCCCTGTACATATTTTTTTGCAGCTTCTTGTGAGTCTATGAATATTTAAAAACAAACTCAAAATGGATGAGTGATCTAAATGTAAAATATGAAACTAGTAAAGTTTTAGTACAAAACATAGGAGACAAATTTTTTTTTTTTTTTTTGAGACGGAGTTTCACTCTTGTTACCCAGGCTGCAGTGCAATGGCGCCTTCTCGGCTCACTGCATCCTCCGCCTCCTGGGTTCAGGCAATTCTCCTGCCTCAGCCTCCTGAGTAGCTGGGATTACAGGCACGCGCCACCATGCCCAGCTAATGTTTGTATTTTTAGTAGAGACGGGGTTTCGCCATGTTGACCAGGATGGTCTTGATCTCTTGACCTCGTGATCCACCCGTCTCGGCCTCCCAAAGTGCTGGGATTACAGGCGTGAGCCACCACGCCCGACCCGTAGGAGACAATCTTAACAACCTGATGTTAGACAAAAAAATCTCCACAATCCACACACAAAACAATGAGTGACCCTGGTGACACCTGAAAGGACAAACTCAGCCTCAGAGGAAGTATCTGCAAGTCACGCAAACAGCACAAGCCCCTCAGCATTGTCAGGACACCGCTCTACGGAGACACAGCCCACTTTTCCAAAGAGCAGAAACTAACCGGGCACCGAGGAGGACATCCACATGCAGATAACCTCCTGAGAAGGCCCACATCACCAGCCACCACAGAAACGCAAGTGGAAGCCATCGTCAGGTCCTGGTGCCCACCTGCTAGAGTGATCACCACAGAAATGCTGACAACTCCCACTGCTGACGAAGCTGCCAGGGACCAGGACACCCACAGAGGATAGCGGACATACAGCTGCCCCGCACAGCCACCAGCTGCCGCGCACAGCCACCACCTGGCCTGGGGACCCTGCACAGCCACCCTGCACAGCACTGCACAGCCGCCACCTGGTCCAGGGATCCCACACAGTCACCCTGCACAACCGCCACCTAGCCCAGGCACAGCTGCCACCTGGCCCAGGGACCCTGCACAGCCACCCTGGCACAGCACTGCATAGCTGCCACCTGGCCCAGCAACCCTGCGGCTGGGGTCCACCCGGGAAACGGAGACCGTGTCTACACAGATGCCTGCGCAGGGATGCTTGTGGGTAACACTCCCCATGGGCACCGAGGAAGAACTGTCCAGACCCCAGGCACACGTAGTGCCTGAAGAATATCTTTGTTTATAGTGTCATTGCTCAGCTGTTTCCTTTATATAATCCTTCACATAGGACGGGCGCGGTGGCTCAAGCCTGTAATCCCAGCACTTTGGGAGGCCGAGGCGGGTGGGTCACGAGGTCCGGATATCGAGACCATCCTGGTCAACATGATGAAACCCTGTCTCTACTAAAGATACAAAAAATTATCTGGGCACAGTGGCACGTGCCTGTAATCCCAGCTGCTCAGGAGGCTGAGGCAGGAGAATTGCCTGAACCCAGGAGGCGGAGGTTGCGGTGAGCCGAGACTGCGCCATTGCACTCCAGCGTGGGTAACAAGAGCAAAACTCCGTCTCAAAAAACAAAAAAAAATCCTTCACATATAATCATATATTAGTTTATAGAATTAATGCTTGAAGTGTAACTGCTTACTTATATCTAGCGTACTTACTTCTATATAATCACACAGGTATTGCAGTGGGAGCCGTACTGACACATTCACTGCTGATTTATAGAATCCTTCCACAGAACCACACAGTAGTTCGTAGTAGGAGGGATGCCCAGAGCAGTCACGGAACAGAAGCAGACATGGGAAAACAGCCAGACCAGGACGAGAACCAAAGACCCCGGCGGTGGCGTCCCTGCCTGAAAGGGCGTACGCTGTACGGCAGGCTTGGAGCAGGAGCCTCCCCTCCTGATAGAGGAGCTGTGGGACCTGCATCCAGTTCCTGTGGAAAGCCGGCCTCAGGCCTGAGATCCTGCAAGTAACGGAGGGAGAAGAACCCTCTGGTGTGGCCAGTCACGGCGGCTGTTCACCCCGTCAGTGTTTTCTCACTTCTGTGCTGGCTCAAATCATCCTCCCATAAATATCTTAAGAGAAGAGCACAGGTCTGTCAGCTCCCACTGCACTGGCTTACAGTGTCCTTCTATTAGAAACCCTCTGAAGGCTGCAGCCCCCAGGTAAGAATTGTCGCACACGACGCCTGTTGCACACGGCCCACCTCCTTGCCTCGGTGACCTAATGAGGGCAGCCCCCTTTTCTGTACACGACCCTCTACTACTGCGCACGGCACGGCCCCCTAGTGCATACGGCCCACCTCTCTGCCCGGGTGACAATGGGGTGGCCCCCTTGCTTGTGACTCACGTGATTATGTCTGCCCAGTCACTAAGCCTGTAGATGATGATCTCACACCCCTGCCCCTGCTTGGACCTAATAAATACAGATGCTCTGGGGCATTTGGGGGCTGCCACTGATGTCTGCTCACAGCTGGGGTGGCCCCCCAAGTCCAGCACTGATGTCTCCTCACAGGTGGTGTGGCCCCCCAAGTCCAGCACTGATGTCTCCTCACAGGTGGTGTGGCCCCCCAAGTCCACCACTGATGTCCGCTCACAGGCGGTGGGGCCCGCCAAGTCCACCACTGATGTCCGCTCACAGGTGTTGTGGCCCCCCAAGTCCACCACTGATGTCCGCTCACAGGTGTTGTGGCCCCCCAAGTCCACCACTGATGTCCGCTCACAGGTGTTGTGGCCCCCCAAGTCCACCACTGATGTCCGCTCACAGGTGGTGTGGCCCCCCAAGTCCACCACTGATGTCCGCTCACAGGCGGTGTGGCCCCCCAAGCCCACCACTGATGTCCGCTCACAGGCGTTGTGGCCCCCCCAAGTCCACCACTGATGTCCGCTCACAGGCGTTGTGGCCCCCCCAAGTCCACCACTGATGTTCGCTCACAGGTGTTGTGGCCCCCCCAAGTCCACCACTGATGTCCGCTCACAGGCGTTGTGGCCCCCCCAAGTCCACCACTGAGGTCCGCTCACAGGCGTTGTGGCCCCCCCAAGTCCAGCACTGATGTCCGCTCACAGGCGGTGTGGGCCCCCAAGTCCACCACTGATGTCTGCTCACAGGCGGTGTGGGCCCCCAAGTCCACCACTGATGTCTGCTCACAGGCGGTGTGGGCCCCCCCAAGTCCACCACTGATGTCTGCTCACAGGTGGGGTGGCCCCCCAAGTCCAGCTGCTCTTCACTGTCCTGTCTACTTCTTGGATCCTGTACCCCAACACAGAGTAAGGGAAACCCCATGAACCTGTGGGGCACAACAGAGCTACAATGCTGAGAGCGGCTCTGCCTCCCCTTGGCGCACGGACACCTCCACGCACATGTGGGATGCCACTCAGCAGCGAGGGAGCAGGCACCGTGAGACATGCAACCTGGATGAACCTCAGAGGCACCGTGCAGGGTGGCAAGAGGCTGCCCACCGCGTCACTCCATGCGTAGGACATTTCTGAAGAGATAGAGGACATCCCTCATCAGCCACTGGGGTCAGGGGCGGGTGCCACGACCAAGGGGCAACACAAAGAAGCTTTGGGGCCAGTGGAAGTGTGCCGTGTCCTGTTTCTATACATCTGCACAAGTGTTAACACTCACAGAGTGGACACCTACGCCGGGAAGCTTTGGGGACAGTGGATCTGTGCCGCGGACTGTTTCTATACATCTGCACAAGTGTTAACACTCACAGAGTGGACATCTACGCCGGGAAGCTTTGGGGCCAGTGGAAGTGTGCCGTGTCCTGTTTCTACACATCTGCACAAGTGTTAACACTCACAGAGTGTACATCTACGCCGGGAAGCTTTGGGGACAGTGGAAGTGTGCCGTGTCCTGTTTCTACACATCTGCACAAGTGTTAACACTCACAGAGTGTACATCTACGCCGGGAAGCTTTGGGGACAGTGGAAGTGTGCCGTGTCCTGTTTCTACACATCTGCACAAGTGTTAACACTCACAGAGTGTACATCTACGCCGGGAAGCTTTGGGGACAGTGGAAGTGTGCCGTGTCCTGTTTCTACACATCTGCACAAGTGTTAACACTCACAGAGTGGACACCTACGCCGGGAAGCTTTGGGGACAGTGGAAGTGTGCCGTGTCCTGTTTCTACACATCTGCACAAGTGTTAACACTCACAGAGTGTACATCTACGCCGGGAAGCTTTGGGGACAGTGGAAGTGTGCCGTGTCCTGTTTCTACACATCTGCACAAGTGTTAACACTCACAGAGTGGACACCTACGCCGGGAAGCTTTGGGGACAGTGGAAGTGTGCCGTGTCCTGTTTCTACACGTCTACACAAGTGTCAACGCTCACAGAGTGTACATCTACGCCGGGAAGCTTTGGGGACAGTGCAACTGTCCCGTGTCCTGTTTCTACACATCTGCAGAAGTGTCAACACTCACAGAGTGTACATCTATTCCGGAAAGCTTTGGGGACAGTGGAAGTGTGCCGTGTCCTGTTTCTACACATCTACACAAGTGTTAACACTCACAGAGTGTACATGTACACCGGGAAGCTTTGGGGACAGTGGAAGTGTCCCGTGTCCTGTTTCTACACATCTGCACAAGTGTTAACACTCACAGAGTGTACATCTACGCCGGGGAGCTTTGGGGACAGTGGAAGTGTCCCTTGTCCTGTTTCTACACATCTACACAAGTGTTAACACTCAGAGTGTACATCTACGCCGGGAAGCTTTGGGGACAGAGGATCTGTGCCGTGTCCTGTTTCTACACATCTGCACAAGTGTTAACATTCACAGCGTGTACATCTACGCCGGGAAGCTTTGGGGACAGTGGATCTGTGCCGTGTCCTGTTTCTACACATCTACACAAGTGTTAACACTCACAGAGTGTACATCTACGCCGGGAAGCTTTGGGGACAGTGGATCTGTCCCGTGTCCTGTTTCTACACATCTACACAAGTGTTAACACTCACAGAGTGTACATCTACGCCGGGAAGCTTTGGGGACAGTGGATCTGTCCCGTGTCGTCTATCTACACATCTACACAAGTGTTAACACTCACAGAGTGTACATCTACGCCGGGAAGCTTTGGGGACAGTGGAAGTGTCCCTTGTCCTGTTTCTACACATCTACACAAGTGTTAACACTCAGAGTGTACATCTACGCCGGGAAGCTTTGGGGACAGAGGATCTGTGCCGTGTCCTGTTTCTACACATCTGCACAAGTGTTAACATTCACAGTGTGTACATCTACGCCGGGAAGCTTTGGGGACAGTGGATCTGTGCCGTGTCCTGTTTCTACACATCTACACAAGTGTTAACACTCACAGAGTGTACATCTACACCGGGAAGCTTTGGGGACAGAGGATCTGTCCCGTGTCGTCTATCTACACATCTACACAAGTGTTAACACTCACAGAGTGTACATCTATGCCGGGAAGCTTTGGGGACAGTGGATCTGTCCCGTGTCGTCTATCTACACATCTACACAAGTGTTAACACTCACAGAGTGTACATCTACGCCGGGAAGCTTTGGGGACAGTGGATCTGTCCCGTGTCCTGTTTCTACACATCTACACAAGTGTTAACATTCACAGAGTGTACATCTACGCCGGGAAGCTTTGGGGACAGTGGATCTGTGCCGTGTCCTGTTTCTACACATCTACACAAGTGTTAACACTCACAGAGTGTACATCTACGCCGGGAAGCTTTGGGGACAGTGGATCTGTCCCGTGTCCTGTTTCTACACATCTGCACAAGTGTTAACGCTCACAGAGTGTACATCTACGCCGGGAAGCTTTGGGGACAGTGGAAGTGTCCCGTGTCCTGTATTTACACATCTACACAAGTGTTAACACTCACAGAGTGTCCATCTACGCTGGAAAAGGCAATTCTACCACGATGATGAATCGTCTGGCCCCACACTGACGGACTGTGACACTGGGAATGGCAAAGTCCTTTGTGAACTGCAGACAGACACCAAAAAGTGTGTGGAAACTGAGGGAGTGGCACCAACACTGTGAGTATAGTAAGCATCAGCGGCGGACGCACAGCCTGGCCTGGGGTTACGAAGGGGCCGCCTCTCCAACCTGCCCTGCCCGTCTTGCGGAATGTGGCCAGAGGGGGAAGAGGCACACACACACAGCCACAGCTGGTCAACCACACAACACAGGAACAAAAACCCAGTCCCTCTTGGTGCTGGGGTTCCCTGGGAGGCCCAGATGTGCCCTGGCCACGCACACACTGGCCTGCATGGGGGTCCTGACTGGCTGCTCCTTTCATGCCAACTGCCCACCCGCACTGGAACACAACAGCTGCAGGCAAAGCCACCCCGGCAGCCACACCGCTGGCCCTGCCCTCACCTGCACCCACGCGGGTGAGGCCCTGCTGAGCGGCTGCAGTAAGCCCCCCAAGCAGCTTGGCCTGCTTTCCGGGGTCTAGCTCTGCTTCCTCCCGCCACTCGAGGGCCGCGTGTGCCAGGCCTCCTGTCACCCTGCCTGGGGTCCCGCTATCACCTGGGTTCCCACGCATCCCACTAAGAAAAGTCGGCTTACCTGGAAGAGGATGAAGATGAGAAACAGCTCGTAGACTACACTCACGCAGAGCCAAAACCTCCAGTAAGCTACAAAGACAGATGACAGAGCGTTAGTGCCTCCGGTCCAGGACTCCCGGGCCCTGCTCCGCCCCAGGCTGGCTGCTGGCTCCCTGACACCAGTGTCTCCTCTGGGCCCTCACGGGTCCCTGGGAGAGACCTGATGAAGCAAGCTGTAGCTCAGAATTAAGCACAACTTTTCTCTGAGACGTGGAAGGCTTTTCTTCATTTTTTCCATTCCAGTCCTTATCTTTTGCCCACAAACTGTGGCACAGAAGCACTCAGCAAACATCCCCGTGGTACGTTTACTATGACACTTCTAACCCACCACCACTAAGGATGCAGTAGGTTTTTGGTAGACGCTTTTTTTTTTTTTGAGATGGAGTCTCCGTCACCCAGGCTGGAGTGCAGTGGCACAATCTTGGCTCACCGCAACCTCCGCCTCCTGGGTTCAAGCAATTCTCCTGCCTCAGCCTCCCGAGTAGCTGTGATCACAGGCGTGCACCAGCACACCTGGCTGATGTTTGTATGTTTAGTAGAGATGGGGTTTCTCCATGTTGGCCAGGCTGGTCTGAAACTCCTGACCTCAAGTGACCCACCCACCTGGGCCTCCCAAAGTGCTAGGATTACAGGCATGAGCCACTGCACCCAGTCACTTTCATTTTATTTTATTTTATTTTCTGAGACAGGGTCCTGGCTCTGTTGCCCAGGCTGGACTGCAATCTTGATGCACTACAACCTCTGCCTCCTGGGCTCAAGCAACCCTCCTACCTCAGCCTCCTGAGTAGCTGGGACCACAGGTACATGACACCACACCCAGCTAATTTTTTATTTTTATTTTTTTTTAAGACGGAGTCTCACTCTGTTGCCCAGGCTGGAGTGCAGCGGCGCGATCTCGGCCCACTACAACCTCCACCTCCTGGGTTCAGATGATTCCTCTGCCTCTGCCTCCCGAGTAGCTGGGATTACAGGCGCCCGTCACCACGCCCAGCTAAGTTTTTTTTTGTATTTTTAGTAGAGACCAGGTTTCATCATCTTTGCCAGGCTGGTCTCGAATCCCTGACCTCGTGATCTGCCTGCCGTGGGCTTCCAAAATGCTGGGATTACAGGCGTGAGCTACCGTGTCTAGTCTTTTTATTTTTACTGTCTTGTAGAGATGCGGTTTCGTCATGTTGCCCAGGCTGGGATACTTTTTATCATGTTAAAAAAATCTTTCTCCTGAGATGTTTAATTGGGAAAAAAAAAATCTTTCAATCCGAGTCATGGCGCCAAAAAGAGGAAAATCTGTTTAATTCCAGTATGTTAAGTTTTTGTCATGAACGAATATGAATTTTTGCTTTTCTGCATTTAAGGGGATCATTTTTTCATGTAATGTGGTGAATTGCATTAACTGAGGTGTAGTGTGAAAACATCCCACGATTCCTGCCTTGCCACGGCTCTGAGCAGCGCATGGCAAGACATGCAGGTGTGAGGTTTCAGGAGAAAATGCAGCCCCACAGGAAGCCAGGACGGTCACTATGGTTCACGAAAAGCCGCGTTGCTTTTCGTTTGTATCAGGAGATACAAACGCTGGAAAGTTCCTGGGAAAATCCGTTACAGGAGGTCTGGGGCCAACACACACAAGTGAGATCACAAGCTTAGTCCTCACGCCTTGGAGGATGAGAAGAATCTGGAAAATTCCCACTGGCTCAAGAGTTGCAGTTAAAGGGGTTCCTGAGCCGGGCGCAGAGGCTCACGCCTGTAATCCCAGCACTTTGGGAGGCCGAGGTGGGTGGATCACCAGGTCAGGAGTTCAAGAACAGCTTGGCCAAGCTGGTGAAACCCCATCTCTATTAAAAAAAGGAGGGGGGAGCTTGTAGTGAAATTAACTTGGGGCAGCCCTCACCCCATAAGGACTGGCTGACTGAAGGTGAGGTGACACCTTTGGAGCAGGTGCTCAGCCTGCAGGCTCTCTCTGGGAGGACAGCTACCCCCACGGTCACTGACTGAAGGTGACACCTTTGGAGCAGGTGCTCAGCCTGCAGGCTCTGTCTGGGAGGACAGCTACCCCCATGGTCACTGACTGAAGGTGACACCTTTGGAGCGGGTGCTCAGCCTGCAGGCTCTGTCTGGGAGGACAGCTACCCCCATGGTCACTGACTGAAGGTGACACCACCCTTGGAGCGGGTGCTCAGCCTGCAGGCTCTGTCTGGGAGGACAGCTACCCCCATGGTCAATGACTGAAGGTGACACCTTTGGAGCAGGTGCTCAGCCTGCAGGCTCTGTCTGGGAGGACAGCTACCCCCATGGTCACTGACTGAAGGTGACACCTTTGGAGCGGGTGCTCAGCCTGCAGGCTCTCTCTGGGAGGACAGCTACCCCCATGGTCACTGACTGAAGGTGACACCTTTGGAGCGGGTGCTCAGCCTGCAGGCTCTGTCTGGGAGGACAGCTACCCCCATGGTCACTGACTGAAGGTGACACCTTTGGAGCAGGTGCTCAGCCTGCAGGCTCTGTCTGGGAGGACAGCTACCCCCATGGTCACTGACTGAAGGTGACACCACCCTTGGAGCGGGTGCTCAGCCTGCAGGCTCTGTCTGGGAGGACAGCTACCCCCATGGTCACTGACTGAAGGTGACACCACCCTTGGAGTGGGTGCTCAGCCTGCAGGCTCTGTCTGGGAGGACAGCTACCCCCATGGTCACTGACTGAAGGTGACACCTTTGGAGCGGGTGCTCAGCCTGCAGGCTCTCTCTGGGAGGACAGCTACCCCCATGGTCACTGACTGAAGGTGACACCTTTGGAGCGGGTGCTCAGCCTGCAGGCTCTGTCTGGGAGGACAGCTACCCCCATGGTCACTGACTGAAGGTGACACCTTTGGAGCGGGTGCTCAGCCTGCAGGCTCTGTCTGGGAGGACAGCTACCCCCATGGTCACTGACTGAAGGTGACACCTTTGGAGCGGGTGCTCAGCCTGCAGGCTCTGTCTGGGAGGACAGCTACCCCCATGGTCACTGACTGAAGGTGACACCACCTTTGGAGCAGGTGCTCAGCCTGCTGGCTCTCTCTGGGAGGACAGCTACCCCCATGGTCACTGACTGAAGGTGACACCACCTTTGGAGCGGGTGCTTAGCCTGCAGGCTCTCTCCGGGAGCACAGCCACCCCCATGGTCACTGACTGAAGGTGATACCACCTTTGGAGCGGGTGCTCAGCCTGCAGGCTCTGTCTGGGAGGACAGCTACCCCCATGGTCACTGACTGAAGGTGACACCACCTTTGGAGCAGGTGCTCAGCCTGCTGGCTCTCTCTGGGAGGACAGCTACCCCCATGGTCACTGACTGAAGGTGACACCACCTTTGGAGCGGGTGCTCAGCCTGCAGGCTCTCTCCGGGAGCACAGCCACCCCCATGGTCACTGACTGAAGGTGACACCACCCTTAGAGCAGGTGCTCAGCCTGCAGGCTCTCTCCGGGAGCACAGCCACCCCCATGAAGCCACAAAGTGCTGAGTGGGCCCCTCAGGTCACCACGTCTGCGGCTGAACTTCCTGCACTGCTGAGCTCCGTCTTTCATGTTTCTCCTGCTGGGGAAGGCCCCAGATCAGAAAGGTGGCATCTCAGACCCTCTCCCACTCATGCTTTACACCCGAGCAGCACTAGGCCTGCCGCCCCGAATGGCCAGCAGGCCCTCCCTCTGGATCCCGCTTCGCTCCCCTGAGCACCTCAGCCAGGGGGCTCCCTGGTCCTGATGCCACCCCGCCACCCCACCACCCCTGGCGCTCATTCGTCTTTCTAAACATCAAACCAGAGGGAAAGACAGACAGGCAGCCTCAGCAGCCCTGGTAACTCTGTGGCTGACTCGGCCTTCAGAGGAAGTGGGATGAAAATGCAGTTTACCCCCCTCAGTGGCCCGGGACCCTCAGCCTTGCTCAGAAATTCCAAAGCAAGCAGCGCCCAGCTGCTTGGGCTGGGCCCACTCCCACTCCTCCTCACGAGGCCCAGTTGCTAATGGCTACAGCAGCCGGACTGGGCGTTCCTGGGCAGGACCCAGGGGAGTGGGAAGAAGGTGGACAGAGCCACGGGGACCACTTTTCTGGAAAAAAGCCCTTCGCCCTGCCCCTCCCAGAGCCTCCAATGCGCAGGACTCGTCACTTGTCCTCTAGAATTCGTTGTGACTGGAGAGGTCTGAGGGCTGCCTGCCGGACCCCAAGTTAACGAGGCACACGGAAGAAGGCGGTTCCGGGACAGGCTTCCCTGACAATCAATCGGAGACTGGCAAAGTCACGTGGAACTGATGCCAAGCGAACCACACTGACGGAAGAAAGGCAGAGCAGAGCTCAAAAGAAAAACCAGGAACCCCTGCCCTGCAAAGTAGAAGGGGCCGAGGCACAGCCCAGAGACGCTGGGGCAGGAGCTTTCGGAAGGTCAAGACCTACAGGCCAAGACACTCCCCCTCCCGCCAGGTGCCCTACAGACGGGGCTCCTGGACTAGATAGAGCCGAGGGTCTCCCAGGGGTCTGTCCCGGTGTCAGAGCCGAGGGTCTCCCAGGGGTCTCTCCCTGTGTCAGAGCCGAGGGTCTCCCAGGGGTCTCTCCCTGTGTCAGAGCCGAGGGTCTCCCAGGGGTCTGTCCCTGTGTCAGAGCCGAGGGTCTCCCAGGGGTCTGTCCCTGTGTCAGAGCCGAGGGTCTCCCAGGGGTCTGTCCCTGTGTCAGAGCTGAGGGTCTCCCAGGGGTCTCTCCCCATGTCAGGGCCGCATGCCAGGACAAACTGCTGCCCGCTGACCAGTCTGTCCTGCCCATGGCTGCGTCCCAGCGCCCAGTGATGCCAGCACCCAGGAGGGATCTGGTGCATCTCCAAGCAAGGATGGCCCCTGGCTGAGCTTCCAAATCCACTTGAGAAGCTCTTAACTGCACCAGGCTTTCCACGGTGTGACCGGCAGTGTTTACACCATCCCTGCACTTCTCCACTGCTCTGTGTAGCAATCCAAACCCGCCTGAGGCAGGACCGTCTGTGCTCAGTGGACTGCAGACTGAGCCCTGGCCCTTCCCACACAGCTGTCAGCCCACTAGGCACTCAGGGAGCCCTTTCTCAAGGCCCTGGGCAAAGAAGGGGCCAGCGAGACCAGCCTGCTTTGGTCACCCGATGGCTCCCTGCTCAGGGCCTCTGGGGACGGGGAGTTCACTCACCGTCATGGCACTGACCCTGGAGCAGACACTGCCCTCCTGGAGGGCAACTGTATCACGGGCTTAAAATGCATATGCCTTTAATCTAATACTGACTTCTGGGAAATTCTATTAAATGAATAATCAGATATTCACAAAGCATGCGTGCAAAAATCCACGAAAGCCTGGTTTATTAAAATAAAAGTGGAAACTTGCTAATTATACAATATTATGGCTTAAACAAGTTGGTTAAATATAGTACATTGAATGACGGCTAACAAGCAGTCATTAAAATTTCAGCCCCCAAAATCAGTAAAGAAATGACTACCACGGAGAACGCAGGCTGCAGGACCACACACAGAACCCATCTTCGAGGCTGTGGGTACACACACACCAACACATCCAAACTCAGCAGTGCAATTTCCCAGAACATGCACTCCTGTTAAAGCAGAAAACGTTTCTAATTCCTTCACGTGGCCATGAGGGGAGACGTGAACCCTACAGAGGCCTGAGCTGCTGTCCTGGGATGGGACTTGGGCCACAGAGCGCACCGAGGTTGGGGGGATGCTCTGGTCCACAGGGGCTTGTTAGAACTTGGGGCCATAAGGTAGGCTGGTAACTGAGGCAGAGCGTGCTAGGTAACCACTTTGAAGGCAGTGCTGTCACAGCCCATCTGGAGCCCACACCACCCCCTCCTGCCTCACAGCCCCATCTGGAGCCCACACCCCCCGGCCACACAGCCCATCTGGAGCCCAAAGCCCCCGGCCACACAGCCCATCTGGAGCCCAAAGCCCCCGGCCACACAGCCCATCTGGAGCCCACACCACCCCCTCCTGCCTCATAGCCCCATCTGGAGCCCACACCCCCCGGCCACACAGCCCATCTGGAGCCCACACCGCCCCCTCCTGCCTCACAGCCCCATCTGGAGCCCACACCCCCCCAGCCACACAGCCCATCTGGAGCCCACACCACCCCCTCCTGCCTCACAGCCCCATCTGCAGCCCACAACCCCTGGCCACACAGCCCATCTGGAGCACCCCCGCCCCCACCCCCCGCCTCACAGCCCCATCTGGAGCCCACACCCTCCAGCCTCACAGCCCATCTGGAGCCCACACCCCCCCGCCCTGGGAGTCCACACCCCCTGGCCTCACAGCCCATCTGGAGCCCACAACACTCCCGCCCGCACCGCCTCACAGCCCAATCTAGAGCCCACCCCCACCCCCCTGCCTCAGCCCCATCTGGAGCCCACACCCCCCACCCCCCGGCCTCACAGCCCATCTGGAGCCCACACCTCCCGCCAGGCCTCACAGCCCATCTGGAGCCCACCCCCCCACCCCCCGGCCTCACAGCCCCATCTGGAGCCCTTACACACGTCAACCTCACAGCCCCACTAGGAGCTCTCATCCGCCCGCCCCTGGCCTCACAGCCCCATCTGGAGCCCGCAACCACCCTGGTCCGTGGAAAGAGGAGGCAGAAGCAGGAAGAGAAGGGTTGGAGGGCCCCTGGACAGGGAAGAGTGAAAGGGCCAGAGAAGGCCTGGGGGGACCCTCGAGGTTGGAGGAGGAGCACATGGCCAGCTTGCAACCCCACGCCATTGTCCCAGTGTGGGAAGTGGCCTTGGAGGCCTCGGGGAGGGTCCAGTTGGAGGGGAGGACAGGACATTCACACCCAGCAGCACAGACACAGACTGACCGCTCAGAACAGAACTGCCACAGGGGCACACAGGGGAAAGAAATGGCAAGTTACCTGGATGAGGTCTGGAAAATGGCCCGTCTTTAGCTTGTGTGACTCCAAAACATAAGAAAACCAAAATACTGGCCACAATACCTCTGCAAATAAAGAACAAACAGCCCCTCAGTGTGTGCAGGCTTCTCCCAGGAGGGAGGTGGGAGGCTGCAGGGACCCCAGACACCCACTGTGAAACAGCCCGATGCAGGCGGGAGGAAGGGTCGGCGGGGGGAAGGCCGGCTACCTCCACCCCCTGGGCCCAGCGTTCACACTCCACCTGCCCAGTGGCCCACGCCAGGCGAAGGCCCTCGCACTCAGGCTGCCGGTGGCTCCCAGGGTCACGTGAAAAGACCCTCGCTTACATGGAAAGCACCAATGCTCTGCACCTGACCATCAGCACAAGTGCCCACATAGGAGGGAACAGTGTCGCTAACGCCTCCCTGCTCCACTGCGGCAGGACCCAGGAGGTGTCTCTACAGAGCTCCTGTGTCTTTCTGGGGTCATCTCATCTGATATCAACAGGACTCCTGCGGTTCATAAGCTGGACCTGCAATCAAGATGCAGGTCCACGGAGAGAGGCACAGCCCCCACCCAGGAAGGTGTGAGGGGTTGCGCTGGCACTGGGGAGGAGCCTTGGGGAGCATGCTCCTTCCTGGGCAAAGCTCCTTGGGGCCGGCCTCACCCAGAGGCCCAGTGGGTCTCCGTGAGAAGCAGCTTAGGCCGGCGGATGAGACAGCCCTAGCCACAGGCAGCCACTCACTTCAGCACCCCACCCGAGTGTGGACCCTCTGTGCTCCACAGGCAGCCACTCACTTCAGCACCCCACCCGAGTGTGGACCCTCTGTGCTCCACAGGCAGCCACTCACTTCAGCACCCCACCCGAGTGTGGACCCTCTGTGATCCACAGGCACCCACTCACTTCAGCACCCCACCCGAGTGTGGACCCTCTGTGATCCGCAGGCACCCACTCACTTCAGCACCCCACCCATGGGTGGACCCTCTGTGATCTGCAGGCACCCACTCACTTCAGCACCCCACCCGAGTGTGGACCCTCTGTGCTCCACAGGCAGCCACTCACTTCAGCACCCCACCCGAGTGTGGACCCTCTGTGATCCGCAGGCACCCACTCACTTCAGCACCCCACCCGAGTGTGGACCCTCTGTGATCCGCAGGCACCCACTCACATCGGCACCCCACCCGAGTGTGGACCCTCTGTGATCCGCAGGCACCCACTCACTTCAGCACCCCACCCGAGTGTGGACCCTCTGTGATCCGCAGGCACCCACTCACATCGGCACCCCACCCGAGTGTGGACCCTCTGTGATCCGCAGGCACCCACTCACATCGGCACCCCACCCGAGTGTGGACCCTCTGTGATCCGCAGGCACCCACTCACTTCAGCACCCCACCCGAGTGTGGACCCTCTGTGATCCGCAGGCACCCACTCACATCGGCACCCCACCCGAGTGTGGACCCTCTGTGATCCGCAGGCACCCACTCACTTCAGCACCCCACCCGTGGGTGGACCCTCTGTGATCCGCAGGCACCCACTCACATCGGCACCCCCACCCATGGGTGGACCCTCTGTGATCCACAGGCAGCCACTCACTTCAGCACCCCACCCGTGGGTGGACCCTCTGTGATCCGCAGGCACCCACTCACATCGGCACCCCCACCTGTGGGTGGACCCTCTGTGCTCTGCAGATGCTCCATGCACCCGTCCTCCTCAGTCGTGCTCAGCTCGGGGTGTGAGACCCGCTGGCTGCTGAACTGCCCAGTCCCTCCCTCGGCTAAGCGTGGCTGTGCCGACCATCACACCTCCGGGTGTTTGCACACTAGGCCGCGTCCAGATTTTGACTACCGTGAAGGAAGCTGCTGCGCGCACACACGTTTACGGGCTGCAGGAACAGACAGGGCCACAGAGACAAGCTAGCTATGTTGTAAGACTGTGCCCTTAAAAAGTATCCAGAAACAACTTCAGTGTGAGGGATTCCCCTCTGCCTGCAGGAGTGCCTGGGCCAGAGAGTCCCGAGCAGACGAGGTGAAGTCACGCCCGCTGGAGCGCCTGCAGGACAGAGGACAGGTAGGGCGCAGGCCGCTGGCCCCAGTGCCTCCAGGGAAAGGATCTGGTCGTTCTGGGAACCTGCTGCTGTCCACTCAGAGCCCCAAGGGTGTCACCTGGGAGGCAGGACATTCACGGCCCCCCCCCCGAGGTGAAACCTGAGTTTCTGACCTGTCTCCACCCGAGCCCCAGCTCCCACATGGCTGCTGTCAGCCTCCAGGGACAGAGGCAGTGATGCCTGCGCCGGGTTCAGCAAGGCGGGACCCCCGTCCCTGTGCAGGACCCCCTCCTGAGTCTCTCAGTGCTGAGAGGTGGGAGGGGTGTGAAAAGTTCCCTGCAGAGCCCCCTGGAGCAGGACCCAGGCCCTGTCTCAGCTGTGCCTCCACGGTGCGTGCAGAGTCCTAACATTCAGAGGAAAGACGCTGAAATGTTCTGTGCCCCACCCCCCGAAAAGACGGAAATGAAAAGAGAAACACAGGCACTGACCCAGGAAGCTGCTACCCCTGCCATCCGCTGGACAGGCAGGTGCCACCCCAGGCCGCTGTGTGTGACCTGGACAGGCAGGTGCCACCCCAGGCCGCTGTGTGTGACCTGGACAGGCACGTGCCACCCCAGGCCGCTGTGTGTGACCTGGACAGGCACGTGCCACCCCAGGCCGCTGTGTGTGACCTGGACAGGCACGTGCCACCCCAGGCCGCTGTGTGTGACCTGGAGAGGCACGTGCCACCCCAGGCCGCTGTGTGTGACCTGGACAGGCACGTGCCACCCCAGGCCGCTGTGTGTGACCTGGCCACGTGGTGTGGTGCTGGCGTTCAGCTCCCGAATTGGCCTGTGGCCCCCACACGTGTGCACGCCGCCCAGAGGCCAGCTCAGACCGGGTCACAGTGGACGCTAACCTGGCTGGCCACATATCACATGATGTTTGCCACAACTTCAAAAGGCCCATTTGTTCATAAGAATTACTTGCCGGGTGTGGTGGCTCATGCGGGCATCCCAGCACTTTGGGAGGCCGAGGTGGGCAGATCACTAGAGGTGAGAAGTTTGACACCAGCCAACATGAAACCCTGTCTCTACTAAAAATACAAAAAATCAGCCGGGCGTGGTGGCAGGTGCCTGTAATCCCAGCTACTCTGAGGCAGGACAACTGCTTGAACCCGGGAGGTGGAGGCTGCAGGGAGCCGAGATTGCACTGCTGTGTGACAGAGCGAGACTGTCTCAAAAAGAAAAAAAAGGAAAACAAATATATTACATTTTAAAATAAACTTTAATTTTAGGCTGGCTTCAGATTTACGGAGTTATTGTGAAACTAGTAAGTTCCCAGGATCTCCCACGCCCAGTTTTCTCATATTCCTCGTGGTTGACAAGCCAGTGCTGACGGACGGCTGCCCCCGAGGCCTGCCCCGCCTTCCTCCCTGGTGCCCTCTTCCTGCCCACAATCCCTTCCCCAGTGCCGTGTGGCTTTTACTCATCCCGGTTCCTCAGGCTCCCCTAGGCCTCTCCTCGTCACTGATGACCTGGACTGTTTGAAGGAGGCCTGGCCAGGAATTCTGTGCAACATGGCTGTGCTCTGCATGACCGGGCTGGGCCTTTGGGTCGGGAGGACCGGGCAGCAGCCTCCCCGCGCCATCGGGGCCACGCGATGAACGTGACCGGTGCCTGCTGACCCAGGCCGCCGGGCTCAGGAGTGTCTGTGGGTGCCTCCACCATGGCGCCCTCCCGTCGCCCTCTCCATGCTGCACACCCAGGAAGGAGGGCACGTGTGCAGCACCCAGCGGGGGCAGGGAGTCGCCACCTCCTGGAACGGGCATCAACCTTGTTCACTGTCTTCCACGGGAAGATCGACCTCTCCATGTTGTTATTCAGTCACTGAAATGGGTATGGGCTCCTAGGTAATCATCTCATACTTTAGGCTATATTTTAAGACGACTTTACTGATTTTGCTGCTCTAACTGATGCAGCTTTGGCCACTGGGAGGCCCTTTCACGTGGCCAGTCTTGTGGGACGCAGTCCGTCGCTGTGGGTTTTGTTTGTGGAGCTCCTGGCACCACAGGAGGCTCCCGGCTGATCCTCCGCATTTCTTGCCCCGTGCTGGAATCCGCCATTACTCCTCAGAGCTCCGGCCCCGCGGACTGCAGAGCACTCAAAACCTGGACCTGGGGCTGGGTGTGTTGCTGCTACAGCAGGCAAGGCTGACAAGGCTGAAGGCCCGCTCAGTTCAGAGTAACCAGATGTGTGCGTATCCGTGAACCACCACGCATGCACTGTCCACCATCCGTGTGTCTATCAGGCTAAACGTGCAACGGTAATCCACCGTCACAGGGTCACCCCAGCCTCCTCCGATTACCTAGACCCTCCCCTCCCACAGCATAATCCACCATCACAGGGCCACTCCACCTCCTCCCTCACAGGGTCACCCTGGCCTCCTCCCTCTGATTACCTAGACCCTCACCTCCCATAGTGAGATGCTGGCTTTCACAGCCATCACACAATCACAAACAAAATGGCGACAGCTGCCACCCAGCACCTCTGTGGAGCAAAATTTTACTGACTAGAGCAGCGTCTATACCATTCTTTTTCCCTCTGGCCTTACAGACACTGCTGATTTCTGAAGTCACTCAGCACCTTCTCACCCCACAGGAAGGTCACCAAATGCATTTGCAACAGTTAAGATTCTCGTCAGTCTGCCTTCCCTGCTGTGATCCCTGATCTCCTAAATGAACACTTAAAATCTCCACAAGCTTTACTCGTGTTGTCCAGTTCTACAGGTTTGGACAAACGCACAGTGTTACGCATCAACCATGACGGTGCCACACAGAGTGGCCTCAGTGCCACACGAACACCGTGTTCTGGCACAGAGTGGCCTCAGTGCCACGTGAATGCCGTATTCTATCAGAGTGGCCTCAGTGCCATGTGAACGCCATGTTCTACCACACAGAGTGGCCTCAGTGCCACGTGAATGCCATGTTCTATCAGAGTGGCCTCAGTGCCACATGAATGCCATGTTGTATCACACAGAGTGTCCTCAGTGCCACACGAACGCCATGTTCTACCACACGGAGTGGCCTCGGTGCCACGTGAATGCCATGTTCTATCACACAGAATGGCCTCAGTGCCAACGAATGCCAGAGGAGGTGGAGTGACCCTGTGGGGTCACTCCTCTTCCCCTGGAAACAACTAATCTTTCCACTATGACATCACTTCGCCTCTTCCAGGGTCATCGAGCTGAAACCACAGTGCGTGGTCTTCTCCACTGGCTTCTTTCACGTAGGAACGTGTGTGTAAGGTTCCCTGTGGTCATGGCTTGATGCTCACTTATTACTATCTTTCAGAGAGAGAGTCTCATTCTGTCACCCCGGCTGGAGTGCAGTGGCTCAATCACGGCTCACTGCAGCCTCAGCCTGCTGACAGGTGGGAGCGTACGTGCGTGCTGTGACACTGGCTAGGTTTTTCAGTTTGGCAGAGCTGGTGTCTTTTTCATTATTATTATTGTTATTATTTACTTTGTTTTTTTGAGGTGGTGTTTCACTCTTGTTGCCCAGGCTGGAGTGCAATGGCGTAATCTCAAGAGCTGGGGTCTCACTATGTTGCCCAAGCTGGTCTTGAACTCCTGGGCTCAAGTGATCCTCCCGCCTCAGCCTCCCAAACTGCTGGGATTATAAGCATGAGCCACTGTGCCCGGCCTGCGTGTGGACGTGTTTCCAATTCAGCTGGATAAATACTTAGGAGCACAACTGCTAGACTGCATGGTAAGAGTATATTTACATTCGCTTTTATGAGAGTCTGTCAAACTGTCTTCCAAAGTGGCTTTAGCATTCTGTATTCCCACCAGCAATGGATGAGAGTTCCTGGTGCTCCCGATTCTTGCGAGTGTTTGGTACTGTGAGTTTTTAAGACTTTAGCCACTCCAACAGGCGTGTAGTGGCGCCTTCCTGTTTTCAGTTCCTGAAGGACAAAGGATGCCGAGCATCCTCCCACTGCGATCTGCCGTCTGAATATCTTCTCTGGTGAGCATCTGCTTAGACCTTTCACCCACGGTTTGTTTTTGTTTTGAGATGGAATCTTGCTCTTGTTGCCCCGGGTGGAGTGCAGTGGCACGACCTCTGCTCACTGCAACCTCCGCCTCCTGGGTTCAAGTGATTCTCCTGCCTTAGCCTTCCGAGTAGCTGTCGCCCAGGTTTGTTTTTGAGAGAGGGTCTTGCTGTTGCCCAGGCTGGAGTGCAGTGGTGTGATATTGGCTCGCTGCAGCCTTGACCCCCCGGGCTCAAGGGATCCTCGCGCACTCAGACTCCCGAGTAGCTGGAATGACAGGTGTGTGCCACCATGCCTGGCTAACTTTTGAAGAGACGGAGTTTCGCCATGTGACAGTTTAGCTCTGTGTCCCCACGCAAATCTCGTCTCTAATTGTAGCCTCCACGTGTCGAGGGAGGGAACTGCCTGGATTACGAAGGCGGCTTCCGCCCACGCTGTTCTCATGTGGTGAGGGAGTCTCAGGAGAGCTGATGGTTTTATGAGTAGCAGTTTTTGCTGGGAGTGGTGGCTCATGCCTGTAATTCCAGCACTTTGGGGGGCTAACGTGGGCAGGTCACCTGAGGTCAGGAGTTTGAGACCAGCCTGGCCACTATGGTGAAACTGTGTCTCTGCTAAAAAGCACAAAAATTAGCTGGGCATGGTGGCAGATGCCTGTAGCCCCAGCTACTCGGGAGGCTGAGGGCGGCGGAGGTTGCGGTGAGCCAGGATCGGGCCACTGCACTGCAGCCCGGCGACAGCAAGGCTGGAAGGGGAAGCGGCAGCTGCTCCTGTGCTCGCTCTGCTGCCGCCTCGCTTCCCCTTCGCCTTCGCCATGACTGTTGTTTCCTGAGGCCTCCCCAGCAGTTAGGAACTGTGAGTCGATTCACCTCTTTCTTCCGTAAATTACCCAGTCTTGGGTATTTCTTCCTAGCACTCTGAAAACAGACTAATACGCCAGCTTACCCAGGCTGGTCTGGAATTCCTCCTGCCTCAGCCTCCCACAGTGCTGGGATGACAGGTGTGACCCACCTGCCCCACCTGCTTCTTTTCTTCCTGTTGAGCTTTAGGAGTTCTTTGCATATTCTGAACACGAGCCCTTTATCCATGTTTTGTAAACACTTACAACAGCTTATGGCCCACCTTTCATTCTCTTCACAGTGTCTTTTACAAAACAGAAATTTTAATTTTTTCGAGGTCTTGCTCTGTTGCCCAGGCTGGAGTGCAGTGTGTGATCTCGGCTCACTGCAACTTCCACCTCCTGGGTTCAAGTGATTCTCCTACCTCAGCCTCCCGAGTAGCTGGGATCACAGGCACCCACCACCACACCCAGCTAATTTTGTATTTTTGGTAGAGACGGGGTTTCTCCATGTTGGCCAGGATGGTCTTGATAGCTTGACCTCGGGTGATCTGACCACCTTGGCCTCCCAAAGTGGTGGGATGACAGGTGTGAGCCACCGTGCCCAGCCAGGTATTTTCAAAGTAAGAAATCTATCCTTGAGGACATCAAATAACTCTTGTATTAAAAATAAACCAGCCCCTGCAGTCTCCTGGACAGCCAGCACGCAGCAGGGAGGCTGCGCAGGAGTTAGGCCGGTGCCGCCGTCAGGCTCCCAGTGCCTGCAGTGCGGTCCCGGACGTGAGAATGGCCTCAGGACAGGAGCACCACGGCAATGTCACTGGAAGGGAGCTGCAGAGCCACTGTCAGTGCCAGGGTGACCCAGGGCAGCTGGGCCTTCCAGGAAGGAGCCAGCAGCAGAGAAGGAGTGGCTTCTTTTGTGCCCTCAAATTGGGTGAGGGGGCCAGAGAACATAAGCTGGGAGCATGTCCAGTGTCCCCAAAACAGAACCTCAAAGGAAAGTGCTCAGGGCCCCGTGAATTCCCGTCTCCTGGCCCTCTTGATGAACACATACAGGGGCTCCCTGCTGGACAGGACAGGGCAGAACCCAGCCTCTCACGTCGGGGACCACTTGGGAGAGGCCAGCGCTGGGTGAAGAGGGGGACGTGTCCACCACTGCTGCCCCGTCAGGGGTCTAAGCTCCTGGTTTCTCTGGGTCTGCGTCGTCACCCAGTGCTTCCCACAGCACCCAGGCCTGGGAGGGCAGGGACTGGCTTGGGGTGGTGAGGCTTCGTGGCATGCCTGGTGGAGCCTGGTGAATGCTCTCGCAGAGCGCTCCCAAGACGCCCTCGGCAGTCCTGCTCTTCCTCGGCAATTCTTGCCATATGGGGGCACTTCGAGGGGAGACCCAGTGTCACTTCCTAATACACCTGCCCTGCTATGCCTGGCAGATGCCACAGACCTTACTGGCCAGGTGGTGACGGATGAATTCAAGAAAGACCAAGTCCTACTTGAAAGCTCCCTCTAGACAGCATGGAGCTCCTGCCAACAGCCTCACTGCCTCCAGAGCCACAGGTGCAGCGTCCCCAGGTGGTCCCTCCACAGGGCCCAGGCACGGCACATGCTCCCTCATCTATTTCTGGACCCTAATTACCCAATGCACCCTGGGCCTGCAGGTTCTGCAAGTGGCCCCAACAGGGACTGATGGCCTAGGAGAGGGAGAAGGAGCGAGCCAGGCCTGGAGAATGGGAGACGTGGGCCGGGCCAGCCTGAGAACAAGCTGCCACCTCAGGCTCAGAAAACTAAGAGGAAGGCCCAGCAGAGCTGACTGGGAGACGGATGTCAGCGAGGTGGCAAAGAGCCCATAGAGTGCGCAGCCAGGAGGAGGGTGAAGACCAGGACAGGAGAGGCCACCATGTCTCACAGGGGAGGAAAGAGGGGTGAGCTCCTCTGGGGAACAGGCTGCAGAGCCCTGGGTCCAGGCACCCAACAGCAACTTGTAACCAGAAATGCCTGCTGCCCCCAGGGAGATGGGCTCGGTGATGTCTGCTGTGGGTGACTCTAAAAGCATCCCAGTCCCCTACAGACAGGGTGCTGGCTGTGCTCGTGTTCTGGAGCCCACAGGGTTGGTGGCAAGTCAGTGAGCAGACAGGGCCCCCGAGGCCCGTGCACGCGTGATGACGTTCACACTGCGCCTACCCGTCGCCCATCCAACACTCACGAAGACGTCGAAACCCTTGCTTTACAAGACGAAGTGCTGGCCCAAGAGTGTAGGCGTAAGGCTGGTTACCTCGCCGGGAGGCCGGACATACCCAGCCCCTGCACTCAGCCAGCTCCAGGCCACGTAGCCCTCCTAACTCCCAGAACACGTCCCTTTGCACTCAACACCCAGCTCTGCACCAAAATTGAAAAGAAAGCCCGCCGAAACCTGCCCAACAGCAGCTTGCCCCACCCACGTCCCCTCCCCCATAACCAAAGCACCCTGCTCCTCCTCGCTCGCTATAAAAACCCTACGCCTCAGGAAGTCAGTGTGACTCCTCTGGCCCCTCTCCCGGACCACAGAACCTCACCCGGGAGCTAATAAATTGGCATTTAATTTTCTTATACTGGCCTCAGCTTCCTCATTTTGAACTCGGCAATACCCCTTACAGGGACAGTGGACGCCCCACGAGCCCCAAGGCTCCTGCCGACCAGAGCCGCCGTGTGGCCCGGGCACCAACAGGCCTCCAGTGCCTCCCTCCACCTCTGCCCTCCGTGGTGCTGCTCTCCGGACCCTGCTCTGGCCTCCTCCTGCCATCCGCCCAGAGCAAGCAGGGCCCAGGCCCTGAAGGTGTCAACGGCCTTGCTGCGCCAGAGGCAGCCCCGGGCAGACACACCAAGGTGTGTGGATTGGGAGAGGAGGATCAGGCACAGAAAACACCACAAATTCCCAGGCTCTAAAGCAGCTTCTCTTCCACACGCACTTCGGAGACTGGCGTGGGAACCTGTGGAACTCCGGCAAACTAGACACCCTAGATACCCCGTGTCTAGCCTGCTGTGGAGATCACGCTGACAAGACGCGTTTGCTCACTTCCTGAAGGCAGAGGCGGGTCGCAGGTCGCCGCCCCCATCCGTGCAAGAGCCACGCTGGCTGGCGGAACCAGCAGCACCAGCCACCACAGGAACCTCACACCAGGAGACGCCTGAACTCAAGGGCTCAGCCCTGCAGGCTACCGGAGAACGTACCAGCCTCTCAATACACAACACTCGGGAAATGGGAAATGCAGCACAGGATGCATGTGCCGGGCACGTGGAGATGGCACAGACTCCCGCTCCCGGGGACAGGTGAGGGGGGCTGACCAGTCCACAGCAGGAACGCCACATAGCACCCAGGGCGGCCCCAGGAGTCTGTGCACCAGACACACTCAAGGGAGAAGGTGGCAGCCCACGCGGCAAGGACACCACACGGGGCACTGGGGCAGCTTCAGAGAGCAGGATGGGAGGGCCGGTTACCTCTTGGTGTTGTAGGCCGTGTCCTGAGGCGTTTCTTCCAGCAGCGTCACGTAGCCAAGCGCACAGGTGAGGATAAAGAGCACGGTCAAGGTGTGGGCTCGCCTGAAATCCAGAAACGCGTAAGCATGGTGTCAGAGCATGGGGAGCACTGCTAAACACTCACGTAACAGACCCCAATCCGCTCTGCACCAAGGAGACAGCTTTGACTCCACTCTCCAACTCCCAACGAGCACGCGGCTGCGAGTCCCAGCAGGGGAATTCCGGGATGACCCTGCGTCTGCTGGCCAGTGAGGGCTGAGACCAGCCCCCAGGACGCTGGACTAGAAGAGCCCCGTGCTCCTGGGGAGCTGAAGGCTGATGCTCAGAGGCCAGGAGGGCACTGGCATGCAGAGCAGGTATCTGCTGTTAAAGAGTAAACATGGACTTTTCATTGTGTAAGACGACCAGCCTTCCGGTTCAGGAAATCACAGCTGAGAGATTCAGAACAGCATCCTAAGAAACCAAGGGCTGAGAAGGGGCCTGAGCGGAGGCCTGCAGAGGACCACGGCCAGCTGGGGGAGGTGCCAGCCACCTCTGCTCATCCTCTGGCCTGGCTGTCAGAGCCCATGTGGGAGGAGGAGGCAGGGTGCTCTCTTTGCAGTCTTGTCCTGTCCCATCGCTGGTGGAAAATGCCTCACTTGGAAACGGCCCACAACAGGCCCAGGTCCAGAATCACAGTGCCACCAGACCTGGAACACTGCCGGGGCCAAACCCTCGCCTGAGACCCTCTGCATAACCACCTGCAAACGCAGCCAGAGACCCGGTTCCTACACCCACCGAGTGTGTCCTCGGAGAGAGGATGTACCCCTCCTGCCTCAGTTTCCCCACCCATAACTCGGTTCCTACACCCACCGAGTGTGCCCTCGGAGAGAGGATGTACCCCTCCTGCCTCAGTTTCCCCACCCATAACTCGGTTCCTACACCCACCGAGTGTGTCCTCGGAGAGAGGATGTACCCCTCCTGCCTCAGTTTCCCCACCCATAACTCGGTTCCTACACCCACCGAGTGTGCCCTCGGAGAGAGGATGTACCCCTCCTGCCTCAGTTTCCCCACCCATAACTCGGTTCCTACACCCACCGAGTGTGCCCTCGGAGAGAGGATGTACCCCTCCTGCCTCAGTTTCCCCACCCATAACTCGGTTCCTACACCCACCAAGTGTGCCCTCGGAGAGAGGATGTACCCCTCCTGCCTCAGTTTCCCCACCCGTAACTCGGTTCCTACACCCACCAAGTGTGTCCTCGGAGAGAGGATGTACCCCTCCTGCCTCAGTTTCCCCACCCGTAACTCGGTTCCTACACCCACCAAGTGTGCCCTTGGAGAGAGGATGTACCCCTCCTGCCTCAGTTTCCCCACCCGTAACTCGGTTCCTACACCCACCAAGTGTGCCCTCGGAGAGAGGATGTACCCCTCCTGCCTCAGTTTCCCCACCCGTAACTCGGTTCCTACACCCACCGAGTGTGTTCTCGGAGAAAGCATGTACCCTTCGCACCTCAGTTTCCCCATCTGTAACCTGGTTCCTACACCCACCAAGTGTGTCCTTAGAGAGAGGATGTACCCCTCATGCCTCAGTTTCCTCATCTCTAAATGGGGGAGCTTCTGACTTCCAAGGACATTGTAAAAATTAAGTGAATGATGCATGTAAAGCACCCTGCCCAGGACTTGCCTCCATGAAACATAAACTGTGCCCTAAAGAAATGAAAAGGCAAGTCATAAACTGGGAGAAAATATTGTCACGTATCGGACAAAACTTTGTAGGCTGTGCCGTCTGTAGTCCCAACACTTTGTGCAGCTGAGACAGGAGGACTGCCTATGCCCAGGCATTCAGGACCAGACTGGGTAACACAGTGAGAACCCATCTCTACAGGAAATAGGTGGCATGGTGGCACGTGCCCGTAGTCCCAGCTACTCGGGAGGCTGAGGCGGGAGGTCTGCTTGAGCCCAGGTCAAGGCTGAGTGAGCTAGGATGATCGTGTCACCGCACTCCAGCCTGGGGACAGAGCAAGATCTGTCTCAAAAAAAAAAAAAAGACTTTGTATCCAGAATATACAAACTCTTATACCTCGGTAAACAATTTAATTAAAAAAAGAGGCAAAAAAATTGAACAGGCACCTCACAAATAAAATATGCAAATGAGCAATAAGCACATGAACAGATGCTGACCGTGAAGGCAGGTCAAAGCCACAACACATCAGACACAGCCACCACAATGGCTGAAGTTAAAAGCATCACAACGCCAAGTGCTGGTGAGACCTCGGCGTAAAGACGACGCTCACACACAGCACGCGGGATGGTGAAGTGGGACAGAAAAGTTAAACTCACATCTACCACGCAGCCCAGCCAGACACTCCTGAATATTTACTTGAGATAAATGAAAACGCAGGTCCACTGGAAGACTCACATGCAGATGTTTCCTTTAGAATAACCTAAAATCGGAAACAGACCGAAACTCTATCAGTGGGTGACACGCTGTGCCTCCCCATGCTGCTCGGCACTGCTCAGCACTCAGCGCTACGAGCTGCTGGCAAGGACCTCAGTGTGGGTGGAGCTCAAAGGGGGCAGCTCTGGGGCAAGAGCTCAAGACTAGACGGGGCAACATGTGAGATCCCGTCTCGAGAAAGAAAAAGAAAAGCACGCCACAGAAGCCAGGCACAGAAGACACCTCCCATCTGTCACCCATGCACGATGCAACGAAATGAGCTGGCACCCACGAAGAGCAGGCGGGAACGGGACACAGGCCTTTTGGGTGATGGAACGTTCCGGGGCTGAGCGCGGTGATGGTGGTGCATGGACGTATCACCCGAAGATGGTGCTGTCACTGCACACACCCATGCCTGAACCTGGCTGGTTTCATGAACAGCCAGGGTGAGGGCTCCAGGCTGGACCCTGGCCACAGCCCACCCGTGTCTGGAATGCTGCCCCTTCTATCATTTTTAATCCTAATTATTCGTGCACATTTATTCCACATTAATTTTAATCCATGTTAATTTAAACAGCAGTTTGGCAAGTGGACACATGATTCCATGAGGATTCTGACTGGCACTGAGTTTACAGGGTGGTGTGAGAAGAACTGGTGGGTAGCTAACACGAAGGATTCCCATTCGTGAGACATGGAATATTGAGAAGAACTGGTGGGTAGCTAACACGAAGGGTTCCCATTCGTGAGACATGGAATATTGAGAAGAACTGGTGGGTGCTAACACGTAGGATTCCCATTCGTGAGACATGGAATATTGAGAAGAACTGGTGGGTAGCTAACACGTAGGGTTCCCATTCGTGAGACATGGAATATTCTCCATTCATTCGGGAATTGTCTGACGCCCTTGATGTTTTGCAGACTGGCCCCAAGTGAAGAAAACAGAGAAGTGAACTCTTCTGTTCTGAGACAGGGTCTGGCTCTGTTACGTAGGCTTGAGTATGGTGGTGTGATCTTGGCTCACTGCAACCTCCCGCCCTGGGCTCAAGCCATCCTCCCAGCTCAGCCTCCCGAGCACCTGGGACCACAGGTGCATGCCACCACGCCCAGCTAATTATATATATATATATCCCTCCGCCTCCTGGCTTCAAGCAATTCTCCTGTCTCAACCTCTCGAGTAGCTGAGATTACAGGAACGCACGACCATGCCCAGCTAAATTTGTATTTTTAGTGGAGATGGGGTTTCACTATGTTGGCCAGGCTGGAATTTTTTTGTATTTTTGTAGAGATGGGGTCTTGCCATGTTGTCCAGGCTGGTCTCAAACTCATGAACTCAAGTGATCTGCCCACCTTGGCCCCCCAAGGTGCTGGGATTACAGGCATGAAAGTGAATTCTTCTGCCATATTGCACAATACTACTCATTTAAGACAGCCAGAGGTAAAGGAGAGTCTCATTTTAGCTATCAACAGCTTTTCCTTTAAATCCATTCTCACTGGAGTCCTAGGCCATGAGGAAACTGCAGGGAATCTCAGCCTTCCAGCTGAGCTCCACACGGAGGAGGCCTTTGGTACCTGAGACCTGGCCACAACCGCAGCAGAGAAACCACTTCAGAAGGCCTGCTTAGACGCCACTCCTAACGGTGCCTGGATTTGGCTACTCAGAAACGCACTCTGCTGAACACAACACTCACAGAACGTGTCTTCCCGGACACAGCCCTGCGGGGAAACAGGCTGGAGCCCAGCTGGGGCCCAGGAGTCCCCTGTGCGCCTGCCTGCCCCTCCATGAGGCCCACCCTTTCCTCCATACAGGGGTCATTGGATCGCCATGGAGAGTAAGACGGCCCTGGTTAGGATGAGAAGAGTCAGGAGTGTTTGGGGGCAGGTGCATTGGCTGCCACTGTAATTTCAGAGCTCTGGGAGGCTGAGGCAGGAGGATCACTTGAGCCCAGGAGTTAGGAGACCAGCTTGGGCAACATAGTAAGACCCTATTTCAACCAAAAAAAAAAAGTTAACTGGGCGTGGTGGCACGCGTGTGGTCCCAGCTACTTGGGAGGAGGGAGGGTGAGGTGAGAGGACGCTTCCGCCCAGGAGTCAGGGGCTCCAGTAAGCTGAGATCGCACCCCCGCACTCCAGCCTGGGTAACAGCGAGATCCTGTGGAAAGAAAAGAAAAGAAATAAAAGGAGAAAAAGAAGAAACAGAACACAAAGCCAAAGACACGAGGAGGACGAGCGTGGCGCCCGCAGGCTGTGCGCCCAGGGCCAGGCCGCTTCTCGGGGTGTGCCTGGCGCCCGCAGGCTGTGCGCCCAGGGCCAGGGCAGCTTCTCGGGGTGTACCTGGCGCCCGCAGGCTGTGCGCCCAGGGCCAGGCCGCTTCTCCGGGTGTGCCTGGCGCCCGCAGGCAAGTCAGGGATGCCAAGTGACATTGTGAAGGTCACACAGCAAGGAGCGAGCCATTCCCTGAGTCCCGCCCTGGCCACACCCAGGACAAGGCACGGCCTGCCTTCCTGGGCCCTCCTTCCAGTGGAGCGAGGCCAACACCGGAGGCTAAGAAACCCTACAAGTTACAGGGAAAAAAAACAAGGGCTGGGAGTGCAGGGTAGGGAGGCCTCACGCGGGGACACTCAGGCAGACCAGAGATGAGCACTGGGGACACTCATACAAAGGCCTCACGACAGGGCAGCCGGACCTGTGCAAGCAGCCTCAGGGCCAGTGTGGCAGGAGGAAGGGGCCCCCTCGAGGGTCAGATGTGGCTGTGGCTGAGCACGAGCTGCAGGGCAGCGAGTGGAGCAGGGCTGTGACTCCATGGCACCTTAGGAGCCATGGCAGCTGTGGTGAAGATGTGAATCTCCAAGTCTGAGGAGCTGGGAGTGCTTGGGTTGAGATCTGTCCAGAGGAATGACCAACAGGGTCAGCCTCAACCTCCCAGGCTCAAGCAGTCCTCCCACCTCAGCCTCCCTAGGAGCTGGCGCCACTGGACCCAACTAATTTTTAACAATTCTATTTTTGGTAGAGACAGGGTCTTGCTACATTGTGCAGCCTGGATGAAAACTCCCAGATTCAAGCTATCCTCGCATCGAAGCCTCCCAAAGTGCGAGGATTACAGATGTAAAGATTCCCACCTGGCGAAACCACCATTTCTGTTGCAAAGCCAGGTCCCAGTAATACCATGTCAGGAGGGCTTGCGGCCTGGGAGGCATCACTGGAGACCACAACGATGAGGAGCAGAGGAGCAGGCACCCTGGGGCACAGGCTCCCAGGACCTCGCCAAACACTGCACATGTCTGAAGTGACCTGGGAGGACAGAAGTGCTGGAAGCCAGGACCAGCCTCACCCTGGGGCTTCCTGACGAGGCCCACCCTGCAGAAGAAACAAGGGTCAAGGGGCTCCAGACACCCAGACCCACTCTAAGGGTCCACAGCACAGACAGACAGGGTGTGGCATGCACGGGGCAGGACTCGGCCTGGCTGGAGCGCGGTGCGGGGACGGTAGCCTGCTGTGAGGGAGGCCTGAGGTGGGGAAGCTAACGGGACCTCCACAGCACCCTGTCTTGGGGCTGCACGGCTGTCCCATGTGAGGGCTTCTCACTCTGGGCGTACACAGTGTCTGTAAAAAACAAGGGTGGACACCTCCTAAGGGAGGTGACCCATGCGGGAGACGACAGCCCAGCAGCCTGCTGAGATGCAGCACGGGAGAGCCAGAAGATAGGTCAGTGTGAGGACCCCCCAGGACCCCCCAGCAGCCCGGGAGAGCCAGAAGATAGGTCAGTGTGAGGACCCCCCAGGACCCCTCAGCAGCCCGGGAGAGCCAGAAGATAGGTCAGTGTGAGGACCCCCCAGCAGCCCGGGAGAGCCAGAAGATAGGTCAGTGTGAGGACCCCCAGGACCCTCCAGCAGCCCGGGAGAGCCAGAAGATAGGTCAGTGTGAGGACCCCCAGGACCCCTCAGCAGCCCGGGAGAGCCAGAAGATAGGTCAGTGTGAGGACCCCCCAGGACCCTCCAGCAGCCCGGGAGAGCCAGAAGATAGGTCAGTGTGAGGACCCCCAGGACCCCTCAGCAGCCCGGGAGAGCCAGAAGATAGGTCAGTGTGAGGACCCCCCAGGACCCCCCAGCAGCCCGGGAGAGCCAGAAGATAGGTCAGTGTGAGGACCCCCCAGCAGCCCGGGAGAGCCAGAAGATAGGTCAGTGTGAGGACCCCCCAGGAGCCCGGGAGAGCCAGAAAATAGGTCAGTGTGAGGACCCCCCACCCGTTATGCAAGAGACCAACAGAAACAAGTGGGCCGAGGAAGAAGGGGGGACAAACAGGCCTCAGGGACACCCACACACAACCCTCTGGAGGAGGCTGCTAGGCTTGGACACACATGACCCCGCGAGCATGCCAACACCTCAAGGCAGCGTCTCCCACACACTGCCACAGCACAGGCTCCAATTCACATGCAGCAGCCCAGGAAGCCATGAAGAGCACAAGGGTGGGGCAAGCAGCCATGTGTCACCAGCACTGGGTTCCACAGGACAGAGACAGAATCACACTCCAACAAACGTTCCACAGGACAGAGACAGGATCACACTCCAACACACGTTCCACAGGACAGAGACAGGATCACACTCCAACACACGTTCCACAGGACAGAGACAGGATCACACTCCAACACACGTTCCACAGGACAGAGAGACAGGATCACACTCCAACACACGTTCCACAGGACAGAGACAGGATCACACTCCAACACATATTCCACAGGACAGAGAGACAGAATCACACTCCAACACATGTTCCACAGGACAGAGAGACAGGATCACACTCCACACACGTTCCACAGGAGAGAGATAGGATCACACTCCAACACACGTTCCACAGGAGAGAGACAGGATCACACTCAAAGACACGTTCCACAGGACAGAGACAGGATCACACTCCAACACACGTTCCACAGGACAGAGACAGGATCACACTCCAACACACGTTCCACAGGACAGAGAGACAGGATCACACTCCAACACACGTTCCACAGGACACAGACAGGATCACACTCCAACACACGTTCCACAGGACAGAGAGACAGGATCACACTCCAACACACGTTCCACAGGAGAGAGACAGGATCACACTCCAACACACGTTCCACAGGACAGAGAGACAGGATCACACTCCAACACACGTTCCACAGGACAGAGACAGGTTCACACTCCAACACACGTTCCACAGGACAGAGACAGGTTCACACTCCAACACACGTTCCACAGGACAGAGACAGGATCACACTCCAACACACGTTCCACAGGAGAGAGACAGGATCACACTCCACACACGTTCCACAGGAGAGAGAGACAGGTTCACACTCCAACACACGTTCCACAGGACAGAGACAGGATCACACTCCAACACACGTTCCACAGGACAGAGACAGGATCACACTCCGACACACGTTCCACAGGACAGAGACAGGATCACACTCCAACACACGTTCCACAGGACAGAGACAGGATCACACTCTGACACACGTTCCACAGGACAGAGAGACAGGATCACACTCCGACACACGTTCCACAGGAGAGAGACAGGATCACACTCCAACACACGTTCCACAGGACAGAGACAGGATCACACTCCAACACACGTTCCACAGGACAGAGACAGGATCACACTCCAACACACGTTCCACAGGACAGAGAGACAGGATCACACTCCAACACACGTTCCACAGGACACAGACAGGATCACACTCCAACACACGTTCCACAGGAGAGAGAAAGGATCACACTCCAACACACGTTCCACAGGACAGAGACAGGATCACACTCCAACACACGTTCCACAGGACAGAGAGACAGGATCACACTCCAACACACGTTCCACAGGAGAGAGACAGGATCACACTCCAACACACGTTCCACAGGACAGAGACAGGATCACACTCCAACACACGTTCCACAGGACAGAGAGACAGGATCACACTCCAACACACGTTCCACAGGAGAGACAGGATCACACTCCAACACACGTTCCACAGGACAGAGACAGGATCACACTCCAACACACGTTCCACAGGAGAGAGACACGATCACACTCCAACACACGTTCCACAGGACAGAGACAGGATCACACTCCACACGTTCCACAGGAGAGACAGGATCACACTCCAACACACGTTCAACAGGAGAGAGACAGGATCACACTCCACACACGTTCCACAGGAGAGAGAGACAGGATCACACTCCAACACACGTTCCACAGGACAGAGACAGGTTCACACTCCAACACACGTTCCACAGGACAGAGACAGGATCACACTCCAACACACGTTCCACAGGACAGAGAGACAGGATCACACTCCACACACGTTCCACAGGACAGAGAGACAGGATCACACTCCAACACACGTTCCACAGGACAGAGACAGGTTCACACTCCAACACACGTTCCACAGGACAGAGACAGGATCACACTCCAACACACGTTCCACAGGACAGAGAGACAGGATCACACTCCAACACACGTTCCACAGGACAGAGACAGGATCACACTCCAACACACGTTCCACAGGAGAGAGACAGGATCACACTCCAACACACGTTCCACAGGACAGAGACAGGATCACACTCCAACACACGTTCCACAGGACAGAGAGACAGGATCACACTCCAACACACGTTCCACAGGACAGAGAGACAGGATCACACTCCACACACGTTCCACAGGACAGAGAGACAGGATCACACTCCAACACACGTTCCACAGGACAGAGACAGGATCACACTCCAACACACGTTCCACAGGACAGAGACAGGATCACACTCCAACACACGTTCCACAGGACAGAGAGACAGGATCACACTCCAACACAGGTTCCACAGGACAGAGAGACAGGATCACATTCCAACACACGTTCCACAGGACAGAGAGACAGGATCACACTCCAACACACGTTCCACAGGACAGAGAGACAGGATCACACTCCACACACGTTCCACAGGAGAGAGACAGGATCACACTCCAACACACGTTCCACAGGACAGAGACAGGATCACACTCCAACACACGTTCCACAGGACAGAGACAGGATCACACTCCAACACACGTTCCACAGGACAGAGACAGGATCACACTCCAACACACGTTCCACAGGACAGAGAGACAGGATCACACTCCAACACACGTTCCACAGGACAGAGAGACAGGATCACACTCCAACACACGTTCCACAGGACAGAGAGACAGGATCACACTCCAACACACGTTCCACAGGACAGAGACAGGTTCACACTCCAACACACGTTCCACAGGACAGAGACAGGTTCACACTCCAACACACGTTCCACAGGAGAGACAGGATCACACTCCAACACACGTTCCACAGGACAGAGACAGGATCACACTCCAACACACGTTCCACAGGACAGAGACAGGATCACACTCCAACACACGTTCCACAGGAGAGAGACAGGATCACACTCCACACACGTTCCACAGGAGAGACAGGATCACACACCAACACACGTTCCACAGGAGAGAGACAGGATCACACTCCAACACACGTTCCACAGGAGAGAGACAGGATCACACTCCAACACACGTTCCACAGGAGAGAGACAGGATCACACTCCACACACGTTCCACAGGAGAGACAGGATCACACACCAACACACGTTCCACAGGAGAGAGACAGGATCACACTCCAACACTCGTTCCACAGGGGAGACAGGATCACACTCCAACACATGTTCCACAGGAGAGAGACAGGATCACACTCCAACACACGTTCCACAGGAGAGACAGGTTCACACTCCAACACACGTTCCACAGGACAGAGACAGGATCACACTCCACACACGTTCCACAGGACAGAGACAGGATCACACTCCAACACACGTTCCACAGGACAGAGACAGGATCACACTCCAACACACGTTCCACAGGACAGAGACAGGTTCACACTCCAACACACGTTCCACAGGACAGAGACAGGATCACACTCCAACACACGTTCCACAGGACAGAGACAGGATCACACTCCACACACGTTCCACAGGACAGAGACAGGATCACACTCCAACACACGTTCCACAGGAGAGACAGGATCATACTCCACACACGTTCCACAGGAGAGAGACAGGATCACACTCCAACACACGTTCCACAGGAGAGAGACAGGATCACACTCTAACACACGTTCCACAGGAGAGACAGGATCACACTCCAACACACGTTCCACAGGACAGAGAGACAGGATCACACTCCAACACACGTTCCACAGGACAGAGAGACAGGATCACACTCCACACACGTTCCACAGGACAGAGAGACAGGATCACACTCCAACACACGTTCCACAGGACAGAGACAGGATCGCACTCCACACACGTTCCACAGGAGAGAGACAGGATCACACTCCAACACAAACTCCACAGGACATGGAGACAGGACCACACTCCAACACACGTTCCAAAGCACAGAGACAGTATCACACTCCAACACAAATTTCACGGGACACAGAGAGAGGATCACACTCCAACGCAAACTCCACAGGACACAGACACAGGATCCCACTCCAACACAAGCTAAAATTAAAACTCGACTTTGTTTTGTGGCGGGGAGTGGAGTCTTGCTGTGTTTCCCTGGCTGGACTGCAACGGCAGGCTTCGGCTCCCTGCAACCTCTACCTCCCAGGTTCAAGTGATTCTGTAGCCTGAGCCTCCTGAGCAGATGGGACTCCAGGTGTTCGCTGGCTAATTTTTGCATTTTTAGGAGAGACGGGGTTTCAGTATATTCGCCAGGCTGGTTTGGAACTCCTGACCTTGTGATCCACCCACCCCATCCTCCCAAAGTGCTGGGATACCTGGCATAAAACTTGACTTCTTTAATACTGCTTTCCATGACAGAGACCTTCCTGCAGCGTTTAAAGTGGCTGCCAGCAGTCAGTCCTTGTGCAGCCCAGGGAAACTGATCAGTGATCAACCCTAATTGGAACACCATCTTCCAATTCCCCCCCCAAACACAGAGATGACCTGAGAGATGAAGATAACCCTTTTTCCCCTGAGGTAGTCACCAAGGGACCCTGTCACTGAGGTGGTCACCAAGTGCCCAGCACCCTCTTGGTCCTGTGGAGGCAGAAATGGGAATGAAGAGGACCCAGCAGGAAGGGAGGCAGAGGGCAAGGGACCGAGAGAAAGGGCTCCAGGCACAGCAGCCCTGCAGGAGGACGCGCTTCAGAGCTGCTCAAACCCAGTGCTGCTGGAGAGTAAGGTCCACAACTGTGAGTTCCGGTCCTTGCCCTACACACAGCAGCAGGTCCACACATCACAGAGGGGACGATAGCACAGAAAAGACTCAGAGGCCGACTTCTGTATCCTCACCAGGATGCTGGGTCTGTCCAATGGCTCCTCCTATCTGCCTGCTGTCTGGGAAGACTCCCCGGGAAGGTGCACAGAAGAGAGCTGCAATAAATCCTGGGAATTCAGCCACTTCACGAGGGTGAGAGCATGAGGACAGCTGGCTCTCTGCCACGAGGGTGGAAAATACCAGCTGCCTCCCTGGAGATGGCTGCACTTATGCCAGGCGGGCAGGAAGGCCAAGACCAAGAGGGAAACACAGTGGCATCGCCCAAAGGGCCAAGGAAAGGCCACGCCCGACGGTCTGTCCCAGGCCTGCAAGAGGCTCCTGGACCCAAGGAAAGCCTGTGCCTGAACAGGCTGTCCCAGGCCTGTGAGAGGCTCCTGGACCCAAAGACAGGCTGCACCCAACGGGCTGTCCCAGGCCTGCGAGAGGCTCCTGGACAATGATGCTGGCCCTCCTGGCTCCGACCAGCAAGACCAGAAAGACTTCATCTAGCTACTCGTACTTCCCAAGTGTAGGTGAAACTGGGAACCGCTGATCCAGGGCGACTGAGAAAGGAAACCTGCGGTATCTGAGACGACCCCACACACAAAGTCCTCGGGTCCCTCACAAGCTCATTTGAGGCTCCATTCCTAGACATAACTGTGGGTAAACCCCATATGGGCACTGAGGAAGGAGAACTAAGCAGAACCCTGGCACAGTTAGGGCTTGAGGAACATCTCCTTTTACAGTGTCACTACTCAGCTATTTCCTTTGATATAATCCTTTATACAATCATATATTACTTTACAGAATTAGGGCTTGACGAATCCCTTTATATCATCCTCTATAGGTAATCATATAATAGTTGATAGTATGAGTGCCTAAGAATATTTCCCTACATATATATATAATTATATCTTAGTTCATAGTCAGAGGAATGCCTAGGGTGGACACAGTACGGAGCATGAATTAAGGAATAAGCCGCTTATCATCGGAGGAATGTCTAGAGCAGACACAGCGCAGAGCATGATTTAAGGAAAAACAGTTACACCGGGACAAGAACCCATGGCCCAGGCGGCAGCGTTCAGTATCGTAAAGATACCCGCTGTGTGGCAGGCTTGGGGCGAGAGCCACTCCTCCTGATAAAGGAGCTGTAGGACCTTGCTCCGGTTCTTGTGGAAGGCTGCCCTCAGACCGGGCATCCACCTCGGTGACTGTGAACTTTATCAGCTCTCACTACTGTGCTGCTTGAAAAGATCTTCCCATAGAACCCACTGGAAGCTGCCAGCAGGTGGCGGTAACCCTGACAGCTGTCACTGCTGTGACTTAAAGCATCCTCCTATAAATCTTCTTAGAAGTAGTTTGCCCATAGATAGAAGTATTGCACACTACGCACGGCCCACCTTCAAGCCTCGGTGACCTAATGGGGGTGGACCCCTTACTGCGCACGGCCCTTGCCTTCATGGGAACGGGCCCCTTGCTGGGCACTGTCCACCATCCAGCATCGGTGACCTAATGGGGGTGGACCCCATGTTTTATTGCTCACGACCCTATCACTATCCTTAAAGATGACTTCACTCACTGCCCTGCCCCCTCACCTATACACAATAAACACTCACGCTTCTGGACATTCGGGGCCTCACCTGACTCCACTCATAGGTGGTGTGGCCCCCGGCCCAGCTGCGTTTTCCTTGTACTTCTGTGTCCTGTCTCTATTTCTCGGATCCTGCGCCTCAGCACAGCGTAAGGCTCACCCACGACCCTGTGGGGCCTCAGCCCTATATACAATTTATTTCTTGGATCCTGCGCCTCAGCACAGCGCAAGGCTCACCCATGACCCTGTGGGGCCTCAGCCCTACATATAATAAAAACCCTCCAAATATCACAATGGTCCCCTGGATCAGGGCTTAGTTAGCACGTGTGGTCATGCCACGCTGTTTCAGCATCTTCCACGGACAGGCGGCAACGTTCACAGGCACGTCGCCAGGGTAAGGGGTCTCCAAGTGTTCTCCCAAACAATTTTCAGACCACAGCAGCTGCCACATCTTCGCATAGAGCTTCTCGGAGTCTGTGGCTCTAAACATTTTCCTCTGGATGTCCCCCGTAATTGTCCTTGCTACCTTTAACGAATCCAGGGAAGGAGAGCTCAGCGTGCTCCCAAGACCAGGCAAACTCTGAATCTAACTGCATGCCTTATCCTTACGCTGACAACAAACCACACATGGCCCCGAGGAAGCGCATCTTTGAAAACGAACACCCTGGCTGGGTGCAGTGGCTCACGCCTATCATCCCGGCATTCTGGGAGGCTAAGGCCAGGAGTTCAAGACCAGCCTGGGCAACACAGGTGAACCCTGTCTCTATTAAAAAAATAAATAAAAATAAATGAAAAGATCAAAAAGTAAAGTTATCTGAAACACAAAACCAGAGTTAAAAACATCCCAGCACAGCAACACTACAGGTGTACTCAGAGGGTTGGTGGGGGCCTGCAGGTACAGAGAATTCTCACCAGGCAGGGACTGTGGGCTGGGTGCGCTCCCTGGTCCTGGGTGGCCTGAGTGCCCTCCCTGGTCCTGGGCGGGCTGGGTGGGCTGAGTGCGCTCCCTGGTCCTGGGCGGGCTGGGTGGGCTGAGTGCCCTCCCTGGTCCTGGGTGGACTGGGTGGGCTGTGAGTGCTCCCTGGCTTCTCCCACACTCAGCCTCCCTCCAGCCGCACGTTCTGTGCCTTCTGAAGTTCCTGGCCTGTGCCAGAATCCAAACTTGTTTAGTTCTTATCCCTTAGAACAGTAAGTGACATGCAGCAGGGTCTCCAAAATGTGCTGGATGGCCAAATGAGAAACAAGAAGAGCCAGTGCAGCCTCCTTACTCCAGGACCTCGGAGATCCCGGTGGTCCCTGGCCGTGCTGTGGGAAGACTGTGCTCTCCCTTCCGCCTGTAGGGGCGTGGCGGGACCTCTGATGGGGAGGCCAGAGGGTCTGCACAGCATGTACCCCACCTCCTCTCCCTCTCGATGGCTCCACAGGAAACCAAAGCAGTTGCACACGGCCCACGGAAGACCCTGCGTGGGTCCGGACGCAGGGCTGCCTCCTCCACCCCAATCCGCTTTCCCACCCTTCGGAAGGTCTCTCTGGTGCTTCAGCTGCTGGGGACAGGCCGGGTCCGTGAAGTGTCTGTCCCGTGGCGCCTTGCCCTGACACGCCCCTTCCTCCTCACCCCTCAGACTTGTTCTCCGACCACCCCGCAGTTAGGCGTCCACGCCGCCTTCCTTCCACCGCCAGCCACAGGCCCTCCTCAGGCTGAGGCCACTTCTACTGCACCTGCGCCCCGGGCCTTCCCCAGGACGGGAACTGCGCACCGTGCAGCGAAGAGAAGCAGCTTGCAGGCCTCGCAGGGGAGCAAAGGGCCAGCCCGGGGTCGCAGCGTAGGCGGGGCCAGGAGCGCGCCCCGAGCCTGCCTGGACAGAGCGCCACCCTCCAGCGGCTCCCGGGACCTCTTCCGCCTCCACCCCGGGAAAGGCAGAGCGGCGGACGCGGGACCCCGGGGCTTGGCGGGGGCCGAGCTGTGCAGGGAGGACGCGCTGGCCCCTCTGGGGGCAGCTGGGGAGAGACGCGGAGCCCGGATTCGACCGACGCCGCCACGCTCCTGCAGCACGCGCGGCACTGTCACCAACGGGGCCGCCACGCGGGGGTCGGGGCGACACGCGCACGAGATGATGTCGCGCAGCCACAGGCGGAACGACCGGACACGGGTCGAGCGTGGACGGAGACCAGAGAAAGCGTTTCTGGGGCGGCGCGGAGGCGGCCGGCTGGGAAGGGGCTGAACCGCCCAACGCGCGGTGGGCGGCGAGAGACGCGAGGCTGCCCCGGGGAGGGTCTGGCCAGGGCCTCCCCCGCCCCCCGCACAGCCACGCCCGGCCTCGGGAGCTGGGTCCGGCCGGTCCCCGGGACTCCAAGCCGGCGGGAGGGCGCTGCCGGGACCCCCGGGCCGAGCGCGGCCGCGCCCCCCGCGCCGCCCCCCGTTCCTCACCAGAAGAAGGTGTTGGTGCCGTCGTCGTACACCTCGGACTCGGTGCTGCGGCGGCCCGCGCCCGGCCCGGGGTCTCGGCCGGCAGACGGCCCGTCAGGCGGCTCCTCCAGCGAGGCCTTGCCCGCCGGCACCGGGGACCCGGGCCGTGGACCCCCAGCGTCCCTGCGCTCGCCCCTCCGCATGGCGTTTCGGCCCGGAGCCGCTCCGCCCGGCGCCTCGACCTCACGCACACCGGGTCACCGGCGAGGGGACGCGCCACGCACCGCGCGAGGAGCGCCGGGAAGGGGTCGCGGCGCTCGCCCGCCCTCGGGGTCTCCGGAGAGCGGCGCGGGGCCGGCAAGAAAAGGGTGTGCGGTGCATTGTGGGGCTTGTAGTCCGCGCGGGGTGTGCTGGTCCTTGTGGTCCAACTCGCGGGTTAGACGCAGGGCTTGCTGGGAAGGGTGCCACCTGGTTGCCAGGTAACCGGAGCTGGCCCGCCGAGCGACCGAGGCCGCAGGAACCGAGCGGCGGGTGGCGAGGGTCTCACCAAGGCCGCCGGAACTCGGAGGTAACCACAGACATCCCCAGCGGCCTGGCCCGAGGCCCTACACCCCTTCGCCCCGTCCTCGCCGACGGATCCCGGAGCCCAGCCCGGTTCTCCCTTTGGGCGCTTCCCGACCCTTCACCCCAGTGCGATCTGGGTCTTTTTTTTTTTTTTTTTTCCTTTTTTTTGCGATGGAGTCTGGCTCTGTCGTCTGGGCTGGAGTGTAAGGGCGAGATCTTGGCTCACTGCAACCTCCGCCTCCCAGATTCAAGCGATTCTCCTGCCTCAGCCTCCCGAGTAGCCGGGATTACAGACGCCTGCCACCACGCCTGGCTAATTTTTGTATTTTTTTTTTTTTTTTTTTTTTAGTAGAGATGGGGTTTCCCCATGTTGGCCAAGCTAGTCTTGAACTCCTGACCTCAGGTGATCCGCCCGCCTTCCAAAGTGCTAGGATTACAGGCGTGAGCCACGGTGTCCTGCCCAATCCGGGTCATTTTTTCTGGGGATTGCGTGAAATTGGGCGCCCAGGATGGTGCGGACACGCTGGTTTTGGTTGAATCAAATTGTTGGCATGGTGCCCCGCAAAAAAGCTCCTGAGCCACTTTGAAAAGCAAGATGGCAGCTCCTCAAACATGGAAACACGTGTCCACGCCAGACGTACCCACGGACGCTCATAGCTGCGGCACCCTGATGACAGCGGCCATCCAGGAGCGAAGCATGTGCGCGCTGCAGCATGGCTGGACCCTGGAAACGTGCGAGGCAGGCCGGGTGCGCTGGCTCCCGCCTGTGATCACAGCGCTTTGGGAGGCCCAGGAGGGCAGATCACCTGAGGTCAGCAGTTGGAGACCAGACTTGGCAACATAGCGAAACCCCGTCTTTGATAAAAATACAAAAACTAGCCAGGCGTGGTCGTGGACGCCTGTAATCCCTGCTACTCTGGAGGCTGAGGTAGGAGAATCATTTGCACCCTGGAAGTGGAGGTTGCGGTGAGCTGAGATTGCGCCACTGCACTCCAGCCTGGGCTGCAGAGCGAGGCTCCGTCTCAAAAAAAAAAAGAAAAAAAAGAGGCCGGGCGCGGTGGCTCAAGCCTGTAATCCCAGCATTTTGGGAGGCCAAGGCGGGTGGATCACGAGGTCAGGAGATCGAGACCATCTGGTCAACATGGTGAAACCCTGTCTCTACTAAAAATATAAAGAATTAACTGTGTGTGGTGGCGCGTGCCTGTAATCCTAGCTACTCAGGAGGCTGAGGCAGGAGAATTGCCTGAACCCAGGAGGCGGAGGTTGCGGTGAGCCGAGATCGCACCATTGCACTCCAGCCTGGGTAACAAGAGCGAAACTCCGTCTCAAAAAAAAAAAAAGAAAGAAAGAAAGAAAGAAAGAAAAAATATTATGCTAGGTAAAAGAAGCCAGTCACAGGAGACTGCATTATGTGATCCATTTATATGAAATGTCCAGAAAATGCAAATCTATAAAGACAGAAATTAGTTTTCACCAGGGATTGGGGAGGGGTAATAAGGGGCGACTGCTAAAGGGTGGCAGATTTCTTTTGGGGCGATGAAAATGACCTACAATTGACCTCGGCTCCTATCCTGAAGGTACTACAAACCACTGAACTGTACACTCTAAATGAGTTGAATGGGTGAACTGCGTGGTATGCGAAGCCTATCTTGTATCAGCTTTATTGAAATATAATTCACATACTAAATACATACATATATTTGCAGGGCTCCTGCACAGCAGGGATGGGGCCTGGAGCTCCTGGCTATGGCGTGGAGCCCCCAGTGGGCCTGGGACACAGGCTGGGCAGTGTCAGGATGCGCTGGCCTCAGGGGCCATGCTGTTGGACCTCCCCAGGCCTGGATGCTGCCCTCTGCCCACCCCTTGGTTCACCTTCTGCCCCAGGCCCTGGCCCATCCGGTTGGGGGTCGCCTGGCCACCTGGATGCCACCCTCTGCCCACCCCTTGGTTCACCTTCTGCCCCAGGCCCTGGCCCATCTGGTTGGGGGTCGCCTGGCCACCTGGATGCCGCCCTCTGCCCACCCCTTGTTTCACCTTCTGCCCCAGGCCCTGGCCCATCCAGTTGGGGGTCGCCTGGGTGGCCAGGGCAGCCAGCTCCTGTGCACGCCATCTTTCCAGCAATCACTGCACAGCCTCGTGCCCAGCGAACCATCCTTCAGGTCACCTCCCAGACCTCTACCTATAGGGTCAAGCCCTACAGGGTCATGTGGTGTCCCCTATCACTGTGCCGAGGTGAAGAATCCGAGAAATAAAGAGACAGGGCACAGAAGGACTGGAAAAGAGCAGCTGGGCTCGGGACGCCACGCTGTTTACCAGCGGAGACAGGCGAGGCCCGGAACATCCAGGAGCGTCTGTATTTATTGGGTACTAGAGAGTGGGAAGGGTAGTGAGTGAGGTGGTCTTAAAGACAGTGATAAGGCCAAGACAATCACGTGGGCAGTAAACGAGGGGTCCACCCCCATTAGGTCACCTAGGCAAGGAGGCAGGCCGTGCGCAGTGAAGAGTGCAGTGTGCAGTGTCTCTTGTCTGGGGCGGCTACTTCTGAGGAATCGTATGGGAGGATGCTTTGAGCAGCAACAGGGCTGACCAGGTCCGCAGCCACCTGCTGGCAGCTTCCAGTGATTTCCATGGGAGGATGCTTTGAGTCGGTACATGGCAACAGAGCTGACAGGGTTCACAGCCACTAAGGAGCGATTATACTGGAGGGGTTTTAAGCCCTCGGACGCTTGCGGGCTTGCCAGCCTGAGGCCAGCTTCCACAAGAACTGGATGCAAGGTACTGCACCTCCCTTTCAGGAGGAGTGACTCTTGCTCCAAGCCTGCCATACAGCGGGTATCTTTACGATACTGGACGCTGCCACCTGGACCAGCCTGTCACGTAGCACGTGCCCTTTCAGGCAGGGGCACTACTGCCTGGGCCACAAATTCTTGTCCTGGTATAACTGTTTTCCCCTTAAATCATGCTCTGCACCGGGTCTGCTCCAGACATTCCTCTGACTATAAGCAAGATACGATCATATATATACACATACATGTATGGAAATAACTGGGTAGTAAGATATGCTTCAGGCACTAATTGTTCTGACTATAAACGACGTGATTATATATAAAGTAAATAACTGAGTAATAACACTTCAGGCAGTAACTGTGCCAGGGATCTGCTTAGCTCTCCTTCCCGGGTGCCCCATCGAGGGTTACCCACACTTCCCATCCCAGCCGGTGGCGCTCACTTTCCAGGCGCCCTCTCAGTGGCGTTAGGATGGTTTCCTGGGTGTGGGTGTTTCTCTAACTGCGCAGAGAGCTCTAGGCCAGGGCGGGGACATGTCCGGCCCCACTGGGGTCCCTGGCCCCAAGTACTCTTAGCCCAAGGCCTCCTGGCAAGAAGTTCGGGCCAGTCGGCTTGGGGGCGGGGCTGAGGGCGGGCGTGTGGGGCGCGAGGGGCAGGGCCTGGCCGATCCCAGAGCGGGATCTGGAGGGTGTGGCCCACCAGACCCTGCGGCTCCCGCTCTGGGCGCGCAGACCACGTGTTCGTTACCCAACACTATGGAGCTCTGGTCACCTGCCAAATAGAATTCCCAGCGCTTGGCAAATGCTAACTATTGTGATTTTTTTTTTTTTTTTTTGCAGCAGTCTCGCTCTGTCACCAAGGCTGGAGTGCAGTGACATGATCTCTGTTCACTGCAACCTCCACAAGTGATTCTCCTGCTTCAGCTTCCTGAGTAGTTGGAATTATAGGCGCCCACCACCGCGCCTGGCTAATTTTTGTTTTTGTAGTAGAGACAGAGTTTTGTCTTATTGGTCACGCTGGTCTCGAACTCCTGACCTCAGGTGATCCTTGGCTTTCCAAAGTGCTGGGGTTACAGGCGTCAGCCACAGCGCAGGGGCAACTATTGTGATCTTTGCACACCCCCTTAGGTTCTATTTTTGACTGTCGCTTAGAGATGGAGAAACTGAGGCAGAGAAAGGTTGGTGACAGCTACACCCAGCTCCTTCCACATCCCAGAGCCTCCACCCTGAACCCCTGCGCTCTACAGGGAGCTCTCCACCTGGAGTTTTGCACCTGCTGCCTCAAATCTGAGTCTCACCTTACCCTGTTCCTGTCTTCACCCCCAGCTGCAAAAGCGCGCATGGCCCCTCCCGGGCATGGGTGGACCAGCAGAGTCCATTGCAGGACGTGAGCCTGAGCGGCTGGGGTGAGGCCAGAGGTTTGTGCCTCAGGGAGCACTGTGGCTGGTGAGAGGAGGCAGCTGAGTAGCTTGGAGGACTTGGTCCATTGCGGTGCCAGAGCAGCAGAACTAGGGGCCCCCTGCCTGGGGGAGGGGTGCATGGACAGCTGCGGAGATGCTTGCCAGAGCCTCAAGATGCTGGAACTTTTAAGAAAAGGGTCGGGCTAACACCCTTTTCGGCCTTAGCCCACCTGCACCCAGGTGAATAAACAGCCATGTTGCTCACATGAAGCCTGTTTGGGGGGTCTCTTCATTCAACGCGAGCATTTTTAACATTTGGTGCTGGAAACCCAGGATGGGGGAACTCCTATATGAGACCAAACCCCTATCCCTGTTCTTGTGCTCCCTCCATGAAGAGATCTACCTACTGACCTGGGGTCATCAGAACAGCCCACAGACGCACACCACCAGCTATTTTGGTAAGCAGTCATAAAGAAAAAATAAAAAGAAAAGAAAAGGGTTGGGGCCGGGTGCGGTGGCTCACGCCTGTAATCCCAGCACTTTGGGAGGTGGAGGTGGGTGGATCACAAGGTCAGAAGTTCAAGACCAGCCCGGCCAAAATGGTGACACCCCATCTCTACTAAAAATACAAAAATTAGCTGGACACAGTGGCAGGTGCCTGTAATCCCAGCTACTCAGGAGGCTGAGGCAGGAGAATTGCTTGAACCCGGGCAGCGGAGGGTGCAGTGAGCTGGGATCGTGCCACTGCACTCAAGCCTGGGGGATGGAGTGAGACTCTGTCTCAAAAAGAAAAGAAAAGAAAAGGGTCAATTCCATCCTTACCCAGGGCCAGAGTGGGCCAGAGTCACATGTGTGGTGGTAAATAGTGAAATACTGGCCAAAATGCTTTCTAAAAATGCCCTTGCAAGGAGGGGAGAGGGAGTCTAGGAATTTCTTTTTGCTTTTTCTGTTTTTGATACTGAGTTTTGCTCTGTCGCCCAGATTGGGGTGCGGTGGTGTGATTTTGGCTCACTGCAACCTCTACTTCCTGGGTTCAAGTGATTCTTCTGCCTCAGCTTCCTGAGTAGCTGGGATTACAGGCACCCGCCACCATGCCTGGCTAATTTTTTTGCATTTTTAGTAGAGACGGGGGTTTCACCTTGTTAGTCAGGCTGGTCTCAAACTCCTGACTGTGGGTAACCCCCACATAGGCACCGAGGAATGAGAGCTAAGCAGAACCCTGGCACAGTTAGGGCTTGAGGAACATCTCCTTTTACAGTGTCACTACTCAGCTATTTCCTTTGATATAATCCTTTATACAATCATATATTAGTTTATAGAATTAGCGCTTGACGAATCCCTTTATATCATCCTCTATAGGTAATCATATAATAGTTGATAGTATGAGTGCCTAAGAATATTTCCCTACATATATATATATATAATTATATCTTAGTTCATAGTCAGAGGAATGCCTAGGGTGGACACAGTACGGAGCATGAATTAAGGAATAAGCCGCTTATCATCGGAGGAATGTCTAGAGCAGACACAGCGCAGAGCATGATTTAAGGAAAAACAGTTACACCGGGACAAGAACCCATGGCCCAGGCGGCAGCATTCAGTATCGTAAAGATACCCGCTGTGTGGCAGGCTTGGGGCGAGAGCCACTCCTCCTGATAAAGGAGCTGTAGGACCTTGCTCCGGTTCTTGTGGAAGGCTGCCCTCAGACCGGCCATCCACCTCGGTGACTGTGAACTTTATCAGCTCTCACTACTGTGCTGCTTGAAAAGATCTTCCCATAGAACCCACTGGAAGCTGCCAGCAGGTGGCGCTAACCCTGACAGCTGTCACTGCTGTGACTTAAGCATCCTCCTATAAATCTTCTTAGAAGTAGTTTGCCCATAGATAGAAGTATTGCACACTACGCACGGCCCACCTTCAAGCCTCGGTGACCTAATGGGGGTGGACCCCTTACTGCGCACGGCCCTTGTCTTCATGGGAACGGGCCCCTTGCTGGGCACTGTCCACCATCCAGCATCGGTGACCTAATGGGGGTGGACCCCATGTTTTATTGCTCACGACCCTATCACTGTCCTTAAAGATGACTTCACTCACTGCCCTGCCCCCTAACCCATACACAATAAACACTCAGGCTTCTGGACATTCGGGGCCTCACCTGACTCCGCTCATAGGTGATGTGGCCCCCCGAGTCCAGCTGCGTTTTCCTTGTACTTCTGTGTCCTGTCTCTTTATTTCTCGGATCCTGTGCCTCAGCACAGTGTAAGGCTCACCCCACGACCCTGTGGGGCCCTCAGCCCTACACCTGACCTCATGATCCGTTCACCTGGCCTCCCAAAGTGCTGGGATTACAGGCATGAACCACAGTGCCTGGCGGAATTTCTAAAGTAACAAAGTCTGTTACAATATTTCCTCTGCTGTGGTAAATTTCTAAAGGTGAGTGGATTACAGAACACTCACCTGCCACATGTACACCTGTGCCTGGGAGTTTTCTCAGGCTTGATGGAGGGAGCTTGGGCAGCAGGACTGCTTCCTAAGTCAAGAAACTGGAACTGGTGGAAATTTAAGGCCCAGAGGTGCTGGGGAGGGAGCAGGGAGAGAGTCGTCCCTGTCATGAGGACATGAGGGGTTTGAGTCCCCATCCCACTGCCACCCGGGTGTGGCAGGCAAGGACGGCTTCAGGCGGACCTCAAGGGCAGAGGCCCAGCTGGGAGAGGGTCTCCCTCTCAGGGACCTGAGGCTGGGGGATGCCTGCCACGCAGTCAGCCAAGAGAGGCTCCAGCCAGCAGGATGCCTGAGACCAGCCCAGAGAGAAAACAGGGGCAGGTTCCCCGAGGCACTGACTCCAGCTGACCTGGAGGGGCCCTGGACAAGGCACGCCCAGGAGGCTGTGGGGTGTGGGAGGACAGGCCTCTTGGGGAGGGGCCCAGGGCAATGGCAGTGGCCATCGGTGCTCAGGCTTTCACCTGGGGCCCTTGTTGGCTTTGTCATCCTGCCCCTCTGCCAGATCCCACCACTGAAAGGAGACAGCAGGATGCAGGGCCCGCCTCTGCTGCACCTTGGGCCTGGGGGCGGGGGAGGCATCTGGAGGGGGGAGAAGGAAGGACAGAGGAGCAGGGTCCAAGGTCCACAGAGGAGGAGCAGGAGGCCCGCGGGGACTCGAGCAAAGTTCTGTGCCAGGGCAGGGCAGGGCCATAACGGCAGGGACGTCCAGGCCGAGCTCCACTCAGGGGCTGCATGAAAACGGGAAGCTGAGTCAGGCTGGGTCTGGGGGAAATAAAGGTTTTAATAATAGACTTGAATGTGATTGTTTGTGTTAGAAAATTGAAAACAGTGAAGGAAAGCATAATATAGCATCCTTTTCACACTGTTAGGCACATATAAATATCAAATATCAATCTGCTCTTCCTTTTTTTTTTTAATTGAGATGGCGTCTCCCTATGCCGCTCAGGCTGGAGTGCAATGGCGCGATCTCGGCTCACTGCAGCCTCCGCCTCCCAGGTTCAGGCAATTCTCCTGCCTCAGCCTCCCAAGTAGCTGGGACCACAGGCACGCGCCACCGTGCCCGTTTTTTCTGTAATTTTAGTAGAGAGGGGGTTTCACTGTATTAGCCAGGATGGTCTCAATCTCCTGACCTCGTGACTGGCCCGCCTCAGCCTCCCAAAGTGCTGGGATTACAGGCCTGAGCCACCACGCCCGGCCCTACTCTTCCCATATTTTAATGCACTTTAGCTGAGTTGAAATAAACATTTTATGCATGTTTGTGACGGGAGCATCAAACCACCATAGCACACGTTTACCTGTGTAACAAACCTGCACGTTCTGCACAAACATCCCGAACTTAAAGAACCTTAGGGCCGGACGCAGTGGCTCACGCCTGTAATCCCAGCACTTCGGGAGGCCAAGGCGGGTCGATCACCTGAGGTTGAGAGTTTGAGACCAACTTGACCAACGTGGAGAATCCCTGTCTACCAAGAATACAAAAATTGGCCGAGCGTGGTGGCGCACGCCTGTAATCCCAGCTACTCAGGAGACTGAGGCAGGAGAATTGCTTGAACCCGGGAGGCGGAGGTTTTGGTGAGCTGAGATCGTGCCACTACACTCCAGCCTGGGCAATAAGACTGAGACCCTGTCTCAAAAAAAAAAAAAAAAAAAAGACAATTTTAAAAAATCAGTACATCTTGGCCAAACGAGGTGGCTCACACCTGTAACCCCAGCACTCTGGGAGGCTGAGGCGGGCAGATTGTGAGGTCAGGAGTTCAAGACCAGACTGGCCAACATGGTGAAACCCCGTCTCTACTAAAAATACAGAATTAGCTAGGTGTGGTGGCGCGTGCCTGTAATCCCAGCTACTCGGGACGCTGAGGCGGAAGAATTGCTTGAACCCAGGAGGCGGAGATTGTGGTGAGCCGAGATCGCGCCATTGCACTCCAGCCTGGGCAACAAGAATGAAACTCTGTCTCAAAAAAAATAATAATAAATTAATAAATCTCTTTTGATTTAGACAAATTTTTATAGACTTGCAATCTATGTTTTTTTATTTAACAGTATAACAGAAGCATTTTCCTGTATTCTCAAAAGCTCTTTCAAAGTCTAACATCTAACATCTGCTTAATCAGCGTACAAATATGAACACCAAGCTTGCTCTGACATTTTCCTATTGTCGAACATTGGTGCTTTACAATTTTGTCAATATTTAGCAATATGTCATTTTGGCGCAAATGACATTTATATTTTTTCATTATTTTGCATTATTTCTTTAGGACGGTTTACAGAAAGTTAGACTAATGGACCTAAGTCTAAACCATGTTAAGGGTCTTCAGAGGTATAATGGCCGAATTGCTTTCTGAAAGGGCTGTACTGGTTTCTGTCCAGACGGGCCTGGATGGGGTCTGCCCTTCCTCCCCCACCTCCTCCTCCTTCACTGGACGTAAGGGAACTTCCGCATGCGTGAGGCCAGCATCCAATGCGGCCGCCTCGGTGAGCTCTGTCCCCTGAGGCTGGACACCCCGGCTGTGCCGGGAGGACTCTGGAAGACTGGGGATTCCTCAGGTGATGCCTGTGGAAGGTGTGTGTGGAGGAGGAGCAGTGTTTCTGCAACTGGAATGCTGAAGTCACTGAAAAAGAGCACAGCTGTGCAGACACTTGAAGTGACACCTCAGTAGGGTAACACCTGTGACCTGCTGGCAGATGCTCTTTTTTTTTTTTGAGACGGAGTTTCCCTCCTGTTACCCAGGCTGGAGTGCAATGGTGCGATCTCGGCTCACCGCAACCTCCGCCTCCTGGGTTCAGGCAATTCTCCTGCCTCAGCCTCCTGAGTAGCTGGGATTACAGGCACGCGCCACCACGCCCAGCTAATTTTTGTATTTTTAGTAGAGACGGGGTTTCACCATGTTGACCAGGAGGGTCTCGATCTCTTGACCTTGTGATCCACCCGCCTCGGCCTCCCAAAGTGCTGGGATTACAGGCGTGAGCCACGCACCCGGCCACGGCAGATTGTTTTAACACAGTGAAAACGTGAGCAGAGAGTGTGCTGGGCAGGCTGAGTTAGGGGCTGGGGACCGACACGTGTCCTGGAGCCTGCAGGAGCTGGCTGGTCACGTGGCCCTTACTGTGCGTTCCTCCGCTGCTCAGTAAGCCTTGCAGATTCTGTTTCTGAATTCGAACTCGGCAGCTGTGACCCGCTGGTGAGACTGCTGGGTGTCTCTCTTCCACTTACCTTACATTTTTCCACGGAAAAAGAGCTCACATGCCCCAGGCTTCCGAGCCATAAAGTGTGGTCATGTGACTAACCAGGCAGAGGGCGGGGTTCCCTCCTTCACCCTTTCCTCTTCCCACTGGCGGGAACGTGGATGTGATGTCCAGAGCTTGAGCAGCCATTTTGGACCAGGTGCTTGGACCCTATGTGTAAGGTGGCAGAGCAACGGCGTTCTGGGTCTCCGATGACTATAGTCTGGCCACACTCGTCCAGGACTAGCCAACTCCAGCTGTGTGTGTGTGTGTGTGTGTGTGTGTGTGTGTGTGACAGGGTCTCACTCTGTCACCCAGGCTGGAGTGCAGTGGTGTGAGCTTGGCTCACTGCAACCTCCCAGGTTCAAGTGATTCTCTAACCTCAGCCTTCTGAGTAGCTGGGATTACAGGCATGCACCACCACGCCTGGCTAATTTTTTGTACTTTTAGTAGAGACGGCGGTCTCAGCATATTGGCCAGGCTGGTCTTGAACTCCTGACCTAACGTGATGTGCCCACCTCGGCCTCCCAAAGTGCTGGGTGTGAGCCACCATACCTGGCCAACTCCAGATTTCACTTATAGGAAAAACACACAGCTGGTTTAAGCCACAACTCTTTTGCACACAAATCTTAGCGCGTTCCATCTGGATTTGTTCCATCTGAGTTCACGGGTCCTCGGCCACCATTTCACTCCCTTGTCTTTGCCAAAGTGGTAAAGTTGTGGTCTCTGCTGCTGTCCCAGGCTGCCAGGAGGTCCCCCAGGGAGAAATGTGGGTGGGGCCGTGTTAGCCCTTGGGGAAGCCGGGGCCTGAACCACAGCCGAGGGTGCTGGGCTTGCCCGTGTGTGCTCCAGCCCAGCAGGCCTGCGGTGCCATCTGTGTGACAGCGTCTGCCCGTGGAGCTCTGGCCCTGCCTCCCCAGCTTTCAGAAGCGGGTCTCGAACTCCTGACCTCAGGTGATCCTTGGCCTTCCAGAGTGCTGGGGTTACAGGCGTCAGCCACAGCGAGGGGGCAGCTATTGTGATCTTTACACACCCCCTTAGGTTCTATTTTTGACCGTCACTTAGAGATGGAGAAACTGAGGCAGAGAAAGTTTGGTGACAGCTACACCCAGCTCCTTCCAGACCCCAGAGCCACCACCCTGAACCCCTGCGCTCTACAGGGAGCTCTCCACCTGGAGTTTTGCACCTGCCATCTCATATCTGAGTCTCACCACACACGCTGCGGATAATGCCTGCCAGCCCGCCGGCCTGGGCCCCACTCCCTGCCCGCCTCTGTCCTCGGGGCAGTCCACCAGACGCCACTCTTAGGACACCCAGAGTCTTCCCAGCTTCTCAGCTGCCGTCCTCCACCCAGGCTGCACAGAACGTGTTCAGGGCCTGAGGATGCGGGGTCTCCTTCTCTGTTGTCTACACAGGCTGGGGATGCAGGGGGCTTCTCCTCCATTGTTTGCACAGCCTGGGGCCAGCCATGTGTCCCCAGGACTCCAAGGACTCCCCAGCTGGAGCCCAGAAAGCAGAGCTGAGGTGGGAGAAGACAGTTTCTTCGGGAGTCTGTTTCATCCTCCGTCCTCCTTGCCCCAGTTTCCCCTCTAAGTGAATCAACACTGGACTTGTGGGGTGCTGCCTGGGGTGGGGAGGTGGTCACCTGGGGTGGGGTGCTGCCTGGTGTGGGGTGCTTGCCTGGGGTGGGATGCTGCTTGGGATGGGGTGCTGCCTGGGGCCGGGAGGTGGTCACTGGTGTGGGGTGCTGTGTGGGGTGGGGTCCTCCCTGGGGTGGGGTGCTGCCTGGGGTGGGGTACTTTAGGAGGGAATGTGGGGATGTGTAAGCTAGGGCTGAGAGGCAAAGCAAGTGCGGTGTTGGTGCAGGCTCAGCCAGGGCTCCATGCCATCCTGCTTCCCCCTAGGAGTGGGTGTCATGAGCCCCATCTCACAGCGGAAACCCCCTCCCGGAACTCCAGCCTAGGAACTCTCCTTCTGCCCCTCCGGCACCTGACCCTGCCATCTGGGCTTCAGGAAGGTGTCTGAGGCCCCAGAGGCCCGACTCTCCTGGCCCAGATGCCGGCTCCTCCCCGACTACACCCGGGCGGCAGGCGGACGGTGGAGGAGGAGGGAGGGGCAAGGCCCACGCGGAAGTCAGGTAGGAGTGCCCAATACCGGCAGCCTCTCACCTGGCCGCCAGCCCCAGCCCCAGAACTCCAGCCGCAGCCAGCATGCAGGTGAGTCCCTTCCTACAAAGGGTCCACACCTGTGCTGCCCCCGGCCACGCCCCGGCCACCGGGCCCCAGTCGCCCGCTGGCAGCCCCACCTGGAAGGCTCCTGTGGGGGGGTCCCTGCAGGCTGCCAGATCGGGTGTGGGCGAGACCCCAGCAGAGCTCAGCTGCCTCTCCGACCTCCTGGATCGCTGGGGCACGCTGTGGGTCGGAAGCGCTGCGGGAGGGCGGCTTTCCTCCATCCGGCCCGGGATTCCGGGGACACCAGGGCCGGGCTCTCAGCAAGTGTGTGGGACCTGGAACCCTTACCAGAGTCCTCAATACAAGATGGAGAGAGCACGCCCACCCGGGCCGGGGGCTGCTGGTGAGGACCCCAGACCTGGCGGCTGTGCCTCGCAGCTGGCCCCTAAGCGGGAGGGGCTGAGGACTCCAGGCAGGCTGCCCTGGGGTTGGGAGCTGCAGAGTGGCCAGTGGGCTGCGGGCTCTCTGCTCCAAGGAGCGCTGCCCCAGGCACAGGTGGGTCCGACCGCTGCTGCTGGGTTCCAGTTCCGGGGCTGAGGGTGCAGAGCAGAAGCGGGGTGCAGGAGAACAGGCAGGAGGACATCGTTTCTCCCCTCGCCAGTGAAGAGGTCACTTGGGGCCGCGCCAACGCCTGGGCGTGTCTGCTCCTGGTCGGCCCAGGGAGGAGGCAGTGCTGAGGCGGAGCGAAACCAGCCTCCCTGTCGCCTCCTTGTGTGGGCTGCGCAGGCAGCCTCTGGTTCCACCTGTGCCCAGGGCTCTCCTCGGCCCTCCACATCCAGCCCTGACATCCTGGCTGCTCAGCCCAGCCCCTGATGCCCTTGGCCTGAGCTCAGGGTCCCCTCTGCCAGCCCCTTCCTCCCATGCTGGGGTTTGAGGAGAGTCTTGGGGTTGGCTAGGGGTTGGGGCTGGGGGGAAGCAGCATCTGGTTTGCCCTGAGTGAGAGCATCAGTCCTTGAAAAAGGGCAGCGGTGCGTGCCTGTAGTCCCAGCTTCTCCAGAGGCTGAGGCAGGAGGACTGCTGGAACCCAGGAGTTCTGGGTTGTACTGCTATGCTGATTGGGCGTCCACACCGAGTTCAGCCCCAATATGGCGACCTCCTGGGTGCGGGGACCACCAAGTTGCCTAAGGAGGGGTGAACCGGTCTAGGTGGGAATCGGAGCAGGTCAAAGTCTTGTGGTGATGAAAAAGGATGGCTGCAGACACAGGGAGGACTTGGTTGTCCCAGCTCCAGGCTGGGTGTGGGCATGCCCTTCCTCTGCTCTGACCCCTCCTGTGGCTCCCCACTGCCCCTGCTGAAGTCCAAACTCTCCAGCTGCCCAAGCTGCCTTTCCTGATTGGCTTCTGCCAACCTCCAGCGTCCCCTCTGGACGCTCCCTTCTTGCCCTTTACCCTTCTGCAAAGGTGGAGTGTCAAGGATGGAGTCCCTGGAAGGACTAAGACTCAGTTTCCATAGGTGCTGAGTGCTGGGTCACCAAGAGTAGTAGCTACCAAGTCCTCCTTGGAGGTGCTGAGTGTTGAGTCCCTGGGAGGTACTGACTGCTGAGTCCCAGATGCCAATTGCACCCTGCCCCTCAGGGCCTGCCCACACACATTCTTTCTCCCAAGAATGCTGCCCCCATTTTCTCAACCTCTGCCAACCTCTTGTCCTACAATGCCAAGCTCCATGCCTCCTCACCTGCCAAGTAGGCCCCCGCCCCTGTCCTCGAACACCACGCAGTGCCTGGGAGGGCAGCACGCAGGTCACGCCATCAGTGTCGGGGCATGGATGGGCACACGAATGGGCGAACTGACATGACAGACTGGGCGGCTGGAGGGGAGTGGGGGGCGGAGATGATGGGCTTGGGGGCTCAAGGAGCAAAGCCAGGTGGGAGGACTCACTCAGAGAGCCTGTGGCTGGGCAGAGGCGAGGGGCTCTGGTTCATGGGGTGGGCCTCTCTGTACGTGGGACGGCCCTTGGTGGATGACGACACTTCAAAGTACTCAAGGGGGAGATCCCAGAGGGCCCAGGACGCCGGCAAAGGGGCTTGACACGGCCTCAGGCAGATGAGTCCCAACACCCTCCGTGCACACCTGGGGCTTGACACGGCCTCAGGCAGATGAGTCCCAACACCCTCCGTGCACACCTGGGGCTTGACACGGCCTCAGGCAGATGAGTCCCAACACCCTCCGTGCACACCTGGGGCTTGACACGGCCTCAGGCAGATGAGTCCCAACACCCTCCGTGCACACCTGGGGCTTGACACGGCCTCAGGCAGATGAGTCCCAACACCCTCCGTGCACACCTGGGGCGATGTGCATCCTGGGACCCACTAGCCAGGCCTGCTTGGGAGCGGGCTGGGATCCAGCTCCTCTGCCCGTCCCAGCCTGGAGGCTGGACCGTGAGGACAGACGGGCAGGATCCCCAGCTCCATCCTCACACTCCAGCCCTTGGGAGGGAGGGTCTCTGTGGGCTGCAGTGCCTCCAGAAGCTTCCTCATTGGGAGCCAGGGGCTTGCCCACTGGACCCTGGCCCATGTCCGCAATGCAGTGCCAGGGCCCCCCACCCACTCCCTGGGGCCCTGGATACTGGGCATGTGGCCTGTGGGGCAGGAAGGACAGGAGGACATTGTCTGGGGTTCCGCCCACCTCCTTCCTGTGTCTGCACATCATCGAGGGGACTGTGAGCAGGGGTGAGGGGCACCCTGCTGTACACACGAGGAAACTGAGGCAGGGGGTCTTTCGGTGGTGTCAGAGCCAGGGCCTGGCCAGCTGTCTGCACAGAGCTGGCCTCCCTCTCTGGGTTTGCAGACCGCAAGGCTGCCTAAAGCCTCAGAGGCCCGAGACTGAGTGTGTCAGACCAGCCTCTGTCACTGCCATCTGGGAGCCTGTGGGCCCACACGTGGCTTCCCAAAGGTGGGGCCCATGGACTGGGGACATGTGGGGGGGTCCCCAGACCCCTATCTGCAGACAAACCCACCCAACAATCTACTTGGCTGGAAGTGGAGGTGACTTCAGGTCGTCCAGCCCCCACCTGTGGAGGCTCCGAGGGCAGAGCAGAGAAGCCAGAGTCCTGTGGCTCCCTGGACACTGGCCCTCAGGACAGAAGGACAGATGGACGGCCCAATCCCGGGGCTGGCGGCTGTGGCCCTGGGACCAGCCAGTGGGCCCAGTGTTAGACAGCAGAGTCTGGGAGCCTGAGGCCTGCCTGGCTGTGGGTGAGGGGGGGCTCCACCTGCCTGGCTGTGGGTGAGGGGGGGCTCCACCTGCCTGGCTGTGGGTGAGGGGGGGCTCCACCTGCCTGGCTGTGGGTGGGGGGGGCTCCACCTGCCTGGCTGTGGGTGAGGGGGGGGCTCCACCTGCCTGGCTGTGGGTGAGGGGGGGCTCCACCTGCCTGGCTGTGGGTGGGGGGGGGCTCCACCTTCCTGGCTGTGGGTGAGGGGCTCCACCTGCCTGGCTGTGGGTAGGGGCTCCACCTGCCTGGCTGTGGGTGAGGGGGGGCTCCACCTGCCTGGCTGTGGGTAGGGGCTCCACCTGTCTGGCTGTGGGTGGAAACCTCCCCGTCTGGCTATTGAAGGAACCTCCATCTGCCTGGCTGTGGGTGAGGGGGGGCTCCACCTGCCTGGCTGTGGGTGAGGGGGGGGGGCTCCACCTGTCTGGCTGTGGGTGGAAACCTCCCCGTCTGGCTATTGAAGGTACCTCCATCTGCCTGGCTGTGGGTGGGAGCCTCCACCTGGTAGCCCGCGTGCTTCTCCCCGTGTCCGAGGGAGCAGCTAAGGGCAGCCAGGGGCCAGCACGGTCCCCAGGTGTGCGTGTAGCTCTGTTCTAGGGTGGCGGGCTCCCTGTCAGCCCAGGAAGGTGATGGGGGCTGGGGCCAGTCCCAGCCACACCCCGATCCCCCGGGGAGGCTGGTTCTGCCGTTTCTAGAGGCCTGGGATTGTCACCGCAGTGCTGCATGGTATCTTTGGTGGGGAGGGGTTTTCTGTGCCTTATTTCTGGGGCTAAGGACGGCTTCCCTCCCCGACCTCTGAGAGTGTTCTCCAGGGATGGCCCCCTCTCCCCAGGCTTCTCTGAAAGTCCTGCCTGGCCTGGGGTCCCTGCCTGATCCCTTCCTTCTCGGGGGTCTGGGCTTATCCTGCCCACTTTTAGCTTTGGGCCCAGGCTGATGTGAGGGGTCTCTAATTTCAGCCTCTGCCAGAGGAGCTGAGGTTCTGGGCAGGGGAGGGACCCTCACCCAGGGTCTGAAGCCAGGCCAGTGAGGGGTCGTTCCCTCACTAACCCCTCTGACACGACACTTCCTGGGCCCCTACGGAGGCAAGCCACAGAGCCACTGCCATGATGCCCACAGTCCCCAGGCCACCAGTCCCCTCGGGGGAGGCCACCGTCTGCGCTGAGACAGAGGCATCTCCTGCCTGGGCAGGTGCCACACCCTCCCTGCATCTCCATCTGAAGATGGAGGTTTCTCCTCTGACCCAGGATGGCGGGGGTTGTTTCTGTGGCCTGCCACACCTGTGTGTAGGTATCTGCCTGTGAGCTGTGGGGAGGGCCAGCCAGGGAGACAGAGGAAAGGTGGGCAGAGACAGGAGAGCTATTGGCCTAGGAGGGGGCAGAAGGACCAGGTGAGCCCCATGGGCTAACTGGGGTGAAAACCCCCCACCCAGGGAGGCTGCAGTGCGGCACTGGGCTTAGGCGGCATCTGCGTGGGCCACCTCCGTGACCAAGGCGGCGTCTGCGTGGGCCCACCTCCCCGTGACCAAGGTGGCATCTGCCCAGGCCCACCTCCCCGTGACCAAGGCGGTGTCTGCGTGGCTCCACCTCCGTGACCAAGGCTGTGTCTGCGTGGCTCCACCTCCGTGACCAAGGTGGTGTCTGCATGGGCCCACCTCCCCGTGACCAAGGCGGTGTCTGCGTGGCCCCACCTCCGTGACCAAGGCGGTGTCTGCGTGGCTCCACCTCCGTGACCAAGGCGGCGTCTGCGTGGGCCCACCTCCCCGTGACCAAGGCGGTGTCTGCGTGGGCCCACCTCCCCGTGACCAAGGCGGTGTCTGCGTGGGCCCACCTCCCCGTGACCAAGGCGGTGTCTGCGTGGCTCCACCTCCGTGACCAAGGCGGTGTCTGCGTGGGCCCACCTCCGTGACCAAGGCGGTGTCTGCGTGGGCCCACCTCCCTGTGACCAAGGCGGTGTCTGCGTGGGCCCACCTCCGTGACCAAGGCGGCGTCTGTGTGGCCCCACCTCCATGACCAAGGCGGCGTCTGCGTGGCCCCACCTCCGTGACCAAGGCAGTGTCTGCGTGGCCCCACCTCCGTGACCAAGGCGGCGTCTGCGTGGGCCCACCTCCGTGACCAAGGCGGCGTCTGCGTGGCCCCACCTCCATGACCAAGGCAGTGTCTGCGTGGCCCCACCTCCGTGACCACAGTGCCTAAAGACTTAGAGCATCGGTCCCCAACCTTTCTGGCACCAGGGACTGCTTTTGAGGAAGACAGTTTTTCCACGGCTGTGGGTATGGGGGGTGGTTTCAGGATGAAGCTGTTTCGCCTCAGTTCAGGCGTTAGAGTCTCATCAGGAGCACACGGCTGAGCTCCTTCGCCCTCGAAGTTCACGGCAGGGCTCTTGCTCCTGTGACTCTAATGCCACAACTTTGATGGGAGGTGGAGCTCAGGCAGAAATGCCCCCTTCCCCGCTCACCTCCTGCTGTGCGGCCCGGTTCCTAACTGGCCATGGACTGGTACCAGCCGTGGACCAACCCCCTGCCCGAGAGCCTCCCGTCCTGTGGTCGGTTGGATGCATCTCCTGGCTTTTGTGGTTGAGATGGTAGCTGGAATGTGAGGCCTGTCCTGGAACCAGCAGCTCCTGCTGTGCGTGCATGGGGCGGGTGCTGGAGGGCAGACCTGGACCAGGGTGGCAGACTTAGTGACACAAAGTAAGAAACAGACGCCCAGTCAAGCTGAATGTCAGAAAAATAGCAAGGCTTTTAGTGCAGGCGTGGCCCGTGCAATCACTGGAATATACTTTGTTATGCTATGCTATAGATGCTCTGCTAATATTAACACTAACTGTACTACAAATACTCTACTAATGCTATGCCATACTATACTGATACCCCACTAATATTAATACCAATACTGTACTACAAACACTCTACAAATACTATGCCATACTATACTGATACTCCACCAATATTAATACCAATACTGTACTACAAATACTCTACAAATCCTATGCCATACTATACTGACACTCTACTGACATTGATACCAATACTGTACTACAAATACTCTACTAATACTATGCCATACTATACTGATACTTCACTAATATTAATACCAATACTGTACTACAAATACTCTACAAATACCATGCCATACCATACTGATACTCCACTGATATTAATACCAATACTGTGCTACAAATACTCTACTAATGCTATGCCATACTATACTGATACTCTACTGATATTAATACTAATACTGTGCTACAAATACTCTGCTAATACTATACCATACCATACTGATACTCTACTGACATTAATACTAATACTGTGCTACAAATACTCTACAAATACTATGCCATACTATACTGACACTCCACTGATATTAATACCAATACTGTACTACAAATACTCTACTAATGCTATAGCATACTATACTGATACTCTACTGATATTAATACCAATACTGTGCTACAAATACTCTACTAATGCTATGCCATACTATACTGATACTCTACTGATATTAATACTAATACTGTGCTACAAATACTCTGCTAATACTATACCATACCATACTGATACTCTACTGACATTAATACTAATACTGTGCTACAAATACTCTACAAATACTATGCCATACTATACTGACACTCCACTGATATTAATACCAATACTGTACTACAAATACTCTACTAATGCTATAGCATACTATACTGATACTCTACTGATATTAATACCAATACTGTACTACAAATACTCTACTAATACTATGCCATACTATACTGATACTCCACTGATATTAATACCAATACTGTACTACAAACACTCTACAAATACTATGCCATACTATACTGATACTCTACTGATATTAATACCAATACTGCACTACAAATACTCTACTAATGCTATGCCATACTATACTGATACTCTACTGATATTAATAGCAATACTGTACTACAATACTCTACTAACACTATGCCATACTATACTGATACTCTACTGATATTAATACCAATACTGTACTACAAATACTCTACTAACGCTATGCCATACTATACTCATACTCTACTGATATTAATACCAATACTGCACTACAAATACTCTACTAACGCTATGCCATACTATACTGATACTCTACTGATATTAATACCAATACTGTACTACAAATACTCTACTAACACTATGCCATACTATACTGATACTCTACTGATATTAATACCAATACTGTACTACAAATACTCTACTAACACTATGCCATACTATACTGATACTCTACTGATATTAATAACAATACTGCACTACAAATACTCTACTAATGCTATGCCATACTACACTGATACTCTACTGATATTAATACTAATACTGTGCTACAAATACTCTACAAATACTATGCCATACTATACTGACACTCCACTGATATTAATACCAATACTGTACTACAAATACTCTACTAACACTATGCCATACTATACTGATACTCTACTGATATTAATACCAATACTGTACTGCAAATACTCTACTAATGCTATAGCATACTATACTGATACCCTACTGATATTAATACCAATACTGTACTACAAATACTCTACTAATACTATGCCATACTATACTGATACTCCACTAATATTAATACCAATACTGTACTACAAATACTCTACAAATGCTATACCATACTATACTGACACTCTACTAACATTGATACCAATATTGCACTACAAATACTCTACTAACACTATGCCATACTATACTGATACTTCACTAATATTAATACCAATACTGTACTACAAATACTCTACAAATACTATGCCATACTATACTGACACTCCACTAATATTAATACCAATACTGCACTACAAATACTCTACTAATGCTATACCATACCATACTGATACTCTACTGGTATTAATACTAATACTGTGCTATGAATACTCTACTAATACTATGCCATACTATACTGATACTCTACTGATATTAATACTAATACTGTGCTACAAATACTCTACTGATAGTATGCCATACTATACTGATACTCTAACATTAATACAAACACCGTACTACAAATACTCTACTAATACTATGCCATACTATACTGATACTCTACTGATATTAACACTAATACTGCACCACAAATACTCTACTAATACTATACCATGCTAATACTATCCCAACACTATGACATACTATATTAATACTCTACTAATACTGTAGTATACTACCACTGTGCTAATACTGTATGAATACTAAAAGTAATACTATGGTATGCTTCTGTTGTTATCTGGAATTGAAATGTGACTTGGTAACTGGGTGGCCTCTAATTTACCTGGCAGCCCTCAAGGGCCACCTGTCTCAAGCAGTCAAGTGAGACTTTCTGGAGGAGTCAGGTCTTGAGCTTGGCAAGCATGTGGCAGGAAGAGGGGAGAGCTGCAGGTGCAGGGACTGGGTGTGGTGCAGCCAGAGACAGCATGGAGGCTGCCTCAGTCATTCACAAATATCGGGGAGACACTCTGAGGCCCTGCAAATTCACCTCCTCCAGACGGTTCTCGTGTCCCTGTGTCTGCTGGGATGTGCCTGAGACAGTCACCTTCGGGAGCCCCGTGCACAGCACCCTGCGGGCACTCACCTTGCCTGCGGCAGGATCCTTTCTGTGTGAGGACAGCACGGTGTCCTCTGTCTGCCCAGCCCCCAGGGGCCTGATGTGAATTGGGCTGCTGTGAGCGCCCTTGTCTGCAACTCCAGGGGCGGATGGGCCATACCAGGTGCTAGGACTGTTCAATTTTAAACACTGCAAAAAGTTTCCAGACCCTCGCTCTGATACGCACAGCAGCAGGAGCGCGCGGGATGCCCGTGGCTTCTCCCGAGCCGCTGGTGTCGTCCCGTCCTCTGACCTGCTGTCCAGTGACCCGCCGTCCTCTGACCCACGTCTACCTGGCTGTTCTGACCCTGTCGGTTGCTCACCACGCTCCTCTTCTATGGGCTGTGTCTTCCCTGCCGCATTTGCAGGAGTCCACGTGGTCCTTTGCAGCAGGCCCTGCCCGCTGGGCTGTCACCGCCCACAGCCATCTCCTCGGGACTGTTTGCTGTTTTCGTTGTCGGGAGGGGTCGTGTGTGGCCACCTCGTTGGCTGCAGGAACCCGCCAGCAAGGGGCATCTCACCCCAATCACATCCTGGCATCTCTTCCTCTTCCCCAGGGCGAACAGAACCTCCAGATCCTGGTGGAGCCTGAAGGGGACAGCTTCCCGCTGATGGAGATCAGTCCCTGCGAGGTGGGTATCCGTGGGCCCCTCCCGGGCCCCGCCTGGCCCTGCCCTGCCCCTTCGCCTGTACCTGGCCCTGTGCCTCCTCCTGCAGACCGAGGCCTCCGAGCAGTGGGACTACGTCCTGGTGGCCGACCTTCGCACCCAGACGGACCCCCAGCAGGTGCAGCAGCAATGGCAGTTCCTGGAAGAGCTCAGGAGAAAGGGCTTCCACACCAAGGTGGGCTGGTGCCCAGCAAGGGGCAGGGGCATGGGGCGTCAGGGGAGGAGCCACGGCTGCGGATGTAGGGGAAGGTTTTGAGGTGGAATAGAGGGTCCCATGTGGCCCCCCACCCCCAGATGATAAAGGACCAGAAACAGGTGTTCTTCGGGATCCGTGCCGACAACAGCATCTTCGACCTGTACCGCACCCTCCTCCCGGAGCCCGAGGGTCCCGCCCGCCACGCCCAGCAGGCCACGTCTGTCCCAGTCACCACGAGGTGAGAGGCTGCGCCCAGAGCTGTGGCCGGGAGGACCCCTCGCCACCTGCGTGCTTGGTCCAGACCGAGCAGGAGATCATGCCAGGCCTCCCAGCCTCCAAGCCTGGCCCTCCATGCTCCCCTGACCTGCAGGACAGCCACAGGGTCTCAGGGCAGGGGCCCCAGGTGTGAGACCCACCAGCTGTGTGAGCCTCAGCTTCCTGTCCTGATAAAGGCTTGTGACAGTTCTTGCCTCTTGGCACGTTCTGAGGGCTCCGTGTGGTTGCCTGCGTTCCTGGGACAGTCAAAGCCAGCCTTGCGGGGTGGGCAGGATTCGCAGAGGCCCAGAGGCCCCCTGGACTAAGGCCAGCATCTCCTGAAGGCCCCTCCTCTGCAGGTCCAATGCCCCTCCCTGGACACTGTCCCTGGCCTCCCAGAGGCCTGGCAGGGAGAGCCTCCTCTCTCCCCAAGCCCCTGCTTCTCCCCAATCCTCGAGCCCAGGAGGGAGCCTCCAAGCCTGGCCCTCCATGCTCCCCTGACCTGCTCAGCCCTGTCCAGGCCCCACGGGGCTCAGCCCACTTGGTGGACCAGCCAAGGACATTCCTGGTATTGGCTACAAGGCAGTGGATGGGCATTGTGAGCAGAGAGCTGTGGGTCCTGGGGAGGAGTGAGGGGCATCAGAGGGGGGAAACGGCTCGAGGGTCTGAGGGGAGCTGCCGTGGGGGGCGTGGGCCTGAGACCTGCCCTGGCATGCCCAGAAGCCATGTTTCTCGGCATGAGGGGCGGCTTGGAGCCCGCCTGGCTGTGCTGCTCCCTGGCCATGTGGCCTTGGGACGTTCCCTTCCTAAGCCTCAGTCTCTGCTCAGGCAGAACAAAATCGCTCACAGGGTGTGAGGAGGGTTTGTGTGTGTAACGGCTGGGGTGTGCTCTGGAGGTTGGGGGCAGGGTTGGAGGTGGCGCTGTGGGCTAGGAGGGGAAGGAGCCCCCCAGAGCAGCCTCATCCTGGAGGCCGTGGGCCAGGCTAGACCCCGGGAGGGCTTTCAGTGTGGGGGTGGGCTCCCGGCTGAGTTGCGGATTCTGGGATCTGGTCAGGGCTGGCAGGCTGGGGGCTCTGCCAGGACGGGAAGGGGCCTGGGCCTGGCCAGAGCAGGGGCAGGTGGGGACCCGGAGGCAGGGTCCACTGCAGCCACACATGGCCACCCTGTCCCGGCTCTTGGGTCTCAGAATCCGAATCGTGAACTTCGTGGTCCAGAAAAACAAGACCTCAGCTGGCAGTAAGTGCAGGGCAGGGCAGGGCTGGGCACAGCAGGGGCTGGCGGTTAGGGTAGGGCTGGGCACAGACAGGGGCATGGTAAGGGCAGGGTTTTCCCAGCACCTCACTCCCCCAACTTGTGAACCCCTGTGACCCATAGAGACATTTGAGAATTTGGTGAAGGACGGGGTCTTCGAGGCCAGCTTCCCCCTACACAAGGTGAGGGGTGGGCCAGCCGGGGAGGGCCCTGGGGTGGGTTCCCAGGTGGGAGCTCTCACTCCCTGTCACCTGAGCCAGGAGGAAAAACAGCTGAAGACTTGGGCGCAGTGGAGGGGCATGTTCCGCAAGCAGCCAGTGGATGATATCAGGTAAGGTGGCCACAGCGACCACAGGAGCCCCACGGACACCCCCACACCCTCTGCAGAGGGCCCCACCCCCTGCAGATGCCCCCACACACCGCCCAGAAGCCACCACCCCACTGTGGATGCCCCCACTCCTGTGGACGCCCACACATGGCCATGACGCTCCCATGCCCCCCACACTGCCATGGACACTCCCACACCCATACACCACCATGGACGCCCCCTTGCCCACAGATGTGCTCCCCATTCAGACTCACTGATGCCACCAAGGCAGAACCCCGCCCCCCCGTCCTTGCCCCACCGCCCCCGACAGCCCAGCCCCCGGCAGAGCGAACCTCGACCACGATTGCCTGCAGGGACTACTTCGGGGAGAAGGTGGCCCTGTACTTCGCCTGGCTGGGCTGGTATACCTACATGCTGGTGCCAGCCGCCCTGACGGGCCTCGTGGTTTTCCTGAGTGGATTCTCGCTGTTTGAGGCCAGCCAGATCAGGTGGGCTGCGGCGGGCACTGTGGGGGGCTGGGCTCTGCTGCCAGGAGGAGCCACCCCAGCCTCACCCTGCCCCTGCAGCAAGGAGATATGTGAGGCCGACAACATCCTCATGTGTCCCCTCGGGGACCACAGCCGCAGGTACCAGCGGCTCTCAGAGACCTGCACTTTCGCCAAGGTTTGTCGCCTCTGGGTCCACCCCAGGGCCTGCGGAAGGTGGGGAGGCCAAGGCCTGGGGCCCCGTGGAGCTGCTCAGCTTCCCCAGGGGAGGGCTTCCCCTGCCCACCCACCCGTCTCCCTGGCTCACCCCTCCCTTCCCTGGCTCACCTCCCCCGCTCCCAGCTCATCTGGGCCCTGCTCTGGCCCCACTCTCCCGGCCCACCCGCCCCCCTCTCCCTGGCTCACCTCTCCCACTCCCCAGCTCCCTGCGTCCCCACTCTGGCCCACTCACCACTCTCCCGGCCCACCCACCCCCTTTCCAGCCTCCCACCCCCCCTCCCTGGCTTACCGGCCACTCTCCCGGCTCACCGCCCCCTCTCTGGCCCCCCCGCCCCTCCAGCTCACCCACCTCTTTGACAACGACGGCACGGTGGTGTTTGCCATCTTCATGGCTCTCTGGGGTGAGTTGCTGCAGGACGCCTCTGCGGGGCAAGGGGAAGGGCCAGCCCGGATCCAAGGCCCCCCAGAGTATGCACTGATGCCCCCCGTTCCCCGGCCACAGCCACAGTGTTCCTGGAGATCTGGAAGCGGCAGCGAGCCAGCGTGGTTCTGCAGTGGCACCTGTACGTGTGGGACGAGGACCAGGTGAGGTGGGGCCGCCGCGTGGCCACTGTTAGTACCTGGAGCTCTGCGCAGCCCAGCTATGCCTGACATGTCTGAGGCGCATGTCCCTGTGTTTCCCCACGTGTGGGTTGTGTGTCCCGTGTCTGTGTCTCCACGTGTGGGTCGCGTGTCCCGTGTCTGTGTCTCCACGTGTGGGTCGCGTGTCCCGTGTCTGTCTCTCCACGTGTGGGTCATGTGTCCCATGTCTGTCTCTGCACGTGTGGGTCATGTGTCCGGTGTCTGTCTCTCCACGTGTGGGTCATGTGTCCCGTGTCTGTCTCTCCACGTGTGGGTCATGTGTCCTGTGTCTGTCTCCCCACGTGTGAGGCATGTCCCGTGTCTGTCTCTCCACGTGTGGGTCACGTGTCCCATGTCTGTCTCTCCACGTGTGAGTCACGTGTCCTGTGTCTGTTTCCATGTGAGGCATGTCCCGTGTCTGTCTCTCCAAGTGTGAGGCATGTCCTGTCTCTGTCTCTCCACATGTGGATCATGTGTCCCGTGTCTGTCTCTCCATGTGTGGGTCGTGTGTCCCGTGTCTGTCTCTCCACGTGTGGGTCGTGTGTCCCGTGTCTGTCTCTCCATGTGTGGGTCGTGTGTCCCGTGTCTGTCTCTCCACGTGTGGGTCGTGTGTCCCGTGTCTGTCTCTCCATGTGTGGGTCATGTGTCCTGTGTCTGTCTCCCCACGTGTGAGGCATGTCCCGTGTCTGTCTCTCCACGTGTGGGTCACGTGTCCTGTGTCTGTTTCCATGTGAGGCATGTCCCGTGTCTGTCTCTCCAAGTGTGAGGCATGTCCTGTCTCTGTCCACATGTGGATCATGTGTCCCGTGTCTGTCTCTCCACGTGTGGGTCGTGTGTCCCGTGTCTGTCTCTCCACGTGTGGGTCATGTGTTCCGTCTGAGGCCTGCCCTCCACTCTCCCCAGGAGGAAATGGCACTTGAGCTCATTAACTGTCCCAGCTACAAGCTGCAGCTGCATGAGCACTCCTACCTGCACAGCACTGTCATCCTCGTCCTCACCCTGCTCATGGTACGCAGGGGACGCCGTGGTGCGGATGGAGACTGGCTGAACGCCCTCTCCACCTCCCTGCCCCCATGCCCTCCTGGCCTCCGCGCCCTCCCTGGCCCCCCCCAGCCCTCCCCGGCCTCCGCACCCTCCCCGCCCCGCGCCCACCGCAGCATCCCACAGATCTCCCTCATGATCGGCATGGCACATGTCCTGGTGGTCTACCGAGTCCTGGCCTCTGCGCTCTTCAGCAGCTCAGCGCTGCCCTTCCTGGAGGAGCAGGTGACCACGGCCGTGGTGGTGACCGGGGCCCTGGTGCACTACGTGACCATCGTCATCATGACCAAGGTGGGCCGGGAGCAGGGTGGGCCGAGCTGGGGTCCGTGGGGCTGCAGTGAACCCATTCGGAACTCTCCTCCGCAGGTCAATAAGCTCGTGGCCCTGAAGCTTTGCGACTTCGGTGAGAGGACAACCCAGGCCCTCCTGGGGGACCTGGCGGGAGGACTCAGGGCTGGAGCCTTGGAGCTGTGGTCAGAGATGGGGGAGGGGGCTCCTCCCTGAGCAGGGAGAGAGGTGAGGGCCCGTCCCTTTCCAGAGAAGCCCCGGACCTTCTCGGAGCGGGAGAGCAGGTTCACCATCCGCTTCTTCACGCTGCAGTTCTTCGCCCACTTCTCCTCGCTCATCTACATCGCCTTCATCCTGGGCAGGTAGGCCAGCGCCGGGCCCTTCCGACCAAAGCAGGGGGCTGGTCCCGCTGCCTGTAACGTGGCAATGTCCATTCCTTTAATTTTAAAAACAGGCCGGGCGCAGTGGCTCACGCCTGTAATCCCAGCACTTTGGGAGGCCGAGGTGGGCAGATCACCTGAGGTCAGGAGTTCGAGACCAGCCTGGCCAAGGTGATGAAACCCCATCTCTACTAAAAATACAAAATTAGCCAGGCGTGGTGGCGCGTGCCTGTAGTCCCAGCTACTCGGGAGGATGAGGCAGGAGAATCGCTTGAACCTGAGAGGCCGAGGTTGCAAGAGCCAAAACTGTGCCACTGCTCTCCAGCCTGGGCAACAGACTGAGACTCAGTCTCCAGTAAGAATTAGTGCTGAGAGCAATTGGAAATCCAGTCTAGAGGCCTGTGAGGGAGGCCGGCAGCGAGCCCAGCCCCTGAATCCCAGGCCCCGAGGGGGCGTCAGGGCCGTCCTGGTTGTCCAGGCCTTCTCAGGCATTTGCACGCACAGAGCTGGCAGAAATGTCTCTGTCCTGGGAATAGTTGCACCTGCTCTTTATGCTAAAAGGGCACGTGGGTCTGCCTTTGCATACGTCCTCCTAGACACACACACATATATGATATACATATGCACATATATGCATAGAGAGAGCACGCGCACGCTAGACGGAGTGAGTGACAGGGGCTCTCTCTGTCGTGAGGCCAAACTGCAGAGGTAAATCTTGGCTCAGTGCAGTCTTGACCTCCTGGATCTCCTCAGTAGCTGGGATTACAGGCGTGCACCACCACCCCCAGCTAGTTTTATATTTTTTGTAAAAATGGGGCCTCGCCGTGTCACCCAGGCTGGTCTCGAACTCCTGGACTCAAGGGATCCCCCTGCTTTGGTCTCCCTACGTGTGAGGATTACAGGCATGAGTCACTGCACCCGCCAAAGAAAGGTGCGGATTGATGGAACCAGAAAGGGTTGTTTCACTGATTAGGAAGGCGAGAGGCATGCCGGCTGCAGCTGTACCTTTTTTTTCTGAGACAGAGTCTTGCTCTGTCACCCAGGCTGGAGTGCAGTGGCACAGTCTCAGCTCACTGCAACCTCTACCTCCTGGGTTCAAGCGATTCTCCTGCCTCAGCCTCCTGAGGAGCTGGGACCACAGGTGCCCACCACCACACCCGGCTAATTTTTGTATTTTTTGTAGAGACGGGGTTTCATCACCTTGGCCGGGCTGGTCTCGAACTCCTGACCTCAGGTGATCCGCCCTCCTCAGCCTCTCAAACTGCTGGGGTTACAGGTGTCAGCCGCCACACCCGGCCCTGTAGATGTTGGTTCTCGACTCCATCTGTCTTGGGAAAGGCATGTGCCAGGCTTGCTGTGGGCCATGTCTCTCCTGATAGGGCCTCTCACTCTGGAAGTTCCTGGAGGTGAACCCTGATCTCCCGTCTGGAGGCAGAAGGGTGCTGCCTGTGTGCAGAGAGACCAGCTGGGGCTGGGGAGGACAGTGGGGGCCTCAGTGTCAACTGGTCCAACCCTGCGTGTTGAGTCCTTAGCTGTTCAAACCCCTGAGCTTCTAGTCGTCCTGGGGGGCTTTGAGGTCAGGTAGGAGGCCCAGGGGCCTTCCAGCTGGGTCTGCATGCCCCCAGACCGGCAGGGGTACCGAAGTCCTGAGGCTTCCTGGGATCCTGGCAGGCTGCGTTGCTTCCTGAGGGTCTCCCCTGAAAGATGGATGTCTTGAGGGGACTGCCGGCCACCCCGATTCCCTCCCACCTATATGGTGATGCTGGGAAGTGTCAGCAGCCTGTTATTTTATTTATTCACTTTTAGAGACAGTATCTTGGCCGGGCGTGGTGGCTCACGCCTGTCATCCCAGCTCTTTGGGAGGCCGAGGCGGGTGGATCACGAGGTCAAGAGATCGAGACCATCCTGGTCAACATGGTGAAACCCCGTCTCTACTAAAAATACAAAAATTAGCTGGGCACGGTGGCTCGTGCCTGTAATCCCAGCTACTCAGGAGGCTGAGGCAGGAGAATTGCCTGAACCCAGGAGGCGGAAGTTGCGGTGAGCCGAGATCGCGCCATTGCACTCCAGCCTGGGTAACAAGAGCGAAACTCCGTCTCAAAAAAAAAGAAAAAAGAAAAAAGAGACAGCATCTTGATACATTGTCCCAGCCTGGAGTGCAGTGAAGGCTCAGTACAGCCTCAGCCTCCTGTTCAGGTAATCCTCCTGCCTCAGCCTCCTGTTCAGGCAATTCTCCTGCCTCAGCCTCCTGAGTAGCTGGGACTACAGGCACACGCCACCATGCCGGGGTAATTGGTTGTATTTTTTGTAGAGATGTGGTTTGCCATGTTGCCCAGACTGGTCTTGAACTCCTGGGCTCAGGCAGTCCTCCCACCTCAGCCTCCCGAAGTGCTGGGATGACAGGCGTGAGCCCCCGTTCCTTCCTTTATCTTTCTTTCCTCTCTTCCTTCTCTTTCCTCTCTTTCTTCCTTCTCTGTCAGTTTCTTAAAATCATGGCATGTTTTACTTTCCGTCACATTCAGAACATTTGTTGTACAGGTCTTTGTTTTTCCTGGAGTTTTTTTTTTTTTTTTTGTCTGCCTTCCAGTCCATTTCCGGGGGCTTCTAATTGCCTCTTTCTTGAGTGCGTTTATCACAGCCTCAGTCCCGTCCAGCCTCTCTCGAGGACACCACATGTGGCATGGAGCCCCCGTCTCTCCCACCCACACCCCGCAGGCTGCTCTGGGCCTCTTCATAGCTCTCTTCCTTCTGCTAGTTTCCTGGGTTGGGGCCACCCGTTCCTGAATTCCCAAGTCAGCCTCTTTCTTGGTTTTTCCTGTTATTTCCTAAATGTATATTTGGTAAACTTGCTGAATTCTTCCATGTCTAAAAGAGTCCTGACTCTACCCTGCACGTGATTGTGACGTGGCTGGGTGTAGCAACCTCAGTTCAAGATAATTTTCCCTTCTAGAAGTCGAAAGTCACTGCCCTGTTGCCATCTAACACACAGAGTGGCTGGTGAGAAGCGTGTGGAAAACCCTATTTTTCCTTCTGGCAGCTCCAGGACCTTCTCTTTAAGCTGGGGAGCAACGCAGGGTGGGTCTTTTCTTTGTCACTGTGCCGGGGCAATCCGTGAGCCCTTCCAATGGAAAACCTGTGTCCTGTCTTGGCTCCTTCAATTTTCGTCTTAAACATTTTATTTTTCTCAGGTTTGGTTTTAAAAATGTTTTCCTTCTGCTCTGTCTTCATGGAGCTCCGGCCTGGTGGCTTCCTGACCACGTTCCCTTCCTTCTGCTCCGGCCTGGTGGCTTCCTGACCACGCTCCCTTCCTTCTGCTCCGGCCTGGTGGCTTCCTGACCACGCTCCCTTCCTTCTGCTCCGGCCTGGTGGCTTCCTGACCACGCTCCCTTCCTTCTGCTCCGGCCTGGTGGCTTCCTGACCACGTTCCCTTCCTTCTGCTCCGGCCTGGTGGCTTCCTGACCACGTTCCCTTCCTTCTGCTCCGGCCTGGTGGCTTCCTGACCACGCTCCCTTCCTTCTGCTCCGGCCTGGTGGCTTCCTGACCACGCTCCCTTCCTTCTGCTCCGGCCTGGTGGCTTCCTGACCACGTTCCCTTCCTTCTGCTCCGGCCTGGTGGTTTCCTGACCACGTTCCCTTCCTTCTGCTCCGGCCTGGTGGCTTCCTGACCACGTTCCCTTCCTTCTGCTCCGGCCTGGTGGCTTCCTGACCACGTTCCCTTCCTTCTGCTCCGGCCTGGTGGTTTCCTGACCACGTTCCCTTCCTTCTGCTCTGTCATAGAGCTCCGGCCTCGTGGCTTCCTGACCACGTTCCCACCTGTGTCTCCTGCACCTCCTGTCTCTGTCTCCTCCTGCAACATTTGGGGAGATTTCCTTCACTTTGCCTTTTTCTCCATCCATTGGTTTTTTTTTTTTAATTTAACAATTAAAGTCTCAATTTATAAGATTTATTTTGTCCCCTGTTTATTTTTTAGTCACGGCCTCCCTTTCATGTTTTTCTTTCCCCCCCCCCTTTTTTTTTTTGAGACAGAGTCTTGCTGTTACCCAGGCTGGAGTGCAGTGGCTCAATCTCAGCTCACCGCAACCTCCGCCTCCTGGGTTCAAGCGATTCTCCTGCCTCAGCCTCCTGAGTAGCTGGGACTACAGGCACCTGCCACGATGCCGAGCTAATTTTTGTAGGTTTAGTGGAGATGGGGTTTAACCATGTTCGTCAGGCTGGTCTCAAACCCCTGACCTCGTGATGTGCCCACCTTGGGCTGCGATCACAGGCGTGAGCCACCGTGCCTGGCCTTCGTGTTTTTGTTTTCCTGAGGATGTCAATCAGGTTTTCCTTCTCCCCTAACTTCTCATCTGTTCCCTAAAGATCTCACATTTCCTAAAGGGTCCGTTTTAAAAAAAATCATTACCCTCTCCCTTACACAGCTGGTCTCCCTCTTGGGAGTAGATCTTTGTGGGTATTCACTCATATTAAAGACTAAAGAACCGAATTGGTTTTTCTTGATGGATGAGATGGGTCTTTATAATAATAGCTACTCACACATTCTATCCTAAGTTCTAGCTATGTTCATTGACACGTTTAATGTGCACAATAGCCCTCTAGGGCAGAGCCTCTCTCATTGCCATTTTACAGATTAGACGACCGAGGACCAGAGAGGTTAAGAAACTATCACCAGGTCACACAGCCAGTGGGTGGTGAACAGTCACCCCCACAAAATCTGACTCTGGAGCTTAGCTGTAGGACACAGACGTGTCTGTTGGAAAACACAGGTGAAAACTGTATCTGGCCTCCAGCGCTACACTAGGGGCAAATGTTCTTTCCGACTATATGTTCCTTTATAGTTCTTTTTTTCTGAGACGGAGTTTCGCTCTCGTTGCCCAGGCTGGAGTGCAATGGCGCGATCTCGGCTCACCGCAACCTCCGCCTCCTGGGTTCAGGCGATTCTCCTGCCTCTGCCTCCCGAGTAGCTGGGATATGGTTCTATTTTTTCATGCCACTCCTCAAGATTAATAAATATGTTCAACCGTGGGCCGGGTGCAGTAGCTCATGGCTGTAATCCCAGCACTTTGGGAGACTGAGGCAGGCAGATCACTTGAGGTCAGGAGTTCCAGACCAGACTGGCCAACATGAAGAAACCCTGTCTCTACCAAAAATACAAAAATTAGCCAGGCATGTTGGTGTGAACCTGTAGTCCCTGCTGCTCAGGAGGCTGAGGCACAAGAATCACTTGAACCCAGGAGGCAGAGGTTGCAGTGAACTGAAATCGCACCATTGCACTCCAGCCTGGGTGACAGAGCAAGACTCCATCTCAAATACACACACGTGTGTGTATATATATATATATATATATATATATATATATATATATATATATTTAATTGTGATTTCCTTTAGATGTTTATGATTTCAAAATATTAAACATTTGGCCGAGTGCAGTGGCTCACGCCTGTAATCCCAGCACTTTGGAAGCCCAAGGCAGGAGCATTTCCTGAGGCCAGGAGTTCAAGACCAGCCTGGGCAATGTAGTGAGACCCTCCTTCCTGCCCCTGCACAACACTACAGAAAATAGAAAATTAGTTGTGTGTGGCGTGGGCCTGTAGTGCCAGCTACTCAGGAGGCTGAGGTGGGAGGATTGCTAGGGCTGGGAGGTTGAGGCTGTAGTGAGCCATCATCTCGCCAGTGCACTCCAGCCTGAGTGACACAGATCCTGTCTCAAAAACCAAAACAAACAAAACTTAAACATTCAAATCCCTGATTTTTTTTTTTTTTCTGCACAGGCAGAGGAGGGAAGCCTGTTTGTTTTCCAAACGGCAGCCAGTCGTGCAGTCCCTAAACCACGGATTACCTAACCATCCCCACCACCACTCTTCACGTGAAATGCCTTCTTTGCCACACACCGAATTCCACGCTTCACTTACCTATTTCTGTCTTTTCATGGATTCTGACATTCCGCGGCCAGCCCCTACCGTGTTGGGTATGGTCCTTTGTGCCTCACTGTTGCATGGGTCTAGCTGCTGTCCATCACTCTTCTTTTCTACTTTTCAATGGTTATTTACATATGTTTATTCTTTCAGATGAATGTCAGAATCACTTTGTCAAACTGCCTCAAAATCCTGTGGGGCTTAAGATCGTATCAGTAAAATGATACATTATTTCCAGGAGAATCACTGTAAGGAGCTTAGTGGCTTCAAAAGTACAAACTGTTGGCCGGGCGCGGTGGCTCAAGCCTGTAATCCCAGCACTTTGGGAGGCCGAGGCGGGTGGATCACGAGGTCAAGAGATCGAGACCATCCTGGTCAACATGGTGAAACCCCGTCTCTACTAAAAATACAAAAAAATGAGCTGGGCACGGTGGCGGGTGCCTGTAATCCCAGCTACTCAGGAGGCTGAGGCAGGAGAATTGCCTGAACCCAGGAGGCGGAGGTCACGGTGAGCCGAGATCGCGCCACTGCACTCCAGCCTGGGTAACAAGAGCGAAACTCCGTCTCAAAAAAAAAAAAAAACCCACAAAATTACAAACTGTTCTCTCCCAGTTCTGCAGGCCGTGAGTCCTAGCCGAGTCCTGCCGGGTGAAAACCAAGGAGTTGGCAGGGCCGGGCCGCTCTGGAGGCTCCAGGGGAGAATTCGTTTTCAGCTTCCCCTTGGTGCTCGGCCGCTCCTCCCTCGGCGGAGCTCACAGCGTGGGCTGAGTCTTCTGAGTCAGGACAGCTCCCAGCTGCCCCCGTCCCCATGTAGGGCCCCTGTGATTATACCGGCAAAACCCAGGTAACCCAAGATAATCTCCCCGTCTTAAACCCACTGATTAGCCTTAATACGGCTGCTGTGTGAGATAACACTCGTTTGCCAGGCGAGAATGCAGTCAGGGTTCCAAGAATGAGCACGTGGACATCTTTGCGGCCTGTCACTCTGCCTGCAAATACATCCTGCGTTTTCTTTTCTTTTCTGGAGACAGTTGTGCTCTGTTCTCAGGCTGGAGTGCAGTGGCACAATCTCAGCTCACTGCAACCTCCACCTCCTGGGTTCAAGCGATTCTCCTGCCTCAGCCTCCTGAGTAGCTGGGATTGCAGGCGCCTGCCACCATGCCTGGCTAATTTTGTACTTTTAGTAGAGACGGGGTTTCACCATGTTGGTCAGGCTGGTCTTGAACTGCTGACCTCTTGATTCCCCTGCCTTGGCCTCCCAAAGAGCTGGGATTATAGGCATGAGCCACCATGCCTGGCCTCCTTTTTTTTTTTTTTTTGAGATGGAGTCTCGCACTGTCGCCCAGGCTGGAGTGCGGTGGCACAATCTCAGCTCACTGCAGCCTCCGCCTCCTGGGTTCACACAATTCTCCTGCCTCAGCCTCCCAAGTAGCTGGGATTATAAGCACCTGCCACCATCCCCAGCTAACTTTTTGTATTTTTAGTGGAGATGGGGTTTCACCATGTTGGCCACACTGGTCTCGAACTCTTGACCTTGCGATCCGCCCACCTTGGCCTCCCGAAGTGCTGGGAGCCACACGCCCGGCCACATCCTGTGTTTTCTTCCTGAAGAACAAGCTTTTCCATCAAGTCTTCTTTGATGCTCCTTATTAACTTTGTAGTTTTCTTCATTTAGGCCCCACAGATACCTTGTGAATTTCACTCTTGTTATGGATAACATGTGCTGGTGTCTGTGGGCCCCTGATACTTCTCTCTCTCTTTAAAAAAAAAATATATATATATATATATATATATATATATTTTAAGATGGGGTTTCAGCATATTGGTCAGGCTGGTCTTGAACTCCTGACCTCAGGTGATCCGCCCACCTAGCCTCCCAAAGTGCTGGGATTACAGGTGTGAGCCACCGCACCCGGGGAAAATATATATTTCTTTTTAAATAGAGACGGGGTTTCACCATGTTGGTCAGGGTGGTCTCTATCTCTTGACTTGGTGATCTTCCCGCCTCAGCTTCCCAAAGTGCTGGGATTACAGGCGTCAGCCACCGCGCCCGGCTGCCACTGATACTTCTCGTGCCACGTTTCCCTGTGGCTTTGTGGCACACAGAAAAGCCAGTTCTCCTGGACATTAATTTTGTATCCACTTGAGCACTCGGTTGATTTATCCACCCAGCTTTCAGTTATTTTATTTTGGTTTTCCAAGTATATAATCACATTTTTAAAAAATAGTAATTTTTGTCGTTTGCAAATTATTCTATTTATACTTTGTATTTGTCTTGCCTATTTGCAAGGAATTCCAGAACCGTGTTAAATACCAGTTGTCATGAATTACCATAGGAAGGCGTGTGGAATTTCACCAGTGACCATGAGCCTGACTTTTCGTTTAAGGGAGTTCACATTTTCTCGTATTGTGGAAAGCAGATGATTTTAAACACAGAATAACCCAGTGCGCTGTTTCCACGGGGAGAAACCGAGGCCACTCCTAACAGACACCGTGGGGAGCCTGCGTGTCGCCTGTGTGTGCGCCACGGGTGGGGTGCGGCCCCTCTGGGTGTGAGCGCCTGTGCCCCGCTCACCTGCGCGGCCTGCCCGCCTGTTCTGTTTCTTTCCTCCCGCCTCTGTCCCGCTGCACCCACCCTGTCAGAGGCGGGACGCTGCCCGCAGTGCCCCCGACCTCCCTTCCCCCACAGGATCAACGGCCACCCGGGGAAGTCCACGCGCCTGGCGGGCCTGTGGAAGCTGGAAGAGGTCGGTCACCCCCAGGCTTCACGCCCTGCGCGCGCCCCCCTGCCCCCCGACCCTGCCGCAGGGCCCCTCCCTGACCTCTCCCGTCTGACCCCGCAGTGCCACGCCAGCGGCTGCATGATGGACCTGTTCGTGCAGATGGCCATCATCATGGGCCTAAAGCAGACGCTCAGCAACTGCGTGGAGTACCTGGGCCCGTGAGTGCCGCCCCGCCCGGCCCCCCGAGCCCCAGGCCCCTCCGCCCCGCGCCCTCCCCACGCTGTCTCGCCCGCAGGTGGCTGGCGCACAAGTGGCGCTGCAAGAGGGCCTCTGCGCCCGCCCGGGACCCGGAGCTCAGGGACTGGCGGCGAAACTACCTTCTGAACCCCGTCAACACCTTCAGCCTGTTCGACGAGTTCATGGAGATGAGTGCGTGGGCGCCGCGGGGCGGGGTCCCCGGGGACGGGTGCGCGGGCGCTGCTGCGGGGCGGGGTCCCCGGATGGGTGCGTGGGCGCTGCTGCGGGGCAGGGTCCCCGGGGACGGGTGCGTGGGCGCCGCGGGGCGGGGTCCCCGGATGGGTGCGTGGGCGCTGCTGCGGGGCAGGGTCCCCGGGGACGGGTGCGTGGGCGCCGCGGGGCGGGGTCCCCGGGGACGGGTGCGCGGGCGCTGCTGCGGGGCGGGGTCCCCGGATGGGTGCGTGGGCGCTGCTGCGGGGCGGGGTCCCCGGGGACGGGTGCGTGGGCGCCGCGGGGCGGGGTCCCCGGACGGGTGCGTGGGTGCTGCTGCCGGGCAGGGTCCCCGGGGATGGGTGCGCGGGCGCTGCTGCGGGGCGGGGTCCCCGGGGACGGGTGCGCGGGCGCTGCTGCGGGGCGGGGTCCCCGGAGGTGATCGCGGGGCGCCCGCGAGCGTAACCCCCACCCCGCAGTGATCCAGTACGGCTTCACCACCATCTTCGTAGCCGCCTTCCCGCTGGCGCCGCTGCTCGCGCTCTTCAGCAACCTCGTGGAGATCCGCCTGGACGCCATCAAGATGGTCCGGCTGCAGCGGCGCCTGGTGCCCCGCAAAGCCAAGGACATCGGTCTGGCCCGACGGGCGCGGGATGGGCGGGAACCGGCGCTGAGCTCAGCCTGTGGGCTTCCCTCTGGCCACCGGGCTCTCCGTGAAATAATCTTTCGGATCTCACCCCGCAGACAGACGCAGCCCTTCCTCAGAAGCCCTGGATGCGGGTTGAGCCTGGGTGGGAGGGTCCCAGGAGTGGGCAGGGCTGGGCGCTTTGTAGGCCCCTCCCACAAACCATAAGGATCTCAGAGGGGCTTGATGCCCCCAAAGGGGACCCAGATCTGCCAGTAGCTGGGGCAGGAACAGAGCACCTGGCCTGTGTCCCAAGATGGGCCACACGGAGAGGGCAACCAGCAGGAGAGTGGCCGGGGCTGGGGCGCGCCGGGCGTGGGGAATGGGGGAGGGGTGTTGGGGAGGCGCCCAGGTTACCAGGTCCTGCCCTGGGGTGGGAACCCAGGAGGTAGAGGGGTTGGGGGCAGCTGAGAAGTTCAGGAAGGTGGAGGAGTGAGGATTCCTGGGTCCCTCGCCATCCACCTCAGGGTGAGGGGCAGGAGAGCTGAGGCCATGCTCTGCAGGGCCGGGGACTTTCTAGTGAATTCTGTGGCCCTGGAGCTGCAATGGGACGCTATGCATAGAGACCCGGAGGGCCCCTTGTGGGCAGGTGGGGGCAGAGCCGGCCGAGGGAGGCCAGAGGAGTCCAACCGCTCCCGGGCTGCTCTGTGCAGGGACCTGGCTCCAGGTGCTGGAGACCATCGGCGTGCTGGCGGTCATTGCCAACGGGATGGTCATCGCCTTCACGTCCGAGTTCATCCCTCGAGTGGTCTACAAGTACCGCTATAGCCCGTGCCTGAAAGAAGCCAACTCTACAGTCGAGTGAGGCCTCCAAGTGCCCGGATACCCTGGGAGAAACATCCTGCCACAGCCAAGCCCGGGGGGACTGGGGGGGACCCAGACTCTCTCTCCTGGAAATGGCTGGATCTGCCGGTACCCCCTGGGACTTTAGTGAGCCTGGGGCCCGGGGTGGCCTGCAGGCCCTGTGCTGAAGGTCAGGAGTAACTGACCAGGACTGCAGTGGGGGGTGAAGTTCCCAGACTCCGCCCCTCCCGATGCGGGGCCTGCGTGTCCTTTTCTGACTTATCCAGCTCCTCTGACATCAAGGAGCCACCAGACCGCAGACTGGGTCCCCAGGGTCAGTCCTTGGTAGGGAAGGCGGCTGGTTATGTCCAGAGTCCCCACAGGCCCCCGAGCCCCCTGGATGTGAACATGTTCTTGGCCCTGGGGCCCGTCCCACTGGTGGCTGTCTGTGGTGTGGCCTCCATAAGGCAGGCTAGAAGCACCCTGGGGCCTGAAGGGGCCGCCTGGAAGCCCACCCCCTCCCACACTCCTCTCCCCTCTCCCCAGCTGCCTCACCGGCTACGTCAACCACAGCCTGTCCGTCTTCTACACCAAGGACTTCCAGAACCCTGAAGGGATTGAGGGCTCAGAAAACGTGACTCACTGCAGGTCTGGAACTCCCCTTCCCCCACGAATGCCCTCTGAACTCCTGAACCCTGACCTCAGGTACCCCCTTTCCCAGGTACAGGGACTACCGCCATCCCCACCATTACACCCTCACCAAGAAGTTCTGGTTCCTCCTGGCCATCCGCCTGGCCTTCGTCATCCTCTTTGAGGTAGGCCAGAACCGGGAGAGGCCTCGGAGTGGGTTGGGGCAGTTCTCTCTCCAGCCCTCCTCCCTGGCCCTGAGCGCCCAGATCCCTGCTGGCACCTGATGGTGCTGGACCTCTCCTATGATGCTCCCAGCACGTGGCCTTGTGCATCAAGCTCATTGCCGCCTGGTTCGTGCCTGACGTCCCACAGTCGGTGAAGAACAGCATTCTGCAGAAAAAGTACCAAGATCTGCGTAAGATGGAGGAAAGGCAGAGGCTGGGCAGGGTGCAGATGTGCGCTCAGCCCCCGACACCCTCCCATCCCACCCCAGCCTCCATCTTTAGCGCCAAGAGCACAGACGTGTAGTGTCAGAGCCTGTCCAGAGGCCCTGGCCCCCAGGAGCTGACAGTGCCAGTGCCTCCCACCGGCCTCCGCTGTGCGTGTGGAGGGAGAGATGCTGTGCCCACGGGGGCTGCAGGAGTTCCCAGTACATTCGGGGCATCTGTGAGCCGCCGGTCTGTTCCGCCTGCTCCGTCTCTGGGGGGGCTCTCAAGCTTGGCACATCCTGAGTTGAACTCTGGGTGACCCTGAGCACCCACAGAACTGGGAGTGGGACTTCTCAGGCAGCCACAAGGCAGGAAAACTGGCCCAAGTTTCCTGGGCCCCCGATTCTGCCGTGCCCCATTCTGGGTGTTGGGAGGTGGCTGGAGCCCACCTGGCCGGCCTGTTACCTTCAGCCAGCAGGAGTTTCTGTAATAAAATTAAAGCTGTTTGTCTTGCTTTCTTGGCCTTACTGGGGGTGGGGGTGGGGGCGGGATTATATCTGCTCTCAGGGATAGATGGGAAACTGAGGCACAGAGTGTGGAAGGTCTGGAAGCAGGTGAGGGGCAGCCTCAGGCCCTGGCCCTTCTCCGGTAGGGAGGGACGCCTATGGGGGTCTTCTTGTCCCTGCACCTGGGGTGCTGAGGGTGACAAGAGAAGACTTGGGGGTGGGGTGGGGGTCAGGATAGGCTTCCTGGAGGAAAGGAAAGAAGTAGGGGAGTAGGGTCCGAAAGGTCCCTAAGGCTCTGGGGCTCCGCGCACTGGTCGGGCTGGTTTGACCACTGTCCCCAGGCCCGGCGGCCGTGGCTCCCCGGCAGCGGTACCGCCTCCAGCGCCAGCCTCGGGCGCAGAGCGGGACGCTAGGGTCCGCCCCCACCCTGACTGCGGGGCGGGGCCGCACCTGCTGCCGCCGCCGGGGCCGTCGCCGCTGCGCACCTGGCTCAGGTGAGCTGCCCCGCCCCCGCCCCGCGCGAGCCCCAGGTTCCGGCAGCGGCAGGTGAGTGGCGGTGCGATCCGACCCGCGAAGGTGAGTGGAGGCCGCTGTCCTCCCAGGGCTGCTCCAGGCCTGGAGTCGGGGCCCAGGGCGCTGCTTGTCCCTGGGCGCGGTCTCTCAGGAAGCGGCTCGGAGCCAGGGAGGCTCCCGCGTCGCCCGGAAGCCCGAGCTCGCCCGCGTCCTGGCCCCTTCCAGGCCTGGGGAAAGGAGGGACAGTGGGCGAAGCGGGCTGGGGAGCCCTTTCCTCTGCCCGACCCCCGCGCAGGAGGACAGAGCGGGCCGAGGCGCGCGGGGATCCCACCTGCGTCCCCCAAGCCTGGATCTCTGCTCGAGACGTTCTAAGGAGCCGAGGGCGACCAGGAGTCAGGCTGGGGCCGGAGCTCGCCGGGCGCCGGGTGGAGCTTCCGCCATCCGCGCGCCTGTGCCCGGGCGAGGGCCCCGAGCCGCCCCCGTGCGTGTTCGGGTCCCTCCACTCCGCACCTGAAGGGCGCCGGGAAGGGGAGGGGATGTGGCCCTCGGCCTGCCTGGCCGCAGCCTCTTGCGCACGTTCCCGCTTCAGGGCAGGCGTGGGGGGCCCAGCGCGCGCGGGGAGCACAGCGGCGGCGCGTCCGAGCTGCGGGAGTCGACCTCAAGCTGCAGGGCGCTGCGCGCACCGAGGGCGCTGGTTGGGTCTGAGGGCGGGAGGAGCTGACGCTTTCTAAGAACCTCAGGGTGCCCGGCAGAGCGTGGTGGGCAGTGCGAGGCCGCCAGGGCCAGGCTGGGACTGAGATTCCCAGCCCCACGCGGCTGAGGGCAGGGCCAGGGACCAGAGGAGACCCCAGTCTGATTCTGTGGGCAGTACCAGCCACCAGTCACTGGGTCCCGAGTCCCAGGTCAGCCTGGGGGGCGTCCGTGTGGTGACAACGGAGAGGCCGTCTGCCCCCCATCTGCTCGGAGCCGGGAGCCTCGGCCAGCTGTGTTGGCTCCTTATCTGCCCTCCCACCCCAGCCTGAAGGGAAGGTCCACAAGATGCCATAGCAAGTGCTCACCCACTGTGGGCCCCTGCCTGGGAGAGGGACAAAGAGCCCTGTTGGAGCCCCATGGTTGGCTTGGAGTTCTGGAAGGCCCCGTCCCCTGGGGTCAGAGGTCAGAGACACATGGGGGAGCAAACCCGCTGGCCCCTTGGCTCCTGAGTGTGAACCCCAGTGCCGACTGGGAGGCAGACTGCAGACTGCACAGCCCTGTCCTCCCCGCGTACACGTACGATGGCCCTGGCTGGGGTCTCTGTGCCAGGAGGACGCCCCACCCATTATCCCTGGAACCTGCCCCTCTGAGCACCCCGCCAGCCCCTACTACCCCCCTACACACACACAGACACCCCACAGAGGAAAGTGCTGTGCCTGGGTGGGTTGGGGCGGGCCCCAGAGGAAGGAGCTTGACTCAGAGCTACAGGAAGAGCTTGGGCAGGCGGGGCAGAGGCTCCACCACTGCCCGCCCGCCCGCCTAGGGAAGGGGTGGGTGCCTGGGTGGGGTTTAGGTTTAGGAGAGGATGTGACTGCAAGGCCAGGAAGCTACAGGCAAAGTTCTGATGAAAATACAAACACACCAGGTCTGCACGGTGCTCGGCAATGTATCCGGGGCAGCCTGGGTGCTGTGGACACTCCCTGGGGCCCAGCGGAGGGGACAGTTCGCTCCCAAAGGCACATCCATGACCAACATTCCCCCACCCCCGGAGGGAAGAACTGGAAGCAGGTGACTGTGCCTTCCCTGCTGCTCTGAGTGAGCCTGCGGCGGGGCCTGTCCTTAGAACCGGGCCTGCTGAGGGGAGGCCGGCGGTGCACAGGGCCATGCGCATGCGTGTGAGAGTGAGGGGCAGCAGGAAGCTGTGAGTATGGCATGCGTGTGAGAGTGAGGGGCAGCAGGAAGCTGAGTGTGGCACTGCTGGCCAAGGGTGGGTGTGAGGTGCAGTGTGTGCGCCGTGGGGTGCTTGTGGCCCTGGGCTCTGTGACAAGTGTTGCGATGGGTGTCGCAGATACTCAGAGGGTGTGCAAGGTGTGTGTAGCCTGAGCCGTGTGCAGAGGTAATGGGAGGTGTGTGTGGTAGGGAGTGTGCACGTAGGAGGTGCACGCGTCCACGGGCTGAGACTGAAGCTCGGTGCAGGTGTGCATGGGCCAGAGGGCTGTGCAGGGGAGGGGGTGCAGCGGAGACGGTGTAGGGGAGGGGGTGCAGGGGAGGGCATCTGCATTCTTGCTGTGCTCATATCCTGGCAGTCTGCCCTTGACTTCCAGAAGGTTCTGAGGCTGCTTTTGGAGGGAGGGGTTTAAGGTCTGAGCTTGGGGCAGTGAGGGGTCTACTGGGCTGGGGTGTGTCCTCCTGGGCTGGCTGTGAGGGGTTGGTTGCATGAGGAAGTGTGCGTTTTATGGCCCCTCCATGGGTAGTTCCTGTGGGTCAAGGACCTTCCTTGGACTGTCCTCCACCGCAAAGGCACCCCCTTGCCATCCCCCATGGGAGTGCGCCTCATGCTGTATCGGTTCCCGAGGAAATGCCAAACAGCCAAACCTGGGCCTCTGGCTGTGCTTTGCCCAGGCAGAGGAACAGGTGGGAGGCTGAGAGGGTTGTTCCTGCCACAGCCTCTGGGGCCTTCGGGGCGGAGTCCCAAGGAAGCTGGGGTGCGGAACCTTAGGCTTGATCCCCTCATCCCCACTCCCACTATGTCCTTGCCACAGGGAGGGGAGCAGACAGTCAGTGCCTGTTGGATAAACAGGGTGACGCTGTGGCACCCAGTGAGGAGGGACCCCTGGGATGCCAAGAAAGAGGCTCCGGGCTCCTCCCTGCAGCCACCTCACTGAGGAGCTCTGGGAGATGTGAGGTGTGTGTGGCTGCTGCCACGGGCTGGGAGAGGGCCAGGATCTGGGACCAGGGACCAGGAAGAAGTGGTTCCTGTGAGCCCCTCAGAGCTCCCTCATCCCAGCCTGGCCCCATTCAGTCTCCTGCCTCACAACCTCAGGGCGAGGCTAAGCTTAGGGTTCCCGAGGTGTGAGATGTCTGTGCTCAGGTGTACTAGTGACTGCATTGAGGTGTGGTCCAGGGTCTCAGCTGGGCACCCACCCCATGGCACAGGGAATATCACACCCCTGCCCAAGGCCAGGCTGTGTCACTGGCACAGCAGCACGCCCCTGCAGTGGCAGCTCGGTTGAAGGGGACAGCCAGGGGTGAGGCCAGCTGCCATCTTGGGAGACAGGGTCCCACCTGGGGTACGTCCACTGTACCCCAGGGTCATCATGGTGGCCCTGGGCCGGTGGAGGTGGTGCTGGACTTGAGGGTCCCTCCCTGTTGCCCTGGGCTGTGTGAGGTGGTGCCCATTCTGGCCATGTGTGAGGGGCTCGAAGAGATGCCCTGCTGGCCTCTGGGAGCTCTGCCAGCATCCACGAGGCTGCTCCGGGTGGCATCTGATCAGGCCCAGTGCCATCTGCGGCCGGCAGTTACTGGTTAACTCACCCTGTTCCTGTTTGACTTGCTCCCTGGGGATGGCGGCAGCCTCTGACCCATCCAGGTGCCCTGTCCAGCGGACTGCAAGCAGAGAGGAATCCTGCCCAGCTCTTGGATAAGGCTGCTTGGCCGAGGAGCCCTGTGGAGCCGGGGGTGGCCCCAGAGGTCAGCCTGCCCTGAGGAGGCCCTGGCTCAGAGCCATGCCAGGTAGGCTGGTCAGAGGAATGGGCAAGAGTCCCCAGTCCCACCTCCTGCCCCTCGGGCTGACTCCATATCATGCATCCTGCTCGTATCCCAGGCTCTCTGCTTGGCCACATGCCGGGGGTACAAAGGCCCTGCTCACCCCTCCCCCTGGGCCCTTGGCCCTGAGACCAGGGTGGGTGGTGAGGATGGGCGCCTTGCACCCTCTCCTGCACCAGGCCTCCAGTCCAGGCCATGAGAGTCAGTACGGCCCAAGAACAGAGGAGTGGGCACTTCGGGGACCATGCGGGGCTGTGGTAGATGTGGGCTGGTAGGAGACCACACCCAACTGAGGAGATGCTGCTCTGGCCTTCCACTAGGGCTCATCACCCTGATGTAAAGATGAGAAAGTCCAGGCCTCAGGTGGTGAGGAGGGCTTACCTGTGGCCAGGAGCATAGGGCCCCAAGACCCCTGGGCCAGGGACAAGCCAAGGCCAGCTGCTCCTGGCTCCCAGCTCTGCCCATCCAGTGGAAGATGCTAGCACACTGGGCATCTGGGTCCCCAAACCCACCGGTGGCCATACTCCCTGCAGATACCCCAGCAGAGGCAGGCTGCGCTGAGGGGGTACAGTGCCCCTCCTCTGAGACAAGCATCACAGTGTTACCAGGAGTGGGCACCAGGCATATCCAGGAAATGGGGGGACAGACTCATGTTCTGGGTGGACAAGCAGCCAGATGAGGCTCGTGCGTGGGCCTGAGGCAGCTCAACTGTCACTGGCCACTGCTCCCCTTAGCACAGGGTGGGCGGAACACACAAAGCCCAGCCACTTCTGGGGGAAGATGTGCCAAGTGCCAAGCCCGTCCCTGTGGGACTCGTGGGCAGACACAGTGTGACCACCAACATTACACGGAGGCCTTGTTTCTTCCTGCACCATGGGCCCCTGTGGAGGTGGCGGGGCTGGGCACCCTGGCACAGCTGACCCACTGTGTCCTCTCTCTTCAGGTGTCTACAACAGGGCCCTTGTCTTCCTCTCCCCAGCTGAAGACCAGGTGCTGGAGCCTGCCTTGGGCAGCTCAGTCGCTCTGAATTGCACGGCTTGGGTAGTCTCTGAGCCCCACTGCTCCCTGCCTTCAGTCCAGTGGCTGAAAGATGGGCTTCCACTGGGAAATGGGGACCACTACAGCCTCCACGAGCACTCCTGGTAAGAGGCTTGGGTATCTGGGATCAGAGTGACCCCTCAGACATGCCATGGCCAGTGGTCTCCCTGAACTATGCCAGGGTCTAGAACCACCTGGCCAGACATGATGTGAGCAGAGTGCTTCTGTGGACCCAGAGGGTCAGTGATGTCAGGGACAGAGCTGGGGTCTGCATGGCCCCTGTAGACACACACCTTGTACACTGCCCAGGGCTCTGGGTGTCAGCAAGGTCTAGGGCCGGAATGAATGCCAACCATCTGGCCAAGCCTGCCATCAGAGGACCTCCAGGCCCCACACCCAGGACTGGGACGGCTGTCCTCAAACAAATCTGCACCCCTCCCGGTTCTGGTCACTTCTCTTGGCTTGAGGCCCAATTCTGCAGCCTCCCTGGGCAAACCCAGACAGGTAGGGTTCTGGGGTGTCCACTGGTATCCCCAGTGGACCCTGACCCTGGCTTGGTGTCCCCAGGTTCAAGGCCAACTTGTCAGAGGGGTTTGTGTCCAGTGTCCTGGGGATCAACGTGACCAGCTCTGAGGACTATGGGGCCTTCACCTGCTCCATCCAGAACATCAGCTCCTCCTCCTTCACTCTTCAGAGAGCTGGTGATGGGGGTTCCCCGGGTAGAGGGTAGGAGGGGACTCAAGGCTTGGGAGCTCCTGGAGGGGCGCTGGCTCAGGCAACCCATCCGCAGGCCTTGCAAGCCACGTGGCTGCAGTGCTGGCCTCCCTCCTGGTCCTGCTGGCCCTGCTGCTGGCCGCCGTGCTCTACGTCAAGTGCCGTCTCAACGTGCTGCTCTGGTACCAGGACGCCTACGGGGAGGTGGAGATGAACGGTGCGTGGGGCCCGCGTGGGCGCAAGGAGGGGTCGCCGCGGCCTCCCTGAGGCTGCGCCGCTGAGCTCCGCTCTGGAGGCGTGGGGCGGGGAGACGGCGGCCTCCGGGGACTCTGTGCTGGGGTTAAAGTCCGGGAGGGCTGGCGTGAGGCCTCGGGAGCCACCGGGATGACTGGCCGCCGTCCGCAGACGGGAAGCTCTACGATGCCTACGTCTCCTATAGCGACTGCCTGGAGGACCGCAAGTTCGTGAACTTCATCCTGAAGCCGCAGCTGGAGCGGCGTCGGGGCTACAAGCTCTTCCTGGATGACCGCGACCTCCTGCCGCGCGCCGGTATCCCGGGCCCCGCCCCCGCCACAGGCTCCGCCCCACCCTCCGCGCCCGGCCCCGTCCCACCGGAGACCCCGCCCCCACCCTGGAGCCCCGCCCCACCCTGGAGCCCCGCCCCACCCTGGAGCTCCGCCCCACCCTGGAACTCCGCCCCACCCTGGCCCCGCCCCCTTGGTACCTCGCCCGGCTGTCCCATCGGAGGCCCCGCCCCATCCTGGAGCTCCGCCCCACCCTGGAACTCCGCCCCACCCTGGCCCCGCCCCCTTGGTACTTCGCCCGGCAGTCCCATCAGGCCCCGCCACACACTGGAGCTCCGCCCACCCAGGGTTCGTCCCACCGGAGACCCCGCCCCCACCCTGGAGCTCCGCCCACCCCAGGCCCCGGTCCCTTAGTTCCCGCGTCCGGCCCACCGGAGACCCCGCCCCCACCCTGGAGCTCCGCCCACCCTGGAGCTCCGCCCACCCCGCCCCCGCCCCCTTGGTACCTCGCCCGGCAATCCCATCGGATGCCCCGCCCCACCCTGGAGCTCCGCCCACACCAGGTGCCGCCCCTTAGCTCCGCGCCTCCGACGCCCGCCCTCCCGCAGAGCCGTCCGCCGACCTCCTGGTGAACCTGAGCCGCTGCCGGCGCCTCATCGTGGTTCTCTCGGACGCCTTCCTGGGCCGGGCCTGGTGCAACCACAGCTTCCGGTGGGTCCCGCGCGGGGTGGGTAGGCCCCGGCTTGGCGCCTACCCTGACGGTCCCGCCCCGCAGGGAAGGCCTGTGCCGGCTGCTGGAGCTCACCCGCAGGCCCATCTTCATCACCTTCGAGGCCCAGAGGCGCGACCCCGCGCACCCCGCGCTCCGCCTGCTGCGCCAGCACCGCCATCTGGTGACCTTGCTGCTCTGGAGGCCGGGCTCCGCGGTGCGCGGGGGGCGTGGGAGGGGCCGGGGCGTGGGGCTCCGCGGTGCGCGGGGTCGTGGGAGGGGCTGGGGCGCGTGGCTGTGCTGGGGGCGTGGGAGGGGCCGGGGCGCGCGGCGCGTTAGAGATGGGTGGCGTCCGTGCTGCTCACGGAGAGCTCTAGGCACCTCGCTTTGTGAATGGGCCCTGGGGGAAGGTTGTGCTGTCGGGGACCGGATGTGGGGAGCTGCACTGGAGGCCCTGGAGCTGCGGAATAGCTGCTGCAGCCGCAGGGCTCTCTGGGGCCAGAGCACCCGGGGCTGACGATGTGCGCGCCCTCCCACGTGTTCACACCTGCAAACCGCCCCAACCTGGCCCCCAGACTCCTTCCTCCGATTTCTGGAAAGAACTACAGCTCGCGCTACCGCGGAAAGTTCACTACAGGCCAGCGGAAGGAGACCCTCAGACGCAGCTGCAGGACGACAAGGACCCCATGCTGATTCTTCAAGGCCGAGTCCCGGAGGCCCGGGCCCTGGAAGAGGGTGACCTGGGTATGCCCATCCAGCCCCACTCTGGACCGGAGAAGCTCAGCCCAGGGCGTAGCGGGGGCAGGCACAGGGCAGACAGCCTGGAGGGGCCCCGGTGTTGAGGACTCTTCCTGGCACCGATGGCCCCTGCACAGCCTCTCTGCCCTGGGGGTGCTCGATCCTGGGCCTGCCTGAGAATTGAGAATATCCTGGGCCTCACAGGCCGCCACTGCAGGGGCTGAGAGGACAGCCCCTAAGTGTGTCTGGGACAAGGCTGTGGGTGGTCACCTCAGGCGTCTCGGTCTTCCCTCCCCAGGTGTCCCGGGGTCTATCTTTGGAGAGCCATCAGCTCCACCCAGCACGGGTGGTGTCTCGCTGGGAGAGGGCCGGGGCAGCGAAGTGGACGTCTCGGACCTCGGGTCGAGAAACTACGGTGCCCGCACAGACTTCTACTGCCTGGTGTCAGAGGATGATATGTAGCCCCCACTCAGAGTGCAGGATGATAAGGACAGCGGGTGCTAGGGCACGGGGGTCGTTCCTCTGCTCAGCAGGACCACAACCCCTGTCTGCAGCCCTGGGACCCTCAGGGCAAGGCTGTGGCCCCAGCGCCCCTCCCAGTGCCAGAAAATAAAGTCCTTTTGGATTCTGCCTGGGCCTCAGTCCCCTCCCCTGCAGCAGCGGGAGATTTCGGTTTGGCTTCCTTCTGGGGCTCTCTTGTCCCTCTGCCCCTCCCTCCCTCCCTCCTCACCCCCCAAATCCCCAAATCTGCCCTCTCCCCATCCCCTTCCTAAGCTCAGGCTTGTCCCTTCCTTACAGTAGCCTCCCTGCCTGGTCCCTGGTTGGGGATGTGACTGTCCCTAGACCCTTCCCAATCCAGGCAGATCCTCGATGGGCAGGCCCCTGGAGACCTCAAGTTCTGAGCTTCACAGATGCTTTCTGTTGTAAGAATATCAACAGTAGGCTAGTGTGATAGCTCACGCCTGTAATCCCAGTACTTTGGGAGGCCGAGAGGGGTGGATTACGAGGTCAGGAGTTCAAGACCAGCCTGGCTAACATAGTGAAACCCATCTCTACTAAAAATACAAAAAATTAGCCAGGTGTGGTGGTGTGTGCCTGTAATCTCAGCTACTTGGGAGGCAGAGGCAGGAGAATTGGATGAACCTGGGAGGCAGAGGTTGTAGTGAGCCGAGATCGCACCACTGCACTCCAGCCCACACTACAGTGCGATACCTCGTCGCAAATATAATAATCAACAGTAACTTCACGACTAAATGGCCTGGCTCTGGGTGAGATTAAGGGGTTCAGAGCCTGCTGGGCCCCAAACCTCAGGTTGGTCCTGGCAACTCCAGGCCCAGGTGGGTGGAGAGGGAGTTGGGTTCATTTGTAGTATGAGTATAGCCCGTGAGGCAGTCCCCCCTTCCCCACTCCAGTCACCCCTCTGGTCTTGAGGCTCCCAGCTCTGCTCCATGTGTGCCTGTGGTCCCCCTGTGTCCACCCTGTCCCCTCTTGGCCTGAGGTGCCAGTTGTCCCTCTGCTGGGCTCTCCCTGTCCTGTGTCCTCTGACCTTGGGAGGCTTGTGTGTGAGCCCAAGGGGTGGGTGTCCTCAGGGGCAGGGGGGTGCCTTCAGTCCCAGGATCAGCCTCCCTGGTCATGCTGCCAGCCACAGGGTCAGGCCAGCCATGGAAGGATGCAGGGCAGTGACTGTTCATGGCCATCTTTATTCCCAGTGCTGGCTATCCCAAGATTCTGCCAGGCCACGGCCAGCCCCACCTCTGTCAGTGTGACTGGGTCACCACCCCACACACCCGAGCAGCCTCAAGCCCTGCCCCACCCCCTGCCCTGCGGAAGCCAAGTCCCCAGTTATAAGCCCCTGTCCCTCCTGGTGGCCCAGGACCCTCAAAGGTGCACACAGGGGTCCCAGCGAGGGGCCCCTTGGTCATCAGCCTTCTCCTCCAGGCTGGGCTGAGTCAGGCAGCCTGGAGCTGAGTCTGTCCCTTGGACGCTGGGTCACATCTCCTCCTGAAGGAGGCTTCGCCTATGGGCCCAGGAAGTCCTCCTTCCGAAAGCCCTTCTACAGAGGAGAGAGGGCACAAAGTCATGTCCTGTCTGCCCGCGCGGCCCTCCGCCCTCTGTCCATCCTGCAGTGTGCTGGGTGCGGCCTAGACACTTCCTCTCTGCGTTCCTGGTCTCCATCCACCCACTGGCGTCTTCGCAGACTGCTGCACGTGGGTTCCCGTGACCCTCCCCCCGCGTCCCATGCCCCGCGTTCCTGCTCGCCTTGGGCTCAGGGAACATACCGCCCGGAAGTCTCGGTGGAGCTTGTTGTACTGCCACAGGTTGGCCAGGAGGCTGGAAGCTGCCCGGGAGGACTTCTCACTGTCAGGGCTGAGGGTGGAGGGAAGTCAGGAGGGGACACAGCCCGAAAGCCGGTGGCTGGGATGGGCCCGGAGACCCCCCTGGCTGGGCTGCTGCAGGGCAGGGCCGGCCCCCACCTGTCCCGCTTCTTCTTGATGAAGACCAGCTTTCGGAGCCCGTCGAAGTAGAGCAGGTCCCGGGCGGCGATGGGGCTGGCCACCACCAGGTTGTTGAGCACGGCTATGATGTTGACCAGCACCTCGGCGGGCGGCGCCTTCTCACCCACGCTGCCCGGCAGCTTCTCGATCAGGTGGCTCACGACCTTGGTGGCTGCGGGAGGTCGGGGGTCAGTCTACACCCCCCACTCCAGCCACCCGGGCTCTGGGGGTCCCCTGCCTCCCCCCGCGAGCTGCGTGCCTGTCTACTCCACCGGCCCCAGTGGCCGGGAGCCCCCGGAACGTGTGTGGACCCGGCGGGGCGGGAACGGGGCTGCTCGACTCACACATCTCGTCCTTGTTCCGCGCGTTCCGAGACAGGTTTCGGATGAGGCCGGTCAGCGAGCGCAGCTGGTGGTGGTCGGCGGTGCGGACGCGGTCCAGCAGGGGGTTCAGGATCCGCTCCTGCTCCAGTGCCAGGCGGCTCAGCACCCCCGCCCACTGCGGGCAGAGAGGGAGGGAGGGAGGGAGGGAGGCGCGCGGTGACTGGAGGCCTCAGACCCTCACCTGGGGGGATCCCGCCACCCTGGGGTCCCTGCATCCTCCTGCCACCCCGGGGGTGTGGGCTCTGCTTCTGCCTTTGCCCCCGGGGACAAAGCCGGGGGCGTCAGCCCAGGCAGGATCAGGCGTCTCCCTTCAAACTCAGGGCAGAACCTAAGTCCTCCCGAGGCCCAAGGCCTGCCCACTGGTCGATGACCTCAGATGCTCCCGGGCACCACCTGCCTCCTCCCCTCCCCCTTCCTCTCCTGCCCGTCCCCCCGCAGCATGAACTCCCGGGAGCCCTTGGTCTGGGGTGCGCCCACCCTGCGGTCGCCCGCCGTGATGTTCTGCAGCGCCCCCGCGGCCGCCTCCGTCGTGTGCCGGTTGAGCTCGCAGCGCTGCAGCAGCCGGTTGTAGAGCCCCACGATCTGGGGGCTCCACAGCCACTCGAGGCCCTTGGGGTCCTTGGACACTTCCGCAAAGGTGAGCGCGTCGGCCGTGAGAGGCAGCTGCGCGGGGCGGGGCCGGGGTCAGCGGGGCGGGGTCGGACCCACCCCACGCCCCGCCCAGGCCGGTGCCCGCCCACTCTGCACGCCCCGCCCACGCAGGTGCCCGCCCGCCCCTCCTGCCCCGCCCTGGCCAGTGCCCGCCCACCCCACGCCCCGCCCAGGCCGGTGGCCACCCACCCCACGCCCCACCCAGGCCTGTGCCCACCCACCCCGCACGCCCCGCCCAGGCCGGTGCCCGCCCACCCCACGTCCCACTCAGGCCTGTGCCCGCCCACCCTCCACGCCCCGCCCAGGCCTGTGCCCGCCCACCCCCCACGCCCCGCCCAGGCCGGTGCCCGCCCACCCCCCACACCCCGCCCAGGCCAGTGCCCGCCCACCCCCCCACGCCCCGCCCAGGCCTGTGCCCGCCCACCCCCCACGCCCCACCCAGGCCGGTGGCCGCCCACCCCACGCCCCACCCAGGCCTGTGCCCACCCACTTCCACGCCCTACCCAGGCCGGTGCCCGCCCACCCCTCACGCCCCGCCCAGGCCGGTGGCCGCCCACCCCACGCCCCACCCAGGCCTGTGCCCACCCACTTTCACGCCCTACCCAGGCCGGTGCCCGCCCACCCCCCACGCCCCGCCCAGGCCGGTGCCCCCCCACCCCACAGGCCCCGCCCAGGCTGGTGTCCACACCCCCCAAGCCCCACCCAGGCCGTTGCCCGCCCACCCCACGCGCCACTCAGGCCTGTGCCCGCCCACCCCACACGCCCCGCCCAGGTTCGGTGCCCACCCCTCCCCACGCCCCGCCCAGGCCGGTGCCCACCTCGCGCAGCCGCCGGCTCTGCGGCGTGAAGCAGCCCACCACCTCGCCCGGCGGCGCCCCGGCCAGGTCCCTGCGGCCGCGGCCCTCCAGCCGCTGCAGCGCAGAAGGCGGCATCTCGTCATACAGGCGGTAGGACAGGTTCCGCAGCACGCACACCGCGTTCTCCACGCTCTGCGGGCAGGGGCGCGGGTCAGGGCGGCGGCGCCGAGGGCCACGGGCTCCCCGCCGCAGCGCGGCCCTCACCTTGTCCTCGCACTTGCCCACGTCCAGGGCGTGGTTGATGTAGGTGACCAGGGCGTCCACCAGTCCGTGGCACTCCCGCATTTTCTGGCGAGTGGCCTGAGAGGCTGAGCTGAGGTTCCTGGGGACGGAGGCAGATCAGAGCCCCCCAGGGACCCCCAGGCCCAGGCCCAGCTTTGGGCAGGGGCCCTGAGCATGATGCCGTCCCACCCTGGGCCCTGCTCGCCCCACTCCCAGTGCGCCCCGTGCAGTGCGTGGGGCTGTGGGCGCCGGGCCAGGCGGGGTCCCTGACAACACGTGCCTGCGGCCCCCACCCCTCTGCCGAGGCTGCGCACCTGAGGAAGCCGGTGGCGTTGTAGAAGATCTCCGCCTCTGAGGCGTTCTGCTGGATGAGGGGGGGCCCCCCAGACCCCGACAGGGGGCTCAGCACCAGGTCGGTGAGCTGTTCCAGAGTGTCTCTGGCCAGGCGGTCCTTCAGGTGGTCGCTGGATGAAAGGTTCCACAGGATTCCTGGACGAGGGGGAGGCTGCTGTGAGCGTCAGCCCTCCAACCCCCTGGGCGCTTCTGGGGATGGCGCGAGGAGGTCCTGCCTCTTCCCCAGGGCTGGCCCTGTGTTCTGTGCCTCATTCACGAGCCCCACTGGGGAGACCCTGGGGCGGCATCTGGGGTGACAGAGCTCGGACCAAGCAAGAGGGGACAAGCTGGTTGGGGTGTGAGCAGGCTGGGGGTGGAGGCAGCTACCAGGAGACTCAGCTGCAGAACAGGATGGCCAGGGGTCCAGGAAAGAGGCAGGAGTGGAGGCCAAGTAGAAACAGCCAGCAAAGGGCTGAACAGGACGGAGGGGAACCGCACGGGGTGGAGGGGCCAGCACGGAGGAGAAAGGACAGTCGGAGGAGTTGGAGGTAGAGGAGGGAGAACAGGTCGGGGGGACACGGAGAGGACAGGAGGAATGGGGCCAGGCAGAGGGTGGAGGTGGAGGTGGGAGGGCAGATGGAGGGCAGGGGGAGACGGCCGGGAGGAGGAGGGGCCAGCAGCACCCGTGACGTTTTTGCGAAGCTCATCGTCCTGCTCCCGCAGCGTCCGCAGCAGCTCGAAGATCCCGTTCTCCTCCACCAGCGCCAGCTTGTTGTCTGCGTTGTCGTAGATGAGGTTGCGCATGGCGCCTGTGGCGTGGCGCTGCACTTCCTGGTTGGCGTGGTTGAAGAGCTTCACCAGCCTCGGCACGGCCTGAAGGCTGCGGGCCTGTGGGCACAGGGATATGGGGTGGACAGACTATGCACATGTGTGCAGGTATGTCCAGGTGTATAGATGTGGATACGCAGGTGTATACAGAGGTGCAGAGGTGATGAGGTGTATGCAGGGGGCTGGAGGTGATGCAGGTGTACAGGGTACAGAGGCGATGCAGGTGTGTACAAGGGTACGGAGGTGATGCAGGTGTGTACAGGTATATGTGGCTGATACAGGTGTGTACAGGGTGAGGAGGTGATGCAGGTGTGTTCAGGGTACGGAGGTGATGCGGGTGTGTACAAGGGTACGAAGGTGATGCAGGTGTGTACAGGTATATGTGGCTGATACAGGTGTGTACAGGGTGAGGAGGTGATGCAGGTGTGTACAGGTATATGTGGCTGATACAGGTATATGTGGCTGACATAGGTATATCCAATTGTACTCTCCTGCTCTTTCTCTACTGAGGGGGCTCTGGACAGAGTGGGGTCTGCCCAGTCAGCCTGGGGATCTTGAGGGGTGGTGGTCAGGGAGCAGAGGTCATTGTGAGGTGGTTGAGCCCCAAGGGTGGTCACCTGGGGTCAGTGAGCAGGTGGTCAGGGGCGGTCGCCTGGGGCAGTGAGCGGGTGGTCAGGGGCGGTCCCCTGGGGGCAGTGAGCGGGTGGTCAGGGGCGGTCCCCTGGGGCAGTGAGCGGGTGGTCAGGGGCGGTCGCCCGGCGGCAGTGAGCGGGTGGTCAGGGGTGGTCCCCTGGGGCAGTGAGCGGGTGGTCAGGGGCGGTCACCTGCTTCTTGGCGGCTACATCGCTGTAGCACTTGTGCTGGATGTAGGCTGCTCCCAGCACCTGCAGATTGGGGTCTGAAGCCATGAGGTACTTGACTGCTGATGGCAGGTCAATGTCATCAAAGCTGCAGAACCAGGGGTCAGGGGTCAGGGGTCAGGCTAAGCTTGGGTTCAGGCTGGGGCCATGGCAGAAGCTCCCTCCCTGTGCCAGGCCCAGCCCCTCACCCGCTGCTGAGCCTCTGCAGGGTTCGGTGGCCACTGTAGCTGTTGAACTCACGCACGTCCCCCAGGTGGCCTGAGTCAGCCAGGCTGAGGCTGAGGCTGCGCACGGATGGCGCTCGGGCCACGGGCTCCAGGACGGGCCCAGGCGCTGTCCCGCCTACCCCGCGGCTCCGGTGGCTGCTCTGGAACCGCTGCAGGGTCCTCATGGCAGGGGCACGGATGGTCCGGCTCGGGGGAAGCTCGCTGGCCTCCGGCCAGTCCAGCCCCCCTGCCCGGCCCGAGCTGGAGCTGGCCTGGCGCTCGTAGGCAAAGGTCCTGTAGGTGGAGGTGGCTGCGGGCTCCAGCTGCTCAGACACGACGCTGTAGCGGTCATCCGGGCCGCCAGCCCCCAGCCGCAGGGAGCGCAGGGACAGCGTGTCATACTCGGCCCGGCTCCCAACCCCGCCATGCTCGTGGAAGGACACGGGCCTGGCGGGCATGGGAGGGGTGGGCTGGGCAGCCCCGTACCCAGCGGCCACAAAGGCGCTTCCCCCGTTGTGGGCGGAACTCAGCCTCCGACTGCAGCTCAGGTCCACGGCGGAGCGGGAGGACCAGGAGGCCGGGCTGTAGGGTGGCTTTGCGATGGGCCGGAAGCCCTGTGGGTGGAGGGGGCAGTGAGGACGCGCCTGGCTCACCTGTGCCCGGCCTGCTGCAGAGCCTCCCACTCTCCAGACCGCAGAGCCCAGATTGTCCCACCCGGGCTGGGCCATCACTCACTGAGGTCTTGTCCCCACTCAGGCCCTGAGAGCGAGAGCTGAAGCCGGTCTGCAGGGTGTGGTACTGCCCCCTGGATGCACCTGCGGAGAGGGACAGTGGGAGCCCGGCTCTGCCAGACAGCAACTCGCCGGCCTCCTGCCTCCTCTCCACCAGTCCATCTCCATTCACAACCCTGGGAGCAGCCTCAGTCCCGGGCAGGGAGGCCAGGCGGGCCCCAGGGCCAGTGCCTCCCCGTTCCTGCCATGTCCGGGTCTCCTCACCTGTCAGCCTGGTGACCTTCCACAGCCCACCCCCCAGCTGTGCCTCCTCTGCCCGAGAAGGCAGATGCGCTTGCCCTCTGACCTCCTGGTCCCTGGGGAATGTGCCAGGGACTCTGTCCAATCCCTGCCATGGTAGAGCACCCAGCCCTCTCCTCCAGGAAGCCATCCTGGTCTGCCCCAGCCCACACTGACTTCTTTTGAGCTCCTCCTGTGCCCAGACCTCATCTGTGCGCAGTCACCGGAGAGTGGCCCTGTCTCTCTAGACCAGTATGTCCTGTTGCAGTGCCCTCTCCCACCCGGCAGAGCCTGAGATGGGCCACACCCATCCCATCCAGCCGCACACAGGCCAAGGGCGGCTGCATCACCCAGCCCCACAGTGAGTGGACAGACAGGTAGGTGGAGGGGGGAGGATGGAGTGAGGGGCAGGAGGAGGGCAGGGGGAGGGGGAGGATGGAGTGAGGGGCAGGAGGAGGGCAGGGGTTGGAGGGGGGAGGATGGAGTGAGGGGCTGGAGGAGGGTGGGGGTGGAGGGGGGAGGATGGAGTGAGGGGCCCGAGGAGGGTGGGGGGGAGGGGGGAGGATGGAGTGAGGGGCAGGAGGAGGGCGGGTGGAGGGGGAGGATGGAGTGAGGGGCAGGAGGAGGGTGGGGGGAGGGGAGAGGATGGAGTGAGGGGCAGGAGGAGGGCGGGGGGAGGGGGGAGGATGGAGTGAGGGCAGGAGGAGGGCGGGGGCTGCTGTGACTGTTGAAATGATGGAGAGTGGTGGGTGGAGAGTGGAGAGTGGGCGGCGAGTGAGGGTCCCACAGGTGGATGGCGACTGGGCAGCAGAAGGAACCCGTGGGTGGGCAGAGTGGCAGTGGGGGCATGAGAGGGCCTGGCAGGGTGACCTGGCTGAGGCGCTCAGGGTGGGGTGTGGGAAGGGGGCCGTGGCCTCCCACAGCTCTGCCCAGGACACCCCACATCAGGGGCCTCACCCATCCTGGTTAATGGGGCTTCTGGGCAGGGGCTATTAACCCTGTGAGGCTCCTGAGGCCCAGCCCGGAGTGGGGGCACGCCCCAGCCCGGAGACCTCACCCCCACCCCCCAATTATAATTCACCTCCCTCTAATTGGCAGGGTAGCCGGGTGGTAATTAACCCTTCCCTCACCCTCCTCCACCCCATGACCCCTGGGCACCCAGCTTGGTCACCAGCAAGGCTGAGGCCCAGGGAGGGAGGACCCCTCAGTCCAGGCCTCAGGGCTGGCCCCTCTGCTGGGTGACTGTCACTTCCCCTGGCCAGTGGCTGGAGGCCAGTCCTGGGGAGGCCCCTCTAAACACCAAGTGGACCACAACGAACTGGCATCTGGGTCCCTGACATTCTGGGAGGTTCATCTCATTGTCTAACCTTAATCCCTGTTGCTGTAGAATGGCAAAGGACATTTCTAGAGTCACTGCCTTCCACTCCCAGCGTGTGTGTGAGCCTGTCACCTGCTCTCACTGGCACACACACACACACTCGCGTGAGCGGGGCCAGGATTCCGCCACGGGTGGGTCTGGCCGGCACTGAGGGTGTTCCTGCACCTGCTGTCCCCACAGAGAAATCTGGGTCACTCCAGCTGGCCCTCCCCTCTAATTCCTCAGGGAGCCCCTGGCCCACACAGGCCTGGCTTCCAGGACTTCCGGTGTCCCTACCACTCCCCGCTTTCCTGCTCTGCTCTTCCCACGAGGTGTGGGGGGAACGTGGGTGTCTGGGTGTCCCCAGACCCTGCGTGTGCCTGTGCTGCCTGGGCCAGGCGAGGGCGTGTTCCGGGTTTTCCAACCCAGGGGCCTGGCCTGCCTACTAGGTGCCAGCCTTCCCGTCATCCCCCACAGGGAGGGCTCCGGGCTGGGCACAGATGGGGCCCAGACAGGCTCCACATCTGGAGGACCCGGGGGTCCCTGTTTGGATGGGGCCGCCCCACCCATGGCTTCTCCCCACGCCCGTTGGGGCGGGGTGCATGACTCAGTGTGAGGCCTGGGTGAGTCAGGAGCCGAACCCTGGAGCTGGCCCGCTGAGGCCTCTGCCCTCACGCCGTCCCCGCCGCCTGGCACCTGCCTCGCGGCCGTGGCCTACCTCGGGTCGTCTCGGCCTGGGCCTCGGGCTCGGCGGCCCCGTTGTGCCGCGGCTGCTGTCCCAGTTGCAGGAGGCGGGCGCGGACCTGCTCCTGGACACGGGCCGCCCGCAGCCGCTCGGCCTCTGGCCCCTCTGCGGCCCGGCGGTCCAGCTGCAGGTCAGAGGGCAGCGCCAGGGAGCACACGCCGGCCTCCGGCTGCAGGGCCGACAGCAGGAAGTTACCATCCTGCATGGCGGTGGGCGTCTGCCGTCCTGGGCCTGGGCCTGGCGGCCGCCTCTGAGCCCAACTGTCTTCGCTCTGTCCCTCGAGGCCCTCTCCCCGGAGTCCCCGCCCCGCTGGCCTCACCCAGAGCCGCCCGGAGACAGACGCCTGCCCAGCCCTGAGCACACTGGGGGCGGGGACACCTGGCCAGGTGGGAGGGAGGGGCTGCCGCCTGCTTAAGGTGGAATTTGGGTGGAAGAACAGGCCCCGCCCGCATGGCCCCAGGTCCCAGCCTGGCCTCCCGCCTCCTTTTCTCCCATCCCACAACTGGGCCACAGGCCTGGGTCCCCCTTGTTCTTGGCCTGTAAAGGCCAGACTGGGCCCTTTGTGGTGGGGGTGGGACAGAGGGGACCCCTGTGTCCTGAGTATCGGGGAAGGGCCAGGGGCCTTCGGGGGATACGTCCCGTCACCTGAAGCCTGAATGGGAGCTGTCCCACCCCCGGAGGTCTAGGGCCCGTGGGAGCTCTGAGGACCAGGCAGCCTCCACGGTAGCCCAGCCTTGCTGGGGAGGCGGGGATGAGGCCGAGGCAGGGTTGGCAGGAGACGGTGTGTCAGGGGCAGGGGGCAGTGCCAGGGGTCAGGACAAAGGCTGGAGGGGTGGAGCTTTAGGGTCCAACCGGACCCCATGGAGCCCTGGCCCTGGTCCTCAGAACCCAGCGAGCCCCTCCCCACCAGGAAGCCTGTGGATGGACCGGCCCTCCCCCTAGGCCTGCAGACCCTGGAACTCACCCCCAGGACCCCCTCACCCCCAACAGAGGCCTCCAAATGGCTGGCTCGACCCCCTCTGGCTCCCGGGACCCTGGCACCACTCTGCTCCTGTCCCCCAGGCCCTGGGTTGAGAGGCTGTTCCCAGCACATGAGTCAGGGTGCCCCAGGGGGTTGACTCAGAGGGACCTGGCCCGCCAGGCTTGGGGCAGGAGTGGGTGTGCAGGGAAGAAGCAGGGGGTCTGGGAGAGCGGAGGCTGGGGTGGAGAGGGAGTGAGAGTGGAGTGGGGTGGGGATGGGGGCCCAGATCCAACGAGGCTTGTGCCCGGAAGATCTCCCTTGAGCACCACAGCCAGTGGGGCCAGCAGGAGGGTTCTGAGGTTCTCTAGCCTCTGGGACAGGCCCTGGTAGATGGGGGTGTGGGGCAAGCCTTGGAGGGCTGAGGGTGGGAGCTGAACATCTGTGACCCCCGGCTTCCCTCAGGAGCTGGTCTGACAGCCTGTGCCTCTCCCCGGACCCTGGACTCTGGCTCTGGGCTCTCCTCCAGGGCAGACCCTTAACCTAGCCCAGTCCCCTGAAGACTCTTGCCCTAGTGGGGCTGGGGGCAGAGGTCTGGCGTGAGGGTGGGGTCAGTGCTGAGGGGCAGAAACTGGAGGGTGGGAGTCAGAGGTCAGTGTTGGGGGTTAGAGAGGGAAGGGAGGCCCCTGAAAGGATGGGGAGGCTGGGCTGGGGCCACCGGGGGGTGGAAGACCTACCTTGCCTGTGGTCCGGACCCCACCAGCCTCCCAGCTCATCCCAGAGGCCACTGCGGATGGCCAAGGTGTCCTGGGCTCCATCCCCGGCCCAGCGTGCGGGGCAGCCTCTGCGTCGGGCCAGGACTGTGGGGGCCCCGGAGGGCGGGGTGGGAACGCCCAGCTCATCAGACTGGCTGCTTCCCTGGGAGACGGGTTTTGTGTGGAAAAATCCTGGGAGACAAGTTGGTGCGGCGCAGAGCGGGCTGAGGTATGTACCTGGCACGGGCTGGGGCCCGCCCTGCACCCAGGTCCACCCCAGGCCCACCTGGGGCCCTGCCGAGTCCAGGCTGGGCCGGGTGACAGGGAAGCCGGCCTGGAGCGTCTCTGCAGCCCCGGCAGGCCGCAGGGCTCACAAGTGGGCGCCGTGGAGGGGCTTCTGTGCGGCCCGAGCCGGGATGGGAATGCTGGTGCCTGTGGCCTGTGATTCTGCCGACCTTCCCTCCTCCCCTTGGCAGAGGGCTGCAGGTGCCCCCCTAGAGCTGTGCTGCCTCCCTGAGGATGCGTGGTCCCTGCCAGGCAGTTTTGGCAAAGCTGGGAAGTTTTGGCAAAGCCGGGCACCTGGGCGCACCTTCGCTCACTGCTGCAGGGCCAGTGGGATGTGATGCCGGCCGGGCCTGTCACTGCAGCTCCAGCCCAGGCCCGGAGGAGTCTTGTCTGACCCTGTGACCAGCCCTGAATGTCTCACTCTCCCAGGAGCCCTGGAGGAGGGCCTAGCGGTGGGCTTCCTGGAGGAGGCAGTTGTCCGTGGAGCCTGGAATCTGCATCTGACCTCAGGCCGCTCTGGTGCACAGTCAGGTTGACAGCCTGGAAGCTGGGAGCCTCGAAGGGCGAGTGAGTGAGCGCCACTCTTAGATGGGTCCCGGGTGGCGGGTGGCCTGTCAATCATTTCCAAGTGGAGGTAGGAGAGGGCACAGGAGGCCTTCGGCGGGCGGTGGGCTCAGCATGGGGGCATGGGAGGCTCTCGGAGAAGGTGGGCTGGCCCAGGTGCCAGCCGGAGTTGTGGGAGGGCACAGAAGCAGGGCAGAGGGGGTGGGGTGCGCGGCTTGAGGAACAGAAGAGGGAGAATCTGGGGAGGAAGGTGTGAGGGTGTTAGAAGCAAAACAGTCTCAAAACCGAAGTGAGGAGTGTGCTGCTCCACAGACGCTCGGGAGGCGGCCTCTGGTCCCACCGCCTGACGGGGAGGCAGGCAGTGCCTTGGGGAGCCCCTGGGTGGGTGACGGACCCGGTGTGGGGGCACAGCTCACCCAGAGGCAAGCGTCCTGGCGCTTCCTGTTAGCACCCACGCTTGCAAACCTTCCAAGCTGGGCTCCAGCCAAGTCTGGCCCAGGGCCCAGCCGCTCCACGGGACCTACGGGGCTGCCCGTGGCACCACCCCCACCCTCTGGAGTGTGGCCAGGTGCTGGGACAGCTCTGCGATCTCCAGCCTTGGCCTTTGGCCGGGAAGGTAGCTGAGGGGTATGGCCCCCGTAGGCTCTTGGGGGGGCCTTTCATCTGCACACACCCCACCTACTGCTGGCCTGTGGGTCAGCCTGTCCATCCGTCCACCCAGCATTTGTGGCTCATTGGAGGTGTTGGGCTTTTCCTAAGCCCCTGGCAAGGCTCTGGGAAAGGGTGTGTTTGTCTGAGACAGGCGGGGCACCTCTGGGGGCTCTCCCAGGGTCTGTCAGGGCCTGGTGGGGCACAGTGAACAGACAGCGGCCCACAAGTAAGGGCGCTAGTCAAGGTGGCTGGTGCAGCAGAGGCCTCTGGCTCCGGAGACCCAGTAGCTGCCCTCCAGACAGAGGGTCCCCAAAGGGACCTGAGAGCCCAAAAGGAGCAGAGTGGCGTCTGACAGCAGGATGCTGATACCCTGGATGCTCTTCAGGGGGATGGCAGCCTCCAGATGGAGAATCAAGTAAAGGGCAGGGAGGAGGCAGACAGGGCTGGGGAGGCGATGGCTGGTGTCCGGGTCGCGGTGGCGGGGGGCGGGATGGAAAGCACCTGCCCCTCCGACCGCCCGACCGTGAGTGCCCTGTACTGCTGGGTGCAGGTGGATGCAGCTCCCTCAGGGGCCTGGGCTGGGGTCCTGGCGTGCCGGCCAGGCACCACCAAACACTTCATTCACTGCTGGGTGCAGGTGGATGCAGCTCCCTCAGGGGCCTGGGCTGGGGTCCTGGCATGCCGGCCAGGCACCACCAAACACTTCATTCTTACTGTTGTTGCTGTTACGTATTTTTTTTTTAAGACGGAGTCTTGCTCTGTTGCCCAGGCTGGAGTACAGTAGCACCATCTCGGCTCACCACAACCTCTATCTGCAGGTTCAAGTGATTCTCCTGCCTCAGCCTCCCGGGTAGCTGGGATTACAGGTGCGTGCCACCACGCCCAGCAGAAAATAAAAAAAAATGTTTTTGTACTTTTAGCAGAGATGGATTTTCACCACGTTGGTCAGGCTGGTCTCGAACTCCTGACCTCGTGATCCGCCCACCTCGGCTTCCCGAAGTGCTGGGATTACAGGCATCAGCCACGGCACCCCGCCTTCCTACTCTGTTCTTAATCCTCATTGGAATTCCAGGAGGGCAGAGCTATCACAGCTTCCATTTTACAGGTGGGGAAACTGAGGCCCCACAGGCTACTCACTTTCCAGAAGATACCAAGCAAGCCAGGGTGTGTAGATACATTTCTGGCCCTGAGTGACAGCAGATCTCAGGTCCTGGGCCTGGGTGGGTCGGGGCTCCCATTTGCTCTGTGGAGTGGTGTCTTGGCAGTGGGCACTCTGGATGGGCAGCTGCTGCTGTCATGCCACCTCTGAAGAGCTCCATCTAACGGCCATGAGGGTGGGGATGATGCCGCTCTAACTCCTCATGCTGACGGGGCCATTGTTTTGGGCAAATGCAGCCAGGTCTCTCTCGGAGGCCTATCTAAGGGTTCCTGGAGAAAGGGGGCCATCATCCAAGGCTCCTCTGCGGGACCATTTTGGGGTCTGACGGCCCATCCCTTTCGTTTCTTCTGAGCTGCAGTCAGAGGCCACGGGTCGATTCACCCCACAACTGAGAAAGCCACTTGATTCTGGAAAGCAAAACAAAGGATCAGCGTGTTCCAAGCAAAAAAGTCGGAAAAGGTGGCTTCAGTGGCCAGCGCCTGTTTTCCGTCTCCCAAGTCGCGATCCGTGCTCTCAAGGCTGGTCATGCATCCTTTGAAGAGGATCAAAACAACAATTGTCTGAATCAGAACATCCTAGGGTAGTCACCGTCTAAAGCACGACTGACAAAGGAACGTGGCCACCTCTGTGGTCTGTGGTCACGACTGACCACACTCAGATATCAGGGTTTTGGAAACCGCACGCCATTCCGGAACACATATTAAAGTTATTCACCAAAATATAACCTGAAGATCAAACGCCACCTTATTTTCATCATTCTGTGTAACTAAGCATGTCTTAAAACACTAAATAGGCGGCCGGGCGCGGTGGCTCACACCTGTAATCCCAGCACTTTGGGAGGCTGAGGCAGGTGGATCACCTGAGGTCAGGAGTTTGAGACCGGCCTGGCCAACATGGCAAAACCCCATCTCTACTAAGAATCTAAAAAGGTAGCTGGGGGTGGTGGCACACACCTGTAATCCCAGGTACTCGGAAGGTGGAGGCAGAGGCTACAGTGAGCCAAGATTGTGCCACCTCACTCCAGCCTGGGTGACAGGGCAAGACTCCATCTCAAAACCAAAACCAAAAACAACCCTCCCCAAAAAACACTTAAATGATGACTCAAATTTTTAAAAAAGCAAAACCTTTTACTCATGAAGAGGGAAGACTTATTTTCCCAAAGAGCCTGTCTCTTATCCTTCCCTTCTTTTTCCTTAGTTTACTCACAAGGCAAACAAAAATGTTTCATTACATGAAGATCTTCCTTGAGAGAAAAAGCCAGATAAGACCGGGTGCGGTGGCTCAAGCCTGTAATCCCAGCACTTTGGGAGGCCATGAGGTCAAGAGATCGAGACCATCCTGGTCGACATGGTGAAACCCCGTCTCTACTAAAAATACAAAAAATTAGCTGGGCGTGGTGACGCGTGCCTGTAATCCCAGCTACTTGGGAGGCTGAGGCAGGAGAATTGCCTGAACCCAGGAGGCGGAGGTTGCGGTGAGCCGAGATCGCGCCATTGCACTCCAGCCTGGGTAACAAGAGCGAAACTCTGTCTCAAAAAAAAAAGAAAAAGAAAAAGAAAAAGCCAGATTTCCCCTTGTATCGGTTTACCATTACCATAAACTGATGAGGTTTTAAAACCTCAATTTTTAAAATGAAACTTATAGACAAATTAATCCAGTCTTAATCAGTTTGACCACAAGGTGAGATTCTTATAAACCTTTTATTACAGATTTTTGTAAAAGATCAGGGTAGTTTGTCAAGAAAACCCTATCATGCTTTTATTCCATCGTTCGATTTATGGATAAAGCAAATTAGAACCTTTTGAATTGGGTCAATATAACTTTCTTTTATGAGATTAATTTTTACTTATAAACCTTCCACAATTTGTTCAAACCTTTAGCTTTTAAATATTCTTTAACCCTCTAAACTCAGGTAGAAATTTACCTTCCCCCTTCATTCACCTCAGAGAACAAAAGAAAAGAAAAGAAATTTACCTTCCATTGCCTTGTTATAATCTTTTCCCAAACCACATTTCACTCTCCTCACACAGCTTGCATGTAAATCTATTTTCAGTAGTCTCAATTACATGTTATAATGACAACTCTTGACCATTTTTAATTTCGGTGTAGAACACGGTGAGTTATTTTAATTATGTATTAGGTGCAGGTAAGGTCTGGTTCTCTCCAGCAGTTAGTGGTGTGGCCACGCTGTATGTCCCCAGCCGTCACCAAACTGTAAAGCAGGCTAAACAGTTTTCAGAAGCCAAGAAGCAGTTTAAGGCCGGGCGCGGTGGCTCACGCCTGTAATCCCCGCACTTTGGGAGGCTGAGGCGGGTGGATCACAAGGTCAAGAGATCGAGACCATCCTGGTCAACATGGTGAAACCCCGTCTGTACTAAAAATACAAAAAATTAGCTGGGCATGGTGGCGCGTGCCTGTAATCCCAGCTACTCAGGAGGCTGAGGCAGGAGAATTGCCTGAACCCAGGAGGCGGAGGTTGCGGTGAGCCGAGATCGCGCCATTGCACTCCAGCCTGGGTAACAACAGCGAAACTCTGTCTCAAAAAGAAAAGCAGTTTATGAGCTTGAAGCATTCATCAAACCCAGTATCTGACCTGCATAATTGGGGCTGCAAGTACACTCTGAAGACATTTTAATTTTAATTTTTAAAACTTTTTATTTCTCAAAGATTAAAGTCACATGAACTGAAAGACATTACAACTTCTATTTTTCTTTAAGAATATTTGATCTAAGTGCTTATTTCACCTTCAGCCAACCAGTTAGAGTTCTTTAATATGAACATCACATGTATCACACGTACATAACTACGCAGACAGACAAAAGGAGATCCTGTAGTTGTGAGATTTTTCATGTGCTGATCTCTCAATTGGATTCCCGGCCCCGGAGTGGAGCTCTTCTGGAGCCAGGGCTAGGAAAACATGCAGTTTCTAAGGCCTGATAAGTGGGCACAGCTGGAAAACCAAAACAGATTTTGAGAGGAATCCATTCACTTCTAATTCCTGAGGTTCAGGGAGGAAAACAGAGGTTTTTCCTAAAACAAGGTCAGCCTTACCAAGGAGTCCCAGACCATCAGAAGTTTATCTTGGGGCCGCTTATGTGTGCATCAGAGTGACAAAACAAGGCCTGGGCACGGTGGCTCACACCTGTAATCCCAGCACTTTGGGAGGCCAAGGTGGTGGATCACCTGAGATCAGGAGTTCGAGACCAGCCTGGCCAACATGGTGAACACTGTCTCTACTAAAAATACAAAAATTAGCCAGGTGCAGTGGTGCACATCCCAGCTACTTGGGAGGCTGAGGCAGGAAAATCACTTTAACCCAGGAGGTGGAGGTTGCAGTGAGCTGAGATTGTACCGCTGCACTCCAGCCTGGGTGACGGCTCAAAAGAAATAATTTCTCAAAAGAAATAAAAAAGACTGGCAAGACAAAAATGGAGAAAAATAATTCAGCTGACTGAAAAGAAAAAAAAAAAAACCTTTCTTCAGAAAAACAGGATCCACAAAGAGAAATGACATACAGGCCCTTTGAATATATTTATAGCTTGGATATCCATGGATATCCACTTTTAATTAAGCTAACTTTTAACCCTAGCATTCCTTTTCTAAAAAGTCCTTTGATATGTTTTATTACCTGACCTCAGCCATGCCAAGTGGCCAATACTTCTGGCTTTTGAACTCATGGAGGGGTAGAGAATATAGGGATTTTTTTTTTTTTGTCATTCCTACAATCAGTTTGCACAGAGAAAGAGAAGCCAGGTTATGACTGGTAAGAATCTTTCTCCTTTTGCTGGCATGCCAGGCATCTGGGTTCCTTTGCCCCAAGCCGTAGAGCTCTGTTGACCTTGGAGTCCTGTGAAGGGGGAATGGAGAAAGAGAAGTCATTCCTCCTCAGATTTCCAAGCAGTTTAATGTTTGGGAAGACGAAACTCTTCCCAGTTTGGGGATGTACCTGAGGGGAGTGTCCTGTGGCACAGAGATGTGATTACCCATCCATGAAGAGAGGACAGAAGAGGAAAAAAGGAAAAAGACTTTCTTCAGAGTCTTCGGGTCAAATGAATTCTAGTGATTTTAGGTGCAGGTGAGGAATGCAGGCTGAAAATGATTGATTGGTTACCCATCTGGAAAGAGGGTGAAAAGGCAACCCTGTGTTCCCCTCTCTTTCCAGCTAATACCCAGGGTATGTGACAGGAGAAAAAGGTATGCCCTTTTCTTTTTCCAACATTATAACCCCGAGTCCCAGCGACCAGTGCAGGTGCTGACCATTGGTGCAAGTTCAACCTTCACCCATGAAGCGGGGAGGCACAGCCAGCAGGAATATTCACGCTCATCTGTGTGGTGCCTAAGGCTCACACTGTGAGTAACCTCTGAGTTCCCTAGACCTCATCTGTGCCGTGGATGTGAGCATGACCTCCATCCTTGAAGCAGGAGGGCCTAATTGGCAGGGATCAGTCACACTGTGCCGTGCCCCTTGACTCCTGCCGTCATCTCCCTCAGGTCTAGTGCTCCATTCCGGGGCTTCAAACTGAAGCTTGGGATAAAAAGGTGCCTCGGGTGGGTGTATGGACCCATTAAATCAGTCCCAAGTGGCTCTCGCCAAATTGCAGCTACTAACAGGTGGGGGCAGCCCATCTGTTACTTCCTTATTATAAACAGGTGGAGCTGTGGGGCCAGGACCTCCTCAAACAAGGGGGAGGAAGCAAGTCCCGGGAACTGGGGAATTGGCCTGAGAAGATGCCTCCTTAAAGGAAAAGAAGCTAACCCCTTGCATAGAAAGCTCCCCGTATTCACAGGACTGTGTTGACTCCCGACACGGTGGAGAAAGGGGACCTAAGATACCTCTCACGGTTGTGCTGAGAGATGGGGGGACCCAGAGTGGAGAGGAGAACTGGCAGGCCCACTCTGGAGTCGGGAAGGAGTCCATCCTCCTTCCCTCGGCCCTCAGAATCACCTGGGGCCCCTGGATAGCAGTGGTGGTCTGGACTGCTGGAGGTGGGGAGAGGAGCCCCAGGACCCATCAGTCCTGCTGTACCATTTGGGAGACTGGCCCTGGACCCAGCAACCCACATCTCCAGGGTCAGGCTGCCCTCCAGTGATCCCCACAAACTGGGCAGGGTCAGGCTGCCCTCCAGTGATCCCCGCAAACTGGGCAGGGTCAGGGTGCCCTCCAGTGGTCCCCACAAACTGGGCTGGGTCAGGGTGCCCTCCAGTGATCCCCGCAAACTGGGCAGGGTCAGGCTGCCCTCCAGTGGTCCCCGCAAACTGGGCAGGGTCAGGGTGCCCTCCAGTGGTCCCCGCAAACTGGGCAGGGTCAGGGTGCCCTCCAGTGGTCCCCGCAAACTGGGCAGGGTCAGGGTGCCCTCCAGTGGTCCCCGCAAACTGGGCAGGGTCAGGGTGCCCTCCAGTGGTCCCTGCAAACTGGGCAGGGTCAGGGTGCCCTCCAGTGGTCCCCGCAAACTGGGCAGGGTCAGGGTGCCCTCCAGTGGTCCCCGCAAACTGGGCAGGGTCAGGGTGCCCTCCAGTGGTCCCCACAAACTGGGCAGGGTCAGAGTGGCCTCGAGCTGTCTGGAAAGTCCCTCCTGAAGTGCCCTGGCCCAACGCATTTGCAGCAGGCAGCAGGTGTCCCAGGGATTCTGGGGTCCATGAGCCCACAAGGCAGCTGTTGGAGCCTCTGCCTTTTCCCGTACCTCCCCTCTCTTTTCTGGACTTCCTTCCAGTCCCCACTGCAAAAAGCTGCAGTGACCACTCCCAGGATGCCCTCCAAAGTGCCATCTGGTCCCACAGCCCATTTCCTCATCCCCCTGCTGACATCAGGGGCTGCCTGTGCAGTAAACTCATCCCCCTCATCCCCTAAGATGAGCTGTTCTTTGTCCGAATCAGGAGACAGCGAGGCCCACTTCACCAAGGCCCCTCCCATCCCCCCAGGAAGGCAGTGGGCCCCCATCCCATCCCTGCCCCACCATGGACAGCCCGGCACAATCCAGGGGCCTCGTCCCATTCCCTCACAAGCCCTCCAGTATGCGCGCCTGAAAGCGTTTCATCCTCCACTCTGCCCTGTCATCACGGGTTGAATTCAGGGTCCACCAGTGGTCCTGCTCTTTTTCCAGGTGGATAAAGCTCATCCTCTTCCCTGGTCCTACATGAGCTCATGCCCAGAATTCTCGGACACTTGCAGGGTGGCCGGCTTTGCAGCAGTGGTCAGGTTGGATTCAAAAGTAACATGACCTTCCAGGAGAGCTCGAATACTTGGCCAAGTTCTGGGAAGCCTCTTTATATCTGTCAGGGCCACTTGGAAACGTGCCAAGATCTCCATTAAGTTGACTGGGAACTGCCTAAAATGAGGATTTCTACGCCGGGGAAGGCTGGAGAGGGAACCTGGATGGGAGGAGCAGAGGGCTAGATTCCCCCACCGCAGGTGCCTCTGGGGTTCGATTCTCTATTTCCCTGGGATTGCCTCTTGTAGCCTCTCCTGAGGTGGCCCCTGGGAGGGCCGGATCAATTCTACAGCATAGACAGAGGTCCAAGTTACCCTGCAAGGCAGAGTAAGCCCGTGCACACGGGGCCTTGGCCCTCTCGTTCGCAGAAGACCTTCCTTCCACAGACCAGGCTTCTCTTCTGAGTCTGAAGGTGCTTGGCACCAAGTTGGCAACCAAGGAAGTGACAAGAACATTTTTGCCACGAATTCACATACAGATGCCAAGGCACACTTGGCTTCATCTGCGGTAGTCTTTCTTTTCTTTTTTTTTTTTTTGAGACAGAGTTTCGCTCTTGTTACTCAGGCTGGAGTGCAATGGCGCCATCTCGGCTCACCGCAACCTCCGCCTCCTGGGTTCAGGCAATTCTCCTGCCTCAGCCTCCTGAGTAGCTGGGATTACAGGCACGCGCCACCATGCCCAGCTAATTTTTTGTATTTTTAGTAGAGACGGGGTTTCACCATGTCGACCAGGATGGTCTCGATCTCTTGACCTCGTGACCCACCCGCCTCGGCCTCCCAAAGTGCTGGGATTACAGGCGTGAGCCACCGTGCCCGGCCCATCTGCGGTAGTCTTAACCTTCCATTTTATAGTTTTCAGGACTCGGCCAAATGCTCATTCTACCGTCATATTTCTGGTTTGCAACAACATACTTAATACTTAACCCTGTGTATAGAGAAGAGCTGGGAACCATGACAGCCACAAAAGAAAGAAAAGGATGGCAGGGAAGCGGGGAGGTCCTCATGCCAACACCCTAATGGGAGGCTGGGGTCTGGAGTTAGTCCGGGGGCCTTTGGATAACACCAAGGGGTCACCTCGGCCAGATACTCTCAGTTGCTCTGGGACCTCCTGTGGTCCCGTGTGACAGCTAGACCTCCATGAAGGAAACTGGGTTGGAGATTGGAAGACAGCCGGCATTCCCAACACCCGAGGGTGATGGGGGATTGGACGGGGTCCTCCCCAGCAAGCGTGTCCTCCGTGCGTTAAGTCCAGCAGCTGCACCAGTCACTTGGAGCTGGTTGACAGAGGCCTGGCATTTTTCTTTCATTTGGGTTACTGTGGAGTTTAGGGACTAGGAGAAAAGGACAGAGAGAGAAGATCCACTTACTCAGCTGTCTGCAGATCCCAGACGAGCCCCCCAAAATGTAACGGGATATTTACTCAGCCGTCCGCAGGTCCCAGACGAGCCCCCCAAAATGTAACGGGATATTTACTCAGCCGTCCACAGGTCCCAGACGAGCCCCCCAAAATGTAACGGGATATTTACTCAGCCGTCCGCAGGTCCCAGACGAGCCCCCCAAAATGTAACGGGATATTTACTCACCCGTCCGCAGATCCCAGACGAGCCCCCCAAAATGTAACGGGATATTTACTCACCCGTCCGCAGATCCCAGACGAGCCCCCCAAAATGTAACGGGATATTTACTCACCCCTCCGCAGATCCCAGACGAGTCCCCCCAAATATTACAGGATATTTACTCACCCATCTGCAGATCCCAGACGAGTCCCCCCAAATATTACAGGATATTTACTCACCCGTCCGCAGATCCCAGATGAGCCCCCCAAAATGTAACAGGATATTTGAGGTGTTGCTTTTCTGGCCAGAGACCTCTGTGGTACACAGGTAAGTGGAGGGTGAGCAAGATGAAGAGGAGCTTTAGTAAGTTAGGGCAGCTCAGAGGCTCTCAGCCGAGGAGGCCAGGAGTGAGTGGCTCCTCTCTCCGGGCAGGTCATCACAGTGGGTGTTCCGCTTCTGGACAGAGAGCAGCTCCTCTCTGCAGCTGGTCATTCTGTTGTCTCTGTCCTCCTCTGCCGAAGCTGGGGCTTTTATGGGCTCAGAGGGGGGGGAAATGTGTGCCAATTGGCCCATGGGCAGCCATGGGCGGGCCCAGAAAAGGAAGCACAAGTCCTCACGCTGGTCCTTGGGACCGACAGCCTGGCCCCCAGCCTTCAGGCCCACCCTAGCTTGAAGGTGGGGCCTCACCAGGGACCTGCCCCTTCCCTCCCGGGAGCCTCTCTGCCTCCCGCATGGTGCCCAGGCTGCTCGTGCCAAGGGGCTCCCACAGCGCAGCTCGGAGCTGCTCCCAGCCCCACCTCGGCCTCCCTCCTGCACTTGGTGGTGCCCACTGTCTGGAGGGCTGAGGTGGGAGGAGACTGCACACCAGCACTGCCCTGAGGGTGCCCACACCAGCTGGGCTGCAACAGCAGCAGGGCTTGGCCCCAACCCTGCTCCAAGATCAGTGTGGGCAGCAGGAGCAGTCGCTCCCAAGTCTGTGGTGATGGAGCGGCCCTCCCCGGCCCCCAAGACCACCAGGAGGCCTGGGCCCACGGCCACAACCTGGATGGCCGCAGCTGCACCTGGGGAGCTCCCGGAACAGAAAACCCAGTGCTCCAGGGCTGGTCCTGTGGGTCCCAGCTGTCTTTGGCTGGGTGCTCACAGCAGGAAGGGAGGTTGAGGCTGTGGTGGGGGCTCCAGGCCTGGGAGTGGGTCGTTCCCAGCCATGCGAGGGTGGGGGTGGCACCGTCGGCTGCCCTGGGGACTTGGGGCACAGGGACCCACTGCTGCCATCCTGCTGCCCCACCTGCCAACGTGCAGCCGGGGGCGGGGGCTCCAGGCCCTTGCAGGGCCCAGGCTGGCATCCGGGCAGAGGTGATGTCACTGTGAGTTCCCCTTGCTGCAGTTCCAGTGCTCAGAGGCGGCCTGGGGCACCCCTCACCAGGCTCACAGCCATGCCCAGGGGCCTCCTCTGGGAGCGGACTGCAGGCCCAGACTCCAGCTACCCGGAGCGCCAGGCTCTGCAGTGGGAGCAGGTACTTCCAAGCCTACAAGGGGTGTGGGGATCCCCAAGAGCACAGGAATGCTGGGGTGCACACAAATGGAAGCAGTGCCCGGGAGGCGGGGCTCCTGCCTGTGCTGTGGAGTGGGAGGCCCGGCTGTGTCTCCCCACGGCGGCCAGTGGCCACTCTGGATGGGCTGCTGCTGCCATCACTGCTGCCTCAGCCTCCCAGAGTGCTGATACTAAAGGTGTGCGCCACTGCGCCCGGCCTCGTCACTGATTTTTAAGACATTTCCTCACACGCGCCGCTGGCCCCTGCCCCCCCCCAGCCTGTGTCCTGGGTGGGCCCAGTGTAATCACAGGGGTCCTTATAAGAGGAGGCAGCAGGGTCAGAGTCGCAGAAGGAGATGAGAGAGGGTGAAAGTCCAAGCTTCTGAAATCCAGGTGGCCTCGAGCAGCTGGAGAAGGCGAGGAAACAGCCCCACACCTTCTCCAGAAGGGACCAGCCCTGCTGATACCTTAATTTTAGGACTTTTTTTTCTAAGACAGGGCCTCGCTCTGTTTCCCAGGGTGGAGTGCAGCGGTGCAATCACAGCTCATTGCAGCCCCAACCTCCCAGGCTCAGGTGATCCTCCTGCCTCAGCGTCCCAAGTAGCTGGGACTACAGGTGCACACCACCACGTCTGGGGCTCCAGCTGCTTCAGCCTCCCAAAGTGCTGGGATTACAGGCATGAGCCACTGTGCCAGGCTTAATTTCAGGACTTTTTACCTCCAGAACTGTAAGATAATAAAAGTGTGTGTTTAAAGATTTGCTCCAGCAGCTGTAAGGAACTGACACAGGCACTCAGCGCCTGCAGGGGACAGCCTCCCTCCCATGACCGGGCCCAGGCTAGGGCTGCACTGGGACCCACGGGCAGAGGAGACAAGGCGGAGCGGCCTGCACCGGCCTCTGGGTCAATCCTCTGGTGCCCTGCTGACTGACCTTGCAGTCACCACAGTCACACAGGCCCCTGACGACAGCTTCACCAGCCTGAGTTGGGTTTGTTTGTGGCAGCCCGGAGTCCTGCCTGATAACCCCTAACCCCAGCACAGGACACGCCCCACCTGGGTGCAGACGGCCCCTCCACGCTAGAGGAGGCTGGGGCGGGACTGACATCCCAGTTCTGACTGCAGAATGAAGGCCTGGGGTGGTGACTGCTCATTCCTCGCCCCAGCACTATTGACGTCCGCTGTCAGTGGGCACAGGCCCTATAGACTCAGGGCAGAAAGGAGAAATCGGAGGCCCCTCCCCCAGGGCCCTGGACACAGAGGCTCACAGGCAGGAAGGGGCACGTTGTCTTGGGGGTGGGAGAGGGTGCGCTGGGAAGGGCTGCGGCTTGGAGTCAGGAGGTGGGGCTCAGGGACCCCGGGGGTGAGGACTCCACCTCCCAAGAGAACAGGCGCAGAGGACGAGTCAGAACTAAAAAAAATATTTCATTTCATTCTGAATAAAAAACAGAACAGACAGAACTCTTGGGTATCCTGAAAACAATGTCATCGCTACAGCAAAATTTCACAGAAATCATCGCAGAGTGGGGACAAGGCCAGGCCCCGACCCGTCGTGAAGCTGCCCCTCTGGGGTGGGCCTGGCACAGGGGCCCCGTGGGCCAGGAGGGCCAGGCATGGTGGTGGCTGTGACTGACCCATTGACCAGCCCCGCCGGGTCCCTCAGGGCCAAGCTCTAAGCCCAGGCCCCAGCAGCTGCCCCGGGCCCCCCACTGGGGCTGGGAGGGGCTGCCCATCCTCATGACGCCCCCACCCCCACGTGAGAGGCTTTCCTGCTGCGGGCGCTCCACATGCCCCTCTTGGAGTGGTAGTGGTGGAAGAAGTTCCGCAGACGTAGCCGCTCCACCTCCAGCCCTGCCTGCAGGACCCTATGAGGGGCAGAGAGGTGGTCAGGACCCTATGAGGGGCAGAGAGGTGGTCAGGACCCCGGGGGGCGGCAGAGAGGTGGTCAGGACCCTGGTGGGGCGGCAGAGAGGTGGTCAGGACCCTGGTGGGGGGGCAGAGAGGTGGTCAGGACCCTGGTGGGGCGGCAGAGAGGTGGTCAGGACCCTGGTGGGGGGGCAGAGAGGTGGTCAGGACCCTGGGGGGGGCAGAGAGGTGGTCAGGACCCTGGTGGGGGGGCAGAGAGGTGGTCAGGACCCTGGGGGGGGCAGAGAGGTAGTCAGGACCTTGGCGGGGGGGCAGAGAGGTGGTCAGGACCCTGGCGGGGGGGCAGAGAGGTGGTCAGGACCTTGGTGGGGGGGCAGAGAGGTGGTCAGGACCCTGGTGGGGGGGCAGAGAGGTGGTCAGGACCCTGGTGGGGGGGCAGAGAGGTGGTCAGGACCCTGGTGGGGGGGCAGAGAGGTGGTCAGGACCCTGGTGGGGGGGCAGAGAGGTGGTCAGGACCCTGGTGGGGGGGCAGAGAGGTGGTCAGGACCCTGGTGGGGGGGCAGAGAGGTGGTCAGGACCCTGGGGGGGCAGAGAGGTAGTCAGGACCTTGGTGGGGGGGGCAGAGAGGTGGTCAGGACCCTGGTGGGGGGGCAGAGAGGTGGTCAGGACCCTGGGGGGGGCAGAGAGGTAGTCAGGACCTTGGTGGGGGGGGCAGAGAGGTGGTCAGGACCCTGGTGGGGGGGCAGAGAGGTGGTCAGGACCCTGGCAAGGGGGCAGAGAGGTGGTCAGGACCCTGGCGGGGAGGCAGAGAGGTGGTCAGGACCCTGGGCTGGAGGCAGAGAGGTCCGGGGGCTGGGGGTGTCAGGGCTGCCTCGAGCCTGCAGGACTCCAGTGGGAGGATGGGGGGACTCGGGGCTATCACGGGGCCACAGGATCGGGGGCAGAGCTGGTTCAGGGATATCCCTGAGCTTGCAGGACCCTGAGGATGGGAACGGGTTTCAGGAGTGAAGCCGGTGGAGGGTCTCTCTGGGCCTACAGGATACTGGGAAGAGGAGGAAGGGCAGGTGGGGGCCCATGGGGGCGCACAGGGTCTGCTCCACGTCCGCTCCCCTCCCCCACTCAGAGGAGGAGGAGGCAGGGTCAGGGGTCTCCTCTGTCTCCCTGAGGAGTGGGGAGGTGTTCACCTGTCCAGGAGCTCCCAGTCTTCACCCCCCCACTGGTCTCGGAACTCCTCAGTGTTCATGCCTCCGATCCGGTCAAAATCCGACTTGTAGATCCCAAAAAGGCCAAAGCCGTTCACCTCCCAGTAACCTGGGGCGGGGAGGGTGCGGGGGTTGCCCTTCAGACCAGGGCCTGCAAGGCTTCCCCGAAAAGGGCCTCTAGGAGACCTGGGGGGGGCTCAGGGGCAGGGTCCCATCACTACAGGGGCTTCCAGGAGTCTGTCCGTTGGTGCTAGGTCGTGCCCCTGGAGCGCCCAGCGTAAGTGCGGGAGACTGGAGGAGGTTCCTGGGGACCCACCGTGGCCCTGGGTGTGCTGGTGCCGGGGGACTGGGGCCCTGGGCCTTACTGAGGGCACCGATGGACTCACATGCCTCCCCTGGGGATTGAGAGAGGCCCAAAGTTCTAGGACTTGCCCCTGGCCGTTGGTGGGAACCCCGGCATCACAGGGTGGGGCACTTGGGGCCTCACCGTGCGGGTCCCGGGGCGAGCTCCCACAGCCCAGGCGCATGACCACCGGCGCGAAGGCCAGCCTGCCCTCCACACAGTGCTTGCGGATGGCGTCCAGGATGTTGGGTGGGAAGTGGATGTGGAGGTCGCAGAGAAACACGATGCTACTGGCGTCCTGGGGGTGCAGGAGGTCTGAGCCCGGCCCTCTTCTTCCGAGGGCTCGCTCCTCCCAGGCCCCCACGTTGCTCCCCCACCCCGTCTGGCCCTCGGACCTCCACCGCGTCCACTCCTGCTTGCAGCCCCGCGGAGCGCTCGAAGTTTCCGGTGCGTCTCAGGTACTGGTACCTGGGGAGGGGGAGTCACAGGCAGGGTCTCTGGGGTGGGGTCAGGAAAACCCACCTCCGGGGGGAGGAAAGGCGCGCCATTACCGGGGCAGGCGCGCCACGCGCAGGGCCCGCTCCACGTCCATGTCCTCGCTCTCGAAATCCACCAGGACGACGCTGAAGCGCGAGTCCCCGGTGCGCGCGTGCAGCGCGGCCATATCTGCCAGGAACTGCGCCACCCACCGTGCCTGATTTTTCACTGGAGGAGAAATGGGGGGGCGGGGGGCGCTGAGCCGACCCTGACGCTAGCTGGGGCCTCCCAGCTCCGAAAAACATCGTCCCTGACACCCACGCCCTTCCTGGTCATTGGGGTCACATTCTTCCTGGGGGTCTCCTGGAAACCACAGCCTGCCCTGCGCACCTGGCACGATGAAGTGGACCATCACGTCCTGGCGCCAGGCCAGGCGCAGCGGCCGGCAGAGTTCCGGGCGGCCGTCCGGGCGCACAGAGGCGGCGGGAGCGGGCTCCGGACTTTCTCCGTCTGCATCTCCCACGCGGGCTCCCGGCAGCCGCAGGAAGACGTACTCGGACAGTCGCAGGCGGCGGCCCCCGCGCTCCTGAAGCTCCAGCTCCAGCAGGAAGCGGCTTCCTCGTGCGGAGTCCCGGCGCTTCTCCACGTTCACGATGCGCAGAAGCGCGAAGTGCCTGCAAGGCGCGGTGGTCAGCCCGATAAGAGGGCTTCGAGCCTGCACCCCAGGCCCAACCCGGGGCCGCCCTGGCCACAGAAACTCAGCTAACTTGGGGTGGGGGAGGCTGCGAGCTCCTGGGCACAGCTCCTGCCCCTCCAGACAGGCCCAGCAGGCAGGTCCACCTTCCAGCCACCCTCTCCCGGGTCGGGGCAAGCCTGGGGCACCGAACCAAGGCCTGTCCCTGACTCCCAGCAGGCCTCCTGGCCACCACTCACGTCCCAGGTGACCTTTATGACATGCCTGCTTGTCCAGTTACCCCCTTGCTCAGAAACCTTCAGGAGTTTGCCACCGCCCATGGGACCAGGTTCCAACTGCTTCTGCAGCATTCTAGGACCTTAAGCAGTTTCTAACCTGTGGCCTTCAATCCTCCCCTCCTAAGGGGTAGCAGATTCCTCCTCGGGCACAGCCACTGTCTCCTCTCCTTTGTCCTTCAGTGTCCTCAAGCTGGGATGTGTGTCCCAGCCTTCCTAGCCCCTCCTCTTTGAGGCCCTGGGTCACCTCTTCTGAGAAGCCCCCCCATGCCTTTCCCCAGGCAGCAGCTCCAGGCCGATTCTAACCCCTGCGTGGAGGAGGCTGCTGCACTGCCCAAGCGGTTTCTGGCCCCTCCTCTTCATTCCTGCCCAGCGAGAACCTCACTTTCCCTCCACTCTGCTCTCCTAATCTGGAGAAAACAGAACTCCGCCCTAGACTAAGCTTCCTCTTCAGTCAGCCTCATGCCCTCCCTCAGCAGTCAGTGCCCTTCAATGGGGGCGCCTACCTGTGTGACCAGTAAGGGGTCCAGACGCCCCCCTCCAAATCCTGTCCTTCCTACGTCCCCCGTGGCCCGACAGTCAGAGACCCCCTGACCCAAACGCTCTTGGTGTCTCTACACCGTTGCTCCACACCTAGGTGGGCAAAGGTGGGGCTGAAACCATCACCATCCCACGAGGCCCCCTGGGATGATGAGCTGCTCTCAGGAAGCTGAGACCTTGCAAAGGCACGAGTGCCCTTGCAGACAACTAGAATCCAGCGCCCACCCCCCAGCGCTCCAGGCTGTCAGCCACCACCTGTCTGCACCCAAACGGGCCGACTCCTCCCCTGCTCACAACCTTCCATCACACACGAGACAAAGTCCTGCTCGGCCCTGTCTCCATCCTCTGCCCCTGCCTTTGCCTGTCCTCACTGTGCGGCTCCTACTTTGCCTTCAAGGCTGGCACAAGAGACAGGGACCCTTCCCGTAAGTCCACAGCACCTACCCAAAGCACAATCAGGCTCCCCACTCCCGCCCCCACAGCCCGCACAGAGTGGAGACAGCACCGGATTCCTGGGGAGATGAGAGGGGCCCGTGGGGCAGAGGTCCCGTACCCTCCGCTGCAGTCAGGCCCTGAGCTCTGGGAACTCTAGAGGTACTGCCAGGGGAGAGGAGGGGTCTGGGGCCCCGATGAGGCCTCTGTCCAGCAACTGAGACTGAGCTGATCTCTGCAGCTTGGACTCATCATCCCTGTGCCCAGGTTCAAGGTGACAGAAGTGAGGCTTACAGGTACCAGGACGGGACCTCAGCCCTGGGTGGGGCTCCGGGAAGGTCCCTGAGGCTAGACAAGTACCCTGGGCAGTCAGAAAAGCCGGAGGGAAGAGGAGAAGCCGGGGCTTCCCTGGGGTGGGGGTGGTGCATCAGACCCAGGCCGGGACACCACTGAGCCCTGGGGAAGGTCTGAGGGGCCCACCCAGGCCAGGCCCTCCTCTCCACGGCTGTCCCTGCCCCCTATACCCGCCGTGGCGCGCGTTGAGCCGCTCCATGTACTGAGCCACCACGTCCACGGCCTCCGCCTCGGGCAGCTGCAGGTTGCCGGACACGTTGCACCGCAAGTCGTTCCAGTCCGAGCGCAGCAGCTCGAAGTCCACGGCGCCCACGCTGAACGTGCGCTGCCAGTCGATGGCGTCCTCACGCCAGCGTCCGAGCGCAGGGCCCACGGCCTCCTCGCTGTCCTCCGACGCGGCCTCAGCCCCGTCACCCTCCTCCTCCTCTTCGCCCTCCCCCGGCAGCTGCGGCCCCGACACCTGGGACAAGCTCAGGAAGGAGGTCACGGGCCGTGCTTCGGAGGACGAGTTCGAGTCCACCGTGGGCGCCGCGGGTCCCAGCGTGCGCGCCTGGCTCTCCGGGCCCCCCGGGGTGGCCTGCGCCCGGGCTGGAGGCCGCAGCTTTGTGGTCTGGGGGCCGCCGGTCCTGCGGCTGTGGGGCCGTGGGGGGCGCGGGGGCGCCCGCAGCTGCACTCTGGGCAGAGGCCGAGGGCGCAGGAAGACTCCGGGGAAGGGCGGCCAGGGCGCACGCGGCACCGGGGCTCTGGGGGAGGCCCGCCGTCCCGGCCGCACCCTGGTCACGTACACCTTCCCGGGTGTCCGGGGCGGCTGCTCCGCGGCAGGGCGCGGGGGAGGAGCTCGGCCCAAGAACAGTGGCAGGGGGCGGGCGGCCCGGGCGGCCCAGCTCAGGGCCCGGGTGCGCCTGGGGTTCCTGTCGTCCGGGGGGCCGGGAGGGGTCGGCGGTGCGGGGGACGGGGGGCTGTTCCTGGGTGGGGCCGCCTCCGTGGGCTCCAGGCTGTCCAGCGGCTCCCCTTCGTCCTCGTCGTCCAGGAAGTCTGCGGGAAGCGCGGGTTAGAAGCTCCGCGCACGGTGGGTGCGGGCCAGGGGCACTGGGGACCCTCACCGTCGGGGTTGAGGAAGAGGAAGGCTCGGCGCTGCACCTCCTCCTCTTCGTCGCCGTCTCCCTCCTCCTTGTCCATCTTCATGTATTTGTAGAACCCAAACCTGCGGCGGGGCAGGCATCAGAGCCGAGCCCCGCCCCACTCCGCCCGCCCCCGCCCCCCACCCGACCGCCGCCCACCTCTCCAGGTACAGCGGAGACTCGCGGTAGAAGCACTTGTTCTCCGTCTCCATGTGCGTGAGGCGGGTGTAGTCATTGGGATACACGAAGGACAGGTACACCTGGGGGTGGGGGGCGGGTCCTCAGGGCGGGCCTCCCACGGGGCTGGACGAGGCTGCGTGGACGGGACGGGGTCCCCAGCCGCACTCACAAATTGCAGTCCCTGGTATCTGGCGATGGGGAAGTCCTTGACCACGTAGGTGGGGGCGTAGGTGCAGGGCTCCAGCACGTCCTCCAGGCTCGAGGGCTCCACGCGCGGCGCTGCAGGAGGGGCGGTCACGGGGTGGCTGGGCAGGCACCCCCTCCACCCTGCGCGGGCCCCCTCTCACTCAGGAAGAAGGTGTCCCTGGGGTCTGGCCGCAGCATGTCTGCGCTGGTCTCCTCCTGCGCCGGACGCCCCCCTACGTGGCTGGCTGGAGACTGGGGGACGTGGGCCACGTGGTCCATCTTCAGGGCTGACTCATCTGGGGGCAGAGGAGTTCCCAGGAGCGCTCGGACCCCCTCCTCCACTCTTCCTGCTCCCAGAGGCCCCACACCCCCAGAGGCGGCTGCCGCACCTGTGTACAGGGAGATGTGAGCAGAGCCGATGACCTCGAACTTCAGGCCAGGCAGGAAAGCTCGCCACTGCGGGGCAGAGAGGGTGGGGGTTGGGCACGGACGTGGCTTGGTCCAGGGAGGAAAGGGTCTACCCTGGCTCAGGAAGGGGGACTCGTAGGACCAGTCCCTTAAAGGAGGCAGGAGGGGAGATGGCAGAGGGGTCCCAGGATTGCAGGAAGGGGCAGCAGGGAAGCTGGGGAAGGAGGCCAGACCCCCATGCTACCTTCCTCACCTTTCCTCCTCCCTCCTTCCCTCCCTCCCTGAGACCCTCCGGGCCTCAGGTTGTGACTTCCAACACCACCCACTCCCAGCGGTCACTGCCGGCCTCTAAGGGCCTCTAAGGGCCAGACCCGGCCCCCCTCCACTAGACTTCTCTAACCCCCCACCAAGCTGGGGCTTCAGGGGCTGTTCTCACCTCATCCTGGGGTCTCCACAGACCACCCCAACCCCCCGTCTCCAGCCTAGGTCCTCTGCCCAACTGAGCTGGGGTGAAACGCGCCCCATACACACCAGACACGTGCAACGTGGCGCAGCCCCCCACACCCCGAGGCTCCAGGCCCTGCCTTGCTGTCACCCCTTCGCCTCCCCCATCCGTCCCGGCCACCTGCCCGGGTTCAAGGACCAAAGGCCACAGTAAAAACCCTTCCCCCAGGCTCTCTCATTCTGTGGCCAGGGTTCAAGGACCAAAGGCCACCGTAAAAACCCTTCCCCCAGGCTCTCTCATTCTGTGGCCCGGGGTTCAAGGACCAAAGGCCACAGTAAAAACCCTTCCCCCAGGCTCTCTCATTCTGTGGCCAGGGTTCAAGGACCAAAGGCCACAGTAAAAACCCTTCCCCCAGGCTCTCTCATTCTGTGGCCGGGGTTCAAGGACCAAAGGCCACAGTAAAAACCCTTCCCCCAGGCTCTCTCATTCTGTGGCCCGGGTTCAAGGACCAAAGGCCACAGTAAAAACCCTTCCCCCAGGCTCTCTCATTCTGTGGCCCGGGTTCAAGGACCAAAGGCCACAGTAAAAATCCTTCCCCCAGGCTCTCTCATTCTGTGGCCGGGGTTCAAGGACCAAAGGCCACAGTAAAAATCCTTCCCCCAGGCTCTCTCATTCTGTGGCCCGGGTTCAAGGACCAAAGGCCACAGTAAAAACCCTTCCCCCAGGCTCTCTCATTCTGTGGCCGGGGTTCAAGGACCAAAGGCCACAGTAAAAATCCTTCCCCCAGGCTCTCTCATTCTGTGGCCCGGGTTCAAGGACCAAAGGCCACAGTAAAAACCCTTCCCCCAGGCTCTCTCATTCTGTGGCCCGGGTTCAAGGACCAAAGGCCACAGTAAAAATCCTTCCCCCAGGCTCTCTCATTCTGTGGCCGGGGTTCAAGGACCAAAGGCCACAGTAAAAACCCTTCCCCCAGGCTCTCTCATTCTGTGGCCCGGGTTCAAGGACCAAAGGCCACAGTAAAAACCCTTCCCCCAGGCTCTCTCATTCTGTGGGTTTTTTCCTGGAATGCAAATCCAATGGCCTCATTCTCAGGACAAAGCCCGGTCTGTCCAGAGTGCCCTGGCCCCGCCTGCCCTGGCCCCGCCTGCCCGGGCCCCGCCTGCCCGGGCCCCGCCTGCCCTGGCCACCAGATCCCTCCCAGTCCCCAAGACGTGGTTCCTCCGCTGGGTCCTTCCTTCACTGTTCTCGTGGTCGGGAATTCACCTGCTGTGCACCACACCCCAAATTCTCTGCCCCCACATCTCTCTACTGAACGTCTGTGTCCTCTCAATACTCAAGGGTGACTCCTCAGGGAAGCCGCGCGAGCCCCCCAGGGGGCAGAGCAGACCCTCCTCCTGACCTCAGGCCCACAGCCCTGCTTTGTCTTTGGGATGGGGACCCCACTGCAGTTGTCCTGCAGGGAGGAGGGGGGAGTGGAGCCTCCAGAAGCTTCTGTGGGGTGGGGGGAGTGGGAAGCCGTACTGTAGGGAGGAGGGGGGAGTGGAGCCTCCAGAAGCTTCTGTGGGGTGGGGGGAGTGGGAAGCCGTACTGTAGGGAGGAGGGGGGAGTGGAGCCTCCAGAAGCTTCTGTGGGGTGGGGGGAGTGGGAAACCGTACTCACGCCCACTTCCACATGGTCCGAGCCACGGTCGTCCTGCTTGTGCAGCAACTCAAAGTAGTACCTCCGGGAGGTCATGAGCCTGGGGACGCGAGAAGGGGCTGAGCCCACCATGCCCAGGAGGTGGGGGGGAGCCAGGGAAGAGGGGAACCTGGAAAGGGGGGAGCCAGGGAGGTGGGGGGAGCCAGGGAGGTGGGGTAGCCAGGAAGTGGGGGAGCCAGGGAAGGGGGGACCAGGGAAGGGGGGCCAGGGAAGGGGTGGGGAGCTCCCACACCTATCAGGGCTGGTCCTCAGGAGGATGGCAGCTGGGCTGGGAGCATGTGTGCAAGTGTGCGCAGGATAAGGAGACAGTGGGCAGCCCCCTCCCACGGGTACGTGCGCACATGCACCCCCCCCCACTCACCGCCTGGGCTTGGACACCTGGGAGCTGAACTTGGTGAATTCCCCAGGCGCTGTCCACTCAGAGCCAGTCTAGAGGGTGACAGAGCAGGGGTGGGGGGGCTCACTCTCTTCTTGGGGACACCAGACCCATCCAGTCTTCCTTCCCAAGAGGCTGGAAGGACGGGTGACTGAGCTGCAGGAGGCCCAGGAAGACGGCGGGGCTGGGGTGGGGGTACCTTGCCCACGAAGGCCACCAGCTGGGCAGCAGCTGGGCTCTCGTCCAGGCTCAGCCAGAACTCCGAGTTGTCATCTGAGGCCACAGAAAACTGGACGTCTCCTAGTCCACAGGGCTAGTCTCAGGGGGGTGGGCCCTGAGGCCCCAACCCCCTCCCAGGGCGCCCTCACCCCCATACCATCCCTTGCTGGGTGGATGAAACCAAAAATACGGAGTCCATAGTTCTTCCACTTGGGGGACACGGCCAGCTTCTTCACGGTGGTGCGAGTCTTGGGGGGGAGCAGTAACCGTTACTGCTGAAGCCCCCAACACTCCCTGTCCACCCTGCACCCCCCAATCCCGGCACTCACATGAGGGAACAGCGGGAAGTGCAGGTTCCTCCTCAGGTGGCCCACGGCGCCCCCACACCAGTCCTCGAACACATGTAGGTTCACCTGCCCCTTGTACTGGGGATGGGAGGGCCTTACCCACTGCACAGCCGCCACCCCCAGACCCCGCCCTGCCTCCCAGCCCATGACAGGCCAAGCACGCTCACCTCCTCCCGCCATGGGGGTGTCTGATGGGTGAAGTTCAGTGGCAGCCTCCTGGCCCCCCCAGGAAACAGCATGTTTGGGTCCCGACCTTCGAGCTGCCGGAGAGAAAAGGCAGCAGGGTCAGGGCTGAAAGAGCAGGGAAGGGGTCACACACCCCAAGCCAGATCTTCACAAAGACCCCTTTCAACTGCAGCCACACGATCCTCGATGCCTGAGTGCCCACAGCCAGGCAAAGCCTGATGCATGGTGCCTGGCACACACACTCAGATACCCCGGTCACTCTAGCCCAAGAAGGTGCCCGCCTGCCCCACACACCGCCCGCCAGCACATTTATGCACCTGCTACAGCCCTGAGACACAGCTTCAGACAGGATGCCTGGTGCTGGAGCACACACAGACGAGCCGTGACGCGCCCACCACCCACATGTCCTGTGTCTTCTGCCTCCTGCCGCGCCCTCCAGAATGGACAGGTTCTCAAGCCAACACACGAATGGCTTCGGAGTCTTATGAGCTTATGCACACCCGTTCTTCCCAAGGCCCTGCTCACCGCCTGCTCCTCTTCACGGCTCTCGCTGGAGTCTTCCACCCTCTGTGTGGATGGCACAGCGTGGACGCCCCGGCCGTCGGTCACACTGGTCAGCTTCTCACCGTCTGCAGGTGGCACATGAGGTCTGTCTGGGGCTTAGGCTCTCTCCAAGGCCATTCCACCTGCTGCTGGGGTCAGCGGGGCAGGGACCCACATGGCTAAAGCCTCTCCTTCCCATCTGCTTCCTCTGCCACGGGATGACCCAGCCCACGGTGAGGCAGCTTTTTCTACACCTCACCTCTGGTGGGGCGGCCCAGCCTAAGCCCTCCACCAGGCTTTTCCCAACCTGCAGCTGGTGTGAGGGAGGAAAGCTGGGTGCGCCAGCTGGTGTGTGTAGGCACCCACACGCAGTCCCATCTGGCTCTTCCCATTGAGTGGGTCTGCCTCCAGGAAGACCCCAGGGCTGCCCTGCCTTCTCAGCCTTTCTGTATGCTGGAGTGTTCACATCTGCCTCCCTTACCAGAACTGGGAACTCATGCTTAGTGCCAGAGACTGCAGAAAGGAAAGCCAGCACTGCCTCTCTGGAAGGATCTGAGCTCTCCAGGTCTGGACTGGGGGACAGGCATGGATGCTGAAACCCAGGCGTGGCCCTGGATTGAGTGTCCTTGGGCAGGAGGAGCAGGAGGGGCAGAACTGGGGTGAAGCAAAGCCTCCTTTTAGATGCTCAGGTCTCCCTGGGGCTGCAGGGAGAATGTCTAGGCCCTCAGCTTAGGGAGGTCCAGGAGGTGGGGAAGGCTGGAGCACAGAGGCCTGCCCAGGCTCGAGTGGGGAGGCTGTGGAGGTCCACAGGCAGCAGACCCGGGAAGGGTCTGTCTCTCCCGGGCACTGTTGGGCTCCTTTGCTTGCGGCCCTGGCCTCAAGCGCAGCAAATGGTACAGGTGTTCTGGGCCAGAGCTGGCCTGGCCTCAAGGGGTCCTTGGAAGAGGGGTTCCTCTGCCTCCGCCACCCGCCTGGTTGGGCTTAGACCCCTGGAAAACCAGAGGCGCCTGCTAGGGTGACGGGGTGGGGGTGGTGGTGGTGGCTGGTTTTGTTCTGTCACTGGGTCAGCTGTGGACCCTGCCCTTTCTGCTGATAGCTGGGTTGAGGCTTCTTTTAGGGATTCAGCAGCATCGGGGGTCTCTTGAGGATGTGGCAGCTGTGAGGTACGTGGGTTGGGGCCGGGCATCCCAGCACAGGAAGAGAAGACAGAGGGGCTCTGGCAGGTAGAGCAGCCCAGATGTCCCCAGCCAGTGTCACTGTTCTGCCCTTCCAGGACACCCGGTCCCTGGAGAGGCTCAGAGGCAGCCAGCTGGGGTCTCTCCTACTCTGGGACAGTACTTCCCTCCCTCCTTAGGGAGGGGGCAATCTGCCCCTCCTTTCCCTGTCCCACTCCACCGCAGGCTTTCATCTGCACCTTCCTGTCTGGAATCCTTTCCCCCCAAAGGTGTGTGTCAAAGATCACCATCTCCAAGAGGCCCCCCACCCCCCGCCCACGCGGATGATCTGCTCCTGGGTTGGGAGAGCTTACTCCAGGCTTCGCAGGCTGGGCCCATCCCCACACCTGAATCCCCAGAACAGTGGCACAGTTCACTGAGGGCACCCTCACCAGGAAGCATCCCAGTTGCACCGGCCACTTCGCCGTGCCCCGGCCCGGGTCCCCAGCACGCGGGGAAACTGAGGCCCTGCTAAGCGGGCAGGTGGTAGAGGCCAGGCCTGAGAAGGCCTCTCCAGAGCCTCAGCAGGGTCGAGGGGGCAGCGGCCTCCCCAGGAGCCCACCGTTAGCCCCCTCACCGCCGGATCCAGGCCAGAACCCGGAGTCAGGGACCATCCCAAAGAGGGTCGCACGCGTCACCGGCGACGTCATCCGGTGTCCGGGCCGGGCCGAGCCGCGCCCCCTCCCCCCAAATCGCAGAGCTGGGGACGGCGGGCGGGGGCTCGGGGCAGGTCGGGCCCAGCCGAGACCCGCGTGGGAGGAGACCCGCGCCCCGCCGCCCGCGCCCCCCGCGCCCCCCGCGCGTACCTCGCCCTTCGCCCAGGCGCTGGCGCAGCCCGCGGCCCTGGCGCACCAGGCCCAGGTGCAGGTAGGTGAGCCACGCGGCGCAGCTCAGCAGCAGCAGCAGCAGCAGCAGCTTCACCTGCTTGCGGAGCTTCTTCACCGGCAGCCACGGCATCGCGGCCGCCGCGCCCGACCCCGGCCCGGCTCAGCGGCGCCGCCGCAGCCCCCGGCCCCCGCCCGCCCCGCGCCGCATCCCCGGCCCGCCCCGCCGCGCTCAGCGCCCGCGGCCCCGCATGGTCCTTTGTCCGCCGCCCGCGGCCGCCCGGTGCGGCCGCGACCCCCAGGCTGCCCTCGGCCGCGGGCCCGGGGTGGGCGGCGGGGGCGGCTCCTCGCGGTGCCCCCCGCCCGGCCCCGCCCGGCCGCTCCCGGCTCCGCGCTCCTGGGGCGGCGGCGGGACCGAGCAGCATCCGCGCCGCTGGGCTGCCCACCGCGAATCGGGCCCCGGCCGCGCGCGGAGCCAATCGGGCCGAGCCAGGCCGCGGGGAGCCAATGGCGGCGCGCGGGGCGGGGCGCGGGGTGCGGGGCGCGGGGCGCGCGCATCCACCTGAACCGCGGAGCGGCGCGCGCGGGGCTGGGAGGCGCGGGGGTTTGGGGACCGTAGGGGCTGCGGGGAGGGGGACGGCCCGGCCGGGAGTCGGTGCAGCCTCCTGAAAACAGCGTGACCCGGACCGGAGCGGACGACGCCGAGGAGGGAGAGAAGGGGAGCCGGGCGCTTGGGGCGGGGCGGGCGACCGAGGCTGGGGGGCCCCAAGCACGGGGTGGGAGTCGCTGAGGGATCTCAGCCTCAGGGCTGGACCCCCGGGGGCCGAGGCTGTCCCGGCGGTAGGAGGGGCCCAGCCGGCCGCCTCCACCCCACGGAGCGCGGCCCGACCGTTCTGTGCCTCTCGCCCGGGCGTTGTCCCACTTCCTGCCGGTCCTTCCCTGGTCCGCGCCAACCCCTGCCAGTCCCCTCGGTCCCCCCAGCGCACCCCCTGCCCAGCTGCCAGCGCCACCCTTCGCTTCTCCCTCGTCTGCTCCGTTGTCTCCGGAGACACCCGGTGTCCGACAAACCGCCCCTCCATGCTGTCCAGCAACGGCGTCCTGTGGGTCAGGAGCTTGGGGCACTCAGGGCAGCTCCTCCCCGATCCCCGGGGTGCTGGGCTCCGGGGGGAGGACGTGAGTGGCCGGGCGGCTCCGCGGGACAGGCTGGAACCATCCAGAGGCCTCTGCCCGGTCTGGGGCACCCTCGGCTGGAATGGCGGGGCTCACCCGGGCGGTTGGGCCGGAGCACCTGCGCGTCCAGCTGGCGGGGGCGGGGGTCCGCCCGGTGCAGCGCAGAGAGTGAAGCATCTTGGAGTCACCCCTCCAGGTGTGCCACACGGCTCGCGGCCGCCCAAGTTTGTGGGTTGTGGGCATGTGGAACCCACCTGATGATGGAAGATTGCCCAGAAGTTGCCTTCTTATTTTAATGCAACGCTCGACTCCATCTCCATCCCCTCCATCCTCCTCTCCTGACCTCAGAGCTTAGGAGCAAGTTGGTTATCCTTAAACAGCACCTTATCTCCCCGCGCTTCCCCCAGCCCATCAACTCCTCACCTCCCGCCTGCAGGCCGCTCGTATTAACGTTATCCACATATTCACTGAAATATAGTGCCCCACCCCTTTTGGAGACAGGGTCTCACTCTCCCAGGTTGGGGTGCAGTGGTGCAATCTCGGCTCACAGCAGCCTGGACCCCTCCAGGGCTCCAGCAATCCTCCCACCTCGGCTTCATGAGGAGCTGGGACTACAGGCATGTGTCACCATGCCAGGCTAATTTTTTGTATTTTTTATAGACCTGGGGTCTCACCATATGGCCCAGGCTGGCGTCAAACTCCTGGGCTCAAGTGACCCTCCCACCGTGGGCTTCTGAAGTGCTGGGTTACAGGGTGAGCCGCTGAGCCCGGCCAATAGCTTTCTCTAACGTATTTCATTCTGACTCTACAAGCCCTGTGTTTTTATAGGTATCTGTCTTGCTGTGCATCTCAAGGCACAAAGAGAGACACGATGCCTAGTACCGTAAGTCCCATGTTATCTGGGAGGCAACCTCTGCCTCCCCGTCATCTGGGGGAGCTGCTCCAACTCCCTAACCCGAGACAAGAGGAGGCCTGCTAGTGGCTACCTTCTTAAAGGGTGATCCAAGGTGTACACTTCTGTGGCTGCCACAACCCATCACTTTGTGCCACATGGGTCCACATTTCCATGTGTGCAGAGCATAAGTTTCTGCAGCCACTGGTTGGCCTTTTTTCAGGAGGATGATGAGGGTGGAAACTTACAATTTAAGAAGGACAATGGAGAAAGGAGGAAGGTGATCACCTCTTGTGGCTCAAAATCAACAGCTGCAATCAGGGTATAGTTAATTCCTCCAAACTCACTTTTGACACCTGTATTGCTCTCTGTGGCTTAGCTAGACTCTCGTTCCTGAGGGGCCCGAGCCCTACTGGCTCTTCTCCCTCAAGGCTGGTGTTGCTGTCCTTTATTCAGTTACAGCCAAACAAGAACCAAGAAGTGTCCCAGAGGGCCACATGAGTGCACAGGATCTCTACTCATTTTAAGAGACGAATGGACTTTATTTTTCGGAGGGCTGGAGATGCACAGAAGTGAGAGAGCTTCCCCGCGCCCACCCACAGCTCCCCTGTTATCACCGCCCCGCCTTATCTGGTATAGTTGTTATAATTAATGAACCAATATTAATCAACACATTGTTAACGGAGTCAGTCACACTTGGTTCAGATTTGCTCGTGTGCTTTCCCTGACGGCCTTTCCGCGTCTGAGCCACGTTCCTCGGTGCCCGGATGGGTCCACCAGCTCCCAGGGTTTCTGCAGGTGGAGCCCGGCCCCTTCCACACGGCGCGCTCTGGGAGGACAGTGAGGGCCTCTGCCGAGGGGCGGTGTCTATGCCACTGATTTAAATTCTTCTCCCCCATTTACAAATGTATTTTGTCACTTGTATCGCTGTGGACTCGTAGCTATTTACGGCACGCTTTGGTTAGGACGCAGAATTCATTGGTCCTGTTGCTCAAACACCAGCAGCTCACTCAGTTGGACCCTGGGTTCACTGGCATGTTTATGTCGCACGTGCGTCTGTGTGTGTGCTATGTGAGTACGCGTGGCAGTGGTGTATCTGTGTTTGGTGTGTGTGTGCATGTGGATGTGTATTTGTGTGCATGTGTACACGTGGGTTCAGGTGCATGTATTTGTGTATGTGGTGTGTGCCTGTGTTTAGTTTATGTGTGTACGTGCGTGTGTATGTGATGTGTGTGTATATGTGTGGTGTGTGTAGGGGAGTGTGTATCTGTGTGCTGTGTGGATGTGTATGCTTATGTTTGGTGTGTGTATGTGTGTGGTGTGTGTACATGCTTATGTGTGTATGGGTGTACAATGGTGTGAATGTGTGTGCTGTGTGTATCTGTGTGTACATGGTACCTATGTTGTATGTGTGTATATGTGTATATGTGGTGTGTGTATAGTGTGTGTATGTGTGGTACATATTTGTGTATAATGTGTGAGTATGTACAGTGTGTATGTGCATGTGGTGTGCGTGTATACGTGTCTGGTGTGTGTACGTGTGTGGTGTGTCTCCATGGTGTGTGTATGTGTGTGGTGTATGTATGGCTGTGTTGGGTGTGTGCTGTGTGAGTATGTGTGTGCTGTGTATGCATGTATGTCTATCTGTGTGGGGTTGTGGTGTGTGTGTATGGATGCAGGTGTGTGTTTGTATATGTATGGTGTGTATGCGATGTCTGTATATATGTGGTGTATGTGTCAGTGTGTGGTGTATGTGTGTCTGTGTGGTCTGTGTGTGTAGGGTGCATGTGTGGTGTGTGTATGTGTGTCTGATGCATGTGTGTATGTGTGTGGTATATTTGTGGCAGTGTGTTGGGTGTGTAGTGTGTATGTGTCTATATGTGTGTGTGTATGTGCAGTGTGTGGGGTATATGTGTGCATATGTGTGGTGTGTATGTGTGGTGTATGGGGTATATGTGTGTGGTGTGTCTGATGTATGTGTGTGTATGGCGTATGTGTGTCTGTGTGTGGTGTGTGTATGTGCAGTGTGTGGGGTTTATGTGCATATATGTGTGGTGTGTGGGGTATATGTGTGTGGTGTGTGCGATGTATGTGTGTGGCGTACGTGTGTATATGTGTGTGTGGTGTATATGTGTGTGGTGTGTATGGGGTATATGTGTGCATATGTGTGGTGTTTGTGTGTATGTGTGTTGTGTGTATAGTGTGCATATGTTTGGTGTGTGTGTATATGTGTGTGGTGTGGGTGATGTATGTGTGGTGTGTGTCGGTGTATATATGTGCAGTGTGTGGGGGGTATATGTGTGCATATGTGTGGCATGTGTGATATGTCTGATGTATGTATGTGTGTGGCTTATGTGTGTATATACATGTGGTGTGTATGTGTGTATATGTGCAGTGTGTGGGGTATATGTGTGCATGTATGTGGTGTGTGTGATGTATGTATGTGTGTGGTGTATGTATGTCTATGTGTGTGTGGTGTATGTGTGTATATATGTACAGTGTGTATATATATACATACAGACATCACATACACAGCATACATATACAAACATACACACCTGCATCAATACACACCAGAACCCCACACACATAGACATGCATGCATACACACCACACACCTACTCACACATCACACACCCAACACAGCCATACATACACCACACACACACATGTGTGCCTGTGTGGTGTATGTGTGTGGTGTGTGTGGTGTATGTGTCTATATGTGTGTGATGTATGTGTGTGTATGTGTGTGGTATATTTGTGGCAGTGTGTTGGGTGTGTAGTGTGTATGTGTCTATATGTGTATGTGGTGTATATGTGCAGTATGGGGGGTATATGTGTGCATATGTGTGGTGTGTATATGTGTGTGGTGTGGGGCATATGTGTGTGGTGTGTGTGATGTATGTATGTGTGTGGCATATGTGTCTATGTGTGTGTGGTGTGTGTATGTGCAGTGTGTGGGGGTATATGTGTGTATATGTATGATGTGTGTATGTGTGTGTATATGTGTATGGTGTGTGTAGTGTGTGATGTATGTATGTGTGTGGCGTATGTGTGTCTATATGTGTGCATGGTGTATATGTGTGTGGTGTGTGGGGTATATGGGTGCATATGTGTGGTGTCTGTATGTGTGGTGTGTATAGTGTGCATATTTTTGGTGTGTATGTGTGGTGTGTGTGATGTATGTATGTGTGTGGTGTATGTCTGTGTGTGGTGTATGTCTGTGTGTGGTGTATGTCTGTGTGTGGTGTATGTGATGTATGTATGCGTGTGGTGTGGGGGGGTATATTTGTGCATATGTGGTATGTCTGTGGTGTGTGTGTCTATGTGTGTGTGGTGTGAATGTGTGTGTATACGTGTGTGGTGTGTGTATATGTGTGTATGGTGCTTATGTATGAGTGTATGTGTGTATGTATGTGGTGTGTGTGTCTGCATGGTGCATGGTGAATGTGTGTATTTATGTTTGTGGTGTGTGTGCATGGTGCATGCATGTATGTGGTGTGTATGTGTGTGTGGTGTGTGTATATGTGTGTGCACAGTGCTTATGTATATGTGTGTATGTATGTGGTGTGTATGTGTCTGTGCATGGTGAATGTGTATGTATGTTTGTGGTGTCTGCATGGTGCATGTATGTATGTGATGTGTCTGTGCATGGTACGTGTGTATGTGTTTGTGGTGTGTCCACGATGCATGCGTGTATGTTTGTAGCGTGTGTATGGCGTGCATGCATGTGTGTTTGTGGTGTGTGTGCGTATGTATATGTGTGTGGTGTGTGCGTGCGTGTGTTTGTGGTGTGTGCGTGCGTGTGTTTATGTTTGTGGTGTGTGTGCGTGTGTGGTGTGTGTATGGCGTGCATGCGTGTGTGTTTGTGGTGTGTGTGCGTGTGTATATGTGTGTGGTGTGTGTTTGTGGTGTGTGTGCGTGCATGTGTGTGTTTATGTTTGTGGTGTGTGTGCGTGTGTGGTGTGTGTGTGGTGTGTGTATGGCGTGCATGCGTGTGTGTTTGTGGTGTATGGCCTGTATGTGTATGTTTGTGGTGTGTGTATGGCATGTGTGCATGTGTGTGTTTGTGTGTGCGTGTATATGTGTGTATGTTTGTGGTGTGTGTATGACGTGTGAATGTGGTGTGTGTGTGTTTGTGGTGTGTATGGCGTGCGTGTGTGTATGTTTGTGGTGTGTGTATGGCATGTGTGTGTATGTTTGTGGTGTGTGTATGGCGTGAGTGTGTTTGTGGTGTGTGTATGGCATGCATGTGTGTGTATGTTTGTGGTGTGTGTATGGCGTGCATGTGTGTATGTTTGTGGTGTGTGTATGGCATGTGTGTGTTTGTGGTGTGTGTATGGCGTGCGTGTGTTTGTGGTGTGTGTATGGCGTGCGTGTGTGTGTATGTTTGTGGTGTGTGTATGGTGTGTGTGTATGTTTGTGGTGTGTGTATGGCATGTGTGCATGTGTGTGTTTATGTTTGTGGTGTTTGTGTGTGCGTGTATATGTGTGTATGTTTGTGGTGTGTGTATGGCGTGCATGCATGTTTGTGGTGTGTGTACGTTTGTGGTGTGTGTATGGCGTGCATGTGTGTGTGTTTGTGGTGTGTGTATGGCATGCGTGTGTATGTTTGTGGTGTGTGTATGGCATGCGTGTGTGTTTGTGGTGTGTGTATGGCGTGCGTGTGTGTTTGTGGTGTGTGTGTGTTTGTGGTGTGTGTATGGCGTGCATGTGTGTATGTTTGTGGTGTGTGTATGGTGTGTGTGTGTTTGTGGTGTGTGTATGGCGTGCGTGTGTGTGTATGTTTGTGGTGTGTGTATGGCGTGCGTGTGTTTGTGGTGTGTGTATGGCATGCGTGTGTGTTTGTGGTGTGTGTATGGCGTGCGTGTTTGTGGTGTGTGTATGGCGTGTGTATGTTTGTGGTTTGTGTGTGTTTGTGGTGTGTGTATGGCGTGCGTGTGTGTATGTTTGTGGTGTGTGTATGGCATGTGTGTGTATGTTTGTGGTGTGTGTATGGCGTGTGTGTGTGTTTGTGATGTGTGTATGGCATGCGTGTGTGTATGTTTGTGGTGTGTGTATGGCGTGCATATGTGTATGTGGTGTGTGTATGGCGTGTGTGTGTATGTTTGTGGTTTGTGTATGGTGTGCGTGTGTTTGTGGTGTGTGTATGGCGTGCGTGTGTGTGTATGTTTGTGGTGTGTGTATGGCGTGCGTGTGTGTGTTTGTGGTGTGTGTATGACGTGCGTGTGTGTGTTTGTGGTGTGTGTATGGCATGCGTGTGTGTGTGGTGTGTGTATGGCGTGCGTGTGTATGTTTGTGGTGTGTGTATGGCGTGCGTGTGTGTTTGTGGTGTGTGTATCGCGTGCGTGTGTGTGTGGTGTGTGTATGGCATGCGTGTGTGTATGTGGTGTGTGTATGGCGTGCATGTGTGTTTGTGGTGTGTGTATTGCATGTGTGTGTGTTTGTGGTGTGTGTGTGGCATGCGTGTGTGTGTATGTTTGTGGTGTGTGTATGGCGTGTGTGTGTGGTGTGTGTATGGCGTGCGTGTGTGTATGTTTGTGGTGTGTGTATGGCGTGTGTGTGTGTGTGGTGTGTGTATGGCGTGCGTGTGTGTGTGGTGTGTGTATGGCGTGTGTGTGTGTATGTTTGTGGTGTGTGTATGGCGTGCATGTGTGTGTGTGGTGTGTGTATGGCATGTGTGTGTATGTTTGTGGTGTGTGTATGGCGTGCATGTGTGTTTGTGGTGTGTGTATGGCGTGCGTGTGTTTGTGGTGTGTGTGTGGCGTGCGTGTGTATGGCGTGCGTGTGTGTGTGGTGTGTGTATGGCGTGTGTGTGTATGTTTGTGGTGTGTGTATGGCATGCATGTGTGTTTGTGGTGTGTGTGTGTTTGTGGTGTGTGTATGGCGTGCGTGTGTGTTTGTGGTGTGTTTATGGCGTGCGTGTGTGTATGTTTGTGGTGTGTGTATGGCGTGTGTGTGTGTGGTGTGTGTATGGCGTGCGTGTGTATGTTTGTGGTGTATGGCGTGTGTGTTTGTGGTGTGTGTATGGCATGTGTGTGTGTTTGTGGTGTGTGTATGGCGTGCATGTGTGTATGTTTGTGGTGTGTGTATGGCGTGTGTGTGTGTTTGTGGTGTGTGTATGGCGTGTGTGTGTGTTTGTGGTGTGTGTATGGCGTGTGTGTGTGTGTGGTGTGTATGGCGTGCGTGTGTGTATGTTTGTGGTGTGTATGGCGTGTGTGTGTGTGGTATGTGTATGGCGTGCGTGTGTGTGTGGTGTGTGTATGGCGTGCGTGTGTGTATGTTTGTGGTGTGTTTGGCGTGTGTGTGTGTGGTGTGTGTATGGTGTGCGTGTGTGTATGTTTGTGGTGTGTTTGGCGTGTGTGTGTGTGGTGTGTGTATGGCGTGTGTGTGTGTATGTTTGTGGTGTGTGTATGGCGTGTGTGTGTGTGGTGTGTGTATGGCGTGCGTGTGTGTATGGCGTGTGTGTGTGTGGTGTGTGTATGGCGTGCGTGTGTGTGTGTGGTGTGTGTATGGCGTGTGTGTGTGTGGTGTGTGTATGGCGTGCGTGTGTGTGTGTGGTGTGTGTATGGTGTGCGTGTGTGTATGTTTGTGGTGTGTTTGGCGTGTGTGTGTGTGGTGTGTGTATGGCGTGCGTGTGTGTATGTTTGTGGTGTGTTTGGCGTGTGTGTGTGTGGTGTGTGTATGGCGTGCGTGTGTGTGTGGTGTGTATGGCGTGCGTGTGTGTATGTTTGTGGTGTGTATGGCGTGTGTGTTTGTGGTGTGTGTATGGCGTGCGTGTGTGTGTGGTGTGTATGGCGTGCGTGTGTGTATGTTTGTGGTGTGTGTATGGCGTGTGTGTGTGTGGTGTGTGTATGGCGTGCGTGTGTGTGTGTGGTGTGTGTATGGCGTGCGTGTGTGTGTGGTGTGTGTATGGCGTGCGTGTGTGTGTGTGTGGTGTGTGTATGGCGTGTGTGTGTGTGGTGTGTGTATGGCGTGCGTGTGTGTGTGGTGTGTGTATGGCGTGTGTGTGTGTGGTGTGTGTATGGCGTGCGTGTGTGTGTGTGTGGTGTGTGTATGGCGTGTGTGTGTGTGGTGTGTGTATGGCGTGCGTGTGTGTGTGTGTGGTGTGTGTATGGCGTGTGTGTGTGTGTGGTGTGTGTATGGCGTGTGTGTGTGTGGTGTGTGTATGGCGTGTGTGTGTGTGTGGTGTGTGTATGGCGTGTGTGTGTGTGGTGTGTGTATGGCGTGCGTGTGTGTGTGTGTGGTGTGTATGGCGTGTGTGTGTGTGGTGTGTGTATGGCGTGTGTGTGTGTGTGGTGTGTATGGCGTGCGTGTGTGTATGTTTGTGGTGTGTGTATGGCGTGTGTGTGTGTGGTATGTGTATGGCGTGCGTGTGTGTGTGTGTGGTGTGTATGGCGTGCGTGTGTGTATGTTTGTGGTGTGTGTATGGCGTGTGTGTGTGTGGTGTGTGTATGGCGTGCGTGTGTGTATGTTTGTGGTGTGTGTATGGCGTGTGTGTGTGTGGTGTGTGTATGGCGTGTGTGTGTGTGTGGTGTGTGTATGGCGTGCGTGTGTGTGTGTGTGGTGTGTATGGCGTGCGTGTGTGTATGTTTGTGGTGTGTGTATGGCGTGTGTGTGTGTGGTGTGTGTATGGCGTGCGTGTGTGTGTGGTGTGTGTATGGCGTGTGTGTGTGTGGTGTGTGTATGGCGTGCGTGTGTGGTGTGTGTATGGCGTGTGTGTGTGGTGTGTGTATGGCGTGCGTGTGTGTGTGTGTGGTGTGTGTATGGCGTGTGTGTGTGTGGTGTGTGTATGGCGTGTGTGTGTGTGTGGTGTGTGTATGGCGTGCGTGTGTGTGTGTGTGGTGTGTATGGCGTGCGTGTGTGTATGTTTGTGGTGTGTGTATGGCGTGTGTGTGTGTGGTGTGTGTATGGCGTGTGTGTGTGTGTGGTGTGTGTATGGCGTGCGTGTGTGTGTGTGTGGTGTGTATGGCGTGCGTGTGTGTATGTTTGTGGTGTGTGTATGGCGTGTGTGTGTGTGGTGTGTGTATGGCGTGCGTGTGTGTGTGGTGTGTGTATGGCGTGTGTATGTTTGTGGTGTGTGTATGGCGTGCGTGTGTGGTGTGTGTATGGCGTGTGTGTGTGTGGTGTGTATGGCGTGCGTGTGTGTATGTTTGTGGTGTGTGTATGGCGTGTGTGTGTGTGGTGTGTGTATGGCGTGCGTGTGTATGTTTGTGGTGTATGGCGTGTGTGTTTGTGGTGTGTGTATGGCATGTGTGTGTGTTTGTGGTGTGTGTATGGCGTGCATGTGTGTATGTTTGTGGTGTGTGTATGGCGTGTGTGTGTGTTTGTGGTGTGTGTATGGCGTGTGTGTGTGTTTGTGGTGTGTGTATGGCGTGTGTGTGTGTGTGGTGTGTATGGCGTGCGTGTGTGTATGTTTGTGGTGTGTATGGCGTGTGTGTGTGTGGTATGTGTATGGCGTGCGTGTGTGTGTGGTGTGTGTATGGCGTGCGTGTGTGTATGTTTGTGGTGTGTTTGGCGTGTGTGTGTGTGGTGTGTGTATGGTGTGCGTGTGTGTATGTTTGTGGTGTGTTTGGCGTGTGTGTGTGTGGTGTGTGTATGGCGTGCGTGTGTGTATGTTTGTGGTGTGTGTATGGCGTGTGTGTGTGTGGTGTGTGTATGGCGTGCGTGTGTGTATGGCGTGTGTGTGTGTGGTGTGTGTATGGCGTGCGTGTGTGTGTGTGGTGTGTGTATGGCGTGTGTGTGTGTGGTGTGTGTATGGCGTGCGTGTGTGTGTGTGGTGTGTGTATGGTGTGCGTGTGTGTATGTTTGTGGTGTGTTTGGCGTGTGTGTGTGTGGTGTGTGTATGGCGTGCGTGTGTGTATGTTTGTGGTGTGTTTGGCGTGTGTGTGTGTGGTGTGTGTATGGCGTGCGTGTGTGTGTGGTGTGTATGGCGTGCGTGTGTGTATGTTTGTGGTGTGTATGGCGTGTGTGTTTGTGGTGTGTGTATGGCGTGCGTGTGTGTGTGGTGTGTATGGCGTGCGTGTGTGTATGTTTGTGGTGTGTGTATGGCGTGTGTGTGTGTGGTGTGTGTATGGCGTGCGTGTGTGTGTGTGGTGTGTGTATGGCGTGCGTGTGTGTGTGGTGTGTGTATGGCGTGCGTGTGTGTGTGTGTGGTGTGTGTATGGCGTGTGTGTGTGTGGTGTGTGTATGGCGTGCGTGTGTGTGTGGTGTGTGTATGGCGTGTGTGTGTGTGGTGTGTGTATGGCGTGCGTGTGTGTGTGTGTGGTGTGTGTATGGCGTGTGTGTGTGTGGTGTGTGTATGGCGTGCGTGTGTGTGTGTGTGGTGTGTGTATGGCGTGTGTGTGTGTGTGGTGTGTGTATGGCGTGTGTGTGTGTGGTGTGTGTATGGCGTGTGTGTGTGTGTGGTGTGTGTATGGCGTGTGTGTGTGTGGTGTGTGTATGGCGTGCGTGTGTGTGTGTGTGGTGTGTATGGCGTGTGTGTGTGTGGTGTGTGTATGGCGTGTGTGTGTGTGTGGTGTGTATGGCGTGCGTGTGTGTATGTTTGTGGTGTGTGTATGGCGTGTGTGTGTGTGGTATGTGTATGGCGTGCGTGTGTGTGTGTGTGGTGTGTATGGCGTGCGTGTGTGTATGTTTGTGGTGTGTGTATGGCGTGTGTGTGTGTGGTGTGTGTATGGCGTGCGTGTGTGTATGTTTGTGGTGTGTGTATGGCGTGTGTGTGTGTGGTGTGTGTATGGCGTGTGTGTGTGTGTGGTGTGTGTATGGCGTGCGTGTGTGTGTGTGTGGTGTGTATGGCGTGCGTGTGTGTATGTTTGTGGTGTGTGTATGGCGTGTGTGTGTGTGGTGTGTGTATGGCGTGCGTGTGTGTGTGGTGTGTGTATGGCGTGTGTGTGTGTGGTGTGTGTATGGCGTGCGTGTGTGGTGTGTGTATGGCGTGTGTGTGTGGTGTGTGTATGGCGTGCGTGTGTGTGTGTGTGGTGTGTGTATGGCGTGTGTGTGTGTGGTGTGTGTATGGCGTGTGTGTGTGTGTGGTGTGTGTATGGCGTGCGTGTGTGTGTGTGTGGTGTGTGTATGGCGTGTGTGTGTGTGGTGTGTATGGCGTGCGTGTGTGTGTGTGTGTGGTGTGTGTATGGCGTGTGTGTGTGTGGTGTGTATGCGTGCGTGTGTGTCTGAGTGTATGCGGTGTGTGTGTCTGTCGTCGTTTTTCCGAGCACCTCCTTACTTTCTGGCGCTGCAGGATGCTCCAGACCCGTCTCGTACTTTCCCGTCCCAGGTCCTAGAATCAGCCGCTTCCCTGGAGCTCCGGCTCCTTGGGACAGAATGGCGCCAGGAAACGAGATCTGGACGCCAGGCGTGCAGTGGCACCGGGAAACGAGATCTGGACGCCAGGCGTGCAGTGGCACCGGGAAACGAGATCTGGACGCCAGGCGTGCAGTGGCACCGGGAAACGAGATCTGGACGCCAGGCGTGCTCACGGCTGCCGGGCTGTGATTTCCCTTCATGCGCTCTTGCAGATAAGACAAGTACATACGTGTGTGTGCACTCACCTGCACGCACTTCTGTCTGTGTCTGTGTTAAGTTAAACGGGAACCCTCGCAGATGCCTCCAGTCCCTGCCCGTCACCACCGGGACCGTCAGGGCCTCCCCTCCATGATCTGCAGACTCCCCTCTGAGAGCGAGGGATGGGGACCCACCATCTGCCACCTACTGATTTCGCTGTCACTCCCGGTGCACGTGCACGGTGATAGAATCCAACCTACAGCCCTGTGGGAAGCAACTTCATCAACTAGAGCCCATGGCGGTTGTGCAGCCCTTCGCCTCACAGGCTCCACTCACTTCCAGAATCACGTGGGCAAGCACCTTTCCCGCCACCCCAGCGAGGTGTTTCATACATTCAGGACACAACCACAGTCTTTGGTCACGTCCTCCCTCCCTCCCTTCTTTCTTTTCTTTCTCTCTCTCTCTCTTTCTCAGAGTCTTGCTCTGTTGCCAGGCACCAGGCTGGAGTGCAGTGGTGCAATCTCAGCTCACTGCAACGTCTGCCTCCTGGGTTCAAGCAATTCTCCTGCCTCAGCCTCCCGAGTAGCCAGGACTACAGGTGTGCACCACCACACCCGGCTAATTTTTGTATTTTAGTAGAGACGGGGTTTCACCCTGTTGGCCAGGATGGTTTTGATCTCTTGACCTCATGATCTGCCTGCCTCGCCCTCCCACAGTGCTGGGATGACAGGTGTGATCCGCCTGCCTTGGCTCCCACAGTGCTGGGATTACAGGTGTGATCTGCCCACCTTGGCTCCCACAGTGCTGGGATTACAGGTGTGATCCACCCACCTCGGCTCCCACAGTGCTGGGATTACAGGTGTGATCCACCCGCCTCGGCTCCCACAGTGCTGGGATTACAGGTGTGATCCACCCGCCTCGGCTCCCACAGTGCTGGAATTACAGGTGTGATCCACCCGCCTCGGCTCCCACAGTGCTGGGATGACAGGTGTGATCCGCCTGCCTTGGCTCCCACAGTGCTGGGATGACAGGTGTGATCCGCCCGCCTCGGCTCCCACAGTGCTGGGATTACAGGTGTGATCCGCCCACCTCGGCTCCCACAGTGCTGGGATGACAGGTGTGATCTGCCCGCCTCGGCTCCCACAGTGCTGGGATGACAGGTGTGATCCGCCCACCTCAGTCTCCCACAGTGCTGGGATTACAGGTGTGATCCACCCACCTCGGCTCCCACAGTGCTGGGATGACAGGTGTGATCCGCCCACCTCAGCTCCCACAGTGCTGGGATTACAGGTGTGATCCACCCACCTCAGCTCCCACAGTGCTGGGATTACAGGTGTGAGCCACCCACCTCGGCTCCCACAGTGCTGGGATTACAGGTGTGATCCGCCCACCTCGGCTCCCACAGTGCTGGGATTACAGGTGTGAGCCACCCACCTCGGCTCCCACAGTGCTGGGATTACAGGTGTGATCCGCTCACCTCAGTCTCCCACAGTGCTGGGATGACAGGTGTGATCCGCCCGCCTTGGCTCCCACAGTGCTGGGATGACAGGCCTGAGCCTCCACGTCCGGCACATTCTACATTCTTTCCTGGGATTCCCTGCCCTCCTAAATTATTATTCAAAATTTTTGAGGTTGGGTGTGTTGGCTCATTCCTGTAATCCCAGCACTCTGGGAGGCTGAGGCTGGAGAATTGCTTGAGCCCAGGAGTTCAAGGCCAGTCTGGGCGTATTATGAGATGCCATCTCTACAGAAAATACAAAATTAGCCAGGTGTGGTGGTGCCCACCCACAGTCTCCGCTACTGGGGAGTCTGAGGTTCAGGGTGCAGTGAGCAGTGATCGTGCCACGGCACTCCAGCCTGGGAGGCAGAGCAAGACCTTGTCTCAAAAATAAACTAAAATAAAACAAAATTTTCGTCCATTAAAGTCCACGCTGTGTTAGCCAGTTTTAAGGTTTTGACTGTCATGTATCAACCGTTACAGTGTCATACATAACAGTTTTACCTTTTTTTTTTTTTTTTTTTTTGAGACAGAGTCTTGTTCTGCCGCCCGGGCTGGAGTGCAATGGTGTGATCTCGGCTCACTGCAACCTCCGCCTCTGGGGTTCAAGCCATTCTCCTGTCTCGGAGTCCTGAGTAGCTGGGATTACAGATGAGTCACCATCACTGTATGAACACTGTGCTTCGCAGAACCGAACTTTTAATTTTAATAAAGACCAACTCGTTTTCTTTCATGGATGTTCATGATGTACCTAAAAATCTCATTGCTAAATCCAAGCTCACCTAAAGCATCTCCCGTGTTTTCATCTCGTCCTATAGTTTTGCATTTTACATTTAGATCTGTGATCCATTTCGTTGAGTTTTCTGACAGGCGTAAAGGCTGCCTAGATTCACTTTTCTGTATATGGATGTGCAATTGTTGCACCACAGTTTTTTGAAAAGATTATCATTCTTTATTGAATTTCCTTTATTCTTTTCTCAAAGATCAGTTGACTATATTTGTGTGGACCTATTTCTGGGCTCCCGGTTCTGTTATATTGATCTATTTGTCTGTTCTTTTGTTGATGCCGGGCTGTTTTGATCACTATAGCTTTACAGTAAGTCCGTTCTCTTTGTCATTTATTTATTTTTTAGTACGGTGTTGGCTATTCTGAGTGTTTGAGTTTTCATATAAACTTTGGAATCGGTTTGTCAATAGCCACAAAACAACTTGCTAGAATTTTGATTTGGATTATATTGAAAATATAGATCAAGTCGGGAAGAACTGATATCCTAACAATATTAAATTTCTATCAACCAACACAAACTATCTCACCATTTATTTAGATCTTCGATTTCTTTTTATTTCTTTTTTCTTTTTTTTGAGATGGAGTTTCGCTCTTGTCACCCAGGCTGGAGTGCAGTGGTGTGATCTCGGCTCACCACAACCTCCGCCTCCTGGGTTCAGGCAATTCTCCTGCCTCAGCCTCCCGAGTAGCTGGGATTACAGGCACGCGCCACCGTGCCCAGCTAATTTTTTGTATTTTTAGTAGAGACGGGGTTTCACCATGTTGACCAGGATGGTCTTGATCTCTTGACCTCGTGATCCACCCGCCTCGGCCTCCCAAAGTGCTGGGATGACAGGCTTGAGCCACCGCGCCCGGCCAGATCTTTGATTTCTTTCATCAAAGTTTTGTAGTTGTTCTCATGTAGTTCCTGTACATATTTTGTTACATTTATACCTATGTATTTCACTTTTATTGTGCTAATGTAAAGGCACTGAGTTTTTATTAAAATTTTTTTTCTCAAGGCAAGCGATAGTAAGTCATTTGCATTGAGTTTTAAATGCTGAATTCCCATTGTTCATTGCTAGTACATGGGAAGCAACTGACCTTTCTGTATTAACTTTCTATCCTGCAGTATCGCTATAATGACTTACTAGTTCCGAAGTCTCATCGTTAATTACCTGGATTTCCTACAGATGGTCATGTCATCTGTGAACAGACAGTTTTCCTTCTTCCGTCCCAACCTATATACATTTGATTCCTTTTCCTGTATTATTTCATCAACCTGGGTTTCCAGTGCAAGGAGGATTATTAGGAATGGTGAGAGGAGAGAGCCTTCCCTTCCTCTGTCGTAGGAGACAGAATCCACAGCCTCACCATGAAGTGTGATGAGAGGGGAGAGCCTTCCCTTCCTCCGTGTCTCAGGAGAGAATCCACAGCCTCACCATGAAGTGTGATGAGAGTGGAGAGCCTTCCCTTCCTCTGTCTCAGGAGACAGAATCCACAGCCTCACCATGAAGTGTGATGAGAGTGGAGAGCCTTCCCTTCCTCTGTCTCAGGAGACAGAATCCACAACCTCACCATGAAGTGTGATGAGAGTGGAGAGCCTTCCCTTCCTCTGTGTCTCAGGAGACAGAATCCACAGCCTCACCACTAAGTGTGATGAGAGGGGAGAGCCTTCCCTTCCTCTGTCTCAGGAGACAGAATCCACAACCTCACCATGAAGTGTGATGAGAGTGGAGAGCCTTCCCTTCCTCTGTCTCAGGAGACAGAATCCACAGCCTCACCACTAAGTGTGATGAGAGGGGAGAGCCTTCCCTTCCTCTGTCTCAGGAGACAGAATCCACAGCCTCACCGTGAAGTGTGATGAGAGGGGAGAGCCTTCCCTTCCTCTGTCTCAGGAGAGAATCCACAGCCTCACCATGAAGTGTGATGAGAGGGGAGAGCCTTCCCTTCCTCTGTGTCTCAGGAGACAGAATCCACAGCCTCACCATGAAGTGTGATGAGAGTGGAGAGCCTTCCCTTCCTCTGTCTCAGGAGACAGAATCCACAGCCTCACCATGAAGTGTGATGAGAGGGGAGAGCCTTCCCTTCCTCTGTCTCAGGAGACAGAATCCACAGCCTCACCATGAAGTGTGATGAGAGGGGAGAGCCTTCCCTTCCTCTGTCTCAGGAGACAGAATCCACAGCCTCACCATGAAGTGTGATGAGAGGGGAGAGCCTTCCCTTCCTCAGTCTCAGGAGACAGAATCCACAGCCTCACCATGAAGTGTGATGAAAGGGGAGAGCCTTCCCTTCCTCTGTCTCAGGAGACAGAATCCACAGCCTCACCACTAAGTGTGATGAGAGGGGAGAGCCTTCCCTTCCTCTGTGTCTCAGGAGACAGAATCCACAGCCTCACCATGAAGTGTGATGAGAGGGGAGAGCCTTCCCTTCCTCTGTGTCTCAGGAGAGAATCCACAGCCTCACCATGAAGTGTGATGAGAGTGGAGAGCCTTCCCTTCCTCTGTCATAGGAGACAGAATCCACAGCCTCACCATGAAGTGTGATGAGAGGGGAGAGCCTTCCCTTCCTCTGTCTCAGGAGACAGAATCCACAGCCTCACCATGAAGTGTGATGAGAGGGGAGAGCCTTCCCTTCCTCTGTGTCTCAGGAGAGAATCCACAGCCTCACCATGAAGTGTGATGAGAGGGGAGAGCCTTCCCTTCCTCTGTCATAGGAGACAGAATCCACAGCCTCACCATGAAGTGTGATGAGAGGGGAGAGCCTTCCCTTCCTCTGTCATAGGAGACAGAATCCACAGCCTCACCATGAAGTGTGATGAGAGGGGAGAGCCTTCCCTTCCTCTGTCTCAGGAGACAGAATCCACAGCCTCACCATGAAGTGTGATGAGAGGGGAGAGCCTTCCCTTCCTCTGTCTCAGGAGACAGAATCCACAGCCTCACCATGAAGTGTGATGAGAGTGGAGAGCCTTCCCTTCCTCTGTCATAGGAGACAGAATCCACAGCCTCACCGTGAAGTGTGATGAGAGGGGAGAGCCTTCCCTTCCTCTGTCTCAGGAGACAGAATCCACAGCCTCACCACTAAGTGTGATGAGAGGGGAGAGCCTTCCCTTCCTCTGTCTCAGGAGACAGAATCCACAACCTCACCATGAAGGGTGATGAGAGTGGAGAGCCTTCCCTTCCTCTGTCTCAGGAGACAGAATCCACAACCTCACCATGAAGTGTGATGAGAGTGGAGAGCCTTCCCTTCCTCTGTGTCAGGAGACAGAATCCACAGCCTCACCACTAAGTGTGATGAGAGGGGAGAGCCTTCCCTTCCTCTGTCTCAGGAGACAGCATCCACAGCCTCACCATGAAGTGTGATGAGAGGGGAGAGCCTTCCCTTCCTCTGTCTCAGGAGACAGAATCCACAACCTCACCATGAAGTGTGATGAGAGGAGAGAGCCTTCCCTTCCTCTGTCTCAGGAGACAGAATCCACAGCCTCACCATGAAGTGTGATGAGAGGGGAGAGCCTTCCCTTCCTCTGTGTCTCAGGAGACAGAATCCACAGCCTCACCATGAAGTGTGATGAGAGGGGAGAGCCTTCCCTTCCTCTGTCTCAGGAGACAGAATCCACAACCTCACCATGAAGTGTGATGAGAGGGGAGAGCCTTCCCTTCCTCTGTCTCAGGAGACAGAATCCACAACCTCACCATAAAGTGTGATGAGAGGGGAGAGCCTTCCCTTCCTCTGTCTCAGGAGACAGAATCCACAGCCTCACCATGAAGTGTGATGAGAGGGGAGAGCCTTCCCTTCCTCTGTCGTAGGAGACAGAATCCACAGCCTCACCATGAAGTGTGATGAGAGGGGAGAGCCTTCCCTTCCTCTGTGTCTCAGGAGAGAATCCACAGCCTCACCATGAAGTGTGATGAGAGGGGAGAGCCTTCCCTTCCTCTGTCTCAGGAGACAGAATCCACAGCCTCACCATGAAGTGTGATGAGAGGGGAGAGCCTTCCCTTCCTCTGTCTCAGGAGACAGAATCCACAGCCTCACCATGAAGTGTGATGAGAGGGGAGAGCCTTCCCTTCCTCTGTCTCAGGAGACAGAATCCACAGCCTCACCACTAAGTGTGATGAGAGGGGAGAGCCTTCCCTTCCTCTGTCTCGGGAGACAGAATCCACAGCCTCACCGTTAATAGTGATGTTGGTTGCACATTTTTTTGGTAGATGGACCTTTATCAACTTGAAGAAATTTTCTTCTATTTCTAGTTTTTTGAGAGTTTTAATCACAAATGAGGACTGAATTGCATCTGCTGCTTTTTCTGCCGCAATTGATCCTTCATCTGTGGATGAAGGGAGGAAAATGATATGATCTTATCAATGGATGCAGAAACGCGTTAATGGAGCGGATGACACTGATTGATGTTCAAATGTTGAGCCAGGCGTGCACAGCTGGAGCAAACCCCTTGGTAGCTGTGTATAATTCATTTTACACGTTGTTGCATTCGATTTGTTAACATTTTTTAAAGGTTTTTGCATTGATGCTCAGACCTCCTTTCCTCTGTCTTTACCTAGTGTTGGTTTTGTTAGTGTAATGCTGGCCTCAGGGTGAGTTAGGAAGGGTTTTTGCTGTTTCTCTTTTCTAGAAGAAATTGTAGAGAATTGGCATCATTTCTCCCTTAAATGTTTGGTAGAATTCACCAGTGGAACCATCTGCTTGTTTCTTATTTGGAAGATTATTATTTATTTAATTTCTTCCCCCCCCCCTTTTTTTTGTTTTAAGAAATGGGGTATCTCCGTTGTCCAGGCTGGACTTAAACTTCCGGGCTCCAGTGATTCTCCCGCCTCGGGCTGCGAAGTAACCGGGACCGTGGAAGTGTGCCACCGTGCCCAGATAATTCAATTTCTTTGACTTAGGTCTGTTCAGTTGTCCATTTCTCCTTGCATGAGTTTCCTAGTAAAGTCCTCTTTTTGCAGGGGGAGGGGAGAAGGACAGAGTCTCGCTCTGTTGCCCAGGCTGGAGGGCAGTGGTGCCAGCACAGCTCACTGCAGCCTCGACCTCCTGGGTTCAAGCAATTCTCCCACTTCAGCCTCCTGAGTAGTTGGGACCACAGGCACCTGCCCCTACCGCACCCAGCTAATTGTCGTACTTTTCCTTGAGACAGGGTCTCCCTATGTTGCCCAGGCTGGTCTCTCACTCTGGCCTCAAGCGGCCCTCCCACCTCGGCCTCCCATAGTGCTGGGATTACAGGCACACGCCACGCCCGGCAGCGGAGGCCGAACCGCTCAGTGTGACGCTGCCCTGTGGCTTGGGTCCAACCAATGCACCGGGTGCAAAGCAGGTTCAACCACAGACCCCACTGGAGCGGCCGTGCCCTGGGAGGGTGGGTTTCGGACGCCCGGCCATTGGGGATGGGGGCTGCCTTCCGGCCACATTGTCTGTAATAATTGCCCCAATCTCCTCCGCGTCCTGTTGGGCCCCCAGAAAAACGGGGTTGTCCTAGGGTGGGGCCGACTCCTGGGTCCAGGCAGCAGAGTGAGACAAGGCCAGGACCCCAGCCCTGGGTCAGTAGGCCCGGGGGGCGCCCATGCGCACGGGTCAGGGGCACCTGAGTGTCTTCCCCGCCGAGTCAGGAGAAGCACCTGCTGCGTCTGGGTGGTCGGGACCTCGGAGAGGAGGCTGGGGTCACGGGAGATGCAGCCTGTGCCCGCCTGTGACGCACGGGGCGCAGTCAGGTCCCGGCCAAGGACAAACGCGGGGAGGGGGCGGGGGTCCCGCCTGCCCGCGAGTGTGACCTGCAGCCCCCGGGCCGCGCCGAGTGGGTTCAGCTGAGGGTGGAGCTGCCGGGCGAGGCGCGCTGCGGTCCCTGAGCCCCGCGTGTCCTTGCGGAGGGGCCCTGTCCGGCCCTCCAAGGGGGAGCGGCTTCTGGGGCCGCCGCGCAGGCAGCCGAGCAGGTCGGGGGACGGGGTGGGCGCCGCCCGTGTGTCTGCCCCGCGGCCCTCGCTGCGAGACGGCACCGGCCTGTGGCCCTGGGAGGCCGCGCGGAGGCGGCGGGAGGTCGGACGTTCGCCCGAGCCAGGCTCGCTCCTGGGTCCCCGCAGCCCCCAGGCCTGGCCCTGCCCCTCCCTCCGGCCCTCCCTGGGGTGCGCACCGGCCCCTCCTTGCTGCCCTGGGCGCCCCCCGGGCCCTGACCTGCCTGACCAGTCCCGGGGTCCTTCGACTTGTTTAGGGTTGCTTTTCCCAGGGGCAGCTGAGGCGCCTTCGGCCGTTCCTGCCCCGCGTGTCCCCCCGGCCTCCTTTCCCGGGGGCGGCCCCGGGACCCCGGGACCCAGTCGCCTTCGCGGCTCCAGCGCCCTGGGCGCCTCCGCTCTCTGTTGATAGAATGAGACGGGTCCTGGGCTGCTGGGGCCCGATCCTCGTCTCCGCGGGGTCCCCCCCATCCGCCCCGGAGAACCGGACAGCAGCGGAAACGAACGCCCGCTCCGGTCCCGTGAATCCTCCTAACGCGGCTTCGTCGGACGAGAAACGCTCGGGACCAACAGGACCAGATCCGAGGTCCCGGGGGCCTAATGGGACGGGGTCGAAGGCCGCGGCGGGTCCCCCGCCTCCCCCCGCCTCCCGGGCCCCGTTTCGTCCCCTCCCCGCGGGCGCGTTTTGCCCGCAAAGCCACCAGATGGCGACGCAGAGCCCGGAACGGCCGGGGAGGCGCGCGCAGAGCTGGCCCGGCTCCTCTCTTGGGCGGGGCCGGGGGGAGGCGGGGGGCGGGGGCCGGAGGGGGCGGGGGGAGGCGGGGGATGGGGGTGCGGGAGGGGGAGGCGGGGGTGCGGGAGAGGGCGGGAGGGGGCGGGGTGCGGGGGGGTCAGCGGGCGGCTCCGGGGACATCTGGGTGGGTCCCGCGCCGCCCGAGGTCCGGGGGCTCCGCTGGGGCGGGGCTCGCAGTGGCGGGAAGGTCCCCACCTCCAGGCCCCGGAAGGAGGGGGTGGGGGGGATGCTCTGGTAGCGTCCGAAGCCCCCGCCCCCGATGCCGTTTCTCGGTTTCCCCGAAGTGACGGCAGCACCTGGGCCGGAAGCCGGGAGGGGCCGCCGCGTGGGAGCCGGACGCCCTCTGTGGTCGCGACTGGGGCGCAGGGTGTGGGGACCCCGTGCGCCCGGCCCTGCGGGGGAGGAAGGGGCTCTGGCCCGGGACGGGACGCTGCTCCGCGCGGTCGGGGGCGCCGGGGGCCCGAGACGCAGACCCGCCCCTCCCCGTGGGAACGCGCCGCCCCCGCCGGTTCCCGGCCGCGCTTTCGGGGACGTTTTCCTCGGGCTGCAAACGCCCCGCCCGCCCCGTTACGGGCCTCGGGCTGGGGATGTTTTCGTGGCGCGCAGCCCTGGAGGCTTCCCCGGCGCCGAGGCCCGCGCTGTTCACCGCCCCGCGTGGCAGCCCGTGTCTGGGGCAGAGTCCTTGCCCCGGTCCTGCCGCCACCCCCTGCGTGGCCCGGGTGCCCCCAGACCTCCCGCGGGGGCAGAGCGGTCCCCTTGGCCACCTCCCTGCGTGGGAAGCCCGCAGTCCTCGCCTCTGAGCCGGGCTCGTGTCTTCTCACGGCCTCCGTGGAGCTGTGGCCGGTCACCCCCAGCTGGCGGCTCGGTGGAAGCTCAGACCCCGCTGCCTCTGCCCGGGGAGAGCCCCCCAGGCTCCTGGGGCCCACCCGCCTCCCAGCCCAGAGCCCCGGGCCCAGCCTCGTGTTCTCTCAACCGCTCAGACCCGCGGCCAGGCTTCCAGAACCCCTTCCCTGGACGCAGCGAAATGGACTCCCCGTGTTCTGAGCCCCCATTCCCTTCCTATCCTGTTTTCCACCCGAGACTGTTCTTCACACCGTTCAGCTCAGTGTAATAGGAGTTAGGCTTTAGTCGAATGCGTACCCACTCGGAATGCCAGCTTAGAGTACATACCGTGGCCGGGCGCGGTGGTCACTCCTGTAATCCCAGCACTTTGGGAGGCCCAGCTGTCTGGATCACGAAGTCAGGAGTTTGAGACCAGCCTGGCCAACATGGTGAAACCCTATTTCTACTAAAATTACAAAACTTAGCTGGGCTTGGTGGTGCGCACCTGTAATCCCAGCTACTTGGGAGGCTGAGGCAGGAGACTGACTTGAACCCTGGGGGCGGAGGCTTCAGTGAGACAAGATCGTGCCATTGCACTCCAGCCTGGGTGACAGATGAAGACTCTGTCTCAAAAGAATGTATATGCCCTTTACCAAATCCAGTATCCCCGGGAGAAATGACAAGAATCGATCCCTTTCTTTTCCCTCCAAGCTCAACCTCAGAGAAGTTGAAGTTCAAGTCCAAAAATACCGGGAAGAGAAAAACAAAACAAAACAATTCCAGGAAACAAACCTCAGGGAAAGAACCAGGATTTCATCATGAAAGGGTGTCCTTTGCTCTGTTTCTGATCAGCTCCTGCTGTCTCCCCCGGCCTCTGGGGCCGGCTCTGGTCTGCGGTGTCTGATTCAGGGGCACAGTCCACAGGGTCGGGATGGGCCTCCTGCCCTGGACAGCAGCCGGGGTTTCTCCGCAGGAACCTGCCCGGGCAGACGGTATTTTGCTGGTTCTCCCGCAGTAAATCCGAGACAAAACTTGGGTGCCTCGTCACAGTCTGATACTTTGCTTTAACAAAAAACAAAAAGCCAAAAAAATCTGGGTTTTTATTTGTTTAGAAAGAAATCTTTCTGAGCTGCCTCTGCTCTCACGGCCTGGGGGTGGGGTGCAGCCCCCCAATAGCTGCTCGGGCTGGGCCTTCTGCTCCCAGCCGGGGGGACCATCGAGCCCCTCTAGAGGTAACGGAACACACCCGAGGTCTCCCCTCTCTAAAAAGGGCAGAGTTACTGGGCAAATGTGAATTTCATATTGTTACCAGTGGAGGGTGTCCAGGTTCTTGGCATCTTGAACAAAGAATTGGACACAACACACAAAGGAAGGAAGGAATGAAGAGATTTATTGGAAACGAAAGTGCACTCCACCGTGTGGGAGCAGCCAGCGTGTGGGGCCCACGGTCCTCGCTGCAGAATGTTGGGGAGTTTAGATAGCCTCTAGAAGATTCCAGTGGTGACGTGGCGTACGCCCTACGTAAGTGGAGAGGATGAAGTCAAGTTACAAAGTCATGTCCTGGACGTGTGCCTGTGAGGATGTTTCCATCATAGCTGAGGTGTGAATCAGCCCCATCCGTGTTCCCTGCCTCCAGCCTTGAATCAGCCCCACGTTCCCTGCCTCCAGCCTTGAATCGCCCCGTGTTCCCTGCCTCCAGCCTTGAATCGCCCCGTGTTCCCTGCCCCCGGCCTTGAATCGCCCCGTGTTCCCTGCCCCCGGCCTTGAATCGCCCCGTGTTCCCTGCCCCCGGCCTTGAATCGCCCCTCGTTCCCTGTCTCCAGCCTTGAATCAGCCCCGTGTTCCCTGCCCCCAGCCTTGAATCGCCCCGTGTTCCCTGTCTCCAGCCTTGAATCGCCCCGTGTTCCCTGCCCCCAGCCTTGAATCGCCCCGTGTTCCCTGCCCCCAGCCTTGAATCGCCCCGTGTTCCCTGCCCCCAGCCTTGAATCGCCCCGTGTTCCCTGCCCCCAGCCTTGAATCGCCCCGTGTTCCCTGCCCCCAGCCTTGAATCGCCCCGTGTTCCCTGCCCCCAGCCTTGAATCGCCCCGTGTTCCCTGTCTCCAGCCTTGAATCGCCCCGTGTTCCCTGCCCCCAGCCTTGAATCGCCCCGTGTTCCCTGCCTCCAGCCTTGTTTTCCTGCTGAGGTGTCACCAGGCCACAGCCACACAACGTGGAAAATGGACTCGACGTGCCACGTGCCTCCAAGGTGAGCACCGTGGCTCCCAGGCGCAGAGACCTAGGGGCGTCCTGGGGAGAGTGGAGAGATGGAGAGAATGTCCTGGCTGGACAGCACAGACTGTTGTGTCAGAGGCGTGTGAAGCAGAGCAGCTCCGTCTTGAACAGGAGCTGGGTAAAGTGAGGCTGAAATCCACCGGGTGAAGGTGGAGGTCAGCACAACACACAGGTCATAAAGACCTTGCTGATTAACAGGCTGCAGGAAAGAAGCCGGCAAATCCCCCAAGACCGGGATGGCCACGAGGGTGAGCGCCGGTCTCCTCACTGCTGCACCCCCACCAGCCCGGACGGCTTACACATGCCGTGGCCGTGTCAGGGAGTTGCCCCGTGTGGTCTGAACGGAGGGGCATGAATGATCCACTCCCTGTTTAGCACAGGATCAAGGAATTATCATAAAAAAGGGCGACCAGCCGCCCTGGGCTGCTCTGTCTGGGGAGTGGCCTCCTTCATCCTTCACTTTACACACTCGCCCTGGGTTCCTTCCTGCAGATCCAAGAACCCTCTGTTGGTGTCGGGATCGGGACCCTTTCCTGTAACATCTTTCTGGCGACCACAGAAGAAAAACCGCAGACCCAAAAGCTAACTTAGGGAAGGTGGTGCGGTCCAGTGACATATTTCTGGCCACCACAGGAGGGACTACAGGGAGGAACCCCCTGACCTAAAGGCTAACTTTGGGTAAGTGGGGGTCCGGTGACATCTTTCTAGTGAGCCCTGAAGGGACACACGTGCGCGCGCACGCACACACACACACACACACACACGGAAAGAGAGATGGAGCAAGAGAGACAGCAAGAGCGGGGTGGCGGGGAGGCAGTGAGGGAGAGAGGGGCCAGAAGTCTGACCGGTAAGAAATCCTTGCTGGCATGTCAGGCCTCTGGGTCCTCTTTTGTGGGTAACACCCCCCATAGGCACTGAGGAAGGAGAACTGTGCAGACCCCAGGCACAATTAGTGCCTGAAGAATATCTTAGTTTATAGTGTTATTACTCAGCTATTTCCTTTATAGAATCCTTCATATTTAATCATATATTAGCTTATAGAATTAATGCTTGAAGTGTAACTGCTTACTTATATCTAGCGTACTTACTTCTATATAATCACACAGGTATTGCAGTGGGAGCCGTACTGACACATTCACTGCTGATTTATAGAATCCTTCCACAGAACCACACAGTAGTTCGTAGTAGGAGGGATGCCCAGAGCAGTCACGGAACAGAAGCAGACATGGGAAAACAGCCAGACCAGGACGAGAACCAAAGACCCCGGCGGTGGCGTCCCTGCCTGAAAGGGCGTACGCTGTACGGCAGGCTTGGAGCAGGAGCCTCCCCTCCTGATAGAGGAGCTGTGGGACCTGCATCCAGTTCCTGTGGAAAGCCGGCCTCAGGCCTGAGATCCTGCAAGTAACGGAGGGAGAAGAACCCTCTGGTGTGGCCAGTCACGGCGGCTGTTCACCCCGTCAGTGTTTTCTCACTTCTGTGCTGGCTCAAATCATCCTCCCATAAATATCTTAAGAGAAGAGCACAGGTCTGTCAGCTCCCACTGCACTGGCTTACAGTGTCCTTCTATTAGAAACCCTCTGAAGGCTGCAGCCCCCAGGTAAGAATTGTCGCACACGACGCCTGTTGCACACGGCCCACCTCCTTGCCTCGGTGACCTAATGAGGGCGGCCCCCTTTTCTGTACACGACCCTCTACTACTGCGCACGGCACGGCCCCCTAGTGCACACGGCCCACCTCTCTGCCCGGGTGACAATGGGGTGGCCCCCTTGCTTGTGACTCACGTGATTATGTCTGCCCAGTCACTAAGCCTGTAGATGATGATCTCACTCACACCCCTGCCCCTGCTTGGACCTAATAGACACAAATGCTTCTGGGCATTTGGGGCTCTCGCCTGTCCCTGCTCACAGGTGGCGTGGCCCCCGAGTCCGGCTGCTCTTCCCCAGTTCTTCAGTGTCCTGTCTCTCTACTTCGTGGATCCTGCACCTCAGCACAGCATAAGGGACACCCCACGACCCTGTGGGGCCAACCGCGCTAATATGGCACCCAACGTGGGGAACCAGACAGAGAGAAACAAATACACTCCAAAAATTTTAAAAGTCTGTAAATCATTCAAAGTAAGTTTCCTCGACTCTGAAGAACAAAACGAGGATCAGCCACGTTCCAACGAAAGTTGAAAAGGTTGCTTCAACGTTCTCAATTCTGTCCATCTAGTAACGCTGCCTTTCTTTGTGAACATTTCAGCTCCTCATGAGTTCTGTGTATTTTTCTTTAGTCTAACGTTACAATCTCCAAAATTATCAGAAGCCCACATTGGAGGGCACCTGTTAAGCTTATTGCAAACCATGTTTTGAAAAGGATTAAATCAAGACGATTGTGAGTAGCAAAATGTCCAGGGTAGTAACACTTAGAAACACGACTGACAGACGTGGTTATCTCTGTGGTTTACGGTAACTTAACATAATAACTTAACCTTAATTATGATTGACAGCGTACACTTAGACACTAGAATTTTAGAAATCCCACACAATTTTGGAACACGGGTTAGCATTAGTCACAAAGTATAACCTAAAGAAGGTCAGACGTCATTTTGGCAACTTCACGTACTCAAATAAGTTAAATAATCCTGTTTCTCTGTCCTTTCTGGACACTTCAGGGGCCCTCTGACATATCCGAAAAGCCAGGTACCCGGGAAGACAATTTTGAAACTGCAGTTTGATTTTGGGAAGGCTGTTAAATGTTCAAGGTTTAAAACACTTGACGTTACGAAATCGAATTCCAGGTTATCATGTTACTCATTTTGCCAAAAGGCAAAACCTTTTATAGCCCTTTACAAACTTTGCCAAGGAGCAGATTAGCACCTTGGGAAAGCCTTCCTGTGCTTTTCTTCCAATGCTCGATTCACAGAAAAGTCGTTTCATACCCCGTTTTGAATTTGGTGAACACGTTCACACATGTTCACACAGGGGACCTGTTCTGGGAGATTAATTTCCACGGTTTTTCCACCACGATTTTGAACCTTAGCTTTTCCTGATTTAACGAAAAACAATCCTTCAACCCAAGGCCTTCTTATAACCTTTGACTAAAAAGCACGTTTTTACCATTCTTACACACCTTGCATGTAAATCTATCTCTAGTAGTTTTATTTTATTTTATTTATTTATTTTTCTGAGACGGAGTTTTGCTCTTGTTACCCAGGCTGGAGTGCAATGGTGCGATCTCGGCTCACCGCAACCTCCGCCTCCTGGGTTCAGGCAATTCTCCTGCCTCAGCCTCCCGAGTAGCTGGGATTACAGGCACGCACCACCGTGCCCAGGTAATTTTTGTATTTTTAGTAGAGACGGGGTTTCACCTTGTTGACCAGGATGGTCTCGATCTCTTGACCTCGTGATCCACCCGCCTCGGCCTCCCAAAGTGCTGAGATTACAGGTTTGAGCCACCGCGCCCAGCCTCTAGTAGCTTTAATTCGCTCCTAGTAATTTTTACCTTTGAGGTGAAGCCTGGCACGTCATTTCTAATCGTGCGCTCCGTGCGGCCAAGGTTGTCGTAGTTAAGGCTGTATTCATTCCACAAGTCTCCAGGCCTTACCTGTTGTGAAGCCAGCAACTCAAATCGTTCTTGAAACCCAAGGAGCAGTTTGTAACGTCAAAAGACTCAGCAAATCTTGCATCTTACCATAGTCTTTAGGGTTGTTTCATTTATTTATTTTTTAGGACAGAGTCTCCCGCTATCACCCAGGCTGGAGTGCAGAGGTGCAATCTCTGCTCACCACAACCTCTGCCTCCTGGGTTCAAGCGATTCTCCGGCTTTAGCCTCCTGAGTAGCTGGGATTACAGGCACACACCACCACTCCCATCTAATTTTTAAAAATTATTTTTAGTAGCGATGGGGTTTCACCCTGTTGGCCAGGCTGGTCTTGAACTCCTGACCTCAGCCTCCCAAAGTGCTGGGATTACAGGCATGAGACACCACACCCAGCCCTGTTTTTATTTCTTTTTATTTATTTTTTTTGGAGATGGAGTCTCCCTCTGTCGCCAGGCTGGAGTGCAGTGGAACAATCTCAGCTCATCGCAACCTCTGGCTCCTGGGTTCAAGTGATTCTCATGCCTCAGCCTCCTGAGGAGCTGGGACTACAGACACGCGCCACCACGCACAGCTAATTTTTGTATTTTTTAGTAGAGACGGGGATTTCACCATGTTGACCAGGAGGGTCTTGATCTCTTGACTCACGATCCACCCGCCTTGGCCTCCCAAAGTGCTGGGATGACAGGCGTGAGCCACAGCGCCCAGAACCCGGTTTTTATTTCTTAAAGTCACACGAGCTGAAAGGTACCACAGCTTTTAACTTTAAGTCATATTAGATCCCAGTGCTCGACTTTCTTTAGGTAGTTAGAGCTCCTTTTACAGACATCGCAGGCAGTACACAAACGGGCAGGCAGAAGGAAACGAAGTCAGTGGGTGGGGCCTTTCAAGAGACCGGGCTGGGAAAAGCCACAGAGATCAAACCCGAAAGAAGCTGATTCCCTAAGGCAGGAAGTCTAAACAGAGCCTTGCCATGGACTTACAAAGCCAGGCCCTCAGGATGCAAAACAAGATGGAGGCTTGATTTCACAACCAAATCTTTGCTGGAAATATAAACAGTAATAGCTGCAGCTGGGGCGGGCAGTGGCTGACGCTAGGAAAACATCTTCTAAAAGAAAAAAAAAAAAACTTTAAAAGTTATTTGCTGGCCAGCCACAGTGGCTCACGCCTGTAATCCCAGCAGTTTGGGAGGCAGGTGGATGCCTGAGGTCAGGAGTTCAAGACCAGCCTGACCAATATAATGAAACTCCATTTCTACTAAAAATACAAAATTAGCCAGGCATGGTGGTGCACGCCTGTAGTCCCAGCTACTGGGAAGCTGAGGCAGGAGAATGGCTTGAACCCTCAAGGACACGGGAGCTGAGAAGCCAAAGAAAGAGGCTGACAGACCCAGTTTTTTAGAAAGAAGCAATTAGTAGGGACTTGCAAACAGAAGATGCTGGATCCCTGCTCAGCTGCCTCCCAGAGACAGGGCTCGCATTCCATACGGAATTCACCTGGGCAGGATTTATGGTAGGTACATGAATGTAGCAATCTCAGAGGCGGTCCAGGAGGTCATTAATTCAATAGAATTTATGTATCACATACAGCATAATTAAAGGGCAATTATGAGCTGGGAATGGTGGTTCCTGCCTGTGGTCCCAGCTTCTCCGGAGGCTTGAGCCCAGGAGCCTGAGGCTGCAGTGAGCTGTGACCGTGCCACTGCGCTCCAGCCTGGTGACAGAGGGAGACCCCCCGAAACAGAAGGGGGCCGTGGCAGATAGAAAACACTGTTTCTGTGGTTTTCTTTTTTCCTTTTTAGTTTTTTAAATAGATATGTTGCCCAGGCTGGTCTCGAACTCCTGACCTCAGGTGATCCGCCCACCTCGGCCTCCCGAAGTGCTGGGATTCAGGTGTGGGCCACCAGTCGCGGCCTCTGAGGTTATGTTCTGTGCTGACTTTCGGTAAAATCTGAGAACATAACAGATTCCTGAGGCCAGGCAGGCTGGATCACACCTGAATCCCAGCACTTCGGGAGGCCGAGGCGGGCGGATCACCTGAAGTCAGGAGTTCGAGACCAGCCTGGCCAACATGGCGAAACCCCACCTCTGCTAAAAATACAAAAATTAGCCCGGTCTGGTGGAGCGCCTATCACCCCAGCTACTCGGGAGGCTGAGACATGAGGGTCACTTGAACCCAGGACGTGGAGGCTGCAGTGAGCCATGGTCTGCAACCTCACTCCAGCCTGGGTGACAGAGCAAGACTGTCTCAAAAACTAAAAAAGGAAAAGGAAAGATTTATTGATTCGTTAGGGATGCTAGCCTGTTGTCTGTGGCATATATTTTAAATACTGTTCCCCAATTTATCAGTTGTCTTTTGCTTTGTATGTGGTGTTTCTGTCATGCGAATTGTTTAAAGAACCTATTTACGTGGTCAAACATATTAATCTTGTCGTTTTTTGCATCAGGATTTTGGATCTTAATTAGAAAGCGTTTCCCTACAAGGATGTTAATCAGAGTTCTGCCCCTGTTTTCCTCTGGGTGGTCTGTGCTCTTCCATTCAGGCTCCTGATTCGTGCGTTCCGTTGCGGGTACGTGCGTTCCGTTGCAGGTACGTGTGAGCTGTGGATCTGATTTTGACTTTTCCCAAAGGCTCTCCGGTGGTCTCAGCACCATTTACTGAAAAGTCCATCTCCATCCTGTGCGCCAGGTTCCCGCTGCGTTTGGGTCACTGGCACCTCCTGTTTCTGGCCCGCGTCTGTTCACGCCCCAGCGTCAGAGGCGTGTGAAGCAGAGCAGCTCCGTCTTGAACAGGAGCTGGGTAAAGTGAGGCTGAAATCCACCGGGTGAAGGTGGAGGTCAGCACAACACACAGGTCATAAAGACCTTGCTGATTAACAGGCTGCAGGAAAGAAGCCGGCAAATCCCCCAAGACCGGGATGGCCACGAGGGTGAGCGCCGGTCTCCTCACTGCTGCACCCCCACCAGCCCGGACGGCTTACACATGCCGTGGCCGTGTCAGGGAGTTGCCCCGTGTGGTCTGAACGGAGGGGCATGAATGATCCACACCCTGTTTAGCACAGGATCAAGGAATTATCATAAAAAAGGGCGACCAGCCGCCCTGGGCTGCTCTGTCTGGGGAGTGGCCTCCTTCATCCTTCACTTTACACACTCGCCCTGGGTTCCTTCCTGCAGATCCAAGAACCCTCTGTTGGTGTCGGGATCGGGACCCTTTCCTGTAACATCTTTCTGGCGACCACAGAAGAAAAACCGCAGACCCAAAAGCTAACTTAGGGAAGGTGGTGCGGTCCAGTGACATATTCTGGCCACCACAGGAGGGACTACAGGGAGGAACCCCCTGACCTAAAGGCTAACTTTGGGTAAGTGGGGGTCCGGTGACATCTTTCTAGTGAGCCCTGAAGGGACGATATTGAGGAGGCCGCAACCCAAAGGAAGGAGGACTCAGCACTGACTGGACAACACTGATGTGTGCTGGGGTCCTGGGCCGTGCTGGGGTCCTGGGCCGTGCTGGGGTCCTGGGCCGTGCTGGGGTCCTGGGCCATGCTGGGGTCCTGGGCCGTGCTGGGGTCCTGGGCCGTGCTGGGGTCCTGGGCCTTGCTGGGTCCTGGGGCGTGCTGGGGTCCTGGGCCGTGCTGGGGTCCTGGGGCGTGCTGGGGTCCTGGGCCTTGCTGGGGTCCTGGCGCGTGCTGGGGTCCTGGGCCTTGCTGGGTCCTGGGGCATGCTGGGGTCCTGGGCCGTGCTGGGGTCCTGGGCCGTGCTGGGGTCCTGGGCCGTGCTGGGGTCCTGGGGCGTGCTGGGGTCCTGGGCCTTGCTGGGGTCCTGGGCCGTGCTGGGGTCCTGGGCCGTGCTGGGGTCCTGGGGCGTGCTGGGGTCCTGGGCCGTGCTGGGGTCCTGGGGCGTGCTGGGGTCCTGGGCCGTGCTGGGGTCCTGGGCCGTGCTGGGGTCCTGGGGCGTGCTGGGGTCCTGGGCCGTGCTGGGGTCCTGGGCCGTGCTGGGGTCCTGGCGCGTGCTGGGGTCCTGGCGCGTGCTGGGGTCCTGGGCCGTGCTGGGGTCCTGGGCCGTGCTGGGGTCCTGGCGCGTGCTGGGGTCCTGGGCCGTGCTGAGGTCCTGGGCCGTGCTGGGGTCCTGGGCCTTGCTGGGTCCTGGGGCGTGCTGGGGTCCTGGGCCGTGCTGGGGTCCTGGGGCATGCTGGGGTCCTGGGCCGTGCTGGGGTCCTGGCACATGCTGGGGTCCTGGGCCTTGCTGGGTCCTGGGGCATGCTGGGGTCCTGGGCCGTGTTGGGGTCCTGGGGCGTGCTGGGGTCCTGGGCCATGCTGGGGTCCTGGGCCGTGCTGGGGTCCTGGGCCGTGCTGGGGTCCTGGGGCGTGCTGGGGTCCTGGGCCTTGCTGGGGTCCTGGGCCGTGCTGGGGTCCTGGGGCGTGCTGGGGTCCTGGGCCGTGCTGGGGTCCTGGCGCGTGCTGGGGTCCTGGGCCGTGCTGGGGTGTCAGGTGCAGGATGGGATTGGGTGAGAGGCCCAATGTAGGGAGGCAGAGTCTCTCCTAAGACAGAGAGGGTGACAGAGCCTTTTTATAAACGGCAAGGATGCTTGACCCACCTTGGGTTAGAGGTCCCACTTAGGAGGGTTGATTAGAGTCCCTTCTAAGATTCAGGGGCTCAGAGGCCCCTCTCAGAAAAGTCCCTCTCGGCTGAGAACGGCCTGGCACCAGGGCTGTTAACTGTTCTCTTGGATTAGTCTGCCTGTCACTCTTTGTTGACAGCTGTGGGTGACAGAATTAGGCACCTACAGGATTGTGGGACATGGGGAGCTTTTTCCTCCCACAAAAGGGGGAACGTGAGAGCTGATGGGACTGCTGGAAAAAAGCCTTTACAACAGCAGCCGCCTGAACTTCTTGGTGTGGTTGCAATGGGGGGGCTTTCTCTGGCCTCCCGGTGTGGTTGCAATGGGGGGGCTTTCTCTGGCCTCCCAGGGTGGTTGCAATGGGGGGGCTTTCTCTGCCTCCCTGGGTGTTTTGCCTTCCCCACCCTGCCACAGGCGATGCTTTTCTCTCTCTCCTTTCCCTTTTTTATATTTTCTATTCCTCAGGGAGACCATCTTGCCCAGAGAACACATGTTGAAACAGAGGTTGGGTTAATGAGGCTGGGGCAAGTTTGAGCCTGGCCAGTGTGACGCTGGGTGCCAGGCAGAGTGGCTCACATCTGTGTTTTGTTGGCCAGTGTGACGCTGGGTGCCAGGCAGAGTGGCTCACATCTGTGTTTTGTTGGCCAGTGTGACGCTGGGTGCCAGGCAGAGTGGCTCACATCTGTGTTTTGTCACACGTATTTTGCTCTGACCAGAAGTGAACGAGATCATTTTCCTTTGTGTTGTGGCGCAGCCAGCCAGGTCACCAGGCCCACTTGGCAAAAGTGTAGGGCTATGGAGTCCCCACAGGGTCATGGGGTGTCCCTTATGCTGTATTGGGGTACAGGATCCGAGAAGGTCACTGAAGAACTGGTGAAGAGCAGCTGGACTTGGGGGGCCACCCCACCTGTGAGCAGACATCAGTGGTGGACTTGGGGGGCCCACAACACCTGTGAGCGGACATCAGTGGTGGACTTGGGGGGCCACCCCACCTGTGAGCGGACATCAGTGGTGGACTTGGGGGCCCACACCACCTGTGAGCGGACATCAGTGGTGGACTTGGGGGGCCCACACCGCCTGTGAGCGGACATCAGTGGTGGACTTGGGGGCCCACAACACCTGTGAGCGGACATCAGTGGTGGACTTGGGGGGCCACAACACCTGTGAGCGGACATCAGTGGTGGACTTGGGGGCCCACAACACCTGTGAGCGGACATCAGTGGTGGACTTGGGGGGCCACAACACCTGTGAGCGGACATCAGTGGTGGACTTGGGGGGGCCCCACCGCCTGTGAGCGGACATCAGTGCTGGACTTGGGGGGCCACACCACCTGTGAGGAGACATCAGTGCTGGACTTGGGGGGGCCACAACACCTGTGAGCGGACATCCGTGGTGGACTTGGGGGGGCCACACCACCTGTGAGCGGACATCAGTGGTGGGCTTGGGGGCCCACACCGCCTGTGAGGAGACATCAGTGCTGGACTTGGGGGGCCACAACACCTGTGAGCAGACATCCGTGGTGGACTTGGGGGGGCCACACCACCTGTGAGCGGACATCAGTGGTGGGCTTGGGGGGCCACAACACCTGTGAGCGGACATCAGTGGTGGACTTGGGGGGCCACACCACCTGTGAGCGGACATCCGTGGTGGACTTGGGGGGGCCACAACACCTGTGAGCGGACATCACTGGTGGACTTGGGGGGCCACAACACCTGTGAGCGGACATCAGTGGTGGACTTGGGGGGCCACACCACCTGTGAGCGGACATCAGTGCTGGACTTGGGGGGCCACACCACCTGTGAGGAGACATCAGTGCTGGACTTGGGGGGCCACCCCAGCTGTGAGCAGACATCAGTGGCAGCCCCCAAATGCCCCAGAGCATCTGTATTTATTAGGTCCAAGCAGGGGCAGGGGTGTGAGTGAGATCATCTACAGGCTTAGTGACTGGGCAGACATAATCACGTGAGTCACAAGCAAGGGGGCCACCCCATTGTCACCCGGGCAGAGAGGTGGGCCGTGTGCACTAGGGGGCCGTGCCGTGCGCAGTAGTAGAGGGTCGTGTACAGAAAAGGGGGCCGCCCTCATTAGGTCACCGAGGCAAGGAGGTGGGCCGTGTGCAACAGGCGTCGTGTGCGACAATTCTTACCTGGGGGCTGCAGCCTTCAGAGGGTTTCTAATAGAAGGACACTGTAAGCCAGTGCAGTGGGAGCTGACAGACCTGTGCTCTTCTCTTAAGATATTTATGGGAGGATGATTTGAGCCAGCACAGAAGTGAGAAAACACTGACGGGGTGAACAGCCGCCGTGACTGGCCACACCAGAGGGTTCTTCTCCCTCCGTTACTTGCAGGATCTCAGGCCTGAGGCCGGCTTTCCACAGGAACTGGATGCAGGTCCCACAGCTCCTCTATCAGGAGGGGAGGCTCCTGCTCCAAGCCTGCCGTACAGCGTACGCCCTTTCAGGCAGGGACGCCACCGCCGGGGTCTTTGGTTCTCGTCCTGGTCTGGCTGTTTTCCCATGTCTGCTTCTGTTCCGTGACTGCTCTGGGCATCCCTCCTACTACGAACTACTGTGTGGTTCTGTGGAAGGATTCTATAAATCAGCAGTGAATGTGTCAGTACAGCTCCCACTGCAATACCTGTGTGATTATATAGAAAGATTATAAGGAACTAAGTATGATTATATATATATATAAGCTAGTATAGTAAGCAGTGAGTTATATTTCAAGCACTCATTGTGCCGGGGTCTGCACAGTTCTCCTTCCTTGGTGCCCCTGGGGGGTGTTACCCACAGAATTTGGAAGCTGTGAGTATTCTTATGGCAATACAATCATCTGCATCAGTGCCATGAGATTCCACCTTTCTTTCACAACAGGACACACTTGGAGAACATGGTTGTGGCCGGGCACGGTGGCTCACGCCTGTAATCCCAGCACTTTTGGAGGCCGAGGAGCATGGCTCACCTGAGGTGGGGAGTTCGAGATCAGCCTGACCAACATGGAGAAACCCCGTCTCTACTAACGATACAAAATTAGCTGGGCATGGTGGTGCGTGCCTGTAGTCCCAGCTACTCAAGAGGCTGAGGCAGGAGAATTGCCTGAACCCAGGAGGCGGAGGTTGCAGTGAGCTGAAATCATCCCATCATTGCACCCCAGCCTGGGTAACAAGAGCGAAACTCTGTGTCAAAAAAAAGAAAAATGAAAAGAAAAGAAAAAGAAAAAGAAAGTGGCTGTTTTACCAAGGCTTTGACTGGAAGTGGATGCTTCCCTTTAAGGAGTCAGTTTCAACTCAGAGCCGGTAAAACTCCAGTGGGGACACTGACCTTAGGCCCTTCATCTACACGGTCCCTGTCCAGGGCTCCTGAGCTGTGGTCAGCAGAGAATGTCACTCTCTAACAGGTCCAGGAGTCCAAGTTTATCACGGGCCCTTGAGGAGAGAATCACCCACTTACGGGTGTTGGAGGAACAAAGCCATGCTGGGATCGATGTTATCTCGGTCCTCGTGGAATGAACTTTCATGGCAGCCAATCCAAATGGCTCATGTAGAATAATTATTCTTGCCGTATTTGATGCAACCAGGCCAAGTATAAGACTGAAGTCTATTTTGCAAACTGTTCAGTCCTATGTGATTTTTTTATCCAAAGTGGGGACTGGAGAGAGAGGGAGAGGGAGAAATCATGTTTAAAAACTTACCACTTATCAGATGTTCGTCATCAAATTCTGAACTCACTAGCTGCCTCGTAGTCTTTGGCTACATTGTAGGGTAACGCTTCGTTCCTGTGAACCTGCAGCTCTAAAGGAACAAAAGGGCTGGGTGATGTGAAAATGATCAACATCCTAGTTCTGAGCAATTATTCTGCGGATCCTACCACGCGATGGGAATGAATAGGGCGCCCATGACTCAGAGGTTTCCTTTTGGGAAAGTGAGACCAAAGGAGCTGACAAAGGCAAAGCTGCACCCAGATCCTGAGAGCACGACCACAGCCACCACTCACCCAGTGTCACGAGGCACCAGATCCTGTGAGCATGACCGCAGCCACCACTCACCAGTGTCACGAGGCACCAGATCCTGTGAGCACGACCACAGCCACCGCTCCCCAGTGTCACGAGGCACCAGATCCTGAGAGCACGACCACAGCCACCGCTCCCCAGTGTCACGAGGCACCAGATCCTGAGAGCACGACCACAGCCACCGCTCACCAGTGTCACGAGGCACCAGATCCTGTGAGCACGACCACAGCCACCGCTCACCAGTGTCACGAGGCACCAGATCCTGTGAGCACGACCACAGCCACCGCTCCCCAGTGTCACGAGGCACCAGATCCTGTGAGCACGACCACAGCCACCGCTCACCCAGTGTCACGAGGCACCAGATCCTGAGAGCACGACCGCAGCCACCACTCACCAGGTGTCACGAGGCACCAGATCCTGTGAGCACGACCGCAGCCACCGCTCCCCAGTGTCACGAGGCACCAGATCCTGTGAGCACGACCACAGCCACCGCTCACCAGTGTCACGAGGCACCAGATCCTGTGAGCACGACCACAGCCACCGCTCCCCAGTGTCACGAGGCACCAGATCCTGAGAGCACGACCACAGCCACCGCTCCCCAGTGTCACGAGGCACCAGATCCTGAGAGCACGACCACAGCCACCGCTCACCAGTGTCACGAGGCACCAGATCCTGTGAGCACGACCACAGCCACCGCTCACCAGTGTCACGAGGCACCAGATCCTGTGAGCACGACCACAGCCACCGCTCCCCAGTGTCACGAGGCACCAGATCCTGTGAGCACGACCACAGCCACCGCTCACCCAGTGTCACGAGGCACCAGATCCTGAGAGCACGACCGCAGCCACCACTCACCAGGTGTCACGAGGCACCAGATCCTGTGAGCACGACCGCAGCCACCGCTCCCCAGTGTCACGAGGCACCAGATCCTGTGAGCACGACCACAGCCACCACTCACCAGGTGTCACGAGGCACCCTTTCTCTGGTTGGAGGAGGACTCAGTTCCGCAGTTTCACCTCAGCATTTACCTTATGATAAGGAGTCCCTGCAACGCCCTCTGAGATGCATCTTTTTGTCCCAGACTCAATTCCAAGCTTTAGGTCAGAGCCCTAGGAGAGGCAGAGGAAGTTGGCACAGCAGAGGCGAGCGTGGCTGGTTCCTCTCGATTACGCCAAGCCCGAGCTTCCGGTCTCATGGATAAAGGCCATGTTACTACCCATGGCATCAATGAGGTCTGGGGAATTCAAGGCCAGTGACGGGAGGTGGGAAGGAGACGGGTGAGAGCGGCCGGTTCCTGTCCTCTAGGCCCCCTGCTCCACGGGTGCAAGCCGCTTTGGTATTCATGGCACCTGCCAGGCTCGCTGGGACTTGGGGATACACGGATGAAAGAGGGAGAGAGGGTGCTCCTCCTTCCTTCCCTCACTTGCTCGGGTGTGTGCTGCTCCTCTCTCTCTAGACGGGCAGCCATTCATCTTCAGCCTGTGCCCTGGTTCAGTGCTTCCTGGTCTCCTGGGACTGCTGTGGAAAAGCACCTTCTTTTCCCCTCTCTCCTCCTCGGTTCTCGTCGCTCACAGTTAACTGTGCCTTCGTCCCGTGGGATGATCGCCTCAGATGCACCCTCCAAACCCGGGAGAGCTTCCCAGACCTTAAGCTGGTTGGCTCAGGACGGGGCTCCGGGGAAGGGAACCGAGAAGCCCGCCATGCCGGCAAGGGGGTCACGTTTCTTGCCAGCTGTGCAGCCTACCTCTCCCAGGCAGACCCGTCAAAGGCCTTGGAAGTCCTGAGCTGGCCTTCCCCTTCCCCTGGTTCTCTTTTGACGAATGTTTTCTGATAACCCGTCTGCTCTTGTCTTGAGGCCCCCAGACTCCAAACAGTCACACCCTGGAGCCTCTGACGATGGCCCCTTCTGCCAGGAACCCTTGGACCAGCCTCTAGAAAAGCTCTGACCGCCGTTTCCCCAAACGGGGACCCCCACACCCCGTCAGCAGGAAGCAGTTAAGATCGGTCTTTGTCCTTCTCCTGACTCCCACAGTTAGATGGACTTCCATGGAGGAGAGAATGAGATGGCCCCCTGGGAGAGGGTCCCTGGAAAACTACAGCCAGCCTGCCCACTGAGGTGGAGCCTTGGGAAGTTTGGGCCCTTTGTGGGGTGGAGGGCATTCTAGCAGGGACTCTGTCCTGGCGAGTGTCCTTCCTTTTCACCCGGTAAAACCCTGTCTTACCCACTATTCAAAGTGTCTCTGAGCCTGAATTAATTTTTATGGCTGTGGGGCAAGAACCCCATCTGTCACTGGACTAAGGGGAAGTCAGCTTAAGGAGAGGTGGGCTGGCCGAAGGGAGCTCTGCGGGATCCTCAGCACTAAAGGGCCTGGGTCCCTCCACCCAGTCCCCTGCTGGGAACTCAAAGCCTTTTTCCCGGGGGAGGGGAAGACGGTCTGGGGTTGGAAAAGAGAGTTTCCAGAACAAAGTGTAAGGGTTGGTAGGGTTATGGAATTTGGAACGGGCCTGGTGTGGGAGCGTATCAGTAATCCCAGCGGGAGGCTGAGGTTGGAGGCTCGCTGGAGGCTGGAAGCTTCAAGGCTGTACTGAGCTGTGATGGCGCCACTGCACTCCAGCCCAGGTCACAGAGTGAAACCGTCCCCCAAAATCAAAACAATCAAGGGGTAAAGAACCCAAAGCCGCATGGAAAAATGGAGAAGAAACGTCGATACGCGCTCTGCGTGTAACCTCCTCCCGCCCGCCCCCGATACTCGCCCCAGCACGTGCGTCTGCAGCGTTTACCCTGAGATAACTCTGCCATGAAACATCTTGCTTTTTTTACTATCTCTACAGCACCCTCGTCCACCAGCTTTGGAAAGAAGAGACGACATTCTGTTTATGGCATCCTGTTTTTAGTAGCAGTATTTCCATTGACAAAATACGTCATTCTCCGTTGCCGAAAATGCCAAATCCAAGATCACAACATTCCTACGGGAGATATTCATGTTGATCTCAAACAGCCGTTGCCGGGAGATTCACTTGATGAGTCTAGTTTTTCCAGAATAGATGATTCAGATGATCCTGACGTCAGGTCTGTGTTGAAATAACTCCAATAAAAAAAAAAAGAAAAAAGAAATAAGTCCAGGAACAGTTTTTCTATTTTATTTTCACACTGAAAATCAGTCAGATTTTCTTCAGCCTTGTGGGAAGTAGAAAAGATCCTTTTCAAAGTTCCCTTTCCTGTTAAAGAATAAGTGAGCTGATAACTTTGTGAAGCCCTATCCTATGTAGCTGTTAACATGCCATGCTTGCAGGCACGTGGTACATTCTGTGTCCTCGTATTTTAACCAAGATACTGTGCTGGACGTGCTCACAGGCGTGTCCCAGCTCTCCACTGCTTTTACCTGTTTGGAAAAGTTTTACGTTATTAGCCAATGGGGTTTTAGTTTAGATGGTGGGGTCTGGCTCCCACGAGTGAAAATCAGACACAGTGGTGGGGATGACCCAAAGGAGTAAGGAATAAATTTGTTTGCTTTCCTTTGTTCATTGTACTCTGCGGCAAGATGGCTGGCGAGGGTCCCCTCCCTGCAGCCCAGGAAGTACAAGTTGTGTTGCTGGAAGATCCTTTGTGGGAAATTGTGGCACCGACCACCGATTTCCAACGTGCCTCAGAGAGCATGTTCATGTAGAATTAAATGAACGCCAGCAGGAAGTCACATTGTTATTTTTCTACACAGGAAAGTGGTTAAAAATAAAAGTGTCCTCCAAACATATGAAAAGTGTTTACACTGACTCATCATTGGGGAAATAAACATTAAAGTGACACCAAGACCCCCCTTCTCGTCTGTCCTAGTGACAGAAACATAAAATATGCATTTCCAGCCACTCAGAAACACGTCAGTGCAGGTTATCCGGTGCGGCGCGGGATTGAGATGTGAGCGCTGGAAATCGCCGGGGCGTCTGTGCCTGAGGGACTGGCCGGGTCAGACTGCAGCACATTCACACATGGAATCTTTTTACTGAAATCCAGCTGCTGGAACTAAAGGAATCCTTCCAAATGTGTATCGGACCGAGCACAGAAAGTCAACACCGAGACAAAATATGCCAAATTGCAGGGTTTATTGCCGGCGACCACGGAGGACTCACGTCTCTCCAACCCATGGCAGAGAAAGAAGGGTGACAAGACCTTTTATACCCACAAACCCACCTTGGGAGTGGGGGTGAAGAGTGGAGATGGGGATGAAAGGCTGTAAATCACCTCCTGGGCAGAGAGGAGGGTGGGGGCTCCGGACATTCCAAGGGCCAGGGGACTTTTGTCATTCCGATTGCCACTTAAGAGGTTTACAGAAGTTAAGACGAACATTAGTTTATACATTATTTGGGCAGGTGTGGGGTCCACAGATTTTTAGTGGCTTGGCACCAGGATGGAATTATCTGGGGGTGCTTACTCTGGTCAGTACCGGTAAACAGAGGCCAGCAATTCTGGCAGTTACAGATAAGATATGCAGCTTTACCTCTCTGCATTCTGCAAAGTAAATCAGCAGTTTACAGAAGCCAAGGTGAGCAGTCATTGTGAGGAGAATGGAAACAGTTCTGTCTCTTTGTAAAATGGCCGTGTACAGGTTCCAACTCCAGGCCAGCTGTATCACACAATAACCACCAAATAAATTAGTCAAACCAGTCAGGACTAGGGGAGCAGCAGTGTGACAGGTGAAGCGACCGTCATTCCGAGGGAATGGTGGCCACACGGAGGGCAGGGCAGAACAGAGCCAGACCGAGTCTCCGTGGCACGGAGATGCCGTCAGATACGGTGAAGTTAAGGCCAGAGAATCCAGGTGCGGATGAGTCATCAGGTGGTAAATCGGCTTCTCTGAGGGTAGTTGAGGAATTCGGAAACTTTCATCCGTACACTAGAATTGAACAAATAAATAATTGGGTTTTTTTAGACTGAGTCTCACTCTCTCACCCAGGCTGGAGTGCAGTGGCACAATCTCGGCTCACCGCAACCTCCGCTTCCCAGTTTCAAGCAATTCTCCCGCCTCAGCCTTCTGAGTAGCTGGGATTACAGGCGCCCGCCATCACACCTGGCTAATTTTTTGTATTTGTAGTAGAGATGGGGTTTTACCATGTTGGCCGGGCTGTTCTCGAACTCCCGACCTCAGGTGACCCACCCACCTCAGCCTCCCAAAATGCTGGGATCACAGGCGTGAGCCACCATGCCCCAACAATAAATAAATTTTTGTAGTTAATAGAAGCTGGGTTTCTCACTGTTAGAGAAGTTACAAGCAGGGAAGGAGGGAGGCTGCAGCAGGCCTTGCTGTGCTGTGTGGAGATCTGAGGTGGCAGCGGGAGCCATGCTCTCCAATCTACACACAGGAAGAGAGGCACATGCACCTGTGAGCACCTGTCTGCACCCACCCATCAGGACAGTTGTTCCTGTTTCCGTCTGTCTTTGCTGAAGGCGATCACACCCAGTTTCACTGAGCACTGGCAGCGCCCAGATTCTGGGATCCAGTATTCTGCAGTAAAGGAATAATGGCTCCTGGGAGAAATGGGTGATTCTAGGCCTGGGGCAAGAAATATGCAAGAGGGGCCTGGAGTATCTTTTAGTAACAGAAAGTAAAGAAGTACTCAAAACAAACAGACAAAAAAAAAAAATAACCAATAAAGGTTTGTGGAAAGCCCACAGTTCGGGGTCCAGCCCTGCAGGGTTCTGTGAGCCGCTCCGGGCTGGCGTGGAGAGGAGAAATTGAAGAAATAAAAGACACAAGACACAGAGATAGAGAAAGAGTTTGGGCCCAGTCCACGGCCAGCCGGGTCACGGAGACCAGCAGTGGCCCCAGCGCCGATGCTCTCACTTTTACCGAGTTGCGAATCTGGGGGCAGGACAGGGAGGGCGTGGCCTTGGTGGTGGGAGACTGGGGGCCGGGTGGATGGGGTGCGGCAGGGACAGGGTCAAGGCCATCACGTGTCATTCAGGTTGTGATAAGCTGCTTTTTGCCAGGTAAGACTAACTCTCAGACTAAAAGCTGTTCTGGCTTCATGTCAGCTTCCTGAGCCCGACAGACTCCGTCTCAGCTTCGGCATCTTAGTCATTTCCCCACCACCGAGTGTGAGGCTGGGGCTGACACCGGGCACCTCCGGGAATGCGTTTGTTGATAAGAGGCTGAGCGAAGTGGCACCGGCAGAACCCGGGAACGCAGCTGCCGTCCAGCACCCAGAGCCCCCGTTATCTGTAAGTTGTACGTCTTTCACGACAGCTCTACCCCTCGCACCTGGCACTCTTTTATTTCTCATGTACTAGTTTATCTTGTAACATTCTGCTTACTCTGCGTTTGTGAAAAATTTCCTTCAGCTAGGTTCCCCCCCTTTAAAACTAGGGCATAAAAGACCACCTAACTTTTTCTTAGGGGCCGAGAGAATTTGGGGCATCAGCCACCTCTCGGTCGCCGGCATAATAAAGGACTCATATTTCAAACTCAGACTGTGGCGCCTTCCTTGACTCGCTCGGGTACAGCAAGGTAGGGGCTCAGGAATCTCTGGCCCCAAAGTGAGGTGAGGAGCATAAAGCATCAGCCCTTTTCCCATAAAGCATCAGCCCTTTTCCCATACTTACCAAGAAAGAACTAAAACATGACGATTTATTTGATTTATTTTACTATTACCGATTATCTTTTCCAAGAAAAAAGCAACCAGGAGCAGAAGCAGAACATGAGAGTGGAGGAGAAACGTGGGCACTGAGGCACAGCCTCACGGAGTGAGGCCCCGATGTCTGCGGGTGTCCCTGACAGCCGTCAGGCCTTGTCACAAGAGCTCAGAGAAGCGGCGTTTTCCCCAAACTTCACCAGGAAGGAGACGTCTCGGCCATCTTGGGCGTCTCCTCCCCTAGCTGGCTAAACAGCGGGGGCTCTCCCAGTGCTGGCACTGCCCCACAGCCGAGGCGCCCTCCAGCGGCCCGTATGTGGGTGGGACAGAGGGCTCAGAGCATCTCGCCTTCGTGTCATTCATTTCACAGTGTCACCCAGGTCCACACCTCCGACCTGAGAGGCATGAGTAAAGGAATGCAGATCACCTGTGAATAACGAAGGTCACACATGAATAATAACTAATTCTAATTACTTTCTTCTTCATTACTCACATGGAAATAGGCTGAGGCCTTTTTCTCCTGCCTCGGAGCTTGTGGGATCTCCCCTCTGCACACAGGAGCCAAAGGGAATCCTGACAGCCAAGGCTGAATGTCAACAGTGATCTAACCATGACATTGGATTTCAAGCCACAGAGTGAAACAGGCATCTCTAAGTCCACACGGATCTAAGCCATTATGTGAAGAGAATGGCTCTTCCTCTTTTTTCTGAGATGGAGTCTCGCTCTGTCGTCCAGGCTGCTGTGCAATGGCACGATCTCGGCTCACCGCAACCTCCACGTCCTGGGTTCAAGCGATTCTCCTTGCTTCAGCCTGCAGAGTAGCTGGGACTCCAGGAGTGTGTCAGCACGCCAGGCTAATTCTTGTAGTTTTAGTAGAGAAGGGGTTTCGCCATGTTGGCCAGGCTAGCCTCAAACTCCTGACCTCAGGTGATCTGCCACCTTGGCCTCCCAAAGTGCTGGGATTGCAGCATGAGCCACTATGCCTGGCCCAAGAAATGGCTCTTCTTTATGGTACAATTGCAGTTAATGCAGATGGAAAAGGAAGCAGAGAATCACCGTCAGGCAAACACCACGATACTCATCATTGGAGACAAGGTGCCCTGGTGGATGCTAAATTTTGTGAGGAAAAGTTTGAAGAAAAAGGAATTAGCATAATCGTTAAGTATCTCTCCAATATACTTGTTATCTGCTTGAAGCAGATAGCAACTGTATGTGGAAACACTCATCAGATGCCATGTTTCTCTTTGATGGAAGTCACCATCACTGTAACAAATGTACCCACATCAGCAGATACCACGTTCCTCACTGATGGAAGTCACCATCACTGTAACAAACTGTACCCACATCAGCAGGTACCACGTTCCTCACTGATGGAAGTCACCATCACTGTAACAAATGTACCCACATCAGCAGGTACCACGTTCCTCACTGATGGAAGTCACCATCACTGTAACAAATGTACCCACATCAGCAGGTACCACGTTCCTCACTGATGGAAGTCACCATCACTGTAACAAATGTACCCACATCAGCAGGTACCACGTTCCTCACTGATGGAAGTCACCATCACTGTAACAAAGTGTACCCACATCAGCAGGTACCACGTTCCTCATTGATGGAAGTCACCATCACTGTAACAAACTGTACCCACATCAGCAGGTACCACGTTCCTCATTGATGGAATTCACCATCACTGTAACAAATGTACCCACATCAGCAGGTACCACGTTCCTCACTGATGGAAGTCACCATCACTGTAACAAATGTACCCACATCAGCAGATACCACGTTCCTCACTGATGGAAGTCACCATCACTGTAACAAAGTGTACCCACATCAGCAGGTACCACGTTCCTCATTGATGGAAGTCACCATCACTGTAACAAACTGTACCCACATCAGCAGGTACCACGTTCCTCATTGATGGAATTCACCATCACTGTAACAAATGTACCCACATCAGCAGGTACCACGTTCCTCATTGATGGAAGTCACCATCACTGTAACAAATGTACCCACATCAGCAGGTACCACGTTCCTCATTGATGGAAGTCACCATCACTGTAACAAAGTGTACCCACATCAGCAGGTACCACGTTCCTCATTGATGGAATTCACCATCACTGTAACAAATGTACCCACATCAGCAGGTACCACGTTCCTCATTGATGGAAGTCACCATCACTGTAACAAAAGGTACCCACATCAGCAGGTACCACGTTCCTCATTGATGGAAGTCACCATCACTGTAACAAATGTACCCACATCAGCAGGTACCACGTTCCTCATTGATGGAAGTCACCATCACTGTAACAAATGTACCCACATCAGCAGGTACCACGTTCCTCATTGATGGAAGTCACCATCACTGTAACAAAGTGTACCCACATCAGCAGATGCCACGTTCCTCATTGATGGAATTCACCATCACTGTAACAAAAGGTACCCACATCAGCAGATGCCACGTTCCTCATTGATGGAAGTCACCATCACTGTAACAAAGTGTACCCACATCAGCAGATGCCACGTTCCTCATTGATGGAATTCACCATCACTGTAACAAATGTACCCACATCAGCAGGTACCACATTCCTCATTGATGGAAGTCACCATCACTGTAACAAACTGTACCCACATCAGCAGGTACCACGTTCCTCATTGATGGAATTCACCATCACTGTAACAAAAGGTACCCACATCAGCAGATGCCACGTTCCTCATTGATGGAAGTCACCATCACTGTAACAAATGTACCCACATCAGCAGATGCCACGTTCCTCATTGATGGAAGTCACCATCACTGTAACAAATGTACCCACATCAGCAGGTACCACGTTCCTCATTGATGGAATTCACCATCACTGTAACAAAAAGTACCTTCAGCAGGTACCACGTTCCTCACTGATGGAAGTCACCATCACTGTAACAAAAGGTACCCACATTATCAGATTGATGGAGGTACCCACGTTCCTCATTGATGGAAGTCACCATCACTGTAACAAACTGTACCCACATCAGCAGATACCACGTTCCTCATTGATGGAAGTCACCATCACTGTAACAAAAGGTACCCACATCAGCAGGTACCACGTTCCTCATTGATGGAAGTCACCATCACTGTAACAAATGTACCCACATCAGCAGGTACCACGTTCCTCATTGATGGAAGTCACCATCACTGTAACAAATGTACCCACATCAGCAGGTACCACGTTCCTCATTGATAGAAGTCACCATCACTGTAACAAAAGGTACCCACATCAGCAGGTACCACGTTCCTCATTGATGGAAGTCACCATCACTGTAACAAATGTACCCACATCAGCAGGTACCACGTTCCTCATTGACGGAATTCACCATCACTGTAACAAATGTACCCACATCAGCAGGTACCACGTTCCTCATTGACGGAAGTCACCATCACTGTAACAAATGTACCCACATCAGCAGGTACCACGTTCCTCATTGATGGAAGTCACCATCACTGTAACAAAAGGTACCCACATCAGCAGGTACCACGTTCCTCATTGATGGAAGTCACCATCACTGTAACAAAAGGTACCCACATCAGCAGGTACCACGTTCCTCATTGATGGAATTCACCATCACTGTAACAAAGTGTACCCACATCAGCAGATGCCACGTTCCTCACTGATGGAATTCACCATCACTGTAACAAACTGTACCCACATCAGCAGGTACCACGTTCCTCACTGATGGAAGTCACCATCACTGTAACAAAAGGTACCCACATCAGCAGATACCACATTCCTCACTGATGGAAGTCACCATCACTGTAACAAAGTGTACCCACATCAGCAGATGCCACGTTCCTCATTGATGGAATTCACATCACTGTAACAAAAGGTACCCACATCAGCAGGTACCACGTTCCTCATTGATGGAATTCACCATCACTGTAACAAACTGTACCCACATCAGCAGGTACCACGTTCCTCACTGATGGAAGTCACCATCACTGTAACAAAAGGTACCCACATCAGCAGATACCACATTCCTCACTGATGGAAGTCACCATCACTGTAACAAAGTGTACCCACATCAGCAGATGCCACGTTCCTCATTGATGGAATTCACATCACTGTAACAAAAGGTACCCACATCAGCAGGTACCACGTTCCTCATTGATGGAATTCACCATCACTGTAACAAAGTGTACCCACATCAGCAGATGCCACGTTCCTCATTGATGGAATTCACATCACTGTAACAAATGTACCCACATCAGCAGGTACCACGTTCCTCATTGATGGAATTCACCATCACTGTAACAAATGTACCCACATCAGCAGGTACCACGTTCCTCATTGACGGAAGTCACCATCACTGTAACAAATGTACCCACATCAGCAGGTACCACGTTCCTCATTGATGGAAGTCACCATCACTGTAACAAAAGGTACCCACATCAGCAGGTACCACGTTCCTCATTGATGGAAGTCACCATCACTGTAACAAAAGGTACCCACATCAGCAGGTACCACGTTCCTCATTGATGGAATTCACCATCACTGTAACAAAGTGTACCCACATCAGCAGATGCCACGTTCCTCACTGATGGAATTCACCATCACTGTAACAAACTGTACCCACATCAGCAGGTACCACGTTCCTCACTGATGGAAGTCACCATCACTGTAACAAAAGGTACCCACATCAGCAGATACCACATTCCTCACTGATGGAAGTCACCATCACTGTAACAAAGTGTACCCACATCAGCAGATGCCACGTTCCTCATTGATGGAATTCACATCACTGTAACAAATGTACCCACATCAGCAGGTACCACGTTCCTCATTGATGGAAGTCACCATCACTGTAACAAAAGGTACCCACATCAGCAGGTACCACGTTCCTCATTGATGGAAGTCACCATCACTGTAACAAAAGGTACCCACATCAGCAGATGCCACTGTTAAGATAGTGAAATTCAAGGAAAAGCTGAAGAACTGTCCCACGCTGCAGGGGGCTGGGAGAAGTGACAGCGGAATTCAAAATGGAACAGAACAGAAAAGGACATCAGCGAAAACACGGGTGAAATTCGGATAAGGTCGTCACTCACTGGTGCTGTGCCAACGACGATTTCCCGGTTTTGGTGACTACACTACGGTCATGTAAGATGCTGCCAGCTGCGAGAGCTGATGAGGGAGGTACAGAAGCTGTCTGTACCATTCCTGCCACTTTTCAGTAAGTCCTAAATTGTTTCAAAATGAAAAGTCAGAGAAAATCAATATTAAATGCATTGGATGGAATAATACAAAAGGTGGAATAAACGGATCATCACAGTGACCAAGAGCACAGGTCCTGGAGGTTCCTGGTTCAGCCTCTGCTGCTTCTCAGCTGTGTGACGTCGGCCAAATTACCTAACCTCTCTGTGTCTCCATTTTCCCTTCTGGAAAGTCGGGCAGCAATAGCACCTGTGTCATCAGGTTGTTGTGATGTTAAACATACCTACATAAAGCACTTAGTCCTGTGCTTGGTACAGATGAAGCCCTCAGAAAGTGAGAGGGTTTCCCCCGCCACTCAGACAGATTCCGATAGAAGGAGTGCTGGCATTTGTCAGTATTACGATGACCAGAACTAGAAAAGGGCAACGAACACATCCGAAGAGCAGACGTTGTATTGACAGATCTGTTGACCGGTCCTGGGAATTACCATGGAACATAAGGAGATGGGACACGTAACACAGAGCAGAGAGGAGGGGAGAGGCCGAGGTGCACACGTGTCAGTATTATATGTTCTAGAAGGGGGAGCAAAAAAACGGGGGAGGAAGAAACCCCTGAATAAATAATAAAGCTAATGCAGAATTAAGGAAAGACGAAGGGCTTCGGACTGAAAGGCTCCAAAGAGGCAAGATAAGAAACAACCTACATTTCAAAGAGAAAGTTCCAGAAAGAGAAAGTTCCAGAAAGGAAAAACGGATCTCCTACCACAGAACAGGAAGTAAATGGACTGGAAAAACGGATCTCCTACCACAGAACAGGAAGTAGATGGACTGGAAAAACGGATCTCCTACCACAGAACAGGAAGTAGATGGACTGGAAAAACGGATCTCCTACCACAGAACAGGAAGTAGATGGACTGGAAAAACGGATCTCCTACCACAGAACAGGAAGTAGATGGACTGGAAAAACAGATCTCCTACCACAGAACAGGAAGTAGATGGACTGGAAAAACGAATCTCCTACCACAGAACAGGAAGTAGATGGATACCAGATTTCTCAGCAAATCATGCTGAAATAATCAACTGGGAGGCCGTTAGACTGAGGAGGCTCCAGTGCCCTGAGTTCTTAGATAAGCAAACTGGAGCCCAACTTAGCACGAATGGTTAGATTCTAGGAAAACACAACGTTGTCAAACATGACTTCAAACCAAACACGGTAGTTAGATCCTAGGAAAACACAGCTTCCATCTAGGGACTTTGAAGCTCCTGCTTTGATATAACCCATCTTTTTTTTAATATAAGTTTTCCTTCCATGTGTACCTTGTAAATGTTTTCCCCTTACATCCCTTCAGGGGAGCCCTGAACTACCTGTAGTTTTGTGCTGCCCAATTCAATAATTGTTGTTGGCTAAATTAAACTTTAAAATTTTCCATATATCTGTTTATCTTTTAGCGGTTCAGGTGTCAGAAGTGAGATCCGAAAGAGTCTCCTCCTGGCCGTAAGAACACCTGGGAGTGATGAATAATCAGGTGTGGCTGCCCATCGAGCCTCAGCTCTCTCTGCCTTCTTGCTGCTGATTCGGATGTTACAAGCAGCAGATCTGTCTTGGACGCAGGCTCCACAACTTTCATCCTGAGATCTCCAACTTTATTTAAGAAAAAAAAAAAAATCCAGACTAGTTCTCGCGTCAAACTGGATGTGTCAGGAACTGAACTGGGCCCAGGAGGAGACCTGCAGAAGCTGGACTGGGCCCGGGAGGCATCTTCAGACAGGTAAGGATTTGGGAAGACAGAATAGTGATGTTATCTGACTCCAAGGAGTCTGAGATTCCTCTGAGAACCTGAGCTTGTCTAGAGATGTTGGTGAGTGGGTAACGAAAACAAAGCTATTCATCTATAGTGTGCACTGGAAAAGATGGAATCCAGAACAACTAAGAGGAAATGGACTGCATTGTTAAATTTAAGTTTTCTGACACGGAGTCCACTCTGTCACCCAGGCTGCAGCGCAGTGTGGCGTGATGTCAGCTCACTGCAGCCTCCGCCTCACAGGCTCAAGCGATTCTCAGGCTCAGCCTCCTGAGTAGCTGGGCCTACAGGCATGCACCACCTCGCCCAGCTAACTTTTTTTTTTTTGAGACGGAGTTTCGCTCTTGTTACCCAGGCTGGAGTGCAATGGCACGATCTCGGCTCACTGAAACCTCCGCCTCCTGGGTTCAGGCAATTCTCCTGCCTCAGCCTCCCGAGTAGCTGGGATTACAGGCATACGCCACCACGCCCAGTTAATTTTCTGTATTTTTAGTAGAGACGGGGTTTCACCATGTTGACCAGGATGGTCTCGCTCTCTTGACCTCATGATCCGCCCACCTCGGCCTCCCAAGTTGCTGGGATTACAGGCTTGAGCCACCGCGCCCAGCCCAACTTTTTGTATTTTTAGTAGAGATGGGTTTCCGTCATGTTGTGGGCTGGTCTGGAACCCCTGAGCTCAAGTGAATCATCCGCCTCAGCCTCCCAAAATGCTGGGATTGCAGGCGGAAGGCACCATGCCTGAATGATTTTTCGATTGGATGCACAGGCTGCTGAAATATTAAATGAATCTAAAATTGCCTCCCTAAGAGACTCCACAGAAAAGGCAAATGGAAAACTGAAGCACCGAATGGGCTATGAAAAGAGGTGCCCATCTGCTGACTCAGCACAGGTGAGTCCTCTTTCTCCTCACCTTGCTCTGCCAGATTACTCTGAACCCATCTGTTTTGCTCAGTAACTTTTATACCCCAGAGACAAAGAGAAAGTTAGCCCAACCTTCATAATGTTAGGCCTTTAGACCAACCAGGCCTGCCTTCTTTCTTCTTTTTTAGAGACGGGGTCTCACTACGTTGCCCAGGCTGGAGTGCAGTGGCTGTTCACAGGCACGATCCCACTACTGATCAGCGCTGGAGTTTTGACCTGCTCTGTCTCTGACCCGGGCCGGTTCACCCCTCCTAAGGCAACCTGATGGTCCCTCGCTCCCGGGAGGTCACCATATTGATGCTGAACTTAGTGTGGACACCTGACCGGCATAGCACACTACAGCCCAGAACTCCTGGGCTCAAGGGATCCTCCAGCTCAGCCTCCCGAGTAGCTGGGACTACAGGCAAGGCCTTCCTTCTTTAACCACATTTACACCTTGGTTAAAATTGAGCTCAGAACAATAGTGAAAGGTTTCCCTGTCCCAGAGACTTGCTGATGACTTAGAATTATATCCCGGTACATTCATGCTAATTCCAGGCATGGGAAATGCCTACCCATTCATCACTGGGCTCCACCCTGAACTCAATGATTGAGTTAAAAAGCATACTCAGGTCTGGGAAGCCTCTGATCTGGCCAAAGGAGACCCCATACGTGCTACTCTGGCATAAAGGTTATTTTGATCCAATTATTTTGAGACCCTTTTGTAAGAGAAATTTACTTCTATAAAGGAAACAGAAGTGGTGGCTCATGCCTGTAATCCCAGCGCTTTGGGAGGCTGAGGCAGGACGATTGTTTGAGCCCGGGAGTTCGAGACCAGCCTTGGTGACATAGTGAGAGCCCGCATATTAGTCCCGTCTCTCATTGCTACAAAAAAAAATAAACTACCTGTGACTGGGTAATTTATAAAGAAAAGAGGTTTCAGCCGGGCACGGTGGCTCATGCCTGTAATCCCAGCACTTTGGGAGGCTGAGGCAGGTGGATCACTTGAGGTCAGGAGATTGAGACCAGCCTGGCCAACATGGTGAAACTCCATCTCTACTAAAAACACAAAAATTAGCCAGGTACAGTGGCAGGCGCCTATAATCCCAGCTACTTGGGAGGTTGAGGCAAGAGAATTGCTTAAGGCTGGGAGGTGGAAGTTGCAGTGAGCTGAGATCACACCATTGCACTCCAGCCTGGGTGACAGAGAGACTCTCTCTGGAGAAAAAAAAATGTCCAAAGAAAAGAGGTACTTCAGGCTGTGCAGGAAGCATGGCTGGGGAGACCTCAGGAAACCTACAGTCACGGCAGGAGGCAGAGGGGAAGGGGCACGTCTTGTGAAGGAAGGGGGAGCAGCCACACACTTCTAAACAACAGATCTCATCCCGAGAACAGCAGGGGAAGCCGCCCCCATGATGCAGTCGCCTCTCGCCAGGCCCCTGCTCCAACACTGAGGATTACTTTTTTTTTAATTTAAATTTTATTTTGTTTATTTTTTGAGATGGAGTCTCGCTCTGTCTCCCAGGCTGGAGTGCAGTGGCAGGATCTTGGCTCACCACAATCTCCGCCTCCCAGGTTCAGGCGATTCTCCTGCCTCAGCCTCCCCAATAGCTGGGACTACAGGCACTCACCACCGTGACCAGCTAATTTTGTATTTTTAGTAGAGATGGAGTTTCCCCATGTTGGCCAGGCTGGTCTCAAACTCCCGTCCTCAGGTGATCCACCCGCCTCAGCCTCCCAAAGTGCTGGGATTACGGGTATGAGCCAGCACGCTCAGCTGAAGATGTGTTTTTTGTTTTATTTTAAAGAGTAATGTTGGCCAGGCGCAGTGGCTCACCCCTGTAATCCCAGCACTCGGGGTGGTGAAGGCAGGGGGATCATGAGGTCAGGAGATTGAGATCATGCCACGGTCCCGCCGGGCAGGGTCCAGGGGATCCCAAAGGTGAGCCAGGCGTCAGCGGTAAAAGGAGACAGCATGACCTGCAGGTCGTGTCAACCAGAAGATGTGTGTGCTTATTACAGGCAGTTCATGGTTTTTATAGTTTTAATTTTGGCAGGTGAACAGGCAAAACAGGAAATTCAAACATCAGCAGGGCTTTGTAGTTACAGTTCTGTGCTTCAGAAAATTACACTGTCCTATGATTCGCCAGAATAATCAGAAGAGTTTGTTTCAAAGATGATTCCAAGGAAACGTTAGATATCTACATTCTACTGTTTTTACTTAACTTTCCTTTTCTCTTAAAGGTTATTAATGTATGATTAACTTATGTTAGACATTACGCTTTCATAACTAAATGTTAAAGAAATTATAAAACAGGTTAAGAGCTAAATTTCGACCAAGTGATAGACGTGGTCCGTTCTATCTTCAGGGAGGAGTGGACAGTCCCTGGAGAATATAACAGCAGACGTTGGCGACGTGTACTGTTCACTGTGGTTACAGGTAAGGGTCAGTGGAGTTCAGACTACGAGGTAGAGGACAGCGTGGGAATTCATGAACCTACTTTCTTTAACTGTTTGAGTGCAAATACTTTTTGTTGTTTTGTTTTTATTCACCAAGGAGATCCTGTTCTAGCAAGCCCTTCCATAAACGTTAGGGAATGATAAAGGACATGGACGCTGTCTATATTAACCATTTTAATTCCGTCCTTGTTATTTACTTCTGTATAAGGCAGAGAAGGATCAGTAAGTCTAGTTATTTTCTTTCTTTTTTTTTTTTTTTGAGACGGAGTTTCGCTCTTGTTACCCAGGCTGGAGTGCAATGGCGCGATCTCGGCTCACCGCAACCTCCGCCTCCTGGGTTCAGGCAATTCTCCTGCCTCAGCCTCCTGAGTAGCTGGGATTACAGGCACGTGCCACCGTGCACAGCTAATTTTTTGTATTTTTAGTAGAGATGGGGTTTCACCATGTTGACCAGGATGGTCTCGATCTCTTGACCTCGTGATCCACCCGCCTCGGCCTCCCAAAGTGCTGGGATTACAGGCGTGAGCTACCTCGCCCGGCTAATTATTTTCTAACCAACATTTGCTCCTTCAGGGGGATACCAAAATTTACTCCCTAGCTTATAAACTACACAAGGAAGCCCCTGGGCAGTGGGAAGTAGATGTCTAAGTTTTTGTTCTTTTTTTCTGAATTCTGGGAATAGGTGTAGAGGTGACTGGCTCCTAAAGTATTCCCACCTGTTGTAATTCAAGCATAAACTGCTTTAAGTCTTTAGTGAATTTAGGGTCGTTCCTCAAGGGATCGAGTATATGGTGGCAACATCTGGGGCCATCAGTAGTAACGGGGATTTCTGAGGCGCTGGGAGTGTCGGTGGAAAATTGGGACTCTCAAGTGACATCAGCCGAGTACACAATTTTTTGATTAGCAAGAAAAATGATTGAGCAGACAATTCCCAAGAACCCACTGATCCACCCAAGAAATTGCATCCCCATGCCTCGTCCTTTTCCAGGAAAGAGTCTTCTTTGAAGCTCGTCTCCCCATATCCGGACTTTGTCAAGCAATATGGTCGGAAAAGGACCGGGGCTCAAGTGTCCAGCTCCGGGGCTCAAGTGATGCTCCATGCCAGCCTCCCAGAGTGTTGGGATTACAGGTGTGACCCACTGTGCCTGGTCAAACTGACACTTTTGTTTTTTATATTTATTTTATTCTTTTTTTGAGACAGAGTCTCACTCTGTTGCCCAGGCTGGAGTGCACTGTCCTGATCTCAGCTCACCACAACCTCCACCTCCTGGGTTCAAGTGATTCTTCTGCCTCACCCTCCCGAGTAGCTGGGACTACAGGCACGCGCCACCACATCCGGCTAAATTTTTTGTATTTTTAGTGGAGATGGGGTTTCACTATGTTGGCCAGGCTGGTTTTGAACTGCTGACCTTGTGATCCTGTGGCCTCAGCCTCTCAAAGTGCTGGATTACAGGCGGGAGCCACCACACCCGGCCTGACGTTTTAATTTTGTTATTTTTTTCTTCTCACTCCCACAAAATGACTTTCAATATCAGAAGTGAACTGACACAAAACTAGAGTTCGGTCTTTTCTGTAAAAATGATAATGTTGGCCGGGCGCGGTGGCTCACGCCTGTAATCCCAGCACTTTGGGAGGCCGAGGCGGGTGGATCACGAGGTCAAGAGATTGAGACCATCCTGGTCAACATGGTGAAACCCCGTCTCTACTAAAAATACAAAAAATTAGCTGGGCATGGTGGCGCGTGCCTGTAATCCCAGCTACTCAGGAGGCTGAGGCAGGAGAATTGCCTGAACCCAGGAGGCGGAGGTTGCGGTGAGCCGAGATCACGCCATTGCACTCCAGCCTGGGTAATAAGAGCGAAACTCCGTCTCAAAAAAAAAAAAGATAATGTTTTCTGCTCTTAATAGCACATTGTAAAGGTTTTTCTTTACCTTTAAGGAATTGACCCAGGAAGCAAAGATGCTTTATTTATCGGGATAATTTCCTGTGATTCTCTTTGTCTTTATTCGGTCTTTGATTACGTTGAAAACTGAGTTCTCTCTATTAAGAGAGGGAAGGGTTTTTTGACGGTGGCATAACTTCCTGTATTTGCCTTTGGCATCTTTGAATTATGACTCTGGTTGAATGAATAACTAAGTATTGTTTCTCAGACCTGTGAGTTTATTCAAGCTTATCCAGGCTGCAGCCCTCGGGGCACATGTGGCCCAGGATGGCTTTGCATAAAACCCAACACAAATTCCTGAACTTCCTTAAAACATTCTGAGATTTTTGGTCTGATTTTTCTGTAGTTCATGGGTATTGTTAGTGTGAGTTTATTTTATGTGTGGCCCAAGACGGTTCTTCTTCCAGTGTGGCCCAGGGAAGTCAAAAGGTTGGATCCCTGGTTTAAACTATTTCATGGTTTCTGACCAAATTCCCCAAATCAAATTCTAAATTATGTTTCTCTTGACCTCAAACAAATGTTGGAATTTTCCGTATAGGCCTCTGGAATATTTCAAAACGATTTGGGGTTTTTCTTGTAAAAAGAGAGATGTTAAACTCAGAAGGCTCATTTGATGTGTTGAATTGCGCGGGAAGCCCTGTCAGGAAGGTGCTGTGCGTCCTGCTTGTGTTCTACTTGCGTGAATATATGTTATTAACGTAAGTGTTCTGGAAATTGTATGAAATTCCCGGAACTCTGGTACATTCTAACACAATGGTATCAGTCACAATCCCAGTTATTATGTAAAAATCTTGTATGCCACAGAAATATCCAAATGTCCTCACCAGGAGTGAGCAGTGTCCTCACCAATAGTAAGAAGTATCCTCACCAACATCCTCACCAATGTCCTCACCAGGAGTGAGCAGTGTCCTCAACAACGTCCTCACCAGGAGTGAGCAGTGTCCTTACCAACGTCCTCACCAGGAGTGAGCAGTGTCCTCATCAATGTCCTCACCAACGTCCTCAGCAGGAGTGAGCAGTGTCCTCACCAACGTCCTCAGCAGGAGTGAGCAGCATCCTCATCAATGTCCTCACCAATAGTGAGCAGCGTCCTCACCAATGTCCTCACCAACGTCCTCACCAGGAGTGAGCAGCATCCTCATCAATGTCCTCACCAATGTCCTCACCAGGAGTGAGCAGCATCCTCATCAATGTCCTCACCAACGTCCTCAGCAGGAGTGAGCAGCGTCCTCACCAATGTCCTCACCAGGAGTGAGCAGCGTCCTCATCAATGTCCTCACCAATGTCCTCACCAGGAGTGAGCAGCATCCTCATCAATGTCCTCACCAACGTCCTCAGCAGGAGTGAGCAGCGTCCTCACCAATGTCCTCACCAATAGTGAGCAGCGTCCTCATCAATGTCCTCACCAATGTCCTCACCAGGAGTGAGCAGCATCCTCATCAATGTCCTCACCAACGTCCTCACCAGGAGTGAGCAGTGTCCTCACCAATGTCCTCACCAGGAGTGAGCAGCATCCTCATCAATGTCCTCACCAACGTCCTCAGCAGGAGTGAGCAGCGTCCTCACCAATGTCCTCAGCAGCAGTGAGCAGCATCCTCATCAATGTCCTCACCAATAGTGAGCAGCGTCCTCACCAATGTCCTCACCAACGTCCTCACCAGGAGTGAGCAGCGTCCTCACCAACGTCCTCACCAACATCCTCAGCAGCAGTGAGCAGCATAATGCACTCTCATCAGGTATTTACCCATGGCTACTTTTTTTTAAAGACAGTGTCTGGCTCGGTCGCCCAAGCTGGAGTGCCATGGTGTGATCTTGGCTTACTGCAACCTTTGCCTTCTGGGTTCAAGTGATTCTTCTCCCTCAACCCTGCCAAGCAGCTGGTACTCCAGCTCAGTTACTCCACCATGCCCGGTTAATTTTTGTATTTTTTTGTAGAGACAGGGTTTCACCATGTTGTGCAGGCTGATCTCAAACTCCTGAGCTCAAACCGTCCACCCAGCTCAGCCTCCTGGAGGCTGGGATGACAGGTATGAGCTACTGTGCCTGGCCTATGGCTAGTTTCTTTTTTTTTTAGATAGAGTCTTGCTCTGTAGCCAAGCTGGAGTGCAGTGGTGCGATCCCGGCTCACTGCAACTTCCGTTTTCTGATGTCAAGCAACTCTCCTGCCTCAGCCTCTGGAGTAGCTGGGATTACAGGCATGCACCACCACGCCCAGCTAATTTTTTTTGTATTTTTAGTAGAGACGGGGTTTCACCATGTGGGTCAGGATGGTCTCAATTTCTTGACCTCGTGATCCACCTGCCTCAGCCTCCCAAAGTGCTGGGATTACAGGCGTTGGCCACGGCACCCGGCTGCCTGTGGCTATTTTTAAGTCTTGTGTTATCCACAGAGAGTTAATTGTTTTACTCTTACGGTTTCCTGAAAGTTTTGCAAGGAAGTATAATCCTAAAGTGCCGTGTCTTCAAGGAAATGTACAGTCCAATATGCACAGATTGCTGACAACTTCAACATCACAATATAGGACTGTGTGAGAATTTCCAGGATGCTCATGAAAAGAAGGATGGATTCATTAAACTACTCACCAAAATCAAGTGGAACAAGAATTATCCCGCAGGGGAAAAAAAAGTTAGAGAATTAGTTACACGTGACTAAGTGATCCGATGAGGAAGGACTCTGGTTTTACGGTTTTTAAAAAATAACTTTTAATGTAAAACATCGATGGCTCTCTCTATATTTTTTTTAAGACAGAGTCCCGCTCTATTGCCAGGCGCCAGGCTGCAGGGCAATGGCGCGATCTCGGCTCACCGCAACCTCCGCCTCCTGGGTTCAGGCAATTCTCCCGCCTCAGCCTCCTGAGTAGCTGGGATTACAGGCACGCACCACCATGCCCAGCTAATTTTTTGTATCTTTAGTAGAGACAGGGTTTCGCCATGTTGACCAGGAAGGTCTCGATCTCTTGACCTCGTGATCCACCCACCTCGGCCTCCCAAAGTGCTGGGATTACAGGCTTGAGCCACCGCGCCCGGCCCTTTTTTTTTTTTTTAAAGATGGGGTTTCACCATGATGGCCAGGCTGGTCTTGAACTCCTGACCTCAGGTGATCCACCCACCTTGGCCTCACAAAGTGCTAGGATTACAGGCGTGAGCCACTGGGCCGGGCCCTACGGTTTTGTTTTCGAGGTGTAAGGAAGCCTTTTTAAGTCTTTTGAGTGATCTATAGCTCTCAGCAATGTGGCAAACAGATTTCTGAACAAAGATGAAAGAATTCGTTTTTCTCCGTACCGATCCCTCAGAATTTAAAAGCTATTAGTGAATATTCTTATTTTCAGGGCAATTTAGTTATTTGCATAAGTTTAATAGGAATTTACTTTCCTAGTAAGGACACAGTTGGAAACATTGGTTTTATTGCTAAGCCTTTGACCGGAAGGTCATATTTGAAAATGTGCGTACAACTAGATACGACCGGACAGTTTTTGAGAAACAAAGATTGACTTGATGGAGCCAGTAAAATCTACAGGGAAAAACTGACTTGGTGCCTGGCTTTAAGGACTTCCTGGCCTCACAGGTTAAATAAAAAGGGCCGAGAAACAAAAGTGTTGTTTTTTTTGAGACGGAGTTTCGCTCTCGTTATCCAGGCTGGAGTGCAATGGCGCGATCTCGGCTCACCGCAACCTCCGCCTCCTGGGTTCAGGCAATTCTCCTGCCTCAGCCTCCCGAGTAGCTGGGATTACAGGCACGCACCACCATGCCCAGCTAATTTTTGTATTTTTAGTAGAGACGGGGTTTCACCATGTTGACCAGGATGGTCTCCATCTCTTGACCTCGTGATCCACCCGCCTCGGCCTCCCAAAGTGCTGGGATTACAGGCTTGAGCCACCGCCCTGGCTGAAACAAAAGTGTTTTGAGGACCTCAAGAAGAGAGTGACTCACCCCAATCGATCAGTATTTGAAACGGTTTGGCTATGACCCCACGCAAACCTTATCTGCGGTTGTACCCCCATGACTCCCACGTTGGTGCGGGAGAAACACGGCGGGAGGTGGTTGAATTATGGGGGCGGGTCTTTGCTGAGCTGTCCTTGTGATAGGGAATGAGTCTCACAATATCTGATGGTTTTTTAAAGAAAACGGAGCTTTCCCTGCACATGCGCTGTCATTTCTGCCTGCGCCATCCACAGGAGACGCCCCCCTCGCCTTCCTCCGTGATCGTGAGGCCGCCCCAGCCACGTGAGCTGCACGTCAGCCTCTGTTTGGTGAAGTGCTCAGTCTCCGCTGTCTTTATCAGTGTCGTGAAAACGGACTGACACGGTGTTGCAGGCGAACTCTGACGGAGTGGCATGGCTTCCCAGGCTCAAGAGGGTTAAAAGTCAAATCTAAAATGCTGTGTTAAAAGTTGTAGCTGGGCACGGTGGCTCACACCTGTAATTCCAACACTGTGGGAGGCCGAGACACGAGGATCACGTGAGGTCAGGCGTTTGAGAACAGCCTGGCCAACACGGCAAAACGCCATTGTTTTACTTAAATTTTCGGTGCCACAAAGAAGTCAGCACTGGGACAAAGGATCTCTCAGCAAGGCAATCTGACTTCCTGTAGGAAAGGTACCTACCAGTCTTCCCACAAGGGCACAGCGGACAAAGGAAAAGCAGACGTATTTATCCCTTACGCACCTGGGGTCGTCCCTACTGCTGAGTCTGATCTCCGTTGGTTGGAGCCAGATCTTAGAATCTAAAACTGAACCTGACTGGCTCATAACTTAAAACTTTTCTAAATAGGTAAAGGCAATGGAGGACAGAGGAAAAGACGAAGTCCACACACGGAAGAGGCGGGAAGTTGCTTGTGAAAACACGTAGAAAAGTAAGAGCACAAATATCTTGGTTAAAGCACAAGGACGCAGAATGTCCTACGTGCCTGTGGGCATGTCTGACGGCTACATACGATGGGGCTTAACAGAGACCTACTAGCAAAAAGCAAGATGGCTTTGAAGAAAGTCTTTAAAACAGACTAATCTAATACTTGTGATTTATTCTTTAACAAGAAAGGAAACTTTGAAGAGGAACTTTTCTACTTCCCACACCCATCTTTACTAAAAATACAAAAAGGTTAGCCAGGTGTGGTTGCGTGCACCTGTAATCCCAGCTACTCGGGAGGCTGAGGCAGGAGAATTACATGAACCCGGGAAGCGGAGGCTGCAGTGAGCCAAGATTGCGCCATTGCACTCCAGCCTGGGTGAAAGAGCGAGACTCTGTCTCGGAAAAAAGAAGTTCTGGGCCGGGCGCGGTGGCTCACGCCTGTAATCCCAGCACTTTGGGAGGCCGAGGCGGGTGGATCACAAGGTCAAGAGATCGAGACCATCCTGGTCAACATGGTGAAACCCCGTCTCTACTAAAAATACAAAAAATTAGCTGGGCATGGTGGCGCGTGCCTGTAATCCCAGCTACTCAGGAGGCTGAGGCAGGAGAATTGCCTGAACCCAGGAGGCGGAGGTTGCGGTGAGCCGAGATCGCGCCATTGCACTCCAGCCTGGGTGACAAGAGTGAAACTCCGTCTCAAAAAAAAAAAAACAGAAAAAAAGGAGTTCTAAGGCTGGGCATGGCGAGATTGTTTTTACTGAAAAAGAAAGCTAGGTGTGATGATGCTTGTGGTCCCAGCCATTTGGGAGGCTGAGGTGGGAAGATTCCTTAACCCAGGAGGGCGAGGCTGCTGTGAGCCACCATCACGCCCCTGCACTCCAGCCTGGGAAGCTGAGCAGCACCCTTCCCTAACCCCCACCCCTCAAAATAGTTCTAGTGCCGGGGGTGGGGGCTCATGCCTGTAATCCCAGCACTTTGGGAGGCCGAAGCAGGAGAATCACTTGAGGTCAGGAGTTTGAGACCAGCCTGGCTAACACAGTGAAGCCCCATCTCTACTAGAAATACAAAAATCAGCCGGGCGTGGTGGCACGTGCCTGTGGTCCCAGCTACTCGGGAGGCTGAGGTGGGAGAACTGCCTGAACCCGGGAGGCGGAGGTTGCGGTGAGCCGAGATCGCGCCATTGCACTGCAGCCTGGGGAACGGAAGTAAGACTCTGTCTCAAAACAAACAGACAAACAAAAACCACTATGTGAACAATCACCATCATATTCACTGCAGACATGTCAATAATCCGGCCGAGTTTTCTGTGATTATCTTTGGTAGAAATGGGGCTGACTGTAGAGAGGAACTGTGTTTCAGTAGAAGGCTGTAGTGCACCCGTGATGATGTTTTAGCCCTCTTCGTTTTCTTTGAGGGTCTGCCCGGCTGCTGGAGCGTTGCCTGCTGAAGCTGGAAATTACGTGTGAGCCTCAGAGGACACCCCTCATGCGCTGCTCATGTGCGTTTGGAGTTCTCCAGGATGCTGGGGCTGCCGGCCCAGAGAAACGTGCTTTCAGCTCAGGTCTAGAAATCTCCTCAACTAACTGCTTTCTGGACGCAGAGACGAAGCTCTGAGTTTCTGGTACCCATTTCCACTGTTTTTCTTCTGCTTAGGCTTCCGGGGAGCTTGGCTGAGGAGCAGCTGCAGCCCCGTGAGACCCTCCTCCCGACGGTCCTCGTCGCGAAGGTCCTGGGCACTGTATTATCTCACGGGTCTTACGGCTGTTGTTTTTTCCAGCACATGGTTCCAGGACATCTCAGGGGTCTTAGACGCATCTTCAAGGCCAACAACGGTACACCAGATGGCTTCACTGTGATCAGAGCAACAGAAAGGGAGAAGAAAAGTTTTTCCGACGAGCCTGACATTGCGACTTACAAGTCCCATGCTGAGACAGAGGCAGACCAGCCGTGATGGTGACGGCGCGTGGTGCTTGGGTCCGACTCCTGGTCAAGCTCTCATAAATGAGAGGCTGGTGGATGGAGTTTTCAGAAGAACCCCCTGGGAGGCCGTCGGATGGAGGAGGCCTCAGTGCCCTGAGTTCTTACGTCAGCAAACTGAGGTCATATCCTAGGAAAACACAGCCGAAGCTTCCTCAGTCAGAAGGTGTGGACTAACATCTAGCTGGGGGCTTGGGGGCCACTGCTCCACCTTCACCAGGGAGGGGTCTGTCGCCCACGTGCCTTGCAGAGCTCCTGCCGTGCTCCTCTGCTGTCCGGTGCTGCCCAGTTCATGAATTACTGCTTGTTCACATCAATTTTAAAAAAATGTTACTGTATCCCAGCACTTTGGGAGGCCGAGGCAGGTGGATCATGAGGTCAAGAGATCGAGACCATCCTGGTCAACATGGTGAAACCCCGTCTCTACTAAAGATACAAAAAATTAGCTGGGCATGGTGGCGCGTGCCTGTCATCCCAGCTACTCAGGAGGCTGAGGCAGGAGAATTGCCTGAACCCAGGAGGCGGAGGTTGCGGTGAGCCGAGATCGCGCCATTGCACTCCAGCCTGGGTAACAAGAGCGAAACTCTGTCGCAAAAAAAAAAAGTTACTGTGTTTATGTTTATATTTTAACACAAAAAAGAAGATTATAGGGTGATATTATACAGAACTGAAAGAAAAAGATCTAGAATTTCATTGCAGCCAAATTGTTACTCAAATCTAAAAGCATAATGAAAATATTTCCAGAAAGCCTCAGAATGTGCCTCTCCCTCACATCTGCATCGAAAACGTTCTTGATGGAGGAAGTCAAAAAAGAAAAAAATGCAAAAAAACACAAAACACAAATCCAGGAAATGCTGCAAGCGCCAGGAGAAGGGCTGGGACCGTGAAACCTGTTATCGTCTTAGGCGCAAATCTCTGCCAACAGAAAGGTGGATGCCAAGGGCAACGGTGGCAGAAAACACAGTTGCACAAAGCATGAACTCCAGATAACGCAACAGGAGCGGGGAGAGGAAAGGGATACGGGAAGCTTCGGTGCCAGGAGCTGCAGCGTGCCAGGAAGTGAAGGGGGCAAATGAACAGGGTGGGTCTTACGACCACCACAAGAGCTCACCGAGACCACACTGTGCCCGCCACTGTAGGGAGAAGATACCACGTTTTTCTTTCCCCCGCAGGTTCTTAGTGGAGACGGTGTCCTGAAAACAGAGGAGGAATCCACATAAGAAGAGCCCACAGCAGTTTGTTGAGCCTGCTGTTGTGTCTCACGGGAGAGGCCTCTGTTTAAAAGTATTTCCGGCCGGGCGCAGTGGTTCACGCCTGTAATCCCAGCACTTTGGGAGGCCGAGGTGGGTGGATCATGAGGTCAAGAGATCGAGATCATCCTGGTCAACATGGTGAAACCCCGTCTCTACTAAAAATACCAAAAAAAAAAAAAAATTAGCTGGGCATGGTGGCGCGTGCCTGTAATCCCAGCTACTCGGGAGGCTGAGGCAGGAGAATTGCCTGAACCCAGGAGGCGGAGGTTGCGGTGAGCCGAGATCGCGCCATTGCACTCCAGCCTGGGTAAGAAGAGCGAAACTCCGTCTCAAAAAAAAAAAAATTGTGTGTGTGTGTGTGTGTGTGTGTGTGTGTGTTGAATCAATGAATAAATATAAATTTTTAGAAAGTTATACAAAAAAACTCTCATGAAAATCAGCAAAAGAAAAAAACCCAAAAAAAGTAAGGCAAATAGAAAATATAAAAACTACGGCAGAAATATGTCCTTGTAGAAGAATTATTATAATAAATATGAGTTAAAAGACAGAGATTTAATAAGAGACACATTTTCAGAAAAAAAATCCAGAAATATGGAAAAGTTCACTGAAAGTGCTTTGGGTGATTCTTGGTGCCTGACAGAATCAGCAGGGAACCCTGCCCCACGGAGACGCTGCGCCAGGCCGGAAAGTCACTCTGAGTCCAGCAGTGACTCAGAAGCAGGCAACGCGTGGAGAGAGGGCACCGTGGGAGAGGGTCAGCCGGAGCCACAGGCAGCAGTGGGATTCCCAGACGACAAACCAGCTGTGCCCGCTCCCCACCCTCATGCAGAGGCCCAGGCGAGGTCACCCCTCGGCACACGTCTCTGTGCTCACTGAGGCGACAAGAAGGAAGTCCATGGGAAGACACAACCCTGCCATCTGCCCAGAGGAGAGCCGACGGTGCCTGGTGGACAGGACCAATGCAGCTGAAGGTGTGTGGTGGACAGCACCAATGCAGCCGACGGTGCCTGGTGGACAGCACTAATGCAGCCGAAGGTGTGTGGTGGACAGCACTAATGCAGCCGATGGTGCCTGGTGGACAGGACCAATGCAGCTGAAGGTGCCTGGTGGACAGGACCAATGCAGCTGAAGGTGTGTGGTGGACAGCACCAATGCAGCCGACGGTGCCTGGTGGACAGCACTAATGCAGCCGACGGTGCCTGGTGGACAGCACTAATGCAGCCGACGGTGCCTGGTGGGCAGCACTAATGCAGCTGAAGGTGCGTGGTGAACAGCACTAATGCAGCCAACGGTGCCTAGTGGACAGCACTAATGCAGCTGAAGGTGCGTGGTGAACAGCACTAATGGAGCCGACGGTGCCTGGTGGACAGCACTAATGGAGCCGATGGTGCCTGGTGGACAGCACTAATGCAGCCTACGGTGCCTGGTGGACAGCACTAATGCAGACGGCAGTGCCTGGTGGACAGCACTAATGCAGCTGACGGTGCCTGGTGGACAGCACTAATGCAGCCGACGGTGCCTGGTGGACAGCACTAATGCAGACGGCAGTGCCTGGTGGACAGCACTAATGCAGCTGAAGGTGCGTGGTGAACAGCACTAATGCAGCCGACGGTGCCTGGTGGACAGCACTAATGCAGCTGAAGGTGCCTGGTGGACAGCACTAATGCAGCCGACAGTGCCTGGTGGACAGCACTAATGCAGCTGAAGGTGCGTGGTGAACAGCACTAATGCAGCCGACGGTGCCTGGTGGACAGTACTAATGCAGCTGAAGGTGCGTGGTGAACAGCACTAATGCAGCTGAAGGTGCGTGGTGGACAGCACTAATGCAGCCGACGGTGCCTGGTGGACAGCACTAATGCAGCTGAAGGTGCGTGGTGAACAGCACTAATGCAGCCGACAGTGCCTGGTGGACAGCACCAATGCGTACCACATCCAGACAACTGCGAGTACCTGGAAGGCTGCCCTTCCTGCGAGCAAAACACACCCGCTTCCTCCAGCTACACGAAGGTCAACAGTTCACAGCTGCTGCCTTCAGCCCGCCGCGTCTCCTCTCAAGCTGGAGGGCTGAGTTGAAAAGACGAAGCGTCTGCTGCCCGTGCCCCCAGTACTCAACCAAGGAGCAGGGACAGGTGGCTTCCACAGTCTGGTCTGGGAGGGGAGTAAGGCAGACCCCAGCGGTCAGGCTCTGCAGTGGCTCCAAAGTCCCCCCGATGGCTGGGTGAGGACTCGCACCCGGGGAGCAGCCTCCTGGAAGAGATGTGGGTTGTGCTTCGGGGAGGGAACACCCCCCATCCACCCGGTCCTCTGTGGCCCCACCAGGGCGGATGCTGGAGAGCTGAGTGGCTCCCTCAGCTCCCTTCTTGCCCAGACAGACGTGGGAGACCAAGGGCGACTTTGAGTCTAAGCGGTCACGGTCCCTTTGGATCCAGGCTATGTTTTTAGGAGGATAGTGCAACTTTTTCAAATATTCGATCAACTTTTTTTTTTTTTTTGAGACAGGGTCTCACTCTTTCGCCCAGGCTGGAGTGCAGTGACGTGATGAAACACTCAGCGCAGCCTCCACCTCCTGGGCTCAGGCGATCCTCCCGCCTCAGCCTCCGGCATGGGTGGGGCCACAGGCATGCGCCACCACAACTGGATTTTTTTTGTACTTTTTCTAGAGACGGGGTCTCACCGTGTTGCCCAGGCTGGTTTTGGACTCCTGGGCTCAAGCGATCCTCCCGCCTCAGCCTCCCAAAGTGCGGGGATTACAGGCATGAGCTGCCACGCCCAGCCTTAATCAGCGTTTTAAACTTCAATTTGATTAGTCAGGTCCACGGCCTGAGGCAGCCAGGATGAGCCGGGCTGTGCTGGTGACCAGCCGCTGACCCCCTCCAGTGTGGACCTGGGCGGGTGTGGGGTCTGTGCATCGCCCTCACCCACTGCCGGGTTGGGGCGCCCGGGGTGTGCTGCCAGGCCTCCGAGGTGGGTGCATCACCCTCACCCACCACCGGGTTGGGGTGCCCGGGGTGTGCTGCCAGGCCTCCAAGGTGGGTGCATCACCCTCACCCACCACCGGGTTGGGGCGCCCGGGGTGTGCTGCCAGGCCTCCAAGGTGGGTGCATCACCCTCACCCACCACCGGGTTGGGGTGCCCGGGGTGTGCTGCCAGGCCTCCGAGGTGGGAACCGGAGGTGGAGTCACGCCGGATTGCTTAACGCCACCTCTCACGCCCACAGCTTCTCAAGGGCCACCTCTCACGCCCACAGCTTCTCAAGGGACGCCACCACCTTGTCACTTGAGGTGAGTTCACACCTACTGCAAGGTGGTGGGGAAGAAAGGTTCCAGAAGGAAAGCAGGAGCTTCAGGGAGCAGCGCTGACCCAGTACACCTGGGCCCCTTGAGGCCACGCAGGTCCTGGGAGGGGGTGTACCTGTGCAGAGGGCGGGGCCACACTTTCAGGGAGTGAGTCACTGTCCCGGGCACCGCAGCTGCATCGGAGCAAGGCCAGGGTCCCCCGCATGGGGCTGGTCAACCTAAGCTTGGGGAAGGGTGCATTTCACCCTCCCTCCGACCCGGGGCTTCTCTGAATCTGTCCTGACCGTCTGCAGGCATTGGCAAAGGTGGCCACCGGCTCCCGCCAGGCACCCGCTGGCCACAGCTCCCACCACTGCGGCTAAGAACGGGCTTGGGAAGGAAGGAGCTGTGGCTGTCCTGGGACGCAGCCTCTTTCTCCACAGCGAGTCTCCATAAAGACAGGGCGCCACTCACAGAGACCGTTTCAGGTTGCTTTTGTGGAAGATGAATGCTCAATGCTCTTTATTTCTCTGTGGATGCAAACCCTGATTTAAGCATTAGCTGGGCACGGTGGCGTCTGTTACCCAGGAGTTGCAGGGACTCAGGAGGCTGAGGCGGGAGGATCCCTTGAGCCCAGGAGGTTGAGGCCTCAGTGAGCTGTGAGGGAGCCACTGCCCTCCAGCCTGGGTGACAGAGTGAGCCCACATCTCGAACAAAGAAACCAACACCCACAGATCAAAGCAAAGCAAAACAACTCCATTTATTCCTTACTCTGTTGTTTGGCCATGAAGAGACCCCCTGGAGACTTGCTTTTTCCTTAAAATGCCAAGTCATAAAATTCTAGAGCCTCACTGTGAGAAACAGACTCACTCGTCCAAACCCAGGGAATGAACTTAGAGACCCGGAAACAGTGGAAGTGAGACTTAAAGATGCTCTTGCAAGAGCAGGCGTCTGGGGGGCAGGCTCGGCCCCGTCCCCTGGTGCTCAGGCCCCTCCCTGGCTCCTGGCAGGCGGAGGGCTGCGGGGTCACGATCTTCCGGGACGGATGTGGCCTGGTTGGGCCGGGGAAGTTAGGAGTTTTCGTCAGGGTCGCCCTGCTGCGTTTTGCGGCCGCCCGCGATGCACTGCAGTCCTAGCTCCGGGCCCGTCGTGCATTTGATTTATGACCTAAGCAGCCGGGCGGGCTGAGAACAGACAAAGCCCGTTTCGCAGGCTGGTAAACATGCATCTCGGACCGAGCTTCTCGTTGGGGTGAGGAACTGAGGGTGGGGCAGGGAGGGTGCGGGAGGCCGAGGAGCGGGCACCGCCGTCCACGCAGGGGCCTCGTTTTCCATCCTGTCCCTTCTGTAGTTTGCTGACCTAAGTTGAATTAAAGCACTTTGTCATGGAAATGGACCACTGCATACGCTCTTTTCTTCACTTAGGAAGAAGAGGTGTTTTTCCATATCATAGATACATTTTTAAAAATCGGTTTTGGTTGGGTGTTAATTGAGTAGGTTCGCAGAAAGACCAACAGTATTTCCCTGAGCAATCAGAACATCCGTCTTCTCAGTGATGACCAGCTTGTTCTGACGTCTCTGACAATTAGCCTGTCCTTGGAAAACGTCCATTAGAAAAAGTCTTGAGACTCCCAAGAGGTCAGGTACAAACGCCACCTTCTGGAGTTATTGTGTCTGAAGGGGTGGGGGGAGCCACCTGGAGCGCCCACACAGGGCTGGTGGCCCCGAGCCCCCGCCGCCCCTCTGCCCTCTGCACAGAGGCCTGCCCTGGGCCATGAGGCGTATTTGTGAAAGGACCCAAGCCTCAAATATGCAGCTCCCTTGTGGCCGGGAGACCCAGCCCTAATTCAAGAAAGAAGTGAGCCCCTGAGCGGAAGCCGGAGTCCTGGGCGACTTGTGGGGGCAGCTCTCCAGGCCAAGACCCTCACCTCCGGACACACGGCGCTCCCCTGCGATGCTGCCAGTGGAAGGACCCAGGGTGGACCCTTCACGCTCAGCTCTAAATCTCCCAGTACCAGCATTTCCTGTTTTTTTTTTTTTCTTTTGAGATGGAGGCTGGAGTGCAATGGTGCAATCTCGGCTCACTGCAACCTCCGCCTCCTGGGTTCAGGCAATTCTCCTGCCTCAGCCTCCTGAGTAGCTGGGATTATAGGCGCCCGCCACCATGCCCAGCTAATTTTTTGTATTTTTAGTAGAGACGGGGTTTTACCCTGCTGGCCAGGCTGGTCTCCAACTCCTGACCTCAGGTGATCTGCCCGCCTCGGCCTCCCAAAGTGCTGGGATTACAGGCGTGAGCCACCGTGCCCGGCCCCCAGTACCAACATTTCTAAAAAAAGCAAAAGGAAATGGTGATATTTGTTTTAACATCTTCTTTATTTTAATTTAAATTTTTTTTGTACTGATTTAATTTTACTTAACCCTTAATCGTTCTTAGAGATGGGTCTCACTCTGTCACCCGTGCTGGAGTGCGGTGGTGCGATCTCGGCTCACTGCAGCCTCAACCTCCTGGCCTCAAGAGTTCCTCCGGCCTTGGCCTCCCAGTGCTGGAGTGCGGTGGTGCGATCTCGGCTCACTGCAGCCTCAACCTCCTGGCCTCAAGAGTTCCTCCGGCCTTGGCCTCCCAGTGCTGGAGTGCGGTGGTGCGATCTCGGCTCACTGCAGCCTCAACCTCCTGGCCTCAAGAGTTCCTCCAGCCTTGGCCTCCCAGTGCTGGGGTTACAGGAGTCAGCCACCATGCCTGGCCAGCAATCTATTTTAGTTAAACAAATATATCCCAAATATTATCTCAACATATATAATCAACAAAAAATACTATTGATGAAATACTGACATTTTATGAAGAAATTTTTTTATCTCACGAAATCTTCACAATCCAGCATAAGCTTTGCACTCACAGCAATTTGAGAACGGAACTGGCCATGTTCCAAGGGCTGGGTGGTCACAGGGACTGCCTCAGAGGGCAGCCAGGCCAGAGGCCCCACAGAGGAGCTGGATGCAGAGGAGGCCCAGGCCACCCGAGACAGCACGGGGGCAGGTCTCTGGCGGCCTGGACAAGCTCCAGGATATGGTGGGGGCGAGACTGGACCCTGGGGACCTCAGAGAGCAGAGCAGGGAAGCAGGAGCCCCACCGAGGAAGAGCTGGAGATGGGGACCCCGTCCAGTCTCACGTGACTCTCACGTCCTCTTGGAAGGCGCGGGGGTCTCTCTGGAGGTAAGTTCTCATTCAGGTTTTTTCAGGGAAACTTCCCAGCATGTTGTCTCTGGCCAGATGCCACAGACCTCACCGTGCTCTGCTCCGATTGCACCCCGTCCACGGGCCCTGAGGCAGGAAGGAGGAAGTGCTGTAATCTCAGGAAGCTCTTGGCCCACGGGGCCCAGGCCCTACGGGTGTGGCCCTGAGTCCAGGAAACCCCCTTGCCCCTCATGTCCCCTCGACCTCTGTGGCATCTTTTAAAACAGAGGGGCCCAGGAAGGAAGAAGGAGGGGGTCACACATGTCGGCCCTGAGCACCGAAGCTGCCCCCACAGGCGCTGGAACCTTCTGTGTTTCTCCAGGCAGCCTCCTCTTCCGTCAGTGCCCCCAGCGTCCCGTGCCTGGGCCTGGAGGGCTGCTTTGGGGCAGGCAGCACCGGCCGCCGGGCCTCTGACCTGCAGCAGCTGACACTTGGAGGTTTCTGCCTCCGAACCCACATAGAGCAGAACTGCAGCCCGGGAAGGGAAGATTTCCTCCCTGGAGGCCTGTGAGCGGTGAGGGCGTGAGGAGCCTGGAGTGTGCAGGCCCCATCCTGGCCAAGACAGTGAGGTCCCGGCTCTGGGCGTAAGAGGAGGGGACTCCCAGGCCTAGCAAAGTTCACAGAGGCCTCTGACCCCTACGAAGGGAAGCTGGAGTCAGGTGGCACTTGCCCTGATGGGCCCCTGGAGAGAAGGCCCCTGACCCCACAGTGCTTCACCTGCACTGAATGTAAACCTCACGTTCAGAAACGCGTCACCTCCCCGAGACCTGACACAAACTCTCGAATTTCCAAACAGCAGGGAACGAGAACTTCTAAGAAAGCCCGAGCCCTGAGTCTGGGGGCACGACTCTGACACGACGGTAAAGACGGGAAAGGGACCGGCCCGGCGTCCGCCGTCACTCCACAGACGCCACGCCTGCTTCACTCACACACAGCAGCATCCCCGAAACCTGACACGTGGTCAAGGAGGAGCAGGTGTGAACTCAGCTGTGATCCACATCCAGAGCAAGACCTCCGTGCCCGACCACGTCGTCTGGTCCCTGTTCAACACCCTCTTCATGAACTCCTGCTGCCTGGGCTTCATAGCGTTCGCCTACTCCGTGAAGGTGCGTGTGGCCCCGGGGAAGTCCGGGGGGTGCCGGGGAGCCTGGAGCTCCGCCTGCCCGGGTGCCGCCTGGGGTGGGGGTTGTGTGTCCCTGTGAGTGTGAGTTTGTGTCCCTGTGTGAGTTTGTGTGTCCCTGTGAGTGTGAGTTTGTGTGTCCCTGTGTGAGTTTGTGTGTCCCTGTGAGTTTGTGTGTCCCTGTGAGTGTGAATTTGTGTGTCCCTGTGTGAGTTTGTGTGTCCCTGTGAGTGTGAGTTTGTGTGTCCCTGTGAGTGTGAGTTTGTGTCCCTGTGAGTGTGAGTTTGTGTCCCTGTGAGTGTGAGTTTGTGTGTCCCTGTGAGTGTGAGTTTGTGTGTCCCTGTGTGAGTTTGTGTCCCTGTGTGAGTTTGTGTGTCCCTGTGTGAGTTTGTGTGTCCCTGTGAGTGTGAGTTTGTGTGCACCTCTGTCCCGTGTGTGCCCACGTCTGTAGCTTTGTCTGAGTGACCTGCGTGTGTGTGGCCTGGGGAAGCTGCCCAGTGCAGGTCTAGGAGGAGGCTCCGGGGGGCCGGCTGGCTCAGAGTTAGTCCCCCGATCCAGCAGCCCAGAGCGAAGCTCCCTGTAACCCAGAGCCAGAAATGACACCCTCACCTTCCAGACTGGCACCCAGGCTCCCCAGAAAGTGAAAAGGAACTCACAGCTGACTTCGCCCCATGGTGGGGAGAACAGCCTGTGCTGGGGCCAAGGCAGAGGGAGGCTGAGCCCCGAGGCTCCTGGAGAGTCTGAGGCTGGCTGAGGAAGGGGAGGGGTGTTCCCCCATCTCAGGGCAGGTGGGAGCCTGGGGGAGCCTGAGCCATAGCACGGGGCTCCTACCTGAGGGCTCCTGGTCCCCTCACCGTCTCCTCCGCCCCAGTCTAGGGACAGGAAGATGGTTGGTGACCTGACCGGGGCCCAGGCCTACGCCTCCACCGCCAAGTGCCTGAACGTCTGGGCCCTGATCGTGGGCATCCTTGTACCACTGCACCCATCGACCTGTCACCAGTAGTTCTGTGATAAAATCCCAAGCAGTTTCTCAGATGATAAAGAATCTGCAAGGCCAGGACTCGCCATCTGCTGCGGGTCCTGGGGCCTTAACCCAAGTCCTATAACAGGCCTTTATCCTTACGCTTTTCTACAATGGCAGTGCCTGGACCAGACATTTTTAAATTTTTCTTTCTTTCTTTATTTTTTTGAGACAGAGTACCCCTCTTGCTACCCAGGCTGGAGTGCGACGGCGTGAACTCAGCTCAGTGCAATCTCTGCCTCACAGGTTCAAGCGATTCTCCTGCCTCAGCCTCCTGAATAGCTGGGATTACAGGCGTGCGCCACCACGCCCGGCTAATTTTTTTCTGTTTTTGGTAGAGATGGGGTTTCTCAATGTTGTCAGGCTGGTCTGGAACTCACGAACTCAGGTGATCTGCCAGCCTGGCCAACATGGCGAAATCCCTTATCTACTAAAAATACAAAAATTAGCCGAACATGGTGGTGGGCGCCTGTAGTCCCAGCTACTTGGGAGGCTGAGGCAGGAGAATCACTTGAACCCAGGAGGGGGAGGTTGCAATGAGCCGTGATTGCGCCACTGCACTCCAGCCTGGGCCACAGAGAGAGACTCTGTCTCAGAAAATAAATAATAACCCTTCCATCAATATTTTGACACCTCATAGTATTTGGCAGGGATAAGTATGAAATTTCTTGATCAATAAATGCAAACAAGCCGGGCACGGTGGCTCAGGCCTGTAATCCCAGCACTTTGGGAGGCTGAGGCGGGTGGATCACGAGGTCAAGAGATCAAGACCATCCTGGTCAACAAGGTGAAACCCCGTCTCTACTAAAAATACAAAAATTAGCTGGGCATGGTGGTGCATGCCTGTAATCCCAGCTACTCGGGAGGCTGAGGCAGGAGAATTGCCTGAACCCAGGAGGCGGAGGTTGCGGTGGGCTGAGATTTCACCACTGCACTCCAGCCTGGGTAACAGAGTGAGACTCCGGCTCTAAAAATAAATAGGCCGGGCGTGGTGGCTCAGTCCTGTAATCCCAGCACTTTGGGAGGCTGAGGCAGACGGATCACGAGGTCAAGAGATCGAGACCATCCTGGTCAACATGGTGAAAGTGAAACCCTGTCTCTACTGAAAGTACAAAAATTAGCTGGGCGTGGCGACACACACCTGTAGTCCCAGCTACTTTGGAAGCTGAGGAAGGAGAATCACCTGAACCCAGGAGGCGGAGGTTGGAGGCCGCAGTGAGCCGCGATCACGCCACTGCACTCCAGCCTGGCAACAGGGCGAGACTCTGTCTCAAAAATAAATAAATTAAAATAAAATAAGTAAATAAATGCAAACAAAAATCGATGTTGACTATTATTAAGACATTTCTAACATTACCAGTAATCGTAAAGCTAGCTTACTAAACACTTAAGTCACATGAATGTGAAAAGCGTTTGGGCTTATTATTTAATTTAGTCTTTAAGTTTAAGCCAAACTTGGTAACAGGGCCAAAAGCACATGTGAAACACGTGTCTGTACACATAAACACACATGAACACACATGAACACACACATAAACACAAACACACATGAACACACATGAACACACACATACACATACACACATGAACACACATGAACACACACATAAACACATACACACACACAAACACACACATAAACACATAAACACACACACACACACACACACACACACAGAAGTGCAGCTTTGACTTCGGAACTCCAGCCGTGAGGTGCTCATTCGAATTCATTGATTCATACAAACGATAAAAAGAAATGGCTGGATGCAAACAGTGGATTTTATTTCTGTAGAAAAGCAGACTTACAGCAGGCAGAAAAGAAAGCAGAAAGGGAGCGTAGGGACCTGGTACCAAGAACTGCAGGTCCACCTTTAGGCTCCGATTTTCCCTTTAGGTAATTTGTGATTCAGGACCCTTCTGCCCGAGGGCTCCCTCCCTACTCAGCAGACAATTCTCTGCCAACCCTCCAGGTCCTTCCTGCATGGCCAGGACCCAATGCCTAAGTGACCCCAACCAAACCCACGGGCAATGCTGGGACCCGCAGGGAGGAAGTAGGGGGTGGCACTTGTGTGCCCTGGGCTCTGAAGCTGCCCCCACAGGCCCTGGAATCCTCCCATGTCCCAACACAGCCCCCTCTTCAGTCACGGCTCCCGGAGTCCCCATTCCTGGGCCTGGGGGGCTGCTTTGGGAGCCCAACATGGGCGACCAGGCCTCCGACCTGCACCAGGAGACACGGGGAGGTTCAGCCTCCAAACCCATAAAGAGAAGGACTGCAGCCCCAGGAAAGGGCAAGGGAGTTCAGGAGATGAGGCCTGTGACAAGTGAGGTGAGGGCTTTGGGGGGATTGTTCCGGGACCTGGAGTGGGGGCCTGGCAGGGGCCCTGCCTGAACCGGGACACTGAGATCCTGCACTTTCTAGCCTGGGGTGGAGAGAAGCCAAGCCTGGGTAAAATCGCGAGGGCCCCCCAAACCCAAGACTTAGGAAGTGACCAGTCCTGAGTTGAGTTTCTGATGAGGAAGCCCCTCCTTAACCCTCAGCCTTCCCTCCCACTCTGCCACGAAGTAATTTGATAATCGGTCCCTGGCTAATTCACCAATTCATAAACAGCAGGAAATAGAAACTTACAAGAAATACACACTTCTGAGAAACAGAAACTACAGAGGAAAAAACCCACTGAGCACCGGTCCCTGCGTGGGAACACCACAGCTGCCCTTGACTCCACACCGAAAACCACACTTCTCAAACCTTCACTCAATACTTCCTTCTCCAAAGCCAGAAGATGCTCAAAGAGGAGCATGAGGTGGCGGTGCTGGGGGCCCCCCACAGCAGCATGCTCCCCAGGTCCACCGTGATCAACATCCAGAGCGAGACCTCCGTGCCCGACCACGTCGTCTGGTCCCTGTTCAACACCCTCTTCATGAACTGGTGCTGCCTGGGCTTCATAGCGTTCGCCTACTCCGTGAAGGTGCGTGTGGCCCCGGGGAAGTCCAGGGGGTGCCGGGGAGCCTGGAGCTCCGCCTGCCCGGGTGCCGCCTGGGGTGGGGGTTGTGTGTCCCTGTGAGTGTGAGTTTGTGTGTCCCTGTGTGAGTTTGTGTCCCTGTGAGTGTGAGTTTGTGTCCCTGTGAGTGTGAGTTTGTGTGTCCCTGTGAGTGTGAGTTTGTGTCCCTGTATGAGTTTGTGTGTCCCTGTGTGAGTTTGTGTGTCCCTGTGAGTGTGAGTTTGTGTGCACCTCTGTCCCGTGTGTGCCCACGTCTGTAGCTTTGTCTGAGTGACCTGCGTCTGTGTGGCCTGGGGAATCTGCCCAGTGCAGGTCTAGGAGGAGGCTCCGGGGGGTCGGCTGGCTCAGAGTTAGTCCCCCGATCCAGTAGCCCAGAGCGAAGCTCCCTGTAACCCAGAGCCAGAAATGACACCGTCACCTTCCAGACTGGCACCCAGGCTCCCCAGAAAGTGAGAAGGAACTCACAGCTGACTTCGCCCCATGGTGGGGAGAACAGCCTGTGCTGGGGCCAAGGCAGAGGGAGGCTGAGCCCCGAGGCTCCTGGAGAGTCTGAGGCTGGCTGAGGAAGGGGAGGGGTGTTCCCCCATCTCAGGGCAGGTGGGAGCCTGGGGGAGCCTGAGCCATAGCACGGGGCTCCTACCTGAGGGCTCCTGGTCCCCTCTCCGTCTCCTCCGCCCCAGTCTAGGGACAGGAAGATGGTTGGCGACCTGACCGGGGCCCAGGCCTACGCCTCCACCGCCAAGTGCCTGAACATCTGGGCCCTGATCGTGGGCATCGTCATGGCCATTGCACTCGTGCTGTTACTGGTGTTCGGCTCTGTGGTGCTGTACCACGCCGTGTCACAGATCTTACAGAACCGAAGGGTTCACTTGTAGCCGCCCGCTGCCTCCGACCCTTGCACTCCACCAAGGGCTGCGGGTCCTGCTCCCTGGGTCCCGCCCCCAGATACCGCTGTGTGTCCTCACCCACCTGCCTGCGATGGCGCTTAATAAAGGGCATGTGCCTGCGATGATGCTTCCACTTCACCTGAGAGGGCCCTGCCGCGGTCCCCAGCCTGGTCCTCAGACAGCCCGGGGTGACCACTGGGCCAGATCCGTCCTGTGCGAAGCCTCCCGGGAGCAGGCTCAGCCTTTGCTGGTTTCCGCCTCCTGCTGGACCGGGACCACGGGTGGAGATTTCCCTGACACCAAGGGAAGGACACGCGGTGCCCAGAACAGCTTCGGGCCGAGACGACCCCGCCTGCCTCTGAGCTGCTGGAGCGCTGGCCCCGAGGGAGGACCGGGCTTTGTGCCTGGGGCAGCGGCTGAAGGAGGCGGCCTCTCCCGGGCGGTCGGGCTGCCGAGTCCCGGCCCTGCCTCCTGCAGTCCAGCGGGCATCTTCCCTGCTCCCCTGGGGTGGGGGCAGCCATGGACCTGAGCGGGGGCAGAGCCCCCCACGTGAGACCCGGGGACTCCACCGAGTCCACGGAACTCCGAAGTCGGGGCCCACCAGGCTCCTCTGAATCGGAGCCGCCCGGGCTGCAGTGCGGGGTCGCGATCTCGGCTCGGGGCCACCCCGGCTCCCAAACCGTTTCTTCCCCGCGACGCGCGGCCCCTCCCGGGCCGGAGCTGCACACGGCGGCGGTGCCTCGTCCGTCGCGGGATCGCGGCTCTCGGGCTCCCCTGACCGCCCCCGCTGCGGCGCCCCGGCTCCCGGGCCCGGTCCTCCTGGGGGTCCCCGCGGGGGGCGCGTGCTCTCCACGGGCTCCGCTTTCGTGAGGTTGACCGGGGACCAGGCGGGCTCGGGGGCCCCGGGGACGGGGGGCGGGGAAGGAGCTCGCTCCGAGGCAGGGAGGCCGGCGGGCGGGGGCGCAGCCGGGGGCGGGAGGAGGCGCCGGGCCCGGGCGCGGGGTGCGCGGGGTGCGCGGGATGCGCGGGACGAGGCTCCCGCCAGGCGGAGGCCCCCGCGGGGCAGCCCGGGACCCGCGAACCCGCAGAGTCGAGACGCGCAACACGAAGGCGGAGATGCGGTCCCGGCCCCAGCGCGGTTCCCACGCGGCCCCCGGATCCCGGTTCCCACCCGCGGGGCCCAGGCGGGCGTCGGGGACGGGGCGCGGGAGGGGCCGGAGCCCGAGTGTTTCCGCGGCGGCCCCCGCCGGGCCTCTCCTCCTCCGGGGGCTGGGACGGGCGGCGCGGAGCCCAGGGGCGCGGGCGTCGGGGCCCCACGTGTCCCCCCCAGGCCGACCCGGCGCCTTCGCCTCCCGCAGGGCGGGGATTGGCCGCGTCCGTCCCTAACGCTGGGGAAACCGCGCGCGTCGCGGGGAAGAAACGGTTTGGGAGCCGCGATCGCGACCCCGCGGCCCAGCCCGGGCGGCCCCGTTTCAAAGGATAAAACGGTTTAACAGACTCGGCGCCGCTCCGCGCGGGGACGGACCTCGGCCGAAGCTCCCGGGAGCGTTTTCTCCAGGGTGGTCTGGGGCCGGCGCGCGGCTCTGACCGTTCGCGGCGGAGACGGAGGCGCTGGGGGTCGACACGGTCCTCACGAGCCGAGGACCCCGCGGGGACCGCAGGGGCTGCCAGGTCCGGGGGAGCCGTGGGTGTCGGGCGCGCAGAAGACGCGGGAATCCCGAAAGGCTGATCCTCGGCTCCACCATCAAGTCGGAAAGACTCGAACCGGAGTATCTGAAGACGCGTCTCCTGACCCAGACGGGACTGGCCGCGGCGCCTGACACGGGCCCCAGGACGTGCCCGAGGTGCTCGGGGCGCAGCCCGGTTTTGCACATTTTAGGGAGACTGAGACGTAAATCAAATACATTCCAGAAGGACACTGGGCCCCGGCTGCCGACTCCCGGCTGTGATCCCAGCACTTTGGGAAGCCGAGGCAGCAGATCATGAGGTCAAGAGTTCGAGGCCATCCTGGCCAACGTAGTGAAACCTCATGTCGACTAAAAATACAAAATTAGCTGTGATTGGTGACGGGCACCTGTAATCCCAGCTACTTGGGAGGCCGAGGCAGGGGAATTGCTTGAACCTGGGAGGCAGAGGTTGCGGTGAGCTGAGATCGCGCCACTGCCCTCCAGCCTGCTGACAGAGTGGGACTCCATCGCAAAAAAAAAAAAAAAAAAAAAGAAAGAAAGAAAAAGAAGGAAAACATTAGTTTGGTCCAGAAAGGCAGCAGGACAACAGAAAGGGGGTGGGGGTGGGGGTGGGGTGTTCCAGGATATGGGTGAATTTAAACATTTCTGGTTGACCATTGGTTGAGTTTGTCTAAAGGCCTGGGATTGACAGAAAGGAACTGTTGAGGTTAAGATGTGTAGACCAAGGCCGGGGGCAGTGGCTCATACCTGTAATCCTAGCACTCTGGGAGGCCGAGGTGGGTGGATCACCTGAGGTCAGGAGTTCAAGACCAGCCTGGCCAACAGGGTGAAACCCCAAAGATGTGGAGACCAAAGTTCTTTTGAAGTCTGACAGTGCCTGTCTTGGGACAGTAGGTGAGAAGGCGTTCCTATTCAGTCCTTAGCTAATCTCTTCAGGATTGGGAGGGTCTGGAAGAAAAAGATCTACCTATGTTAACAGAGATTCTTTACAGATGCAGAGTTTCCCCTCAAAGAACAGCTTTGTAGGGCCATTTCAAATACGGCAGAGAAACTTGTTTTGGGGTAAAATATTTTTATTTTCTTCCTCCTATCGTGATGTTATGCCAGGGTCAGGTTGGAAAACAAGTCTTGATATTTACGGTTAAATAAAACCCATCTGAGGAGAATTTGTAGGGCATGACCCCCTTAGATAGGAATTTGGGGAAGATGAAAAATCAGAGTTTAGTCCTCAATCACGATGAACTGCTGAATTTTGAAAACGCCTGTTGTCATTTAAACTATGGCCCAAACGTCTAAGTCAGCTTGGCCCAAAAGACCAGGAGAAAGCCTGGCAGCTCCTGGGCCGCCTGAAGCCCAGCCACACACCTCGGACCCTCATCTTGTCCTGGGGTGCCGGGGCGGGTCACGAGCCCATTCTCATGTTTACGGGGGTTGGGGGTGCAGAGGGGGTCTGTGAACTTGAGTGTCACTCAGGTGACCTCCTGCAGGGAGCCTTCTGCCACCAGCCCCTCCCCAGACTCTCAGGTGGAGGCCACAAGGTCACGTGCTGCCCTGTCGTCAGGCCCAGCTGTGGGCGGCTCCTGGCACTAACAGCAAAGCCCCACACCCAGGCCTGCCTGGTTCCCTCCCAAAGGCCACAGGGAGCCCCGTCAGCTTCTCCCAAGCCCAGGTCAGGGCTGGCCTCATCTCAGACCCTGCTTAGGATGGGGGGTGTGGCCAGGGTGCTCCTGTGCTCAACCCCTCTTGGGGCATTTTTTTTTGGAAGAAGAAAATTGCCTTTCTCTTTTTTTTTTGAGACGGAGTTTCGCTCTTGTCACCCAGGCTGGAGTGCAATGGCGCGATCTCGGCTCACCGCAACCTCCGCCTCCTGGGTTCAGGCAATTCTCCTGCCTCAGCCTCCTGAGTAGCTGGGATTACAGGCACGCGCCACCATGCCCAGCTAATTTTTTGTATTTTTAGTAGAGACGGGGTTTCACCATGTTGACCAGGATGGTCTCGATCTCTTGACCTCGTGATCCACCCGCCTCGGCCTCCCAAAGTGCTGGGATTACAGGCTTGAGCCACCGCCCTGGCTGCCTTTCTCTTTAAAAAAAAAAAAAAAAAAAGACCAGGAATAATTAAGGGAAAGGCAAGGTGGGGGGGGGAGGGGGGAGGTTGGCTGGGGGGGAGGGGTGGGTTAGCTGGGGGGGAGGGGTGGGTTAGCTGGGGGGGAGGGGTGGGTTAGCTGGGGGGTGGGTTAGCTGGGGGGAGGGGAGAGGTTACTGGGGGGAGGGGGGTTAGCTGGGGGGAGGGGGGTTACTGGGGGAGGGGTGGCTTAGCTGGGGGAAGGGGGAGGTTACTGGGGGGAGGGGGATTAGCTGTGGGGGGAGGGGTGGGTTAGTTCAGCTCACAGTTAACAATAATTCTCACTGATCTGTCACCGTAGGTAGCTCCTCAGGCTTGAGCAGGAGGGAGAACCCTTCCCACCCCAACCAGGAATGGCCAGCAACCCCTCAGGTGGGGATCAGACGTTGTTCCGCGGTTTCTCCAACATAATTGGTAGCAGCCAGCACCAGGGAAAGGCAGTCTCTGAATAGATTAAAAAACCTGAAATGGATTGTAAGGTCGGCCGGCACAGTGGCAGCAAGGCGACCCCAGGAACGGCACGCACGCGTCTGGAGGGCCTTCTGGAATTAGAAAACCTGAGGTAGCCGGAAGGAAGAGCCTGTGGCACCCCACGAGCCGCCTGTGGCACCCCACGAACCGCCTGTGGCACCCCACGAGCCGCCTGTGGCACCCCACAAACCGCCTGTGGCACCCCACGAGCCGCCTGTGGCACCCCACGAACCATCTGTGGCACCCCACGAACCGCCTGTGGCACCCCACAAACCGCCTGTGGCACCCCACGAACCATCTGTGGCACCCCACGAACCGCCTGTGGCACCCCACGAACCGCCTGTGGCGCCCCACGAACCGCCTGTGGCACCCCACGAACCACCTGTGGCACCCCACAAGCCGCCTGTGGCACCCCACGAGCCGCCTGTGGCACCCCACAAACCGCCTGTGGCACCCCACGAACCCGAGACATTCTTCTGTCATTACTTTCCCGCCTCAATGGACTTGGTAACAGGCCTTGGCCCAGCCTCCTGACTCCACACCCTGCGACCCCTCCCAGCTTGTAGTAAAACACCCTAAAGTAACTTCTGTAACTTTCCACTGCCCACCCCAAACCTGTAAAACTAACTCCTGTCGGACCGCCCTTCTCTAACTCCCTTTTCAGCCTCAGCCCACCCGCACCCAGGTGAATAAACGGCCATGTCGCTCACGCAAAGCCTGTTTGGGGGTCTCTTTGTTCGAAGCGCGCGTTTTAACAGTGCTAAAATCTCAGGAGTTGGGTGAGTGGGCTCCAGTGTGCACCGTAAGAGGCAAAATGGTGGAGTCTAACTGATGTCAGACCTTCCAGGAGCATTCAGCTGGTAAGGGAAGAACGCCTCAAGGGACTGCTAGGTCCCCCAGAGATGGCAGCCCCGCTGTCAAACCAGTTTGAACTCTGTGACCTGCACGTGCGCCTCCAGATGGCTACCTGGAGCCTGAAAGTCTGAAACAATCAGAAGACCACAAGGGACAGCTGTTCCAGCGGACGGATCAACCCACTGAGTCAGCAACAACCGACCCAGAGCTGTCACTTCCCCGTCGTTGCCCCGGCCTGTACAGCCTGCTGTGCCCCGACCTCCACCACGACTCCCTTTTTGGACTCAGCCCGCTGGCACCCGGGTGGATGAACAGCCTCGCTGCTCACACAAACCCTGTTTGGGTCACCTCTTCGATGGGACGCTCACTGAACAGTGAGCGTGTGTACGAGTCCAGCAGACGCGCTGCATGCGGCCACTCCCAGGTGCTGGCGGACGGCCCCCGCCCAGGGAAGAATCAGGAGAAGGGGCACAAGACGACAGACTCATGCCAACATATAAGACCCCGAGTCAAAGGCCAAGTCACCCACGTGGCACCCTTCCAAGTTCCTGTTCCAGAGCTTTTCTACAAACTTCCACTCCTGCTTTAGAACGTGCCTGCTTTAGAACCTGGCCCGGTGGCTCACGCCTGTAATCCTGGCACTTTTTTTGGGCAGATCACAAGGAAAAGAAATCAAATCAGCCTGGCCAATGTGGTGAAACCCGTCTGTAATAAAAGTACAAAAATTAAGCAAGCGTGGGGGCGTGCACCTATAATCCCAGCTACTGGGGAGGTTGAGGCAGGAGAATTGCCTGAACCCAGGAGGCAGAAGTTGCAGTGAGCAGAGATGGCTCAGTTGCACTCCATCCTGGGTGGCAGAGCAAGACTCTCTCAAATTTAAAAAAAGAAGAAGAAATAAAAGTAAATCAATGAGGCCGGGCGCGGTGGCTCACGCCTGTAAATCCCAGCACTTTGGGAGGCCGAGGCGGGTGGATCACAAGGTCAAGAGATCGAGACCATCCTGGTCAACATGGTGAAACCCCGTCTCTACTAAAAATACAAAAAATTAGCTGGGCACGGTGGCGTGTGCCTGTAATCCCAGCTACTCAGGAGGCTGAGGCCGGAGAATTGCCTGAACCCAGGAGGCGGAGGTTGTGGTGAGCTGAGATCGCGCCATTGCACTCCAGCCTGGGTAACAAGAGCGAAACTCTGTCTCAAAAAAAAAAAAAAAAAAAAAAAAAAAAGAGCAGGGTGACTGCAGAAAGCTGGAGAAGGCGAGGGCCCGAAGGGAGGTGTGAGGTGTAAAGAGAACACTCTGGAGGCTGGAGGGTAAGTGGGGTGTGGGCTGCGATTCTGAGGGATTCTAAGAGCATCAGGGCGGCTGCTGCTACGGTCAGGGGGGCCGGCCCAGGGCTGGGAGGTTAGGTTGTTTGGATGAAAAGCCTGCAGGCCATGAGCCTGGCTGCTGTGTGAGAATCCCGACCGCACAGCCCCGGACTCAGCAGCTTATAATGAAAAAGTGTCGAGACAGGTTGGGGAGAGCTAGGGAGGGAGTAGTTTGGAGCGAAAGGAGGAGTGAGGAAAGGATTTAGGGTTAACGGGATTGGATAAGTTTTCTTCAGTGAGTTTAGACTATGGTTTAGTTAGAAGAGCAAAACCTGGTATGCACAGGTGAGAGCAGAAACCACACCCAGGGAAGGACAGAAGCTGTCGTTTGGTGGAGGGGGTTGGGGTTTGGGAAATTTACTGGATACGGTTGGCAGGGGGAGCGCATGATTGCTGGCAAAAGATGGTAGCAGGTGGGCAGAAATCTGGGCTTTGGAAGGGGATACATGATACCCCTTTGAGCACAGATGCTGCAGAAGCAGGAGGGTGAGTTAAAAGGCCATGTTTCAATAGACAGGTGATAACAGGCTTTTACCCTGAGTGGGGTGGGGTGTGGGGCTGGGCAGGGCAAGGGTGGTCAGGTTCTCAGGGGATGAGGAGGGGTGAGTGACTTGTAGCAACGATGGGAAGGCGGTGTTTTACACCCTAGGGTTAAGGTTGGGGGACAAAGGGGAGCTATTGAGGGAGGTACAGGTTTAGGGGGAGGGAAGCCACGAGGCGTGGCTGTAGCCAGGAACAGCGAAGGAGGCAGACAATTTCACTGGGATATGCCGGCCTAATGGGAGAACTGGGCACGTGGGGGTGATTAGGAAAGACCGTGGAAGGGAGTGGCCGGAGTGACAGCAGACCTGGGGAGCTGTGAGAGGCCCGGAGGCCTTGACGGTAAGTCAATTCCCACCACGGTTATGGAGGCCAAGGAGGCAGGTCCGTGAAAAGAAGGCAGCGTGGGGTGGGTGCCTCCGTGCCGATTACGAAGGGGATGGACTTACCCTCCACGTAAGAGTCACCTGAAGTTTGGCGTCCGTGATGGTCCAGGGGGCTTCCGAGATGCTCGGGCAGCGTCAGTCTTCAGCCACCAAGCCGAGGGTTGGAGCTTCAGGAGCTGTGGGAGCAGCGACTTTCTGTGGGGGCCCCGCAGAGACGGGGCAGGGCTCAGGAGGAGTCCTGGGCTGCGGGCATTCCTTGGCCCAGGGGCCAGGTTTCCCACACGTGGAGAAGGTCCGGGAGGGGCGGCTGGACGCTGCCGTCTGGGTGCCCTCAAGTCTCCCTGAGCCGGTGGCGTGGCTGGGGTTTGTCTCGCGGAGGAGGCAGCGTCTGCCGTTCTGAGATGTGCCGCCGGGCTGATTTCTCCTTTCTGAACACCTTGAAGGTGAGGTTGCCTACTTCCTGTGGTGGGGTTTGAGCACCAGATTCGAATTCCTGTACCTTTTTGTAATGTTGGGGCTGACTGGGTGATGAAATGCATATTAAGCGTTTTTTCGGGGTCAGAGTGGAAGTAAGGATGGCATCTAAGTCTCTCCAGGTGAGATTGTAGGGCTGGGTGAAGTGTCAGAGGATCTGAGGAAACGGAGCCTGACCGGCGGCCGATTTGGGAAAGGTCAGGTAAAGGGAAGGACGGTGCACCCCAACTCCGCCTTTGCCTCCAGCCACCTCTGGAAGGGGGATTGTTGGGCAGAGGCAGAGGAGGTCGCTGAGGGACTAACTGTAAGCCGGGCGGCATTTGAGGGGGGGAGGTGACAGGAGGGGCATCAGGAGGTGGGTTGTGGGCCGAGGAAGAAGAGGAAGGCTGGGGGGGGGGCGGGTTGGGTCCTGGATGAGGGCCTGGTTCAGACAGGCAGGGAGGAGAAAGGTCAGAAGGGTCGAAGGACAAGGGGAATTCTGGCCGACCGTCAGAGGAAGGAGGGGCAGAGGGAAGGGAGGAGGAGTAGAGATTAGGGAGGGATTGGTGTGTGAAGTGCCTGGACGTGGGGAATTTCAGACCATTTGCCCGTGCTGTGAGGAAAATTGTCTAAATCTCGTAAAATAGAGAGGTTTTCGGCCATCGCAGCCGTTGTCTAACTTGTATTGTGGCCGTGCAGTGTTACAGAAGAGGAGACGTTTGGGTTTTAGGTCAGGAGACGGTGGAGGAGGCTTGAGGCCAGCGGAGAGGAGGGAGGGACAGGACAGAACTTTGCCCAAGGTTCTGGAAAGGCAGCAGAGACTGGACGCACAGCCCAGCCGCTCAGCAGGCGTCCTCGGCGAGCCTGGGTTGAACCTCCTCATTGCTGAGCGGCCAAAGAGAGCGTCCTCTACATTAGCCTGCCGCCAATATTGGCACGAGCCTGGTGGGCGAGTGACTAGGGTGAGCGTCTCCACAACAGTCCGACCCCTGGGGAAAGCGGGTCCCCGGATCCGTGACCTCCGTAGGATTTTCTGGGCCTGAACCACACGGAAGAACCTGGTTTACCTGATTTTCCTTGTCTTTGCGGTGGAAAAAGGACAAAACCGAAAGGGGAGGACACGCAGAAGGATGGGAAAGCAGAAAAGAGAGGCCGCTTGCCGAAACAGCCGGTGGTGCGTCTGTGGGCTGGTCTGATGAGCCCAGGTCGGTAGGTAGATCTCCTCATGGAGGGAGCACAACAGGGATGGGGGTTTGGTCTCCGGTAGGAGTTCCCCCATCCCTGGTTTCGGCACCAAACGTTAGAACCACGTGCTTTGAATGGAGACCTTCCAAACAGGCTTTGTGTGAGCGACATGGCTGTTTATTCACCTGGGTGCAGGTGGGCTAAGGCCAAAAAGGGCGTTAGTGAAGGGCGGTGGGATAGGAGTTGGTTTTCCAGGTTTGGGGTGGTCAGTGGAAAGTTAGAGTAAGATCAGTTACAGCGGTGGGGCTGGGGAAGGAGTGTACATCACCATAGGTAGTTACAATGGCGGGTGGGTAACGCGTAAGAGTAGTTAGATGGCGGGGTGGGGTGAGGAGTGTTACATTATCATAATAACAGGATGGCAGGTGGGTTGATGTTGGGGAAGCTCTGCTGCGTGATCAGGGATAACGGTGATGGTAGGGTGTGTGTGTGTGTGTGTGTGTGTGGTCAGCTGAGACACGCAGGACTGCAGACTTGTTGGGTCCGAGCTTGCACATGGAGGCTGACACTGTGGTCAGACCCTGTGTCCCAACCCAAAGCTCATCTTCCTTTATAATCACCACGATCCACAGAATCCCTGTATATCCAGGGAGCAACGACGAGGTGGAGGGAATTGGCTCACGGGGCGGTTTCCCCGTGCTGTTCTCCCGATAGTGAGTTTCCTGGACATCGATGGTTTTATGAGCATGTAATAGTTCCGCTGTCCTTCATTCTCCTTCCTGCCAAGTTGTGAAAAAGGTTCCATGTTTCCCCTTCAACGTCTGCCATTGTACGTTTCCTGAGACTTCCCCAGCCATGCCGAGCAGTGAGTCAATTAAACCTCTTTCCTGTATGAATTACCCAGTCTCAGGCAGTTCTTTATGGTTAGGGTGAAAACGAACTAATTCAAAGGCTTAACCCCCATCCACACATGGAGACGCGTCGGCCTGAGCATCTGGAATCTGCATTCAGACCTGCAAGACTGCTGAGCCTGCAGAAGCACCCCACAGTTCCTATTAAGAGCCAGCCCCCGCTTGGGGTCACTCCTGGGCCCCCCAAATCGCACACCAACCCCCGTCCCCCCAATTCCCAACAGGCCACTGCTGGCCATGAAGCCTGCGTTGAGACATGGGGGCTGCCCAAGCAAATGCCCCACAAGCTTTGCAGTCTCCTGTCTAAGGCCACACACTATCACTGCGGAGTGGGGTGGGGCTTGAATTTCCCGTGGAAGGTATTTTGGAAGGGTCTTTTTTTTTTTTTTTTTTTGAGACGGAGTCTCGCTCTTGTTACCCCCACTGGAGTGCAATGGCGTGATCTCGGCTCACTGCAACCTCCGCCTCCTGGGTTCAGGCAATTCTCCTGCCTCAGCCTCCCGAGTAGCTGGGATTACAGGCACGCGCCACCGTGCCCAGCTAATTTTTTGTATTTTTAGTAGAGACGGGGTTTCACCATGTTGACCAGGATGGTCTCGATCTTTTGACCTCGTGATCCACCCACCTCGGCCTCCCAAAGTGCTGGGATTACAGGCGTGAACCACCGCGCCTGGCCAATGTCTACATTTTGAAGACATTTTTATTTTACCAAATATATTTAAAACTTGTCTTTATTTCCCAAAGCTTATTGAAGTCACATGAACCAAAAGGCATTATAGTTTTCTTTTTTTTTTTTTTTGAGACAGAGTTTCACTCTTCTTGCCCAGGCTGGAGTGCAGTGGCACAATCTCGGCTCACCGCAACCTCTGCCTCCCAGGTTCAAGCGATTCTCCTGCCTCAGCCTCCCGAGTAGCTGGGACTACAGGCACACGCCATGACACCGGCTAATTTTTGTATTTTAATAGAGATGGGTTTCACAATGTTGGCCGGGCCGGTCTAGAACTCCTAACCTCAGGTGATCTGCCTACCTCAGCCTCCTAAAGTGCTGGGATTACAGGCGTGAACCACCACACCTGGCCAATGTCTACATTTTGAAGACATTTTTATTTTACCAAATATATTTAAAACTTGTCTTTATTTCCCAAAGCTTATTGAAGTTACATGAACCAAAAGGCATTATAGTTTTGTTTTGTTTTTTTTTTTTTTGAGACGGAGTTTCGCTCTTGTTACCCAGGCTGGAGTACAATGGCGCGATCTCGGCTCACCACAATCTCCGCCTCCTGGGTTCAGGCAATTCTCCCGCCTCAGCCTCCTGAGTAGCTGGGATTACAGGCACGCGCCACCACGCCCAGCTAATTTTTTGTATTTTTAGTAGAGACGGGGTTTCACCATGTTGACCAGGATGGTCTCGATCTCTTGACCTCGTGATCCACCCCCCTCGGCCTCCCAAAGTGCTGGGATTGCAGGCATGAGCCACCGCGCCCGGCGTAATTTCTATTCTTGTGGCTGACTTGTTAGGCCTGCAGAGTTCTAGTCCCCAGGCAGGAAAGGGGTTTGGTCAACCTTAATGTATAAACGGTTTTTCCCAAATTAGTTTAGCCTACGCCCGGGGTGAACAAGGACAGTTTGGAGGTGAGGAGGCCAAGTCTCTTTCGCTGGCGTGATATTCTCAGTTGCAAACTTTGCAAAGACGGTTTCAGTTCCAGGCCTGCCCCTCAGAATCCTGCCCCCCTCTTTGCGCCCTTCTTCCTCCCTAAACTCCCGGTGCTTTAAAGATGCTTCCATGGCCGGGCGCGGTGGCTCACGCCTGTGATCCCAGCACTTTGGGAGGCCGAGGTGGGTGGATCATGAGGTCAAGAGATCGAGACCATCCTGGTCAACATGGTGAAACCCCGTCTCTACTAAAAATACAAAAAATTAGCTGGGCATGGTGGCACGTGCCTGTAATCCCAGCTACTCGGGAGGCTGAGGCAGGAGAATTGCCTGAACCCAGGAGGCGGAGGTTGCGGTGAGCCGAGATCGCGCCATTGCACTCCAGCCTGGGTAACAAGAGCGAAACAAAGTCTCAAAAAACAAAGAACAGGAATCAGGCTTAGGGGTCCTGCAGCTGAAGGACACAAGGTTCCGACCCCACCCCCAGCCGCCAAGTCGCCCCCGGGTGACGTCCCCGCCGTGGAACCTGGGATCGGGGTTGAGACCCGACATGGACCCTGCGCTCAGGGATGAGCTGGCGGCCCCCAGATCCAGCGCCCCAGAACCCGGCCAGGGTTGGGGAGACTGGGACTGCCCGAGACCCCTCTCCAACCGGACCCGCAGCCCTCCCCACCCACCGGGTCATCCTGGAAACGCTTTCTGGAGCCTGCCGAGCCCTGCGATAAATCTGCGTGAGTCACACTTTGCTCATTGCAGCTCCCCTGTCCCAGGCGACCCATGGGCTCCGTCCTGGCACCTAAGTGAGACCCCCTGTGGGGTCACAGGGCCGGGCTCCTGACCCCAAGTCCTCAACAGCTCAGTCCTGGACCCGGGCGGGAATCCCCGCCCAGCGAGGGGCTCAGGAGACGCGGAAATCGGGGTCCCCGAGGGGAAGCGGAGGTGAGGGCGGCGGAGGGCAGAAAGGCCCGGCGGGGTCGTGCCCGAGCGGGAGGACAGCGGCTCGGTCCCCGCCAGGCGCCCGAGTCCCGGGTTCGCGTCCCGCTCACCCCGCTGGGCCTGGGCTGCACCTGCGCCGGCCGCCGCCAGGGGCGCCGCTGAGCTGCCGCCTCCGACCCGGGAGCGCTTCCGAGTGCGCCCTCAGCGCCACCTCCGCGAGACCCCCGAGGGGGGCGGGCTCCTCCCACGCGTCCGTCGCCCACCGCGGCCCGGGCCCTGGGGTTACCGCGCGGCTCCGGGGCTGGGAGCGGCCGGGGGGGGGGGGCTCGATCCAGACCCGGAGTCGGGACGGATGGCGGGGGCGGCGCGCGCGGCACCCCAACTCCACCGCGGCTGCCGTGGGGCGCCCCAGATGCCACCCCGGACACCGAGCCGGGGGAGGGAGCTGGAACCAGGCCCGGCAGGGGGCGCTCTGCGGGAGTTCGGACCCGGGGACCGTTCACTCCGCCGGGGGCGGCTGCGCTGCTCAGGCGCCGTCCCCACCGCGGGAAACCGGGGACGGTGTCCGCCTGGCTGGAGGAGGCACCGGGGCCACCCAGGAGGGGCGACGAGGCCCGGACTCCTCCCTGCTGCCCCCCGCACGAAGTCCCGTCCCGCCCACATCTCCAGGACCGGCTGCTCCACGCGCACAGGCGGGAAGCCCGGCGCTCCCTGCGCCCGAGGAGCTCTAGCCGGGTCCCCGGCAGCACAGCAGGCCCTGGGAGCAGGGGAGCCGGGGCCACCTCGCCCCTCAATGTCCCTGCAGGAGGCTCAGACCACAGCCCGGGTCACTGACAGGCCGAGGGTGGCCCTGGGCCGTGTGTCCAGGACTCAGCGCCGACGTTCTGGAAAGTGCTCACCTTGACTCAGGGCTGACTCTCCAGGACACAGGAACCCTCCCAGGGTCCCGGACCCAGCTGCCGCCCAGAGCAGGAGGCCAGAAGCCAGAGGCCTGAGCACCTGCTCCTCCGGAAACCAGGCTGGGGACCCCCCGCAGGAGCCCTCCCCAAGTGAGGTCGCAGCCGCACCAGGAACACGTGCACTTTATTCAACACAACTGTGGAAAGTGTGTGAGGGTAAAGGGCTGATAGGGACCGGCCGGGGCAGGGCGAGGAATGGAAGCTGGAGGACGTGGGAGACAGGGTGATTCCTCTGGGTCTACTGATAGGCTTGCAGAATCAGTATTGGGATGATGATCAGCAGAATGGTCGTGAGGATGCCCAAAATCAGGGCCCAGACGTTCAGGCACTTGGCGGTGGAGGCGTAGGCCTGGGCCCCGGTCAGGTCGCCAACCATCTTCCTGTCCCTAGACTGGGGCGGAGGAGACGGTGAGGGGACCAGGAGCCCTCAGGTAGGAGCCCCGTGCTATGGCTCAGGCTCCCCCAGGCTCCCACCTGCCCTGAGATCGGGGAACACCCCTCCCCTTCCTCAGCCAGCCTCAGACTCTCCAGGAGCCTCGGGGCTCAGCCTCCCTCTGCCTTGGCCCCAGCACAGGCTGTTCTCCCCACCATGGGGCGAAGTCAGCTGTGAGTTCCTTCTCACTTTCTGGGAGCCTGGGTGCCAGTCTGGAAGGTGAGGGTGTCATTTCTGGCTCTGGGTTACAGGGAGCTTCGCTCTGGGCTGCTGGATCGGGGGACTAACTCTGAGCCAGCCGACCCCCCGGAGCCTCCTCCTAGACCTGCACTGGGCAGATTCCCCAGGCCACACACACATAGGTCACTCAGACAAAGCTACAGACGTGGGCACACACGGGACAGAGGTGCACACAAACTCACACTCACAGGGACACACAAACTCACACTCACAGGGACACACAAATTCACACTCAGGGACACACAAACACACACAGGGACACACAAACTCACACAGGGACACACAAACACACAGGGACACACAAACTCACACTCACAGGGACACACAAACTCACACTCACAGGGACACACAAACTCACAGGGACACACAGACTCACACTCTCACACAGGGACACACAAACACACAGGGACACACAAACTCACACTCACAGGGACACACAACCCCCACCCCAGGCGGCACCCGGGCAGGCGGAGCTCCAGGCTCCCCGGCACCCCCTGGACTTCCCCGGGGCCACACGCACCTTCACGGAGTAGGCGAACGCTATGAAGCCCAGGCAGCAGGAGTTCATGAAGAGGGTGTTGAACAGGGACCAGACGACGTGGTCGGGCACGGAGGTCTCGCTTCGGATGTGGATCACGGTGGATGTCGGGGCCGCAGGGTTGTGGGGCGCCCCCAGCGTAGCCACCTCATGTTCCTCCTTCAGCATCTCGTAGTTCGGGGGACGGTCGGTGCCGGCGGGAGTGAAGAAGGTTTGGACGGTGTGGTTCATGGTGTCCGGGGAAGAGCGGCCGTGGTCGGGTCTGGGACGCTTCTCAGTGGTCCCTCCCCTTCGCCATTAGTTTCGATTTCTCAGCTGTTTTCTTTTCCTGCCTTTGTCAAATTGGGACTTGGCTGGGGCCAGATGAGGGTGGGACAAAGCCCTGGGGATCAAATTACTTCGGGGCAGGGAGGGAGGGAGGGGCCGAGGGCTGAGCGGGGCTTCCTCTCTCCTTCCTCTCCTGCCCTACAGGCTTCCTCTCCAGAGCCCAAGCCCGCACAAGTCTTATCTGGCCCCAACTGAGTTGGGAGTCAGTTTAGAGGGGCGGGGGCCCTGGAGACTTCCTCTCTGTGGAGCCTCCACACCCCAGGCCGGCAGCGTCGGGACCTCACTGTCCGGGTCAGGGCTCCTGCCAGGCCTGTTCGCCAGGCCCCAGAACAATGACCCAGAGCCCTCCCCTCACTTGTCACAGTCACCATCTGCCGAAATCCCCTGTCCTCTCCTGGGGTGGCAGGCCTGCCCCGGACGGCTTTGGGGCTCAGGTTGCCGGGATCTCCCGGTGCAGGTCAGAGGCCTGGTGCTTCTCCACGTCGAACACCTTTGCTGCAGGATGTTTTCCAGGCCACGAAGCAAGGCTTGTATCTAGATGGTAAAACACTAACGTCTCACAGTAAATGCCCACTCCAAGGAGTCAGACCTCGGGCCCGGCTCCCTAAGGCCTCTTCTTTCAGCCAGACAGAGTGAGTTGAAAGGTTTGGCCATGTCCAGCCCTCCTCACGAACTTTACCCCAGGCCACGTCTCCCTGAAACTCAGGATGGCCCCGGCTTCTGTGTCTGGCTCTGCCATGGGGACATCATGGTCTGAAGTGTCCCATTTGGTGCAGACCCAGGGAGGAGCAGGCTCTGAATTTTACCTCCTCCATCATGTGATCCTCCTGGATTGACTGCAGCCCTTGACATGGACAGAGCGACAGGCTTTGGGGAAAAGTGGGGCGGGAAGGGGGCCAGGGCAGCCTGTCTGCTCCGTCTGGGTGTCCACATCCACGCTGCCATGATGGCTTGCTGCTCGCCCCACCCCTTCTCTTGCTTGGTGGGTCTGACAGGGCCCTGCTGGTGGTGGACAGTTCTGCCACAGGGCCACAGATTGGCCATTGTCCATCTTTGGCAGCATTTGCCAGGTCAGTGGCCACACCTCCCAGGCTCCAGGCCGGCTGCTGGGCCCACTTGGTTGGTCTGCACCAAACCACACCACCCACCAGGGCCGTGGGTCCTGCGGGGCCAGACTGCTAAGGAAAGGCGGGTGACTGGGACCAGCACCCGGCACCCACCAGGCTCCCAGGGCCCCACTTCCTTCTGCTCCTTCCCAGATGGGACCTTGTTTTGTTTGACTCTCCCCGCTGGGGCGGGTGGGGAAGCAGTTTCAGAGACTCCAGCTGCCTTTCCCCCATGCGATGGCTGCTGCCCCCCAGGCCACTGACAGCTCGAGGGGCTGTGCCCATGGAATTTCTCCCTATTCCGACTACACATTTTGGGAGTGGGAAATGCCTGGGGGGACGGTCCCTGGACCTGGGCCCCCCAATTCCTTGGTCTCCCGATTCCTTGGCCCCCGTGTGTCCCATGTGGGCCAGTGGCCAGGATGAGGCCTCCTGTGTCAGGATCCTGGCCCGCCCCTGTGTCCAGCGTGGTCTGAGATGTCTGGATGCCCCCTTTCCTCAGGGCCCATGATCCAAGGGGACGGCCACAGGCTCCTCGGGAAGGACTGAGGCATGTGAGGGAGCCCGAGCCTGGTGGGGCATGGGTCTCCTCCTGGGGCCTCCAGCCTCAGTGAGTGGAGGGGCCGGGTGGAGGACTAGCTGACGTCTGGTAGGCAGTCTTTTCTATCTATTGGTGAAAACAGCGAAGCTCTGTCAAGTATGTAGAGAGGTTTGTTCTGAGCCAGATATGACTGCCCATGGCTCATGGTACAGCCTCCAGAGTCTATCCAAACGTGTGCCGGAGGTGGCCGGGACACATCAGGCATCAATCAAACGCATTTGAGAAATAGAGTGATTCGTCCAGGCACGGTGCCTCACGCCTGTAATCCCAGCACTTTGGGAGGCTGAGATGGGTGGAACAGGAGGTCGTGAGATCGACACCATCCTGGCCAACATGGCAAAACCCTGTCTCTATTTTTTTTTTTTTTTGTATTTTATTTTATTTTTTTGAGACGGAGTTTTGCTCTTGTTACCCAGGCTGGAGTGCAATGGCGCGATCTCGGCTCACCACAACCTCCGCCTCCTGGGTTCAGGCAATTCTCCTGCCTCAGCCTCCTGAGTAGCTGGGATTACAGGCACACACCACCATGCCCAGCTAATTTTTTGTATCTTTAGTAGAGACGGGGTTTAACCATGTTGACCAGGATGGTCTCGATCTCTTGACCTCGTGATCCACCCGCCTCGGCCTCCCAAAGTGCTGGGATTAGAGGTGTGAGCCACCGCGCCCGGCCACCCCGTCTCTATTAAAATGCAAAAAATCAGCAGGGCATGGTGGCCTGCCCCTGTAATCCCAGCTACTCCGGAGGCTGAGGCAGGAGAATCGCTTGAACCTGGGTGGCAGGGGTTCCCGTGAGCCAAGATTGTGCCACTGCACTCCAGCCTGTGTGGGAGACTGAGACTGCAGCTCAAAAAAAAAAAAGAAAAAGAAAAGAAAAGATACATATTGTGGAGACTAAAGTTCTTTTGAAGTTTTGCAATGAGTGCCCTTAAAGACGATAGATGACAAACGTTTTCTGTTCAGCTCTTAGCTAATCTCTTCAGGATTGGGAGGGTCTGGAAGAAAAGGTGTCGCTATGTTAATAGGATGCTTTACAGATGCAAATTTTCCCCACAAAGAAGCGCTTTGCAGGGCCATAAGAAAACAAAACTCGTTCTGGGATATTTTGATTTTCTTCTTTCATCATGTGATGCCAGAGTCAGGTTGGAAAGTGTTGTACCCGACCGAGCACAGAAACTCAACACCAAGACAAAAATGGGCCAAATCGCAGGGTTTATTGCCGGCGACCACGGAGGACTCACGTCTCTCCAACCCGTGGCCCCGAAAAGAGGGTGACAAGACTCCTTCATACCCATGAACTGCCTCCGGGGGTGGGGGCGAAGGGAGGTCTGAACATGCTGAGGGCTACTGGATTCTGCAAATCACCTTCTGGGCGGGGACGGGGGTGAGGATCGGGGACCGGGGTGAGGGGTGGGGGCGGGGGTGAGGGGCGGGGACAGGGGTGAGGGGTGGGGACGGGGATGAGGGGCGGGGACCGGGGTGAGGGGTGGGGACGGGGGTGAGGGGCGGGGACCGGGGTGAGGGGATTCAGACATTCTGAGGGCCAGGGGACTATTTGAAGTTCTGATTGTTACTTAGGTGGTTCACAAAAGCTAGGATTAGCGTTCGTTTACACATTGTCTGGGTAGGGTGGGGATCACAGTCCTTAATTACTTATTCACATTTGGGTTACAGACCGCAGTTTCAACAGAAAGCTGAGGTGTGGTTGAGGTGTGCAGGTTTATGGGGCTTTTACCGTGTCACAAAAGTAATTAAATAAAACCCATCTGGTGAGACGTTATGCTTTGTAGAGCATGATCCCCGGACCCCTTTGATAGTAATTTGGGCAAGATAAAAAAATCAGAGTTTAGTCCTCACAAGTAAGGGTGCATTGCTTCTGCCAGGAAAGGCAGGACATCTCAAAGGGGGGTGGTCATAGGTCATAGTGATTCCAGTGAGCTTCGGGAGGTCCCCAAATGCCAGTGGGACCTAGACCCACACTGGCATCCAGGCTCTTGACACCACAAGATGGAATTTCAAGGACAAGTCAGAAAATAGTGAAAGTAGGGAGAGCTACTGGACTTGATGGCTCACACCTGTGATCCCAGCACTGTGGGAGGCCAAGGTGGGTGGATCACCTGAGGTCAGGAGTTCAAGACCAGCCTGGCCAACATGGTGAAACCCCATCTCTATTAAAAATACAAAAAAAAAAAAAATTAGCCAGGCATGGTGGCACATGCCTGTAATCGCAGCTACCCAGGAGGTTAAGGCAGAATCGTTGAACCTGGAAGGCCAAAGTTGCGGAGAGCAAAGATCACAGCATTGTACTCCAGCCTGGGAAACATGAGCAAAACTCCGTCTCAAAAATAAAAAAGAAAAGTGAAAAGTACACACTCAGGAAAGGGCAGAGAGGGCACAGACTCAGGAGCCACTTGCAAGGGCTTTGAGGTTGGGGTTTCCATCTTTATGGGCATGTTTAACCAAAAGGGGGAATATTCATGAGGATGCCTGCAAGGTGAGAATTTGTCAAAGCTGAGATTGTAGGGCTGTTGGCCTCACAGGTGGGGTGTCCCTTATGCTGTGCTGAGGTGCAGGATCCAAGAAGTAAACAGGACACTGAAGAACTGGAGAAGAGCAGCTGGACTCGGGGGGCCACGCCACCTGTGAGCGGAGACAGGCCAGGCCCGGAACGCCCATAAGAGTCTGAATTTATTAGGTCCAAGCAGGGGCAGGGTCCTCCGTGAGGTCCTCACCTACAGGCTTAGTGACAGGGCAGACGTAATCATGTGAGTCACAAGCAAGGGGGCCACCCCATTGTCACCCGGGCAGAGAGGTGGGCCGTGTGTACTAGGGGGCCGTGCCGTGCGCAGTAGTAGAGGGTCGTGTACAGAAAAGGGGGCCGCCCTCATTAGGTCACCAAGGCAAGGAGGTGGGCCGTGTGCAACAGGCGTCGTGTGCGACAATTCTTACCTGGGGGCTGCAGCCTTCAGAGGGTTTCTAATAGAAGGACACTGTAAGCCAGTGCAGTGGGAGCTGACAGACCTGTGCTCTTCTCTTAAGATATTTATGGGAGGATGATTTGAGCCAGCACAGAAGTGAGAAAAGACTGACGGGGTGAACAGCCGCCGTGACTGGCCACACCAGAGGGTTCTTCTCCCTCCGTTACTTGCAGGATCTCAGGCCTGAGGCCGGCTTTCCACAGGAACTGGATGCAGGTCCCACAGCTCCTCTATCAGGAGGGGAGGCTCCTGCTCCAAGCCTGCTGTACAGCGTACGCCCTTTCAGGCAGGGACGCCACCGCCGGGGTCTTTGGTTCTCGTCCTGGTCTGGCTGTTTTCCCATGTCTGCTTCTGTTCCGTGACTGCTCTGGGCATCCCTCCTACTACGAACTACTGTGTGGTTCTGTGGAAGGATTCTATAAATCAGCAGTGAATGTGTCAGTACGGCTCCCACTGCAATACCTGTGTGATTATATAGAAAGATTATAAGGAACTAAGTATGAGTAGATACACAAGCTGGATATAGTGAGCAGCGAGTTATGCTTCAGGCACTAACTGTGCCGGGGTCTGCACAGTTCTCCTCCCTCGGTGGCCCTGGGGGGTGGTACGCACAGAGGTGGCCCCCATTTTTACACCAAACGTGTGTTCCTGGAACTGGTGGGTGTGGGCTCAGTATGTGAATGAGCAGATAAGGTCCCGGGGCAGCTCTGGCCTGTCTTAACAGCTTGGCCCACACTCCGATTTTCAAGGTCTCATCAGCCCCTCCCTCCTGCAGCTTCCTTTTTAGTCACGTGACGCTGCTTAGACCCTTGTGTGCTCCAGCAACCACCCCGTATTCTTCTGTCTCGTTTTTCTGATTTAAGGATTTTCTGATTGGCAATGAGCTGAATGAGTTCAGCTCTGCCTGAAGTTGGTTAGTGGGAAGAAATTCTTGAGTTTAGGTAACAGGGGCTGTGGAAGCCAAGGTTTCTGTTATGCAGATGAGGCCTCCAGGCCGCAGGCTGGAGGGAATGATGCTCAATCTCTTTCCCACCTTTAAAAGGGACTCTTGTGCTCGCTTCGGCAGCATATAGACTAAAATTGGAACGATACAGAGAAGATTAGCATGGCCCCTGCACAAGGATGACACGCAAATTCGTGAAGCGTTCCATATAAAAAAATAAAAAAATAAAAAAAAGGGACTCTTTTTTTTTTTTTTTTTTTTTTTTTTTTTTTTTTTTTGAGACGGAGTTTCGCTTTTGTTACCCAGGCTGGAGTGCAATGGCGCGATCTCGGCTCACTGCAACCTCCGCCTCCTGGGTTCAGGCAATTCTCCTGCCTCAGCCTCCTGAGTAGCTGGGATTACAGGCACGCGCCACCATGCCCAGCTAATTTTTTTGTACTTTTTAGTAGAGACGGGGTTTCACCATGTTGACCAGGATGGTCTCGATCTCTTTACCTCGTGATCCACCCACCTCGGCCTCCCAAAGTGCTGGGATTACAGGCTTGAGCCACCGCGCCCGGCCAAAAAAGGGACTCTTAGTTAAATCTCTGTGTTGGAAATAAAAGCTTGGCACTGCAAAGGAATCCAGCACTCAAACAAAGAAGTTTCAGCAACGCAAATGTACTTCTGCAGAAGGGTGCCGCTGGCGTCCGGCGTGGGCGTAAGAGCAAAGGAGGGCAGGGCTGTCCACCTGGAAAGCTGGGTCTTGCTTCTGTCTTATCCCGGTCGGCTGGGGTTGGGCCCCACAACCTAAGCTAATTTCTATCGGCTATTTTAAACGGAGGAGGGGTATGGGCTACAGCGGCGGGAAGGGGCAGTCTAGCAGGGAAGAGCCATGGCAGCGGGAGGGGCGGCTTACAGAGTGGGCAACTAGGAGTGGGAAAGTGAAAGGAACTTGATCTTAAGAATGAAGAACAGGCCAGGCGCGGTGGCTCAAGCCTGTAATCCCAGCATTTTGGGAGGCTGAGGTGGGTGGATCACAAGGTCAAGAGATCGAGACCATCCTGGTCAACATGGTGAAACCCCATCTCTACTAAAAATACAAAAAATTAGCTGGGCGCGGTGGCGCGTGCCTGTAATCCCAGCTACTCAGGAGGCTGAGGCAGGAGAATTGCCTGAACCCAGGAGGCGGAGGTTGCGGTGAGCCGAGATCGCACCATTGCACTCCAGCCTGGGTAACAAGAGCGAAACTCCGTCTCAAAAAAAAAAAAAAAAGGACAAAGAGGTTAACAAGCCAAACGTTTGAGGAGAAACTTACTCTATCTGACATTTGTTCCATTAGGAAAAGGCCTAGGAAAGGAAGGAGGTTCTCTACAGAATGCACGTTCCCCTGATAAGGGGCGGTTTTACAAGGCCATTTCAAAATATGTCAAAGAAATGCGTTTTGCGGCTGGGCAGGGTGCCTCACACAGCAGTTTGGGAGGATGAGGCAGAAGGATCACTTGAGCCCAGGAGATGGGAGAGCAGCCTGGGCAACATAATGGGGCCCCATCTCAAAAATAAAAATAAATAAATATATTTTGGCCGGGAACGGTGGCTCAAGCCTGTAATCCCAGCACTTTGGGAGGCCGAGGCAGGCGGATCACGAGGTCAAGAGATCGAGACCGTCCCGGTCAACATGGTGAAACCCCGTCTCTACTAAAGATACAAAAAATTAGCTGGGCGTGGTGGCGCGTGCCTGTAATCCCAGCGACTCAGGAGGCTGAGGCAGGAGAATTGCTTGAACCCGGGAGGCGGAGGTTGCAGTGAGCCGAGATCGCGCCATTGCACTCCAGCTTGGCGCCTGGTGACAAAGTGAGACTCTGTCTCTAAATAAATAAATAAATTTTGGGGGTAAATATTTTTTATTTCCTTCAGAGCCTCCTATCTGTTGTGAAGGGAAAATAAATCTTGGGACCCCCAAATCATGAATCCAAAAGGGGATGTCAAGCTGGGAACTGCTTAGGGCAAACTTCCCTGCCATTCTCTGCCTTAAAAAGATAGCTACCAAGATACAAAGCCACATTCCTCCCTCACCACAGACAGAACTCAGTTACCCTTCACTCACTGAGGCAAATGCCTATCTGATGGCCTCCTTTGGAAAGGCTAATCAGAAATTCAGAAGTATGCAATCCATGTGTCCCTAACATGTATAAAGCCCAGCTGTACCCCGACCCCCCTGGGCACGCTGTCAGGACCTCCTGGGGGCAGAGTCACTTTTGTGTCCTTAACCTTGGCAAAATAAACGATTAATCGACTGAGGTCTTTCTCAGATATTTGGGGTTTACACTGGCGTGTGCTGCTATGCCACGGTCGGTGGGAATGTGGGACCTTATCGCTGCAAAGAGTCTGCTTCGTCAGTTCTGTGAGCTCTAGTTCAGTGTTAATGCCGGCCAGCTGTGCCTCAACTCCAAAGGAAGGGGATACAAGTGGGCCTGTCCAACCTCCCTTCCCTTCAAGGCTGTGATTCAGTTTTTCAGGTTTCTCTGGGATTCCCTTGGCCAAGGGGGCCCATTGAGTCATTGGAGGAGGCATATATATATATATATATATATATATATATATATATGTAATTTTTTTTTGAGACAGAGTTTCGCTCTTGTTACCCAGGCTGGAGTGCAATGGCGCGATCTTGGCTCACCGCAACCTCCGCCTCCTGGGTTCAGGCAATTCTCCTGCCTCAGCCTCCTGAGTAGCTGGGATTACAGGCACGCGCCACCGTGCCCAGCTGATTTTTTAAATTTTATTTTTAGTAGAGACGGGGCTTCACCATGTTGACCAGGATGGTCTCGATCTCTTGACCTCGTGAGCCACCTGCCTCGGCCTCCCAAAGTGCTGGGATTACAGGCGTGAGCCACCGCTCCCGGCCTTGGAGGCGTATATTTTTATTTTTGGTTTGCAATCTGCACCCTAGTCCAGTCAGAAGGTCTTCAGACCACGAACAGGGGAAGTGTCCACATGGCAGAGCCAGACACAGATCCCGGGACATCCTGTGTGTGGGGAACACATGACCCAGGAGAGAATGCACGTGGAGGCCTGGACATGGCTAAGTCCTTCGAGCTCACCCCAGCCGGCAGAAATAACAGGACTTAGGGGCCCGGGCCTCATGACAGACTCCTGCAAGCGGGCATTTAGTATGAGACAGGAGTATTTTACTTTCAGAGCCAGAGCAGAGGCTCAGGCCTGTCATCCCAGCACTTTGGGAGGCTGAGGCGGGTGGATCACCTGAGGTCAGGAGTTCAAGACCAGCCTGGCCAACATGGTGAGACCCCATCTCTGCTAAAAATAGAAAAATCTGCTGGGCGTGGTGGCTCATGGCTGTGATCCCAGCTACCCAGGAGGCTGAGGCAAGAGAATCTCTTGAACTCGGGAGGCAGAGCCTGCGGTAAGCCGAGATCGCACCACTGCACACTCCAGCCTGGGCAACAGAATGAGACTCCATCTCAGAAACAAACAAATAACAAATTTGCTTTCAGGATACGATTGAGTCAGGAGAATAGGGTTTGGAGGCGGAAACTTAAGGACGCTTTGCACGGTCTTCCTAGAATTCGGAAGTCCTGCTCCCTGGGTTGGGAGACAGGAACTTAGGGGCATTTCACATGATCTCCTAGAATTAGGAAGTCCTACTCGGTTTGCAAATTCCCCCTTCTGCATGGAAGCTGGGAAATTCAAAGTACTTCTGATTGGCTTTTTGCAACCAATCAGATGGTTACATAGGAGTGTACCTTTTTTTTTTTGAGACGGAGTTTCGCTCTTGTTACCCAGGCTGGAGTGCAATGGCGCGATCTCGGCTCACCGCAACCTCCGCCTCCTGGGTTCAGGCAATTCTCCCGCCTCAGCCTCCTGAGTAGCTGGGATTACAGGCACGCGCCACCACGCCCAGCTAATTTTTTGTATTTTTAGTGGAGACGGGGTTTCACCATGTTGACCAGGATGGTCTCGATTTCTTGACCTCGTGATCCACCCGCCTCGGCCTCCCAGAGTGCTGGGATTACAGGCGTGAGCCACGTGCCCAGCTTAACTCTGAGACATTCTCTATAGTTTCTTATTCCAGCCTCAATCTGCAAGGCCCTTGGACTTTGTAAATGACTTTGGCCGGCCTCCTGACACCACACCCGACGACCCCCTCCCAGCCTGCGAGAAAAACGCCCAAAACTTAACTTTTGTAACTTTCCACTGCCTTCACCACCGGCTTCTAACCCAGCGCCCTTGGCCGACACCATTTTCAGCCTCAGCTCCCTGCACCCAGGTGAATAAACAGCCATGTTGCTCGCACAAAGCCTGTCTGGGGGTCTCCTCATTCAGAGCGTGTATGTTAACAGTGAGGGCTTTGGAGGATTGTTCTGGGGCCTCTGGGAATCAGATGAGATTGTGCAGGCTTGGGCTCTAGAGAGGAAGCCCCATTAGCCCTCAGCCCCTCCCTCCCTGCCCTAAAGTAATTTGATCCCCAGGAATTTCTTCCACCCTCATCTGGCCCCAGCCAAGTCCTGATTTGACAAAGGCCAGAAAAAGGAAGTGGCTGAGAAATCGAAACTAATGGCGAAGGGGAGGGACCACTGAGAAGCGTCCCAGACCCGACCACGGCCGCTCTTCCCCGGACACCATGAACCACACCGTCCAAACCTTCTTCTCTCCCGCCGGCACCGACCGTCCCCCGAACTACGAGATGCTGAAGGAGGAACATGAGGTGGCTACGCTGGGGGCGCCCCACAACCCTGCGGCCCCGACATCCACCGTGATCCACATCCGAAGCGAGACCTCCGTGCCCGACCACGTCGTCTGGTCCCTGTTCAACACCCTCTTCATGAACTCCTGCTGCCTGGGCTTCATAGCGTTCGCCTACTCCGTGAAGGTGCGTGTGGCCCCGGGGAAGTCCAGGGGGTGCCGGGGAGCCTGGAGCTCCGCCTGCCCGGGTGCCGCCTGGGGTGGGGGTTGTGTGTCCCTGTGAGTGTGAGTTTGTGTGTCCCTGTGAGTGTGAGTTTGTGTGTCCCTGTGAGTGTGAGTTTGTGTGTCCCTGTGAGTGTGAGTTTGTGTGTCCCTGTGTGAGAGTGTGAGTCTGTGTGTCCCTGTGAGTTTGTGTGTCCCTGTGAGTTTGTGTGTCCCTGTGAGTGTGAGTTTGTGTGTCCCTGTGAGTGTGAGTTTGTGTCCCTGTGAGTGTGAGTTTGTGTGTCCCTGTGAGTGTGAGTTTGTGTCCCTGTGTGAGTTTGTGTCCCTGTGAGTGTGTTTGTGTGTCCCTGTGAGTGTGTTTGTGTCCCTGTGAGTGTGAGTTTGTGTCCCTGTGAGTGTGAGTTTGTGTCCCTGTGAGTGTGAGTTTGTGTGTCCCTGTGAGTGTGTTTGTGTGTCCCTGTGTGAGAGTGTGAGTCTGTGTGTCCCTGTGAGTTTGTGTGTCCCTGTGAGTGTGAGTTTGTGTGTCCCTGTGAGTGTGAGTTTGTGTCCCTGTGTGTTTGTGTGTCCCTGTGTGAGTTTGTGTGTCCCTGTGTGTGTTTGTGTGTCCCTGTGAGTGTGAATTTGTGTGTCCCTGTGAGTGTGAGTTTGTGTCCCTGTGAGTGTGAGTTTGTGTGTCCCTGTGAGTGTGAGTTTGTGTGTCCCTGTGTGTGTGTCCCTGTGAGTTTGTGTGTCCCTGTGTGTTTGTGTGTCCCTGTGAGTTTGTGTGTCCCTGTGAGTGTGAGTTTGTGTGTCCCTGTGTGAGTTTGTGTGTCCCTGTGAGTGTGAGTTTGTGTGTCCCTGTGAGTGTGAGTTTGTGTCCCTGTGAGTGAGTTTGTGTCCCTGTGAGTGTGAGTTTGTGTGTCCCTGTGAGTGCTTTTGTGTCCCTGTGAGTGTGAGTTTGTGTGTCCCTATGAGTGTGAGTTTGTGTGTCCCTGTGAGTGAGTTTGTGTCCCTATGAGTGTGAGTTTGTGTCCCTGTGTGTTTGTGTCCCTGTGAGTTTGTGTCCCTGTGAGTGTGAGTTTGTGTGTCCCTGTGAGTGAGTTTGTGTCCCTGTGTGAGTTTGTGTGTCCCTGTGAGTGTGTTTGTGTGTCCCTGTGAGTGTGAGTTTGTGTCCCTGTGAGTGTTTGTGTGTCCCTGTGAGTGTGAGTTTGTGTGCACCTCTGTCCCGTGTGTGCCCACGTCTGTAGCTTTGTCTGAGTGACCTGCGTGTGTGTGGCCTGGGGAATCTGCCCAGTGCAGGTCTAGGAGGAGGCTCAGAGTTAGTCCCCCGATCCAGCAGCCCAGAGCGAAGCTCCCTGTAACCCAGAGCCAGAAATGACACCCTCACCTTCCAGACTGGCACCCAGGCTCCCCAGAAAGTGAGAAGGAACGCACAGCTGACTTCGCCCCCTGGTGGGGAGAACAGCCTGTGCTGGGGCCAAGGCAGAGGGAGGCTGAGCCCCGGGGCTCCTGGAGAGTCTGAGGCTGGCTGAGGAAGGGGAGGGGTGTTCCCCCATCTCAGGGCAGGTGGGAGCCTGGGGGAGCCTGAGCCATAGCACGGGGCTCCTACCTGAGGGCTCCTGGTCCCCTCACCGTCTCCTCCGCCCCAGTCTAGGGACAGGAAGATGGTTGGCGACCTGACCGGGGCCCAGGCCTACGCCTCCACCGCCAAGTGCCTGAACATCTGGGCCCTGATTTTGGGCATCCTCACGACCATTCTGCTGATCATCATCCCAATACTGATTCTGCAAGCCTATCAGTAGACCCAGAGGAATCACCCTGTCTCCCACGTCCTCCAGCTTCCATTCCTCGCCCTGCCCCGGCCGGTCCCTATCAGCCCTTTACCCTCACACACTTTCCACAGTTGTGTTGAATAAAGTGCACGTGTTCCTGGTGCGGCTGCGACCTCACTTGGGGAGGGCTCCTGCGGGGGGTCCCCAGCCTGGTTTCCGGAGGAGCAGGTGCTCAGGCCTCTGGCTTCTGGCCTCCTGCTCTGGGCGGCAGCTGGGTCCGGGACCCTGGGAGGGTTCCTGTGTCCTGGAGAGTCAGCCCTGAGTCAAGGTGAGCACTTTCCAGAACGTCGGCGCTGAGTCCTGGACACACGGCCCAGGGCCACCCTCGGCCTGTCAGTGACCCGGGCTGTGGTCTGAGCCTCCTGCAGGGACATTGAGGGGCGAGGTGGCCCCGGCTCCCCTGCTCCCAGGGCCTGCTGTGCTGCCGGGGACCCGGCTAGAGCTCCTCGGGCGCAGGGAGCGCCGGGCTTCCCGCCTGTGCGCGTGGAGCAGCCGGTCCTGGAGATGTGGGCGGGACGGGACTTCGTGCGGGGGGCAGCAGGGAGGAGTCCGGGCCTCGTCGCCCCTCCTGGGTGGCCCCGGTGCCTCCTCCAGCCAGGCGGACACCGTCCCCGGTTCCCCGCGGTGGGGACGGCGCCTGAGCAGCGCAGCCGCCCCCGGCGGAGTGAACGGTCCCCGGGTCCGAACTCCCGCAGAGCGCCCCCTGCCGGGCCTGGTTCCAGCTCCCTCCCCCGGCTCGGTGTCCGGGGTGGCATCTGGGGCGCCCCACGGCAGCCGCGGTGGAGTTGGGGTGCCGCGCGCGCCGCCCCCGCCATCCGTCCCGACTCCGGGTCTGGATCGAGCCCCCACCCCCCCCGGCCGCTCCCAGCCCCGGAGCCGCGCGGTAACCCCAGGGCCCGGGCCGCGGTGGGCGACGGACGCGTGGGAGGAGCCCGCCCCCCTCGGGGGTCTCGCGGAGGTGGCGCTGAGGGCGCACTCGGAAGCGCTCCCGGATCGGAGGCGGCAGCTCAGCGGCGCCCCTGGGGGCGGCCGGCGCAGGTGCAGCCCAGGCCCGGCGGGGTGAGCGGGACGCGAACCCGGGACTCGGGCGCCTGGCGGGGACCGAGCCGCTGTCCTCCCGCTCGGGCACGACCCCGCCGGGCCTTTCTGCCCTCCGCCGCCCCCACCTCCGCTTCCCCTCGGGGACCCCGATTTCCGCGTCTCCTGAGCCCCTCGCTGGGCGGGGGTTCCCGCCCGGGTCCAGGAAGAGTCTCAGGCTGGGGACCCCCCAGTGGCTGCGCAGCAGGAACGGCCGGGGCACCGCATGCGCCGGGGTCGGGGCTGGGAGCGCGCCAGCCACACTCAGGGCAGCTCGTCCGCGGAGGCCTCCTGCCCGGACCCGGACTGGCCTCCTTAGGGAGAGGCGCCCGGATGGCTCAGAGGAGAAAGGTCAGGTGCGAGCACTTCCCTCCTATGGCGGCGAGAGCGGCCCCAGCGCTTTGCCAGCGGAGTCCCACAGACGCGCAGAGAGACGCGGTGCGCACAGGGCAGGGAGGAGGCGGACAGGGCTGCGCCCGCTCCCATCTGCCCAGGAGCCCGGGCAAAGCAGGACACCGGTGACATCTCCATCCCACGCCAGACATCAGGCCGACCCCTCACCCACTGAGGCTGGAGGCCCCAGGAGGAGACCCCGTGCCCCACCAGGCTCGGGCTCCATCACATGCCTCAGTCCTTCCCGAGGAGCTTGTGTCCGTCCCCTTGGATCATGGGCCCTGAGGAAAGGGGGCATCCAGACATCTCAGACCACGCTGGACACAGGAGCGGGCCAGGATCCTGACACAGGAAGCCTCATCCTGGCCACTGGCCCACATGGGACACACGGGGGCCAAGGAATCGGGGGGCCCTGGTCCAGGGACCGTCCCCCCAGGCATTTTCCACTCCCAAAAGTTGGAATAAAGAAAGGAGAACTGTGCAGACCCCAGGCACAATTACTGCCTGAAGAACATCTTAGTTTATAGTGTTATTACTTAGATATTTCCTTTATGTAATCGTTTATATATAATTATGTATTAGTGCCTGAATTATAACTTACTGTTTACATATATCTAGCTTACATGATCATACTTAGTACTTATATCTAGCATACTTAGTTCCATATAATCTTTCTTTCTTTTTTGAGACGGCATTTCGCTCTTGTTACCCAGGCTGGAGTGCAATGGCACGATCTCAGCTCACCGCAACCTCTGCCTTCTGGGTTCAGGCAATTCTCCTGCCTCGGCCTCCCAAAGTGCTGGGATTACAGGCTTGAGCCATATAATCTTTCTATATAATCACACAGGTATTGCAGTGGGAGCCGTACTGACACATTCACTGCTGATTTATAGAATCCTTCCACAGAACCACACAGTAGTTCATAGTAGGAGGGATGCCCAGAGCAGTCACGGAACAGAAGCAGACATGGGAAAACAGCCAGACCAGGACGAGAACCAAAGACCCCGGCGGTGGCGTCCCTGCCTGAAAGGGCGTACGCTGTACAGCAGGCTTGGAGCAGGAGCCTCCCCTCCTGATAGAGGAGCTGTGGGACCTGCATCCAGTTCCTGTGGAAAGCCGGCCTCAGGCCTGAGATCCTGGAAGTAACGGAGGGAGAAGAACCCTCTGGTGTGGCCAGTCACGGCGGCTGTTCACCCCGTCAGTGTTTTCTCACTTCTGTGCTAGCTCAAATCATCCTCCTCTAAAATATCTTAGAGAATAATACAAGTCTGTCAGCTCCCACTGCACTGGCTTACAGTGTCCTTCTATTAGAAACCCTCTGAAGGCTGCAGCCCCCAGGTAAGAATTGTCTAAGAGACCATCCTGGTCAACATGGTGAAACCCCGTCTCTACTAAAAATACAAAAAATTAGCTGGGCATGGTGGCACGTGCCTGTAATCCCAGCTACTCGGGAGGCTGAGGCAGGAGAATTGCTTGAACCCAAGAGGCGGAGGTTGCGGTGAGCCGAGATCGCGCCATTGCACTCCAGCCTGGGTAACAACAACGAAACTCTGTCTCAAAAAAAAAAAAAAAAAAAAAAAAAAAAGAAGTGTCGTGCACAACACCTGTTGCACACAGCCCACCTCCTTGCCTTAGTGACCTAATGGGGTGGACCCCTTTTCTGTACACGACCCTCTACTACTGCACACGGCCCACCTCTCTGCCCAGGTGACATAATGGGGTGGCCCCCTCACTTGTGACTCACGTGATCACGTCTGCCCTGTCACTAAGCCTGTAGATGATGACCTCACTCAGGACTCTTCCCCTTGCTTATATCTAATAAATACAGACGCTCCTGGATGTTCAGGGCCTCGCCTGTCTCTGCTCATAAGTGGCGTGGGCCCCCGAGTCCAGGTGTTCTTCACCAGTCCTTCTGTGTCCTGTCTCTTTACTTCTCAGATCCTGCACCTCAGCACAGGATAGGGGACACCCCACGACCCAGCGGGGCCGAGGCCCTACAGCAGTGTTCTTACACATACAACAGACGCAGGTTCCCACCTACCTTCAGAAACGGAGGCCTCCTTACCAGCAGCTGGACTTGTGGACACGTGGCTCGGGGAGCTGAGGTCACTCAGGGTCATGCATCCTCGAGGTCACGTCCCGCTTCCAGTGAATGCTCAACACGCGTGGAGGGGCCCAGACCTCCCGCCTGCCCTGGGCGTGTGCTGGGTGGGGTATCCCAGCTGCACCAGCTGTAAAGCGCTCGGCTTCACCTCTCGCTTCCTTCTCTCCTTTCTGCAGAGCCCCGGATAATGTTCTACACACAAATCTCCTCTTGGAAATGTGGACTGGAGCCCCTCACAGGTCTTGTGGGTTATTCCAGTTTCCCTTTGTGAAAGGAAAATAAATCTCGGGGTTCCAAACTCACTAAGCCAAGAAACAAAGTGAAGCTGGGGGTTTCGACACCAAGCAAAACGGCCTCCCATTTTATTTCTGAATAAGATAATCACAGAGATTAAGCAGCTACATGCCTCCCTCACAATTTGCCCACCAAGAAATTCCTTGTGGGTCTCAAGATGTTACCTTTTTTTTTTTGAGGCGGAGTTTCGCTCTTGTTACCCAGGCTGGAGTGCAATGGCGCGATCTCGGCTCACCGCAACCTCCGCCTCCTGGGTTCAGGCACTTCTCCTGCCTCAGCCTCCCGAGTAGCTGGGATTACAGGCACGCGCCACCGTGCCCAGCTAATTTTTGTATTTTTGGTAAAGACGGGGTTTCACCATGTTGACCAGGATGGTCTCGATCTCTTGACCTCGTGATCCACCCGCCTCGGCCTCCCAGAGTGCTGGGATTACAGGCTTGAGCCACTGCGCCCGGCCCTGTAAACTGATCATTTACCTTCACAGGTACAAGACAGAAAGTCATCCCCCTGCTCACCTGAGACCAGTGCATATCTGGCGGCTTCCTCTGCCCTATTGTTTGTGTAAAAACGCAGTTCACTGAGCCAGACCTAACTGTGTATTCAGTGAAAAGCTGAACCAGGACTCAATGCAACCTTTTCTCTCGTATTTACCTATGACCTGGAAGCTGCCCCGGCCGAGTCGTCATTCTGAACAGAACCAAGGCACATCTCACACATATTGACGGACGTCCCACGTCTCCCTAAAATGTATAAAAGCTGCGGCCTGAACACCTCGAGCGCATCAGAACCTCCCGAGGATCTGCTGCAGGCGTGTCCTTCATCTTGGCAAAATAAATCAGCTTTCTAGGTTGATTGAGGCCTGCCTGGGATATTTTAAGTTCACACCTGGAGCACTGCAGCGTTGTGGGCAGAGGAGGGACACACCTGCCTTCTGTTTTAATGTCATCACTCTGTCTGCAGCAGTGAGAACAGACTCTCGAGGCGCTTGTGAAATAAAGTGAATCTCGAGGTGCCACAATCGCTAAAGGAAAGAGTCATGCAGGGGACTGCTTCGGGCCATCGCCCCTCTGCCCACTGAGGTGAAAGCATCTGCAATTGCCTCCTTTAAAGAAGCTCATCAGAAACTCCAAAGAATGCAACCATCTGCCTCTGATCCACCTAGGACCCCTTCAACTCTCCCCCCCTTGCTCTGTGTGGTCCTGCCTTTCCGGACTGAACCAACTTGTTCATCTTACGTATGTTGATTGGTTCTCCTGTCTCCCTAGAATGTATAAAACCAAACTGTGCTCTGACCACCTTGGGCACATGTGGTCCGGAGCTCCTGAGGCTGTCACGGGCACGTCCTCAACCTTTGGCAAAATAAACTTTCTACATCAGCTGAGGCATGTCTCAGATGTTTGGGGTCCACAGGCTCAACAGCAGGAAGGAACCCCCCACCCAACCATCCCCTACAGGTGGCCAGTGCAGGTCCTGGAGGAGGGGAGGGCAGCTTGGTCACGGGCCCTTGAGAGTGTGGCCGGCTGGGAGACTGGGAAGCTGAGCCTTCTGGCCGGGTGGGTGCAGGAGCACCATGGCTGGAGGATTGTCGGGGAGTGGGTGGGGGTCCAGTGAGCCCTTCTGCACAGCGCAGGCACTGGGTGTGTGAGTCCAGAGCTGGAGACCCACAGTGTTTTTGAGGGGAAGTCTGGGCTGAAGTCATCAGCGTATAGAGGCATCTACAGCCACGGAGACAAGACTGGGGTGGACCCCGAGCCGTAACAGGACCCCTCACCATGGGCATTCTGGGATTAGGGAGGGCAGGAAGGAGGCTGAGAAGGGGTTCGTCAATCGCAGGAGTCCAAAGGCTCCCTGATACCCGACACCAGTGTTAACAGCTGTCACTGGTCCCTGGGGGTCCCCCTGCCGGCCCCTTGCAGACTGCACCCCATCTCCTCCTCCCCGCGAGGTTCTCTCCTTCTCAGGTGCCCTGTGACAGCTGCCCTCCCTGTCCCCTGCCGGCCCCTTGCAGACTGCACCCCATCTCCTCCTCCCCGCGAGGTTCTCTCCTTCTCAGGTGCCCTGTGACAGCTGCCCTCCCTGTCCCCTGCCGGCCCCTTGCAGACTGCACCCCATCTCCCCGCTCCCCGCGAGGTTCTCTCCTTCTCAGGTGCCCTGTGACAGCTGCCCTCCCTGTCCCCTGCCGGCCCCTTGCAGACTGCACCCCATCTCCCCGCTCCCCGCGAGGTTCTCTCCTTCTCAGGTGCCCTGTGACAGCTGCCCTCCCTGTCCCCTGCCGGCCCCTTGCAGACTGCACCCCATCTCCTCCCCCCCCGCGAGGTTCTCTCCTTCTCAGGTGCCCTGTGACAGCTGCCCTCCCTGTCCCCTGCTGGCCCCTTGCAGACTGCACCCCATCTCCCCGCTCCCTGCGAGGTTCTCTCCTTCTCAGGTGCCCTGTGACAGCTGCCCTCCCTGTCCCCTTGCAGGGTTGCCTGTGCTCCCGGGGCCTGAGCTCGTGCCCGAGAGTGTCAGGGACAGAGTGGAGTCGGGAGTCCTGGGAATACGCGGGCTGTGGTTTCAGCAGCTCTGGTTCTGAGGAGGGGGCTCCTGTATATCCCTGAATTGTGAGGCCCATGGCCCTGAGGCAGCACCTCCAACTCCTCTTGGCTTGGGGGGGGGGTCTTTGGCCAAGTCTACCCACTGCCCACTCGGCCAGCAGCCTTTGATAGGGGTAGGGTATATGGGTGGGTGGGGTCTCTGCCACTGCCAGGCAGTAGCCTTCCAAGGGGGGGCTCCCTGGTGGGATGTCCACCAGGAGGGGCCCTGCTGGGTGGTCCAAGGCAGCCTCAAACAGGGGCTCCCTGGGGTGGGCCACACCCTCAGTCTGCAGGCTGTAATTTGTGTTAAATATAGCGCTGAGGGGCTGGGCCGGGAGGGGTGGCCGGGCTATAAGGGAGCTGGTGCCCAGCCTCCCAGCTCGTCTGAGTGTGGAAGAGACGGCGCTGGAACCCATGGACACGGCGTATCCCCGAGAGGACCCCCGGGCCCCCACGCCCAGCAAGGCTGGCGCTCACACAGCCCTCACACTGGGGGCCCCGCAGCCCCCACCTCGGGACCACCTGATCTGGTCGGTGTTCAGCACCCTCTACCTGAACCTGTGCTGCCTTGGCTTCCTGGCACTGGCTTACTCCATCAAGGTGGGCATGGGGCTCCACCCCTACTTCACCAAGGTGGGGGGGAGGGAGCAGGGGGCAGGGCGTGGAGAGCTTCTCAGAGGTCCTTGCCCTATTCGGGGCCGCAGGGGGCTCTGCTTGCCAGTGAGGGTCTGTGGGCACCCCTTGTGAAGGTGACGCCATCGGCATGGCCCAGAAAGAGTCCCTCACAGAGGTGAGGCCACGGGGCTTCTCCACTGAACACAGGGGCCTCTTCTTAAGGCAGTCTGGCCCACCCAGGAGCACAGAGGCCACTGGGAGGCACCCAGAGAGGTCTCTGTCATCAAGGGGATTCACATGCTGTCGGCTTCTTGAACGGGACCCCCTCTGACTTTAGCTCCTGAGTGGTAGGGTGGAGGGTGCCTCAGCACCCTGGGGGACCTTCACCCATAGAGCTCTTACAGGGTCGCACTGGCCCGGGATGGCCCCTGGGTCCACAGCTGGGGACCCAGGGAGTGCCTCCTCAGGTCACACCTCTCCATCCAGATTTTGGGGCCTTCTAGGTGCCTGGGTGGGGGTGGGAAGGGCCCCCAGGCCCTGAGGACACATAGACATCTGGCCCTGTGGCCGCCCTGCAGGCCCGGGATCAGAAGGTGGCTGGGGACCTGGAAGCGGCCCGGCGTTTCGGCTCCAAAGCCAAGTGCTTCAACATCCTGGCTGCGATGTGGACGCTGGTGCCGCCGCTGCTGCTCCTGGGGTTGGTGGTGACCGGTGCCCTGCATCTTGCCCGGCTGGCCAAGGACTCCGCCACCTTCTTCAGCACCAAGTTTGAGGATGGGGACTATGACTGACAGGCTGGGTCCTGATGGAGGCCCCCAGCCCCAGGACACTGACCCCAGGGTGCTCCCCTGAGCCTGGCCCTTCTGTGGGGCCTCCAACCCTGCCCCATCCTGACCCTGGGGCCCTGGAGCCCCAACATGGGCACCTAAGGCTAACCCAGTCAGACCCCAGGGGCCTCACCCTAACCTGAGGGCTCCCAGGCCCTAACTGCCCTCCCTCCTCACATTCCAGGCTCCTTGGTTTCACAATTAAAGTGCCTGTTTCATAAAGTGCCTCCTGGGTCTCCTTCCTGCCCAACATAGGGGAAGGAGCTGCCCGAGGGACCACTGAAGCCAAATGCCACGGGGCGACAGAGTCAATGGCAGGAGGTCCCCCGGCAGCTCTGCTTGGCCACGTCCTGACGGGCCCCTTCTCTGTCACCGGGCGGCCTGTGGCTTCCGGGGCGGAGGCCCAGAGTATTTTAGGCTGAAGTTCGGAAACCAGGCCTTTGATCTCTGCTACTGTGGTTTAGCGGCCTGTGCTCCAGAACACTGCGGGTGTGTCCCAACTCCACGTGTGCCCCAAGTCTGCGTGGGAGTCCCCTGGTGTGTGCCTCCTTCCTTCTGGGTCATTCTGCCTGTCCCCATGACCCTGGGTCCCCCTTTTCTGAGAAATCCCAGTCCCCACGGTGGCTTCTCTTCCTCTTGGGCCAGTGGGGGTGTCTGGGAAGGCAGGATGGGGCTGGACACACACACAAACATGGCACAGGATCACAGCCGCCCCCACGCACACGCACAGCTGTATCCAGAAAGACAAAACAGGCGTGCAGAGTTTTCTGTGTTTACCTGCACTGCACACCACAGCCTCCCCCACACACCCCGGACGGACCATGGGGGGGTACCAGGGACACACACACCCTGACGCCTCGTGGAGGCCGCCCCTGCCAGGAGGTGGGGGCTAACTGCAGGGGCTGTAACCGCAGAGTGGCCCAGGGTTCTGAGCCCATATCCAGGGGCCTTTCCCTCCCCAGGGATCCCCCTTGCCTGCCCGCCCTCCCTGGGTTGGAGTGAGAATCTTTATCTAGTGGGTCTATTTGGAGCCCTGGGCTGCACCCCCATCTGTGATACGCCTGCAGCCAACAGCTGGCACGGCCAGGACTTCATGGGCAGGCCCAGCCAGACCTGGAGGCAGGTGTGTGGAGGCTACGCTGGGCACTGGAGGCAGACAGGGCCAGTCCCACGTGGACCAAGGACAAGGGCAGTGTGCCCACCTGGGCCTGGCTTGGGAGAGTGTGCCAGCCCCGAGCCCCGGGAGAAGGGACCGAACTGTGTTGGGTGCAGAGGCTGGGAGGGAGTCAGCCCAAGTGTGGCCGGATACATGTCCCCAGGGACGAGACGGTCTGCTGGCCCCAGGCTTATGGTCACGGCAGGTGTAGACATGTGATGTCCACAGGTCTCGGCCACCCGCACTCCACCCAGGTCCCGTCCGGGGAGCTGAGAGCTGGCAGACCTCTGAGTGCCGGTCCTGGCCACGTGAGTCCCCAGCACACTCATCCCCCACATGCTGCTCCTGGCAGCCACAGGAGGTGGCAGAGACAAGGAGACAGGCCCTGGAAGACACAGGCATCCTGACCCCCGAGCCGCACAGGCGTCCTTGCCTGCCTCCCTCCCTCCCTGGAGTCTCCTCTCGAGGAAAGGGTGCAGCTGCAAAGCCAGCACAGGGGGAGGGGCAGATCCGAGGGGACCCACGCTGCCCGACCCAAGTGAAGAGGGAAGTGGGACCCAGGGCACTGCCCTTACTTCAGAAGGAAGAAAGCACATCAGCTCCTTAGAGGAATAATGCTCTTCCCAGCACCAAAGCTTTAATTCCTCAGGCTGACGTGGTGCAGGGGTCCTGGTCCTCAGGGTTTCAGCAGCAGACGCCATCGCATCTTGTTCTTAGGAAACTGCTGACGACCCAACCCTGGGGCTGAGGCTGGGCAGGGCCTGGAACCCACGCACATCTGGCTCCAGTCCCTCCGGCTGGTCAGTGGAGAGAGCTGGGTCTCGCCCTCAGGTCCCTCTGTCCCGTTCTCTGGTGACTCCCCACTTCCCAGCTCTCTCCTCACAAGCTGTGTGGCTGAGGAAAGAGCCACCACACCCCACACTGTGGGAAGAGGCCACCTGAGCGGATTAGGGCTGCCCAGAGTCGCCAGGAGCCTGGGACTGAGACTAAATCCCCCAACATGCGTGAAGGGAAAAGCTCCTTTTTGGCGAAGCTGCACCTGAGAGCGCTGAGGAATTCCGAAGGCGGCCGAGTCCCTTCCTTCACGCCTTGTCCCTGCTGTCCACACTGAGCTCTGCACCTGCCTCTCTGCCCTCTCAGCAGAGAGAGCTGCAGGTCAAAGTGACTGAGGCACTCAGGGAGAAGGGGATGAGAGGCCAGAGGTGATGCAGGTTCGACCCTGCCTTCAGGAGCGTGGGGCGGTGCCCTGGGATGGTGGGTGATGGCATCCGTCCACGGGGCAGGCAGATGTGGCGTGGGGAGGCCATGGGGAAGCCCATGGGCGTCCAGGCTGGGGAGGGGTTCAGGCCAGAGTCAAAAAGCGTTGAACTTTAGGCCAAGAAGCATGGACTTTCCCTGGGCGCCTGCTGCACGTGGGATGGCAGGCTAGCAGGGTGTCCAGGAGGGGTGGGTGCAGAAGGGGAGGCCAAAGGGAAGGCCCAAAAGACATTCATTCCTAAGCCGACCCTTCTGATGATTTAAGGGCAGATTCCAGGGTGACTCAGTGGGGCAGGAGGGACCAAGGGTGACCCAGAGGGGCCCTTCGGGCTCTGGAGCAGGTACCTCACATCTTCAAAAAGTCCTCCCAGGAAACTTGGAGCTGGAGCTTCCAGGCAGCTTCAGGGGTGACCTTTGTATCCGGCCAGCCGAGCGGGGAAAGGAGGCCTTGCGTCCTGCAGGGAGAGGGAGGCAGCCTGGGGGTGAGGGGGACAGCCTGGGGGATGGCCTATGGCCACAGGTGCCTGGGCTCTTGAGGGCTGGCATGGTCTTCTACCTGGCGGCAGGGCGAGCCGGGCCTGGGACGGCCACAGCTCAGCCTCCAGAGGGGGAGCCCAGGGCCCCACTCGGGCTGTGACCTCCACTGTCACGGAGTCCTCGGAGAAAGAGAAGTTGAGCTTGTTCCCCTGGTAGAAGATGCCGGAGACGCTCACTCTGGAGATGCCCAAGGGGCACAAAGGGTCGAAGGTCACACCTGATCGGGTGAGCCTGTGGGATGAGAGGTCTGTGAGGTGGCAGGTGGGGGTACGGGCTGCCCTCTGCCAGCCTCTGAACTTGCCTGAACCCTGTGCACCCGAAGAGCACCGCCTGCAGGAAGCCCCCCATGCCCGTCAGGAAGTTCACAGCGCCTGACCCGTCGGAGTTCTCCGTCCACACCTGCAGGGGCAAAGGCAGCTGACACAAGGACCCCCCAGGACACTGTCCAAGGTCCGGCTGGAAGCTCCAGGGCCGCACCCTGCTGTGGCCGCTCTGGGGCCCGGCTCCACTCCCACCATGAGGGGCCAAGCTGACCTTGAAGGGCTCAGCCACGTTGGCAAAGCTCCTGTCCAGGAGGTCCCGGGCCCGAACCGCGTCCTTCAGCTCCATCCAGCCCACAGCAAACATGCTCTGGGGTCAGACATAAGAGGACACGAAGGGGTGAAGCCGACTTTGAGGGCAGAGACTGAGGCCACTGGGGCAGGAGCTCCCCACCCCAAGCTGCTCACCCAGGTCATGGCGGGGCCCTGGGGGGATGTGACAGCCTCGTAAATCTCCAGGTTTTTCCTTCGAACCTCAGGAATCAGGGAGAAGGGGACGGGGTATCCCAGGAGCACAACGTCTGCCTGCTTCACTGTCTCTCCTACGGGGAGGTGCTGCTGATGGCGGGTGGGTGCAGGTTTGGGGGTGGGCAGGCGTTCCAGGACAGACTCGAGGTCTCCACCACAGGGGCGAAGGAGGCCTTGGAGGGCTCCACCCACACTCACCAGGCTCATATCCGTCGAACTCCGGGTGGAAGTTCTGTTCTACGTCAAAGGGCACCTTGATGTTGTCGGCCACAGCCAGCCACTGGCGGGGGACGGGCAGTCCCAGGTCCTGGGCCAGGGCAGCAGCAAAGCGCAGGCTGGGGGTGGAGGCTGGTGAGGGAGGCTGCGACCCCTGGGCTTCCGGCTGCTGCCCGCCGAGTGGGGGCACTGGGGCAGGGCTCCAGCTGGGGCGGGGGTGAGGTGAGGCGAGGGTCTCGTGTCTCACCTGTTCTGCACCAGGACGTTGGTGTACGCAGAGTTGTTGACCCCTGAGTGGTACTCGTCGGGGGACATGACTCCTGGACACACAAGTCAGAGTCTCACAGACCTTCCCTCCACGCAGCAGTCAGCGTGGGGCCTGCACATGTGAGGTGCCTGAAAACCATCTGCTGAATCCGGGAAATCCCTTCTTCCCCACCGTGGCCCTCACCCCTCAGGTGGTACTGCTCCTCCCTGGGGCTCCACTCCACACGACTGCACCAGAACTCCGCCACAGCACTGACCACGTCCCAGCCACCAGCCTCTCGAAAGAGCTGCAGGTCCTGGGGGGCAGGAGGCGGGACAGAGGCCAGAGCCCTGGTCACTGTCATTCCCAGCGGCCTGTCTATGCGCAGAAGCGAGGCCTGGCACTGAGACACCCATCCTCCGCCAGCTTCCCAGGACTGGCCCCAAACAGGAAGCCACGCAGAGTGGGCATGGCTACACCAGCTGCCTGGCCACGCTTGCAGGAATGGTGGGCACACCACGCCTCACCTGGGTGGCTTGGTAGTACAGCTCGAAGGCCAGCACCACAGCCCCATTGACGTGGACCTCCTGGGCCCCGTAAATGTCCTCAGGGCAGACCTCCAGGCCGGAAACTGCACTCTCCCAGGCAAACTTGGCTCCCTGGGGGGTGGAGACGGGCAGACCTGACCTTGTTGGAGGGGAGAGGTGGTCCAACAGCTTTCCCATGCCCCCGCCCTGGAAGAGGGGGGCACAGCCTGCTCCAGGTCCCCTAGTGGGCACTACTGCTGGGAGTTTTTCTCCTTCTGCCCAGTTTTCACCATGTGCTGATCTGGGGGCAGGGCACAAGGGTACCCCAAGGGGTCCTGGGCCAGAGCAGGGTCCCAGCCCTGCTGAGGCCCTTCAATCCTCAGGGTGGAGAATCCAGGACATCTCAGCTCTGTCCAGAGAGGGGCCCGGGGAGAGGGATACAGGCTGGGAGGGCTGTGGAGGCTGCAGGGTGCTGCAGGCCAGTGCCCAGGTCCCCTCACCTGGTAGCCCAGGTTCTGGGCATTCTCCAGGGCCCCGCCCAGCGTGCGGATGCGGTACTCCAGGAGGGCCCTGGCAGCCTCTGGGTGGAACATCAGGATATTCGGGAACATCCAGAGGTCCTGAGAGCACAGTCCCTTGTTCGAGCGCTGGACAGGCTCTCACATCTCCCTCCTCCCCGGCCACATTTCCCTGGCACAGCTCTACTGCTGGCGCCTTCTGGGTTCCTCCTCTGCTGCCCACTCAGATCTGCAGGCCCTCCCCACCTGCCCACCCGGTTCTGCCTCCAGCTCAGATGCTCCCTTTGTTCTCTCAGCCCTGCACTTTGCCTCCCCAGCCGGTGTTCGTGTGCCCACAGAGGCTCCGGCCGAATGTGGACGTGGGCAGCCTCAGGCCGACCGACCTGCAGTAATGACTTGGCCTCTGGGAGCCTCATCAGAGAAAATGGCCACAGCACCAGCATGGGGAGGCTCAGACAATGATGGAGCAGCCCCCGCTCTCACTCTCCACACCTCCAAGCCCCCTCCCTGGTGCCCTCGGTGTCCCCATCAGCCTCCTTGGCCTCCAGCTCCACGCAGCAGCAGCCCCACAGGTCTTCCCAGTGCCCACAGGTCCCCTCCTGATCCAAGTCTCTGCAGCTCCGCCGGCCCTCAGGTAAACTCCAAGCGCCACATAGCTGTGTAGAAACCCTGGAGACCTGGGCCTGCAGCCCTTCCCGCCCTGGTGGGAGCCCCTCCCCTGGCCCTGGTGGGGGCCTCACGCCCTCTCATCTCTGGTCTCCACACCCTCCGTTCCCCTCACCGAGAGCACTCCTCCACCAAACTCCTCCACACCCTCCTGCCGAGATACCACCTTCTCCAGGCCTCGTCCCTGTGCTTCCCAACCACAGCCCTGCTCCCAGGGAGGGCAGGGGCAGAGGACTTCTGTGTGTCGCCTGCTGTGTGCCTGGTGCTGGGTGTACAACGCTCACCTGGTCCCAGAAGACGTGGCCCCAGTAGCATTCCTCACGGCTCCCATTGGAGAGGCCGCCAGGACTGAGGCCATGGCAGATGTATCCTGGGGCCTTGGGCTGGGGCAGGGCACTGAGCAGGTAGTAGAGGGAGCCACGCAGGGCCTGGCGCAGGGGCAGGGGCCCTACCACGTCCAAGCCACATTCTGCCCAGAGCTGGGCCCAGGCCAGTGCGTGGGCCTCGTACAGAGTTCCCCCGGTCTGCAGCCGCAGGGCTTCCTCGAGGTAGGCCTGAGCCTCGGCCTGGCTGCTGCCCACCACGGTCAGGAAGTCCCAGGTCTCCTCCTCCTCGCCTTCCCCAAGGGTCAGGTCTGGGGGCGCAGGGGTCCACAGCATGTGCACCTCCTGCTGCGGCCCCCCGGGCTGCTCCGGGGTGAGCGTGTGGCCATACAGGTACCTGCAAGAGTGTGGCCGTGCCTCAACGATGAGCTCCCTCCCTGGGCTCCCTGGCTGCAGATCCAGCCCCCTCCTTACCGGGCTCCCTGGAAGTCAGGACCCGGATGCAGGTCCAGGTCTGGGCTTTCCGGGGAGAAGGCTGACGGCAGCAGCAGCGTGATGGGCCCGCTCCCCGCAGCCAGGCGGGCGATGGACACATGGAAAGCCAGGACGTGGGGCAGTGTGCGGTGTGCATAGATGCACTGGGAGGCCCGGAAGTGGGGGCCCTCCAGGGTGTGAAGAAAGGAGCCTGGGGAGGCAGAAGGGAAGACAGGACCACTTGAGGGGGGTTGCCAAGGGGTTGCCTCCTGGGCCAGGAGTGGATCCCCGGGCCGCCTCTCCCCACGGACGGGGCAGATCCATCCAGACGCTCGGCTGCTCATTCTTGGAAGCTACAGCCGCCTCGGGGGCCTTGGGCCTCCAGGCCGAGGGCGGGGGGGCCCTGAGGGCCTCTGGGGCCTCCTGGCTCAGTGAGCCCTTCCCTGTACACTCAGGAGGTGCTGGGGGGATTTGCGGCTGTGGACCCCGCAACCTGGAACGATGCCTGGGGAGCGGTGGGGCAGACCAGGTGTCGATACCTGTGTTGGTGTCCAGGGCGAAGGTCTCGGTCAGCTGCTCCCCCAGCCCTGCAGGGGCCTCCAGCCTGACGCTGAGGGGGCTGGGCAGCACTGCCCGGTGCGTGTCCCCGCCGGCGCCGTTGTACAGGCCGCTCACATGCAGCACGTGGTGAAACACCCGTGTGCCCAGGAACGCGTTGGTCACAGTGGCCAAGAGGCGGGGGTCACTGGGCAGCCAGTGCGCAGCAAACGTGGTGGGGTCCTCCGTGGAAATGCCGCTGGGCCAGGGCGGCCTGCTGGGGGTCAGGGGCCCGGGGACTGGCCGGGCCTCCCTCGTGAGGCCGTCCATAATCCTCCGAAGCCTCCCTCAGAACTGCTGGGCGCCCCGGTTTTCCTGAGGCCCCTCCTAGGAGGAAAACACCCAGGAAAGGAGCTCAACTCTGAGATGCTCAAACCGGCAAAGCTGATCTCCAGGAACCCGGGTCCCTACGGGGCACCTCAGAAGTCCAACCCTAACCCGCTGTCCAAACACGACCCCCGCAACCCCCGCCTCGACCCCACCTTCTGTGGTCGGCCCGCCAGGCTGGAGGGAAGTGCAAGTGGGGGAAAGGAGGTGGACGTGTGTGTGTGGGGGAAGGGAGTATGGGGGGGAGGGGTGTGTGTGTGTGGGGGGGAGTGTGTGGGGAGGGGAGTGTGTGGGGAGGGGAGTGTGTGTGTAGGGGGAGGGGAGTGTGGGGGTGTGTGTGTGGGTGGGTGGAGTGGGGGTTTGTGGGGTGGAGTGTGTGCGGGTGAGAGGTGTGTGGGTGTGTGGGGAGGGGAGTGTGGGGGTGAGTGTGGGGGTGGAGTAGGGGGTATGTGGGGGGAGGGGCTGTGGGGTGTGTGTGGTTGTGTGTAGGGTGGGGTGGGGAGTGTGGGGGGGCGGGAAGTGGGGTGTGTGTGTGGTTGTGTGTAGGGGGCAGGGGGTGTGTGCAGGGGCGGGGAGTGTGTGTGTGTGTGTGTGTGTGTGGGTGGAGTAGGGGGTTTGTGGGGGGGGAGTGTGGGGGGGAGTGTGTGGGGGGAAGAGGTGTGTGGGTGTGTGGGGAGGGGAGTGTGGGGGTGTGTGTGGGGGTGTAGGGGGTATGTGGGGGGAGGGGCTGTGGGGTGTGTGTGGTTGTGTGCGGGGGCGGGGAGTGGGGGTGTGTGAGGATGGGGCACGGGGGGCGCCGGGGGCGGCAGGTCGGGGAGGGAGTCGGGCTGGCAGGGGCGCTGAGGGGACGCGGCGCCGGGTGGGTGGGGGTGTCGGGGCGGTGGGCCATCGTGGGCCCCCGGGGCAGGCGGGGCGGGGGAGGGAGGATGCGGCCTCAGGATCCGCCGGGCGGGCAGCGGAGGGGAAGGCAGGAGCGGCGCGGGGAGGGGACAGGCCGGGGCCTCCGGGACTCACCGCAGCCCCACCCGGTCGCCGGGGGCCAGCGTGGGAAGCCGCGTCCGTCCGCTCCGCACGGGGCCGGGAGGGAGGAAGGAGGAGCCGCCCGGCCGCGGCGCCACCAGGAAGGTCCGCGGTCCCCGCCCCCGAGGGCCGGGCGGGCGCCGGGCCGCGGGGCGGGCCGTGGACTCGGCTGCAGCCCGGGCTCCCCTCGGTGGTCGCGCCCCGGCCCGTTGTTCGCGGACCCCGAGCTGCGTTCGGGGGCGCCGGGGGGTCCCGCGGGCCTGGGGTTCCCTCCCGGCCCGTCCGTTCCCCGCGGTCCCCACGCCGCTGAGACCCCGGCCGCCGTCGGAGGGAATTCGGGGCGGGGCCGGAAGGAAGCGAAGGGCGGGAGCGGAGCCGCGGAAGAGCCGCCGCCCCGCGGGCCGGGTTCCGCCTCAGGAGCGGTTCCGGGCAGGCGGGACTCTCCTCGGGGACACCGGCCCCGCCGTTCCTGCCCGTTTCTCCGTCGTCTGCGTTCGCCGCGAAGGGCCGCGGACCTGCCGCTCGGACGGGTCCGGCCGCTTCCCCGGTTCGGGTTTTCCGCGGCCCCGCGGCGCGTCGGGTTTTCCCTCCCGCCTCCCCCCGCGCGCCCCGTCCCGGCCTCTCAGGCTCCCCGCGCAGCGCACACGGCCCCGCCTGACCACTCGGCGCCCGCACGGGCGAGGTGACGCGGCCCGGCCCGTGGGCAGCGCGGAGGCACCTCCCGGACGCCGTCGGAGCCGCCCACACCTCCTGTCCCAGCTTCTGCCTCCGTTTTTTTTTTTTTTTTTTTTTTCGAGACTTCCGCTCTTGTTACCCAGGCTGGAGTGCAATGGCGCGATCTCGGCTCACCGCAACCTCCGCCTCCTGGGTTCAGGCAATTCTCCTGCCTCAGCCTCCTGAGTAGCTGGGATTACAGGCACGCGCCACCATGCCCAGCTAATTTTTTGTATTTTTAGTAGAGATGGGGTTTCACCATGTTGACCAGGATGGTCTCGATCTCTTGACCTCGTGATCCCCCCGCCTCGGCCTCTCAAAGTGCTGGGATTACAGGCTTGAGCCACCGCACCCGGCCTTGTTGTTAACAGACACCCCACCCCCAACATTTAGGGCGGACCCTGGCCTCCGCCCAGAAGGCTGTCACGGCGCCCGACTCCCTGAGGATAAGCCAAAAGCTGTCCGGCTCGAGCTCCACCCGCAACCCCCTCCTGCGCCTGCCTTGGTTCCCTGACCTCACCTCCTCCCCTCCCTGACTCCCCTGCGGCTACCTGGCTTTCTTGCTGCTTCTAGAACTTTCCAAGCACGCCCCCCTTCCTGCCTTGCCCTGGCAGCGTCATTGTCTGGAGCGCATTTTCTCGAGGCCTCTTCGGGGCCGCCCCCTTAGCCCTTCGGGTTTTCGAATGGCCCGTCCCCAATCAGACTTCCCCAGGCCCCTTTCACGCAGCAGGAAAGCCTGGGCCCCATGCCCAGCAGCCCATCTCTGCTTTCCTCTCCTTGGCAGCCTTTATCAGCCACAGGTTTGCATCTCCGTTAAATCGTGTTGCACATTTATGCATCATGGGCCCATTGACGGGTTTGTGTATCATAAACACATTTATTGATTTATTAGAGCTGGGGGTCTCTCTGCGGCCCAGGCTGGAGTGCAGTGGCTCAATCATACTGGGTTGGGGCAAAAGTAATTGCGGTTTTTGCTACTTTCCAGCCAACCTGATAGCTCACTGCATCCCGGAACTCCCAGGCTGAAGCCTCGAACTCCTGCCGCAGTCTCTCCCATATCTGGGACCACAGGCACACCTGGCAGACGTGTGTGTATAGTATACGTAGTGCTATTGCTCTGTGTGTCACACACGTGTTGTGCATTTACGTTCACATACGTCTTTACGGTATCGTACTACGTATTGTGCACGTGTTTGTATTCCTACCTAGAGTGTCAGCTCTAGGAGGACAGGGATTGTGTTTTGTGAAATGAAGGAATGGATTTAGAAAGTGGATTTTAGAAGGGGATCTCTGCTGGGAAGTGATGGGGCTGAATCCAGAGTCTCCCTCACCACCCCCCACACACACACACACTGGGGTCTCAGCGGCCCAGCAGGGTTGAGCAGAGAAGACTCCAGGATCCGAGGACTGTCCACTGCTGGCCCTGTCCATCAGGGCCAAGCCTTGTCGCAGCGGTTTCTGCAGTCAGGCAGCCCCTGAGACTCTTTCCTTACTGGGGAGCCGGAGCCATTATCCTGCCTTGTGAAAGTGGGATGCTGGAAAGATTGTGAGCACCTAGCTGCACCAGGCCTGGCCAGGTGTAACAGAAACCAACGGCAATGAATACACAGGAGAATGTATCACCAGGGCACGGGGCTGCTCGACACCGCGTGCTCACCCCTCCCACCCAGCACCGGGCTTCTGCTCTGTCTCTGCCCTGGCCTCCCTTTCCAAAGTCCTCAGACATAGACACCACTGGGCCTAGGCCACAGCCTCAGGGATGGTCTCATTCTTAACAGAGAGGGACGGTGACCTGCCTACCTTCAGTCTACAGTGGCACAGTTCTGGAGGCTGCAGGGCCATTCCGCAAGGTAGGCCTCAGGCAGTGAAGGGTCATTCCGCCAGCTCTGGTAGGTGCTTAGTTAATTGGAGTTCTCACCGTCGTTAGTGTGGCTTGGTGGGGGTGGGGGTCTTCAAGGGAAATGACTGGAGGGTCCCAGGAGAGGCAGGTGGGTGGAGTAGTGCTGGGGCTGGGGGAGGAGGGGTTCCCCAGAGTGTGGAGAGAGGGGCAGGTGCCGGGCCTGTCCTGGACGGGGCAGGGTGCTGTGTCTGGGCCTCCCACGTGCCTGTCCAGGGCCTCTGGGCTCGAACGTTTCCCAGAGGCGGGAGCAGGGTCCTGCGGTTCTCTCCACAGGGGCTCAGACTAGGGTCTTCCACCCTGCTCGGGCCACCTGGGCCTCAGAAGATTGAGCTGAGTTCCTTGGGAGGTTCTGGGCGGCCGTCCAGTGCTGGGTGTGCGATGACCAGATCGGGCTTGGCTCTCTTCGCAGCCCGGAGCTCCTGTAGTGACTGCTCACTCAGCTCCACAGAGGCCAGACTGCAGCCACACACACAGAGCAGAAGCGGGGTCAGCAGTGGGAAAGCAGCATGCTGTGGGAGCAGGTGGGCTGCGGGCAGTGGCATGGCTGTCGGCTGAGGTGTGCCACAGACACTCAGTGACAGGCCGTGGTGGATTGGGAGGTTTGTCAGAGGCTGGGGGAGGGGCAGAGACAGGGCCTTGGGGGTGGCAAAAGGGTATTGGGGTCACTGGCCCAGGCTGTGGGCCAGATGAACAGATGAACATGTGGTCAGGCCAAGTGGTCGAGGCTCCGAGGGCGGGCCTGTCAGGGCCGGGTTCCCAGGTTGGTGTTTGAGCTCCGTCACTTGGGAGGCCCTGGGAGCCCCTCTTCTGGGTCCAGGCGAAGCCTCCAGGCACCCACCCCCACCCTGGGTTGACAGGCTGTGTCCCCAGCACCCTTCCCACCCCTGCCTCCACCTGAGGGTCTTCAGGCTGCATCCCGGGTGCTGCAGGACGGCACACAGGTAGGTCACCATAGGGGCAGGCAGTTGGCAGCCGCTGAGGTCCAGGGTGGTCAGGGCGGGGCTCTCCCGAAGCATGGGCATCAGGTACTGCAGCCCTCGCTGGGGGCCAGACAGCTGCACCCTGTGGTAGGGCGGACCTCAGGAGCTGTGGGGTGGTGGGGGCATCCCTCGGCCCTCCCAGGCCAGGACTCACCTGAACGTCTGCACCTGGCACTGGGGCCAGGCTAGGCCCTCACTCAGCATACGGAGGCCGGCCTCACTGAGCTTGTTGTGGAGGAGGCTCAGCTCCGTCAGTGTGGGGGCTGCCCTCAGGGCCTCGGAGAGGTCTCGGCAGACTGCGTCAGGGAGTTTGCAGTGGGACAGCCTGTGGTCAAGAAGCACGTAGATTTACCTGCAGGCGCCTCAGCCGCCACTCCACCTCCAACTGCACAAACTGCCCAAGGTTCAGCTGAGAGATGCCCGGGCACCACATCCCTCCCTGGACACTGCCGAGGTTCAGCTGAGAGATGCCCGGGCACCACATCCCTCCCTGGACACTGCCGAGGTTCAGCTGAGAGATGCCTGGGCACCACACCCCTCCCTGGACACTGCCGAGGTTCAGCTGAGAGATGCCTGGGCACCACATCCCTCCCTGGACACTGCCGAGCCTGCCCTGCCCTTTGTAACCACGCACCCTTGGAGAGCTGTGTCCACTTCTCCCTGTGACACACACTTTTTTTTTTTGAGATGGAGTCTCTGTCACCCAGGCTGGAGTGCAGTGTTGCAATCTCTGCTCACTGAAACCTCCACCTCCCGGGTTCAAGCAATTCTCTGCCTCAGCCTCCAAAGTAGCTGGGATTACAGGCACCCGTCTTGGCCAGGCTGGTCTTGAACTCCTGACCTTATGATCCGCCCACCTCAGTCTCCCAAAGTGCTGAGATTACAGGCATGAGCCACCACGCCCGGCCCCTGCGACACTCTGCACGAGCTTAGCTTACCAGCAGCATTGCTGGGCCAAACGTGGTCACCTTTTTGGCTGTTGTGTTTATCTCCAGATTGCCATGCCCCCACCCCCAAACCAAGCTCCTCTGCTGAGTCTCGGTGAACGTGCGAGGCACCTGTTTCACCAGGTTCCATCAGGGCTAGGTCCTGTACTTCCTCCTTTCTGCTCACCTGGTGGCAGAGAAGAGCAACTGCAAAGTCACTGCCACGTGAGAACTGTACGTGTGTAGCCACGTTAAGCCTCACCCCAGCTCTGCGGATCTACCGACCCCCTTCACAGGGGAGGAAACAAGCTTAGACAGACGGACTTGCCACCGGGCACACAGAAGCAGGCTAGGATTTGCAGACAGCCTGACCCTGGAGCCTGAGCCCCAAAGCCTTCCTCCACTGCTTCTAAGAACCCAGTCGTTTCCCGTGGCAGCTTCCTTCGGAAGGAAAATACACTCTTGCCTTCTTTAATCCCTCCCTCAGCACGCTTAGCTGCTTTCCACTCACACCGGGACCAGCCTTTTCCTACCAGCCCGTAACCTGGTGATGACACCCCAGACCCCATCCCCTCCTCCCTCCGCTCTGTGTGGGGAAAGCCGGCCAGCACCAGCCCCAGAGGCCTCCGGCTCTGGCCTGACCCCTCAGTCTTCTCTCCTCGGCCACACTTCCGTCTCTGCCCAGGGCATCCCGCTCTCAGCCCCCTCCATGAGAAGGGCTGGGGGCATGGCCACTCACGTGAGGCTGTTCAGATGGCACAGGGGGTCAGTCATCGCCTGAAACAGTGGATGAAGAAGGGAGGCGGGCAGTTGTTTTGCGGTGGCTCGAGAACTGCTGGGGGAGAGAGGAAGGTGAAGTCCACCCTGCCCCTCAGACTCCCAGAAAGGACCCCTTCCTATCTCCAGTCCTGCAGTCTCAGAGCCGCCCCTCCTCCTCACTTCCAAGCTGAGCAACCACCTTCTCCCTCCCCGCACCAATCCCAGAGGAAAACCTCTCATCTGTGGCCCTCGTACCATCCCACTGTGGTATTCAAGTGAGAACAGTGAGAGGGTGTCACCCGCATCCCCCACATGGGTGTTTGGGTCCCCAGGCCCAGTCCTTGCCAACATCGTGACATTCATTCTCTTAACAGATGCCAAGCACCTGGGCAGGAACTGAATTGGAGCTGAATTCAAAGGAACTCTGGCAAAAGCCTTGCCCTGGAGGAGCTGAGGGTCTGGTGGAGGCCTGGGGCAGATATCATGGTAGGGTGGTCAACAGGGCACTTCTGGAGCCAGCTGGGTCCCCAGCCAGCTGGGGGAGCCAAGGCAGACTTGTAGGACAGGCAGCAAACAGAATATTCTAGGTGGAGGGAATGGCAAGGCAGAGGCTCAGGGTGAGGGTATAGTTTGTTCCATAACTCATTGTCAGAAAGTATAATGGGAAGAAGGGCAGGGCCAGAGCTGAAGGGCCATACTAGGAAGTTTCCATGGGCTGTGGATGGCTGAGGGTGGGCATGGTGAGGACACCTGGGGAAGAAGAGAGGCACTCTGGTTGCCTTGCAAGGGGGTGGTCATGGGGAGCCAGGGTCTGGTCTGGACAAGCTCCCCATGCCAGATGGACACAGGTGCCCGGGTTATGCACCGAACACAAACTTCCCAGATGGATTCAGGTGCCCGGGTTATGCACTGCACACACACACACACGCACACACACACACACACACACACACACACACACACACACCTGCCAGATGGACACAGATGCACGGATTATGCACCACACATACACCTCCCAGATGGACACAGGTGCCCGGGTTATGCACCGAACACAAACTTCCCAGATGGATTCAGGTGCCCGGGTTATGCACTGCGCGCGCGCGCACACACACACACACACACACACACACACACACCTGCCAGATGGACACAGATGCATGGATTATGCACCGCACATACACCTCCCAGATGGACACAGGTGCACGGGTTATGCACCGCACACACACACACACACACACACACCTGCCAGATGGACACAGGTGCATGGGTTATGCACCGCACATACACCTCCCAGATGGACACAGGTGCACGGGTTATGCACCGAACACAAACCTCCCAGATGGATTCAGGTGCCCAGGTTATGCACTGCACACACACACACACACACACACCTGCCAGATGGACACAGATGCATGGATTATGCACCGCACATACACCTCCCAGATGGACACAGGTGCACGGGTTATGCACCGCACACACACACACACACACACACCTGCCAGATGGACACAGGTGCATGGGTTATGCACCGCACACACACCTGCCAGATAGACACAGGTGCATGGGTTATGCTCCGCACACACACCTCCCAGACGAGAGCATCTCTGCCCTGGAGACGCACCTGCTGCCACCCAGGCTGGCCTGCAGCCGCTTCCCCAGGCTCTTCTTCTTCTTCTCCTGTGCAGCCACCAGTCTGCATCTGATCAGCCGCAGTGCCTGTCCAGGGGGGCAGCATCTCACGCAGTAGCTCAGAACAGCCACATCCATGCGGCTGAAGCGCACTCGCTGTAGCACCAACTCCTGAGTGGGGAGCCCGCTCAGGGCCTGGCGCACAAACGCGTCCTCCTGCGTCTCGTACAGGCAGTACAGCAGCTCCAGCGAATAGTTGGGCTCCTCTTCCTCCTCCTCCTCCTCCTCCTCCTCTGGCTCCTCCGTGTCCTCAAGCCCTTTGGCCCCCTCGGTCACCTCTGGTGCCGCTCCCGGGCAGCCCTGTCCGTGCACCCACCGCAGGGCCTCCTGCTTCACACGCTCCGAGACCCTGCAGCCGAAGTGGCGCTGGATGTCGCCCATCCTCTCCGCGCTCAGCAGTCCGAAGAGGAAGCGCGTGGTGAGCACCAGGTGGCTGTGCGGCTGGGCGTCCCCACGCAGGAGTATCCCCACGCCGCCGGCCGCGGTCCCGGGCACGCCCTCGTCCTCCAGCAGGAAAGACAGTGCAGCCAGGAACTCCTGGAAGCTCTGGTCGAGGAACTGGTAGGTGACCTCCGTCTCCAGCACGCCCGGCCGCTCCTTCTTGCTAAAAAACTGCGCCTGGACTTTGGAGTCACGAAGCTCCTGTTGCTCCAGTTCCTCCTCTGCAAACTGCGCCCTGCGCTCGAGGACGCCCTTGCGGGCCAGGCGGCACAGTTTGCGAAGGTCGCCCTGCACCCGGGGCCGGTCGGCTGCGGGAGCCGAGCTCAGCACGCTGGCGACGAAAAGCAGGTACACGGACGTGGTGGTCTTGGACGTGCGCGACAGGTCCCGGCCGAGCTCCAGCTGCTGGTGCAGCACGGTGCACACGATCCAGCACACGAAGGGCACGAAGCACAGCGCGAACAGCGTCTCGTTCTCCTTCACGAAGCGGTAGGCGCGCTCGGCCCTCTTCTCGTTCCCGAAGAACTTGTAGAAATACTTCTTCTTGTCCTTGTCCGAGAAGCCGCGAACCTCCGCGCACTGCGGGGAGCACAGGCGGCCCTGCAGCCTCCCGGGGTCGGCGGCGCGCGTGGTCACCAGCAGGAGGGCCGAGGGCAGCAGCGCCTTGTTCAGCAGCCCGCCCAGCACCCGCGCGCCGCTCGCCGCCTCGAAGGGGTCTGTGCAGGGCGCGGCCTCGGGGCCCCCCAGCGCCGGCAGCTCGTCCGCGCCGTCCAGGATGAAGAGCAGCCGCTCCGGCTGTGCCAGCATCCGCTGCACCGGCGCGCCGCGGTCGGGGCACTGGTCCAGGATCAGGTCGGCCAGGCTGCGCGCGCCCGGCCGCTCCAGCAGCTCGCCGCAGGGCAGGAAGAAGGCGAAGTCCACCTGGGCCTGGTAGAGCTTGCCGGCCGCCCAGTCGTACAGGATCTTCTTGGCCGCCATGGTCTTGCCGATGCCCGCCGGGCCCTGCAGCACCACGGTCAGCGGCCGCCGGCCCTCCTCGTCGCCGCGGAAGAGGCGGTTGAACGTGTGGGTGTCCGAGCGCCGCGCGCGCTGCGGCTCGGGCTCTTCCGCGGGCCCCAGCGCCTCCTCCAACGGGGCGGCGCTCTCGGGCGCGATGAGCAGCTTGGTGAAGCGCTTGGTGATCTTCACGGAGCGGGCGTTCCTCTCCGTCACCCGCGCGTGCCGCTGCAGCACGTGCTCCCGGTACTTCTTCTTGTACTCTGGGCGGAGGGGAGAGGGCGCGGGATGGGGTCGGGGCGGGCTCGCTCTCCCCGGCCCCGCTCAGGCCTCAGTTTCCCCTGCGGGACCACAGTCCGCGCCCCTGCCGGCCCTCTCCACCTGGTCCTCCCCGGGACCCTCCGAGTGGAGCTGGGACGCTCGCGCCCCAGCCTCGGGCTCTAGCCCGTGCCCCAGAGAGAAACACCCACCGGACACGGAGAGCAGCGCCGCGGGGCCGAGGCCGAGCCCTGCAAGGGAAACGGGTGAGGCTCCTCTGAGGGCGGAAGGCGCCACGGGGGTCCCAGCCACCCCGAGGAGCACGCGGCGTCCCAGCCAGGGGCCCGCGAATTTGTGGATCAAACGCGCGGGCCGGGGGCGCGCCGGGGTTTCTCGGGGACGCGGGGAGGAGGGCGGTCCAGCCTCTGCCCAGCCCCGAGGGACCTCCCGCCCCGAGCTCACGCCGAAGCTGCTTCTCCTGGAGCTGCGCCGCCACGTCGCGTGCGTCCGCCCTCTTCAGGGTCTTGCGGGCCACCTCCAGCGCGGGCTCCGGGCCGTAGAACTGGGCCAGCTGCTCCGCGAGGTCCATCGGGTCCGCGCGCTCCAGCCGCCCCCACGGGATGCTGCGTCCATCCGAGCCCACGTCGCGCAGCTTGTGGCGGAAGCGCTTCAGCTGCTCCTGGCTCAGGTCCTCCAGCGCGGCCTGGAGCAGCTCGCGGGCCACGGCGAAGCGCGGCCCGGTGCTGCAGGTGGGCGGGCGCGGGTTCATGGGTGGGCGACCCTTAGGGGACTCTGGCGTCCGAGAGCCCACCGCAGGCAGGGCCTCAGGGAGCCCCGGACAAGCATCGTGTGGATCCGGAGTGGAGGACCCCAGACTTCGCCCTCCCCTCCCCGGGCCCGGGTGGCGGTATCTTGGTGTTCTTCACTGTCTGGGGGTGAAGTGGGCACTGGCCACCGCTGACCCGAGCTCTGGGGGGCATTTTCTCCCCTGCACCTCTCTTTCTGCTTCTGTCTTTCCACACCCCAAGCCAGGCCAGGCCAGTGGCCCCAGGGAGGCATTTCCAAGGGACCCTGGGTTCTCTTTCCTTCTTTCCTCTCTCTTCCCCAGCCTGGAGCAGAGCTGGCCTCTGTGGCAGAGACACTGCCGGGCCCAGGCGGTGTTCCTGGGGTCCCCACCCTGGCCGCCCTTGGTGGGGCCAGGGCCTGAGCCTGAGCCTCTGGTGAGGAACAGACTCCACAAATGCCCTCTGTGGGGATGCAGTCCCTAGACTTCTAAGCCTGAGGATGGGGGTAGGAAGGATGTGGAGAGCCAAGGGGCTCCAAGGGTGGTCAGCGGGTGAGGTGGAGGCCCCAGAGATATTCCCAGTGACCAGCCGGGGGTCAGCACTCACCCGGAGCAGGGGGCGTCTGACTGGTCCATGGGGTGTCTTCCTCCCTGGGTCTAGCACTCAGGGGCAGAGGTGCGGACCAAAGAGGTGATTCCTTCACAGGCTTTCACAGGCTGAGCTGGAGCCAAGCCTTAGAGGTTGTCCAGCCCGCTCCATTCCCCGGGCCCACACACCCCAGCTCAGCTGGCATGAGAAGCCATTGTGTGCTGTGGCACACGCACAGCATTGCCCTTTAAGGGCTCAGCTTGGTGAACTTTGATTTTCTCACTCATTTATTCCATTAATGTTCCCCAAGAACCCTTGGGTGTGGCATCGGGGCATGGCTGCGAGTAGGTGACTTTCACCTGCTTCCATGGCACCTTCCACCTGCTTCCGCTGAGTGGGAACAGGTGGAAGGTGCCATGGGGGTCTGAGTCACCCCAAGGGGCACGCGGGGTCCTAGCCCTGGGGCCCGAGAATTTGGGTTTCCCAGGGACTTGGGGAGGAGGGCCGCCCAGCCTCTGCCCAGATAGGAGGGACCTCCCACCCCAAGTTCCGGGAGGAGCCTGGCAGCAGCAGCCTGGGAACACAGCCAGGTGGACCCTTCCTTGCTGCTCTTGCTTCCGGACCTCCTGCTGGGGCCCCTACCTGTCTCACCTGACTGCTGGGCACAGAGGGAGAGGGAGAGTGGCCTGGAGGGGGCTGCCGCCAGCACACATCCTGGCGCGCGCGTGTGTGTGTGTGTGCGCGCGCGCACCCGCCCGCGCGCGCGCGTTCCAAAGGACGTCCATGAACATGAACACATCTTTCTGGTTCTCACAGCAACTCTAGCTTTGTCTTTCACAATGGTGGCCTGGGTTCAGGGTTCAGTTCCTGACTTAGGGAATCAGTCCTTTCTGGTTTGATATTTGAGTGACCTTTACAATTTATTAATTATCTTCCCTTCCAGGAACTACCTTGAATTTTTCTTTCTCTGAGCACCTGTGAGGTTACCTTTGGTAAAGTTCAAAAGCCAGAAACATTGGCTGTTTGGCCTGTGTAAAGCTGGGTAATAAGAGGTTTAAAAGGATTTTTTTTTTTTGAAGAGCGCTAGGGTTAACAGTAAGCTTTTTTATTTTATTTTATTTTTTTTTTGAGATGGAGTTTCGCTCTTGTTACCCAGACTGGAGTGCAATGCTGTGATCTCGGCTCATTGCAACCTCCGCCTCCTGGGTTCAGGCAATTTTCCTGCCTCAGCCTCCTGAGTAGCTGGGATTACAGGCACACACCACCATGTCCAGTTAATTTTTTTTGTATTTTAGTAGAGACGGGGTTTCACCATGTTGACCAGGATGGTCTCAATCTCTTGACCTCGTGATCCACCCGCCTCAGCCTCCCAAAGTGCTGGGATTACAGGCATGAGCCACCACGCCCAGCCTAACAGTAAGCTTAATTAAAAGTGGATATTCATGCTCTGACAGCCTGGGACACCTTGGCAAAAACAGAGGTGTCACAGACCCTGTTTTGGAAAAAACAAAACAAAACTCTGTTTTCCTCATGGCACCCCAGGAATTAAAAGTGGATAGATCTCTCTCAAAAATCTAAGGCTCTTTTCTGTTTTACATTGCATTATCTGACGTTCTTGACTTTTGAGGGTATCAGAAATTACCTTGCATTATGAGAGAGCGTTGATGTGCAATAACTAGGTATGAAATACATCTTTAGGAATGGCTAATGGCAGTTGTAGGTGAATACTTAGCTCTTTGCACATTTGGATAAGAGAGGCATACTCCTGGCCACCTAGAAGGTGAGGAAATGTCCCCAGCCCCACACAGGGCATGCGCTAATTATAAAACGGACCGATTGGTATAAAATCGTTGCACTGTCTTGTTCATACTGTTTCTCTTTTGGGGCTCTAGGATCCAGTGTAAAAACGGGACCCTTCATTTTCAGGGATCCGTTTTGTCTTCCAGCTGTGGTTGCTTATGAGGCTGTAGAAACTGCACACTTTCCCAGGCCTGTCCCCCGACAGCTCTGCCTTGCAGCCACTTATCCAATTAAAAAATTGGCAAATGAAAAATCTTACTACTGGATTTTCTTCAGTCTGTGTATTTATATGTGTTGTGTGTATGATATAAAAGAGCTTTGATTAGTTGGTTTAAACATAATGTGCTTAAATAAAATATTTTGTCAGAAAAGGAAAAACTGGCCAGGTGTGGTGGCTCACGCCTGTAATCCCAGCACTTTAGGAGGCTGAGGTAGGCAGATCACCTGAGGTTAGGAGTTCCAGACCGGCCCGGCCAACATTGTGAAACCCGTCTCTATTAAAATACAAAAATTAGCCGGTGTCATGGTGTGTACCTGTAGTCCCAGCTACTCGGGAGGCTGAGGCAGGAGAATTGCCTGAACCCAGGAGGCGGAGGTTGCGGTGAGCCGAGATTGTGCCACTGCACTCCAGCCTGGGCAAGAAGAGTGAAACTCTGTCTCAGGAAAAAAAAAAGAAAACTATAATGCCTTTTGATTCATGTGACTTTAATAAGCTTTGGGAAATAAAGACAAGTTTTAAATATATTTGGTAAAATAAAAATGTCTTCAAAATGTAGACATTGGCCAGGCGCGGTGGTTCACGCCTGTAATCCCAGCACTCTGGGAGGCCGAGGCGGGTGGATCACGAGGTCAAAAGATCGAGACCATCCTGGTCAACATGGTGAAACCCCGTCTCTACTAAAAATACAAAAAATGAGCTGCGCATGGTGGCGCGTGCCTGTAATCCCAGCTACTCAGGAGGCTGAGGCAGGAGAATTGCCTGAACCCAGGAGGCGGAGGTTGCGGTGAGCCGAGATGGCGCCATTGCACTCCAGCCTGGGCAACAAGAGCGAAACTCCGTCTCAAAAAAAAAAATGTAGACATTAAGTCTAAATTGGGCAGGTCAGTCAGAGAGATATTAGGCTTGCTAGTTGCTTTAAGGTCATAAAATGCTTCTTTAGCTTTTAAAAATTATTTATTTTCCCTACGTTTTTTGTTTTTTGAGATGGAGCTTTGGTCTGTCACCCAGGCTGGAGTGCAGTGGCGCAATTTCAGCTCACTGCAACGTCCACCTCCCAGATGCAAGCAGTTCTTCTGCCTCAGTTTCCTGAGTAGCTGGGATTCCAGGCACGCACCACCATGGTGGGCTAATTTCTGTATTTTTAGTAGAGGCGGGGTTTCACCGTGCTTGCCAGGCTGGTCTCGAACTCCTGATTTTGTGATGTGCCTGCCTTGGCCTCCCGAAGTGCTGAGATTACAGGCGTGAGCCACCATGCCCGGCCTCGTTTTTCCCACTTTGGAGCATTGGGTTCTAGGTAAGGCCTGGGGACATGTGAAGAGCCACACCTCCTAGCTATGTTGGAAAGAGTCAGCCCTTATCTGCCCTTCCGGCTGATGTTCTCGGCTCCACACCTGGTTCATAATTACATTTGCTTACTAATCAGATTTGTCACCAAAAGTAAAAGTTGCTAAGAGTTAACAGTATAACGTGTTTGAGGTTATTAAAGAAACAGCTCTATTCATAAGGAAAGTGGAATATGCTTTTGGTAAAAGATTATAAGAAGGCATGGGAATGTGGATTTCTTGAGTTTAGAGGGTTAAAGAATTCTTTAAGTGAGACAGAAAAAATTAAAAGTTTGAACAAGTTGTGGAAGTTTATAAAAAATTAATTGTAAAAGAGATTCTGTAAAAGTTAAAGGGGTATTCAGTTTTTCTCTAAATTATTCATATAAAAGCACCACAGGTTTTTCTTAGGGTACTGAGTGCTTTTTAACAAAAATTGTAAAGGGTTACAAAAGGTTTATGAGAATCTTACATTATAGTCCAACTGATTAAGATTGGATCGATTTGTCTATAAGATTTTATTAATTTTATTAATAATAATCAATTTGTCTATAAGATTTTATTAATAATTGGGGTTGACATTAATAGCATACTAATGCAAAGGGTAAAATTTGACTAATTTGTATAAAAATCATACAGAAAGAATTGTCAAATGTCAAATGGTGTTTGGCTACCTTTGGGCTGTATTTGTGTAAATATGTTACTGCTATGTGTTCCAAAAAATGGGAAACTCCTATAATTCTGATATGATTTAGTGTATGTTATCATTAATAATTACAATTGTCACATAAAATCATTGTATGTTGACCGGTCGTGGTGGCTCATGCCTGTAATCCCAGCACTTTGGGAGGCCAAGGTGGGCAGATGAATTGAGACCAGCCTGGTCAACATGGTGAAACCGCATCTCTACTGAAAACACAAAAATTAGCTGGGCATGGGGTGCACACCTGTGGTCCCAGCTACTTGGGAAGCTGAGGCAGGAGAATTGCTTGAATCTGGGAGATGGAGTTTGCAGTGAGCCGAGGTTGCAGCACTCTGCTCCAGCCTGGGTGACAGAGTGAGACTCTGTTTCAAAAAAAACAACATCGTATGCCACAGAGGTAACCAAATTTCTTTGTCAATCATGTTTTTGACTGAGGCTGCCCTAAAACATTTTGTCACTCACAGACGATTGCCTTGTTTTGGTCCTCTGTAGAAGGTGGCTTTATAATCAACATTAGAACTCTAACAGATGTTCTTAAATTCAGGGTTCTTAGGACTTTGGAGATTCTGACATTAGAATAGAGGAAAAACTTTCAGGACTCTCGTGGAGAGATGGACTATTCATGAATATCAAACAGAATGAGAGTTAAGTGCATGGACCGATCTAATAGAAAAGTGAAGTTTTTTTTTTTTAATGAAAGAAAGAAAGAGAAAAGGGGGAGAGAGAACAGGAGTCTTGCTCTATTGCCCAGGCTGGAATGCGATCTAAAAGTAGGTATTAAAAACCTCTTTTATGCCGATAATTGTGCTTCACAGAGAAACAGGAAGGAATAAGGAAAGAAAATAACAAACAGCCAACCAATATTTCATTTAAATCTGTGAAATGCTGTGCAAGTGCTGAAGAGTGATTTGCTTCCATTCATGTGGTCACTTTCAAAATAGGTGTAATGTGATACTAAAAAAAAAAATGTATGTTCTGTGGACCTGGAGTGAAGAATTCTATAAATATTCACTGAGTTTACTTGTTCCAGGTCTGAGTTCTAATCATAGATGTCCCTGTTAATTTTCTATCTCATTGATCCGTCGAATATTAACAATGTGGTGTCAAAATCTCCCACTATTATTGTGTGGGAGTCCGAGTCTCTTTATACGTCATTAAGAACTTGTCTTATGTATCTGGGTGTTCCTATATTGGGTGCATGTATATTTATGATCATTGACTCCTGTTGTTGCATTCATCCTTTTACCATTATGTAATGTCCTTCTTTGTTTCTTTTAGTCTTTGTATTAAAGTCATTTTGTCAGAGACGAAAGTTACAGCTCCTGTTTTTTTTTCTCTCCATTTGATTGGTGAGTCTTCCTCCAACCTTTTGTTTTGAGTCTTTGTGTGTCCTTGCTTATGAGATGCATCTGGATACAGAGTGCCGATGTGTTTTGACTTTTTATTCAGTTTGCATATCTATGTCTTTGATTGGGGTGTTTAATCCATTTAAATTTAGGATTAATATTGATATTTGTGAGTTTAATATTGTCATTTAATGCTAGCTGGCTATTTTGCCCATTAGTTGATATAGATTCTTCATTATGGAGATACTCTTTACCTTTTGGTAAGTTTTTGGGATGACTGATACTGGTTGTTCCTTTCCATGTGTAGTGCTTCCTTCAGATGCTCTTGTAAAGCAGAGTAATTTTTTTTTTTTAATTTTCTAAGAGTAATTTTTTTTAAGGTGGAATCTCACTCTATCACCCAGGCTGGAGGGCAATGGCATGATCTCAGCTCATTGCAACCTCTGCCCCCTGGGTTCATGTGATTCTCCTGCCTCAGCCTTCTGCATAGCTGGGATTACAGGTGCCTACCACCACACTGGGCTAATTTTTGTATTTTTAGTAGAGATGGGATTTCATCATCTTCGCCAGGCTGGTCTTGAACTTCTGAACTTGTGATTCACCTGCCTTGGCCTCTCAGAGTGCTGGGATTACAGGCATAAGCCCCCTCACTGAGCGGCTTTTTTTTTTTTTTTTTTTTTTACTTTTTGCCTAAAACGTTGCTGATCCTTTGTTTTATTTTTCAGAGCCAAGAAAACTTTTATTTGAGCTATTGACAGCTTTTAACAATTGAGTAAAGTATACTCTTGTGATCAAAATTTGGAGCATATTTCTTTCTCTTTAACTGATTTCTCCCAAATTTGGAAACTAGTTGTGGAGTATTCTTAATTTATGGCAATACAGCTATTTGCATAAGTGCAATAAGAATCTGTTTTCTTTTGCAATAGTACACAGTTGGAGAACCTGGTTATTTTACCGAGGCTTTGACCAGAATGATGGGCTTTCCTTTAGGGAGTGAAAGTTGGCCTGTAAAGCCAATAGAAGCCCCTTGGGAAAACTGACCTCATACCTTGTCTACAGTCCCCGGACAGGGTTCTTGACCTATGATAAGTAAAGAATGTCACTTTTTCACAGGCCCAGGAACCCCAAGTTATCTTGGGACCTTAAGAAGAGAGGAATTTACTCAACTCATAGGTATTTGATGGCACAAACTCCATGGCTGGGCTCAGCTTTGAAAAGTCTTGTCAGAGATTCCTTTTACGGAACAAAATTCCATCAAAGCCAATTTTTAAAAGCCTATGTAAAAAATAATTATTCTTGCTAAACTTTATACAAATAATCAGGTAGAGTATAATAAAGGAAATCAGTCTTACCATAATTAGTCTTTAGTAAAAATGGGAGACTGAAAAGACAAAAATTTTATGTTTTAAAAACTTTGGTACCCTTGTTATTAGATTCTCGTCTCATCAGTTGCTTTTTAGTTTTTTTTCCCTGCAATGTAGACTAACCCTGCCTATTCCTGTGAACTAACCAGTGATCTCTGGCTGCAGCTCAGAGAAAAGATGAGGGATGGGTAATGTAAAAATCTGAATCAATATTCTAATTCTGGGCACATTTTGGAATCAGCTAGTGATCCTGTATCGGCTTGGTTCCAGCAGTTGCCCAGCTCATGGAAAGCCTTCTTATTTACTTTACTTGGGATAATTTTACTTATTTTGCTTTGCTGTTGTGAAATATATTGCAGCTGTACTATTTGTGTAGGAATGCAGGATAAGTTTACTGAATGTTTTACTTTTCTCTCTTTCTTCTTTTTTCTTTTTCTTTTCTTTTCTTTTTTTTTTTTCAGACAGAGTCTCACTCTGTCACCCAGGCTGGAGTGCAGTGGCATGATCTTGGCTCATTGCAACCTCCTCCTCCCGGGATCAAGCGATTCTCCTGCCACAGCCTCTGGAGTACCTAGGATTACAGGCGTACGCCACCACACCCGGCTAATCTTTGTATTGTTAGTAGAGATGAAGTTTCACCATGTTGGTCAGGCTGGTCTTGAACTCCTGACGTCAAGCAATCCACCGGCCTTGGCCTCCCAAAGTGCCGGGATTACAGGCATGAGCCACCGTGCCCAGCCTGAATGTTTTCTTAAATTGAACACTTGTTAATCTTCTAGATATCACCTTTTCTCAGAACCACGAATGACCCTCATCATACCTACATTTTCTGACTGAGCTTCTCTCTACTCTGAATGCAAGAGACCCTCATAGTCAGGCAGGAGCATCATCACCCCTATTCAGCCTGAGGAAGTTACAGAAGATGGAGCTTCATCCCTTTCTAATCCTTAGGACTAAGGGTTTCCTTGTAAAAGGGAGAGGGAAGTGTCAGAGGCGTTTGAACCGGAGCAACTCTATTCTGAATTGGAGCTGGGTGAAATAAGGCTGAGATCTACTGGGCTGCACTACCCGGAGGTTAGGCATTCTAAGTCACAGAATGAGATAGGAGGTTACACATTAAAGACCTTGCTGATAAAATACGCGGTGTAAAGAAGCTGGCCCAAACTCACCAAAAGCAGGATGGCAATGAGAGTGCCCTCTGCTCATCCTGGCAGCTCGTTGTACCCCAGTTACAATCCACCAGCCCTCTAAAGGACGCTCCCACCAGCACCGTGGCGGTTTACAAACGCCACGGCAAAGTCAGGAAGTTATCCGACATGGTCTAGAGGCGGGAGGAACCCTCCGTTCTGGGAATTGCCCACCACTTTCCTAGAAAACTCACGAATAATCGACTCCTCGTTTAGCATATAATCAAGAAAGAACTTAAAAATGGGCAACCAGCAGCCTCTGTGGCTGCTCTGCCTGTGGAGCAGATGTTTCATGCCTTTACTTTCTCAATAAACTTGCTCTCACTTTACTCTTTATGGATTTGCCTCAGATTCTTTCTTGCTCCAGATCCAAGAAACATGGTGTCTGGATTGGGACTCTTTCTGGTGACAGTTTGGCTCTGTGTCCCCACCCCAATCTCATGTTGAATTGTAATTCCCAGTGCTGGGGGAGGGACCTGATGGGAGGTGATCGGATGATGGAGGTGGAGTTTCCCCCCGGTGGGAGGTGATCGGATGATGGAGGTGGAGTTTCCCCCCGATGGGAGGTGATCGGATGATGGAGGTGGAGTTTCCCCCCGGTGGGAGGTGACTGGATGATGGAGGTGGAGTTTCCCCCCGGTGGGAGGTGATCGGATGATGGAGGTGGAGTTTCCCTCTGGTGGGAGGTGATCGGATGATGGAGGTGGAGTTTCCCCCCAGTGGGAGGTGATCGGATGATGGAGGTGGAGTTTCCTCCCGGTGGGAGGTGACTGGATGATGGAGGTGGAGTTTCCCCCCGGTGGGAGGTGATCGGATGATGGAGGTGGAGTTTCCCCCCCGGTGGGAGGTGATCGGATGATGGAGGTGGGGTTTCCCCCCGTGGGAGGTGACTGGATGATGGAGGTGGAGTTTCCCCCCGGTGGGAGGTGACTGGATGATGGAGGTGGAGTTTCCCCCCGGTGGGAGGTGACTGGATGATGGAGGTGGAGTTTCCCCCCGGTGGGAGGTGACTGGATGATGGAGGTGGAGTTTCCCCCCGGTGGGAGGTGACTGGATGATGGAGGTGGAGTTTCCCCCCGGTGGGAGGTGACTGGATGATGGAGGTGGAGTTTCCCCCCGGTGGGAGGTGACTGGATGATGGAGGTGGAGTTTCCCCCCGGTGGGAGGTGATCGGATGATGGAGGTGGAGTTTCCCCCCGGTGGGAGGTGACTGGATGATGGAGGTGGAGTTTCCCCCCGGTGGGAGGTGACTGGATGATGGAGGTGGGGTTTCCCCCCGGTGGGAGGTGACTGGATGATGGAGGTGGGTTTCCCCCCCGGTGGGAGGTGACTGGATGATGGAGGTGGAGTTTCCCCCCGGTGGGAGGTGACTGGATGATGGAGGTGGGTTTCCCCCCCGGTGGGAGGTGACTGGATGATGGAGGTGGAGTTTCCCCCCGGTGGGAGGTGACTGGATGATGGAGGTGGAGTTTCCCCCCGGTGGGAGGTGACTGGATGATGGAGGTGGAGTTTCCCCCCGGTGGGAGGTGACTGGATGATGGAGGTGGAGTTTCCCCCCGGTGGGAGGTGACTGGATGATGGAGGTGGGGTTTCCCCCCGGTGGGAGGTGACTGGATGATGGAGGTGGGTTTCCCCCCCGGTGGGAGGTGACTGGATGATGGAGGTGGAGTTTCCCCCCGGTGGGAGGTGACTGGATGATGGAGGTGGGGTTTCCCCCCGGTGGGAGGTGACTGGATGATGGAGGTGGGGTTTCCCCCCCGGTGGGAGGTGACTGGATGATGGAGGTGGAGTTTCCCCCCGGTGGGAGGTGACTGGATGATGGAGGTGGAGTTTCCCCCCGGTGGGAGGTGATCGGATGATGGAGGTGGAGTTTCCCCCCGTGGGAGGTGATCGGATGATGGAGGTGGAGTTTCCCCCCCGGTGGGAGGTGATCGGATGATGGAGGTTGGGTTTCCCCCCGTGGGAGGTGACTGGATGATGGAGGTGGAGTTTCCCCCCGGTGGGAGGTGACTGGATGATGGAGGTGGAGTTTCCCCCCCGGTGGGAGGTGATCGGATGATGGAGGTGGGTTTCCCCCCCGGTGGGAGGTGACTGGATGATGGAGGTGGAGTTTCCCCCCGGTGGGAGGTGACTGGATGATGGAGGTGGAGTTTCCCCCCGGTGGGAGGTGACTGGATGATGGAGGTGGAGTTTCCCCCCGGTGGGAGGTGACTGGATGATGGAGGTGGAGTTTCCCCCCGGTGGGAGGTGATCGGATGATGGAGGTGGAGTTTCCCCCCGGTGGGAGGTGACTGGATGATGGAGGTGGAGTTTCCCCCCGGTGGGAGGTGACTGGATGATGGAGGTGGGGTTTCCCCCCGGTGGGAGGTGACTGGATGATGGAGGTGGAGTTTCCCCTTGCTGGTCTTGTAATAGTGAGTAAGTTCTCATGAGATCTGGTTGTATGAAAGTGTGTAGCACCTCCCACTTCACTCCCTCTGTCCTGTATGAAGATGTGTCTGCTTCCCCTTTCTGCCATGACTGTAAGTTTCCTGAGGCCTCCCCAGAAGCAGAAGTCCGTATAGTCGGCAGAAGCATGAGCTGGTTCAACCTCTTTTCTTTGTAAATTACCCAGTCTCAGGTATGGCTTTCCAGTAGTGTGAGAATAGACGAAGAGAAAATATAACAAGGAAAGAGATTGAATTACTAATTACAGAACAAAAACAACTTCCCACACAGAAAATCCCTCAAGGGAATACTTCCCAACTCATTCTCTGAGGCTATGACGCTGACACTAAAACAGGCAAACTCATCACAAGAAAACTAAAACCCAATATCCTTCATGAATAGTGACATGAAAAATCCTCAACAAACGACTTAGGAAACAGAACACATCAGCATATAAAAAGAATTACAAACCATGACTAAGTGTGTGTGTTTTCTCTAGGGAGTGCAAGGTTGGTTTAACATCTGAAAATCAATGAATGTACATATCATATTAATATTTCAGAGAACAAAACCTGCATGATCATCTCAACAGAGACAAAGAATACTTTACATTTTCCAATTCCTCTTCATGAATAAAAGCGGTAAGCAAACTGGGGAGAATGGAAAGGAGCTTCCCAATCAGAAAATCCCCCAATATTTGGAATAAACAACACACTTGCAAATAACACAAGGTCAAAAAACAAGTCAGAGGAATTAAAAATATTTTTAGGTGGGGCGCAGTGGCTCAAGCCTGTAATCCCAGCACTTTGGGAGGCCGAGGCGGGTGGATCACGAGGTCAAGAGATCAAGACCATCCTGGGCAACACGGTGAAACCCCGTCTCTACTAAAAATACAAAAATTAGCTGGGCGTGGTGGCGCGTGCCTGTAATCCCAGCTGCTCGGGAGGCTGAGGCAGGAGAATTGCCTGAACCCAGGAGGCGGAGGTTGTGGTGAGCCGAGATCGCGCCATTGCACTCCAGCCTGGGTAACAAGAGCAAAACTCTGTCTCAAAAAAAAAAAAAAAATTTTTTTTAACTAAACTGGGCATAGTCCTAGCTCTAGGACAGTCTTAAGTGGGAGGATTGCTGGAGTTCAAGACCATCTTGGGCAGGGTAATAAGACTTCTGTTTTTTTTTTTTTTTTTTTTGAGACAGAGTTTCGCTCTTGTCACCCAGGCTGGAGTGCAATGGTGCGATCTCGGCTCACCGCAACCTCCGCCTGCTGGGTTCAGGCAATTCTCCTGCCTCAGTCTCCCGAGTAGCTGGGATTACAGGCACGCGCCACCATGCCCAGCTAATTTTTTTGTATTTTTAGTAGAGACGGGGTTTCACCATGTTGACCAGGATGGTCTCGATGTCTTGACCTCGTGATCCACCCGCCTCGGCCTCCCAAAGTGCTGGGATTACAGGCTTGAGCCACTGCCCCCAGCTGACTTCTGTCTTTTAAAAGATAAAAAAAGGCTAGGAAAAAGAGTGGGGTAAGGGAGATAAAAGAGAAAATAATATATGTGTAAATGTACTTATTAGTACAGAGCTATACACTTAAAATGGTGACGATGACAAATAGAATTGTATATTTTTATATAAATTAATATTTTAAAAAATAGAGACTGGGTCTTGTTATAGGGCACAGGCTGTTCTTAAACTTCTGGCCTCCAGCCACTGCCCTCATACCTGTAATCCAGGCGCTTTAGGAGGCTGAGGCAGGAGGATTGCTTGAGCTCAGGAGTCTGAGCTGCAGTGAGCTGTGACAGTGCCACTGCACCCCAACCCGGGCAACAGAGCCAGACCCTGACTCAACAAAACCAAAACAAGACATTGAACCCACAATTAATCACCTTCCAAAACAAAAAGCATTTGGCCCAGACTGTTTCACTAGTGAATTCTATTGAAAACATAATGAAGATAAAAAATGAGCAAAGGGTATGAACAGACACTTTGCAAAAGAAGACATACATGAGGCCAACAAACATATAAAAAAACGCTCATCATCACTGGTCATTAGAGAGATGCAAATCAAAACTACATTGAGATACCGTCTCACGCCAGTTAGAATGGCGATCATTAAAAAATCTGGAGACAGCAGATGCTGGAGAGGATGTGGAGAAATAGGAATGCTTTTTTTTTTTTTTTTTTTTTTTTAGGAAAAGAGAGAAAGAAAAAAAAGGGAGAGAGAACAGGAATATTGCTTTTAATGGGTATTAATAATGGCTGATCATTATTTTGTGTATTTAAAGTGAAGAATGTATATTTTATTTATCTAATGTGGAGAGCTCTACAAGTGCTTATTAAGGTTACTTGTTACTGATCTGAGTTCAGATTCTGGATATCCTTATTAATTTTCTGTTCCGTTGAGTCTGAATCTCTTTATGGGTCTTATGTATCTGGGTGTTAGGATGCATTGATCCTTATACCACTCTATCTTTGTTGGTTTGAAATCTGTTATCAAAGGCATGACTTACAACTCCTTTTTGTTTATTTGTTTTTGTTCTCCATTTGGTTGGTAAATCTTTCTCCAACCCTTTGTTTTTAGTCTTTGTGTATCTTTGGATATGGAATAGGTCTGGATATAGTATACCGTTAGGTTTTGGCTGTATCTTTTAATTAGAAAATTTAGTCGATTTCAATTTAAGATTACGGCCATTTGATGTTAACTGGCTATTTTATCCATTTGTTGATGTAAATTCTTCTTTATGTTGATGCTCTTTACTTTTTGGTATGTTTTTAGAAAGGCTAATACTGGTTGTTCCTTTCTGTGTGTAATGCTTCTTTCAGAAGTTTTTGTAAAGCAGGCCTGGTGGTAATAAAATCTCTGAGTACTTGCTTGTTCATAAAAGATTTTATTTTTCCTTCAATTGTGAAGCTTAGTTTGGCAGGATATGAAATTCTGGGCTGAAAGTTCTGTTCTTTAAGGATGTTGAATATCGGCCCCCACTCTCTTCTGGCTTGTAGGGTTTCTGCTGAGAGATCTGCTGTAAGTCTAATAGGCTTCCCTTTGTGGGTAACCTGACCTTTCTCTCTGGCTGCCCTTAGTATTTTCTCCTTTGTTTCAACCCTGGTGAATCTAATGATTATGTGCCTTGGGGTTGCTCTTCTTGAGGAATATCTTTGTGGTGTTCTCTGTATTACCTGAGGTTGAATGGTAGCCTGCTTTGCTAGATTGGGAAAATTCTCCTGGATAATATCCTGAAGAATATTTTCCAGCTGGGATTCATTCTCTCCATCACATTCAGGTACACCTATCAAACGTAGATTAGGTCTTTTCACATAGTCCCATAATTCTTGGAGACTTTGCTCATTCCTTTTTATCCTTTTTTCTCTATTCTTGTCTTCTCGTTCCATTTCATTAAGTCGGTCTTCGACCTCTGATATCCTTTCTTCTGCTTGATCAATTCGGCTATTCAAACTTGTGCATATTTCACTAAGTTCTCGTGTTGTATTTTTCAACTCCATTAGTTCATTTATATTCCTTTCTATATTGTCCATTCTTTTTAACATTTCGTCTAACCTTTTTTCAAAGTTCTTAGTTTCTTTACATTGGGTTAGAACAAGTTGTTTCAATTCCCAGAGGTTTTTTACCATCCACCTTCTAAAACCTCCTTCAGATACTGGAACACAGTCCTCTTCCATTAGGGCTTGTTCCGTTGCTGATGAGGAATTACTATCCCCTGTAGAGGGAGAGGGGTTCTGACTTTCGGTTTCCTTGGCCTTTTTAGGCTGTTTTTTTCCCTTTATTGTGAATTTATCCATCTGATGTCTTTACAATTAGCGCCTTTCTGATTAAGTTCCTGAGAGGATGTCCAATTTACTGATTCCCAGTGCTGGAATCCGAGCAACCCACTGCGCCGGCCAAAACAGCAGCGATAAGACTGATGGTGCTCTTCTGCCTGGGAATCTCCGGTCTGGCTTCCTTCTTGAGTCCGCAACAAGCGGCTCTGCCTTCTCGGAGCTCCAAACACCAGTCAGTAGGGGAACCAGTCCCACTCACTGTGCACGAAGAGCTGCCGCGCCGAGGCGACGACAAAACCGCTGCTCCGGCCAGAGAAGTCGCGCTGGTGACCCGCGGGGCTCCTCCACTGGAAATCTTCTGGTCTGTGGGCGACAGAAATTCCTCTGAAAATGTGGCGTCCTCACGTTTTCCGAGCTTTCACTGGGAGCTACAATCCTGAGCTGTTAGCGATCAGCCATCTTGGATCTCTCTCCAATAGGAATGCTTTTACACTGTTGGTGGGAGTGTAAATTAGTTCAACCATTGTGGAAGACAGTGTGGCGATTCCTCAGGGACCTAGAAATAGAAATTCCATTTGACCCAGCAATCCCATTACTGGGTATATATCCAAAGGACTATAAATCGTTCTACTATAAGGACACATGCACACGAATGTTCATTGCAGCACTGTTTACAATAGCAAAGATCTGGAACCAACCCAAATGCCATCGATGATAGACTGGACTGGGAAAATGTGGCACATATACACCATGGAATATTATGCAGCAATCAAAAACGATGAGTTCATGTCCTTTATAGGGACATGGATGAATCTGGAGAACATCATTCTCAGCAAACTGACACAGAACAGAAAATGAAACACTGCATGTTCTCACTCATAGGCGGGTGATGAACAATGAGAACACATGGACACAGGGAGGGGAGCATCACATACTGGGGTCTGTTGGGGATAATAGGGGAGGGACAGTGGGGGTGGGGAGTTGGGGAGAGATAGCCTGGGGAGAAATGCCAGATATAGGTGAAGGGGAGGAAGGCAGCAAATCACACTGCCACGTGTGTACCTATGCACCTATCTTGCATGTTCCTCACATGTACCCCAAAACCTAAAATGCAATAAAAAAAGATTAATTTACAAATCAAAAAAAAGAAAAAGAAAACCTAATGAAGAAATGATAATTCCCTGAATCTTTTCCAGAAAACAGAGGCGTGGGAGCACTTCCTAAGGCATTCAATGAAGACTGTAATACCTTCACACCAAACCTAGACAAAGACAGTACAAACAAGGAAAATGACACACTAATATTTCTCAGGAATGGAGCTATAAAAATTCTCAAGAAAAATTTAGCAAATGAAACCCAACATGTGTAAAATGAATGATACATCACAACCAAGTGGGATTTACTCCAGACATTCAGACTTCACAGACGTAAGCCACCATACAATCAGGTTCTGATACCATCTGCAAAACAATTTGCTGTAATTTTGAGGTGGGAGGATGGCTTGAGGCCAAGAGTTTGAGACCAGCCTGGACAACATAATGAGACCTCATCTCTACAAAAATATAAAAATGTAGCTGGGTGTGCCAGTGCGTGCCCGTAACCCCAGCTACCTGGGAGGCTGAGGTGGGAGAATTGCTTGAGCCCAGGAGATTGAGGCCGTTGTCAGCCAAGATCGTGCCGTTGCACTTCAGCCCGGGTGACGACAAGACCGTGCCTCTAAAACAAAACAGAACAAACAAACACAAAACGCAAGGTTCACATGGAAAGCCAAAAGGCTGAGAATAACCAACATGGACTGAAGGAGAAAGTCGGAAGACTGAAGCCACTTGGTTCACGACTGTCAGTGATACGGCAAAAGGCTGTACGGATAAATAACGGGACACAGAGCCCAGAAAAACAGGCTCACACAAACACAGTTCACTGCTCTGTGGAAAAGGAGCAAAGGCAGTTCCAAGGAAAAGCTCAGTCTTCTCAACAAATGATGCTGAAACAATAACTGGAGAGTCTCAGGAAAAACAAAAAAGAATCTAAACACACACTTGACACGTTTCACAAAATTTAGCTCGAGATGTACCACAGACTTAAACGTTAAGTGCCAAACAACAAAGCTTTTACAAGACCACACGAGGCAAAAATCTAGGGTTAACCTTGGGTTTGGTGACGGATTCTTAGCCATGACACCAGAGCACGGTGCATAAAGGAAAAAATTGATAAGTGGGCTTGATTGAAACGTAAAACGTCTGCTCTGGAAACGACAGTATTAGAGAATGAGGAGACAAGCCACACACTGGGAGAAAATATTTGATAAAGGACTGTTATCCAAAATACAGTAAGAATTCCCTATTTTTTCTTTTTTTTTTTTAGACAAGGGCTCTGTCACCCAGGCTGAAGTGCAGTGGCGCGGTCTTAGCTCACTGCAGCTTCAAACTCCTAGGCTCAAGGGATCCTCCTCGCTCAGCCTTCCAAGTAGCTAGAACTCTAGGCGTGTGTCAGCACATCTGGTTAATATTTATTTATTTTTTTTTTTTTGAGACGGAGTTTCGCTCTTGTTACCCAGGCTGGAGTGCAATGGTGTGATCTCGGCTCACCGCAACCTCCGCCTCCTGGGTTCAAGCAATTCTCCCGCCTCAGCCTCCTGAGTAGCTGGGATTACAGGCACGCGCCACCATGCCCAGCTAATTTTTGTATTTTTAGCAGAGACGGGGTTTCACCTTGTTGACCAGGATGGTCTTGATCTCTTGACCTCGTGATCCACCCGCCTCGGCCTCCCAAAGTGCTGGGATTACAGGCTTGAGCCACCGCGCCCGGCCTATGCATTTATTTATTTACTAGAGACAAGGTCTCCCTATGTTGTCCAGGCTGGGGATGCTGCCCTTCAGCTGAACGGTTGGACGATATTTCAGTTCAAGGGGCAACAGATGCCAAATTTAGGTCCAAAATTCCTGAGGCTCCTCAATGGAACCCACATAAATCCAAAGAGCCTCAGGACCCAGGGGCCACAGCTGCTTCCAGAAATCCTCCATTCAGCTCAAAAGACAATGGCGATCTGTGTTCAGCTTCTCCAAAGGGGCAGTACCAGGGCCTACCCCATCACAGAGCAGTTTTCCTCGAAGAGACCCTTGGCTTCTAGTCTTCCGCACAGTCCTACGCTCCAGACGGTGGCTGAAAATTGCCCTCTGTTTCTGTCACTCATCGACTGCCCTTTGGTGCCACACTCTCGTCCACTACCTCTGTCCTTCTCCCCTGGGCCCCCAACCTTCTGACCCCCCACACCTCTCTCCTCAGTGCCAGCCCTCTCTCCTGTGCGCTCCTCCTGGCCCCGGCATCAACTCATCACCCCCAGCTCTCCTGATTCACCCCTGGAGCCTTTGGGGTCCCAAATGGAACCAGAAGTGGCAGGACCTGCTGGCTGCCGGCCCGAGCTCCACCTCCTCCTTCTCTTGCCAACAGACCCCCAATTGTGTGGGTCAGAGAAGTGCTTCCCATAAAACTTTGCAGAAGGTGACCTTGGGACACAGTCTGGGCAACGAGGGGAGAGGGAGCCTGCCGGGTGGTCTTGGGGAGCCATGGTTCACGGAGATGGTGGGCGGAGCTGCCATGGCTGATGGAGGTGGTGGGCGGAGCTGCCGTGGCTCACGGAGGTGGTGGGCGGAGCTGCCGTGGCTCACGGAGGTGGTGGGCGGAGCTGCCGTGGCTCACGGAGGTGGTGGGCAGAGCTGCCGTGGCTGACGGAGGTGGTGGGCGGAGCTGCCGTGGCTGATGGAGGTGGTGGGCGGAGCTGCCGTGGCTCACGGAGGTGGTGGGCGGAGCTGCCGTGGCTCACGGAGGTGGTGGGCAGAGCTGCCGTGGCTGACGGAGGTGGTGGGCGGAGCTGCCGTGGCTGATGGAGGTGGTGGGCGGAGCTGCCATGGCTCACGGAGGTGGTGGGCGGAGCTGCCATGGCTGATGGAGGTGGTGGGCGGAGCTGCCGTGGCTCACGGAGGTGGTGGGCGGAGCTGCCATGGCTGATGGAGGTGGTGGGCGGAGCTGCCGTGGCTCACGGAGGTGGTGGGCGGAGCTGCCGTGGCTGACGGAGGTGGTGGGCGGAGCTGCCGTGGCTCACGGAGGTGGTGGGCGGAGCTGCCGTGGCTCACGGAGGTGGTGGGCGGAGCTGCCGTGGCTCACGGAGGTGGTGGGCGGAGCTGCCGTGGCTGACGGAGGTGGTGGGCGGAGCTGCCGTGGCTCACGGAGGTGGTGGGCGGAGCTGCCGTGGCTCACGGAGGTGGTGGGCGGAGCTGCCGTGGCTGATGGAGGTGGTGGGCGGAGCTGCCGTGGCTGACGGAGGTGGTGGGCGGAGCTGCCGTGGCTCACGGAGGTGGTGGGCGGAGCTGCCGTGGCTCACGGAGGTGGTGGGCGGAGCTGCCGTGGCTCACGGAGGTGGTGGGCGGAGCTGCCGTGGCTCACGGAGGTGGTGGGCGGAGCTGCCGTGGCTCACGGAGGTGGTGGGCGGAGCTGCCGTGGCTCGCGGAGGTGGTGGGCGGAGCTGCCATGGCTCACGGAGGTGGTGGGCGGAGCTGCCATGGCTCATGGCTCTTGGCCTCCCTCCGCCTTTGTTCTGTCGGTCACGGACACGAAGCTGGGAGGTCCATGAGGGTGCCCAGGCCCAGGGGCCCGGGAGAAGAGATGACGCTGGTACCTGGGAGGCCACCTCAGGACTTTGTTCTGGGAGAAAAACGCCCCTGTGGGTTTCGGTTTCATGGGGCCCAAGGCCATTCTAACTCCACGCCTTGCACCTGTCTCTGAGGCTGCAGGTGGAAACGCAATGTGCACATGCCCCACTTCTGACGCCCCCTCCCCAGCAATGCTCTCCGTGGCCCAGTCTTCCGTGGAAACAAACTCCTCCGAGGCGGGTGCCCCAGGAAGGTCGTCTCCCTTCCCCTTCCCCTACAGACCCTACCCCATGAAGCTGCTGGTCAAATGCTTGGTCCATTGGGTCCCACTCGGTCCCACTTCCCCAAGACCTCATAGAGCAGCCAGAGAGAGAAAGGTTGAGACTGGTCTCGGAAGTAAGGGCCTCCACAGGGAAGGGAAGCTGGGCTCAGCACCACACGGAAGGCCCTGAGGACAGTGAGTAAACCAGACATGGAGGGTCAAAGGCTGTTTGGCCCTCACCTGAGGCCCCTAGAGCCCCCGACTCAGAGAGAGCAACGTCGAACCGTGGGTGCCGGGTTGTGGGAGGGAGGGGACCTGGGTATCTGGCGGGGATAGAGTCTCAGTTGGGGAAGATGAGAAAGTTCTGGAGAGCGATGGTGGTGACGGTTGAACAACTATGTGAGTGTGCTCAATGCCCCTTAACGCACACCCAACAACGGTTAAAATGGCGTATTTTCCGTTATGTAAATTTTGCCACAATTTAAGAATAAGGCAAAAAAGTCAGTGTATCCATATCTGATTAATTATTAGCTCAAGTGTTTTCCCAGGACAGGTCAGGAAATCAAATCCTCTGCCCATTTCTTCAGGAAGGGCCCCTGGCAGGACCTTGAGAACAGCAACTGATCTGCCCCACCCTGGAGAACAGGCTGTAAAGTCTTATCAGGGCCAACATGCCACCAACCCTTGCCACCCTCGGCAGGCAGGAGCCTGCCCTGTGTCTACCCTGGATCCACTTCCCTCTCAGAGCTGAGGTGCTCAGAATTCAAGATGCCCCTCAAGGGTGAATTAATCATGGCTGCTGGCAGCTGTGGGGTGACCTCCACCAGCCTGGGCAGCCTCCCTCCCTCTATGGCCCCCAGGCCCTCATGGTCTCCGCTGGGGAGGCAGGGCCTTGCCCCTGGGGCCTCCTGTTGGCCGGGGCTGGTGGAGAGGCATGAGCACGAGTGGGGCTCTCCTAGAGGGGCAAGGCCCTGCAGCCTCGGGGGCAGACCCCCCTTTTGCCTCATTAGGTGGATAAGAGGGGGTGCCCATCTTCGTGGAGCCCCAGGACCTGTCCCCTTCACTTCCGAGGACGTACAGGACAGGAGACCTGGGAGGAGCAAAGAGCCAAGTGGTCCCTGAGGCAGAACTGCCTCCAGAGCACACGAAACTCTTCCTTGGGATGGAGAATCCCTCTTGCCCTGCAGGGCAGGGGGCTCTCCCGGCTGCCAAGGCCATCTGGGTGGTGAGTGGGCACACAGAAGCATCAGGGGCCTTTCTGCTGCACTTGGGGAGCCCATCAGGACCTGGGACCTGCCTCCTCCTCATTGTAGGTGCAGGGGCCTCGGCCGTCCCGCGTGGGAAGCTACTTTATCAGCCTGGGTGCTTATGTGAACTTGCGGCTTCAGTCCTGATGACTTCACTCACTTCCAGTTTCCAGGTCCGTTCCTTCAGTGAGATTGGCTCATGCATTGGTAACACTGTGAAATTATTCTTTTCCATGCTGCATTCCATCTTGGGATTCCCCGATATTCTAAATGAGAGTTTAAAATCTGCACATTAATGTTGACTCTTTGTACTCTGAAGCTCTATAAGTTTTCATTATTTGGAGAGAGGGTCTCGTTCTGTCGTCCAGGTTGGAGTGCGGTGGCCCAATAATGTCTCACTGCAGCTTCGGCCTCCGAGGCTCAAGCCATCCTCCCACCTCAGCTTCCCGAGCGGCCGGGACCACAAGTGTGCATCCCCATGCCTGGCCAGTGCTTTTATGTTTTGTGGAGCTGGGGGGTCTCACTATGCTGCCCAGGCTGGCCTCTAACTCCTGGGCGCAAGCAGTCCTCCTGCCCTGGCTTCCCAAAGTGCCACTGTGCTGGGCCGTCCATGAATCTCGACAGGTGTGTGGTGTCACACAGCCACATAGTGTCCGGATCTTGGCCACTTCTCTCTCTCTTTCTCTCTCTCTTTTTCTTCTTTCTTTCTTTCAGACAGAGTCTCGCTCTGCTGCCAGGCTGGAGTGCAGTGGCACGATCTTGGTTCACCGCAACCTCTGCCTCCTGCGTTCAAGCAATTCTCCTGCCTCAGTCTCCCGAGTAGCTGGGACTACAGGCGGGCACCATCACGCCCGGCTGACTTTTGTATTTTTAGTAACGATGGAGTTTCACCATGTTGGCCAGGCTGGTCTCAACCCCTTAACCTTGTGATCTGCCCGCACTGGCCTCCCAAAGGGCTGGGATTACAAGGTTTCTTTCTTTCTCTCTTTCCCTCCCTCGTTCCCTTCTCTTCCTTTCTCTTTTCCCTTCCCTTTCCTTTCTCTTCCTTCTCCTCCTCCTTTTTCTTCCTTCCTTCCTTTCTTTCTTTCTCTTTTCTTCTTCTTTAACTTAAGTTAATGCTTGTATTTGGTTTTTCATTTTTTGAGAGAGAATCTCACTCTGTCACTCAGGCTGGAGTGCACTGGCGTGATCATGGCTCACTACAGCTTTGAATTCCTGGGCTCAAGCAATCCTTCCATCTCAGCCTCCCAAGTAGCTAGGACTATCTACAGGACTATAGGTCACCACGCCTGGTTAATTTTTAAATTTTTTGTAGACAATGTCTCAGTCTCACTATTTGCCGAGGCAGGTCTCAAAACCCTGGCCTCCCGCGATCCGCTTGCCTCAGCCTCCCACCGAGCTCAGCCCAGGTCTTGGTCTAACACCATTCACCAGCAGAAGGAACCAGGCCTACCGGCTCACTCCGGTTCTGTGCTCGCTCATTCCAGGACCAGGGCAGAAACTGTGCGAGTCGAGCATTTTGTAGTGCCAGAAAGTAAGGAAGTGTTCAAAACAAGCAAATTAAAAAGCTCCAGAATTTTGAGGGTCCTCTAAAGGTACAGAGCTGAAAGAAAGGACCCCGAGGACCCCGAGCTGGGACAATCTGAGTCACAGAATAAAGCAGTGTTAACTATAACCTGAGCAGAAAATAAATACCCTTGAGTTCATACTGATATACACAAATGGATAAGTAATAATAAATGGAGAAAAGAGACACGTTTTTAATGTAAAAGAATGACAAATCATGTAGACCCTCCACCCACAAGGAGGCGGAGTGTGGCTGATAGGCCTTAGGTGGGGGCCGGGCACAGCGACTTCCTCCCAAAGAGAACAGCATGGAAAGGGGAGCGAAAAGAGTCCCTTTACAACGGAGAAAGCCGACAAATGATCTCGGCCGGGCAGCCAAGGCCAGCATCAGTAATGCCAAGTCGTGGTGATGGTGCTTACCCTTGACGTGATGAGCGGGGCGCTGTCCTCTGCCGTCTCCCTCCTCAAGCCCCACAGCCCGAATCTCATCGTGAGAAGAGCAGCAGCCAGATCTCAATAGATGGGTGTCCTACAATACGTCGGATAACAAGGAGAGTGAGAAATGACCCCAGCAGAGAGCAGCTCTGGAGATGCGGCATCTGAACGTAAAACGGTGTCGCGGAACGAGGAAAGCAAATTGGGGAACATTTGAGGAAATCTGAATAAAGTATGGACCCTACTGAGTTAATAACTAATGTATTAATATTGGTTTGTTGTGACAAATGTATTATACATATTGTATTAGTCAGCATTCTCTAGAGAAACAGAACCAACAGGATATGTGTGTGTGTGTGTGTGTGTCTGTACACACCCACCCACCCCACACACATGTATGTGTGGAGAGAGAGAGAGAGAGAGATCTATTTTGAGAAACTGCTCATGTGATTGCAGAGGCTTGGTAAGCTCAGAATCTGATGGGGGAGCCCAGGGGGCTGGAGGCCCTCAGAAGAGCTGACAGCGGGGCCCAGTTCCTTCTTTCTCAGGAGAGGTCTGCCTTTGTTCTCCTAAAGCCTTCAACCTATTGGATGAAGCCCACCACATTGTGGAGGGTCATCTGATTTACTCAAAGTTCACCAATTTAAATGTTAGCATCTCATCCAAAAACACCTTTGCAGAAATATCCAGATAACGTCTGACCAAATGTGGGCACCATGGGCCAGTCAAGTTGACACCAACGAAAGCGTCAGGGCTGCAGCTGCTGTGACTGTCGACTGACACCAGAGTCCCATCTGGGCAGGTGCCACGTGAAGAGGGCTTGAGTCAAAGCTGAGCTCCCGGAGGGGCGCACACAGGGATGGCATGGAGGGGCCAGATGACCACACCCTCCACAGGATCTCTTCCCATGAATCCCAAAGTTTCAGTAAATTCTACTCAATCTACAAAGAACCTAATGGAAATGTGTTTTTTTTTTTTTTTTTTTTGAGACAGACTTTCGCTCCTGTTACCCAGGCTGGAGTGCAATGGCGCGATCTCGGCTCACCGCAACCTCCGCCTCCTGGGTTCAGGCAATTCTCCTGCCTCAGCCTCCTGAGTAGCTGGGATTACAGGCACGCGCCACCGTGCCCAGCTGATTTTTTGTATTTTTAGTAGAGACGGGGTTTCACCATGTTGACCAGGACGGTCTTGATCTTACCTCGTGATCCACCCGCCTCGGCCTCCCAAAGTGCTGGGATTACAGGCTTGAGCCACCGGGCCCTGCGAAATGTGGTTTTTTATATGAAAGGAAGGGGCGAAGTCTTAGAATCTGGCTTAATGTTTTGGAAGTGGTCATTCAGTTTTAAACAAAATAGTGTGAAATATCAAAGGTTTTTTAAAATTTTTACTTATTTATTTAAAGACGGGGTTTTGCCATTTTGGTCAGGCTGGTCTCTTAACTCCTGACCTCAGGGGATGCACCCACCTCAGCCTCCCAAAGATCTGGGATTACAGGCGTGAGCCACTGCGCCCGGCTGAAATACCAAAGTTTTCAAGTGACTTGAAAATGGTATTCAAACTTTTCTTTTTGAGACGGAGTCTTGCTCTGTCGCCCAGGCTGGAGTGCAGTGGCACATTCTCAGCTCACTGCAGCCTCTGCCTCCCGGGTTCAGGCAATTCTCCTGCCTCAGCCTCCTGAGTAGCCGGAACTACAGGCACGCACCACCACGCCCAGCAAATTTTTGTATTTTTAGTAGAGACAGGGTTTCACCATGTTGGCCAGGATGGTCTTGAACTCCTGACCTCAGGTGATCTGCCCGCCTCGGCCTCCCAAAGTGCTGGGATTACAGGCGTTAGCCACTGCGCCCGGCCGGGACTAAACTTGGCTGTGTAACACAATCTCCTGGTGAGTTGCTGTAACAGATTGCTAGGCCCACTCCAGTTTCTGTTTCATTTCTCACAAGATGAGTGATGCTGATGCTGCTGGTCCAGGAACCACACTTTAAGAACCACAATTTTATGTGAAGAAATAGATTTCTAATGCAATAAAAAAGGATCATGCAAATGTTTTCATGCATGTGTGCTCTTCCTGGGTCTCTGATTCAAAGAGCTCCATGGAAGAGGGCTGTGCCCTCATCTGTGCCTCCTCCAGCGGCTTCTGTGGTTCCAAGTCTGGACACAGGGTGGTGCCATGTGCCCGCAGGTGTCCGCCGGACCTTCCAGGTGGTCCTGCAGGCTGAGGTGGCCTTGCAGCTTTCTGAGAGGGTTTGCACCATGGCTGGTCTCTCTCCCACATCCCAGGGGCATTAGGGGTGTGTCCAGGGCAAGGTTGATAGGTACATGCTGAGTGGCTGAAGAGGGTGAGGGTGAAGATGCAGGTAACGGGACTACTTTTGGCCATCTGTGGCCTTGAGCGCACCTTCTGATGCTGCCCCTGTCCAGGATGGGCCAGGATGGGTCTGGCAGACCCTGAGTCCAGAATCCTGAATGCCCACCAGGCCTCCATAATCTCTTTCCTGCACCCCCACTTGGCCCCCGTCATGTTCTCCCTGGGTCACATCGTTCTCCTTCTATTAAACGGGAGACCTGGGGGTGGCGGGGAAGAGGGTCCAGGCCTCAGGGTGGTGGGAGGCGAGGCCATCTCAGGCACCCTTGCTGTGGGGGCCTCAGGGATCTTTAACCACAGGGTTTGCTTTGAACAACTGGTTCAAACGGGGGACAAACAAGGCTGGGATAAGGACTGAAGCTCACTGCTGCAGGTGGGGCCCCTGAAGGCTGTGGCTGCTGTGGCCGTCTGGGCTTGAGGGAGGCCTGCAGAGTCTCTCCTGGAGGGCAGTGTCTCCTCCAGGCATTGCTGCAGGTGGGGCCCCTGAAGCAGAAGCTGTGTGAGTGCAAAGGGAGGAGGACACGTTTGTGCTTGGCAAGGTCAGAAGGGCCGTTAAGACCGGTGAGGGGGCAGATGGGAAGGGGCTGAAGGCTGTGGCTGCTGTGGCCATCTGGGCTTGAGGGAGGCCTGCAGAGTCTCTCCTGGAGGGCAGTGTCTCCTCCAGGCATTGCCACTGCCACCCCTGCCAGCTCCCTCCTCTCCTTTCACTGGGGGCATCACCCCTGCAAGGCTGGGCTGGCTGGGGGCTTGTTTGGAAGCCTCATGTCCTGCAGCACAGTAGACCTCTCCACTACCCACCCGCAAAGCCACCGGCACCCCCCACTCCACTTAAGCCCAAAGGGGGCAGAGGTGGAGGCCTCCCTCAGGGGCAAGCCTGGGTGGTGGCGCAGCTGGTTCTTATCTGTGAAAGATGAAACCCATAGGCTGGGATAGTGATCCTTTGAACAAGCACTCAGGTCCACGGCCTTACCCAGAACTGGACCCCAAAGCTGTGATTAAAGGTTCAGGCGGAAGGGATTATTGCAGAGGAGGCCTGAGGCTGGTGTCAGGAGCCCAGCCCTGCTGGAGATAACGTTCGGGACTGTGTCTCTCTGGGCTGTGATCAGATCCTGTCTGGGATGAGGCAGGAGGTTCGTGGGGGCGCAGGGAGAGCAGATGAGGGGAGGAGCAGGACCAGCAAGGCGGGCGTGGTCAGAGCACTCGGGCCTCGTGGTGAGTGGAGCCTGCTGGAGGAAACTGCTGTACAAAACTGTCGGGGCTGCTGTGTGGAGGAGCAGTTGTGGAAACATGTTTGAGGCTGGACTCGGGGAGGGTGGGGAGTCCATGGGCTGGTTGTGGCATGTGAGTACCTGAGGGAAATGGAGGCTCACACTGACATTTGGCCTGAGCAGCTGAGAGGGGCTGGAGAAGGTTGAAGGGGGCACCACAGGCCTTGGGAACTTGACCACGAGGTGGGGATGGAGGCTAGTGGTCAACAGATCCCAGCGACTGTGACTGGTAAGGAGCAGCTGGGTGTCGGGCCAAGTGGACCAGAGCCCGGTGAGGTCTGGAGAGGGTGGGTGGAAAGACTGAGAGGGGTCTGGGGCCATGAGGTCAGGCAGGGCCTGGATGAGGTGAAAAAAGCCAGGAGCTCACAGTCCAGCAACCAAAGAGAAAAGGGCTGGAGAAGACGCCAGAGAATTGGCCTTTGCATGTGGTGGGACAGAGGCCTTGGGGGCATGGGGCACAGGCTGCCTGGGGCAGCGCACACAGGCCCTCCCAGGGGGTGATGCTGGGAGTTTGCACTGGGGAAAGGAGTGGGTCAAACTGCCTCCCAGAGAGCAGGAAAACAATTTTATTAATACGTGTCTGCTGTGGGAAGGAGTGAACCACTCAGTATCTGCAGAAGAGGCTGGGAGACTGTGGCCAGCACATCCAGCCCTGGGTGCCTTGACTTACCTGTGGGCCCCAAGGGAAGGAACCTGGGGTCAGACAGAACCCCCCGCCCACAGCCAGCACTCAGAAAGTGCGGAACTTCTTCCCAACGGGCAGCCCGGCGTTCTCGGAGGAACAGGCTGCCTCCTCAGACAGAGGAGCTGGGTCCCCAACCCGGGGCCACTCTGTGGTAACATCACTTGAGAAGCGTCAGCAGCTCACCCAGGAATCCCGAAATGTGAGAATTTTATAAGAGCTCTACATGGTACTGCACGGCTGACACCCCAGATATTTAGGGCTTACTTCAAAAGCATGTCCCTTCTCCCCTTGTATTCTCAAACCCTCGCCCTGCTCCTTTGTGGAGATCATTTTTCACCAAGAAAGGAAACCCTTTTTCAGAGGGAGTCACGGCTCCACACACTGCGAGTGCTGACTTGAAGTCACATCAGGGAGTGCCAGGCTGGGGCTGCTGGTCTGAGGCTGGTTCTCTTCCAGTTCCAAGCAGGTGTCCTTTCTGCCAAGCCTGTGACGGGAGGGGACAGCTGCAGCTCCCCCTTCAACTATAAAAAGCCCCAACACCCAACCAAGCAGAGGACACAGCGAGAGGAGGACACGCTGGGGGAACCCAGTTGGAACTCAGGAAGGAGCCGGACCCCAGAACCATGCTGAGGCTGCGCCCCGCCCTCAGGCTGCTCCAAGCCCCGCTGAGGTGTTGGGCAGTCCCCAAGGCCCACGTCTCTTCCAAGCCGGCCGAAACGCCCACCTCTCCTGCGGTAAGTGACCTCCAAGGTAGCAGTGCGCAGCCCTGAGAACTCAGCCCATTTCCTGGGTTTCAAGGTGACACAGAAGTCCAGGCTGGAGAAAGGGAGGGGTGATCACAGCATTGGGTCTTGGTCCCGCAGGGCCATGTGACAGTGTCTGCAAGCCAGGAAGGGGGGTCCTTGCAGCCATCGCCTGTAGGCCAGGCTTCCAAATGGGCAGCAGAGTCGACAGTGGGGAGGGGCTCCCAGTTCTGAGGCTCTGATGGCCTATCCAAAGATGGGTACTAGGCTGAGCTTGCAGGCTTGGTGAATCCACTGGCTTCACCCCCTTAAGAGGAAAGCAGGGCTGCTTTGAGGGGCATATGAAAGCACAGGTGAAAACTGAAACCTAAGTTAACTATTTCCACTCCAGCCGAGTACGAATATCTGTTTTCAGCAGAAATAAACCAAGGTCAAGGTCATTTGCCCAAGGTCACACAGCTAAGACCTGAACCTACACTAAGGTCCCCATTCTAGGCCAGATTTGCTCTTAAACCTCTGTGGCTAAAGCCAAAAGGAAGAATTGGTCTCCCACCTGGCATCGGATTCAGCTTTAGGAAACAGGGTGGGAGGACTGGGCCCAGGCTGAGTCAGGAGGAAACTGAGTGAGGGTGAAATCTGGCTGGTGCCTCAGAACCTGGCTCTCTAAGTTCAGCCACTCGGAACACAGGGGTCCAGATGGGGTCTCTGCTGTGGGCACAGGTGCACACGCAGGGCACGGGGACTGTGAACTTGACGCAGCCTTCTGAACGGGACTGCCCTTTAGAGGAAGGCCCTGCACTTGTTCGCGTGCAACTTAAAATCGTGGCTGTTTCTGCTGCTCTGCACAGCGCTGACATCACTAGTACCCCATACACTGGAAAGTTTCATGGGTCCAGTGCACCTCGGGTCTGAGTCTCTCTGGCCTTGCCAGAAGGTACACGCAGCCAGGCAGGCTCTTGGGCAGAGGGATGTGGCTGTGACAAGCGGCCAGCCCCAGATGGAAACCCGCGGCTCCTGGTCTCAGAGGTCGTCCTCCCTGATGAGGGCTAGAGGCTGCCAGCCATGTTGATGACAGCGGATTCTTACTGCTCTCAACTACACAGAAATTTGAAGGCAGGCGGAGATAACACGGCTAGGGGAAGGAGGGGCCAGGGGCAGTCTTTCTCCCAAATCCCCCCGAGGGACAGAGGGCAGGTAGGCAACCTCCCTTAGTGGCCCAGGCCTGACCCCTCTACCAGCCTAGTGAACTCGTGTGTGCTCTCTCCATCAGGAGCAGGCCGTGGGGCTCTCACTCATATTCATCACCTTCCTGGGTCCTGCAGGCTGGATCTTAAGCCACGTGGAAAACTACAAGAAGCACCCCAGAGCATAAAGGCTCTAGCGTCACCGCAGGCACAGGACTGAAAGATAGCATTAAACTGTCCTTCCACCTGCCGTTCACTTGTGATTTCTTTGTACACGTGCACTCCACTCCCAGAAGGGGCACCTCAAGGTGGTTTCCTTTACATGCCCACTCCCAGGGCTGGCTCCCGTCAGCGCTGGTGCACACCAGGTCACAGATGCTGCCGGCTATTTGAGTGACGAGTGGTGATAAGGATGTGGATGCCTGAGTTGGGTCAGGTACCTGAGAGGGCTGGAGAAGGGAGCAGATACCCCTGGGTCTCTCTAACAATAAAGACAGGACCAGCTTCCTCGGTGGCCCTTGGGGCTGGGTTCTGCCCTAGTCTACTTTATGTGCAGGAAGGAGAAGGCCAAGGCTACTCCCACCAAATCCCCCCAAGGTTCCAACTCATGCTTTTTAACCTCCAGGCACAGCCTTGGCCTGGAAGCTAAGCCCAGGAAAACACAGCCATGAGAAGAACAAAGCAAAGGTGTTTATTACAGGAACATTCTCACACCACAATGGAAGAGATGTCCGCAGAGGTGGATGGGGAATGGAGATCAACCTCGGGGTACAGACTTGAGGGCTCTTCCTGCCTCGTACACAGTGTCTCTCCCTTATGACCTAAAACTCAGAGACCCCCACCTGCTGCAGGAGAGACCCACAAAGGAGCCTTCTGCCTGTGGCCTGGCCCCATCAGGGACAGTCCTCTGTTTTTATAGCAAGGAAAGTCTGTCCTACAGACACGATTCCAACCCCTACCCCAATTCAATGTAGACCATCTGACAGCCAGCTTTATCGGCTGGAGAAACGCCTCTCAGGTGAGTCACAACAGCTGGACCTAGGGGGCCTAGGTGAGGATGTCATGGGCCTGGTGCTCCACCAGCATCTCCATGCTCTTCACATCTGTGCACCAGAACTCTAGGCGGTCCTTCATTCCCTTGATCTGAAATGCAAACCCACACACAAGGGGCATTAAGACACTCAGGAGTCACAAGTGGCCAACACCACAGCACCTGATGAGAGCTAATTCTCTAGGGCAGCTCTAATGAAAAGGGCCTCTCAGCTAGGGGAGTGTGACAGGACTGCCCTGGTTAATTCTTATCACAAGGACATTAGGAAAGAAAGCAGACAAGAATCAAGGAAACCCACAGGATTACATTTCCAGCAAATGTGAGCTCAAATCACAGGACCAGGAATGGATCTGACTGGAGCACCTATCTCAGGATTAAAAGGCACATGAGCACAGCCAGCACCATTGTCAGAGTAAGCTTTTAAATGCAGGGTTCAAATCTCAGGCTTGCATTAAACTAGACTCTTAGGAAAAACCAACAGCAGTAATTCATTCTCCAAAACCTCTTGTCTAATAATGCTTTCTTCCTAAGAGGCTTCCATCCAAATGAAACAGACAGTGTAGATACAACCCCAAAACACCCAGAGGCAAATGGGTCTCAATCACATCACCTGCTGCAGATCCAACACCCGGGGCTGCACCCAGGTCATGTGCACTCGTCTGTCCACCTCGTCTATACTGCCTTTCACTAGCCCCACCGAAAGGGCCTTCATCACCAGGAGCTCCACCTGTGCAGAGGGGGCTTGTGTGAGACGAGACGGCCTGACACACACCCACGGACCCAGGCGGTGTCTGGAATGTGGATACTCTTCTCCCGTCGTTTTTCACTGTCTAGGGAGCAGAGCGCTCGCACAAGGGCCTTGACTCCAGGTGGCAGCTTTGCCGCCGTAACATCCTGAGCCCAGGGACCGTACCTCATTCACGGTGATTTTAGCACTTTTGGCAATTTCTTCAAAAGTGAGTTGTCTGTGATTGGCAGGTCGTGTAAAAGTCATCTGAAAAAAAAAATTATTAAGTATTTGAAACTACTGGACTGATTGATAAGGGAGTTTTACCAATACTGGCTCTGAAAGTAAAGGTAATCTTATTAGTGCCCCATATACTGAAAAGTTTCCTAATACTAGACATACATCTTGTGAAGAATAAGCTTTCAATGCTCAGATAAGGATAATAGCAAAAATAAGCCTTATAGGAATTTTTGACGGTGGCCATTATTCCATCCCCAAACGAGTACTTGAGGCCACAGTTTTCCAGGGTTTACCGTGGCAAACTAGCAATGTAAGGTCCACTTCCTCAAGAAGCCTAAATTCTTGTGGGAAAGACAGATGTGCACATAGACAGGAAGGGACGTGCACCAGGAGGCAGCTACTTCATTTCAACTCAGATGGCCAGAGAAGGCCTCGGGGGAGCAGTGGTGGGTGAGGGGTGTTGTCTAAGACAACAAAGGAAAAGAAACGAGGTGAAGAGAGTGCTGCATGGCGGAAGCACCCTCAGGACAGGCTTGGAGAGTGTGGTGCCCCACCTGACCGAAATCTTAACCACAGACACAGTGGCTCCTGGGTGCTTGCTCACCTCCATGAGGCACAACAACTGAATTTTCCTCAGAAGCTGGGCTTCGTTAGCTGCTAAATCAGGCTGCAAAGTAGAGAGAGACAGAACAGTGTCATCCATGTTTGTGCTTACCAGCTACCTAACGGGGGCTTTGGAATTCATTCAACAGTAGACCACACAAAAACCAGCGAAGCAGATCCAGACGTTTCACAGAATGCTGAAGCTCATTAACAGCTTCAAGTGATCTAACTGCACTCTTAGAAGTCTAGACTGGTGCCTAACTGGGACACCGTTGGAGTTTACAAGGTGAGATCTGCACCCTGGGCAGGGCCTGCGAGTGGAGCTCCTCTGAGGAACAGCTTCCTTAAGTTCTAGAGACTTGTTCTGAATCAAAAGAGCAAGTTATTAATTTACAATGAAAAATATCATTGTCATGAGAACTAGAATATACCCGTCTCCAAGACTGGCATAATCTCTTCTTACAGTGGATTAAAATGTTACCCGGTAAGCACGGAATTAAACCAAGGAGACTTGTTTTCTTAACTCAAATAGCAGTTCATATCCTGACACAGGCAGCCCCAGTGGGGACCTTTCTGCCACGAGTACTGGACAGGTCAAGCTCTGTGGGAGGGGCTCACTCCCACTCCAGAACAGATGCTGCCAACACGCCTCTCTGAATTTTTTTCTTTAAATTGCTATAACCAGCCATCTTCCGTTCTGAGTGGCACATTTTTTTTTTCTTTTTGAGATATCAATAATCATCAGACCACAGTTAGCTCTGGCTGCATCTGTGCTTTTTGCCTCTTCACAGTGCCCCCGTCTGTATCTACCCTGCTCTACCATGCATGAATTTTACAAGTTTATTTTAAACTGAGAAATTTGAAAGTTTCAGAAAAATACAAAAATAGCCATAATTCCTACCACAGTCAACATTTTATTAATATTTACGTCTAATAACCTCATTAAAAAAGAACATACTCACCATTAAAGCTCAAGCCCTTGTTAAGCACCTCTCACTGACCCCCACCTTCCAGAGGCTCCTTCACCCAGTGCCCGCCCTCCCCTTGCACTGAGGTGAACCGACCATCCTCCCTACACCACACTTGTTCCTCCTTCATCTCACCCTCTCTCCCACCCACTCATGTTGGTTTCACACATCCTTCTTTCAGTTCAGCTAACATGCTAAAATTTCCCTTCTCCTTGGCTAAGTGCACTCGTACTGTGCCTCTTCACTCATTCCTAAGGGCACAGACCATGACCTTAGGTCACTGTGACGTCCGGAGACACCCCCTGCACCCAGCATACATGCAGGGCCCACATTCAGTTGTTTTCTCAGAACACCCTCGCCCTTCCTCTGCAGCTGACTAACCACTTAGCTCCCTGCTCCCTGAGCGCAGGACAAGCCTGTCTTGGTCTCCTTTGCCCAGTGCCTTCCTGTGTGCCGGGCATGCAGGGAAGATGCTCAATGAACACCTGTTGTATGAGTGATAAATACACAGGGGAATAAGGGCCGGGCATCGCGGGAGTCACACCTGCTGGCCCCAGGCAGTCTTCAGAGTCTGGAACCTCTCTACGTTGCCGCTGTTGAAGGCATAGAGGGTGTCAATCAGCCACTGCCGGTCAGTGTTGCGCAGGGACTCCAGTACAGGGTGCATGAGCTGTGAGGACAGAGATCGTCAGCTGCCAACACTTTAGTCTCCCCTTTCCTTGGTAAGGAAGCTGAGCCCAGGGTCAACTTACAAGTTCTCCAAAGTTAAAAACTCCCTCGCCGAGAAGTCCTGCTAGCCCCAGCGTGAAGGCTCTCTCCTGCTGCTCAGACACTGTGGTAGCAACACAGGCCCACTTAACTATCAGTCACAATAACCAGTCCTGTTTAGCTTTCAAAATCTCATGTAACAAAAAAGTAAAAAAACCATTGTTTATAAGTGTGTATGACGCTTCTTCTAAAGTACTGGGTGGACTTAGATTACACCAGGAACCACACACACATGGGTTTTATGGAAAGAGCATTCATTTATTACTTTTTCCTAGACAGGTGAATCATTAATATTTTCAGCTGTGCCACTTCCAACCAGTTCCTTAAATCTCTTACCTGCTACGGCAAGGAATATTATGTTACTCATCTTTAAGTTACCCAACCTAGCTTCTCTTCAGAGCAGAATTGACTTACTTTCTTTTCCTAGACAGCAAGTCCATTATTCTCTGACCACCTCAGTTCCTTTTCTATTTTTCTTGACAGACAGTAATAAAAACATCAACATTTAAGAATTGCTGGTCTCCTTAATGACAACAGCGTTTTGTGAGGAACATCTAAAATCTGCTCAGAATTTCTTTTCTGAACATATATTCCTTGCACTTTCTCCAAAACTCACTGTTTTCTTTCCACTCTGGAATCCTTGAGAGATTTAACAGTTTTTCCCCATGGGTCTGGAATTTCAGTTTTCAAAACAAGGGTCTCAGCTACAGGGATTTCATGCGTCCTTCTTCCTACGGCAGGGTAGTAGGTGGGTGGGCTTAGAAAGCAGTCACATCATGATACTTCCTAAAAACCTGTGACTTGGGTAGCAGTAGGAACTGGAGAAGGAGCAGTAAAGGAGCTAGGAGGGATTAGACTCATTTTCACATTTTCATCTACATTAAATGCCAGAGACAAATACAACATAGAAAGTAAAGCTTACGTATAAAAGAAAAAAATAAATAAATAAATAAAAAGGAAGTAAAGCTTATGCAAATTTTCCCATTTTTTTCTTCAAAACAGTCTGAATCCATCTGAGTTCTTTTTTTTTTGGTGAGATGGAGTCTCACTCTGCCACACCAGGCTGGACTGCAGTGGTGCAATCTCAGCTCACTGCCACCTCCACCTCCTGAGTTCAAGTGATTTGCCCACCTCAGCCTCCTGAGTAACTGGGATTATAGGCACCTACCATCAAACTTAGCTCTCTCTATATATGTTTTTTTTTTGTATTTTTAGTAGAGACAGGGTTTCACCATGTTGGCCTTGCTGGTCTTGAACTCCTGATGTCAGGTGATCCACCCGACTCAGGCTCCCAATCCCTGCTGGGATTACAGGCGTGAGCCAGCGTGCCCAGACCCATCTTAGTAATTTCTGAGAACTATCACCTCAAGCACCTCATAGCTGCTATGTTTGGAGAATATGCTCCTGTGTGACGTGGACTTTAATGGCCTAGGTTACCTGGTAGATCCTTGATGTCAACACAGCCCAAAAACCGCAGAGCATCTTTGTAGTAGGACGCGTGGTTTCCGATTGTTTGATAGTATTTACTGGAGAGATCATAGAAACGACTATGCACTGATGTAACACCGGGAAGGCTGTTGAGCATCTCTTCAACATCTTCAATTGTTTCCTACACACAGAGAGCAAAATCATCTCTCTTTTTATGTTAAAATTTTATTTATTTAATTTTTTTTAGAGACAGGGTCTCACTCTGTTGCATAGGGTGGTCGTGAACTCCTGGCCTCAAGTGATTCTCCCACCTCAGCCTCTGTAGCAGCTGGGATTACAAGTGCAAGCCACTGTGCTTGGCTAAGATTTTTTTTTTTTTTTTTTTTTTTTTTTTTTGAGACGGAGTTTCACTCGTTACCCAGGCTGGAGTGCAATGGCGCAATCTCGGCTCACCGCAACCTCCACCTCCTGGGTTCAGGCAATTCTCCTTTCTCAGACTACTGAGTAGCTGGGATTACAGGCACACGCCACCATGCCCAGCTAATTTTTGTATTTTTAATAGAGACGGGGTTTCACCATGTTGACCAGGATGGTCTCGATCTCTTGACCTCGTGATCCACCCACCCTGGCCTCCCAAAGTGCTGGGATTACAGGCTTGAGCCACCACGCCCGGCCTGCTAAGATTTTTAAAGTAATATATTGTGGGATAAATAGCATAAACCACAAAGACAAAGACTGATCAATGTTACTACATTAAAATGGAAAACTTCATCCCAAACACAGAAAAAAGTACAAAGCCAAGCTATAGACTGGGAAGTGATACTTAGAGCATATATAACCCACCAGCAATTATGACCAAGGAAATATAAAAATGCTTACAAATCAGTCAGGAGACAAGCAACACGGTAGAAAAATGGGCAAAAGACATCAATAGGCAATTGACAAATTTGGAGACACAAATAGAAATAAACCACTAGTAATTGTGAAATGCAAATTAACCCCCCAATAAGATATCGTTTCACTTCCATCAGATCAGCGAGAGTTAAGGAGCCTGAAACTATCAGGAGCTGAAGACGTGGAGCTTCCGGAGTGCTCATATGGCGCTGAGGGAGCGTACATCTGGCAAAGGCAGAGATGCATATGCTTGTTATCTGCAGTCTCCTGGTGAGATTCTGCACACATACACAAGGGACCAGGCACTGAAATACTTACAGTAAAATGAAACAACCTAAATCTCTCCTTTTCTTTTTTTAAGACAGAGTCTCCCTCTGTTGTCCAGGAGTGCAGTGGTGTGATCTCGGCTCACTGCAACCTCCACTTCCTGGGTTCAAGCAATTCTGTGCTTCAGCCTCCCAAGTAGCTGGGATTGTAGGTGCCTGCCACCATGCCCGGCTAGTTTTTGTATTTTTAGTAGATATGGGGTTTCACGATTTTGGCCAGGCTGGTCTAGAACTCCTGACCTCGTGATCTACCTCCTTAGCCTCCCAAAGTACTGGGATTACAGGTGTGAGCTACCACGCCCGGCCCTAAATCTCTCAGTAGGAGACTGGATACACATGCTGTGACACTTTACAGTGAAGTACCACACAGGAGTAGAAGCACGCTGGTCACACGTATCAACGTGATGACGCTGACATCTACATTAAGTACTGGGATTACAGGTGTGAGCTACCACGCCCGGCCCTAAATCTCTCAGTAGGAGACTGGATACACATGCTGTGAAACACTTTACAGTGAAGTACCACACAGGAGTAGAAGCACACTGGTCACACGTATCAACGTGATGACGCTGACATCTACATTAAGCCAATTACACACCCCTATTTAATGAAGCACAAGGAAGTGCATGGGCACGAGAGGGAGCCTGGCTGGGGGCGAAGTGTGGTCTGAAGGGCACTAGTGCCCTGTCACGCTGCTTCATTCATTAGCGGGTTAGGGCACATGGATGCCTATTACAGCATTCTTTTCTGTGACTTACAGCTTTCAGTATGTCTTAAATATTTCAAAATAAAATACAGTAAGTATGCATATGGGTTAGGACGGAGAAACAATAAGCAATAAAAGGCATCTTTTCAGGGCAATGAGGACATGAACACTTTTAACCCTTACCCCCAATATTTTCTTTAACATGATGAATACCAAAGCAAACACAAACACACACAGGCTCTGGTTCAACAAGGCGGACCAACCACATATGTTGGTTTCACTGCTACCCACATCCATACTTGTCCCCCAAAATGCAGTAAAATGAACATAAGACAGACATAAAAATAGACAGGATACTTCAACAACATTTAGGAGGCAGAGGGAAGATGGAGGAGTAGCACGTAATGTGTCAGTGGTGTGCAGGCTGCCCGCGGTCAGGGAGAACCAGTGTGCTTTGCACTGACTCAGGCCATGCCGGGTCATTACTAGATGGATGTGCTGTGGTAACACAGGGGAGTGTTCACTTGTTTAAGGGCAACAGGCATTACATCAGCAACTTATCCTTAAGTGGTTTTGGAAAAAAGCTACACACACACACACACACACACACACACACACACACACACACACAGGCAAAAGTGGTAAAAGGGTAGCAATGCAGGGACAGGCACAGTGACGCATGACTAATTCCAGCACTTTTGGAGGCTGAGGTGGGCGGATCACTTGAGGTCTGGAGTACAAGACCAACCTGGCCAACACGGTGAAACCCTGACTCTACTAAGAACACACACACACACACACACACACACACACACAAATTAGTCAGGTGTGGTGGCACATGCCTGTAATCCCAGATACTCAGGAGGCTGAGGCAGGAAAATCACTTGAATCTGAAAGGCAGAGGCTGCAGTGAGACTGTGCCATTGCACTCCACGCTGGGTAAACAGAGCCAGACTCCATCTCAAAAAGTAGGTCTGCAATGGGGAATTTGGGTTGGGGTATAGGAGTTCCTTGTGTTATTTTTGCAACTTTCTGTAATTCAAAAATGTTCTAAAATAAACAGTAAGAAAAGTAGGTTATTTTTTCCCTCTAGTTTAAAATAATTTTAAACCAAAGAGAAATCTGCATTATGGTGAGCTCACCTTTGTAACCTGTAGGTCCCCGATGTTTAATTTTAGAGCTCCAATTGCTGTTTTACACAGGATCACTGCCTCATCACTACTTTTCACCTAAGACATCAAAAACAAAAACGAGAAACCTCAGAATGCGGGCAGCTGACTAAGGAAGCCAGCTACTTGTACACTAACTTAACCCTGATGACTGCAGACCTTGTGGTCTTGGAAGGTCTGGACAGTGAGCACGGACAGAAACCGTACGTCACACGCACTCTAAAACGTATTGCTCAGACCTCACATTTACCTTCTCACGAGTCTTTTCCAGAAAAGTAAGAGCCACATTAGGATCTAGAAAAGAAAGAACAACAAAGGCAGAAGGACCATCAACAGACTGGTTTCTACCAGCCATGACACCTTTAAGGAAGGTAATCTTTAGGTTTTGACCATAAAGCATAATGAAAACACAGTATCTGATATGGAAAGCACAAAAGTTCAATTAACATGTATTTCAAGATAATTTTAACTACCATTTCGATCTGCTCCTTTATAAAACAAAGTAAGACTTACCAGTCATCTGTCTAACTACATGAAGAATGATTTCTACCAGGGACAAAGGATTCACCCTGAAATAAAAGCCACCAGCCTTTGATTACCAGTGAGTATCAATATACTCATTTTCAAAGTAAAAAAACTGATGAAAAGGTTTTACCTGTGTTCAAATTCACTGATGAAGTTTTCATAAAGCTGTGGAACCAAAACATGGAGAGAAATTACAGGATGTCTTTTCTTCTGCAAAATGAAGACCCCAAACACTATTTTTAGTAAAGCAGTTGCATCAGTGCTATCAACTTAGGAGTGTGCAAACCAGTGTCTATCACATAGTACGCAACGCATAAATGTTTTCAGAATGACAGGAGACCACATTAGGGCTTATATCAATTCATGTAAATGATCAACAGATTATTGGGCCAAGCACGATGGCTCACGCCTGGAATCCCAACACTTTGGGAGGCTGAGGCAGGCAGATCATCCGAGGTCAGGAGTTCAGACCAGCTTTGCCAACATAGTGAAACACCATCTCTATCAAATATACAAAAATTAGCCAAGTGTGGTGGCACATGCCTGTAATCCCAGCTACTTGGGAAGATGAGGCAGGAGAATTGCCTGAACCCGGGAGGCAGAGGTTGCAGTGAGCCGAGATTGCGCCACTGCACTCCAGTCTGGGTAACAGAGCAAAACCCCACTTCAAAAAAAAAAAATCAACAGATTATTAAGGAAAACTAGGTTTCTTCTAGCTTTGGGAATTAGACTACTGACCTATAGAACCTCCAGAGAAATGCCTATATTCTTTCTTCCAGGTATTGTAAGTTAAATAGACTATCAGATCGAAATGCTCCCCCAGTTTCCTCCCCGTGGCTTATGGGCTTGCTGTTTGGACCGCTGTGAAGACAGCTTGAGCTCCCGTGTGGTCCCTGACCAGGACAGGTGTACTTGTATCTATCCCACTTATTTAAATAATAAGACCACTGTGGAAGGAAGGTGAATCCCTTAAGTAAAACTGTTGAAAACCCCACAGCTAGAGATTCAAGATGTATGTTCAGCAGCTGGACTAATGTATTTCTTGAGAAAAATAAAATGTGCTCTAGAGAATGGAATCGCAATGTCCAATATAAAGGCAGAGTCTGGGTTCAGCTGAAACGGAGACGGCAGCCTCCGTCTTGTACGTTTCCCATCACGTAGTCAGCGGTGTTGTGTGCAGCATAAACGACACCTAAACCAAACACAAGGACAGAAAAGACGGGAGGTGGTGACCAAAGTCTTCAGCACGGAGAGGGAACTAAGAAAGGGAAAGGAAGAAAGAAGTCACCTAGTACCGGCATCAAGTCTGTGGCTCTGCTGTAGGAGACCGGAATGCACAGAAGCTTTCGGTTTGCGGCGTTTACCTGAACTGTGATGCCCTGTGCCTCCCGTCTTTATCATCGAAGTTGACAGTGAAATAAATTTGTATCAGAAGTTGGCATCTCAGGCCGGGCACGACCGGTAATCTCAGCACTTTGGGAGGCCGAGGCGGGCGGATCATAAGGTCAAGAGATCGAGACCATCCTGGCCAACATAGTGAAACCCCGTTTCTACTAAAATAAAAAATTAACTAGTGTGGTGGTGCGTGCCTGTAGTCCTAGCTACTCAGGAGGCTAAGGCAGGAGACTTGCTTGAAGCTGGGAGGCGGATGTTGCAGTGAGCTGAGATCGTGCCACTACACTCCAGCCTGGCACCTGGCGAAGAGTGAGACTGTCTCAAAAAAAAAAAAGAAGTTTGCATCTCACTTTTATACGTATAAAAGAATTTTTTTGTCTTTCAATGCAGCTTTTTTGGAAGAAAGAATATTTTAAAATGGATAATGGACTGTACAAGAAGTCTCTATCGTCTGTGTAAACATGTTTCAGATAAATTTCAATTAGATTTGAAATACACATTTTGTTCACCAATTAAGTTAATGAAACAAAATTTGAATAAATGTTCACTAATCAAACGGAATGGAGTTCCTTCAGATTTTAGAAGGTTAAGGCTAACTCTGCGCCATTAGCAAATTTCTCAGCCATTCAATACTTCAGGACTTCCTCAGACTCTATGCTAGGTACTGTGACACAGACTGTGCAAGACAAACGGTGTGTTTTCCAGGGGCTCCTGGTCTACTGAAGACAGTCTTTAAACAAATAAATTACAATAGAGTGAGTCTAAGAGCAAAAAGAAAAAAAAAACAGAAGGGGATCAGCCAAAGGGAAAGGCTTCAGAGCTTATTGTAGAAGTGGCAATCCTGAGTTTCAAGGAATGAAGAGCAGTTCAGAGAGGTGGCCATTTGATTTGGGAGAGAAAGAAGTTGAGAGAACACTCCAGACAGTAACAAACATGTGCAAAAGCAAGGAAGAAAAAAATACATTATGTTTCAGGAGTATTTCTGAAGGACACAGACTACAAAGCACTCGAGATTGGTCTCTGTCCAGAACGCAATGCTGAACTGGCGGAGACACATGATCACATTTCTATTTTAGAAACATGCCTAGGGCAGAGAGGACAGCGGGTGAAAGAGACTGAGAGAGGCCAGTCAGAGGCTAGCACTGGCCAAGATAGGAGAGTGAGGAAACAACAGTGATGAGGATGGATGGACAATCTGAGAGGTTGGGGAGCGACAGTGGTGAGGATGGATGGACAATCTGAGAGGTCAGGGAGTGACAGTGATGAGGATGGATGGACAATCTGAGAGGTCAGGGAGCGACAGTGATGAGGATGGATGGACAATCTGAGAGGTTAGGGAGTGACAGTGATGAGGATGGATGGACAATCTGAGAGGTTGGGAGTGACAGTGGTGAGGATGGATGGACAATCTGAGAGGTTGGGAGTGACAGTGGTGAGGATGGATGGACAATCTGAGAGGTCAGGGAGTGACAGTGATGAGGATGGATGGACAATCTGAGAGGTCAGGGAGCGACAGTGATGAGGATGGATGGACAATCTGAGAGGTTGGGGAGCGACAGTGGTGAGGATGGATGGACAATCTGAGAGGTTGGGAGTGACAGTGGTGAGGATGGATGGACAATCTGAGAGGTTGGGGAGCGACAGTGATGAGGATGGATGGACAATCTGAGAGGTTGGGGAGCGACAGTGATGAGGATGGATGGACAATCTGAGAGGTCAGGGAGTGACAGTGATGAGGATGGATGGACAATCTGAGAGGTCAGGGAGTGACAGTGATGAGGATGGATGGACAATCTGAGGTTGGGAGTGACAGTGGTGAGGATGGATGGACAATCTGAGAGGTTGGGAGTGACAGTGATGAGGATGGATGGACAATGTGAGAGGTCAGGGAGTGACAGTGATGAGGATGGATGGACAATCTGAGAGGTCAGGGAGTGACAGTGGTGAGGATGGACGGACAATCTGAGAAGTTGGGAGTGACAGTGGTGAGGATGGATGGACAATCTGAGAGGTCAGGGAGTGACAGTGATGAGGATGGATGGACAATCTGAGAGGTCAGGGAGGGACAGTGGTGAGGATGGACGGACAATCTGAGAGGTCAGGGAGTGACAGTGGTGAGGATGGATGGACAATCTGAGAGGTCAGGGAGTGACAGTGATGAGGATGGATGGACAATGTGAGAGGTCAGGGAGTGACAGTGGTGAGGATGGATGGACAATCTGAGAGGTCAGGGAGTGACAGTGATGAGGATGGATGGACAATCTGAGAGGTTGGGAGTGACAGTGGTGAGGATGGATGGACAATCTGAGAGGTTGGGAGCGACAGTGGTGAGGATGGATGGACAATCTGAGAGGTTGGGAGTGACAGTGATGAGGATGGATGGACAATGTGAGAGGTCAGGGAGTGACAGTGATGAGGATGGATGGACAATCTGAGAGGTTAGGGAGTGACAGTGGTGAGGATGGATGGACAATCTGAGAGGTTGGGAGTGACAGTGGTGAGGATGGATGGACAATCTGAGAGGTCAGGGAGTGACAGTGATGAGGATGGATGGACAATCTGAGAGGTTGGGGAGTGACAGTGATGAGGATGGATGGACAATCTGAGAGGTTGGGGAGTGACAGTGATGAGGATGGATGGACAATCTGAGAGGTTGGGAGTGACAGTGATGAGGATGGATGGACAATCTGAGAGGTTGGGAGTGACAGTGATGAGGATGGATGGACAATCTGAGAGGTCAGGGAGTGACAGTGGTGAGGATGGATGGACAATCTGAGAGGTTGGGAGTGACAGTGATGAGGATGGATGGACAATCTGAGAGGTTGGGAGTGACAGTGATGAGGATGGATGGACAATCTGAGAGGTTGGGAGTGACAGTGGTGAGGATGGATGGACAATCTGAGGTTGGGAGTGACAGTGGTGAGGATGGATGGACAATCTGAGAGGTTGGGAGTGACAGTGATGAGGATGGATGGACAATCTGAGAGGTTGGGGAGTGACAGTGGTGAGGATGGATGGACAATCTGAGAGGTCAGGGAGTGACAGTGGTGAGGATGGATGGACAATCTGAGAGGTCAGGGAGTGACAGTGATGAGGATGGATGGACAATCTGAGAGGTTGGGAGTGACAGTGGTGAGGATGGATGGACAATCTGAGGTTGGGAGTGACAGTGGTGAGGATGGATGGACAATCTGAGAGGTCAGGGAGTGACAGTGGTGAGGATGGATGGACAATCTGAGAGGTCAGGGAGTGACAGTGGTGAGGATGGATGGACAATCTGAGAGGTCAGGGAGTGACAGTGATGAGGATGGATGGACAATCTGAGAGGTCAGGGAGTGACAGTGACGAGGATGGATGGACAATCTGAGAGGTCGGGAGTGACAGTGATGAGGATGGATGGACAATCTGAGAGGTTGGGAGTGACAGTGATGAGGATGGATGGACAATCTGAGAGGTCAGGGAGTGACAGTGGTGAGGATGGATGGACAATCTGAGAGGTCAGGGAGTGACAGTGGTGAGGATGGATGGACAATCTGAGAGGTTGGGAGTGACAGTGGTGAGGATGGATGGACAATCTGAGGTTGGGAGTGACAGTGGTGAGGATGGATGGACAATCTGAGAGGTTGGGAGTGACAGTGATGAGGATGGATGGACAATCTGAGAGGTTGGGGAGTGACAGTGGTGAGGATGGATGGACAATCTGAGAGGTCAGGGAGTGACAGTGGTGAGGATGGATGGACAATCTGAGAGGTCAGGGAGTGACAGTGATGAGGATGGATGGACAATCTGAGAGGTCAGGGAGTGACAGTGACGAGGATGGATGGACAATCTGAGAGGTCGGGAGTGACAGTGATGAGGATGGATGGACAATCTGAGAGGTTGGGAGTGACAGTGATGAGGATGGATGGACAATCTGAGAGGTCAGGGAGTGACAGTGATGAGGATGGATGGACAATCTGAGAGGTTGGGGAGTGACAGTGATGAGGATGGATGGACAATCTGAGAGGTCAGGGAGTGACAGTGATGAGGATGGATGGACAATCTGAGAGGTTGGGAGTGACAGTGGTGAGGATGGATGGACAATCTGAGAGGTCAGGGAGTGACAGTGGTGAGGATGGATGGACAATCTGAGAGGTCGGGAGTGACAGTGATGAGGATGGATGGACAATCTGAGAGGTCAGGGAGTGACAGTGGTGAGGATGGATGGACAATCTGAGAGGTTGGGGAGTGACAGTGGTGAGGATGGATGGACAATCTGAGGTTGGGAGTGACAGTGGTGAGGATGGATGGACAATCTGAGAGGTTGGGAGTGACAGTGATGAGGATGGATGGACAATCTGAGAGGTCAGGGAGTGACAGTGGTGAGGATGGATGGACAATCTGAAAGCTTCAGGGGTAACTTGAACCAGACTCACTCAGATGGGGGCTGGTCACAGAGAAGGAGAGCTGACAAGAGCTTATGGCTAGGTAACTGGGCCAAAAGAGTGCCTAGTGTGGACACAGTAGGAGAGGGAACCTCCAAATGACCTTAACTTTGGATTAGGAGACCCTGTAGTTCCTCTGGAATATGAAGGTAGAAAGATGAAAACATCCCAGTGGCAATTACATATTCAAATCTGGCACACAAGAAACAGCCAACTAAATAAAATGCAATTTTGTCCCAGCACAGGGCTCACATCTGTAATCCAGCACTTTGGGAGGTGGAGGTGTCTGGATCACTTGAAGACAGGCGTTCGAGACCAGCCTGGCCAACATGGCGAAACCCATCTCTGCTAAAACTACAAAAATTAGGCAGGCATGGTGGTACACACCTGTAATCCCAGCTACTCGGGAGGCTGAGGTCTGAGAATGGCTTGAACTCAGGAGATGAAGGTTGCAAAGAGCTGAGATCCACCATCACACTTCAGTCTAGGCAACAGAGCGAGACTCTATGCCCCTGTCCCCCCAAATAAATTAAATAGCGGCCAGGTAGTGGCTCATGCCTGTAATCCCAGCACTTTGGGAAGCTGAGGTGGGTGGATCACCTGAGGTTAGGAATTTGAGACAGCCTGGTCAACATGGTGAAACCCCACCTCTACCAAAAATTCAAGAATTAGTTAGGCATGGTGGTGGGTGCCTGTAATCCCAGCTAATGTAGAGGCTGAGGCAGGACAATCATTTGAACCTGGGAGGCGGAGGTTGCAGTGAACCAAGACTGTGCCACTGCACTCCAGCCTGGGCAATAAGAGCAAAACGCCATCTCAAAAATAAACAAATAAATAAATAAAATTGTATTTTTACTACAAGTGACTATTTCAAAGATATCTTCCTTGTTAGAAGGAAATGTTTGAACTTTCCTGACATCTATTAATCTAAAAAATTACCTTAAAAAAGAAGCCCACTAAGTCCAGAAAGTCAAAATTATTTCTGGTAATTACAAATTCATAAATACCATCCATTTTACATTTATGTTGGCTGGATCCCAAAATTTCTAAAGGTTTATTTTGTCCATGGGAAAAGTAAACTCAAATCTGCCAAACTAAGCAAACATCACCCTACTGTGAGGTTAGGAAATGTTTTTGCCGTGAGTAGAAAAGTGATTTAAACCTAAGAAAGCAAAGGACAGAGATAAACAATTATGAATTATCTGTCAGGATAACTTGGAACCTTAGGAAACGAGTATTAAGATAGGTCTCAGACTGGGTGCCGTGGCTCACGCCTATAATCCCAGCACTTGGGGAGGCTGTGGTGGGTGGATCACCTGAGGTTGGGAGTTCGAGACCAGCCTGGCCAACACTGGTGAAACCCTGTCTCTACTAAGAAATACAAAAACTAGCCGGATGTGGCGGTGGGCGCCTATAATCCCAGCTACTTGGAAGGCTGAGGCAGAAGAGTTGCTTGAACTTCGCAGGTGGAGGCTGCAGTGAGCCAAGATCGTGCCATTGCACTCCAGCCTGGACGACAAGAGTGAAACTCCGTCTCAAAACAAAACAAACCCCAAAAAGACAGGTCTTACTTGTCATTTCCCCACGTAATCTGAAAGACAGAGTATTCAGCAAGATCTCCAGGTTTAAAGATGGTTTTAAGTTCCATCTGAGTAGTAAAATGTCAAATTGATGGCTATAAACCAAAGAAAATCTTACAAGTGCAGGTGGTGGGGCAGTAAGGTGGTTAGCTCTACTGTCAGCACATTAAAGCAATATATTCAGGAGAAATAACTCAAGATGTAATTATAAGCTAGCTCTCAGTTACAATGCTGGTATGAATCTGATTCCTTCAGAATCAGAGAAAGGCATCATAGAGTAAGACGTCAGGAAAAGCTTCCAATTTGTGGGGATGTGTTACCGGATCTGGGGAAGGCTGGAAAAGAAAGTGTATGTATTTTTTTCCTGTTGAAAAAATTCTAAAAGTACTATATTATAGAGGCAGCGTGACATTATATAGGGCTCTGCCTCTAATCCACCCACCCTCAACCCAAGTAGAAAAGGTGCTTTATCCTCCACACTACCCAGGACAGAAGTGTCTGGACAAGCAAGCAGTCAGTGCGGCTGAAGGAAGGGGTCTAAGATTCCTATAGACAGAGATCTTCCTCATACCTCACCCCACCCTCTAACTGGGTCTGAACTTTCAATTTCCAAATAACAGTTTTCTAAAAGTAGAGTAGTAAAAGAAACCTACGAACAATAAGATACTCAGGCATGCTGTAAGATAGCACTTTATGCTAGAGTTTTAGAAAAAGCAGAATGTCAGTGTTTGAATTCTCTTCTGCCACTTATCAGCAATGACCCATGGTAAGTTACTGAAAGTTTCATGTTTGCTTCGCATCAAAAGAGTGAGATGAAAGTAGCATTTATTGGCCAATGTTGTTATGAAGGCTATGTGAGGCACTCAGAGCAGCACCTGACATGAAGTGACTGCTGAACTTGTAGCTCATTACTACTACTAGCATAAAGCCGATCTTATGTTAAAAAGTCCTTTACACATTCACATCATCTGATGTGGCCAATTCTTTACCTTAATGAGACCATCTCCTTGGGCAAAGCACGGATCTTGTACAAAATCAAGCACCTGAAGTGTCAGCTGATGCCACAACCTGGAAAAACACACAGCACTGAAGACCCCCAAACTAATACCAGTCACAGACACCTTCAGCCTCGATGGTCCTATCAAGTCACAAATACAGCTTGGGTATCTCTAATCCGAAACTCCAAAATCCCAAACTTTTTGAGCAGCAACATAAGGCTCAAAGGAGATGACCACTGGAGTATTTGATTTCAGATGTTTGAATTACGGATACCGAACAGGTAAGTTTACATTGCAAACATTCCAAAATTCGAAAAATTAATTTCATTTCCTTTTTTTTTTTTTTTTTGAGACGGAGTCTCACTCTGGTGCCCAGGCTCAAGTGCAGTGGTGCTATCTCAGCTCACTGCAACCTCCATCTCCCAGATTCAAATGATTCTTCTGCCTCACTGTCCCGAGCAGCTGGGATTCCAGGCATGAGCCACCCGTCTCGCTGCCCCAGCGCATTTCTGATAACGGATGCTAAATCCATACTAACCGGTCTCTACTGTGTAGTGGAAACAATGCTAAAGCAGATGTGATACACCCGAGTCCTTTTCCTGGCTCTGCTACTCAGTGGTTATGTCACTTCGAGATCACTTAACTTCTCTAAGACTCAGTTTCCCCACGTATGAAATGGAGAACTTTGTTCTACATTACCTCAAAGAATTATTGTGACGTTTGACTGGAAACAAGAACTTTGGAATCATACATATCTAACCTGAGATTCTGGCTCTTCTACCTATTAGCTAGGAAGGCAATTAAAATGAGCTTCAGTTTCCTCATCTCTGAAAAGGATGAATAAAAGATTAAATAAGCTAATATATCAAACCTCCAGGACCGTGACATAGCACTTCCCCAAAACCCAAAGGCTAGTACTTAATAACGCAGATAAAATGCTTTGAAAATTACCAAGTGCTGTCCAACACAAACCATTATTTGACAAACACCAATTTGCTCTCAAAAACTAACAGCAGAAGGCTGCTGAATGCTAAACATCATCAAAACATGTCTGCAACATCTACGTGAAACGTATTATATTAGATGCTAGGGTTGTTAACAGGGAGGTTATCACAGGAGATGTATTTTCCATGGAATAGCTCCAGCCCAATGCCAGCAACTTAGTCTATTCATTTTAAAATGAGGTTAGTGCTCAGTAACAACTGCTCTGCAATTCATCCTGTTTCTAAACAAACGTAAAGACCTCTCTGGGGGCACAAAGCCTAGCGGGGACAACGGGAGAGGGTAAGCGGTTGCGCAGGTGCAATCAGCTGCAGAATGAATAGGGAAGACAGTAAAGCTGCACCAGACTCTGGTTATCGGCTCCAGACCACGAGAAGGGTAACTGCAGATACAGTCACACTACGACAAGGCCAAGTATGAATCACCAAGATGTTTCCCGAAGTGGGCGGCAACCTGGCCCTCAAAGCGTGTTTGCTTGTTTCCCTGGAATCAAGAGCTAAAACCAAAGGCTACCCCCGAACCGTTTTAGTGAGACCGAAGGTAGGGAGTTCAGAAGCCTCGGTCCCGGGCCTTCGTTAAGGAAGCGGAGAATCTCAGACCCAAATAAACACCCTGGCTGCAGCTCTCAGCCCTCGTGGGCCGCCATCCCTCTCATTCCTCGACGCTGCCACTCGGGGTTCCTCAGCGAACCTCGACCCGTCCCCGTCTCCCCCCAACACGGGTCTGAGCGCCCTCAGCCCATCAAGGGCCCGCTCCTCCGCCCGCCCCTCCCTCCGTCTCGCTCTAGCGCCGGGGCCCAGGGCCCGTCTGCTTGGCGCTCACTTCTTCGTGTAGAGCTCCTCCAGACGATGCCACACAGCGGGCTGCCCAGGCCCGGAGCTCTGGCTCTGCTGTAGGAACCCCGGTACGTCCTTCATGACAGCACGAAGACCCCCGGGACGGAACAGCCGGGATGTCAGCACCACAGGGATGGCTGCCGGAAATGCTCACTCACTTCCGGCGCCGCGCGACGCAGGGCAGGCTGGGAGCGCCACAGTCGGCCGAGGGCGGGGTCCGCTGGTTGTCCGGTCACCGCGCGTTTCCACGCTCGGGACAAATCTCTGCCGCGTTTGCAACCCACTCCCCGCGCAGCTCGCCGTGTCATTGAGGCGTTAAAGAGTATGGGCGCCTCTGGTCGAACCGGCCACAAAGCTTTTTGTGGTGTCAGCCTTTGTGACCCGGAATTGCTCCACTCAAATGAGGACCTTGCCAGTGGTGTCTTGCAAGGACTAGGTGTAAATATAATGCGTGGCTGTGGTAAAAGCGCTCAGGAAGTATTAATCACCGCCATCCGGGTTGAAAAAGGTGTGAGCGCAGGGTACAGAATTGCTGGCTCCCATTTTGACCTCCGGGGCGACGGGGTCAGACACCAGAGTAGGGAACCGCCTCCGCTCGTCCTCTACGTCTACCTGGGCGCGCGGGGAGCGTGGGTGCGGAGGCGGGGCCGGGGCGTGGATGCGGAGGCGGGGCCGGGGCCGGGGCGTGGCGCGGAGGCGGGGCCGGGGGCGGGGCGAGCCCGCGGGACTCAGGGCTGCCGGGAACATGGCGCTGTGCGGTTGGCTCAGTGCGGCCACCCTCCGGCTGTGGGGCTCCGTAGCTGTACGGCCCGAGGCCCGGGGAGGCGTGGCGCGGTTCCAGGCCTGCGGCTGTCGGCTGGTGCTTGGCGGCAGAGACGGTGTCAGTGCGGGGCTTGGAGGCAGCCGTGGGGTCCGCGGTGAGCCCCTGGGTCCGGTGCGCCCTTTGCAGAGGCCTCCCAGACCCGCGGTGCCCAGGGCATTCCGGAGGCGGCCGAGGGCAGCGGCTCCCTGTTTCTTCTTTTCGAGGTATTTTGGGCGAGGACAAGCACTTCTTGAGTGTTCGTGGTCGACACCTCGCCCTCCTTTCTCACCTTGCCGTGTTTCCTCTGCGGCGTGTTGCTTCCGTTCCAACACCCGGGTTCCCTCTTTATGCTGATCTGTGGACGTCCCTTATGGGAGTTTTGTCGTTTATTTCACCATTCCCTCATCGAAATACTTTCTAACCTTTAGTTACTGTGCATTATGCTGTGGCGAATGACCTTGTTTGCACCTCACTTTTTGCATAAATCCCAAGTACTGGGACTGCTAGGTCCAAAAGTATATGCATTTAACACTTTATCCCTCATAAATGTTGTGCGGTTGATGCTCCCACAGGCATGTGATCATATCTGTCTCCATAGTAATTGCATCTGGGAACAGCCTACATACGAAGAATTCTTTTTTTTTTTTTTTGAGACGAAGTTTCGCTCTTGTTACCCAGGCTGGAGGGCAATGGCGCGATCTCGGCTCACCGCAACCTCCGCCTCCTGGGTTCAGGCAATTCTCCTGCCTCAGCCTCCTGAGTAGCTGGGATTACAGGCACGCGCCACCGCGCCCAGCTAATTTTTTTGTATTTTTAGTAGAGACGGGGTTTCACCATGTTGACCAGGATGGTCTCCATCTCTTGACCTCGTGATGCACCCACCTCGGCCTCCCAGAGTGCTGGGATTACAGGCTTGAGCCACCGTGCCCGGCCATACGAAGAATTCTTAAGGTCTGTTGTTGTTAGGTATCAAATGCCCTATAATGGATGAATATTTAAGTAGATGATAGTAATTCACTTGTTGCTGTCTGACACAGCTACTGAAAGTACTGATGAAGAGTGAGGCCCGAAGTGGTGGCTCACACTTGTAATACCAGCACTTTTGGAGGCTGAGACAGGAGGATTGCTTGGGGCCAGGAGTTCAAGACCAGCCTGGGCAACATAATGAGACCCCCATCTGTACAAAACAGTTAAAAATAAACCGGGCATGGTGGTGCGAGCCTGTAGTCCCAGTTACTCCCAAGACTAAGGCAAGAGGATCCCTTGAGTCCAGGAGTTCAAGGCTGCAGTGAGCTATGATTGAATGCTCACTGCACTGCAGCCTGGGTGACAGCAAGACTGTATCTTCCTGAAAAAAAAAAACAAAAAAACAAAACAAACAAAAAAAAAAACTTTAGTAGAAAAATTCTGAAGAGTCTGCTGGGTGCAGTGGCTCATGCCTGTTATCCCAGCACTTTGGGAGGCAGAGGTGTGCGGATCACCTGAGTTCAGGAGTGCAAGAGCAGCCTGGCCAACATGGTGAAAACCTGTCTCTGCTAAAAATACAAAAATTAGCCAGGCATGGTGGCGGGCGCCTGTAATCCCAGCTACTGGGGAGGCTTCTAGCAGGACAATCGCTTGAAACTGGAAGGCGGAGGTTGCAGTGAGCGGAGATCTCGACACTGCACTCCAGCCCGGGCTAAAGAGTGAAACTGTCTCAAAAGAAAAAAGAAAGGTCCTGAAGAGTCTGTGATTCATCCAAGAAGCCCTCACTGAGCTCTTACTCTGTGCCAGACTCTGTTCTAGGTGCTGTAGATACGGCAGGGACCAGGGCCGGCAAATGCGTGGGACACTCTAGTATCAGGGGTACTCCAAGACTGTTGTTAAATCCTCGCTACCAGTGGCCCTAAAGCAGGGCTGCCTGTGAGGAGGAGTCTGTTGCATGGGCTTTCTGCAGTTTGGAATCTGCCCTTAAGCTTCAGATTTTTGAGATCTCTGAATTTGTGCTTTGTGTCCTTTGCACAATGTCCCTCCCAGGTTGCACCCATGGCTGCCCCTCAGAGGCCCCCTACTCCCAGTGAATTTCACACCATGAAATATATACTTTAAGCCATACATCTTAATTACGTTCCAGACATCTGAAAACTCCGTTTATGTGTTTTTCAGTCACTCACAAACACTGTATTATGTAGGTGAGGAACGTACTTCAGGCACCCTCCATGATAACTAACCATCAGCGGGCAGTACCTTGCCATCAACAGCAATAGTAACCTTCACACCTTTTGCGATTCTCCTAACAGTTCATGTTGAGTAGCGGTTTGGGGAACAAACTTGAGTGAATAGATGTCTGACATGCTGTGTGAAGTGGGCATTTAACAGTAGAGCTGGAACTTTCCCTCTTTCCTTCTTCAGAACTTGACCAGTTTTCATTAGAAAACCCCTCTGGAGGTTTGCGCTCAGAGAATTGAGTACCCACTGAGTGTACTGAATTATGAAATGAGCACAGTTTCCATTAACCTGAATTTTTTGCTCCCAAATAAGTCTTGATTTCTGATTTATGACTGCTTTCCATTGTAGCCCAATAGACAGCTGAAAAAGCTGATCATTTTGGGAGGGCTGGAGAGACGTGCATGGTCAATCTCAATGGTGGGGCTGGTGCACAGGGTAGAACCATGCTCGTTCTTGCTATCCTGAGATTGTTCCCTTCTGTTTCCTTTGCTGCTTTGTTTTTTCTGTCAGTTTTAAAGGTGGAAGAAGGCCCATATCTTTTTCTGTGGGTGCTTCGAGTGTTGGAAGCAGAGGCAGCAATGACAAGGGGAAGCTTTCTCTGCAGGATGTGGCTGAGCTGATTCGGGCCAGAGCCTGCCAGAGGGTGGTGGTCATGGTGGGGGCCGGCATCAGCACACCCAGTGGCATTCCAGACTTCAGGTACTGCCCGCAGTCCCACCTGCCTTCTGTACTCCCCTTCCCTGCCTCCCGCCCTCCCCACTGCGCACTTCACTCCACTTTCCTGTCCTCTTCCAGAGTCCTCAGAGCCTCCTCCCTCTCTCTGCAGATCTCCGGGGAGTGGGCTGTACAGCAACCTCCAGCAGTACAATCTCCCGTACCCCGAGGCCATTTTCGAGCTTCCATTTTTCTTCCACAACCCCAAGCCCTTTTTCACTTTAGCCAAGGAGCTGTACCCTGGGAACTACAAGCCCAATGTCACCCACTACTTCCTCCGGCTGCTTCATGAAAAGGGGCTGCTTCTGCGGCTCTACACACAGAACATCGATGGGCTTGAGAGAGGTGAGCCCTCTGTCCGTCTCACACATTCTTGTCCTCACAGGGAAGGCTCAGGTGCTTGTCTCTGGGGAGGGCCAAGACCTAGTGCTTATGCTTCTTTCTTGGGACTGTTTTTGAGCCAACCAGTTAGGGCTTTATTCCCAAGGAAAATGTTTTCAGGGTCTTTAAAGGCCATTGCTTGCTCTCCTGTCATACCTGCAGAGCTGTGCGTTTTGGGCAGAAGTTGACATTGTTTTGCTAATCTGGTGTGATCATATCTTTTTTCTGTTTTTTTTTTTTTTCCCTGAGACGGCGTTTCACTCTTGTTGCCCAGGCTGGAGTCCAATGGCTCAATCTCGGCTCACCACAACCTCCGCCTCCTGGGTTAAAGCGATTCTCCTGCCTCAGCCTCCCGAGTAGCTGGGAATACAGGTGCGTGCTACCACACCCAGCTAATTTTGTATTTTTAGGAAAGACAGGGTTTCTCCATGTTGGTCAGGCTGGTCTTGAACTCCTGACCTCAGGTGATCTGCCCGCCTCAGCCTCCCAAAGTGCTGGGATTACAGGCATGAGCCACCATGCCCGGCCTTCTGTTCTCTTTTAAAAATTGTATTACGGAATTTTTTTGAGCACATGCAAATCAAGAGAAAAATGTAATGAAGCGTCATGTCCGCATCACCAGCACGTAGCCACTTCTTCCTGCGTCCTCACCACTTTCTTCCAAATCCCCAGATTATTGTGAAGCAGATCCCTGATATCAGGAGTTTAATCTAGAAATAATCTATAAATACATGAATGGGTATCTCTAGAGGATACTTGAAACACAACTCTGGCTAGGTGCAGTGGCTCACACCTGTAATCCCAGCGCTTTGGGAGGCAGGCAGATCACCTGAGGTTGGGAGTTCTGGTCAACATGGGAAAGACTAGACTGGTCAACGTGGAAAAACCCTGTCTCTGCTAAAAATAGAAAAAGCTGGGTGTGGTGACGTGCCCCTGTAATCCCAGCTACTTGGGATCGCTGGAACCTGGGAGGCGGAGTGTTACAGTGAGCTGAGATTGTGCCACTGCACTCCAGCCTGGGTGACAGAGAGACTCCGTCTCAAAAATAAATAAATTAATAAAAATAAAAATTAAAAACTAAAAACAACTTTGGTACCATTTTCACGCTGAAGAATCTCTTGTAATTCCTTAATATTGTCACACTCAGCCTGTGGCGATTTCTTAACTGTATCCACGTGGTGCCCAAACCAGTGATTCACAGGTTGTGCCGACTTCTGGCTGTGCACCTCAGGGAAGCACTTGATGGGCTTTTTCCTTACATGCAGTGATGCAGACAGGTGCGGGGACAGTCAGCTCTCTGGGAGCCTGGAGCAGCTCAGCCAGTCTGCAGATGTGTTGTCAGTTAAAAAGAGGAGACACCTTGGCTTCAGGTGTATGTTTCCTTGCCAGAAGGATTCCCTAGCCTGGAGCCACAGAGGCAGCAGTGGCCACCATGTCGGGGGTCTCTTCTCCCAGAGGTGCAGCAGGGCAGGCCGTGTGGGAAGGTGGGCACTCCTGGCTGTGAGGTGCAGGACTGCTGAGCGGCAGGGGCTTGGGGAGCCTCCTGCCGCTGGGACCCTGGCTGTGCTACCACAGTGCTTCAGAGCCAGACGATCGTTACACAACTTTCATAAGAAGTCACTTTTTGTCTGCTTTTCTACCAAGCAGTTCTTTTGGAATTTATGATACTTACATCCTCATTTTAACTTGGTATCTATAGAATAGAAAATGTGTTCCTAGGTACTGGATATAAGTTTTTGAGACAGGGTCTTGGCACTGTTGCCCAGGCTAGAGTGCAGTGGCATGATCATAGTTCACTGTAGCCTTGAACTCCTGGGCTGAAGTGATCCTTTTGCCTCGAACTCCTGGGCTAAACTGATCCTTTTGTCTCAGCCTCTGGAATAGCTGGGACTACAGGCATGCACTACCATGCCTGGGTAGCTTTTACATTTTTTTCTGGAGATCAGGTCTCACTGTGTTGCCCAGGCTGGTCTCAAACTCCTGGCCTCAAGTGATTGTCCTCCCTTGGCCTTCCAAAGCACTGGGATTACAGGTGTGAGCCACTGCGTCCAGCCTGGTATTGGGTATAATTTTTTTTTTTTTTGAGACAGGAGTTTCGCTCTTGTTTCCCAGGCTGGAGTGCAGTGGCGTAGTCTCCGCTCATTGCAACCTCAGCCTCCTGGGTTCATGTGATTCTCTTGCCTCAGGCTCCCGAGTAGCTGGGATTACAGGTGCCCGCCACCATACCCGGCTAATTTTTATATTTTTAGTGGTGGTAGGGTTTCACTGTGTTGGCCAGGCTGGTCTCAAACTCCTAACCTGAAATGATCAACCTACCTTGGCCTCCCAAAGTGCTGGGATTATAGGCGTGAGCCACCGTGCCTGGCTGGATATAATTTTATTGGAGCTTACATCAAATGAGTTTCTGTACTGAGTTTTGACAGGCTTTGTTTTAACTGTGATTTGGCTCCAGCTGGGAGCCCCTTTACTCCCATGCCTTATTCTGGTTGGTGGTGCATGATCTGCAGGTGATATGGGCATGGACATAAGGCTTGAGGATATCACAACCCCAAGGGGTTGTGCCTTCTTTCAGGAGGCCTGCCAAGCCCAGAATTGGTGCTTTTGGACCTGTGTGCTCACCCCAGAGGCAGCAGCAACACTTAGCTTTGGCTTGAATTTCAGCATCAGGCATCCCTGCCTCAAAGCTGGTTGAAGCTCATGGAACCTTTGCCTCTGCTACCTGCACAGTCTGCCGAAGACCCTTCCCAGGGGAAGACTTTTGGGTGAGTTATCTGCTGTTGGTCTCCCTTCCACAGTTTGCTCTTGGGGTCATCTGGAAAAGTGGTATTTTATAAGCACTGTGTAAAGGATTATTGAACAATAATAGTGTGAAAATTTTTATTTGTAAATTAGAAAAGTAATGAATGCTGGTAAAAAAGTTAAGACAATATAGAAATATGTAGAGAAAATGAATCTCCCCTTCAGCCAATTCCTGCTGCTCACTTTTTTTTTTTAGACAGAGTCTCGTTCTGTTGCCCAGGCTAGAGTGCAGTGGCATAATCTCTGCTCAGTGCAACCTCCGTCTCCCGGGTTCAATCAGTTCTCCTGCCTCAGCCTCTCGAGTAGCTGGGATTACAGGCGTGTGCTACCACACCCCACTAGTTTTATTATTTTTATATATTTTTTGTTTTTTAGTAGAGATGATATTTCATCATGTTGGCCAGGCTGGTCTCAAACTCCTGACTTCAGGTGATCCATTCACCTCAGCCTCGCAAAGTACTGGGATTACAGGCATGAGCCACGGCCCCTGGCCCCTGCTGTCTACTTGTTTTTTAGACAGAATTTCGCTCTTACTGCCTGGGCTGGAGTGCAATGGTGTGATCTCAACTTACACAACCTCTGCCCCCCAGGTTCAAGTGATTCTCCTGCATCAGCCTCCCGAGTAGCTGGGGTTGCAGGCATGCGCCACCATGCCCAGCTAATTTTGTATTTTTAGTAGAGACAGGGTTTCTCCATGTGGGTCAGCTGGTCTCGAACTCCCGACTTCAGGTGGTTTGCCCGCCTCAGTCTCCCGAGTAGCTGGGGTTACAGACATGAGCCACTGTGCCTGGCCCATTATACACCTACTTTTAACAGCTTGGTGTATAATGTTCCAGGCCTTTCAAAAAAAAAAGTGATATGTTTATATAAACATGTGCATGTACCTATGTACATACACCTACACACAGTTAAAATCTTTTTTTTCAGGCTGGTTGCGGTGGCTCATGCCTGTAATCCCAGCACTTTGGGAGGCCGAGGTGGGCAGATGACGAGGTCAAGAGATGGAGACCATCCTGGCCAACATGGTGAAACCCTTTCTCTACCAAAAATAAGAAAGTTAGCCAGATGTGGTGGCATGTGCTTGTAGTCCCAGCTACTCGGGAGGCTGAGGCAGGAGAATTGCTTAAATCCGGGAAGTGGAGGTTGCGGTAAGCTGAGATCACGCTGCTGCACTCCAGCCTGGTGACAGAGTAAAAGTCCATCTCAAAAAAAAAAAAAAATTCAGCAGTGGGGTCATTTGAAGCCTAGTATTCTACAGCTTGAGTTTTTACTGAGCAGTGTCATGGAACTCTTGTGTCAATATCTACAGTTCTGCTAACCCTTTTTATTAACTTTTATAGAGTGTTATATTTAGCCATTCCCGTATTGTGGGACATACTTTGATGTAAGTAATTTTCACTATTAAAAATACAGCAGTGATACCTATGCTTATGCTGCCATGAATATCTGTATTTCTGTAAAATGCGTTTCTTAGACTAGGATAGAGTTGAAACATCTTAAATATAAAACTCTGAAATAGAGACATGGCACATAACTTTTTAAAAATTTACTTATTTTTTATTGAGGTGAATTTTTTTTTTTTTTTTTGAGACAGAGTCTTGCTCTGTCACCCAGGCTGCATGTGATCTCTGCTCAGGGTAACCTTGGTCTCCTGGGTTCAAGCAGTTCTCCTGCCTCAGCCTCCCTAGTAGCTGGACTACAGGCATGTGCCACCATGCCCAGCCAATTTTTTGTGTGTGTTTTCGGTAGAGATGGGATTTCATCATGTTGGCCAGGCTGGTCATGAACTACTGACCTCAAGTGACCTACCCGCCTTATTGAGGTGAATTTGATGTTACATAAACTTAACCATTTTAAAGTGTTCAGTTCATTGGCATTTAGTACATTCACAGTGTGTGTACCTATTGCCTCTTATCAAGTTCCAGGACATGCCGATTACCCCAAAAGAAGACCTTGTACTGTTAAGTAGTCATTCCTCATTTCTTCTCCCTCCAGCCCCTGGCAACCACAGATAGGCTTTCTGTCTATACATTTGTCTATTCTGGATATTTCACGTAAAAGCAATCAAATGGCCTTTTGTGTCAAGGTTATTTCCCAAAAATACTTGTGGCTCATTGACACTGTAGCTTGTATTAGTACTTTTTCCAGTTTTATGGCTAAATAATATTCCATTGATGTATGTACCACAGTTTGTTCATCTCTTCATACATTGATGGGTGTTTGCGTTGTTCCTGCCTCGCTGCTCTGTGAATAGTTCTGCTGTGAATGCATGTACAAGTCTTTGTGTGAGAGCCCTTGTTTTTTATGCTTTTGAGTATTAAAAACATACGTAGGAGTATTACTTGGTAATTCCATGTTTAGCTTTTTTTTTTTTTTTTTTTTGCCAATCAATGAGAGCTTGTAAGGTTGCTGAGGTTGGTTGGCCTTGAACTCTTGGCCTCGCCTTCGCAAGCGCCACGACATCCGGCCGGAGCCACTTTGGGCCCCTAGCTTTTTTTTTAGTTTTGAAATTAGGAAGTGTGAGTCAGCACATAGTAGAAACTTCATATATGCATATTATTCTTTTTGTCAACGCATTCATTCATCGATGACCAATTTATTCAACAAATAGTTTAGTCTGCTCAGTGCCAGGCCCTTTGCTGGGGTCTGTGTATGTGAAAACAAATTAAGGCGGAGTTATCCAATAGTTACGATTAGGTGCCATATGAGTTTTACTACAAATATGTACTGAATGCTGGAAGAGGTCCTGACTCAGCTCTAGGAAGAGAGCAGGCTAGGGAGCCCCTCAGAGATGAGGCCATGTGGATATGAGTCAGTTTCTCAGCTCTAGGAAGAGAGCAGGCTAGGGAGCCCCTCAGAGATGAGGCCGTGTGGATATGAGTCAGTTTCTCAGCTCTAGGAAGAGAGCAGGCTAGGGAGCCCCTCAGAGATGAGGCCGTGTGGATATAAGAGTCAGTTTCTCAGCTGTATGAAGAGAGCAGGCTAGGGAGCCCCTCAGAGATGAGGCCGTCTGCATGTAAGAATCAGTTTCTGGCAGCAGAGTCCTGGAGTATACAAGGCCTGCTTGCTCTGTTAAGGTTTGAACTGCGTCCTGAAGATCATGGGAGACACTGAAGGACTTTTAGGCAGGAAAATTATGTAAAGGGATTTGCATTTAAAAGAAATTATTTGGAGCAGGGCTTGGTGATTCATGCCTGTAATCCCAGCACTTTGGGAGGCCTAGGCAGGTGGATCACCTGAGGTCGAGAGTTTGAGAGCAGCCTGGCCAAAATGGTGAAACCCCATTTTTGTTTTTTTGTAAAAATATAAAAATTAGCCAAGTGTGGTGGCACGCCTGTAATCCCAGCTCCTCGGAAGGCTGAGGCAGGAGAGTCACTTGAACCCGGGAGGCGGAGGTTGTTATGAACTGAGATCACACCACTGTACCCCAGCCTGAGCAACAGAGTGAGAGTCCATCTCAAAACAAAATAAAGAAAGAAGAAAACAAAAGAGAGAATTTGGGCAGTAGGTTGGTTTTAATTCTCCACCTTTGTTCTCCTTCAGTTCTGTGTTGGCTATTCTGAGTCTTTTACCTTTTCATGTAAATTTCAGAAATTGTTGCTATCTGTTCTCTGCCTGTTTTTTTTTTTTTTTTTTTTGAGACAAGACAGAGTCTTGTCACTCAGGTCTCTGTCACCCAAGCTGGAGTGCAGTGGCGTGATCTCTGCTCACTGCAACCTCTGCCTCCCAGGTTCAAGTGATTCTCCTGCCACACCCTCCAGAGTAGCTGGGATTACAGGCGTGCATCACCACACCCAGCTAATTTTTGTATTTTTAGTAAAGACAGGGTTTCACCATGTTGGTCAGGCTGGTCTTGAACTCCTGACCTTGTGATCCACCCACCTCGGCCTCACAAAGTGCTGGGATTACAGGCTTGAGTCAGTACACCTGGCCTCTCTTGCCTGTTTATTTTATTTTATTTTTATTTTTTTTAATACAGGGTTTCACCATGTTGGTGCAGGCTGGTCTTGAACTCCCGCCCTCAGGTGATCTGCCCACCTTGGCCTCCAAAGTGCTTGGATTACAGGCGTGAGCCACAACGCCCGGCCAATCTCTGCCTTTTTTTTTTTTTTAAGACTTTTGTCTTTGGAGTTTTGCAGTTTCTCCATGCTGTTTTTCCATATGAATTTACTTTTATTTATTCTGCTTAAAATTTGTAGGCCTTCCTTGAGAAAAACAAAATAAAATTCTAGGCCAGATGCAGTGGCTCATGCCTGTAATCCCAGTACTTTGGGAGGCTGAGGCAGATGGATCACCTGAGTTAAGAGTTTGAGGCCAGCCTGGCCAACGTGGTAAAACTCTGTCTCTACTAAAAATACAAAATGAGCCATGTGTGTGGTGCGTGTCTGTAGTCCCAGCTACTCGGGAGGCTGAGGCAGAATTGCTGGAACCCAGGAGGCAGAGGTTGACAGTGAGCTGGGGCAGAATTGCTGGAACCCAGGAGGCAGAGGTTGACAGTGAGCTGAGGCAGAATTGCTGGAACCCAGGAGGCAGAGGTTGACAGTGAGCTGAGGCAGAATTGCTGGAACCCAGGAGGCAGAGGTTGACAGTGAGCTGAGGCAGAATTGCTGGAACCCAGGAGGCAGAGGTTGACAGTGAGCTGAGGCAGAATTGCTGGAACCCAGGAGGCAGAGGTTGACAGTGAGCTGAGGCAGAATTGCTGGAACCCAGGAGGCAGAGGTTGACAGTGAGCTGAGATCACACCACTGCACTCCAGCCTGGGTGACAGAGTGAGACTCCATCTCAAACAAATAAAAAATAAAATTCTAAGCCCTGCAGCCAACTGAATGGACCCCTCTCCTTGGTCAAGGGAACCCAAAGAAACCTTGGGGGCTTGAGTTCCTGCCCAGTGCAGGAGGAAAGATCAGATGCACCTCATTATACCCTCCCTCCCCAGCCACCATTAGACTTTCTTCACTTAGGGCTAAACAGAAACCAGCCCTTTCCAAAGACTCCACCCTGCGACTGTGGATAGAGGAGATCAGTGGTTCTGCTTAGTTGTTCTCTTTCTTTTTTCCCTTTGAACAGTTGACTACAATGTTTCCTTTTATCTTCTGTAAAATGTACACTTACTGAAGTCTCAAAAGTATGTAACCATTCACTTCACAGCCCCCGCCCCCCTTTAAGGACGATATATAAACAAACACTAAACCTCCTGAGAACCTCTTGGGACAAAAACAGCCACAGATGTGCTTGTGACTCATGTCGCTGGCTCAGTAGCCCTCACTTGCTGGAGACCCTCATTCTGTGGGTTGGCATCTTTCATGGTTGCTGGGTACTACTCTGCCGTTACCTCTTTGGATATGAACTGCCCCGGCCCGCCCTCTGAGCCCTGTCTTCAGGGACCTCTGATTGAGGATGCATCAGACCTTCTCTCGCCCGCAGTTCCTGGTCGCTCCTCCTGGTGCTGCATTCTGGGTAATATCCTCTGATCCGTTTTGCAGTTTGCTGATGTCTTATTCTATTATAGAGAATAAAGTCCCATCGCATGTTTCTTTCTTTTTTCCCAAACACCAACTCGAAACAGACATTGAGTTTCATTTTGGTTCCTCTACTTTTTATTTATAGAAGTTATATTTGGTTATTTTCCAATCTGCTACATTATTTTTTAATAGTTTTGTATCTTTAATAGGTATTTCAATTTCATCTTGTTTCCTTTTTTTTTTTTTTACTATATCCAATAGTCTCCAAGATACGTTTTTTCTTTTTAATTTAAACACAATACAGTTTTACTGTGTATCCAAGAATATCTGAACTCTTTTGTGTGTTTCTTTCTTTTGTCCCTTGTTTCTGTTGCTTCTTGCTGGATGGAGCCTGCTTAAAAGCAGCCCAATTAGCTGTAAAGGTTTCCCTTAGAAAGTCAGGTGTCTTCCTCTGTAACTCTCTCCCTTTTCCATCTGGCCCAAGGCATTAGTTTATATTAATCTTGATGCAAAGTGAAGTTGTCTCCACTTCACCTTGGCCAGCAGGGCAGATGTTGTTATTCCTAGTAATGCCAGCCCTGAATGCCTCCTGGGCCTGAGGCCTGAGGCAATGCCATGATCTCTTAAGCTGGACCCAGAGACAGTTCCACCTTTGTGACTGAATAATGTTGGGTGTGGGCCAAATGCCTGCAGGCTGCTTCTGCCTCTGCCAGGTGTTTCCTCAGGACCTGAATGTCTCCGGTCACCAACCCAGGTGTTCAGCGCATGGTGTTAGATGTGCTGGGTGCCTGCCCAGGTATTTACCAGGATTTGCTTTTAAATGTCCCAACACCTCCTCCTAGATTCTGGAGGGCTGTGAAACAATTAGCTATGAAAACGCAATTCCTAAAGCTGGTTACATGGAGGTTAATGGTCCATCTCTCACCTTTTTTGGGGGGAATGTTTGACACTTTAATAAGATGTTGCCTTTAAAGTGTCTTGCGGCATCTTCCTCAGGCCTGCTTTTTCTGTTTCCCAGGCTGACGTGATGGCAGACAGAGTGCCCCGCTGCCCAGTCTGCACTGGCGTGGTGAAGCCCGACATCGTGTTCTTTGGGGAGCCGCTGCCCCAGAGGTTCTTGCTACATGTGCTTGATTTCCCCATGGCAGATCTGCTGCTCATCCTTGGGACCTCCCTGGAGGTGTGTCAGCGGCCTGTGCAGGGAGGAGGCCGAGGGCAGGGGAAGGCAGGGTGCAGGAGTCAGCTCAGGGGCCTTGGGGGACTATGGGGAAAGGGGGGGTACAGGAGTCACCTCATGGGCCTTGAGGGACTATGGGAAAGGGGGGTGCAGCAGTCACCTCATCGGCCTTGGGGGACTGGGGAAAGGGGGGTGCAGGAGTCACCTCATGGACCTTGAGGGACTATGGGAAAGGGGGGTAAAGCAGTCACCTCATCGGCCTTGGGGGACTGGGGAAAGGGGGGTGCAGGAGTCACCTCATGGGCCTTGAGGGACTATGGGAAAGGGGGGTGCAGCAGTCACCTCATCGGCCTTGGGGGACTGGGGAAAGGGGGGTGCAGGAGTCACCTCATGGACCTTGAGGGACTATGGGAAAGGGGGGTAAAGCAGTCACCTCATCGGCCTTGGGGGACTGGGGAAAGGGGGGTGCAGGAGTCACCTCATGGGCCTTGAGGGACTATGGGAAAGGGGGGTGCAGGAGTCACCTCATCGGCCTTGGGGGACTATGGGGAAAGGGGGGTGCAGCAGTCACCTCATGGACCTTGAGGGACTATGGGAAAGGGGGGTGCAGCAGTCACCTCATCGGCCTTGGGGGACTATGGGAGAGGGGGGTGCAGGAGTCACCTCATCGGCCTTGGGGGACTATGGGGAAAGGGGGGTGCAGCAGTCACCTCATCGGCCTTGGGGGACTGGGGAAAGGGGGGTGCAGGAGTCACCTCATGGGCCTTGAGGGACTATGGGGAAGGGGGGGTGCAGGTCTCACCTCCTGGGCCTTGAGGGGCTGGTGCCACTATGGTAAGGTGAGTGGATCAGCTGGGATTCCAGGCGGAGGGAGCAGCGTCCCACGCAGGGGAAAGGAAGGTGGGAAGCCGCTGGGCTTTGTAGGTGGCACAGTCACAGCTGGGGCACCATGTGTGAGGGGAAGGGAGAAGGAAGCGGGGTGTGGGGGTGAGGTGGAGGGGCAGGCCTCCCAGGTCAGATGAGGAATACTGATGCCATGGTGGGAGTAGTGATAAACCCAAAGGGACTGGCCCAGGACGTAGCTGCGCTCCTAGGGGCAGAGAGGCCTTTGGGGAGTGGAGATTGGAGCAAGCAGTACCAGGAGGCTGGTCCTGAAGAAGTTAGAGCTTTGGACACCTGAGGGACAGCAAGGAGGGGGACTGGACTTGCAGCCTGTGATGCTCTTTGGGGGCATGAGAAGGAGGTGTCTGACTTGGTCTATAATATAAGGTCAGGGCATTAGCTGGTGAAGCACGATTTGGGAGGGAGGATGCCCAGCTCCGTTCTGCTGTGTGTCTGAGGTGCCTGGGAGACATCCGTGTACAAGCAGCTGTTCTCCATCAGAGTCTGAAGCTCCGAAAATTCCTAAAAGCTGTGATTAGAGCAAGAAATGAGATCATGAAGCCAGTGTGTGTGTGTGACTGGATACCGCACCAAGGGCAGAAGGGCCAGAAAGACCTGTGCTCAGCAGGGCCCAGGCCGGCCGCAGAGGCCCCGAGCGTGTATTTGCTGAGGCCTTCGTTGTGTGCTGCCTGCTGTGTGCTGGGCCCTGCTCCAGTGTGCTTTGCACGTACACAGTCAGGTGTAAATATAGGAAGTCACAGTTTGTGAGGAGATGACTGACGCTGTGGGAAAGATAGTAAGCTGCAAGGTTGGGAGCCAGGCGCGGTGTCCAGTCAGGAAGGTGGAGTTGGAGCTAAGAGTTCACCCAGGTGAGGGGTCTGGCCGGGGACACTGCACAGGTGACAAGCAGCAAGGAGGGAGGGGCGAAGTCAGCAGTGATGGGCATGGGGCTGGAGCAGAGAAGGAGGTGGGGCACAGGAGTCATCTCAGGGGGGCCGGTGCCACCTCAGATGAATGGACTCAGCTTGGGTTCCCGGCCAGAGCCTGGAAGTTGGAGCACTTCACTCCAGCTCTGAGTGCTGGGCTGTGAGCCCACCGTGGGGACAAGCATGGGAGCAGCAGACCCAGCAGGGCCCTTGTAGGTGATCACTGGCTGGCAGTGGCTGGGGGCCAGGTAAAGTCAGCAGAGGGTGAGGGGTGCCTGGAGTCTGGGTGTGTGTGAATGCAGAGTGGACACGCTGGCACAGTGTATGGGAGGGTGTGGATTCCTGAGGACTCCAGGGCTGTGGCCGGAGCAGCTAGAAGGATTGAGCCACCGTTTCCTGAGATGGAGAAGCCTGCTAAGTGGGTTTGGGGGAGCTTGGGAACTCAGCCTTGTCTCCACGGATTCGATGATGTGCTGCAGACTGGAGGTGTTGAGCAGGCAGGTGGACACCTGAGTCCAGAGTCCAGGAAGGACCAGTGGCGGGAGCTGTATAGGGTCCAGCCCTGCTGGGTCTAGAGGGTGCAGAGACAAGAGACTGTACAAACAGACACAAGACACGGAGATCGAGAGAAAGAGTTGGGCCCAGCGGTCCTCCACCACCTAGCATGCGGAGTTCGGTAGTGGCCCTGAGTGCCTGGACACTCTGACTTCCGTTGGTACAAAACTGGGGGGCAGGGTCATGAGTCTAAGGAACAAAGGGCCCAGCGCTTGCAGGTAGCCAAAGCGGGGGTGGGGGCATCGAGATGTTAGCGCTTTAGGTTATGCCTTTCAGGTAAGAACAAAGGCTTCAAAAATTATGCTACTTCTTACTGTCTACAAAAGGGGAGCCAGGTGCAGAAGTAGGGAGTGAGAGCAGACACTGACGGTCAGTATAGCACAGCACCACACAGAGACAAGCCCCCGGGTAGCTGCGGGTTGGGCCGACCAGTATCAGCCCTTCCACAAGCACGTGGGGGAGTGGAGGGTACCCACTCGCCCGGGGACAGGGACCGGTCCCTTCCGACGCCTGCCAAGTAGCAGGTGCGTCCCCAAGCACTGGCACTGCTGCAGATTTCTGATGCCGTCTGGCAACCCTTATGTGGCTGTGACACAGGGCTTGGCTTCACATTCCACAGGTCATCTCTGCTGATGAAACCTGTCGATGCTCAACAGCTGTTGATGCTCTTGCCTTGTGGCCACATCCCATAGTGTCCTGTCAGTCCCTGACCTCAGCAACTTGACGTTCCTAGAAAATTATGCGTAAAGTACAAGAAGGCTTAATACTCAATAAGACGGATGTCTAATCACTCATGATACTTATTCCTAACCAGATTCTTCTTTCTGTATTCTGCTTACTACATGGGAGTTGACTGAGGCTTCAGCCTCCTGCTTACTTAGGAGCCTTTCCTCCCGCAGAGCTGAGGTGCTGGAGTGAGCAGACGGGAGACCCCAGGGTGTGGACAGACATGAGAATGCCCATGCGAGGCCTAGATGGAGGGACAGTTAGAGGGGCCGTGGTGGTCAGCAGTGTGTGGACCGAACCAAGCTGACCGTGCTGGCCATCAGGTGTGGACACTCGGGCCACCAGCCATCTTTTTTGTTGAAGTGAAATGAAAATAGCCTTTTTCCTGATTATAAATTTCTTTCTTTCTTTCTTTTTTTGAGACAGTCTTAGTTAGTCACCTAGGCTGGAGTGCAGTGGCGTGATTTCGGCTCACTGCAACCTCCATCTCCCAGGGTCTTCTCCTGCCTCAGCCTCCTGAGTAGCTGGGACTACAGGTGCCCACCACCACTCCTGGCTAATTTTTGTATTTTTAGTAGAGACGGAGTTTCACCATGTTGACCAGGCTGGTCTTGAACTCCTGACCTCAGGTGATCTGCCCAGCTTGGCCTCCCAAAGTGCTGGGATTATAGATGTGAGCCACTGTGCCCAGGCCTTAATATAAATTTCATTATAAATTAGCATTAAATTATATGTTTATAAATGAGTTTATCCATTTGTAATATAAACTATTATCATTTATGGTAAATATTTTTGCAGTGTATGATGATGAGAGGTTTTTAAATTTTAAAATTTTCTACATAGTAGTTTTATGTAGATACCAATGTAATAGTATTCGCGTGGTCAGATTTGTCATTTTCCTTCCTTATCTGACTTCAGTTTTCTTTCTTTTTTTTTATTTTTACTTAGAGACAGAGAGAGAGGGAGGGAAGGAGGGAAGGAGGAAGGAACCTGACTTCAGTTTTCATGCCTAAAAAGTTCTCCCTTACTCGTAAACCCTAAATTTTCTTCAAGAACTGTTTTTAATTTTTATTTGAATTTTTTACAACGGGAGGTGGGAATGGAGCATTTTCCCCCCAGATGGTGAGCCATTTTTAATGCTATTTATTAATGTATCTATGTTTTACACTTTTCCTCTTAAAAGAAGCTTTGAGAGCTGTATGAAGAAGCCTGAGGGCGCCAAGTTAGGCCTCTCGAGAGGCTGGGTGGTGAAGACCATGGAGAGATGTTTGGGGGCACCAGCTCCTCCTCGTGCCAGAGGCTGGTGGTGGCCGTCACAGTGAGCAGGGCTAGCCAGAGGAGAGTGACCAGTGTGCTGTTGTCCCTCCGTGGCGTGCTGGGAGACAGCGTGGTGGGGAGGACAGGGAGAACGGAACGTGCTCACAAGGAGGAGGTGGGAAGGACGGAGCCCTGATGAGCCTTGAGCGGAGGTAGGGAGAGGCTAGGATGTGTTGGAAGCAGCAAGAAGTGAAGGAGAGGGAGATTGAGGGGAGGAAGCAGAGTCACTGAGGCTGGGCGGCGGGAGCTCAACTGAAGAAATCAGGTTGGTGGTGGGTTTTCCCTGTTTCACAGGATCTGCCAGTCTGCCAGGAGGATCTGCTCCTCCAAAGCCTCAGCGGCTGTGGCGTGAAACATCCTGAGGGGCTCGTAGGGTGGACTCTTGTGTCCCTCACGTTTGGGCCATTTTTCAGGTGGAGCCTTTTGCCAGCTTGACGGAGGCCGTGCGGAGCTCAGTTCCCCGACTGCTCATCAACTGGGACTTGGTGGGGCCCTTGGCTTGGCATCCTCGCAGCAGGGACGTGGCCCAGCTGGGGGACGTGATTCAGAGCGTGGAAAGGCTAGTGGAGCTTCTGGGCTGGACAGAAGAGATGCGGGACCTTGTGCAGCGGGAAACTGAGAAGGTACAGACTGCTGAGCAGGGCCATTCAAGGGGCTGCTCTCCTCCCTGGTATGGAGCCCCGTTGGCTAACACAGTGATAGCTGACGATGCTGTTAATCATGCACCAGGCACTACCCGGACCTGACTGGGCATTACTTTCAATACCTTCATTTAGAGATGAAGAAACAGATGCTAACAGGGCCAGGAGGGACACGGTCCAGGCACTCGGGGCTGATGAGTCTGTAGTCTTATCACACTACAGGCGTTAGCTTCATCCTGAAATAGAGCAGCCAACAGGGCCGCTCAAAGGCCTGGTAAATGATTCTGAGATGTGGGTTAAAGAACTCTGAGAAGCTGAAGTTCTCTGCACCTGTGTGGGAGGAAGTAGTTGCTATGAAAGCCATCGGTCTGTTATAAACCACTGAGGAAAGACAGAGAGCCTTGATGCTTTCTAAGAGATTCCAAACCGCCTGTAGACAAGTGCGGTCACAGAAAATGCGGTTTCCCATGAGAGTCCTGTAGCGTGCATGGCCTTGATGTTAAGGGTTTTCAGTGGGAGGTAGCATGAAGCACTTCAAGTCCTGTGTTACCCTTACAGGCAGGTGTACACTGTCCAAAGGGGATTTCGCCAGTGCTACCGAAGGCATACCTGAGACTGGGTGATTTATCTAGGGAAGAGTTTTAATGGACTCATAGTCCCGTTTGGCCGGGGAGGCCTCAGAGTCACGGTGGAACGGAAAGGAGGAGCAGCTCCGTCTTACGGGGGGACGGAGGAGGATGTGTGCAGGGAACTGCCCTTTATAAAACCAGGTCTTGTGAGACTTACAAGAACAGCACGGGAAAACCTGCCCCCATCAATCAGTTACTTCCACTGGGCCCCGCCCTTGACTCGTGGGGATTATTACAGTTCAAGGTGAGATTTGGGTGGGGTCACAGCCAAACCGTATCAGCCAGAATGGATCACAGCTGATGCTCTTCTTGTCTTCCAAGGCTGACGTCAGGAAACCCTGATCCCTTTTCCCTGTCCGCAGCGGTGCCTGCCACATGGCTCAGGGCCATGGGGTCAGCACTCTCCTCACCTCCACCAGTCAGAGACCCCCAGCCTCCCGCCGCAGGCAGACTTTTTACCAGTCACGGTCACTTCATTATGGAAGCAGGGGACCCAGCTAACAATGAGGCTTAAACGTTGAGAGGCGAGTGCCTCCTGGCCAGCTCACGAGGCAGCAGAGATCTTCTCAGATCAGTGTAGCAGGCTGTTTTTGAGGGAGCCTTTTCCTGCTACGACTTCATTCATTCATTCATTTTTTTGAAACTGTTTTGCTCTTGTTGCCCAGGCTGGAGTGCAATGGCACAATCTCGGCTCACTGCAACCTCTGCCTCCTGGATTCAAGCGATTCTCCTGCCTCAGCCTCCTGAGTTGCTGGGATTACAGGCGGCCACCACCATCCCTGGGTAATTTTGGTATTTTTAGTAGAGACGGGGTTTCACCATGTCAGTCAGGTTGGTCTCAAACTCCTGACCTCAAGTGATCCACTCGCCTAAGACTCCCAGAGTGCTGGGATTACAGGTGTGAGCTACCATACCCGGCCCAACTTCCGATTTTCATAAAAAAGCAGATTGTAACCCAGGTAGCTCCTGTGGGTTTTTGGAAGTGGCCCAACAGGATTTGAACTCTATAATTTTACAGAAACGTTTGTAAAATGTATTATGATTTTAGAGTTTTTTTGTTTTTATTTACTATCCTAGGGGTTACTTTTCCAAAATGAATATTTTTAAGCACATGAGCATCAGTAAATCTTGATTTGGGTACTTAAATTCCCTCAGAATGAGGCTCTCCATTTAGCCACCCTGTTCTGCCCAGGCCTGTTGGGATGCTCTTAGCCCAGCACAACAGCATTTGCAGAAAGCAGCTTGTTTTGTGAAATATTTTGCATATCTGCAGCTAGGCCTGTGTGATCAGAGATCTGCTGGCTGCCTGGATACGTTAACAGACAACTGATACCTCTGCCTTCCGTGTTCCAGCTTGATGGACCAGGCAAATAGGATGACGGCGGCCCCACGCAGAACACGGTGACATAGGAGCCATCCACGTCCCAATTCTGAGGAGACCCCTTGCCTGAAGGCAGCTTGGGCGGGTTCACACGTTTGGTCAAACCAGAATGTGTGAACTGAGTGGACACCTGAGGCTGCCACTGGACTGTCTTCCCCGGCTGAGCTGTGCTGGCTGGTAGGGCTGTTTACATTCAGGGGCAGCCATCACACATGCAGAGGAGCTGCCTGCCTGCCTGCCTGCCGTGTTTAACTCTTCACTCTGCTGAAGCTCGGAATGGAAAAAGCTTTCTTCTGACGGGGACCCTCTTGAACTGACCTGGGTCTGCTTTCTCTGTGCCAGGTCCCTGTCTGGAGGGCAGGCTCAGCATCTGTTGGTTAGAAGATCCAGACCAGCCCTCTTTGTGTCCTGAAGTGTAGTCTGGAGGTCCTGGTGCTATACTTCCAGCATGCTGGTCTCCCTTAGTAGGGCTGTTTTTAATTAGAGAAAACCTGTCCTTTATTTTCAGCATGAAATACATTTTAGTCTCCTCAAAGGGACTGCAGGTGTTGACATGAGTTGGAAAAGTAACCCTGGGGTACGCAGCATCCCCTCTGTTGGAAGAGTCCGAGGGTTGGAGGCGCCCGCCTCTGGATTTGTTGGAGGTGGACGGTCCGAGGGTTGGAGGCGCCCGTCTCTGGATTTGTTGGAGACGGACGGTCCGACGGTTGGAGGCGCCCGCCTCTGGATTTGTTGGAGGTGGACGGTCCGAGGGTTGGAGGCGCCCGTCTCTGGATTTGTTGGAGGTGGACGGTCCGAGGGTTGGAGGCGCCCGCCTCTGGATTTGTTGGAGACGGACGGTCCGAGGGTTGGAGGCGCCCGCCTCTGGATTTGTTGGAGACGGATGGTCCGAGGGTTGGAGGCGCCCGCCTCTGGATTTGTTGGAGGTGGACGGTCCGAGGGTTGGAGGCGCCCGCCTCTGGATTTGTTGGAGACGGACGGTCCGAGGGTTGGAGGCGCCCGCCTCTGGATTTGTTGGAGGTGGACGGTCCGAGGGTTGGAGGCGCCCGCCTCTGGATTTGTTGGAGGTGGACGGTCCGACGGTTGGAGGCGCTCGCCTCTGGATTTGTTGGAGATGGCCCAGCTTCTTCCTCTGAAGGTGGTCATGTTCTGTTGACTTTCCTTACTAATCATCTCCAGAAACATCTGTTCCAGGATATTCTAGCACTTCCTATCTGGTCTTGTTCCCACACTGTCCCCCCGCCCCAGGGCTTCCTCCAGTGACACTGCTAGAGCTGATCTCTGAGACAGGGGAGGAATTACTGAAAACCCAGGCTGAGTCCTGGCCACCTGCTGGACTGTGACGTAGGAGGTAGAATCCAGAGCTCCTAGTTCTGCACAGGCTGCTTCTCCTGGGGCTGCACCAAGGCCCAGCTCTGATGGCTCACCCCTTCAGGCACCAGTGGCTTCCCCTTGGGCTCTTAGCCACATGCAAGCACGTCCCCCCAGCATCAGGTCACCTGCGTGTTTCCGCAGACAAAAGCGCTTCCTATTCCTGAACATTGCCTCCCTTGGGCTGAGCTGACAGGAACAGATTTAATGACAGTGACTCCCAGGAAGGGGGTTCTGACTTGGCTCCTCAGTAAGAACAAAAGACAGAAGTGGTGACCTAGGAAAAGCATTGAATTCTAAAAAGAATGAAACTAGTTTCTAACTGTAGTTAATATTCCTTTACCTGATTTTTTATTTTTTGAGAGAGTGTCTCTTGTCACTCAGGCTGGAGTGCAGTGTTGTGATCTCAGCTGACTGCAGCTTCCACTACCTCCTGGGTTTAAGCAGTTCTTGTGCCTCAGCCTCCTGGGTAGCTGATTAGAGGCGTGGGCCACCGTGCTTAGCACAGGGGCTCAGCCATCACGCTTAGTATTTTTTCTAGGTTTTGGGGTAACACTTAGTATTTTTAAGAGACGGGTTCCGCATGTTGGCCAGGCTGGCTTCAAGCGATCCGCCTGGCTCGCCCTCCCAAAGCGCTGGGATTACAGGCGTGAGCCACCGTGCCTGGCCGCTTTAACAGTTTACACATATATTCACACGTACATTTTTGCTCAGAACCCTTTATTTCAGGATGATGTTTCTATGTGTGGTACGTGGTATAAATCTCACACTGTGGTCACACGAGGGGCATCCTCCTTGTAAGTGTAGTCTAAGCCAGGGGGAAGGACTGAGATTTAACTGCCAGGACCAGCGAGAACTTGGGCACTGGATACTACAGTGGGCAGCTCAACGAGGACCAAGGAGAACATGAGAGGCCTCCAGCCCTGCACCCAGTGACAGGACAGAAACCAGAGCGTACCTTGGAGCGAAGTCCTGACAGGTTCTTTCTCCCCGTGAAGTGCAGCACATTCCTCAGCACACCGGCTCTGGCCCGCATGCCAATCTCAGATGTGCTTGCTCTGTGCACACCCACGCCCAACCCCCTGCGCTCCATATGCATTCTCTTCTGTATGCCCAGGTGGGCCCTGCCCCGAGGCAGCAGCCTCTACACACGTTCCTCTTGGCGCAGACAAAATACTTGGCCTGCAGAATTCAAGGCTGAGCTGTGCGTTCTTGCACGAGACCCCTGCAGTCCAGAGATAAGAAACTGAACCCAGGGAGTAAAGAGAAAGGGTTTCCAAGATGGAGAGAGGGGCGTGGGCCCAGGGGATGTGGCTTCCCCCAGGTTATAGCCCCAAGGAGTCTCTGGAAGCAGCACCAGTTCTGACGGGAGCAAAAGAGCTGCCATCCTCAGTCAGGGTCTGAGTCAGGGTCCGAGGAGAGCTGCTCCTCCATAGTCTCGCACATGGCATCCTGCAGGGACGTAAGATGACCCCGGGGACTCATCCCCATTGGCTGGATGACTCTGTTCCTGTGGGGGAAAGGTGCAGTGGGACTGGGGAAGGGGCCCAGTTGGCCAGGCAGGGGTCCTGCTGACCCCTGGCTGCTACCTTCCTCTCCACCAAGTAGGTAGGCTGCTCCCATTTACAGGGGAAGCCTGATTGGACCTTCTGTTAATTGGGTCCAAATCCTAACTGCTACCTCATGGCTTTAAGTAGTTTCTTAATTGAGACATCTAAATTGTCCTTAAACAGTCTCTGAATTTGGACAGTGGACCATCTCCAGGAAGTCCAGGGACATTAGACAGTCTCTTAAGTTCTCTGGGCCTCAGTTATCATCTGTAAAATGGGCACAATACTGACCTCAATATGCCCACCCCCCGGGGGATTTTCTCCAGGGCAAGTGATTTCAAACCTAAGTAATGCAGCCTTGCCAGGATCCTAAGCTCTCCTCTGACCCAACCTCCTGGGGATCACAAGACAGGATGTGGGTCAACTCTCCCTTCTCCCAGCTGCAGGCTCCCCCCACCACCTCCTCATGCCACACACCTGGAGAGCCTGTCAAACATGGTCACCAGCTTCATGGCCTCATGCTCCTTCTGCTCCTCCGTCATGCCCTCCATAGGGTTAGGCGGCTTCTCCTCCACCCTCCCGGTCACTGGGTTTATGCTGTTTCCCATGGGGTAGAGTGTAGGGAATGCATTAGTGACTCTCCAGAACAGGAGGCAAGACACATTTTCCCATTGGGGTGAGACGGGGCAGGGCAAGGCAACTGCAGGAAGAGGCCTCCCTCCAGGAGCAGCCGCAGTTAACCAGCTCCTGCCACCTGCCACCTTCTGGTATCCCAGATGGCACTTAGGAACAGGAGCCTGATTCTGGAAGGTCTCGCCCATGTGTCATCCCGTCCCACCTACCCTACCGGGGTCCACATGGGTGTGGCAGCAGGGACTAGGGAGTGAGTGGGGCCCCGCGGGTGTGTTGGGGGCACATACCTGGCCTTCGCTTCTTTGTACTCATCTGTGTCTGTGTCCTCATCCTCCGAGTACTGGCCCTCGGGCCGGCCTCCCGCCATGAGGCCCCTGGCAGCCAGAAGGCCAGCAGCATTCCCGTAGCCCGTGTACTTGATAAATCGGGGCACTGAGAAGCAAGGCAGAGGTCAGTGCAAGCCTGGCTCGGGTGGGGTGGGGTGGGCTGGGACCCGGGCGAGAGAGAGTGGTAACTCACCACTCTCAGAGCACAGGACAAACAGGAACTCGGCAGCCACCCTCTTCACGTCTGTGTCCAGGTGCGTCATGAGGCGGACAAGCTTGTTCCGCAGCATCTCCCCAACCTCGGGCCGTGTCCTCACATCCCGCAGAGGGGGCAGCACCTGGGGAGGCAGCTGTCCCTCAGCTTTGGCTTGGAGCAGCCAAGGGTCTGTGATCAGGGCCCAACCCACATCTCCCAGGAGCGCCAGCTTCTGAGCCTCATACCTGGGCCTTCAGGAACTTCCTGGCTGGGCGGTGCATCCGGGCACACTCAGTCAGCACGTTTAGCACAGGAGCTACGCTCTCTTTCAGCCTGTGTGTCTGTAGAGAAGCCTCTGTCATCGGGCCTGTGGCCCTACCTAATTTGAGACTGGCGCAGAGTTACACCCCCAAAACCCCCTGCCCCCCACAAGACACACCAGCTGGTCCTGGCGGCAGGGGTTTGGGAAGAGACCCCTCTGCAGTTAGTCGGTGGAGGGCCTAGAGTGGGTGGTAGGTATCTGTGTCAGTTTTGAAAGGGGCGGGGATAGAGCCTCACTCAGAAGTACTCGTAAGTTTTGTGACTTGGCTCAAATAACTCCTTGAAGTCTAATTGCTTCAATCATAAGCCAGGGATAGGAAGAAAACACAAAGCAATTAAAGCTTCAGCACACCCCACTGGCACGCACGTTGACCTCAGACGATGGTGGCAAAAAGAAACGAGAACTGAATCCCTGCTCGGTGTACTTCTCGGACAGAGAGCAGGGAGTTCCTGTCCCTCCTAGCATAATGTGCCTAAACCCTAGTATCAGCAGTGGCAGCGACGGGGACAGACGACCCCAGCTGTATGCCCAACGCCAGGTCCCTATCCTGACTGGCTCACGTGCACCATTCCTCTGCTTAGGCAGGTAGATTCCCAAGACGTCTACTGAATCTGTTTACTGCACTCCAGCCTGCTTTCTGCAAGATCCTGGAGAATGGTTGAGCCCAGCTGTCCAGATGCCCCATAGTGCAGTCACAGGAATCAGAGGGAACCTCTGATCAGAGGTTCCTGTGGGTCTTTTCAGGGTGCTGAGGGACAGCCATGCTTATAATCAAGGGCTGCCTGTGTCTAAGAGTTAAAAGCAGGGACTGGGGGGCTTCTCAGGACCACTCGATAAAGATCCACAAATATTTAAGCAGTGAAACCTTCAAGTGTTTGGAGGGTGTCCACATGCTTCTCATGGAGGAAGGGTCTGGCTTCTTGCCAGGCTGGACCTCAGAACAGCCAAAAGAACTGCCCATGTCACATCACCAAGGTGATCTCCACTTACCAGTGTGGAAGCACTGACCACAGCTGTGCAGGACAGCCAGAGCCACTGGGGGAGCCTGCACAGCCGTCCCCAGCCTACCTGGTGCAAACGCTTCTCTAGGAAGATGAGGAGGGCACGAATCACATCCATATTCACTCCCATGAACTCCACGGAGTCTCCGTGTGGCTCCAGGGTGAGGAGAACATCCAGACACTTGAGGGGCAAGTTCCCCAAGAGGTTCACTGCATGGCTGGGGACAGGAGGAGACGGGGGTCTCAGTAGGGCTAATCCCTTGGCACAGGTGCAATCTTTGTGCCCCGCTGAACCACACATTACACGAGCTGGCTTCTGAGGGTCTAAAGGAGCAGCACTAGGGACCAAAAACAAAGGCAGAGACTGATCGTAGAGGTACTGCCACTCAGCTGTACAGTGGGGTCCCCTGGGGAGGTGGGGGCCCTCAGACACCCTAACTGCCCCACCCTGTCTGGGCTAAAGTGCCAGCATCTCTGGAAACCCAGATCAGCCTAGGGGCAGGTGGCCCAAGAATGGGGACAAGGGACCAAAATGCCCCAGTAAACAGTATGCCGTCTGTTGCCACTACCCAAGGTCCAGTTGGCACATCCCTGTCCCCAGATTCATGGCTCCTGTCCTGGCCACCTATTGGAAGCACTCCGTCCTCTCTGGAAACACTGATGTCCAGTACCATTCGCTCAGACAAGGTCAGACCCCCCAGGGTGGGGCCTGGGCTCTCAGGTGGTTCTGGTCCACAGCGTTGAGGACCACTAGCCAGACAATGTGGCCACAGAAAAAGCCACGTCCTCACCCATGGAACTCCTCTGTGCGGTCTCCAGCAGTAGCAGTCATCACACAGTGCCGGAGAAGGGTCCCCAGGTGCTGGTAAAGGGCAGCATCTTCCTGACCAAAGAAAGAAGGGTTCCTGTGAGGAGCCCAACTCATCCCACTGCTGTCTGCTGAGGCTCTACTGTCCTGCACTCGAAGAACACGTGGCACTGACCGTGCAGCTCCCAAACTCCATGCCTGACCCCCTGGGGTCTCCTAAGTGACTTTGTAGTGCTGGGGGCAAAAGATGACCACCTCTGTTTTCTTAAAAACACCTCTGCCGAGATGGGTGGATCACGAGGTCAAGAGATTGAGACCATCCTGGTCAACATGGTGAAACCCGTCTCTACTAAAAATACAAAAAACATTAGCTGGGCAAGGTGGCGCGTGCCTGTAATCCCAGCTACTCAGGAGGCTGAGGCAGGAGAATTGCTTGAACCCAGGAGGGGAAGGTTGCGGTGAACCGAGATTTCACCATTGCACTCCAGCCTGGGTAACGAGCGGAACTCCGTCTCAAAAAAAAAAAAGCACCTCCCTGAGTAGGAACACATTCCCTTGGGATGAAGTCACACACACGATCTCAGCCCCACTCATGGCCTCATGGTGAAGGATCTCTTATATTCTCCTCTGACACCACACAGTCCTCCTGCCAGGCAGCAAGAGCCAGAAGGGGCCTCTACTTCCCTCAGAAACTTTCCCTGAGGTTCCAGCCCAAAACTGGCATCTCCTTGGCCTTGTCCCAATAGGCTGAGATCCTATACTGACACTCAGAAACCTGAAGGTACCCACTGGGAAACAAGCAGGTCCAGGAAATGCTGGAGCTGAGCTGAGACCCATCCATGGGTGGCATCAGTGCTCACCTCGTCCACCTCCCCCTTGATGGAGTCGAGGGTGATGTTGAAGAGCACTTTGAGGATCTCCATGGCCCGCTCAGTCTCTTGGGAAGGAAGGAGCTTGGGTGGGTTCCCCTCAGGAGTCACCCCCAGCGTCAGCTCCAGCGTGTCAGTCAGCAGACTCACTCCTTTCAGTTCCTGAAACAGCTGCTGGCGCACGTCGGTGCGGAGTGCAGTGAGCAGGAAGAGCAGCCGCAAGTCAAAGAACTGGACGTCGTGGGGGAAGGTCCTCCCTCGGTACAGCCCCACACGCTCTGTGAGCTTCACCACGAGGCGGGCCTCCGCTGCCAGCATCTGTGCCACAGGGCTGCTGAGCACGAGGTTGCACAGGCACTTGAGGGACTCCAGAACAACATCCATGTCTGCGGACTCAGGGCCGGACCCCTCGGAGACAGAGAGGCCAGCGTGGCCGGCCAGTGCCCGCATGCTCTGGCGGCCGGTGAACGGGTCCAAGCAGTGGCGGTCCCGGGACAGGATTCGGACGCTCTGCAGCCAGGTGACACGGTGGGAGGGTGGCAAGCCCTGTTCCAGGACGGAGACCAGCAGCTCCGCCAGTCTCTGCGGGCAAGGAGAAGAGCGGCTCCACCAGGCCCCTCTTCCTGGGCCACCCGTCCCTGCCCCTTTACCCCTCGGGCCAGCACCCACCTTCCGGTCCTCCTGCTGGGCGTCATCAAACGTGAAGCTCTGGGAGTGCTGCAGAGAGAACCAGTGAATTCAAGTCCAGAGAGGGGCAGGATCCGCATCCGCTGATGGGCGGCGGCCACTGCTCAGAACGGATGGCAGGGTCTACACGCGCCCCCATCGCTACGCACCTGCCACGCAGCGGCGCACCCCACACTCACCTGGCCCCGACCCCGCCGCGTCCCCCGTGCTCGCGGATACAGCCCCTGCCTCGCTCTCCGACCCTCCCTGCCTCGCTCTCCGACCCTCCCTGCCGCGCGTGCCCGCCCCCCGCCCCCCGCCCCCCGGCCGTGGCTCACCTCCTCGTTGTACGACCGCAGAGCTTCCATAATCACATCCTCCTCCCCCGTCTCCACGGCTGCTGCAACCGCCCTGGGCTCCATGGCGCCCCCGGGACCCGCCTCAGCCGTTCCGGGCCGCAGTTCGCCGGCCCCGCCCTGGCCCAGAGAGCTCCGCGCCAGCGCGCAGGGGAGGCCGGGACGGGGCGCGGCGTCGGGCGACGCCTTAAGGGGGCGCGGCCTGGAGCCGAAGCGGCGGTTCGAAGGTTTCCAGACCCGAACTGACCCCTCTCCTCGCGACCCGCGCTTTTGGGCAGGAATTTCCAACGGGAGAGGATCTCAGCCCCCGCCTCGCCCTGCCACGCACACACCGCCGGCCCTGGAGCTCCACAGAACGGATGGGGTGTGGAGGGGGAGCCGAAGTGGGGGACTTTTCAGTCCGGGGCCATCGGGTTCGTGAGGCGTTTGCTGGGGAACGCGGGCGAACGGGACTCCTAGGTCCATGCTTTCGCGGAGCTTTTGTTCCAGAGGGGAAGGCAAACAAGCGAACACCGCAGGACACGAGGCTGTGCTTCAGAACGGGCAGTGAGGAAACGCTTCTTTTGCTGACACCGGACAGGAAGTGGCGGGAACAGGGCTCCTGCTCGGGGGCCCTGCTCCCTCCTCATGCCGCGCCTGTGAACCCTTCCCCGCCGTTAGGACCTAACCCACGGAAGCGTCTATCCCACACCGTAGTCCTGGCGCTGAGCAAACGGCCCCGCCCCACCCTGCCCTACGCTCACAGGAACGACAAACGTCACATCCGCGGTGGCGCACGCCAGTAATCCCAGCACCTTGGGAGGCGGCGGCGGGAGGGCTCCCTGAGCCCGGCAGGCGGAGGAGGCCGTGAGCCGAGATCGCGTCACTGCGCGCCAGTCTGGGACGGTGCGGAAAACGAAAGCCACATCCGTGCGCGCGCTCCTGCGACCGGCGGTTCCCGGCTCGTAGCCCTCAGCCGGAAGTCAGCGAGTTGGAGGCGGAAAAGGCCGGTGCATTAGGGGCGTGGTCGGCGCGGAGGCGGGGCCGGAAGTCCTGCCCCTTGACTGCGCCACGTCGGAGGCGGCCGTTGCCGCGTCGGTGTAGGCGTTGAGGAGCCGCGGAAGGCACAATGGCGGACTGGGCTAGGGGTGAGCGCGAGAGAGCGGAGTCGTTGGGGGCGGGCCTGGGCCCGGTCGGAGCCGACGCTGTTACCTGCAGAGCCGCGTGCGCCTGTCTCTGGCCCCTCTAAACTGTCCTCGGCGGAGAGGACCCTGTCGCGGGGGCATATTCGGATCCTTCCGGGTCCGCCCCAGCGAGGGGTCGCGCAGCTGCGTGGTCCCCCAAGTCTCCGCCACTCCCTGTGAGATCGTTCTGCATGGGTTTGGGGTGCGGGAGCCTCGGCGTTCGGTAGGTCCCGGGCCAGGCCCTAGGAGGACAGGCCGTGCACTGTTGGTGTCCAAGCAGGCGTCTGCTGACTTGGGCCTCGATGGCCCCAGTCCCCGCCCGGAGCCCGTGTGGTGTCTGCGAAGTGGGGTGTTGATGTTTGCCTCTCCGAGTTGCACCCGTTCCTTACGGTGGAGCTGGGCAGGAGGTGGTTCTCACCTCCCTGATGTGACAAATTCCTGTCACAGGCCAGGCCTCTGCAGGCGCTGTGCTCTGGGTGTTGCGGGAAGCCGTCCCCTCCGTGGGATGCAGACCGAGGGTCCCGCTCTTGGTCGACCTCAGCTCCCATCGTGGGGAATCGGGAGCTTGGCTCAGCCCTTTTTTGTGCGGTAAAGAGCCTTCTCAACGTTCCGACCCGGTTCCTTGCCACCTCTTCAGGAGCCAGCTCTGAAGTCGTCCCTGCAGGAGCCTTTCTACTGCTCTGCGGGGTACTTTCCCCAAGTCTTTCCTGCACTTTTTACACAGACGGCGACCTCCGTGGATGCAAGTGTCACATCTTACCAGCATCCCAGGGCTGGGTGCAGTTTCTGCTGCACAGTATCAGAAACTGCTGGTTGCCCTGAGCCTGCTGTGGGTGCTTCCCCATCCCCACCTGGATGTGTACACAGGGCGTGTGTTCACATGACATGCGCTTACACACATCGTCCTTTATGCAGCCTGCCTCACATGTGCAAGATCCACCTGCTGGAACCTGGTGAGGGCCCTGTGTCTGCCACCTGCCCAGCAGACACAGGGCCCAGTCCCCCTGGATTTCCAACTCACCCTGATGTGGTTGGAGCGACAGGGGTCAGGGGCCATGCTTCACCGGTGGATGCAACCCCTCAGCCTTTCTCTCTTCTCAGGTCAGAGTCCTGGTGCTGTGGAAGAGATACTAGACCGGGAGAACAAGCGAATGACTGACAGCCTGGCCTCTAAAGTCACCAGGCTCAAATCGGTCAGTGGTGGTCTCCTGTCCTCTTACCTCTCCTGGGTGCCCTGGGGAGTGGGGATCAGAGAAAAGGCAGACGGCCCAGAGGAGTTTCAGGCAGTTTTCCATCCTCGTCTGATTTTTGGCTGTGCTCACTTGGACCTGTCTGCTGCTGCTGCAGCACTCTGGCAGAGTGTTGGCAGGGCTTGTCTGCTCTGGGGAGGGTGAGTGCTGCATTATGGGTCTGCTCTGGCCCAACCCTGCCGTCTCTGTGCTGAACAGCTTGCCCTGGACATCGATAGGGACGCGGAGGATCAGAACCGGTACCTGGATGGCATGGTAAGGGCCTGCCCCAGCACTGCCTGCTGCAGAGCCTACCGTGTCTCCTTCAGCACTGGTGCGGGTGGGTGGTCAAATCACCACTTCTGTGTGATCTTGCTGGGATTCCTCCCTTAGGACTCGGATTTCACAAGCATGACCGGCCTGCTTACAGGGAGTGTGAAGCGCTTTTCCGCAATGGCAAGGTCTGGACGGGACAACCGGAAGCTTCTGTGTGGCATGGCCATGGGTCTGATTGTGGTCTTCTTCATCCTCTCCTACTTCTTGTCGAGGGCAAGGACGTGAACCAGTGGGAGCTGGTGTCTCTGGGTGCCTGGCGTCTTGGGCTCCAGAGAACTTACCTACAAAATACTCCTTTGAAATGACAATTGTGGGTTTGGAATCTTCTTCCTGTGGGGCAGGAGGCTGTGGCAGCCTGTGACCTGATGAGCTCATGTTGGCTGTGGAAGGGAAACCAAGGGCCAGCCCCTCCCCCCTCCCCCAGGTGCTAGAGACACCAGCAAAGTTGGGGCCACAGCGTGTCTGGAGAAGCCAGGTCCGAGCACAGCAGCTGTTGAATCCCAGACGTAGCCACTTGAGGCCTGCAGCCTTTCTCCCAGCTCTTGGGACTCTGACATCAGGCTCCATGGCTGTGTCCTTGCCCGGGTGAGGCCATGTCTGTGATCCAAGGTGCCTGGAGCTGACACAGGAAGGGACTGTGAGCCCTGAGTGAGTGCCATCTCCTCCGACAGGCCTCTCAACCTGGAGAGGACGGTTACCTCTGGCCACGGTTGCTAGGCCTGGGCAGACCAGCGTGGGCTCCTCTGCTGTGAGTTTTCTCTGCCTGCTCTACAGTCCTGCGGATGAAGTGAGACCCTTGGGGAGAACTGGGGTGTGGATGGAGTGAACTGCAGCCTTGGCCTAGCCGCTGGGCCTGGATCCTTCTGGGTCATGTGACTGTATCCAGGAGCAGAAAGTTGCATTCTCAGGATTCAGGATCAACCCAGCACCAAAGATGTGTTTTCAGGAGAGCAGACCTAGAAGTGGGCCTGTTTGGCATTTCAGAGTCAGGCAAACCTGTGGATCTACACAGGAAGGTTCCTGTGAGGACTCCAGTTGCCGCCTAGCTTGCTGGTAACTTTTGCCCCTTTGCCAAGCCCTGCCAGGCTCCCTTGACTGTGATGGTGCTCCGTGCCGTCCTCTTGTCTCCAGCCTCTGCAGGATGCCCACCCTACCCGCCTCTCCCTGGGCTGGGCTCATGTTCAAATCACTGGACTGGCAGGGAAATGACTTCTTCCCACCTCGAGATGAGGTCCCAGCCCCCTTGTCTTGGCATAAAAACACCTTTGAAGTGCGAGTCGTGTGCTTCTGTGCCCTTTGTCCTGTTCCAATCTTGTTCCTCCCGGTCACTCCCTGGAGACTGGGCTCACTGTCCCCACACCTGTGGGCACATCACGTGTCCCGTCCATCCCAAACTGCCTCGGAGCTCCAGGCTGACCAGAGACAAGCCACAGCCTGGAGGCTGCAGCTCGGGGTGACCTTTGTTAGGGAGCTGCTCTGTTCTCTGAGACGCAGTCACTGTTCCCCGCCCCCGTCTCTCCATCTCCACAGCTGTTTGCAGCCCTCCCAGGTACTTTGGGGTCTGGCTGGACTTCCTTTCTGGTTTGCTTTTCTGCGTCTCACTCTTGCTGTGTTAGGAGAGATCCTGCAAAGGGACAGTGGCAACCCTGCTGCTGCTGTGCCAGACCAGTTTCCCGAGGGGTCCGACCCTAACCCTCAGCCCCGTGCACCTGACCCTTAAGAGAGCGGGCCTTGCTGACCATGATCCCTGACACCAGTGAAACCAAATGGGGTCTTGGGGCCCATCGTGAGAGCCAGGGCTACCCACTGCCAAGTGAGGACAGAGTGCCAGGTTCTATCCCATAATTTCAGGACAAAACACGTAAACAATAAAAAGTGTATCGTAAATACGATTTCATGAAGAACTAACCGTGTGGTCTCTGTTGTCCTCATTTCCTTGGGATTTGAGGGAATTTTGTGTGGAGCTCACCCTGGTCCACAGGCTGGCCATGGGCACTGGTGCCATAAACCCTCTCCCTTCATCAGGGTTGACTGGGTGGGGCAGCCACAGGCTCTGTAGTGACAGCCATTGCTTGGTTGATGGGTTGGAAGTCATCAGAGGTTTGAAGAGTTACACTGGCCCTTGTTTTTCCAGAAATGCTGACCATAGAGATGCTTTAGCGTCTTCTCAAATAGCGTAGATGTTATAATGAGGTTGGTTTTGCTTCACAAAACTAGCAGGAACCCACTTCCTGCCGTGTTACCCTTCCCTGCCCAAGTTCCTGAAATGCAGATGGGGATCCTGAGGGCATCAGCACATAGGGAGTAAGTGAGTAGCTGGGCGCGGTGGTTCACGCCTGCAATCCCAACACTGGGAGGCTGAGGTGGGTGGATCACAAGGTCAGGAGCTCGAGACCAGCCTGACTGAAGTGGTGAAACCTCGTCTACTAAAAATAGAGAAAGTAACTGGTGTGGTGGTGCTTGGCTGTAATCCCAGCTACTCAGGAGGCTGAGGCGGAAGAATTGCCTGAACGTGATGGCGCCACTGCACTCCAGCCTGGGCGACAGAGAGACTCCCTCTCAAAAAACCCAAAAACGTGAGTAGACATGAAGTGCTTTGAATATGCAGGCTGGTGTGATCACAGCTAAGCGGGAGTCGGCAGCTGTACCGTGCTTTGTGCGGGTGCAGGTGATGATGGTGCCACAGCTGTATCTGTCAAGACTGCGCATCCTAAACTGACCTCCCCGAAAGGCCGAGTTGAGACCCAGACTCCCGGGCAGCCTCTGGGAATCCCCCTCTTCAGGCCCATGCCCCGCCCTCCCTGTCTTACCCACGAATGTGTAACAGGCCACCCTAAAACTGCAGGTAAAGTTGCAGCGATTTATCACGTCGTTGAATTTGAGACAGGGCACTGCTTCAGGCTTGGCTGTTCTGGCTCTACAACGTGGAGGCCTCACCGTAAGATGTGGTCCTTTGCCCGTCTCCATCTGAAGGCTCACTCACGTCCAGAGGTCAGTGCTAGTGAGTGGAGGGCCTGGCTGGGCCGCCTGCCTGGGATGAGGAGTTCGGTCTCACCGTGCTTAAGCTTCCTCACGTGATGGCTGGTGTTGGAGCAAACGTGGACACGGTGGTAAAGGGTGGGGGGTGGGGTGGGCACTGGTATCCAAGCAGCGGTACAGGTATCCTTGGTACATTGTATGCCTGGCATCAGAAGCCAGGTGGCATCAGTTCTGCCATACTTCATTATTCGGACAGTCACAGGCTGCTGTCCAGATTCAAGGGGAGGGACTCAGCATTGCTCAGAGGTGACGAACACAGGCGTGGCTGTCTTTGGGGTTCGAGGCAGACAGCATCGGGAGGGACAGGTGTGGAGCAGGGTGTCTGAGGCGCTCTGGCCCTCCCATCTCACCAAGCTGACCCTGGGCCCTACAAGCCAGGATGGGACCCTATGTGGGCAAGTGCCGACAGCCCATGGGGGCTCCTTTCTGTAAAAGCTTGATCCTTCCACGGAGACAAAGCCTTAATTAATGCAATCTGATTTATTAAATACTTTGGGCACAGCAGAAAACAAGACAGCAAATGGTAAAATAGCGTAGAAAAGAAATAACTGGTTACAGTCGTCCAAACAAGCGTGCCCAGCCCAGCGGGTGAAGACAGCCTCGAGTTCCACGGCCCAGTGAATCTCGTGCCGATGATGATGGGACACAACAGGGCTGGGCTATTCCACGTCCACCACTAGGGGTGTCATGTAGTCAGAGTGTTTGATGCCGAAGGTGACAGTCGGGGCGCAGGGCCTGGTCAGGGTCACCTGGGAGAGGAGGGGCTGTGAGAGGAGCCAGCACCCCCACGTGCAGTTCTCTACCCTGGCTGGGGCTGGGCCACTGTCCTTCCTGAGCCTGGGGCCAGGAAGCTGCACTCTCAGATTTGAACACAGAGCACTCAGCGGTGGTTCGCTGTCAGTCTAAGGAAAAGGGCAGGGCCTCTGCTTTCTTGTCGCTGAAGGGTTACCTGTGCGGCTGGTGCAGGTAGGGTATGTGCGGGGTCCCGAGGGTGGTGGTGCTTCCCGTCCCCACCCTAACCCTCCACCCGCTCTGGGCTCTGTCCTTCACAGCCTGACCCTGTTTCCCCTCCTCTGTGTCCAGCCCCCCTCCCCTGCTCCTTCCTGCACATGCCTTTGGGCCAGGGCCCCCACCCCACCCTGACCCCTCTGGGCTGTGCTCTTCCTGGACCTTCTCAGGGCTGTGGGCGCCTGGTCCTGGCTTGAGGGTCTTGTCCCCCGGAGGCTCTACACGGGCAGCCATGGTGTACTGTGGAGCCTTGAATTTGGTCACCTGCATGTCAGTCTGGCGGTAGGCTGCGGGACCTGGGGTCTGAGAGGCAAAGGAGGCTCAGACAAGCTCGGCCTACCCAGGGCGTGCGGCCCCACAGAGGGTCTCAGGCCTGAGTCAACAGAGCCAGCTACAGGTCGGTGCCTGTGCCTCAGGGTCCCCCCGTGTCCTGCCACCCTGCTTGTGGGCACCTTCTCAGGTGGGGGTTACTTCCTCCATTTCAGCCTCATGCTGGCTGTGACATCCCGAGTGTGCCAGTCCTGGGAACATCCCTGAGCGTGTGTGAGAGGCGTGCTTCCCCCGGGCCGCTGTCCGATTGGACTTGGGGCCTGGGGCTGGTGAAATCGGCATGGACAAGGGCTGTTGGGTGCCGCGACACTGTTTCCCCATCTCAGGCCCCTCAAGCTCTCTGGCACATGCCCACCCAAGGTCTTTGCACTGGCTGTTTCTGAAACCAGGACCCTCCTCCCCAAAATACGTCATGGTTTATTTTTTCCTCCTCCTCTTCTTTCCATGCAATCTTAGCTAAGACTGCCTGTCACCCTCCAGACAGCACCATCCTCTGCTGGGACCTGGACCTCCTCAGCACTGCAGTGTCACCCCGGCACGTGGCAGGCACCCAGAGGATAGGGGGCTGAGGGGCTTTGGCAAGGCAGGGCCGAGCTGGTGGGTCCTGGGTTGTGGGGGACATTGGGGGGCCGTTCTCTGTTCTCAGCTGGGGGGACCCTTGCCTTGTGCAGGTCGTCGCTGAAGCCGCCCAGCTTGCTGCGGCCCTTGATGGAAAAGGAGGGCTGGGAGACCTTCCCGACGGTGTGGGGCCCCATCACCATGGGCAGCATGTACGCAGCGGGGCCTGCAGGGTGGACGTGTTCCTCAGGCCGGAACAGGGCCCACTGCCCTTCCCTGGGGCTTTTCCCCAACCCTGGAGATCAGCCGTCAGGCTGCCCCGTCTCTCGCACCCCACCCAGGATCCCCAGATCCCTTTGGCTGAGGATCGTCGGGGCTGCTGCGGACCTGGGGTGCTGTCCACTCGGAATGTCTTTGTCCGAGCAGAGATGGAGTGGCTGGGCGCTGAGTCGAACAGGAACTTGGTGGATTTCTCTGGAAAGTAGTCACCTGGACAAGGAGCCAAGGGGGTTGCTGGGACAACAAGCAGGTGGGTATGCAGCCCTGTCTGGGGGCTCAAGGAGGGCTCCCCAACATTCTAGGCATGGGGCCTCTGGGCTCCAACACAGGTGGTGACCAGGTCTGGTCAGGGGGTGTCCAGGATGGAAATGCTGACCTCAGGGTTGGGGAGACAAAGGCCATTTTTGAGCAGGGAGAGTGGGGTCTGACGTGGGCTTGCCAGAGAAAGGTCCAGGTTGGAGCTGGGCTCTAGGGTCAGAGTCTTCTCTGTCCAGGTGTGATGGCGACCCCTCAAGAGAGAAAGATGGGATAGGAGGGGCAGGATGGCTGAGCTCTCACACCCTTACGGACTTGAGGTTAGGGGACCCAGCAGGGAGGGGCAGGCCGGAGGCCGCATAGGGCAGGAGCCTGAGGTGGGGGTCACTAACCTGGGCCAGGAGTCAGCGTGGTCTTGGTGTGGTAACGGCCCAGGATGGAGTAGGCGGGGCCAAGGTCCTTGCCAGTCCTCAGTATCTTGGGGTTTACATTGTAGCGGGGCCCTGGGGAGCAGTTCTCTGCCAGGAGCATGGGGGCCCCACGGAAGCTGTAGGCTGGTGCGCGTAGCTTGGTGGGCGTGTGCTTCATGAAGCCTGTGGACGCAGTGGGCCCTGAGCAGCCTGGAGCCTGAGCTGCCCTTCTCCCCGCTGGGAGTCAGGGATTGAGCCCCAGGCCCTCAGGCCTTCCCCAGGCCACCCACCCTCCTGTTTCCTGACCCTCCCCACAGGCCCTCAGGCTCCTACCTGTTGTTGGTGGAATCAGGTACTTGGGTCCGGGGCTGCTGTAGAGGGCCATGATAGGTCCCCGGGGGCGATGGGGCCTCCAGGTGCCAATCCAGACCTCCTCCATCATGGCCAGCTCTGTCTACAAATGAGAGGGTTACCAGGTGCTGGGAGGCCCGGCCCTGATGTCCCCGTCCCTGCTCCTGCTGGCGCTGAAGAGCAGACCTGCTGAAGCTGCTGTAGGATTGTCAGTGGGGACTCCAGCGGGGAGCCAGGAGTTAGGGACCGTGGGAGCTTTCTGCATAGGACTGTGAACGCCTCGCCAGCTTAACCCTAACCCAGAGTTGCTGTCCATGGTGGCCCTCAACTCACCACGCTTCTCAGCTGTAAGGAGGCCCTGGGTCAATTTCTCCTACTCGGAGTGGTAAAGAAAGGTGGGGAACCTCTCGGTTGAGGCTGTGCTGAGGCGCAAGGAGGGGGCTGCCTAGGAGGGGGCTATAACTTCTTCGGTGAGGGACAGCACTCCAGGTAGCCTACGGTCCCATCCTCCTCGGAGACCGTCCTGTCCCCTCTGGTCTTGGTGCCAGGGAGTTCCCACAAGCGGAGCATGGAGAGGAAGGCCTCCCTCTCTCCTCAGGGGCTCACAGAACTGGGGAGAGTTCCCCACTCTAAACTCTAGAATGTGGCTCTGTGCTCTGTGGGAGGACAGGTTCTAGATTGCTGTCAGTGTGACCGAGACAATGGCCTCAGCCTTAGGCTCCTCACCAGAGCTCACCACCAGTGACCCCTATGAGGTCCCCTCACCAAGTTCCCCCGACAGGCCCTCTCACCACCACGTACCCCTAGCCATGTCCCCTATGAGGTCCCCTCACCAAGTTCCCCCGACAGGTCCCCCCACCAGACCTGCCTCACTGGGTTACCTCACCAGGTCCCCCCTCACCAGGTCCCCACCTCACTGGGTCCCCCCACCACACCCCCCCACCAGGTCTTCTCATCAGGTCCTTCTTACCAGGTTCCCTCACCAGGTCTCCTCACCAGACCCCCCTCCTCAGGTTCCCTCACCAGGCACCCCCTTACCAGTCCCCTCACCAGCTCCCCCATAACCAAGTCCTCCAGGGTACTCTCCCTAGGGCTTCCTCAGCCATGGCCTCCCTGCCAGGCTCAGACAGGTCAGAGGTGTGGAGAGGAGGGCTGGGGCAGTGAAGTTCAGGGCTCAGCACAGGATGGCTGAGGATGTGGCAGCTCCACTCAGCTGTGCCCCCGGAAGAGACCAGAGATTTGGGCCACTGAGAATGCTGGAAGGTCCTGGCTATGGCAGAGCCTGGGATCCAGGGTCAGGGTCTGTGCCGGTTGTGGTGGGCGCTGCTGCTGCCCTGGCTGACCTCAGAGGCTGCTCACCTGTGGCTCCCAACCTTGGACATGGGTGCACCTTGTTCTCGGCCTTGTCAGGGGTCCTTTTGGGGCCCAAGCTCCTCGCAGTGTCTTCCAGGCAGACTCTTTTCTTGGGCGACTTTGGGAAGAGAGGTTGTTCTGAAACCCGCCGGACCTGGGCCGCCTGTGTGACTGTGTGCATTCACTGTGTACAGCTATTGTCTTACAGCACCCGCCTTCAGATGCTGAGCACCCCTGCCCTGACCTAGTCTGTGGGTGACAGGGGTCTGTGCCCACCCAGTTCTGGAGACTTCTGTGTCTGGGGCTCCCTGCCCCTCCCACCTCGTACCGCTGCCTCTGCCACCCACCTCCCTCCGACGCCGTGTCCACGTGCCGCTGTCTGGCTCTGTGCTCCGTCCACCCGCCTACATGGTATCTGCCTGGATTTCCATTTTGGGTCTTGCCTGTGGTGTGCCTGCTCCTGTGTGGACCCTGTGTCTGTGTGTCCCTCTGTATGGGTAACCTTCACATGTGTGCTCCTTGAGTGGGACCCTGTGTATGTGGCTGTGTCCCTCTGTCGGGGGAGAGACAGGAATCAGAGCCTGAGCTGCAGAAGGCTTTATTGATTAAATGGTTTGAGGGCGACTTTCCATGTGGCGAGGAGTCCATGGCTGCTTGTGTGCTAGGTCCTGTGGCTGAGCCTCGTCTGCGGTCCACTTAGGCACCGTCCACACTGCCCAGCACTTGCACCTGGAAGGCAGACAGGGGGCTAAGAGAGCTGTGATTGATAACTGGAGAGCCACAGCTCCATCAGGCAAGCAAGGCCCTCGGTGGGGGGTCTGGGTGTGTGTGCATGCGTGATGGTGTGCACACGTGTGGGTGTGAGCATGCATGTGTGAATGTGTTTACACATGTGCATGCGGTGTGTGTCCCACGTCTGCACCTGTGTTTGCATCTCTGTGCACATGTGCCTGCCGACTGGGGAGGAGCAGGTCCTTGGCGTCTGGGGGCCGCCTGTGGGCAGGAGGTCTGCGGTGTCCCCCTCAGCTGGCTGATGTGGGTCCAATGTCTGTGGGTGGTGGGATGTGTGTGGGTGGTAGGCTGTAGGGTGTCGTGTTGGGTGCTCTTTAGGGAATGGGGTGTCCCCGCAGCCCCCATACCAGCAGTTGGACCAGCTGTGCCTTGTGCGTTGGCTGCAGGCCGTCTATGCAGGACTTGAGTTCAGTCAGGGCTGCCTTGGCATCCTCGTTGACATTGTACTTGCCCAGGGGCCCCTCATAGAGCTCCTCTGGGGTCCCCACCAGCAGTGTTTGTAGGAAGTCCATGAAAAACTCAGCGCTGTCCTCCCCTACGGCCAGCCCTGCATCACAGGCGAGATGGCGCCAGGACGGGACAGGGCGACGGGTGTAACCCCAGCCCTGGACCTATCCCAGGGCTCCAGCCTGCGTGGTCTCCAGACCCTCCCCGTCAATGCCCACCTCTCCCCGCCATGTCTTCCTCCACAGCACCCTCAGCTCCACCTTGCCCAAACACCCCTCCATGTCCCTTAATCTTGGCTGCTCCAGTTTCCACTCAGCGTTCCCTGGGATCACCGGGGAAGCGAAGTTAAGCCTCTGGTGTGGGGGAAATGTGATTCCTGGAAGGGTCAGGTCAGGCTGGACTAGGCTGGGGTTGGTGACGTCAGCTGGGCTTTGTCTTTAGTTGGGGTGTGGCTGGGTGGGGACTGGTTCTGTAGGGTCCTTGCCCACTTCTGTGACAGACGCAGGTGGAGTGTTCACTGCACGGACCTGATGCCAGGATTTTACCTCCTCAGGTACCCCCAACCCCCCTGCTCCCAAATATTCTGGAAGCCCCAGTGGCACAGACTCACCGCAGACGCAGAACAGGGTGAGGGCAACCAGCAGGAGGGCACTGCTCCCCTTCATGCCGGCAGTCTCAGGAGCTGCCTCCAGCCAGAATCCTGGGATTTTATGCCTCAGCGGGCAGCAGCTCTCCTAGAGGGTGGGCCGGACCTGCCCATTAGGACCTGGCAGCCAGCTCAGGTGAGGTTTGTCACATCCCTGGCCCCCAGGCGGCAACAGGCTTGGGGTGGCTACGTGGCAGGTGGTTGGCAAGTGGCGTTAGGGTGTGTGTGAGAGAGAACAGGTGTGGGAGGAGGGAACGCTGGCGAGGGAAGCCGTGCCAGCTGGTCAGTGAAGAGGGCAGCAGGGCCTGGCCACCAAGGGTCACTAGTCGTGCCTGCCCTTGAGACTGAGGGTGGTGGGATCTGGGGTTGGTCTCAGGCCTTTCTTTTGAGGTGGGATCCCCCCTCTTCTCAGTGTGCTGTGTGATCTGGGTCTGCACCTGGGGGTCTCCGATCAGGCAGGGGCCTCCTCACCACTCAGAGTGGGGTGGCCGACTGGGGGAAGGGGGCTGCACATGCACGAGCGGACACAGCTGTAGGACGAGCTGGGGGCTGAGGATCTGTGGGGTGAGAAGAAGCCTCGAAGAAAGAGGGTAGCCTGAGAGGGCCCAAGGGACATGGAGCTGGCTGTGCTGGGGCCAGGTCTCAGCAGGAAGTGAGGAAGGGACAGGCTGGAGGTACATCTTCTGTCAGCAGCCAGGCCAGCAAAGGTTGAAGGCCGTGGGGCAGAGGGTCCCAGGACATAATACAGTGGACACCTGGGGCCACCAAACAGAAGCACCCCAAGAGCAACCATTGGTAGGAGTGTGCCAGTCCAGCCCTCCCACTGAGCCACAGGGCCCAAACCAGAAGGGGCCCTGCTGCCACCTGGCGGCCGAAGGCGTCCCCAGGCTCCTGGGCCACACGCACAGTCTCCGTGAAGACCGAGGTCCTTGTTCCCCGGAGGAACCCTGTAGCACCGGAGACTTCCACCTACTTCAAACAGATAAAATCCCATCCTGGACAGAGCCTGTGGGATGGAAACAGGGTTAGGGTTAGGGTTAGAGTTGAAGGTTACAGGTAAGGGTGGGGTTAGGGGTTAGGGTTACAGTTAGGGTTAAGTGTTAGGCTTAGCATTAGGGTTGGTGGTTAAGGGTCAGGGTTGGTGTTAGAGTTTAGGGTTACGGGTTAGGGGTTGGGATTGGGGTTTAGGGTTAGGGTTTAGAGTTAGGTTTAGTGTTTTGGGTTTGGGGTTAGGGTTAGGGATAGGGTTAGGGTTAGGGGTTAGTGTTAGGGTTGTGTTAGGGTGGGGGGTTAGAGTTAGGGTTAAGGGTTAGGGGTTAGGTGTAGGGTTAGGGTTAGGGTTAGGGTTAGGGGTTAGGCGTAGGCTTAGTGTCAGATGTTTTGCCTGGGCTGGGGGTGCAGGTGAGGGTGACAGTTAGGGTTAGGGTTAGGGTTTGAATCCATGCATTTGATCCACAGTTAGGGTTAGGGTTTGAATCCATGCGTTTGATCCACAGTACACAATGTTAGCCGTTCTACTGCCCTCTTAATATAAGACAAATCGAAACATGAGTCAGCTCCAAAACACACAGCACTGATTTTCAATGCCATGTGGGTCAATCTTCAAGAAACCTGTGCAGAACAAATCCTGTGCATTCAGTGACCCTATCCTCCTTCCTGGGCTGCTAACACAGAGGGGTGGGCAGTGGGGGCACAGATACACGAGCATGGGAAGACCCACAGGAGCAAGGGTATTTCAAACCTTGAAGGATACAATCCATGAGAAACCACTCCATGAGTCTAAGCAGAACAGGCAAGGTGGTCAGATGGCATCTCCGTCTCCCCATTGTCCCAAACCTTTTTTCTTTTTTTTGAGACAGAGTTTCACTCTTATTGCTGAGGCTGGAGTGAAATGGCACGATCTCGAATCACCACAACCTCTGCCTCCCAGGTTCAAGCGATTCTTGTGCCCCAGCCTCCTGAGTAGCTGGGATTACAGGCATGTGCCACCACACTGGCTAATTTTTGTATGATTAGTAGAGATGGGGTTTCTCTTTGTTGATCAGGCTGGTTTCGAACTCCTGACCTCAGGTGATCCGCCTGTCTCAGCCTCCCAAAGTGCTGTGATTACAGGCATGAGCCATTGTCCCAAACATTATCACCTTAAGGCTAATGACCTGGAAGCCACCTATGGCTTCCCTTTCCCTTTTCACAACACAGCCACAGAGTTCCTAGGTCAAGTCTGGAACCTGGGAATAAGCACAACAACCCGTCATAACGAAACAGGTCATGTCACCAGAGTACACAGACTGCCCATGTGAAGCTCTCAGATCTGTTATTTCCATCTCACCACAGTGCTGCACAAGCAATTACCCTTGTGTTATGCACAGGGAAACACAGACCAGGAAGGCTGTTCCTTCACATGGCTCACACCTGTAACCCTAACCCCAACCCCAAGCTAATCCTTAACCCCTAACCCTAATCTAACCCTAACACCTGTAACCCTAACCCCAACCCAAAGCTAATCCTTAACCCCTAACCCTAACCCTAACCCCTAACCCTAACCCTAACCCCAACCCCAAGTTAATCCTTAACCCCTAACCCTAACACGTGTAACCCTAACCCCAACCCCAAGCTAAACCTTAACCCCTAACCCTAACCCTAACCCCTAACCCTAACCCTAACCCCAAGCTAATCTTTAACTCCCAACCCTAACCCTAACCCTAACCCTAACCCTAACCCCAAGCTAATCCTAAACTTCTAACCCTAACACTAACCCTAACCCTAACCCTCTGATCCTAGCCCTAAGGCTAACCCTAACCCTAACCCCAAGCTAATCTTTAACCCCTAACCCTAACCCTAACCCTAACCCTCTGATCCTAGCCTTAAGGCTAACCCTAACCCTAACCCCAAGCTAATCCTTAACCCCTAACCCTAACCCTAACCCTCTGATCCTAGCCCTAAGGCTAACCCTAACCCTAACCCCAAGATAATCCTTAACCCCTAACCCTAACCCTAACCCCTAACCCTAACCCCAAGCTAATCCTTAACCCCTAACCCTAACCCTAACCCCTAACCCTAACCCCAAGCTAATCCTTAACCCCTAACCCTAACCCTAACCCCTAACCCTAACCCCAAGCTAATCTTTAACTCCTAACCCTAACCCAAACACTAACCCCTAACCCTAACCCTAACCCTAACCGCAACCCCAAGCTAATCCTTAACCCCTAACCCTAACCCCTAACCCTAACCCCAAGCTAATCTTTAACTCCTAACCCTAACCCTAACACTAACCCCTAACCCTAACCCTAACCCTAACCCTAACCCTAACCCCAAGCTAATCTTTAACTCCTAACCCTAACCCTAACACTAACCCCTAACCCTAACCCTAACCCTAACCCTAACCCTAACCCCAAGCTAATCTTTAACTCCTAACCCTAACCCTAACACTAACCCCTAACCCTAACCCTAACCCTAACCCTAACCCTAACCCTAACCCTAACCCTAACCCTAACCCCTAACCCCTAACCCCTAACCCCTAACCCTAACCCTAACCCTAACCCTAACACTAACCCTAACCCTAACCCTAAACCCAACACCAAGCTAATCCTTAACCCTTAACACTAACCCTAACCCTAACCCTAACCCTAACCCCAAGCTAATCCTTAACTCCTAACCCTAACCCTAACCCTAACCCTAACCCTAACCCCTAACCCTAACCCTAACCCTAACACCTGTAACCCTAACCCCAACCCCAAACTAATCCTTAACCCCTAACCCTAACCCTAACCCTAACCCTAACCCCTAACCCTAACCCTAACCCCAAGCTAATCCTTAACCCCTAACCCTAACCCTCTGATCCTAGCCCTAAGGCTAACCCTAACCCTAACCCCAAGCTAATCCTTAACCCCTAACCCTAACCCTAACCCTAACCCTCTGATCCTAGCCCTAAGGCTAACCCTAACCCTAACCCTAACCACAAGCTAATCCTTAACTCCTAACCCTAACCCTAACCCTAAGGCTAACCCTAACCCTAACTCTAATGTTGTACCGGACCGAGCACGGAAAGTCAACACCAAGACAAAAGTAGGCCAAATTGCAGGGTTTATTGCCGGCGACCACAGAGGACTCATGTCTCTCCAACCCGTGGCAGAGAAAGAAGGGTGACAGGACCTTTTATACCCGCAAACCCACCTTGGGAGTGGGGGTGAAGAGCAGAGATTAAAACCTTTAGATATCTCGGCGGGTTGTAAATCAGCTCCTGGGTAGGAGAGGGGAGTGATGAGCTCCGCATTTCAAGGACTAGAGATTTATAGGGTTTAAGATAACCATTTGCTTACACATCGTCTGGGTGGGAGTTACTTGGCTCCAGAATGGAATTATTTGGGGTGTTTCTTCTGGCCATTACCGATGATCAAAGGCCAGCAATTCTGGCAGTCACAGACAAGAGAAAGTATGCAGCTGTTACAGATAAGAGAGAGTATGCAGCTTTAGCTCTTTTTGCATTTTACAAGGTAAAATTGGCAGTTTACAGAAGCCAAGGTGAGCAGTCATTGTGAGGAGAATGGAAACAGTTCTGTCTCTTTGTAAAATGGCCGTGTACAGGTTCCAACTCCAGGCCAGCTGTATCACACTAACCCTAACTACTACCTCTTACCCTCTGACCCTAACCCTACGCTAACCCCTACCCTAATCCCAACCCCAACCGCAACTGATGATTATCGTAAGTCGTCAGTTCTACCCGGTTTTCTGCATCTCAGAGTCCCTCCGAGAAAGCGTCTACCACCTTTACCAATCTGTCACGGTTGCACAGTCACTTTTCCCTTTCCATCCCCACTCCCTGCCTTTGCAATCCCTCCGCCCGCACACCATACAATGTCCCGAACTGCTCCACACCTTCTCACAGGGCTCAGAGGGAACACTCAGATTCCTCAGTCCTTATGACCTGCCCCTGTCCCTGCAACACACAACTGTGCAAGTGATTCCCCTTGTTCCCCACGAACGTCTGGGCTCCAGCCAAGACTGCTCCTTCACCAGCCCCGAGAAGCCTCTGGAGGACTTTTCCTTTTTTTTGAGATGAAGTCTCACTCTGTTGCCCAGGCTGGAGTGCAGTGGTGCGATCTTGGCTCACTGCAACCTCCACCTCCCCGGGTCAAGCAATTCTCCTGCCTCAGCCTCCCCAGTAGCTGGGATTATAGGCGTGCACCACCATGCCTGGCTAACTTTTGTGTTTTTAGTAGATGCAGTTTTGCCATGTTGTCCAGGCTGGTGGAGGACTGTTTTAATGACCCAGACCCTCTCTGGGCCTCGTATTTCTTCCCTAATCTCCCAACATACTTGGATTTGCCCACTGCGCTGTCTCCCAGGCAGATGATCTTCACGTTGTCCTCAGCATCATAATTCGCTTGGTCCAGCTCACTGGGTTCAGTTTTGTCTTCTGCCATTGGCTCCTAGCTGTAGAGAGGGGTCCGGCCCAGGGTGGCAGGGGGTGGGGTGGGGGGTGAGTCTTATCTGGGAAGATCAACAAGAGGCTGTTAGAGATAAGTCCCCTCAACCAAATGTATTTCTTCCTCTTCCTGGACAGGAGAGACAATGAGCCAATGAGAGAGGGGCCCAAGAACTCACAACCTTCATTCACCACCAACTTGCCTGCCACATGCTGAGTCTTAGGGTTATAACCTGTACACACAAGATTTCTTACGATATCTTCCTACTGCAGCTGTGCTTAAGCTCACACCTCCCGCTCCCACCTGGAGAGACAATATTCTGTTTTTACAAGTTTTTTTTCTTTTTCTTTTTCTTTTGAGATGGGGTCTTGCACTGTCGTCCAGGCTGGAGTGCAGTGGTGCGATCTTGGCTCACTGCAACCTCCACCTCCCAGGGTCAAGCGATTCTCCTGCCTCAGCCTCCCCAGTAGCTGGGATTATGGATGCCTGCCATCATGCCCAACTAATTTTTACATTTTTAATAGTGACAGGGTTTTACTATATTGGTCAGGCTGGTCTCGAACTCCTCACTCAAGTGATCTTCTCACCTTGGCATCCCAAAGTAATGGGATTACGGGCATGAGTCACCGTGCCCGGCCTGTATATACAAGTTCAATATATAAAAGTTTCCTTACTTGTAAAACAGGAACAGAAAACAGTGCCCATGTCATATAAGACACTGTCTGTTGGAAAGCCCGGGTTCTCATGACTGAATGACACAGCCAAAGATGCCTGCCCCACACTTGTGATCCCTTGCATTCTTCATGTCTCTTACCTCTCCTTCATTTTCCATCCTACTACAATCTGTACGTGCTCTCCCTCCCTCAACACGGGCAATTCCCCTAACCCCCTTCTCTAGGGGTGTTTCCACCTTTACTAGTTTAAAGTGTCTCCTAAACGCTGATCATACCCCGCTGTAACCTCCACCCAGACGGCTTCCCTCAGTGCCGGACTCAGATGTCATGCAATTGCCCACTAGACTGGGAGCAGCAGAGTCTGACACACGGACATCAATAATACGTTACAAACAAATACTTCAGTCCTGCACACTCCAGATGCTGCTCCTCACATTACCCATTTGCACAAGACATTTACCAGGTATCCAGTGCCAACAGCTGCGTGCAACAATCTCTCGCTCTGCTCTGCTCTCCTCACACCTAAATATGACCTTGCAAACACTCCTGAGAATGTAAGCGGAGTCCAGACTCTTAGCTGGCTGGGCACATAGAAATGATGATGAGACGGCAGCAAGAAGTGAACCTTACTGAGCATTCACCATGAGCAGGCGTTGCAGAGTTCAGAGGATGTAAGACTCAGCGATAGCAGGATCTACTGTGCTAAGAGTTATGACAGAAGAATGCACATGGGTCAGCAATAGAAAATGTCAACAGGGCCCCTGAGTTTTCCTGACTGTGCCACCACACAGCTACTGCTTCTGCACAGCCAGGGACTTCAGGTCATTTTGTAGCAGGAGTGGCCACGGGAACACTGAACCGGGAAGGAAGAAGTTTATCATGGCCGAGAGCTGGGTGATGATTTGTCTAAATGTCACAGCTCAGCTAACAAAGAGAAGCTCTGCCTTTATATAGGCTCACACTCTAGATATTACACATGAAAGGATCTTAGGTTTACAGCCTTAGAAATCACATATGAAAGGGTCTACAGTTTTAGGAATTACATGTGAAAGGTTTCTGGTCTCTGTATGGAGGAGAGGGATGGGGTTTGATCTTGTTTAAGTAAAAACTGTGTCTTCTGGAGAGACTCCCCCATACTATGCCTGCTATTTACAGGAGGGTGATTCAGGAGGCGCCAGTTGGCCAGCCTTTCCTTCTATTGAAATGCAGTGTGGAAGTCAAGGGGGAGGTGATCCCAGATGCCTGGGTCTCCTTCCTCATCCCCCACTTTGAGACCCTCACCACTCTATAATATTAGTGAGAGTTCTCACTTCACTCTCATTTTCCAGATTCTGAGAAGTAACTGATGGATAAAGATGGATATAAAACACTTGTGATGTGGATATTCTGGTCTATTACAGCAGTGAAGGATTCCTTAGCCATTTAGAGAAACAAGACAGGAAAGAAGGGGAGTAGTAAAGAAACACACACTATCATTATTACACCTGTGATGAGGGTTTTTAATCCTCCCAAGGCTGAGGACCAACCTTTAAACAAGAACTTAGGGTTGAATTTATGCCATACCTGCACAGGGACGTGTGCAATATTGGTTATATTCTTATTTTATCTTACTTAGTTAATTAATTAAAAATTTATTTTACTCTAGGTGCATAGTATATCCGGCATTTCTCCCCATGTTATGACGCTGGTCGTTTATGTGCAGGCAGCAGTTGGTTAGTTTGAAATTTTTTGTTATGGACTCCTCCTTCAGCTGCCAGCTAATAATATAAGGCCAACCAGTTCTGATAAATGGAATTTCTCATTTGAGTTTCTTGTCTGGCCAAAATGGACAGGGCTTTGCCCATTTCATTAACAAGTATTTCCAAGGCAGCCTGCAACTGAATGATCTGATTTAGCTTATAGATAGGAGTCCAGTGTCCCCAAGGGCTATTGGATATTTAGCTTATAGATAGGAGTCCAGTGTCCCCAAGGGCTATTGGATATTTAGCTTATAGATAGGAGTCCAGTGTCCCCGAGGGCTATTGGATATTTAGCTTATAGGTAGGAGTCCAGTGTCCCCAAGGGCTATTGGATATTTAGCTTATAGATAGGAGTCCAGTGTCCCAAGGGCTGTTCTCTGTCCCTGTGGCTGGCCGATAGAACTCAATAATTCTTTCCAGTGGCCACTTATTATTTTCCCATTTACCTGTTTTGAGACTTCTTTTCTCCTGGAGGAGTAGACTGGATGTCCTAACAGCTCACCTGTCTTAAGAGATAATAGGAAAAAGGAAGGCTTAGTGATGCCGATGACACAGCTACCTGTCCATCTTTCAGGCAGCTGTACATATGCGCTATATCGGCATATCCAGTTCAACCCAGGAGGGGCTGGCTGTCCAGTGTCTCCAGGACCCGGGGTGATTCCAAGCATCCTGTAATTTGGGAATTTCTAGGAGGGGGTTCTTTTCTATATAGTTTGAGCTCCACCAGGTCATAGTGCCCACTGTTCCATTATACAGTCGCTGCCCGATGCAGCTAAATTTTCCAACTGGTTCCTTCTCTGGCCAAACAATATTGTCCAAAAATTGAAACCTTTAAAACCCAGAAACTGTTGGTTTGAACCCTTTGAACTGAGGTCAGGTCAGGGACAGGGTCAGAAGGTAGTAACTCACGGGCTTCCCATGGCCACCTGTCACCCAGAGTCGCCCCTCCACATACATAGCAAGAAGCAACATTGAGGGAATGGGCCACAGTTTCAGCCAATTGGAGGAACAAGTTCTTTGTCTTTTTTGGAAGTTCCGGTACTGGCGTATTTAATATACCGTAAAAGTGCTGGTACAGTGGCTGGGCTGAGTTTTTGGATTTTTCCCTGAGTCTGGATACTGACTCTGGGGTCAAGCCCTTTCCATCAGTTTCTAGCATTACATTCTCCCCTTTTTCCCATTTGGGGTCTTGAGGGTTCATGATTATTAATTCTAGGTTACAATGTCCTGAGAGACAAGGGACATTACTCCCTGGAATGGTGTCTCTCCCATTTACAAGACAAATGGGATTATTTGTATTATTTTCCCAAGGGGCACAGATGATGCAATTACTGCACCAGTAGGTTCTCTGGCAGATATACTTGTGCTTTTTTGCATAACTGTGTTCTCGTCCGAGGGAACCACAGCCCGCCCCCCGCCCCCCACTGGAATGATAGGCATTGATGGCTGCGCTAGCATCCAATCTTAGTGTAACCTGTTTTGGGCTTCCATTCTACTCTGTTTTAGATATTAATTTAGTAGGCCGGTTCCATCGCCCTGTTAGGAGTCTAATTTCAAAAGTCGTATGTGTAGGGGGCTCTGATGGGTCCTAGCAGACATCGGGCTGTCCATCCCCCAGATTACACAACACCTTATACTGAGTACCATTATATAAACAGGTTCCCATCTGTGTCCCTGTAAATTCATAATAACTTGTGAACAGAAGAACGGCGGTAACTTTACGTCCTGCCTCAGTAACCTGCTGCACACACCGAGAGCGTTCTTCAAAATCAGTTCATGTCCCTACTGTACAAGTGCAAATATCAAGAAGAACAAGTCCCACGATGAGTCTCCTCACGCCTCGGCTGTGCGTGGACCAGCCAGCTTCCGGGACGTGGGTGGAGCAGGCTTGTTGTCCTTCTCAGGATGATTCTGCAGACGTTGCCTAGGGTCTGGTGTAGTTTCTCGAGTCTCAGCTGCTGTCGGTCGTCACACGGCTGTGGTGGATCCAGGCTGGGATTCCCTCTACCTTTATGGCTGTGGGAGTGGTCAGGATCAGGGTGTGAGGTCCTTTCCACCACAGCTTCAGAGGGGGCTGCACTCCAGTCCTTTATGCAAACACCATCACCTGGTGAGAAACGGTGAACTGGGGAGAATAAGCTTACAGGACAGCTGTCATTTACCCAGGTGGAAATATCCTGAGCAACTTTTCCTAGAGCTTGTAACTGGCATCCTAACTCAGTCTTTCCCCACTCCCGAGTTCCTGGGAGTGCCCGGAGTGTGGGAGGGGGCCTATGGTATAAAGACTTCATGGGGTAATAGCCTGTCCTCTTAGAGGGAGTGCATCTAATTTTCAATAACACCAAGGGAAGCACCCGCACCCACTTTGATCTGTTTCCTGACACACTTTCCCTAAGCTATTTTTGATGGTCCTGTTCATTCTTTCCATTTTTCCAGAACTCTGAGGTCAGTAGGCACCGTGCAGTTTCCAAGCAATACCCAAGGCCGTTGCTGTTTTCCAGACCAAATCCGCCACAAATGCTGGTCTGTTGTCTGGTCCGATGCACAGTGGCATGAAACCTAGGGATGAGATCTCAAAGCTCACATGGGTTACTTCATGGGCTTCCTGGCATCGGGGCAAAGTGGCAGAGTTTAGGGTGTTGCACAGCCCCCAGTCGTGGTGCGGAGATTTTCATTTTAGCAGGCTCAGCTCTTTCAGGCCTGGCATTTGTTAACCACTGATGTTCTTCGCTATTCATTAGAGTCACTACTGTGTGGGGTGCTCCGATATTAAAATTCTTCCCAGAGTTGAGGCTAGAATCTTTAATTGGCATTCCTTCCTTTTTTTTCCTTCTGACACACACAGCATGAGAGGCTTTGTTAAATCGGATAGCCCCAAAACCAGAGCTGACAAAAGTTTCGCTTTTAGTTTCTGCCTCAGTCAAAGGGTTTCTCGTCTTCTTCCCTCCCGCCGTTGTCACTTTGTGTAAGGGTGTGGCCAGTACTGTGAAGTTTGGAATCTGCAAATCACAAAACCCACGGCTCCCAGGAGCTCTCTCACCTGCCCTTCAGTCTCAGGTTCTGGCAGGTTGCAAACGGCTTGCTTCCTCTGCTTCTAGGCTGTGTTCCCCCTTCTGGATGGTGAACCCCAGATATTACACCTGCTGTCAGCAAATCTGGGCTTTTTTTTAGACACTTTGTACCCAGAGTCCTCCAGGTGCCAAAGTAAGGCATCTGTTCCTTTTGCACACCTGACTGCCATGGGGTGTCCGAATAAAAGGTCATTAGCATATAGGAGCAGGACACAGCCTGAGTCTTCAGCTGGAAACTTTTGGAGGTCATGGGCTAATGCCTCCCCAAAGATGGCGAGAGTTTTGGAGCCCCTGGGAAGCCAGGTCCAGGTGTAGTCACACCTGTCTGGATTTTTCCCATTGAAACGCAAATAGTTTTTGATCCTCCAAGGCAAGTCCAATGCTGAAGAAGGATTCTTTAAGTCCAATCAAGTGAACCAGCTATCCTCCACTGGCAGTAATCCCAACTGTGCCCGCAAGTCGGGTGCAAGTGGGTGCAAAGTCACTGTGGTCTGACTAACCAGACGCAAGGCCTGCAATAGCCTGGGCGGAAATACCAGTGTTCAGTCCCTGGTTAGGGAAGGTCTCCACCCTTCCTCCCGAGGGACAGTGAGAGCCTGGATAACCCCTGCCTGAGGCAGTCTCACTATTGAATGGGATAGGCATAGGCATTAATTTGCACAAGTTTTGCTGTGGGGTGGGGTGTAGGGGCAGCCCAGCAAGCACAAGGAAGTCTTTTCCTGACACCTCAGTAGCTCTGACAATATTGGTTTTGTTTCCTTTGATGGGGGTTACAGGACTGTCGTCCGGACTTTGGGCTCTTCGGGGGCCTATGAGCCTGGCCCCCCTCTCCTTTAGTCCAGTGGCCCTTCCATTAGACTGAACAGAGCCCCTCCACTTTCATCTGGATCCTCATGCTTAGGATCAGCCTATTCTCCCGTTAACTGTGGGGCTTTCTAGGAATCCTCTTTTTCCAACACTTGGGGCTCTCCTCCACTGGCAGCAATCAAGTTGGCATTTCCTCGAGCCTGACGCTGGTTTTCTCTACAACTTTCTGTATGGCTCATCACTTCTCGGTTCACAGTCACCTGGTTAGCGATCTCCAGTAACTGTGAGGTATTCATGCCTGCAAATCCTGCCTGTTTCTGCAGCTTCTGTCCAATGTCTTCTGCACACTGACTGACCAATGTCATATTTATCATGCCTCGGCTTTCATGGCTTTCAGGATCAAGAGGAGTGTACATTCGAACCGCTTCACCCAGCCTCTCGTCCATGTTAAAAAGATACACAAGCAGCTGGTGGTAGTCAGCAGGAGTGGGGCTATGAGTCTGAAGAACTGTTTGCAGTCGGTCAACAGGAGCCTGTGGCTTCTTGGTATCAAAAACTCTTCTGCTGCCAGATCTGCCAGAACCTTGGGAGTCCATGTCTCTTGGTGGAGGGGGATGGATTTTTTTCTAGCAGTCTGTCCCTTGGTCACTAAAACAGTCACCGCCTGTCCTCTTCACCACTTTGGAGGTTCAAAACTAACTGCAACCACGAGTCTATGTACGGAAATTGACGCAGGTGTTCTAGCTCGCAGCATATACCTCATGCCTTACTTTGGAGGCAAGAGACCTGTCAAGGATCCCCTCTGGGGGCCAAACTACCCCAAATGCTGGCCAATCTACGTTACGTAAAGTCCTCAGTTTCTCTGGTGTCAAAGTTACTCTATAATTTACACTAAATCCCTTCTTGAAATTTTTCAGCATGGTTTCTAAAGGAGTGTGTTGTGTGACCCATGCCTATGTGCCAAACAAAAAAAATTCCCACAGTTAAGAGAGTACTCCACCCACAGCAGTTCCCACCCAGCAAGACGCAGTACACTCTCTGACTTACATTCACTTCAATACTTTTACAAGGCCCAGATGGCAAAGTCTTCTCCACTCGGTCTTACGTGGCTGTCCGTAATTCCAGCTAGCTCTACAGATCGCTTGATGTATGAGGCCACTTCTAGTGGGCCTGATATTCCCACCTTTTATGGCTGATGAGTCCAGGTGGACTCCTACACACACACACACACACACACACACACACAGACAGACACACACACGCACACACAATTGCTCTCCTCCCTCCACCCAAATTGAAACCATAAGCAAAAGCTTCCAAGGTTAGTTACAAAAGGAGAGAGAGAAAGAACCGAGTTCAAAAGTGCCAGGTCTGGCGCCCGTGGGTGTTCAGGCCACTCTTCCACCTAAAGGAAGTGGGCAAGTTTCCCGGGACCAATCCTGCCATGTTTCTGTTGTCTGGACACTCCAAGTACCCATTCCTCCTCGGTGTTCAGCCATTGGGTGGATCCACACTGCGAGGGCTTTCCCGCTCTGCTCTGGCGAGGCTTTCCACCAGCAAATACCTGCCCAGGTGCGGTCTCAGGAAATGTGTCTCCCCAGCAGGCAGGATTCCCCTCTCAGGGATGCTCCGAAGGGCTGGGCAAACCACCTGAGGGCTTTCCCGCTCTGCTCTGGCGAGGCTTTCCACCAGCAAATACCTGCCCAGGTGCGATCTCACCCCAGCAGGCAGGATCCCCCTCAGGGATGCTCCGAAGGGCTGGGCAAACCACCTGAGAGGCTTTTCTGGCCGTCTGCCAACTGAAACTCGCTTCCCGGTCAGGGAACCAAATGTAGCAGGAGCGGCCACGGGAAACAGACCTCTTGAACACGTAACTGGGAAGGAAGATGCTTATTATGGCCAGGAGCTGGGCAATGATTTGTCTAAATGTCCCAGCTCAGCTAACAAAGAGAAGCTCTGCCTTTATATAGGCTCACATTCTAGATATTACATGTGAAAGGATCTTAGGTTTACAGCCTTAGAAATCACATATGAAAGGGTCTTGGGTTTACAGTCTTAGGAATTATATGTTAAAGGTTTCTGGTCTGTGGATGGAGGAGTGGGGTGGGGGTTTGATCTTGTTTAAGTAAAAACTGTGTCTTCTGGAGAGACTCCCCCATACTATGCCTGCTATTTACAGGAGGGTGATTCAGGAGGCGCCAGTTGGCCAGCCTTTCCTTCTATTGAAATGCAGTGTGGAAGTCAAGGGGGAGGTGATCCCAGATGCCTGGGTCTCCTTCCTCAGTTTATCCTGGGCACAATTTCTGGGAAGTGGCAGATGCTTGGCAGGCATGGTGAGGGGTCAGCCCCCTTCCACTGATACCCTGTAGAGAGAGTGACAGGAAGCCGAATTCAGCTGGTGGCTCCACACTTGGAGCAAACTTCTCTGCTTGTCAACATTCGTTATTAACTCACAGCCGAGACAGCCATGACTGAGCAGGAATTAGGAGAGGAGCCCGATTCTCTCCCACAGCCCAGCAGGAACGCTGCCCGTGTGCCTGCGGAGAGCAGCAATGCCTGTGTTGCACACAGGTGTGGACCAAGTAGCTGTGAAATTTCTTCTGAAGAAAACGGGCAAGGAGGAAGTGAGCTGAGCTCAGTGGGACATCCCATGCATGGGCTTGTGAATCCCAAATATCTAAGACAGTCTCAGTCAGTTTAGAAAGCTTATTTTGCCAAGGTTGAGGACGCATGTCTGTGACACAACCTCAGGAGGTCTTTTTTTTTTTTTTTTTTGCTTCAAAAAGTGACATTTATTCAAAGAAAAAAAAGACAAGATATCCATCCCTTGGCTCCCTTCCCTCCCGCCTCCTGCTACTCCTCAGCGCCCCCCAAGACTGAACTCTGGCTGGGGCTAGGTGGCAGGACAGATGAGGTCAGCAACACCGAGGGGCATTTCCTCAATGGAGGTGTTGTAGAAGGTCTCTGTGTCTCAGAGTCCGCTTGTCTTCTGCTGTCACTATGGTAATAGCCACTATTAACTTACGGCCAAACCGTCCACCTCGACCGATGCTGCGGATATAGTTTTCTCTGTCGGGAAGGTCAGAGTTGATGACTAAAGAAACCTGCTGCACATCAATGCCTCTGGCCAGTGGGTCAGTGGCAATCAAAACTCTGCTGGAGCCAGAACGAAAGTCCCTCATGATCACATCTCCTTCCTTTTGGTCCATATCTCCACGCATGGCAGAGATGGTGAAATCCTGAGCGTGCATCTTCTCAGTGAGCCAGTCCACCTTCCTTCAGGTGTTGATGAAGATGACTGCCTGGGTGATGGTCAGGGTTTCACAGAAGTCATACAGTGTGTCCAGCTTCCACGCTTCTCATTCCACATTGATGTAGAATTGGCGGACGCCCTCCAGGGTCAACCCTTCCTTCTTGACAAGAATCTTCATGGGGTCCCTCAGGAACTGCTTGGTCACCTCAAGCACATCAGAAGGCCTTGTAGCTGACAGCAAAACTGCCTGGCTGTTGCCGTTGAGCTTTTGGAATATGTCATAGATCTGGTCCTTGAATCCACAGCTTCACATTTCTTCAGCTTCGTCCAGTATAAACATTTTGATGTATTTGGGAGACAGGTATCTCCAGTTAAGCATATCGAACCCACGGCCAGGGGTTCCCATGATGGGGAGCTTCCATCTGCAGTTTCTGCACCTCAGCACACACACTGGTGCACCTAATACAGGAGTGACAGGAGGCACCCATGGAGTCTCCTAGTGCCATGCCCACCTTCTATATCTGCTGAGCCAATTCTTGAGTGGGTGCTAGGACCAAGGCCTAGGGGGCCTTTAGATCTAAGTCAATCTGCTGCAGAATCGATATGGCAAATGCGGCCATTTTCCCAGGCCCAGATTGGGCTTGAGTGATCACGTCATAACCGTTGATACAAGGTAGACTGGCTCGCTGCTGGATGGCAGAAGGCTTCTCAAACCCATAGGTGTAGATGCCATGGAGAAGGGACTCTGAGAAGTTTACATCATTAAAGCTGTCAACAATCTCATTCCAGTTACTCTCGACGACGCCTTCGGGCTCCATCCCATCAGGGCCATTGTCTCTGGATTGGGAATCCTGACTCTCAGACATGATCCTTAGAAACTCAAGATGCCCCAATCATCATTCACTCTGCAGTTAAAATGTCAGAATATTGCTAGCTACATGCTGATAAGAAGGACAAAGGGGACATTCTTAAGAGAAACCTGTCATCATAAATCCAGATTAGGGCAGAGAAGGACATTCAAAAGAGATAGGGAGGCACAGGAGGTACAGATGTGACCGCCATAGGACCTGCCTGGGATGTGGGAAGGAGCCAGCCCCAACAGTGGACTGAGATTGATCACTGCACAACTGCCTTAACAACACCTGTGACTTAATCACTGCACATGTGCCAGCAGTGGCTGTGCTGCCACTACACTGAGGAAGAGGGCTCTGCGGTGCCCCGCCAGCTGGGAGGGGATGCCAGTCACCACTGCAAGGACTTCATGACCAAAACACCAAAAGCATTGGCAACAAAAGCCAAAATAGACAAATGGGACCTAATCAAACTCCACAGCTTCAGCACGGCAAAAGAAACAGTCATTAGAGTGAACCAGCTACCAACAGAATGGGAAAAAGATTTTGCAGTTTACCCATCTGACAAAGGGCAGATATCCAGAATTTACAAAGAACTCAAACAGATTTACAAGAAAAAAACAAGCCCATTCAAAAATGGGTAAAGGACATGAACAGACACTTTACAAAAGAAGACATACATGAGGCCAACAAACATATAAAAAAATGCTCATCAACACTGGTCATTAGAGAGATGCAAATTAAAACTACATTGAGATACCATCTCACTCCAGTTAGAATGGCGATCATTAAAAAATCTGGAGACAACAGATGCTGGAGAGGATGTGGAGAAATAGGAACACTTTTACACTGCTGGTGGGAGTGTAAATTAGTTCAACCATTGTGGAAGACAGTGTGGCGATTCCTCAAGGACCTAGAAATAGAAATTCCATTTGACCCAGCAATCCCATTACTGGGTATATATCCGAAGGACTATAAATTGTTCTGCTATAAGGACACATGCACATGAATGTTCATTGCAGCACTGTTTACAATAGCAAAGACCTGGAACCAACCCAAATGCCCAACGATGATAGACTGGACTGGGAAAATGTGGCACATATACACCATGGAATATTATGCAGCCATCAAAAACGATGAGTTCGTGTCCTTTGTAGGGACATGGATGAACCTGGGGACCATTATTCTCAGCAAACTGACACAGAACAGAAAATGAAACACCGCATGTTCTCCCTCATAGGCGGGTGTTGAACAATGAGAACACATGGACACAGGGAGGGGAGCATCACACACTGGAGTCTGTTGGGGGGAAATAGGGGAGGGACAGCGGGGGATGGGGAGTTGGGGAGAAATAGCATAGGGAGAAATGCCAGATATAGGTGAAGGGGAGGAAGGCAGCAAATCACACTGCCACGTGTGTACCTATGCAACTATCTTGCATGTTCTTCACATGTACCCCAAAACCTAAAATGCAAAAAAAAAAAGAGGGCCCTGCAGTGGCGCTAGCCGCCAGCAGGGGGCCCGGCCATAGCACCGTGAGCAAGCGGGACCTGTAGTGCCTGGTAGCCAGCAGGGGGCGCCCAAGCACGCCGGCGTGCGTGGCGTCTCAGTGCCGGTGTGCGTGACGTCACAGCGCCGGCGGGCATGACGTCACAGCGCCGGCGTACCTCGCGTCACCGAGGCTGCGTGCGTGGAGTCACAGCGCCGTGGGTGGTGTCACGGCCGTCTGTAGAGTTGCGTTCTCCGCAGCACAGACCCCCGGGCAGGGTGGCAGGGGCGTCGCGCCAGCGGAGCTGCGTTCTCCTCAGCACAGGCCCAGGGCGCTGTAAAGGCAGAGCAGGGTTCTTAGCACGGACCTCGGGGACACCGCGTCCACTGTGAGTAAAATCCTTGTTTGCAGCGCTGGCTGCTGAGGGTCAGAGACCAGTAAGGAGGTCCCGGTGTGGACAACGACACCAAAAGCCCCTCTGAATGCCGCGCACCCAGGTTCTTCCCAGCCAAGGCCGGGGGCTGCAGTAGGGGGTCCACAGCGCAGCCTCAGGACACACATAGGGTTCCTCAGGCAGGTGTGACGTCAGTACTCGCGGAATGTGGGTGCAAGGCCTCGGCACCACATGTTACTGTAAGATCTGCGCTGCCCACGCGGCCGATACCGCGGTGTGAATAACGCTGACCTGTCCGTGCAAACACGGACACTGACCTGTGGTCAGGAGCAGGTTAGGGTGAGGGTCGGGCTGGAGTTAGGGGTTATAGGTCAGGGGTTAGGGGTCAGGGGTTATAGGTCAGGGGTTAGGGGTCAGGGGTTAGAAGAAATTTAGGCAAAGTGAATTTAAACAGCGTTTGTGTGAGGAAAGGAACGATCCGTGAATCACGCCTGAAGCACCGGAACAGAAAACAGGACTTGGGGCTTCCAGCTCTCAGCGGCGGCAGCTGAGTGAGGTTCTCACCGGCTCCAGCTGGGCGCCCGCCCGTTGTGCGGACGGTTCCCTCAGTGTCCCTGGTCACACGGCCACCTGGCGGCTGGGCGTTTTGTCATCGACTGTGGTTGGTTTGTTAATTTTTTAAGTCTAAATGCCTGCAAGTTCGATTTCCATTTGCTTAGGGGAGACCTCAGGCTAATGGCATCCTATTTGGCTTTAACCTGTCAAAACCATAATTCACTTTCATTTTACTTTCCTGGCATTAATAGAAGTAAATTCACAGTTTTGTTGTTATTCAGAAAGTTGGTTTAAGTGGCAGCCTATTTGTGGTGCTGCATCAAATAATGTCTTTTAATCATTGGCATCTTAGATTAGATGAAATATGTTAACTCTGTTAAGCCTTGTTATTAACAACAGGTGTTGAGTTTCTTTTTTTTTTTACTCCTAGGCGTCAACCATTTAAAATACACTGGAGCATCTCCTAATGAGGTGAATATTTTCTGAGAAAGTTTTCCTTATTGATTTCATCTTTCTGCGAACACCACAGAATGTCCTTATAAAACCTAGATGGTGCAGCCCACTCCACATGTAACTTATATGGTGCAGCCTATTGCTCCCAGGCTACAAACCTGTATAGTACGTCTCTACTGAATGCTGTAGTTAACTGTCACACCGCAGTGATTGTGATTGCGATCCCAAAACATCTGAGACAGGTCTCAATTTGGAAGACTTATTTTGCCAAAGTTAACGACGGTGCCCATGACACAGCCTCAGGAGGTCCTGACAACCTGTGCCCAAGGTGGTCAGCATAGAGCTTTTATACATTTTAGGGACACATGACACACCGGTCAGTATGTGTAAGATGTACAGTTGTTCAGTAAGGCGGAACAACTAGAAGCAGGAAGTGTGGATGCTTTCAGGGCAGAAGTAGATAAGAGACAAAAGGTTGCATTCTTTTGACTCCTAGATCAGCCTTCTACTGAATAGGCAATTTCGTCTGGCTTAGTGAATCTGCATTTTTACATATGCATTAGGGCAGAGGAATGGTGCGACCTCCGCCTCCCAGGTTCAAGCGATTCTCCTGCCTCAGCCTCCCAAGTAGCTGCAATTGCAGGCATGCACCACCACACCTGGCTAATTTTTGTATTTTTAGTAGAGATGGGGTTTCTCCATGTTTGTCAGGCTGGTCTTGAACTCCTAACCTCAGGTGATCCACCTGCCTTGGCCTCCCAAAGTGCTGGGATTACAGGCATGAGCCACTGTGCCTGGCCAGGAAGCATATTTTGATTCTGATATTGTCAACTGTATTTCAGGCATAACTTCTTTTCCTCGGAGTAGTAAATACTGCTTTGGTATTTTATTACACAAATAAAGCACAGATCCCTTTTTATCATTATATTCATTACTAGCTGTATTGACATCTAAATTTAGAAACATTTCAGAGTTTGGGCTTCCAGGAATTCTTTGTGATCCCCTAAAAGGTGAATTATTTTTTCCCACAAGACACAGTGACACCTAAAGTCACAGTGAATGTCCTGCCACTTTTGTTTCTCTAGTTCCATCAATTTCTGCAAAGCATCTTTGGGGGAATAACTTTGAATAGCCCTTTATACTCTCTCTGTATTAGAAATCATCATGACGAAACATTGAAGGATTGTGGTCACAAATTCTGTTTATATTTTTCCTGTCTTTGAATATTTTTTTCCAGTGGCAAATATTTGCTTCTGTTTTCTTGTAGTTAAAAGGGATGCTGGGAAACAAAATAAAGACAAGCATTCATTAGAATAAGTGATCCAGTCACAATCAATTTGCTATTTGAACTTTTTTGTTTTTACACAGTCATACTTTTGAAAACATCCAGCCGCAAATTGAAATAGTCTCCAAAATGTGAATTTTTTCCCCTGGTTCTAAGGTGACCAGCTTTCCTAGAGCGAACCATACCACAAGAAAAAAAGATATAGTTATGTTTACATGTATGTGTTATTTTAACATAAAATATGTAAAAGAGGCATTTCCTTGAAATTATATATTAGTTTGCATAGTTTACTTTGCAGTATCATGAATGGTCTTATTTTAAAAAGTAGGAATAGTTAGTGTCAGTTACTACTTATTGGTACAAGTAATTAAGCAGACATTTTAAAAAATTACTATTTTTTAATAAAAGTTTCATTTTAAATTAGTTTTAGATTCACACAGAAGTTGGGAAGAAAATGCAGATTTTCCACATAGACCCAACCGAGTTTCCTCTCTTATTAACATATCAACATGTATCATATATGTTATTAACATCTTTCTTTTGTTAGATGGAGTCTCGTTTACCCAGGCTGGAGTGCAGTGGTGTTACCTCAGCTCACTGCAGCCTCTGTCTCCTGGGTTCAAGCGACTCTCCTGCCTCAGCCTCCTGAGTAGCTGGGATTACAGGCAGCTGCCATCACACCTAGCTAATTTTTGTATTTTTAGTAGAGACGGGGTTTCACCATTTTGGCCGGGTTGGTCTGGAACCTCTGACTTGAGGTGATCCTCCCATCTCAGCCTCCCAAAATGCTGGGATTACAGGCATGACCCACCATGCCTAGCCAACATCTTACGTCATTTGTCACAGTTGATGACCGGGTATTACTCCATAGGCTCACATTTTATTTGGTTTCCTTAGTGCTCCCTTTTTCTGTCCCAGGATCCTATCTGGGATCCCACAGGACATTGAGTCACCATGTCAGGCTCTTCTTGGCTGTGACAGTCTTTCAGACTAGACTTCTGAGGACCTGGAACAGTGTTAGGAGGATTGGTCGGGTATTGTGTAGAATGTCCTCTATTGTGGCTTACTTGGTATTTTTCTCATAATTAGACTGGGGTTATAGGTTTGACGGAAGCAGGTCAGATATGTAGTATGTCCACAAGAAAGAGTCAAAGTCTGTAAAATACTTGAAGGGATGTATTTGAGCCAAATATGAGTGACCACGGCCTGTGACACAGCCCTCAGGAGACCCTGAGAACATGTGTTCAAGGTGGTTGGGGTACAGCTTGGTTCTATACATTTTAGGGAGGTAGGAAACATTAACCAAATGTATTTAAGGTATATACTGGTTTGGTCCAGAAAGGTGGGACAACCCAGTGGGTTAGCGTGGGGTGAGGCTTCCAGGTTATAGGTAGATTTAATCATTTTCTTATTGGCAGTTGGTTGAAAGAATTACTGTCAGGCCGGGTACGATGGCTCATGCCTGTAATCCCAGCACTTTGGGAGGCTGAGGCGGGTGGATCACAAGGTCAGGAGATCGAGACCATCCTGGCCAACATGGTGAAACCCCATCTCTACTAAAAAAAAAATACAAAAATTAGCTGGGTGTGGTGGCACGCGCCTGTAATCCCAGCTGCTCAGGAGACTGAGGCAGGAGAATTGCTTGAATCCAGGAGGCAGAGGTCGCAGTGAGCTGAGATTGTGCCACTGCACTCCAGCCTGGCACCTGGCAAGACTCTGTCCCCCCCAAAAAAAAGAAAAAAAAAGGAATTGCTATCATTAGAAAGGAGTGTCTGGATTATGATAAGGGGTTATGGACACCAAAGTTTTATGCAGATGAAGCCTCCAGGTAGCAGGCTTCAGAGAGAATAGATTTTAAATATTTATTAGGAGATTTAAGGTTAGATTGTAAATGTTTCTTATCGGATTTAAGGTCTGATAAGAAACTAAATGCTGATTGGCTTTTCTTGAATTCCAAAAGACAGGAGGGAATAATGAGGCGTGTCTGACCACCTCTTTCCCATTAAGGCCTGAACCAGTCTTCCAGGTTAACTTTGATGTCCCCTGGTGGAGCAGAGGGAGTCTACATGGTTGGGGGAGGGCCTTTGAATTTTATTTTTGGTTTGCAGACACTATTCTAGTCACTTCATGCCTCAAGGTGTGTTATCACCATTAATGTTAACTTTGATCACCTGGCTGAGGTAGTGTTTTCAAATTTCTCACTATGAAGTTACTTTTGTCCCATGTCTACATTTTATGTATGCTTTTGGAGGAAGTCACCATGCAGAGCCCACACTTCAGGAGTGGGGAGTCAGCCCCACCTCCTTGATGGCTGAGTATCTATATCAGGTATTTGGAATTCTTCTGTATAAGAGATTTCTATTCAGGCCATTTATGTATCAATTTAATCATAAATAGATCCAAGTATGGACGCTGAGTTACTTTAATGTTTTGGTTGTTATCCAATTCTGCAGTATTTTCTTGCTCTTTATTTATACCCTGTGGCCATTGGAAGCTCTTTCCATTGGCTCCTTTGACATAATTTCATGTATTTATTTATTTACAATTTCTTTCTGTTACTTCAAAAGTACCCTGGCTCATGTATTTTCTCTCCCACTCCTAGTTTCAACCAGTTTTTCAAACACCCCGATTTCCTTTGTTAGAGAATGGTATTAAAATCTTACATCTGGCCACTAAATGTGGTTATTGCATCATGATCCTCACAGCTGCCAGTGCAAACAAATGTATGTGTGTATTCTAACTTATATGTAGCCACTTAATTATACAGTTTCTACATGGAACCATCTGTGTATATATATTAACTTAAATGTGAATTTATAACTATGTTATATATATATTCTTTTTTTTTCATTTTTTTAATTTTTATTGCATTTTAGGTTTTGGGGTACATGTGCAGAACGTGCAAGATAGTTGCATAGGTACACACATGGCAGTGTGTTTTGCTGCCTTCCTCCCCTTCACCCACATTTGGCATTTCTCCCCAGGCTATCCCTCCCCAGTTCCCCCTTGCTGTCCCTCCCCCATTCTTCCCAATAGACCCCAGTGTGTAGTAGACCCCCTCCCTGTGTCCATGTGTTCTCATTTTTCTCACCCACCTATGAGTGAGTATATGCGGTATTTCTTTTTCTGTTCTTGTGTCAGTTTGCTGAGAATGATGTTCTCCAGATTCATCCATGTCCTTACAAGGGACACAAACATCATTTTTGATTGCTGCATAATATTCCATGGTGTATATGTGCCACATTTTCCCAGTCCAGTCTATCATCGATGGGCATTTGGGTTGGTTCCAGGTCTTTGCTATTGTAAACAGTGCTGCAATGAACATTCGTGTGCATGTGTCCTTATAGTAGAACGATTTATAGTCCTTTGGATATACACCCAGTAATGGGATTGCTCGGTCAAATGGAATTTCTATTTCTAGGTCCTTGAGGAATCGCCACACTGTCTTCCACAATGGTTGAACTAATTTACACTCCCACCAACAGTGTAAGAGTGTTCCTATTTCTCCACATCCTCTCTAGCATCTGCTGTCTCCAGATTTTTTAATGATCGCCATTCTAACTGGTGTGAGATGGCATCTCAATGTGTTTTTTTTTTTTTTTTTTTTTTGAAAAGAGAGGAAGAAAAAGAGGGAGAGAGAACAGAATATTGCTTTATTCTATGAATGGGTATTAATAATGGCCGATCATTATTTTGTGTATTTAAAGTGGAGAATGTATATTTTATGTATCTAAAGTGGAGAGCTCTACAAGTGCTTATTAAGTTTACTTGTTACTGATCTGAGTTCAGATTCTGGATATCCTTATTAATTTTCTGTCTCGTTGAGTCTAAATATCTTTCTGTGTCTTAGGTATCTGGGTGTTAGGATGCATTGATCCTTATACCACTCTATCTTTGTTGGTTTGAAATCTGTTTTATCAAATGCATGAATTGCAACTCCTTTTTGTTTATTTATTTATTTTTGTTCTCCATTTGGTTGGTAAATCTTTCTCCAATCCTTTGTTTTGAGTCTTTGTGTATCTTTGGATATGAAATGGGTCTGGATGTAGTATACCGTTAGGTTTTGGCTGTATCTTTTGATTGGGGAATTTAGTCGATTTCAATTTAAGATTACTGCCATTTGATGTTAACTGTCTATCCATTCGTTGATGTTAATTCTTCTTTATGTTGATACTCTTTACTTTTTGGTATATTTTTAGAAAGGCTAATACTGGTTGTTCCTTTCTGTGTGTAATGCTTCTTTCAGAAGTTTTTGTAAAGCAGGCCTGGTGGTAATAAAATCTCTGAGTACTTGCTTGTTCATAAAAAAATTTATTTTTCCTTCAATTCTGAAGCTTAGTTTGGCAGGATATGAAATTCTGGGCTGAAAGTTCTGTTCTTTAAGGATATTAAATATCGGCCCCCACTCTCTTCTGGCTTGTAGGGTTTCTGCTGAGAGATCTGCTGTAAGTCTAATAGGCTTCCCTTTGTGGGTAACCTGACCTTTCTCTCTGGCTGCCCTTAGTATTTTCTCCTTCGTTTCAACCCTGGTGAATCTAACGATTATGTGCCTTGGGGTTGCTCTTCTTAAGGAATATCTTTGTGGTGTTCTCTGTATTACCTTAGGTTGAATAGTATCCTGCTTTGCTAGATTGGGAAAATTCTCCTGGGTAATATCCTGAAGAATATTTTCCAGATGAGATTCATTCTCTCCATCACATTCAGGTACACCTATCAAACGTAGATTAGGTCTTTTCACATAGTCCCATAATTCTTGGAGACTTTGCTCATTCCTTTTTATCCTTTTTTCTCTATTCTTGTCTTCTCGTTCCATTTCATTAATTTGGTCTTCGACCTCTGATATCCTTTCTTCTGCTTGATCAATTCGGCTATTCAAACTTGTGCATATTTCACTAAGTTCTCGTGTTGTATTTTTCAACTCCATTAGTTCATTTATATTCCTTTCTATATTGTCCATTCTTTTTAACATTTCATTAAACCTTTGTTCTAAGTTCTTAATTTCTTTACATTGGGTTAGAACAAGTTGTTTCAACTCCCCAAAATTTTTTATCATCCACCTTTTAAAGCCTACTTCAGATACTGGAACACAGTCCTCTTCCATTAGGGCTTGTTCCGTTGCTGATGAGGAATTGCTATCCCCTGTAAAAGGAGAGGGGTTCTGACTCATTTTTTTTGGCCTTTTTAGGCTGTTTTTTTCCCTTTATTGTGAATTTATCCATCTGATGTCTTTACAATTAGCGCCTTTCTGATTATGTTCCTGAGAGGACGTCCAATTTACTGATTCCCAGTGCTGGAATCCGAGCAACCCACTGCGCCGGCCAAAACAGCAGCGATAAGACTGATGGTGCTCTTCTGCCTGGGAATCTCCGGTCTGGCTTCCTGAGTCCGCAACAAGCGGCTCTGCCTTCCCGGAGCTCCAAACACCAGTCAGTAGGGGAACCAGTCCCACTCACTGTGCACGAAGAGCTGCCGCGCCAAGGCGATGACAAAACCTCTGCGCCGGCCACAGAAGTCACGCTGGTGACCCGCGGGGCTCCTCCACTGGAAATCTTCTGGTCCGTGGGCAATGAAAATTCCTCTGAAAATGTGGCATCCTCACATTTTCTGAGCTTTCACTGGGAGCTACAATCCTGAGCCGTTAGTGATCAGCCATCTTGGATCTCTCTCCTCAATGTGGTTTTGATTTGCATCTCTCTAATGACCAGTGATGATGAGCATTTTTTCATGTGTTTGTTGGCCTCATGTATGTCTTCTTTTGTAAAGTGTCTGTTCATATCCTTTGCCCATTTTTGAATGGGCTTGTTTGTTTTTTTTCTGTAAATCTGTTTGAGTTCTTTGTAAATTCTGGATATCAGCCCTTTGTCAGATGCGTAAACTGCAAAGATTTTTTCCCATTCTGATGGTTGCCGATTCACTCTAGTGACTGTTTCTTTTGCTATGCAGAAGCTGTGGAGTTTGATTAGGTCCCATTTGTCTATTTTGGCTTTTGTTGCTAATGCTTTTGGTGTTTTGGTCATGAAGTCCTTGCCTACTCCTATGTCCTGAATGGTTTTGCCTAGATTTTCTTCTAGGGTTTTTATGGTGTCAGGTCTTATGTTTAAGTCTTTAATCCATCTGGAGTTAATTTTAGTGTAAGGTGTCAGGAAGGGGTCCAGTTTCTGCTTTCTGCACATGGCTGGCCAGTTTTCCCAACACCATTTATTAAACAGGGAATCCTTTCCCCATTGCTTGTTTTTGTCTGGTTTATCAAAGATTATATGGTTGTAGATATGTTGATTTGCCTCCGATGCCTCTGTTCTGTTCCATTGGTCTATATCTCTGTTTTGGTACCGGTACCATGCTGTTTTGATTACCGTAGCCTTGTAGTATAGTTTGAAGTCTGGTAGTATGATGCCTCCCGCTGTGTTCTTTTTGCTTAGAATTGACTTGGCTATGTGGGCTCTCTTTTGGTTCCATATGAAATTCATGGTGGTTTTTTCCAGTTCTGTGAAGAAATTCAATGGTAGTTTGATGGGGATAGCATTGATTGTGTAAATTACTTTGGGCAGTATAGCCATTTTCACGATATTGATTCTTCCTAACCATGAACATGAAATGTTTCTTCATCTGTTTGTGTCCTGTCTTATTTCGTTGAGCAGTGGTTTGTAGTTTTCCTTAAAGAGGTCCCTTATGTTCCTTGTGAGTTGTATTCCTAGGTATTTTATTTTCTTTGTAGCAATTGTGAATGGCAGTTCGTTCTTGATTTGGTTCTCTTTAAGTCTGTTATTGGTGTATAGGAATGCTTGTGATTTTTGCACATTGATTTTATATCTGAGACTTTGCTGAAGTTGCTTATCAGTTTCAGGAGTTTTTGGGCTGAGGTGATGGGGTCTTCTAGGTATGCTATCATGTCGTCTGCAAATAGAGACAATTTGGCTTCCACCTTTCCTATTTGAATACCCTTTGTTTCTTTTTCTTGCCTGATTGCTCTGGCTAGAACTTCCAGTACTATGTTGAATAGGAGTGGTGAGAGAGGGCATCCTCATCTCATGCCAGATTTCAAAGGGAATGCTTCTAGTTTTTGCCCATTAAGTATGATACTGGCTGTTGGTTTGTCATAAATAGCTTTTATTACTTTGAGATATGTTCCATCAATACCAAGTTTATTGAGGGTTTTTAGCATAAAGGGCTGTTGAATTTTGTCAAATGCCTTCTCTGTGTCAATTGAGATAATCATGTGGTTTTTGTTTTTCGTTCTGTTTATGTGGTGAATTACATTTATAGACTTGCGTATGTTGAACCATACTTGCATCCCCGGGATGAATCCTACTTGATCATGATGGATACGTTTTTTAATGTGCTGTTGCAATCGGTTTGCCAGTATTTTATTGAAGATTTTTGCATCTATGTTCATCATGGATATTGGCCTGAAGTTTTCCTTTCTTGTTGAGTCTCTGCCGGGTTTTGGTATCAGGATGATGTTGGTGTCATAAAATGATTTGGGAAGGGTTCCCTCTTTTTGAATTATTTGGAATGGTTTCAGAAGGAATGGTACCAGATCCTCTTCGTGTGTCTGGTAGAATTCGGCTGTGAACCCATCTGGACCTGGGCTTTTTTTGTGTGGTAGGCTCTTAATTGCTGCCTCAACTTCAGACCTTGTTATTGGTCTATTCATAGTTTTGGCTTCCTCCTGGTTTAGGCTTGGGAGGACACAGGCATCCAGGAATTTATCCGTTTCTTCCTGGTTTACTAGTTTGTGTGCATAGAGTTGTTTGTAGTATTCTCTGATGATGGTTTGAATTTCTGTGGAATCTGTGGTGATTTCCCCATTATTGTTTTTTATTGCATCTATTTGGTTGTTCTCTCTTTTCTTTTTTATCAGTCTGGCTAGTGGTCTATTTTGTTGATCTTTTTGAAAAACCAGCTCTTGGATTTATTGATTTTTTGAAGGGTTTTTCTTGTCTCTATCTCCTTCAGTTCTGCTCTGATCTTAGTTATTTCTTGTCTTTGGCTAGGTTTTGAGCTTTTTTGATCTTGCTCCTCTAGCTCTTTCAGTTTTGACAATAGGGTGTCAATTTTGGATCTCTCATCTCTTCTCATGTGGGCATTTATTGCTATATATTTTCCTCTACAGACTGCTTTAAATGTGTCCCAGAGATTCTGGTACGTTGTGTCTTCATTCTCATTGGTTTTGAAGAACTTCTTTATTTCTGCCTTCATTTCATTGTTTATCCAATCAACATTCAAGAGCCAGTTGTTCAGTTTCCATGAAGCTGTGCGGTTCTGAGTTATTTTCTGAATTCTGAGTTCCATCTTGATTGCACTATGGTCTGAGAGACTGTTTGTTATGATTTCAGTTGTTTTGCATTTGCTGAGGAGCGCTTTACTTCCAGTTATGTGGTCAATTTTGGAGTAGGTGTGATGTGGTGCTGAGAAGAATGTATATTCTGTGGATTTGGGATGGAGAGTTCTGTAAATGTTTATCAGGTTTGCTTGTTCCAGGTCTGAGTTCAAGCCCTGGATATCCTTGTTAATTTTCTCTCTGGTTGATCTGTCTGATATTGACAGTGGAGTGTTAAAGTCTCCCACTATTATTGTGTGGAAGTCTAAGTCTCTTTGTAAGTCATTAAGAACTTGCCTTATATATCTGGGTGCTCCTGCATTTGGGTCCATATATATTTAGAATTGTTAGCTCTTCTTGTTGTATTGATCCTTTTACCATTATGTAATGACCTTCTTTGTCCCTTTTGATCTTTGTTGCTTTAAAGTCTATTTTATCAGAGATGAGAATTGCAACTCCTGCTTTTTTTTGCTCTCCATTTGCTTGGTAAGTCTTCCTCCATCCCTTTATTTTGAGCCTTTGCGTATCCTTGCGTGTGAGATGGGTTTCCTGGATACAGCACACCGATGGGTTTTGGTTTTTTATACAATTTTCCAGTCTGTGTCTTTTGATTGGTGAATTTAGCCCATTTACATTTAGGGTTAATATTGTTATGTGTGAATTTGATACTGCCATTTTGATGCTATCTGGCTGTTTTGTCCCTTGGTTGATGCAGATTCTTCATTTTGTTGATGCTCTTTAGCATTTGGTATGCTTTTAGGATGGCTGGTACTGGTTGTTTCTTTCTATATGTAGTGCCTCTTTCAGGAGCTCTTGTAAAGCAGGCCTAGTGGTGACAAAATCTCTGAGTACTTGCTTGTTCATGAAGGATTTTATTTTTCCTTCACTTATGAAGCTCAGTTTGACTGGATATGAAATTCTGGGTTGAAAGTTCTTTTCTTTAAGGATGTTGAATATTGGCCCCCACTCTCTTCTGGCTTTTAGAGTCTCTGCCGAGACATCTGCTGTGAGTCTGATGGGCTTCCCTTTGTGGGTGACCCGACCTTTCTCTCTGGCTGCCCTTAGTATTTTCTCCTTCATTTCAACCCTGGTGAATCTGACGATTACATGCCTTGGGGTTGCTCTTCTTGCAGAGTATCTTTGTGGTGTTCTCTGTATTTCCCGGAGTTGAGTATTGATCTGTCTTTCTAGGTTGGGGAAATTTTCCTGGATAATATCCTAAAGAGTGTTTTCCAGCTTGGATTCATTCTCTTTGTCACATTCTGACCTATCAAACATAGGTTGGGTCTCTTCACATAGTCCCACATTTCTTGGAGATTTTGTTCATTCTTTTTTGCGCTTTTTTCTCTAATCTTGGTTTCTCATTTTATTTCATTGAGTTGATCTTTGACTTCTGATATTCTTTCTTCTGCTTGGTCAATTCGGCTGTTGAAACTTATGCATGCTTCGTGAAGTTCTCGTGTTGTGTTTTTCAGCTCCTTCAGTTCATTCATATTCCTCTCTAAGTTGTCCATTCTTGTTATCATTTCCTCAAATCTTTTTTCAAATCTTTTTTCAAGGTTCTTAGTTTCTTTGCACTGATTTAGAACATGTTCTTTTAGCTCACTGAAGTTTCTCATTATCCACTTTCTGAAGTCTGATTCCGTCATTTCATCACACTCATTCTCTGTCCAGCTTTGTTCCCTTGCTGGTGAGGAGTTTTGATCCTTTGTAGGAGGTGAGGTGTTTTGGTTTCGGGTGTTTTCTTCCTTTTTGCGCTGGTTTCTTCCCATCTTTATGGATTTATCCACCTGTCGTCTTAGTAGTTGCTGATTTTTCAATTGGGTCTCTGAGTGGATGCCCAGATTGTTGATGATGAAGTATTTCTGTTACTTAGTTTTCCCTCTAATGGTCTAGCCCCTCTGCTGTATGAGTGCTGAGGTCCACTCCAGGCCCTGCTTGTCTGGGGTACACCTGTAGCAGCTGCGGAACAGTGAGGGATGCTACCAGTTTCTTCTTCTGCTATCTTTGTTCCAGAATGATGCCCACCAAATGTCAGTCTGATTAGTCCTTTTTTTGGGGTGACTCTTTGGATATACAGGGGTCAGGGAGCTGCTTGAGGGGACAGTCTGTGCTTTATAGGAGCTGCAGTGCTGAGCTGTGAGCTCCATTGTTCATTCAGGGTTGTTGGGTGGATGTGTTTATGTCTGCTGCAACAGAACTCATAACCCCCCCCTTTTTTTCCCCCTTAGATGCTCTGTCTCAGGGAGTTGGGGCTTTCTTTATGAGTATCTGTTGCACTGTCCTGCCTGGTTAGAGGTAGTCTATTCACTATTTGCCTGCTGAGGCTCCGCCCTGCTAGCGCAGGTCTGCCCTGCTGCTGCGGGACTCCGTTCTGCTGTGGTGCGCTCCGCCCTGTTGACGGAGTCTCTCTGTTATAGTGGGTTGCCTCGGCAATGGCAGGCTGTGTCAGCACTGGGTGGTACTTCAGTAGGGGTGGATTGCATCCGTAGTGGTGGACGCCCCTCCCCCAGCGGGGTGCACCATCCTAGATTCAACTGTGCCAGCAGAAAACTCTCAGCCCCGAGCACCTCCAATCGCTGCCCTGCTTGTCCCCGTGAGGGTGGGACCCACCGAGCCCGATCACCTAGATCCCTGCCTCAAAGTCCATCCTCTCTCTCTCTTTCTCTCCACAAGCTGAACGGTCGACTCTCTCACTGGTGCCCCAGTAGCCTGCCGATAGGGCACTGGGATCCATGTGATCTCCCGTGCTGCTGCCCACTGCACTGGCTCAGATCACACTTCCCAGGAATCTCCTGGTCTGGCTCATTGTCCAAGTCCCGTTCAATCAGATGGACATGCCAATCTGCCCTTCCAAATCTCAGATTGCCAGTTTAACAGGGCACCCAGACCAGTGAGTTTTGTGCCGGGTGCCCTTGTGCTGCGGCGCCGGCCAAACCGGCCACGCGAGCCAGCTGTGCTGGCGTCCCATGTCTCACCCACACCTGGGACTTTCAACATTCTGTGGGCAAAAAAGGTCCGCCTGAGAATGCGGCTAGGACTCACCCTCTGTGCCTTCACTGAGAGCTGCAATCCTGAGTCACCTCTACGATGCCATCTTGGAAGATCCCACCATTATATATATATATTCTAATCCATTATCACAGAGATCATTCCAGGCTTCCCTCATTTCTTATCTGTAACTTCTCACTCTAACAGTGAGAAACCTGACTGTCACTGTCTGCCATTTATTTCATCCCTTGTTCCATTGGGAACAAGGAAATCATTCTTAATCCAGATTCCAGGTTGGGATTTAATGAGAAATATATTTGGTCTCTGTCTCCAGTTCATAGTACAGAGCTCCTAAAACTTTTATAAGTTCCTGAACAATAGGGGTGCTAGGAACATCTTGTGTTCTAACATTTGGTCTTTGGCCCTGGTTCCTGACGTAGAGTTCGTAAATTCCTTGGAACTTCTTGAGTGATAGGAATGTCTTCTGTAAGGACCATCTGTGGGTTCCTGGATGGTTTCAGGATGGGGGATGGTCACCAGAAACACCAAGCCCTGATAAGAAGCTTGTAACTTTTAGCTTCACACGAAATCCTTTGAGGGTGTGAAGGGACTGGAGATTAATAGTTGATCGTGTCTACATGATGAAACTTTCATAAAAATTCCTAAAATATGGAATCTGGAAAGTCCCAGATCAACTCTGACAGATTTGATGTCTAGTGAGGGCTCATCTTTCATAGATAGTGCCTTCTAGCCATGTCCTGACATGGCAGAATTGGGGGGAAAAGGCTCCTAGATTATTTTATAAGGGCACTGGTTTCACTCATGAGGGCAGCACCCTCATGATCCAGTCACCCCTCAGTTACCTGTGAATATCATCCCTTTGGGGATTTTGTTTCAACATAGGAGTTTGGAGGGTTTACACACATTGAGACCATAGTAACTAGTAAACATAAGTAAGTGTTTCATTGAGTTCCATAAGCCATTATAGCAAATTATCAAACCTGAGGAGGGGTTGTAGGAGTGCACGGTTTCTAGCCATGTCGTAGAAGTTTGGATAAATTGGGGATTCACTACTTTTGATTGGCATCTGAAGTTGGGGACAGTCTGGTGTCAAGCCCTTAACCTGTAGGGTCTCTACAAACTTCAGTAATTAATGTCATAATTGGATTATAGGACACCCAATTGTTGTCCAGAGAGTTGGAAAATTGGTTGGTGATTTGCTGTCAGAAGTGAAGCATTGAGAGTATAGGGGAAAATCATGGTTATTTTTCTTTTTACAGATATAGTGATTTCAAAATTAACTATTATCCCTATGGGAAATAACTTTATAAAATAGTCCACTGTTTGTGTATAGTACATTTTGCTTTAAGTCTGTGAATTCTATTCATTTCCAAAATGACTTAGGTCAGTACCTTTGGCCCACCATTTGCAACATACATTGGTAATACAATTAGATTCTTAGTTGCACTCTGTATTTTGTCATTAGATAATTCCATAACCTAAATAATTTAATTTGTATAGATTGTGATTTGTTCTTTGTGCTTTAAAATTCTGTGGGTTTAAATATATACATAGTGTCGGATATCCACCACTAAAGTGCCAGAATACTTCAAATCCCCACCCTAGTCACTCATCTGATTATCATCTCTGTAGTTGTGCCTTTTCCAGAATGTCTCATGAATGGGGTCATATAATGTATACCATCTTCATGCTGCCACCCTTCACTTAGCAACATATATGCAAGATTCATTCATTTATTTTCATGGATTGAAAGTTCATTCCTTTTTGTTGCTGAATGGTATTCTATTGCATTGTTGTACTTCAAGTTGATTATGCTATTTTTTGTTTGAAAATAATTTTTCAAAGCATCTGTCTAAACATAACCATTTTAGGGGCACATTTGTTGGATTGTAGGTAAGTCTTGTTTATCTTTGGGAAAAACTGCCAAACCATCTCCCAAAGTGGCTGTACAATTAATGCATTCTGCTAACAGTGAATGACAGTACCTATATTTCTTCAACTTCCAATTATTGTTGAGCTTTTCTTAGAGTCTTGCAGTTCTGCTAGGTGTGCAGTAGTATCTCAGCATTATTTTAATTTGCAGTCTTCTAATGAGACATGATGTTGAACATCCTTTTGTGTAATTATTTGCTATATGTATATTTTTGGTGTTTTTTTTTTAAGACAGTGTCTCTGTCATTCAGGCTGGAGTGCAATGGCATGACCTCAGCTCACTGCAAACTCCACCTCCTGTGTTCAGGCAATTCTTTTGCCTCAGCCTCCCAAGTAGCTGGTGCCCACCAATGCACCTGGCTAACCTCCAGATTTGGAGTTATTTTTCAGGATTGGTTTGGCTTTTCAGGATTCCTTGAAATTCCATATAAACATTAGGATCAGCTTTCCCATTTCCATCCCAAGGCCTTTGGGATTGTCATAGGAATAACACTGAATCTGTAGATTGCTTTGTGTAGTTTGGCAAACTTAATGAATATGGTCTTCAAATCCATGAACATGACATGTTTTTACATTTATTTGGGCTTTGTTTAATTTCCTTAAGCAATGTCTTATAATTTCCCCCTTTTAAGTCTTACTCTTTGATCACATTTATTCCTAAGCATATTATTGCCATTATTATTATTTAAAGTGAAATTTTTATAATTTTGTTTTCAGATTATTCATTGCTAGTGTATATGTATAAAATGGATTTTTTTGGCCAGGGACAGTAGCTCACACCTGTAATCCCAGCACCTTTAGAGGCCAAGGCAGACAGATCACCTGAGGTCAGGAGCTGGAGACTAGCCTGGCCAACATGGTGAAAACCTGTCTCTACTAAAAATACAAATTTAGCTGGGCATGGTGGCATATGGCTGTAATTCCAGCTTTATTGAAAGCCCTTTCTGCAACAGCTGAGAAAATTATGGGGTGTTTTCCATTCATTCTAACAATACTGTGTGTTACATGAATGGTGTTAGTGTGTGGAACCACTGTTGATTTACTGGGATAAAAAATCATGTACATGGTGTCTGATCCTTTCAAAATGCTGTTGGTTTTAATGTGCTATTATTTTGTTGAAGATTATTCAGTCTATATTTCTGAAGTTATAGATCGGTTCTTGAAGTGGCATAGCACTGAGTAGGATAGATCAGGATGAGACTGTATAGACTGCAGTTAGTATTTACAGAGTTAGTGTGTCAGGGTATTATAAAATCAAGAGATATGGGTTGAAGGGCTCAGTTTACCAATTGAAGATTATGGCATAAGGGCTTCAAGTAGGAGATTCAGGTTGGTGGTTGGGAGCTGCATGGTAAGACAGAGAGATCAGGTGAGTAACCAGGGTTACATTGAGAGGTCAGGATTATGGTGAAGACTTAGGGTGAAAGGGTAGTGAGGTTTAGCATTAGGGTTACAGTAAAGGTTTGAGTAGGTTTAGATTAAGGTTAGAATTAGAGTGGCTAAAAGTAAAGTTAGAAATTATGGTTGAGGGTTACCATAAGGTTAGCTTTAGAGGGTTAGGGTTTGGGTTGGGGCTAGGGGTTAGGGTTGGGGGTTAGGGTTAGGGGTTAAGGAACATCTCTTCACTTATTTATATTTCTTTTGGTTTCTCTCAACAGTGATTCATGGTTTTCTGAATGCATATTTGCATATGCTTTGTTACATTCATACTTAAGGGATTCAACTTTAAGGGTGCTATTGTAAATGGCATTTTAATATTTTCAGTTCCAATTATTTCTATTCATTATTGCTAATATGAAGAAACACAACTGACTTTTGCCTACTGGGCACCTTTTTAGTTTTTAAAATCTCTGTTCTGGCCAGGCATGGTTGTTCACACCTGTTATCCCAGCACTTTGGGAGGCTCAGGTGGGTGGATCACCTGAGATCAGGAGTTTTGAGACTGGCCTGGCCAACATGTTGAAACCCCATCTCTACTAAAAATACAAAAATTTGCAGGGAATAGTTGCATGTGCCTCTAATCCCAGCTACTGGGGGGCTGAGGCAGAAGGATCACTTAAACCTGGGAGGTGGAGGTTGCAGTGAGCTGAGATCATGCCACTGCACTCCAGCCTGGGCAACAGAGCGAGACTCTGTTTAAAAATAAAAACAAAAAACAAAAAACCCTCCATCTGTTCCGTCAAGGCATGGGATGGTGGGCTCGATTTCAGTTGAAATTTCAAAAATCACAGCCTGAGATAATCTGAACACTGATTTTCTGAGATTCCCCAGGGCTTCCACAAGGGGTGCCCAGCTCCTGCCGAACCAGGAGTGCGTGGGGGAACCACAGTGGATTCCTCATTCTTGCCCTGGGGCTTCAAACCTGAGGAAAGAGCCTCCTTTTCCTCAGGACCCACCACTCAGGAGAGGCCATGGTTCCAGACAGTCACCAGGTGAGGAAAGGAGGAAACTGCTTCCACATTTTCCTCAGCAGCCACAAGTGCTGAGGAGGGAGCACTGTCATGGGCCTTACTGCCTTGTCACAGTCTATGCAGCCTATTGTAAAATGGTGTCCCTTCTGCCCGACGTTGACTGCATGTCATGACAGCTGACTGCAGCTTGTCTTACAGTCCGGGCTTGTTTCTGGGGAGAGATCGTGGTGCTGAGAAAGGAGTGACACTGAGCAGTGCCATCAGGATGGGTGGGAGGCGGGGGCAGTGGCTGGGGACCCACAGGTGCTGCGAGGTCACAAACACTTTCACTCATGTTTTAATAGCTCATTTGTCTCACAGCATTAAAGTAGTTGAAACAGTATGGATATATTTAACAGTAGGCCATATGATAACTAGAAACGTTAAGTTTAAATATATTGTTTATACCTCTCCACACAAAATAACGTATACCAAATGCTAATATATAAATATGCAAAGATTGCGAGCTGAACAAAGTGCAGATTTAGCTTGAGAATATGGGGAGGGGATATGATGTCTTCGACCCTTTCCTATACCTGCCAGAGTATAGGAACTGCAGGAGCAGTTCTTACTTTTGTTTGAGGGCCGCATAGTTGGGGATCTGGGCAGGAACAGTTCTTTTGTTTGAGGGCTGCACAGCTGTGGACCTGGGCAGGAGCAGTTCTTTTTGTTGTTCATGGGCTGTACAGCCGAGGACCTGGGCAGGAGCAGTTTTTACTTTAGTTTGAGGGCCACACAGCTGTGGACCCAGGCAGGAGCAGTTCTTATAGTTTGAGGACCACAGCTAGGGATCTGGGCAGGAGCTGTTCTTACTTTACTTTCAGGCCACACAGCTGTGGACCTGGGCAGGAGCAGTTCTTTTTGCAATTTCAGGACCAGGCAGCTGTGAATCTGGGCAGGAGCAGTTCTTTAGTTTGAGGGCCATAGCTGTGGACCTGGGCAGGAGCAATTCTTTTTTTGTTTGGGGGCCACACAGCTGTGGACCTGGTCAGGAGCAGTTCTTTTTGTAGTTTGAGGGAGACACAGCTGTGGACCTCAGCAGGAGCGGTTCTTTTGTTTGAGGGCCCTGCAGCTGTGGACCTGGGCAGGAGCAGTTCTTTATGCATTTTGAGGATCACGCAGCTGGGTTTCTGGGCAGGAGCAATTCTTACTTTAGTTTGAGGGCCACACAGCTGTGGACCTGGGCAGGAGCAGTTCTTTTTGTTGTTTGAGGGATGCAGAGTTACGAACCTGGGCAGGAGCAGTTCTTTTTGTTGTTTGAGGGCCCTGCAGCTGTTGACCTGGGCAAGAGCAGATCTTCTTGTAGTTTGAGGGCCAGGCAGCTGTGGACCTGGGCAGGAGCAATTCTTTATGCATTTTGAGGACCATGTAGCTGGGTTTCTGGGCAGGAGCAATTCTTACTTTAGTTTGAGGGCCACACAGCTGTGGACCTGGGCAGGAGTAGTTCTTACTTTAGTTTGAGGGCTGCACAGCTGGGGACTTGGGCAGGAGTGGTTCTTACTTTATTTTGAGGGCTGGGCAGCTATGACTTGGGCAGAAATGGTTCTTTCTTTAGTTTTAGGGTCACACAGCTGGGGACCTGGGCAGGGGCAGTACTTATTTTAGTTTGAGGGCTGCACAGCCTCAGACTTGGGCAGGAGCAGTTCTTTGTTTAGTTTGAGGACCATGCAGCTGAGTACCAGGACAGGAGTGATTCTTACTTTAGTTTGAGGGAGCAGGAATGGTTTTTGCTTTAGTTAGAGTCAGAGATTCCAGAGAATCCAGTGCTGTTGTTGTAGAGTAAGGGTAGGTTAGCTGGAATCCTTGGGAGGAGTCAGTGATGCTGTTACGTCTGAGGTTCTTGGAGCTAAACGTGGAGGCAAAGTTGGGAAGGAGAGAGAGAGAGTCACAGGAGGGCACCTGAAACTGTAGACGTAGCTGTACAGCAAGCAAGCTAAGCCTGGGAGTGTTTCAGGCCTCAATATTAATGCTTTCTCTTTCCTCCTACACAGTTGGGATTTGTTTTCTGTCTCACAAGACAGAAAGACCCTGATCAATATCCTCAGGAATTGAAAAGCTTAAAAAAACTAAATGATGTTGGCAATAATAATAATAGAAATTTAACGAGGGTTATCCTGACTGATAGAAACAAAATCACACATGCACACAATATGTCTTTTCAATAGTTAGTAAAATAAAACTAAATAGAAAAATAAGTCCAAGTATAGCTCTATAAAGTTGTTTCATGGAGAAGGGGTGAAGGACAGAGGTGAATCTGAGAGTTGCTGCTGATGGACACACGGAGAACTTACAATTTTCCCCACGTGGTTTCAGTGCACGATGATCTGTGAGACCTGGCAGCTGGGTTGCTTAGCACAGCTGGGGATGCAGCAGGCATCACAGAAGGACCCCACCCCAGCTGGTCCTGCCCCTCTGCTGTGATGAGTGTGGCCTCTGATCTCTGACAACTGACTGTGTTGTGGGGGAGGCCAGGCCTGTGAGCACAAGGGTATCCATGGTGAGGTTCCATGGGTGGAACATCTTGAATGTGCTTGAGGTTCCTTTCTGATGCTCATCTGCCATCTTGCTCTTTAATGAATCTTGTTTATAACTGTCTTCTCAATACTGTATAGGAAATAAGCACTTGTATAATATGGGTCAGGTATAAGAAATGTTCACACATTGGACACATGGGACCTCCACCAAGTTTAGGGAATAGAATCTGAAGAAACCAAACTTTGGATGTTCCCTGTCCCTTCCCTTCTCCTTCAGAGGGAGTGGCTTTCTGCTTTAGCATTCCCATACTTTCCTTTGTGGTGTGTTTCTTTACCCGCATTTGTGTGCATCCCTAAACAATACTGCATGTGGTTTTTGAACACCCTGTTGTCTCTTTGAGACAAGGTCTTGCTCGGTTGCCTCGGCTGCAGTTTTGAACTTTGATGTGAAGAAGTCTCCTGTGTGGCTGCTCCTCTGCTGCACTGGCTCTGAGCATTTGCTCCAGGTCTATTTTCATCCTCTGTTCTCTTCCTGAGACCCGTCCACACTGACCCAATTCATTTTTGTTGCTGCATGATCTCTTGTGGTGGATGGGACTGTGGGAAATGTCTTCATTTTCCTGCTGATGAGTGTTTGGTCAGGTGGGCCCCTAGGACTGTGTTACTGTGAAGGTTCTTGGGCATTTCTTTTGTACACAAGTACAGTTTCTCCAGGTCAGTAGCTTTCAATTTTTAAAATTTTATCTCAGTAAGAAATGTAAGTTTCCTCATAACCCATGACACACACACTTTCATAAGCAAGTATAGCAGAAATAATTCACAATCATTCTTAGTGGTGGCTGAGCATTCCTGTGGCTCTCCATTCTCCCCAACACTTTCACTGATTATGGGATTTTTGCCAGTCTGCTGGGTGTCACCTGGTATCTCACCCTGTTAGGCTGAGACCCTCTTCATGTTTTTATTGGCCATTTCTCCACATTTTTTTTTTCTTCTGTGAAGGGCTGGTTCAACTCTTTTGCCATGCTTCTGTTTACTTGTTTAAATTTTTGCCTTTTTCTTTTATTATTACTATTATTATATTTTTGAGATGAGTCTTGCTCTGTCTCCCAAGCTGGAGTGCAGTGGCACAATCTCAGCTCACTACAACATTTGCCTTCTGGGTTTAAGCGATTCTCCTGCCTCAGCCTCCCAAGTACCTCAAATTATAGGCATGTACCACAATGCGCAGCCAATTTTTGTATTTTTACTAGAAACAGGGTTTCACCATGCTGGCCAGGCTGGTCTCAAACTCCTGACCTTAGGTGATCTGCCTGCCTCAGCCTCCCAAAGGGCTGGAATTATAGGCATGAGCCACTGGGTCTGGCAGGCAGGGCTTGCAGGCTGCTGTGAAGACTTGGCTCCCTTTCTGAGTAGGGTGGGATTAGCAGGGGATTTAACCAAAGGAACCATGGGATTGCCCTTATGTATTTCTGCCATGGTTGGCTCAGCTGAACACACCTCTTGAACAAAACTTGGCCTTGGACACCCAGAGGCCTGTGGTTGAGGGTTCCATCCTGGCGTGGCACTAACACATCCATGTTTGGTGGTTACACAGTAGGGCAGCCTGAGACCTGCTCTGCCTGGGCCTCTCATACATGGCATTTCTCAAGTTTATCCCCTCCCAAATCTCTCCCATCTGTAAAACCAAACACCTCTCTCTGCTACATGGAAATCCTTGTCAGCACCTCCCTGACTCACAGGGCATCCTGTCAGCATTATACTTCTGACTTTCCCATGTGGGCAAGCCCACGAGACCTCTGATGGACCAGGACAGAGCCAGCACTAAGGCAGCCCCTGAAACTCACAGGAAGAGCGGACCAAGAAGATGGGAAGAGCACAGGGTGCAGGCAGCAGAAATGCCCACGATATTGTCAGAGATGCAGGAAGATAGGGCCATGGCTGATACAAAATGCTACTCAATTGTCACAGGTCTAAATGTAGAACATGACACTATAAAACCTTTAGATAAAAATGGGAAATTTGCACAGCCTTGGGTTTGGTGAAAAGTTCTTAGACCTGACACCAAAAGCATGATTCATAAAAGAAAATATTGACCAATTAAATTTAGTCAAAAATTCAAAATTGTAACTCTATATAGCAATATAAGAATTTAAAGAGAATGAAAGTACAAACTATGGTCTAGAAAAAAATATTTGTGAATCACACATTTCACAACGTACTGGCATGCAGAATATATGAAGAACCATTAAAAACCACAAGAAAGTGGAAACCCCGGTATAAAAGAGATGGCAAATATTTGAATGGAGGCCTCATCAGAGAAGGCATCAGGAGAGCAGATTGCCCAGGACAGATACTCAGCATCACAGAGATGTTGGAGAAATGCTGATCAGCAGTCCCTCTGCAAATCCATTAGAATGTCTAAAAACAGAATCCAATGGCCAACCCAGGCTCTAGTGATGATGCAGAGGGACTAGGACCCTCCTAAGTTGCGGTGGGAATGGGAAGGGTCCCACAATGCTGGAAAGTGGTCTGGAAGTTTCTTATTAAGTTAACCCATCCTTACCACGTCATCCAGCAACCCCAATCCTGGAATTCGCCCCAAGAGAAAACTTAAATGTGTGTACATCAACCTGCACAGGAGTGTTGAGGCCTATTCCTCATTACCAACAACTAGACGAGAATGAAGTGTCCATTGGAAGGAGAAGGTGTGAGCCATTGTGACACTTCCACACAGGGGGCTCTAGCCAGCTTGGAAAGATGCACCCCAATTGCAGCAGCTCTCCCAGGACACTCGGCCAGGGAAGGAAGCCGGTTTCATTGGGCACAGGTGAAGTATCCCGCCACATCACATCTTGGAGGAGGCAGCGCTGTGTGGGTGAGCAGGGCAGTGGTTTCAGCTATGGGTGGAGGGATGAGGGGAGGAGCTCTCCGGGGCGATGGAGTGAGCAGCTGCACCTGACCACGGGCACTGTGGCTGAGAGGCTGTGTGGCAGACACTGGCTTCAGTACACGCAGATGGAGGAGGCTCCTGTAAGTCAAAGACAGAGGGTGTCTCCTTCACAAAACAAAAACATATTTCAAAAACCCTTCTAAAATTAAGAAAAAATTATAAAAACTATTTCATAAAATCATTGGACTTTGAGCTGACACAATCTACCTGGGAGCATAACACTGAAAGTGCAGGCCTGGGAATCCTGGAGGGAGAGGCTGTGGGGTTAGACATCAGCTGAAGAGGCTCAGTGCCTTCCTCTCTCGTTCCCAAAACCCCTGCATATGATTTTAAACAGTGTGGGTCATGTCTTTTATGGTGATATGGACTCCACATCTTTAGAATAAAATGCTCCAGGGTTTAACTCAAAATCCTGTGTTCTTTACTTTGCATTTTACATGCATGCCTTTGGTAATATCATCATCAGTTGGGCCCAGGAGGGAGCAAAGATCTCATGGTGCTGATTAAAGGGAGCGTCTCCAGGGCCCGAGATCTGAGCAGGAGCCCATTCCTCAGCTAGGAGGAAATAAACACAGATGGTGAAGCCACCCCAGGTCACTGCAGAGGAGAGAGCGCTCATTACCAAGTGGCCACAGAATCACCGAGAATCACCAAGCTCGTTTAGGAAGGGGAATGAGGTGGCACCTCTGCTGTTTTCCTCTCCCTGCCCTCCCTCTCTCTCTCTTTCTTCCTTTTATGTTGGTCTAACTGGGATTGTTTGCCTTCAGCATCCCTAGGAAACCTCACAAAATCAATGTTATCAAGCTCAATTTGCAGTTAAAAAATCTAGTGCAGAAAGATCAAATGAATTGCTCCTATTTGCCCAGCCAGTGTCTGGCAGCATCGGTGGCACTGGAGTTCAGGGGTGGCCACACATTTTTGTGGTCTTTCTATTCTTTCTGATGCATAAAGTTTTCATTTAAATGAGACTTATAATGCATAACAGTTTTGAAAGGCGAAGACAAAGTGAGGCACACTCATTATGAGGCAGCCTCGCCTGTGGGAGGGAGGTGTGGACACTCCCCGGGGACCTGCAGCAGGCAGTGGGCTGGGCCTGAGGACAGGGCCTGAAATACCGGTGCTTTCAGCTACGAGCACAGGTTGAATGGATAGAGCTGTTTTCAAAAGTAAATGAGTGATACATTCTTTTCAGCATTTCTATCTAATTGCGGTTACTTTCTCTTTTATTCATGGATTCAATATTCTCTGCTTTTTATTTTATTTATTTATATTTATATTAAAGACAGGATTTCACCATGTTGGCCAAGATGGTCTCGAACTTCTGACCTTATGATATGCCCGTTTTGGATTCCCAAAGTGCTGGGATTACAGGCATGAGCCACTGCACCCGGCTATTTTCTGCTTTTTAAAAACCTATATTCTTTCTAATGAGCCCTGTGGTTTCACTGAGTATCAAGTTTGGAATGTTGTAAAATACATGTAATACTTATCACATTCAAAAGATGTAGAAATGGATTATGAAGAGGCAAGATTTTGTGTGAAAGCTGAGACAAAATGAGAGTTGGTGCAGGTGCAAAATATTTAATGTAATAAACTTTAATGAATAAGTCAGTTTTCAGGTTACTTGAAAACAATGCCTTCAATTGTATTACACACCTCTGCCTGCAATCATGTCAGTGTGTTTTTCTTGAATGCAGTTTTAGGATAAGGACAATCCTTGGAAATCCACCTTCCAGAAGGTTTCACTATCCAGAAGTTTCTGCTGTCGCAGCTCTGGGATGGGGAGGGGTATTTGCAGGAAGGGACTATTGAGAGGGGCCTCTTCTCCCTGCTCTGGAGACATGGAGGCTGCCTGTGTTCCATGGAACCCTGCCCTTCAGGTCCAGAAGACACTGAAAAGAAATGCAGGGCTTTGAACCTGGGCTGGGGCTCCTGGGTCCGGGTGGCTGTTACCTGTTGCTGAGAGGATCCACACACTTGAGGCAGCACCTCACACAGCAGGTCACCTCGACTCCCTGTGATGTCTGCAAGGCTTGTTCCTGTCTTCTTATGACCAAGAAGACTGTATGTGATTTATAAACTCCATGTAAAGAAAACCCGAAAGTCATTTTCAAAGAAATGTCATTGAGCAAGAAGGGCAGCCATGGACATGGCAGGTGGGGCCTGTGGGGCAGCCATGTGCATGGCAGGTGGGGCCTATGGTGCCTGAGGTCATGGCAGGTGGGGCCTGAGGGGCAGCCATGGATGTGAGAGGTGGGGCCTGTGAGGCAGCCATGGGTGCAGCAGGTCAGGACTGTGGGGCAGCCATGGATTGGCAGGTGGGCCTGAAGGGCAGCCATGGACATGACAGGTGGGGCCTGTGGGCATGGCACATCAGGCCTGTGGTGCAGCCATGGATGTGTCAGGTGGGGCCTGAGGGGCAGCCATGGATGTGACAGGTAGGGCCTGTGGGCATGGCAGGTCAGGCCTGGGGGCAGCCATGGATGTGGCAGGTGTGGCCTGTGGTGCCTGAGGTCATGGCCAGCAGCCCCGGGGAACAGCTCCACTCCAAGGACATCTTAAAGCCAGTAGGACCATTTACATGGCAGAGGCCACACCCTCAGAGTGGTAGTTTCCACAGAGCTGGACATGTCCACAGGACCACAGAGGGCAGGGTCAGAGCTGAGCGGTGGGTGAAGGAAAGAGCAGGCAGGGATCATTCTCTGGGAGAGGTCTGGATCTGGGCCTGAGCAGAGCCACTGTGGACTAGACACAAGTGGATACCACAGCCAAACCAGATTCCCAGATCCAGCTGATGCCCTTAGAATCCACAGAGCCTTTCTCACACAGTTTTCATTTTGCCCGGCATGGATCAAGTTTCTTAGTCTACAAATGTTCAAGGGCTCATTTCAAGGCCACAATCCATTAACATGGCCAGCCAGGCTCCTGCTATCCCGGGTTCATTTTCTTATTTTAACTGGGCCTGCAGTCCCTGAGATGGGCAGGTGTGAGCAGAGCCGTCCTGAGATGGGTGGGTGCAAGCAGAGCTGGCAGGAGGGCAGCCCCTACTTGGGAGAAACACCTGTGCCTCACTGGGCAGATGGCAGGTGCGGCCCATGTAGCCTGCAGGTGGGAGGTGGGATGGGGCCAGTTCAGAGGTCAGGTGTGGAAAGCCATGACCACGGCCATCATTCACTAACTCATCACAGCAGGATGCGGGCAGCTCAGAGGTCGGACGTGGAAAGCCATGCAGAGGGCGGTATCCACTCACTCTCCTCACACTGGGATGGGGCCAGCTCAGAGGCTGGGCATGGACAGCCACTCAGAGAGCTGTATCCACTCACTCCCCTCACAGTCCTCTTAGCTGGACAGACACATCCACTTTCAGGCCAATTCACACACAGCCATGCTCACAACACACAGGCTCTTGTACACATCACACCTACTCATCCACACTCACGCACACTCACATGATACATGCAAAATCCTTGTGTTCCAGCGGAGGATGTGAGGATGCAGGGGTGAGTGTGGGCTGCCCGTCCCACTGTGCATGTTCAGGTGTGTCTGTTTCTCCTCTGTGCCAGGTCCTCACTCTGCTGCCCCCCCATTTTGTGGCTGGGAAATTGTGATTGCTGTTATTTTTCTCATCAGTCACAGCTGGAACCCACACATCTCTGCCACACACCCATTCATGCAGTTGTGAGGACATCACTTCAGCAGCTGGTAGGAGGATGTTACTTCAGCAGCTGGGAAAAGACATCACTTCAGCAGCCGGTAGGAGGACGTCACTTCACATGGCCAGGTGAAAGATGTCACTTCAGCAGCCATGAGAAGAAAGTCACTTCAGCAGCCGGGAGGAGGACATCAATGTGTAGCCTTGACTTACTGCAGGGCATTTGCTAGCTCCCATGGCTGCTGGGCCATGGGTGGGGCCTCGTCATCCCCTGACTAAAGCCCTACCCCCATCACACCCCTCACTGTAACAGCCCTGACTCACAGGCTGTTAGTCATCATGATCAAGAAAATCTAGGCAAAACCATTCAGGACATAGGAGTAGGCAAGGATGTCATGACCAAAACACCAAAAGCATTGGCAACAAAAGCCAAAATAGACAAATGGGACCTAATCAAACTCCACAGCTTCTGCACGGCAAAAGAAACAGTCACTAGAGTGAATCAGCAACCAACAGAATGGGAAAAAATCTTTGCAGTTTACCCATCTGACAAAGGGCTGATATCCAGAATTTACAAAGAACTAAAAGATTTACAAGAACAAAACAAGCCCATTCAAAAGTGGGCAAAGGATATGAACAGACACTACAAAAGAAGACATACATGAGGCCAACAAACATGAAAAAATGCTCATCATCACTGATGATTAGAGAGATGCAAATCAAAACTATATTGAGATACCATCTCATGCCTGTTAGAATGGCAATCATTAAAAAATCTGGAGACAACAGATGCTGGAGAGGATGTGGAGAAATAGGAACACTCTTACACTGTTGGTGGGAGTGTAAATTAGTTCAACCATTGTGGAAGACAGTGTGGCGATTCCTCAAGGACCTAGAAATAGAAATTCCATTTGACCCAGCAATCCCATTACTGGGTATATATCAAAAGGAATATAAATCGTTCTACTATAAGGACACTTGCACACGAATGTTCATTTACAATAGCGAAGACCTGGAACCAACCCAAATGCCCATCATCGATAGACTGGACTGGGAATATGTGGCACATATACACCATGGAATATTATGCAGCCATCAAAAACAATGAGTTTGTGTCCTTTGTAGGGACATGGATGAATCTGGAGAACATCATTCTCAGCAAACTGACACAAGAACAGAAAATGAAATACCGCATGTTCTCACTCATAGGCGGGTGATGAACAATGAGAACACATGGACACAGGGAAGGGGGTACTACATACTGGGGTCTATTGGGGGGAATAGGGGAGGGACAGCAGGGGGGTAACTGGGGAGGGATAGCCTGGGGAGAAATGCCAAATGTGGGTGAAGGGGAGGAAGGCAGCAAATCACACTGCCACGTGTGTACCTATGCAACTATCTTGCATGTTCTGCACATGTACTCCAAAACCTAAAATGCAATAAAAAAAAGCATGCCAGGTATTGTAAAATAATTTCTCTAAGCCAGGCACAGAAAGACAAACGTGACACTCTCACTTACTTGTCAGATTTAAACATTGGAACAATTAAATCCATGTCTGCGGGGAGTGGAATGAAGGCTGCCAGAGGCTGGGCAGGGCAGCAGGGCAGGGGAGGTGGGGTGGTTACAGGTGAATGAATAAGATGTAGTGTTTGATAGCACAACAGGGGCTACAGTCAAGAATAGCTGGACTGTATATTTTAAAACAATGCAGGGAGTGTATTTGGGTTGTTTATGACTCAGTGGTTGAGTGCTTGAGGGGACAGATGCCCCATTCTCCATGACATGCTTATTTCACATGGCACACCTGTATCCAAATGTCACACACCCTGTAAGTATATAGACCAATGGACCCAAAGCATTTAAAAAAGTCATTTACCAAAGGGTAAAAGTGGAGGTCCCTTGGCTTCATGCAGCTTCTCTTCCATGCCTTTAAAATTTTTTTTTGAGATGCACTTTCCTCACTGGCATTGTGGATACCAGATGTCTGCACAGGACAAGCTTCTGCCATTTTTCTCCACTCTTGGCTTCAGGTGAGGCTCTCAAAACACACATATTTTCTGGTGTTTCAGTGACATGCTGACATTTTTCCAGAGAACTTTGAACTATTGTAAGAAATCAATGCGTGACATACAAATTAACACAACTTTAGGGAGGGAGAGACAGCAGATAATGCTTTTTAAAAATTTCATGATTTTATATATTTATTTTCTTTTTGGAAGATGTTTTTTTACTTGAGATATTTGACTCAAGCATTGTTAAAAATGCAACAAAATCATAAGAGTTTGGTAGTTCAAAAAATAATGTAGACATAAAATTCAAGTGCCTCTAAACTTGGACGGTTTTAACTTTTTTATTTGGTAAATCTGTTTACAGAAGCCAAGTGATTTTTCAGGCGCACATAGTTTTCAGCACTTGGCAGGAACTAGAAATGAACATTTCTAGAATTTTACATTGTGCAGACCTTCAGGGCATGTATGTCTGCATCTATAAATGTATGTATACACATATATGCAGACGTGTTTATGTGTGTCTGAATATGGATTGTGTGTGTGTTATTCATGGATTGCCTTTGCTAAGTATCAGATCATGTAGTGATTCCAAAGGAGTTTCGAGCTTGTGTTTATTCTTATTTTTTTGAGTGAAAAGCATGGCAGTAGGACAGTGTCCTCTTTAAATTGCTCTGTGAGACAGATGTCACATGGATGACTGTAACATGTAGCATGTGTGATGTATGTGATTTATAGAAAGAAAACCAGATGAAAATAAAAGTAGAATAAAGCTGGCACAAATGACCCCACATTGCACCTGAAACACACTCTGTGGCCCCACTGGGGGCTTCAGGTGCTTGGCATTTGGGGATACCTGGAAGGTCCCAGCTGTGAACATCTCTATGGCCCTGTGACTTGATTCCCCATGTTGCTCAGACACCCACACCTCCTGTTACTTTACCTTAAGCCTTGACTTACTTTTAAGCTGTTAAAGTTAAATCCATGATCAGTGAGTGCCACTCTGTGGGAGTCACGTGTATGAGGTGGGAATTTCCACAGGTAGCTGAGAGAAGAGGCAGGAGTGAATTCCCCAAATCCTGGTGTCAGATGCCTCCATGCAGGCCAAAGGGTTGATCCCAAGAGGAGAAAAATGAGCTCATTTGTGGAAGAAATGATCATTGCCTGACCATGATACAAGCCTTCAGAACAGTGCTGGGTCCAGGGGGCATTTACTAATTGCCGTTTATGTGACAAGCACGAAGCTAAGGGCTACCCAGTCTGCAGAGAGTAAATCTTCTTTCTGCCTTGCAACCTGACAAAGTCAAATCATTAGTGACCATGAAAGGAAGGTGAAGCTGTCTCATTAAACATACATAAATCCTGTGGCTTTTCCCAGGCAGCCCTGGAGGTGGGTCCTGGTGGAAAACAGTTACAGATGCGGGACGATTCCCAGGGGTCCTGTGAGGAGGCAGTGGCTGAGGGCTGGAAGGAGGTGGGAGAGGGAGCTCATTCACTCGCAGCTCCAGGGTGGCTGCAGGTTTCCAGGTGGGAGTGTGCCTGGGAACACAGGTGCCACCCACTGGCAGCTGCTGCTCTAGAGATGGTCACGGGCACCTCTAGGAACCCAGAGTGACAGTTTTTACCACCTGGCTTCACAGATGAGATCTAGGACTTGGGAGTTAAACCACTTGGTGTGGCCCCATGACTGCCAGGTGGGAGAGCTGGATTTAAATCCCAGAAGGAGGTCACCTCCACCTTCTGGCACCTTAGCCCTGACTTGCTGCCTCTCCACCCTGGAGACAGAGGAAATAACCTAAGAGAGGAAGGTGGGGGTGTGTGTGGCCCTTCAGCCCAGGGTCTGAGGCCTCCTTCCTCCCCTGTGAAATGTAACCCCAGGGCCTGCAGGTGCCCAGATGGCCTGAGCTCATGGAACCCTATGGAAAAGCCTTTTCCCAGATGTAGAAATCAGGCAGAGGACACTGGGATTCTAACAGTCACTGTCCTAAATCAACCTGTAACCCCTAGAAATGCTGTAAGGCCCATTTGAAAAGGGAAGGAAAAGGCAGAAGTTCATGGTGGGGACACAGCTTCTTTGGGCACAGCCTGGCCACTGTCACCCACCTCAGATGGACACTGTGGTGCTGGGACCTGTGCTCCTTGAAGGACAGATGCATTGGCTGAACCTCAAGACTGACAACCGGGACCCCTGCCAGGCATCCTCATCACAGCCTGGAGGTGCCTGGGCAATGCACTCCCAGCTCTTCTGCTTTCTCTCTGGAGCTTTGTTCTCCTCAGTTGTTAACTCAGCGAAGATGAATCCAGCCTTTTAGAAAATAAAAATCAATAGGGTTTGTCCCACCAGCCGACTAAGCAGAGAGAGCGTGAAGGAGAGAGACAGGGTTCGGAAAAGTGAGAAGGGTGCAGATGCCCAGGGTGCTGAGTCTGCAGAAAGTGAATCCAGCCTGCAGGGCTGAGGTTGCTCAGATGCAGCAAAACTTGAAACACCATGGTTGAGTTTTCTTCCTGGGCAGGACAGACCCAAGATGCCCTTCCCCACTGAATGGCAGCCAGTGGTCTGCACCCTGGATAATGGCCCTGGCTGAAGGGACATCTGTGTCCTTACCCTCCATGTGCAGTTAGACACACGTGTGACCCTGTGCAAGGAGGAGAGAGGCTCAGAGCCCCCAGGAGGGAGAGCTCAGCAGGAATTAATGGAGAGGAGGACTCAGCTCCCTGTGGCCCAGACCTGGCTGACCGTGCACTGGCCACTTTCCATCTGTACCGGGGGACACAGGCGGGTAGTGTCTGCCCCATGCCTGCCCAGTGGGGTGTTACTACCAAGCATGCCCCAGGCTTATCTGCCCACTCTTGGGGGCTAAAGCAGCAATCTCCCCACCCACTGTGAGCTGCTGGAGCCTGGCCATGGTTCCCTCAGCCTCTGGACTGAAACTTCCTCATGTCATGTCAGCAGCAGTCTGGGCGCACAGTCTGTCAGGATGAAGAGCATTGCCCTGATGTACCTGGGCAGAGCAGAGGTCAAAAGATCTGTCAGGATGAAGAGCATTGCCTGGATGCACTTGGGGAGAGTGGAGGTCACATGGTCCATCAGGATGAAGAGCATTGCCCTGGAGGTACCGAGGCAGAGCAGAGGTCACACAACTGTGGAAGGCCCAGTCACCCTGCAGACACACACGTGCCTATGTGGAGCTTGTGAGGGTCACCACTGCAGTGCCTGCTCCTAGACACAGCCACTGAGCCTCCACTCTGCAGTGAGGACAGCTCAGATGAAGGGCTGACACATGGCCTCACTTGTGTGGCCTCCCACCAAACCAGGCATGCCAAAGAAAGGGAGGGCTTCAGCCTGCTATCAGAGCCTGGGCTGGTGACACAGGAACCATGGACCTGCCATTGGGCCCAGAGCAGCAATCCTGAAACACCATGGTCAGAACGTCTCTGTGCTGGCAGCTCAGCTGCTGGCTGCTCCCTGGCTGAGGCAGCCTTCCTCCTCCAGGCCTCACTCACTCCAGACAAATTTCTTCCTGACTCTGGCCTCGACCTCTCCTGTCCAGAGCATTGACTTTGGAAAACAGAATTGGAAACTCTCTCTGCCTCTTAGAGGTATAAATCTTCTTCCAGAGGCTTGCCAGTTCCACAGCCCAGGAAATGTCCTTCTCCAGGCCTGGGAGCTGCCTTGGAAAATGAGGCATCAAGAATGAAAGGGCCCAGCCCCCAGGTCATGTGGGAGGGCAGGAGCCTGACTCCACTGAGAAGGGTTGGGAGCTGGCCCCTTGCTGAGGCCTCCAAGGCTCTCCCCTCTTTTTGGCAGCCCCTCAGGCCCCTCAGCCCTCCTGCCATATGCTGCAGAGGAGCTGGTACTCTCCCCTAGTGCAGTGGTCTTGAATAAAGCATTTCTTGCTTGTTTAGAATCGTCTGATGCAATTTTTGGCACCCCAATTACTTGTTCTCATAAGAGACCTTGCATCAGGTGGTTGTCCCCAGCCTGTGGGTGGAAACAGGGTCCTGAAGCCCACCTGTGTCTGTGCACAGAGAGAGTTTTGGGGTCACCATAGAACAATCCACTCAACACTCAGGAATAAGGGAAACATGAAAATAGCAACTCCTACAAAATTAAAAAATAATGGTACATGGAATGGCACCTAAAGGAAGAGTGTGATGAATATAAATGAGAATATCAGATGCACACACATGCACATGTCCACCCTGCCAGGCAGAGATGCCATAAATCACATCAGAACTTTCTCTAGGGCTGGAGCAGTGAGAGCAAGGGACACAGAATGGGGATGAAGGGGAAGAATAAAAAAACCTGTGGGGCAGCAGGTCACCTTGGTGGGGGCAGCAGCCTGCTGGGTGGGGCAGCCAGGGCAGTGACCCCTCCAGGTATCTAGGCAGAGAGTTACCAGGGGCTGAGAACCCACAAGATGAGAAGGGTGGGTTGTAGGCTGAGCTCTGGGAGTGATTTGGGGATTAAGAGAACATCCACATCGGGAGTCCCACCTCTGAGGTCCCCTGACCCCAACCATGCTGCATTCCAGGGTTATTCCATGCCCCAGCTGCTGTGTCCACCCCTGCTGCTGTGGCCACCCCTGCTGCTGCAGAAACCTGGGTCCCATTTAAACCCTGATATGGTTTGGCTGTGTTCTCACCCAAATCTTATCTTGAATTGTAGTTCCCACAATTCCCACGTGTTGTGGGAGGGACCCAGTGGGAGGTAGTTGAATCATGTGGGCAGGCTTTCCTGTGCTGTTATCATGCACAAACTCTCTTTCTTGCCTGCCACCATGTGAGACATGCCTTTCACCTTCTGCCATGATTGTGAGTCCCTGCCACCAGCCATGTGGATCTGTGAGTCCAGTAACCCTCTTTCTTTTTAAATTGCCCAGTCTTTTTAAATTGCAGGTGTGTCTTTACCAGCAGCATGTTAGTGGAGTAATACAAACTCCCCCTGTCGAGGACAATTGTGGCTACTCAGCCACCAGGGAAACTTGGTTTCACTGCTGCAGAATCACTGGGGTTTCCAATTTCAATTCCGGCCTGAAAGATGATCAATGGGCTTTTGATCATAGAGTTAGACATACGTACAATACTGACTCTATAAAATAAGCTAAGAAGCTGTCACTGTGTGCCCCATTAAAAGTAAATGCTAATTTTTTGTAAGAGAACTGAAATCTCAGGTGTGGTATTTGGAACATGAAGCTGCTTGAAAGCAAGGAAGGCCCCAAAATGCAGCTCCAGTGGAAGTTCAAACATCCCAGTAGGCAACAGAGCAACAGAAATAGAAAAGGAGAAAAAGAACAAAACAAAATAAGGAGCCATGGAAAAAAACCCAGGATTGAGCAGGTATGGCTCTTACCTAGGAATGGAGCAGATAGCAGCCTCCTATGGATGGAGCAGGTAGTGGAGGTTACCTAGGGATGGAACAGGTAGTGAATGTTCCCTAGGGTTGGAGCAGGAGTGGCTGTTACCTAGGGATGGAGCAAGTAGGAGCTGTTACCCAGGGATGGAGCAGGTATTACTGTTACCTGTGAGCCAAGTGCAGCTTCATGTCAGAGAAGAGAACACAGTGAATAGAGCAGTGCTTGAATGAACATACTTTATATTTAGAAACATACCCTCTACACTTACAATTTTCTTTGCCAAATTAAACACAGTGGAGATTTGATTGCTTTGGATGAAGGCAATCTATCACAGCATAATTGGTTTTGCTCCTCCCATGGAGCTTCTCAGGAGACTGTGTAATCAGACTTCCTTAAAGCTTTCCTAAAAGAGTTCCCCTCCCTCCCTAATACCAACATCTGAGAAACCCAACCTGCTCACACAAATTCACATTATTCATCACTTTTCCCAAATTTACTCTGACATGGGGTTTTTTTTGCCCTCCCAACCCCAGTGCCTCCTCTGATCAAGTTCCACCTGATTACTTGGCTTTCCTTTTCCATAAATGTCATTGAAACACTCAGCTTGCCTTCTGATGGAGAGAGTGATTTTATGCAAATTTCCTTACTTATCATTAATTTTGAAGGCCAACATTCATCAAGGAAGGAAACTGTTTCTAGAAGGCACACACATCTTAAATGATTCATTGCTTAATGTAAGAAGATCTGATTCTGTGAAAAGCATTTCTTTGAAGTTGTTTCCATATCCAGTAATTTAATGCCATTCTGTGTGACGTTAAGACAAAGAGCCTCTGTTAGTAGAACTGAAATGTTATTCTGTCCCGGCCCACAGGACAAACAACAGGGACCCTAGGGAGGGAGTGGGGATTAAGAGAGAGACAGGAGATGCAGAGAATGGAGACAAGTCAAGGATCTGATCAAGTCTCATTTATTAGGCCCAATGCAGCTGCTTATAAACAAGTAAAGGTGGGAAAATCTGAGGGCTGACCTCAGGGGGTAATGATGGTAATGAGACCACCCACTGGTCTTGCGACTCAGAGGAATGTAGGATTTAGATAAAGAGGATGTGGACTCTTAGGCAACAGGGTCACAAGATGGCTACTAGATGCTCAAAATGGATACTGCTCCCCACAGGTCCTCCTTTTTATTTTTATTATTTTTGGGCGGCTGATTGCCTATGGGGACCATGCCTGTCTTAGGTCAAGAGACACACCTGCAGTGATGGTTTTACCCTTACCCATCATAGGGTGCAGGATTCAAGTCCTGGTCGCTGTCTTAGGTGGGAGCATCTTACTGTCAGGCTCTCAGGTTGCCCATCATTGGCTAACTGGTCCTTCTCACCAGGCAATATCAGAGATGGTAAGTGGTACAAGTCAAGTTTTCACCACAGCCTTGATTCATCTCCATCTCCCTGTCGGCCATTTCCAGCTTATGATAATGAACCTGTAGAGGCTGCATTTTTATGGCATCAATCTGTTGCTTAATGAAAGCCATGACCTTGTTGATGACAAGAGGCCCAACAGTGAGGAGTAGGAGAAAGGTGACAAAAGGACTGAGGAGGGGGAAGAGGTAGGGGAGAAGTCCATTTAATCCTCCCACAGGGGATTGTCATAGAGTGCTTGTCTTCTTTTTGCCAAGTCTTCTTGTAGGCTTTTTATCTTATCTCTAACAACACCAGAACGGTTAGCATAGAAGCAGCACTTCTCATCTAATGCAAGGCACAGTCCTCCCTTTTCAGCGGTGAGCAGATCTAGGCCCCGGCGGTTCTGTAGGACTACTTCGGCTAGGGAGTCAAGTTGGTCTTGAATAACTTGTATGGTGGATGAGAGTAAATCAACATTGTTAATTAATTGTAGAGAAAGTTGATGGTAAGAATGTAAGGAATAACCTAAACCCGCAGTTCCTGTGGTAAAGGTAGCAGTAATCCCAGGGTAGCTAACAAAGGGATGAATTGAACTGCCCTTTTGTTTCTACCTGCTACAACATTAAAACTGGGAAGGGGAATAGGGTTGTTCCCTGAGACTATGCTGGCATCAGGAAGTAGGGGAAGCTACCATGCAGATTCCCATCCAATTCTTAGGAAGATAAGAGAAAGCCATGTTGTTTCCACAAACAAAACTTTGTCCAGCAGGGGCATACATGTCAAAGGTGGCATTTAAAACCTTAGCACAATTACAAGAGTCTGTGATTGAGCCAACATCAATGTCATAGGAGGTATTCACGAAAGGTCTTTGGTAACAAGTGACATTGACACAGAGGCTTGACAAAGGCTGAACTGTAAAGGGAAGATGAAGGGTCCCCTTAGTACTGTAATTGGCAATCACAGGCAAGGCTAAAGGCATGGGTGTCCCTAGGGGCATGCAGATCCAGCAGTTGTTAGCTAAAAAGGAATTACTGTGTAGGAGGAAACTGTGGACTGCTTTAACAAGGTTTTGGGTTTGGACATCTAGTTCCAGTTGGCGAGGCTTAAGTAAGGCTAAGGGGTGATAAGATAGAGTAGGAAACAGCATTTTTAATACTTCCTTAATGTGATGAGACCTCATCTGGTCATGCGGGCCTCCTCCATCGCTGACACCGATGGTGGGGCTGCTTTCCCAACAAATGGGCTGCCCTTTTGGTTCTGGACAAGGGGCTAAAGCATATTTATAGGTAATACCCAGCGGTGAGCTGGAGGCCTAATCACCCCCAAAAGAACCGGATCGGGCATAAGTGATCCAGGTTGTAAAGTAAGTTTTATTATTCCTGGTGCAGGTGGCATATTGCTTATAGCAGCTGTTATGAATGGACTGGTATATTGTTGCAGAGCAGTTACAGACTGGTTGGGGAGATCCTGGGGGAATTATTGTTATAGGTGGTTTGGCAACACATTTATAGCCTGGCTTTTTGTCACTGCCATAAGTAAGGTATGCCGTTTTGGTTATACAGTTGATTTGGCTAGAAAATGTTGAGGGTGGGGAGGATATAGTACCTAATTTACATTCACAGGGCTCACCATATATGCTCTTCAATACTTGCTGTATATCATACTGTGCTCCAAATCCACTGTCAGTCTTGGGTATGAGAGTGGTTATTAGGGATATCAGTACTAAGGTCCACATGTTTCTGAAGAAAAAGGAAAAATGGGGGATAATCCTCAGGGTTTAGCATATTCCCTAGGAGGGTTTATTATCTTCATACCCTGGTGTTCCTTTACTATCTACTTGTTTTACCAGTCTTTCTGGCAACCATCTGGCAGAATCTGCTTCTTTTGCATATACACAAACTGATCCTCTTCCCCAAATTAATACGGGGTCAGACCCATGCCAAGAGCCAGTCATAGGATCTTTCCACATTATGGATGTGAACTTTGTTTGAGTTTCTGCTTGCCAGTGGCGTTCCACAGCGGAGTGTTCATCTTTGTCCAGAGTTTAAAAATTAAGTATAAATAGTGAGTGTGCTATGAGGTTTCTGGGGGACCCCTTAATGGGGTACTGTACCCCCTTTTTTATTTTTTCAAGGGTAATTTTTAAGGTGAGATGGGTTCTCTCAACTATTCCTTGGCCTTGAGGGGTATAAGGGATGCCAGTTATGTGTTGTATGTTTAATTGGGAGCAGAACCGGGCAAAGGCAGTGCTGGTATATCCTAGGCCGTTATCAGTTTTGATTTTTTGTGGACAGCCAAGGGTGGCAAAAGCAGATAGTAGGTGTCTAATGACATGCTTGGTGGCTTCTCCTGTCTGGAGTGTGGCTAATACATATCCACTAAAGGTATCAACAGATACATGAACATATTTAAGGTTGCCAAATTCTGAAATATGGGTTACATCCATTTGCCAGAGTGCATTGGGGACTAGACCCCTAGGGTTAACCCCCAGATGGGGTACAGGCAGGTGTGTAGCACATTGTGTGCATTCCTTAACTATTTGTCTGGTTTGTTCTCTGGTAATGTGATGTAATAATCTAAGAGAGTGAGCATTAAGGTGATGTAGGCTGTGTGTGTGTTGAGCTTGAGATAACGGATCTTTGGTTTCTGCGGTATATGCATGAAAAATGCGAGTGGCTAAGTCGGCTTGTTGATTGCCTTGTGACAGTGGTCCAGGTAATCCTGAGTGGGCCTGTAAATGCCCAATAAAGAAAGGATGAGTTCTGTTAATGATGAACTGTTGTAATTGTTTAAATAATACTGCAGCTGAAGAGGTATGTTTAATAGTGGGAGCTGTTTCTAAATTAGGTACAGACTGAGCAATGTATGCACTGTCAGTATAAATGTTCAGGGAGTGATTAGGGAAAGCAGAGAATACTGCTATGACTGTAATTCAGTAAGCTGAGCTGAGGATGACTGGGTTTGAAACTGTACGATATGGCGCTGACTGACATAGGCAGCTATACCTGTGGACGAGCCATCAGTGAACACTACGAGTCCATCGGGAATGGGCTCAGATTTTGTAACCTTTGGGAAAATAAATTCATGTCTGTTTGCAAAGGTAATTAGTTTATTGGGAGGGTAATGGTTATCCAATTGTCCTGAAAAGGAAGCTAATGCTATAGGCCAAGCCTCAGTTGTTTGCATAAGCCATTGAACTTGTTCTTTACTGTATGGTCGGACAATTAAAGATGGTTCATAACCAAAATACTCTCTGTCCATAGCTCAACCTTGGATAATTAGATTTGCTACCATGAGGTAGTATGGTTCGAGGATTCTTTTTGGTGTGTTAGGGAGTTGCACCCACATTAGTGGTGTGGTTTGCCAAAACATGGCAGTGGGTGATAATGAGGTCTGACAAATAATAAATTGGAGTGGCTTATTATAGTCTACAAAGGTAATGGTTTGATGATTGATGGCATGTTCTACAATCTGAATAGCCTGTAAGCCTTCAGAGGTTAGCTCTCGAGGTGACGTGGGGTTTGGGTCTCCATTTAGGATATCATAAAGTGGTTTGAGATCTGCTTTGCATAGTTTTAAATAAGGTAGAAGCCAATTGATATCTCCTAATAATTTTTGGAAATCATTCAGCGTCTTAAGTTTGTTTAGCCTAAGTTGTACCTTCTGTGTAGTAACCTGATTTCCTCTTAATTGAAAGCTTAAATACGTGTAGGGATTAGTGAGTTGCACTTTTTCAGGAGCTATTAACAGGCTATGTTGTGTAAGAGATGTCTGTAAAGCCTTAAAACAAGATAAAACATTTTGCCCAACCTTCCCTGCTATAAGAATGTCATCCATGTAATGGATGATATAAATTTCTGTCCAGGTGCATCTAATAGGTTGAATAGCTGAAGCAACAAAAGATTGGCACAAAGTTGGACTATTAGCCATGCCCTGAGGTAACACTCTCCAGTGATATCTTTTCATAGGTTCCCTAAAATTGGTAGAGGGCACACTGAAGGCAAAACGTTTTTGATCATCTGGATGTAATGGGATGGTAAAGAAACAGTCTTTCAAATCAATAACTATTTTATAGTAGTCTAAAGGTATGGTGACAGGAGAGGGGAGTCCAGGTTGTAGGGCTCCCATGAGGACCATAGACTTACTGACCTCTCTAAGGTCTTGTAACAACCACCATTTTCCTGATTTCTTTCTTATGACAAAGATTGGTGTGTTCCAAGGTGAATTACTAGGCTCTATATGTCCTGCCTGTAACTGTTCCTGTACCAGTTGTTGGGTGGCAGCTAGTTTTTCTGAAGAGAGGGGCCACTGATCAACCCAGACAGGGTCATCAGATCTCCAGGTGATTTTGTCTGCATGGGTTACAGGAAAGACCATGACCCCTGTTAAAAATGGCCAGGCCCAGTTCTGTCTGTCTTTGATTTGGTCTGAATGGGGTCTAGGATTCCATCTTGATTTTTTCCCAGCCCTGTTCCTGGCACATAGCCATTTTTTAACATTTGGGCAGTAACAATATTGTTAGGACTGCCAATGACCATTCCTATTTGAGCCAGCAGGTCCCTGCCCCACAGGTTATAAGGCAGGCCTGCGACTATATAGGGCTGAATGTGTCTGTGATGCCCCTTCTCATCTTTCCAGGTCAGCAATTTACTGCTTCTTTCTGGATTTCTACTTTGACCAATTCTGGTTAGATGAGTGATTGTAGCCTCTGTAGGCCATGTCTGAGGCCACTGGGTTTTGCGGATGATAGTTACATCAGCTCCGGTATCTACTAACCCAGTAAATTTTTTCTCATCTAACCATAATGTCATCATGGGCTTGCTGGAAGATATTATTTCTGCCCAATAAACATCTGAAGAGCCAAAACCGGCAGCACCCCTATTCCCTTTGACAGCCTTATTCTTGGTTTTGTGAAGGGGTAAAAGTAGGAGCTGCACAAATCTTTGTCCTGGGGAAACAGTACTTATCACTTGAGGAGAGGATGCCATAATTTTAATTTCTCCCATATAGTCATTGTCTATTACCCCGGGGAGAACTTGTAAGCCCTGTAGGGTGAGGCTGCTGCACCCTAGAATAAGTCCAACAGAGCCCTTGGGTAGAGGCCCAAAGACTCCTGTAGGCAGGGCCTGAACCCCCATCTCAGGTGTTAATACTGTGTGGGAGGTGGAACAGAGGTCCAATCCTGTGCTTCCTGCTGTGGCTTGGCAGAGGCTTGAAATGGATTGTTGCTTGGGGGAACAAAGCTGACTGCCCCATAGATCTGTTTTGGGTTGGGGGCCTGGGGCTGGCCCCTCATCCCATTTCCCTGATGGGGAGAAAGGAGATTGCCTTGGGCATCTTTCTTAGACTTGCACTCATTAGCCCAATGCTTGCCATGCTTACACCATGGGCATAGGCCAGGGGCTTTCATGCTAAGGGAGGGTTTCTTATCAGCATTGCAGTCTTTAGCATAGTGACCACTAGTGCCACATTGAAAGCACTTATTCTTTGACTGATTAGATAGAAACTGCCTCACTGTATAGCCTTGCAAGGTGGCAGCCATAGCCAGTCCCTGTTGGTAGGCAGACCCAATGTCTGAACAAAGGCGAATATAGCCTGAGAGATCTGTCTTCTTTTTATAAGGATGAATAGTGGCTTGACAAGCGGCATTGGCATTTTCAAACACCAGTTGCTTTACAAAGTCTTGGCCAACCTGTGGATCACTAAAAATCCTCCATGCTGCTGTAAGGAGATGGTGAAAAAATTCTGAAAATGGCTCATCTGGCCCCTGCTTGATACTAGTCAGAGAGGAGCTGAGATCTCCCTTAGTGGGCAGCTTTCTCCAAGCCTTTGTTCCTGCAGTCTGAATTTGAGCATAAAGCCCAGCATCATATTGCATCTGGGCATCACTGGTGGCGTAATTGCCTTCCCCAACTAACATATCAAAGTTCTAATTGTTGTTAGCCTGTGCATTACGGCGGGCGGTTTCTTTGCAGCACTCATAACACTCGGACTTCCAAAGCAGGAAGTCTCTGCCAGATAAGGTAGCATGGGCTAGAATTTGCCAATCCCCTGGAGTAAGCCAATTCTCAGCTACTGATTCCAAAATTGCAGTGGTATATGGAGCAGTAGCGCTGTATTGCACCACAGCAGTCTTCAATTCTTTGATAATTTTGAAATCAAAACTGACATGGTGTCGCCATGTGGCATTATTTTGATCTACAGTTTTGGTGACTGGATAAACATTAGGGTCACCTGACTCCAATGAAGAGTTAGTTGGGGCAGGCTGCTTCAGGGCGGTTCCTTGGTGAGGGTTACCGCCGAACGAAGGGGCGGAAGTTTTTGTTTCATTCTTAACTTTCCCTATTTTGATTTTCTCTAACTGCTCAATGAGCTCCTGATGTTCTGTTTCGAGCCTTATCTGCTCTTTTAAGAAATTAATCTTTTCCTGTAGTTCTTTTTGAGGGTCATAAACAGGAAATGTCATTGTAGGTGCTGAGGGCAGAGGCCGTAGCCTCTCAGAGGGCCAGTTGTCTTTTTTATATCTGGCTAATTCCTCTTGTACATCCTCCCAACCTATTCCCTCTTCTATGCCTTCATCTTCTGAATTGTTTGCCCTTTCTATAAGCCACCCCGATAAGCGAGCGTGCCTCCCACACTTAGGTCTATTTTTGTCCTTTTGTTTAGAGGATTTATCTACAGTTTCGGGTAAGCTTTTCTTTTGTGGCTGACAGCTTTCTTTCACGAGAGACAAATCTGGATATTTATGCTCTTGAGAGGCTCCCTTTTCAGAGTCACTATCAAAGGACATTAAATCCTGTTCTGGCATAGTTTCTGGAGGGGGGCAAGTCTCCCTGCTAGTTTTTGGAGTCTCAGATTTTTCCTTTTCTCCTTTTAATATAGACTCTCCCTGAGAGACGACATTAGCAACAAGGGGATCTTGGTGTCTCTGACTTAAAATTTCATCTATTAAATTCCAATATGAAAAGGCAGTGACTGGGACCTTCTCAGGTCCAAAAGTACTATAATAATCTTTCAAGGCATCTCCTACCCTTTTCCACCATTTTTGATCTATGGTTCCTTCCTGGGGAAACCAGGGGCAGACATCCTGAATATAGTCAAAGTATTTACACAATTGTTTTATTTTCACCTTTACTCCCCATGCCTTTAAAGCTTTACTTAAACTCTCTACAAACAATTCATGCTGGCTGATTTCCTGTCCCATATTCGCTGTCTGCCTACCGGAGCACGAGTCCGTGGCAGGCTCCCATGATGCTCTTTCCTCTGGGTTTCTCGATTCCTCTGTGCTGGCTGATCCTGGCAGCATCCCTCACAATATCCCTCATACCAGTTGCCCCATGTTGGGCACCAATTTTGTCCCGGCCCACAGGACAAACAACGGGGACCCTAGGGAGGGAGTGGGGATTAAGAGAGAGACAGGAGACATGGAGAATGGAGACAAGTCAAGGATCTGATCAAGTCTCATTTATTAGGCCCAATGCAGCTGCTTATAAACAAGTAAAGGTGGGAAAATCTGAGGGCTGATGTCAGGGGGTAACTATGGTAATGAGACCACTGGCTGGTCTTGTGACTCAGAGGAATGTAGGATTTAGATAAAGAGGATGTGGGCTCTTAGGCAACAGGGTCACAAGATGGCTACTAGATGCTCAAAATGGATACTGCTCCCCACATTATTCTTCTTTTGAATTTTTCAATCATTTAATAATGGTCAAATCATTTTTAGTTTGTGAGCCTTCCCAAAACAGGCATGGAATGTATTTTACCCACAGACCATAATTTCACAACCCCTCTGGTAGCTTCTGGAAATCCAATCGCCATGTCTACCTAATGAACTTGGCAAATTAACTCACACCAGTCATGGTAAATGAAAACATTACAGAGCATTCTCCTGCCACACAGCATTCTTTTCCAGGTCATGTGGAGTTGAAACATACTTCTAAATAACAAAACAAGTGTGAACAAGGGGAGGCAGGTGTGCCTGCTCAGGTCATTTTTCATAGCTGGCTGCTGAGATTCTGTGGGCAGGTCAGGACCTTGCTGAATTCCTGAACAAGACTCTTACCATGTGCCTCCATGCTGGTCGTTCAAAGCTGGCTATGCTGTGACTGCTGTCAGGCCAATAGTTGAAACAACTTGTCTCCAAGGGGAGACAAATGTGTGTGCTTCTTGGATGAATCTGGCACCATACTTAGCTGATCTGTTTAAAGTCTAATCTTTTAAAAGACACATCTGGGACTCTTGTCTGTGCATGTTAATGGATATTCACAGGAACATACAGAGTACTTGCATAATGTATTGACAAAACTCATTGAAAATACTCATACCCTTGGTTGGGCACAGTGACTCATGCTTGTAATCCCAGCACTTTGGGAGGCCAAGGAGTGTGGATCATCTGAGATCAGGAGTTCAAGACCAGTCTGGCCAACATGATGAAGCCCCATATCTACTAAAAATACAAATATATTAGCCGGGTCTGGTTGTGTGTGCCTGTAATGCCAGCTACCCAGGAGGCTCAAGCAGGGGAATTGCTTGAATCCAGGAGGCAGAGGTTGCAGTGAGCTGAGGTCAGGCCACTGCACTCCAGCCTTGGTGACAGAGTGATACCTAATCTCAAACAACAACAACAACAACAACAACAACCACCACTACTACTACTACTCAGCCTTATTTCATAGGTGAGAGGAAGGGTTCCATTTACAATCCCACAATTAATGGATGGGAGAAGTTGGGGCTCACATTCCAGATTGTTTGACTTCATTTATCTTTTTCCCATCCCACCTAGCTCTGTATATGGTACATTTTGAATGGGTTGGGTAGGCCTAGATAGAGAAGGAAATAAATGGAGCACCCGGGATACTGCCTCTTCCAGAGGAGCATGGCACAGATATATTTATTCAGTCTCCTAAGAAGCAAAACCAGCTTCCATAATATCATTTCATTTGACCACCTGCTGCCCTTGCCTCTTCTCTCCATCTCTCTTGCTACCTTCTGCCAGCAGGTGGAAGAAATTATTGCTATGCCCAGGCCAAAATATATGAAAGCAAACCATATCTCAGCAAATAGGATTTTAAACACAATAATCCAATTGTTTGAATCTCAGCAAACATGCAGCTGATACAGATTCTGTTTTGTATCAGTTCTATTTTTGGCAAAAAGCAAAGGACAGAACTAAGGGGATTTCATAATTCTCCAGTGTGCCATAAGGAAAAATCTGGTTTGCTTATAATTAGGATGGTGAAAACCAACTAGGAATAATCATAAAAATTCACCAGTTCTAACTCTGTCATCTCCTTTCTCAATCATCTATGCTCCTCCAAAGGTTGTCAGGGAGTGTGTACCTGTGTCATTCTCTTCTAGGCATTGGGGCAGGTTGGCTGGCCAGCTTTGTGAATGAATAATCTATGTCTACTTTATAAGCTGCTTGTACTAAAAATGGTATCCTGGAAATCAAAACTGTTCCTTGAATTTTCTCAGATCGTGCAGAATTGGGTGATTTTCTCCCCCACTCCCTCTTTTTGCCTTCAGCCACACCTAATAAATACAGCCTAATTCCATAAATGCAACCTAATTCCATAACATCTCTCCTCTTTCTCATCCAACATACAGCATGGGGCCCATTGCTTTCCCCTGAAATGCCTAGATGGAGTCTGCCCTTGCATGCACTGTTGCCCCCCTTACCATGTTTATACAGGGATTAGCTCTTTTTTATAGTCTGTAGACACAGAGGCATTTGTATGTAGTCTAGATTTTCATGATGATTCTGAAGGATGAAGGGAGAGGGAGTTTATATTGTGTATGGGGAGCAAATTTCTCAAATCCCTTTGAACATATTCTCCCTCTCCCTTTCCCTTTTTTCTCACTTCTGAATCATCCTCAGGTCTCTTGATGTCTCATCCCTTTCTGATGAGCAATTTGGCTTCTCCCCACTTCTACTTTCAAAATCCTCCAGCTACAAAGACCCAACTCCTCAGAGAGTTGCTGGATTTTAGTAACAAAAATTTGCCCTGTCACATTTAGGAGACATGCTTTCTTATCTTTGTTCTATCAAGCTGGGTGAAATTACACAAAATACCTTATATCTTAGAACCAGTTTCCTCTTTGTAGAATGTAGCTAACCTCTATTCTGTGGTCACAAGGATTATCAAAATAAAAGATAATCATAGTTAATATGTGTAGTTTACCAACCATGTTCTAGAAACCATGTCAAGTGCTTTCTGCACATAGTCCTATTTTTATTATAGTATTGGAACTATTGTCAACCTCACTTCACAGACTACTAAATTGAGTGTCTGAGCTGCTAAGGCACCTGCCCAAGGTTATTCAGCCAGTAAGTAACAGAATGAAAACCAGCATTTGAGATAGGAATATTCTACACAAAATGTACTGTTACAGAGAAACTAGAGTGGTATCATCCTAGATAAGGGTTCATGCCTGTTTGCTTATTGAATGAGTAGAATACATTAAATGCTTTCAGGAGAATGGGAGACATTGTTTAAATTTTCCCCAAAACCCAGAAGAACTCAAAAGTACTCATCATCTTGGCCTTATCGGTATTTAACTATGAATACAATATATCCCACAGAAGCAAGTCTAGTGGAGTGGCCTTGGAAAAAGGCTAGAATTTAGGAGCAGGTTTAGGCAACTCAAGCTTTCTCAGCTTCTATTTTCTCATCTTTACTTTCATAATTCTGATTTGTAAAAGCACCTTTGTTGAAAGTAAAGGTTCAGTGAAATAGCACAAATGAAATGTTTTATATTTGGTCTGGCAGGTAGTAATTGCTCAACATATCTTGTCTATTAATGACAACGACAATGATAATAGTGGACTAATAATGAATTGATAAAATATGATTGTGAAAGTTCAAATGAGTTTTGATCTTGCCCTCTCCTCTGTTTCAGAGGCTGTTTGGTTTTTATGTTCTACATTGTATGGTTTAACGTTGGCAGGTGGGGGATTTTGATAGACATATGATAAAATCAGAAGCCCCAAGACTTGTATTTTCATCACAGAAATCTATTACTTCCTTGTGTTGTGACCTGGAGCAAGTTACTTTGTCTAAGTTAACCTTACTTGTAAAAATAGTCATGAATATACCTGCCCTTTCTCCTCCCCTCAGCCTCCACAGTCAGTGTGAGATACCATTGGTTTAGTATATATGAAGGGGCTTTGCAAGCTCTGGAGTGCTGTACATATGCTATTTTTTCTCTTTAATCATGAGTGGTGTTTTTCCTTTCTCCTTAAATAACCCAACACTATGCTCTTGGTAAAATAAATGCATTTGTTGACGAACAATTGGCAAGTAATGGGAGCTGCATTTGCAAGATTTTTTCCCTTAAACAGCCATGTGAGCCACTATGAGATGCACTGTAGCAGTGAAATTTATAATAATTTGTTCAGAAGAGAAATTGCAAACTTGCCTATTTGACTAGTATGGAGTACTATATGCTATTTAGGGTGATTAGATCAGTAAACCAGCAATTTGGTGGAGCCATCAGAGAAGAGGGTGAAAAGAAATAAATATCTGAGATCCTGAGTTTCCAATCAGATCAAGAAAAAAAGCCTATAAGAATAAGTCTTATTTATTTGGGAGAGAAACATACACCACTTTGTATGAAGGCTTCATTTTCTAGGAACATTTTCTAATGCTTTCAACAACATTGTGATATAGGTAGCACTATTCCCATTTTACAGATGAGGAAACTGAGGCTCAGGTTTAAGTCACTAGTCTGCTCCTCCTTACATTCTGTTTTTTAGAGAATGGTGCCACCACCTATTCAGTCACACAAGCCAAAGTCCTATGAGTGAGCTCTGGTTTACCCCTTTCTCTCTCACTTCTCATATCCAACTTACCATTCAGGCCTGCTGATTTTAGTTCTTAAATATCCCTTAGCTTCTGTTTTTTCTTTCCATTGAAATTCTCATTGCAGCCCTTCTGTGGATTACCTCCTGGCCTTCCACCTGTGTGCCTGTGTCCATGTTGTCTCCAAACTGTCCTCCACATAAGTCAGACCATGCTGCATACCTTCCAGTCCTCCTTAGAATGAGTACAAACCTCCTCACCATGGCCACAGGCTCCTTTCCATTTCTCTGACCTCACTGCCTGCCCCTCCTCTCTGCTCTGCACTGCAAAGACTCAGCATCTTGTACTGGCCAAGGTCAAGGTCCCCCTGCACCATATTTGCCTGGGATGCCAGATCCTCCTTACTTTGCCCACTTACTGCCCACTCATGTTTTGATCTCAGTCCCTCTCCAAGGGAAACCTTTCCTGACCTTTGTAACTAAAGCAAAGCCTTCTCCTGGGTGCTCTCATCATTCCAGGGACCTGCCTGCACAGCACTTGTACCAGTTAATCCTTTACATTAACTTGAGTGACAGATACATTAGTGTCCACTTCTGCCTCCCAGGAATGAAGCCAGGAAAGGTAAGGCCCTATCTGTGTGCATTCCTACAGTTAGTGTGCTTAGTAAGATACTGTTTAATGAGAATGAGTTAGACATGACAGCATGGCTAGAAAGTGATGAATCAAGAATTTAAACATACTTCTTTCTGATTCTAGAGACTTTGCTGTTAACATTATTCATTTTTGAGCAGTGTCATTTTAGGACTCATAAGGGTACTTTATGCTAAGATCAAATATATTTTGGATCCATCAGATGAAGTTTGACAAAAGTGGGTTATTAATAACCCACTGATAAGCAGAGCTGCCTGACCAAGATTTCCAGATTTTGCATCGAAGAGAAATGTAATGAAAGTGGGCTGGGCCGGGCGCGGTGGCTCAAGCCTGTAATCCCAGCACTTTGGGAGGCCGAGGCGGGTGGATCACGAGGTCAAGAGATCGAGACCATCCTGGTCAACATGGTGAAACCCCGTCTCTACTAAAAATACAAAAAAATGAGCTGGGCACGGTGGCGGGTGCCTGTAATCCCAGCTACTCAGGAGGCTGAGGCAGGAGAATTGCCTGAACCCAGGAGGCGGAGGTCACGGTGAGCTGAGATTGCGCCACTGCACTCCAGCCTGGGTAACAAGAGCGAAACTCCGTCTCAAAAAAAAAAAAAAAAAAAGTGGGCTGATGGGAGGGGATGGAGGGCTGGAAAGTGAAGCAGGAACAGCTACTTCTATAGTGCCCTTGGGGAAAGGTTCCAAGATGGCACCATAGAAACAACTCAGGATTGCAGCTCTAAGTGAAGGCGCAGAGGGTGAATCCTAGCTGCATTTTCAGATGGACTTTTGTTGCCCACAGAACTGGCAAATTCCTAGGTGTAGGAGAGACACAGGAGAGCAGTGCAGCCCGCTTGCATGGCCATTTTGGCCGGCGCTGTGCCGCAGTGTGGTGGCAGCCCACACAAAGCTCACTGATCTGGGTGCCCTGTTAAACTGGCAATCTGAGTTTTGGGAGGGCAGATTGACATGTCCATTTGATTGAATGGGACTTGGACAATGAGCCAGACCAGGAGATTCCTGGGAAGAGCGATTTGTGCTGGTGCAGTGGGCTGCTGCAGGGGAGATCACACAGATCCCAGTGGCCAATCAGCAGGCAACTGGGGTGCCTGTGAGAGAGTCAATCATTCAATTTGGAAAGAAAAAGAGAGAGGGAGGAGGGACTCTGAGGCAGGGAGCCACATGATTGGGCTCGGCAGGTCCCACCCTCACGGGGACAAGCAGCATGGCAATTTGAGGTGCTCAGGGTTGAGAGTTTTGCTGTGGGGTCAGCTGAATCCAGGACAGTGCAGCTTGGTGGGGGAGGGGCATACACCAGTACAGACCCAATCTGCCCCTACTGAGGTACCACCCACTGCTGACACAGCCTGCCATTGCCAAGGCAACCCACCATAACAGAGAGATGCTGCCAACAAGGTGGAGCACACCACAGTAGAACAGAGCCCTGCAGCAGCAGGGCAGACCTGTGCTAGCAGGGTGGAGCCCTGGCAGGCAAATAGTGAATAGACTGCCTCCTAGCTGGGCAGGACAGTGCAACAGATACTCATAAAGAAAGCCCCAACTCCCTGAGACAGAGCATCTGAGGAAAAAAAAAAGGAGGGCTTTTATAAGTTCTGCAGCAGCATACACATCCACCCAGCTACCCTGAATGAACAACAGAGCTCACAGCTCAGCACTGGAGCTCCTACAAAGTACAGACTGTCTCCTCAAGCAGCTCTCTGACCCCTGTATATCCAAAGAGACACCTCAAAAAAGGACTAATCAGACTGACATTTGGTGGGCATCATTCTGGGACAAAGATAGCAGAAGAAGAAACTGGTAGCATCCCTCACTGTTCCACAGCTGCTACAGGTGTACCCCAGACAAGCAGGGCCTGGAGTGGACCTCAGCACTCATACAGCAGAGGGGCTAAACCGTTAGAAGGAAAACTAAGTAACAGAAATACTTCATCATCAACAATCTGGGCATCCACTCAGAGACCCAATTGAAAAGTCAGCAACTACTAAGATGACAGGTGGATAAATACACAAAGATGGGAAGAAACCAGTGCAAAAAGGAGGAAAACACCTGAAACCAAAACACCTCACCTCCTACAAAGGACCAAAACTCCTCACCAGCAAGGGAACAAAACTGGATGGAGAATGAGAGTGATGAAATGACGGAATCAGACTTCAGAAGGTAGATAATAAGAAACATCAGTGAGCTAAAAGAACATGTTCTAAATCAATGCAAAGAAACTAAGAACCTTGAAAAAAGATTTGAAAAAAGATTCGAGGAAATGATAACAAGAATGGACAACCTAGAGAGGAATATGAACGAATTGAAGGAGCTGAAAAACACAACATGAGAACTTCGTGAAGCATGCACAAGTTTCAACAGCCAAATTGACCAGGCAGAAGAAAGAATATCAGAAGTCAAAGATCAACTCAATGAAATAAAAAGAGAAACCAAGATTAGAGAAAAAAGCACAAAGAGGAATGAACAAAATCTCCAAGAAATGTGGGACTATGTGAAGAGACCTAACCTACGTTTGATAGGTGTACCAGAATGTGATGAAGAAAATGAATCCAAGCTGGAAAACACTCTTCAGGATATTATCAATGAAAATTTCCCCAACCTAGCAAGGCAGGCCAATACTCAACTCCAGGAAATACAGAGAACACCACAAAGATATTCTGCAAGAAGAGCAACCCCAAGGCACATAATCGTCAGATTCACCAGGGTTGAAATGAAGAAGAAAATACTAAGGGCAGCCAGAGAGAAGGGTCGGGTCACCCACAAAGTGAAGCCCATCAGACTCACAGCAGATCTCTTGGCAGAAACTCTACAAGCCAGAAGAGAGTGGGGGCCAATATTCAACATCCTTAAAGAAAAGTACTTTCAACCCAGAATTTCATATCCAGCCAAACTGAGCTTCATAAGTGAAGGAAGAATAAAATCTTTTGCCAGCAAGCAAGAACTCAGAGATTTTGTCACCACCAGGCCTGCTTTACAAGAGCTCCTGAAAGAGGCACTACACATAGAAAGGAACAACCAGTACCAGCCATTCTAAAAACATACCAAATGCTAAAGAGCATCAACAAAATGAAGAATCTGCATCAACCAAGGGACAAAACAACCAGATAGCATCAAAATGGCAGTATCAAACTCACACATAACAATATTAACCCTAAATGTAAATGGGCTAAATGCACCAATCAAAAGACACAGACTGGAAAATTGGATAAAAAACCAAAACCCATCAGTGTGCTGTATCCAGGAAACCCATCTCACATGCAAAGATTCACAAAGGCTCAAAACAAAGGGATGGAGGAATATTTACCAAGCAAATGGAGAGCAAAAAAAAAGCAGGAGTTGCAATTCTCATCTCTGATAAAATAGACTTTAAAGCAACAAAGATCAAAAGAGACAGAGAAGGTCATTACATAATGGTAAAAGGATCAATACAACAAGAAGAGCTAATGATCCTAAATATATATGGACCCAATACAGGAGCACCCAGATATATAAGGCAAATTCTTAATGACTTACAAAGAGACTTAGACTCCCACACAATAACAGTGGGAGACTTTAACACTCCACTGTCAATATCAGACAGATCAACCAGAGAGAAAATTAACAAGGATATCCAGGGCTTGAACTCAGACCTGGAACAAGCAAACCTGATAGACATTTACAGAACTCTCCATCCCAAATCCACAGAATATACATTCTTCTTAGCACCACATCACACCTACTCCAAAATTGACCACATAACTGGAAGTAAAGCACTTCTCAGCAAATGTAAAACAACTGAAATCATAACAAACAGTCTCTCAGACCATAGTGCAATCAAGTTAGAACTCAGAATTCAGAAACTAACTCAGAACCGCACAGCTTCATGGAAACTGAACAACTGGCTCTTGAATGTTGATTGGATAAACAATGAAATGAAGGCAGAAATAAAGAAGTTTTTCAAAACCAATGAGAATGAAAACACAACATACCAGAATCTCTGGGACACATTTAAATCAGTCTGTAGAGGAAAATATATAGCAATAATTGCCCACATGAGAAGAGTGAGGAGATCCAAAATTGACACCGTATTGTCAAAATTGAAAGAGCTAGAGGAGCAAGATCAAAAAAAAACTCAAAACCTAGCTGAAGACAAGAAATAACTAAGATCAGAGCAGAACTGAAGGAGATAGAGACATGAAAAGCCCTTCAAAAAATCAATAAATCCAAGAGCTGGTTTTTCAAAAAGATCAACAAAATAGACAGACCACTAGCCAGACTGTTGAAAAAGAAGAGAGAGAACAACCAAATAGATGCAATAAAAAATGATAAAGGAGAAATCACCACAGATTCCACAGAAATTCAAACCATCATCAGAGAATACTACAAACAACTCTATGCACATAAACTAGTAAACCAGGAAGAAATGGATAAATTCCTGGACACCTGTGTCCTCCCAAGCCTAAACCAGGATGAAGCTGAAACTATGAATAGACCAATAACAAGGTCTGAAGTCGAGGGAGCAATTAAGAGCCTACCACACAAAAAAAGCCCTGGTCCAGATGGGTTCACAGCCGAATTCTACCAGACACACAAAGAGGAGCTGGTACCATTCCTTCTGAAACTATTCCAAATAATCCAAAAAGAGGGAACCCTTCCCAAATCATTTTATGAGACCAACATCATCCTGATACCAAAACCTGGCAGAGACTCAACAAGAAAAGAAAACTTCAGGCCAATATCCATGATGAACATAGATGCAAAAACTTCAATAAAATACTGGCAAACCGATTGCAACAGCACATTAAAAAACTTATCCATCATAATCAAGTAGAATTCATCCTGGGCATGCAAGGCTGGTTCAACATATGCAAGTCTATAAACGTCATTCACCACATTAACAGAATGATAAACAAAAACCACATGATTATCTCAATTGACACAGAGAAGGCATCTGACAAAATTCAACAGCCCTTTATGCTAAAAACTCTCAATAAACTTGGTATTGATGGAACATATCTCAAAGTAATAAAAGCTATTTATGACAAACCAACAGCCAATATCATACTTAATGGGCAAAAACTGGAAGCATTCCCTTTGAAATCCGGCATGAGACAAGGATGCCCTCTCTCACCACTCCTATTCAACATAGTACTGGAAGTTCTAGCCAGAGCAATCAGGCAAGAAAAAGAAATAAAGGGTATTCGAATAGGAAAAGAGGAAGCCAAATTGTCTCTATTCGCAGATGACATGATAGTATACCTAGAAGACCCCACCACCTCAGCCCAAAAACTCCTGAAACTGATAAGCAACTTCAGCAAAGTCTCAGGATATAAAATCAATGTGCAAAAATCACAAGCATTCCTATACACCAATAACAGACTTAAAGAGAACCAAATCAGGAATGAACTGCCATTCACAATTGCTACAAAGAGAATAAAATACCTAGGAATACAACTTACAAGAAATGTAAGGGACCTATTCAAGGAAAACTACAAACCACTGCTCAATGAAATAAGAGAGGACACAAACAGATGAAGAAACATTTCATGTTCGTGGTTAGAAAGAATCAATATCGTGAAAATGGCTATACTGCCCAAAGTAATTTACACAATCAATGCTATCCCCATCAAGCTACCATTGAATTTCTTCACAGAACTGGAGAAAACCACCATGAACTTCATATGGAACCAAAAGAGAGCCCACATAGCCAAGTCAATTCTAAGCAAAAAGAACACAGCGGGAGGCATCACACTACCAGACTTCAAACTATACTACAAGGCTACGGTAATCAAAACAGCATGGTACTGGTACCAAAACAGAGATATAGACCAATGGAACAGAACAGAGGCATCGGAGGCAAATCAACATATCTACAACCATATAATCTTTGATAAACCAGACAAAAACAAGCAATGGGGAAAGGATTCCCTGTTTAATAAATGGTGTTGGGAAAACTGGCTAGCCATGTGCAGAAAGCAGAAACTGGACCCCTTCCTGACACCTTACACTAAACTTAACTCCAGATGGATTAAAGACTTAAACGTAAGACCTGGCACCATAAAAACCCTAGAAGAAAATCTAGGCAAAACCGTTCAGGACATAGGAGTAGGCAAGGACTTCATGAATAAAACACCAAAAGCATTGGCAACAAAAGCCAAAATAGACAAATGGGACCTAATCAAACTCCACAGCTTTTTCATGGCAAAAGAAACAGTCACTAGAGTGAATTGGCAATCAATAGATTGGGAAAAAATCTTTGCAGTTTACGCATCTGACAAAGGGCTGACATCCAGAATTTACAAAGAACTCAAACAGATTTACAGGAAAAAAACAAACAAGCCCATTCAAAAATGGGCAAAGGACATGAACAGACACTTTACAAAAGAAGACATATGTGAGGCCAACAAACACATGAAAAAATGCTCATCATCACTGGTCACTAGAGAGATGCAAATCAAAACCACATTGAGATACCATCTCATGCCGGTTAGAATGGTGATCATTAAAAAATCTGGAGACAACAGATGCTGGAGAGGATGTGGAGAAATAGGAACACTCTTACACTTTTGGTGGGAGTGTAAATTAGTTCAACCATTGTGGAAGACAGTGTGGCGATTCCTCAAGGACCTAGAAATAGAAATTCTATTTGACCCAGCAATCCCATTACTGGGTATATATCGAAAGGAATATAAATCATTCTACTATAAGGACACATGCACATGAATGTTTATTGCAGCACTGTTTACAATAGCAAAGAACTGGAACCAACCCAAATGCCCATTGATGATAGACTGCACTGGGAAAATGTGGCACATCACCATGGAATATTATGCAGCAATCAAAAATGATGAGTTTATGTCCTTTGTAAGGACATGGATGAATCTGGAGAACATCATTCTCAGCAAACTGACACAAGAACAGAAAAGGAAATACCACATATTCTCACTCATAGGTGGGTGAGAAAAATGAGAACACATGTACACCGGGAGGGGGGTACTACACACTGGGGTCTATTGGGGGGAATAGGGGAGGGACAGTGGGGGGGGAGCTGGGGAGGGATAGCCTGGGGAGAAATGCCAAATGTGGATTAAGGGGAGGAAGGCAGCAAAACACACTGCCATGTGTGTACCTATGCAACTATCTTGCATGTTCTGCACATGTACCCCAAAACCTAAAATACAATAAAAATTAAAAAAAAAAAAAAGAGTCCAAAAGACATCAGGAGAAAAGGGACAGGACAAAAAGTGGGAAAGGGGATGAAAACAAAAACAAAATAATAAAACAAATCATTAAATTGTAAGCTTGAATCCAGCTACATCATTCAGCCACTATTAAATCTATATTTAATAATGTTAAATGTTAATAAATCATACCACATACTCCAATTAAAATGCAGAGATTGCCATAATTGATTTAAAAAACCCACAAGACCCAGTGCTGCATATGAAATACAGACTTTGAAAGAAAAAAAAAAGTCAAATATAGGTAGGTCTAAATAAGTACATTTAATTTTTTTTTTGAGACAGTGTATTACTCTATTTTCCAGGCTGGAGTACAGTGGTGCAATCTCTGCTCACTGTCAACTCTGCCTCCCAGGTTCAAGCAATTCTCCTGCCTCAACCTTTCAAGTATCTGGGATTACAGGAACATGCCACCATTCCTAGCCAATTGTGGGGGTATTTTTAGTAAAAATGGGGTTTCACTGCATTGCACAGCCTGGTCCCAAACTCCTGACCTCAAGTGATCTACCTGCCTCAGCCTCCCAAAGTGCTGGGGTTGCAGGTGTGAGCCACTGTACTTGACCCTAAATAAGTACATTAAAAAAGATATACTATGCAAACAGTAATGGAAGTCTGAAGAAGCTATATTAATACCAAATAAAATATGCTAAAGTCAAAAGAGTATTTCCAAAGATAAAGAGGGATATTTCATGATTACCAAAGAGTCATTTCATAAAAAAAAGGATTAAAAAAATTTGTGTGTCAATCTGCACAAAACAAAATTGAACTAAAGGAATAAATAAACAATCCACAATTTTTATTGGTGATTTTAATACCATCTCCCAAATAATTGATAAATAAACTAGGCAAAATCTTAGTCAAGATGCAGATGATCTGAACAACATTGTCCACCACCTTGAATAAACCTATGGAAGCCTACACCCTATAACCACAGAATACTATATGTTTCAAGTACATGTAGTGTTCACTAGGATAGGTCACATGCTAGGTCATAAAACAAGACTGAATAGATTAAATCAAATTGAATTAATGCAGTGTATGTTACCTGACCACAATAGGATTAAAACAGAAATTAACAATAACAGAACTAGAAAAGTTCCAAGTACTTGGAGATTAAATATAATTCACAAGCCCAAGAAGAAAACAAAAGGTAGAATATAAAGTATTTTATTCTAAGAAATAATCAAAATACAACATGTCAACACTTATGAATTACAGCTATGGGAGTTCCCAGAGGGAAGTATAGCTGTACATGCTTATACTGCAGTAGAAATAAAGAGAAAGGTCTAAAATCAATGATGTAAATGTTCACCTAAAGATTGAAAACACACACACACACACACACACACACACACACACACACACACGAGCAAAGAAAACTTCAACGAAGTAGTAAGAAGGAAACAATAAAGATAAAAGTGCAGAGATAAACCAAATTGAAGACAGACAAAATAATAGAGAAAACTAACAAAGCAAAGAATCTGGCTGTTTTAAAATATCAACACTAATAAACCTTGAGCTACTCTGATCAAGAAAAAAAAGAGAGGAAACACAAATGGTCAGTATCAATATCAGAAGTGAAATTGAAGTGAAATTATCACTACAGATCCTGCAGACATGAAAAGGATAATAAGAGACTATCATAAACAAAGTCACGGTGACAAATTCTGCAACTTGGATGAAATGAACAAATTCTCTGAAAAATACAACAAAAACTGACATAAATTTTGCAAAAATAGTGTCTGGAAAAATTAAAAGATACATTAAGCAAATGAATATGCAAGCCACAGCCTGACAGAAAATGTTCATAAATCTATTTTTAGACAAAAGCCTGATTTCCAGAATATATAAAGCAGTTTTATAACCTGAAAATAAAAGGTCTGGGCACAGTGGCTCACACCTGTAATGCCAGTACTTTGGGAGGCTGAGGAGGGTGAATCACTTAAGGCCAGGAGTTTGAGACTAGTCTGGGCAACATGGTGAGACCCTGACACTAGTATAAATACAAAAAAATTAGCCTTGTAGGGTGGCTAATAAAAACACAAAAAGTTAGCCTGGTATCAGCTAATTGGGAGACTGAGGTGGGAGGATCGCTTGAGCCCAGGAAGCAGAGGCTGTAGTGAGCTAAGATTGCATCATTGCATTCCAGCCTAGATGACAGAGTTACTAAAAAAATAAAAAAATTAAAAAAAAATAAAAAACACCCTTTAGAAAGGGAAAAGATTTGAGGAGCCACTTTGCAAAGATAATATACAAGTGGGACAATATGCTTAATATCAAGAAGCATCAAGGAAATGCAAATTAAAACCACAGTGAGATACCACTACACACACCACAAAATAGGTTTGGAAAGACTAAATACCAAATGTTGGCAAGAATGCAGCACAACTATAACTATTGTTAATGGGACTATAAAATAGTACAACTACTTTGTCAAATTTCTGGAATTTTCTTATAGAATGAATATACATCTCATCTATAATAAATTTCTGAGTTAGGAATTTACCCAATTAGTGAAAATACATGTTAATAAAAATACTTATAGAAGACCACAATAGCTTTATTCATAATAATCAAAAGTTGGAAATACTTCTGGTGACCACAAATAGAGGATCAGGTAGCAAACTATGTTAATTCATACCATGAAATCCTACTCAACAATAAAAATGAAAGAGTTGCTGATATGTGTAACCTGATGGATAAATATAAAAATTATTTTGTGGACTGAAGGAAGCCTTATATATAGGGTTATCACAACATGATTCAATTTATGTGAAATTTCTAAAGTTGGCAAAATTAGTCTACAATAGAAAAAATTCAAGGGTACAGAGCTGGAGACTGAGACTGGTCATGAGGAAACTTTCTGAGATTGTTTTAGTCCATTTTCCCACTGCTGATAAAGACATACCTGATACTGGGTACTTTATTTTAAAAAAAGGTTTAATGGACTCACAGTTGCACCTGGCTGGGGAGGCCTCATAATCATGGCAGAAAGTAAAAGGGACACCTTACATGGTGGCAGACAAGGGAGAAATGAGAAACAAGAAAAAGGGCTTTCCTCTTATAAAAACATCAGCTCTTGTGAGACTTATTCACTATCACAAGAACAGTATGGGGGAAACTGTCACCATGATTTAATTCTCTCCCCCAGGACCCTCCCAAAACACATGGGAATTCTGGGAGCTACAATTCAAGAAGAGATTTGGGTGAGGACACAGCCAAACCATCTGAGGGATCATAGTAATGTTTTTATTTGATAGAGTTTTGGGTTACACATATGTATACTTTTGTCAAAATTTGGTAAATACATACTTAAAAATTTTGCATTTCATAATTTGTAAACTTTACACCAAAAGGAAAAAAAGGTACCAAATTCTAGTTAATGCACGTTGAGTTACTGATGTCTGCAATTTACTTTAAAATGCCTAGAAACTGAGATGGATTAGTGGATGGATAGAAAGATGGATCTATGGAAAGACATGAGATAAAACAAGACTCCAAGTTGGTGAAGATACAGTTAAAGTGTTCACTAAAGTTTTTTCAACTTTGCTGTACATTCATAAATGTTCATAATAAAATATCAACCAAAACCATTTTCATCCCTCCTCCTCTGTGACAGCCTCAGCCTGAGAAACCCACAGTGGAAAGGGAAAGGAGGGCAGTGTGTTTGGTTATGACCATCCACCCTCACTCCTTAGCGGTGGTTTCTGGCTCTTTAGGGTTGGCTAGGGGCAGGGAGAAAGGAGAGAAAGAGGAACAGATAGGGCCTTAATGAATAGTTCAGCTGTATTATGGTGTCACATTTTAGGAGCAGGCATGCAGTTTTTGGCCCTTTCTCATCGGTTCCTGAGAAATTCTCCTGGTAGGGATCTCTGACAGCAGTTCACTATCTCAGGTAATACATTTTCTGGGAAGCCACTAAGAGCCCTCCTACCACCTGCCTCTGGGGGTCCTGGGGAGCCTCTTCCTCACCCCTGACAGGAAGCTTTTTAGGGCAGCATGTTTCTTAAAATCAATGGTTTTCTCTATTATGGAATTTCTATTTGGCCCATAGAAAACATGCACACACCTTTGTTTGGCTTAACTTGAAGTACGGGCCATTCCCCAGCTCCAATCTTTATCACTTCTGTCTGCCCAATTATTCCAACTTGGCCACAGCCTTTTGCCTTTGGATTTTATTCAGATGGGATAGCAGTTCCCGAGTTCTCCAGCCTTCAGAAACGTGAGCTAATCAGTTTGAATGGTTAATTAGAAGTTCCTGTTCAGGCAGCTCATTTGCTTTAAAATGAAGCAGAAGCATTTTCCCATCCATGAGAATTGGGTGAGGAGGGAGTTCATACAGCATACAAGCCTTTCAAAAGTCTTCAGTGTAATTAAAAAAAAAAAGCCCAGCGTTGTGGCTCATATCTGTAATCCCAGTACTTTGGGTGGCTCAGGTAGGCAGATCATAAGGTCAGACTTTGGAGACCAGCCTGGCAAACATGGGGAAACCCTGTCTCTACTAAAAATTCAAAAATTAGCTGGGTGTAGTGGTGGGCCCCTGTAATCCCAGCTACTCAGGAGGCTGAGGCAGGAAAATCACTTCAACCTGAGAGGCAGAAGTTGTAGTGAGCCGAGATCATGGCACTGCACTTCAGTCCGGGTGACAGAGAAAGACTCTGTCTTAAAAGAGAGAATTTTTAGTCCTGTCCTATAAAGGTAAGAGGTAGATAATAATCTATTCTGGCAAAACTGGTTCTTGCCCACACACTTTGCAAAGTCTAGAACCTGATTGTAAATGAGAGGATTCTTGACAACTACTGTTTGGCTCTTGATCTTTGACTCCAATGCCAAACTTGGAGAAGACAGCATGTTTCCACTGTTCTGAAAACAGTAGCTAATCTGTGCTTTCCTTTGCTGTCTCGAGTATAGTAAAACATTTATGAGGTACAGAGGCTTGCAGAAAAGTATTTTAGAAGTGGAGTCAGAACTCTACTGTGGAAAGGGGGCTGAAAGAATCATGAATCCTATTCTTTCTCTTCCCAGAAAAGACTCAGATTTGTGATGTGGTTTCTCTGGGTAAACACGAGTAAGTAACAGAAGAGATCAGTAAAACTCTGGTTTGCTGCTCAGAAATTAGTGTTTTATGACCTCCCCTCTGCCAGGGAAATAAGCATAAAGACAGCGCTTTTCCTCCCACTTTTTTTAAAACTCAGATGAGCAGGTGTTCTATTGCTCCACGTGGTGGGCTTTTGAACTGAGAGGGGCTGAGCATGGAGAAGCCAGAGTAGCACTGCCCCCACCCCAGGCCACCTAAAACTGATTATGCTGCTTTCTTTGGAATGGCTGCCCATTTGAAAGAAGATTTAAGGGGTTTTATTTGGCTCAGTGATTCTGCTGGAAGGAGGCCTGAGTAAGGTCGAGCTCAGGTTGCAGAAGAAAGGGGCCATTTGTCCTACAACCTGAAGAAAACAGAACTATGATGAAGCAGCATTGTTCATCTGAGGTAATACCCGAGGTACGTTGCCTCATGTCAAGGAAATCAAGGATGTGAATACACATGGAGTGAGGTTAAGAATGGAGGTTTGACAGGCAAGAGGAGAAAAGAGAACATCCCTCTCTCCTGCAGAGAGAGGGGGGCTTCTGAGTGTGTTTTCTTGTTTTGTGGTGAACTGCACCATGTTTTATAGACTTGCTTGAGGAGGTGGTGTCTGATTTACATAGGGTCCAAATATGGGTTGGACCAGGTGAGATGTTTACATAGCTCGTGAAGAAGCTGGCCACCCACCCTAATCTTCTTCTTATGCATATAGGTTTTTTACTTGGCCAGTGCCATGTTGTCTGTCCCTTACTGTACTTGTGGTTGATAAAGAAAAAGGAAGATGGAGCCATCAGGTTGAGCATAGCTGGTGCCCAGGTAGCCTTCTATCATTACAGCTGCTGGCATTCACCTGTGCAAGCTTCCAGCTTGCTTGTCTATGTCTGCAGCTCGATTTTACAGGCCACTCTTTGTTAGAAATGGTTTTTGGGCTGCTGCTTATTCAAAGAAAAACCTTACTAAAGACTTCCTTACCCTCAATCTCTGACTAAATAATTTCTTTAGAACTCACTCCTATATCAATGGGTCTTCTGGATTACAGTTGAAGTAGTTTTGGCTGATCATGAACTCTGCCTCCACTTAATAGTGAATGCTTTTATTTTCTATGTTTCAAGGAGGGTCTCTTTGCTTCTTGCCCTTCTTCAGAATAGCAGTGTGGAAATTGCATTTAGAACACCTGTTGGGCACAGTGGCTCACACCTGTAATCCTAGCAATTTAGGAGGCTAATATGGGAAAATTGCTTGAGGCCAGGAATTTGAGACCAAGTCTGGGCAACATAGTGGTGCCTCATCTCTCAAAAAAAATTACTGGGTGTGGGGGTCCACACCTGCTGCCCTGTTGGCCCAGCTGCTGTCAGGAGGCCATGGAAGGAAAGTCACTTGAGCTCAGGAGTATTAGGCTGCAGTGAGCCATGGTCGTGCCACTGCACTCCAGCCTGGGTGACTCCATCTCTTAAAAAAAACAACAAAAGCCAACCAACAAAAGCCCACTTCCTATCTGGAATGGGAACTGGTAGAGCCTTATGAGAGTTAGTGACTCAGAGGCAGAGCAAACATTTGGCCACAGCTTTAATGGTGCAATTTGAACCTTGTGTTTGTCCTACTCACCAAGGCTGTGGCTGTCTTAGGGTCCTCCATATGGTCTGGCCTTGGAGGAGAAGGAACTGTTCTTTGTTCAACACTTTCTGTGTGTGGAGCCCATGATAAGAACTTTATGTTTGTTTCACAGATAAGAGGGGGGCTAAATAGCTTGCTCAGAATCACACAAGTCAGAGGTAGGAGAGCCACATTCTTTAACCAGTTTGTGAGTAGATGTCTTCCCAAGAACGTACAGCTGATGGCATAATGTTGACCTTAAGCCTAGGTTAATCAAATTGACATTTAATGAAAAGCAATAGATTTTCTCCTGTAGCCCAAGAACGAGCCACTTGACTACAGCTAATCAGTGAGAGAAATGCCTCTATCAAAGGAATAATTGATCAGAATTCATGGGCAGCAATGGGACATAGAAATGTAGAAATGAGAGCTGTGGGCTCCAGGGATGCTGAAGAAAGCTTTTCCTCCAGTATTCCCTAACTCTTGAATGCTGCTGTCTTTTAAATATAAATACAAACCCACTCTGTTGTTTTGCACTGCCCCATGCCCTGAATCTCTTTTTTGTGGACTGTATCCTCCAGTAACTTATTCAAGCAAGGATACACTGAAGCAAATTGTTCTGAAATATGACTTTATTTCTTCTTACACTTACATGACTGGTTGGGCATAGAATTTTTTATTGAAAATAATTTTTGTTTCAAGTTTTGAAGATACTACTCCATTATTTCCCAGCTTCTGGTAGTGCTGTTGAGAAGCCTAAAATCATTCTGATTTTTGATTCTTTGTAAATACTGTTTTTTAAAAAACTTTTCTGAAAACTTAGGGGAGCTTTTTTCTTTGTTATATATTGCAGATTTTCAAGACAATGTTCCTTGGTGTGAGTTTGTTTTCATGTGTTTAAACCTAGGAGGTTATGTTATTCAACTTGGGATGTTTTCTTTTTTTTTTTTTCACTTTTATTTAAGTTCAAAGGTTCAAGCACAGGTTTGTTATTTAGATAAAGTCTGTCATGAGGTTTGTTGTACAGATCATTTCATTACTCAGGTATTAAGCCTAGTCCCCTTTAGTTATTTTTCCTGATCTTCTTTCTTCTCCCATTCTCCACTCTCTGGAAGACCCTAGTGTGTGTTGTTCTCCTGCCTGTCATATGTCCCTGTGTTCTCATCATTTAGCTCCCACTTGCAAGTGAAAACATCTGGTATTTGGATTTTGTGTTTTTGCATTAGTTTGCTAAGAATAATAGTCTCCAGCTCCATTTATGTCCCTGAAAAGAACATAACCACATTCTTTTGTGGCTGCCCAGTGTTCCTTGGTGTATATGTACCACATTTTCTTTATCCAGTCTACCGTTGATGGGCATTTAGCTTGATTCCATATTTTTGCTATTGTGAATAGTGCTGCCATGGACATATGCATGCACATGACTCTATAACAGAAGGATTCATATTCCTTTGGGTACGTACCTAATAACCCATTACTAGGTTTGCTGAATCAAATGGTATTTCACTCTTTAGGTCTTTGAGGAATCATAACACTTTTTCACAATGGCAGAACTAATTTGCATTCCCAAATACAGTGTGTAAGTGTTGTTTTTCTCTATAACCTTGCCAGTATGTGGTTTTTTTTTTACTTTAATAATTGCCATTGTGACTGGTGTGAGATGATATCTCATTGTAATTTTCATTTGCATTTCTCTAATAATCAGTGACATTGAGCTTTTTTTATGTCATTGCTTGTTGCATATATGTCTTGTTTTGAAAAGTGTCTGTTTATGTTCTTTGCCCACCTTTTTATGCATTGTTTGTTTTCCTCTTGTAAATTTAATTTCCTTACAGATGTTTGATACTAGATTTTTGTGGGATGCATAGTTTACAAAAATTTTCTCACATTCTGTAGGTTGTCAGTTTGCACTGTTGATAGTTTATTTTGCTGTGTGAAAGATTCTCATTTTAATTTGACCCCAATTTTCAATTTTGCTTTTGTTACCTTTTCTTTTGACATGTTCATGATGAAATCTTTGCCTTTGCTTATGTCCTGAATGGCATTGCCTCGTGTCTTCCAGAGCTTTTATAGTTTTGGGTTTTACATATCAGTGTTTAATCTATCTTGAGCAAATTTTTGTATGTAATGTAAAAAAGGGGTCTAGTTTCAGTTTTTTTGCATATGGCTAGCCAGTTATCCTGGCATCATTTATTGAATAGGGAGAATCTTTTCCCCCTTGCTTGTTTCTGTTAAGTTTGCCAAAGATCAGATAGTTGTAGATGTTTGGTTTTGTTTCCGGATTCTCTATTCTGTTTCATTAGTCTATGTGTTTGTTTTTGTACCAGTACTATGCTGTTGTTTACTGTAGCCCTGTCATGTAGTTTGAAGTCTGGTAACATGTTGCTTCAAGCTTTGCTCTTTTTGCTTAGGATTGCATTGGCTGTTTTTGGTTCCATATGAATTTTTAAAAATCTGGTTTTCTGAAAAAAATAATAAAACTCAACTGACTTCTTAACATTTTTCAAGAACCCAAATGAAATCATGACTGCTCTTGGAGATGGCCCTTTGTAGGTTTAAATTTACTACCCAGTAACTGGTCTATTGAAATCTTACTGGTTAAAAAAATAATAAACTTGTAGCTAGACCAATGAAAGAGAAGGGGAGATGATTCAAATAACCACCATCAAAAACAATAAGGGTAATATTACCAGTGACCCCACAGAAATACAAACCACCATCAGAGAATATTGTGTACAACTGTAGGCACTTTTTTTTTTCTTTTCTTTTGAGATGGAGTTTTGTGCTTGTTGCTAAGGCTGGAGGACAATGGTCAGATCTCAGTTTACTGCAACCTCTGCCTCCTGAGTTCAAGCTATTCTTCTGCCTCAGCTTCCTGAGTAGCTGGGATTACATGCATGTGCCACCATGCCTTAATTTTGTATTTTTAGTAGACATGGGGTTTCTTCATGTTAATCAGGCTGGTCTTGAACTCCCAATCTCAGGTAATCAGCCCACCTTGGCCTCCCAAAGTTCTGGGATTGCAGATGTGAGCCAGTGAACCTGAAAAAATTGAGAACTCTGGAAGAAACTGATAAATTCCTGGTCACAACCACCCTCCCTGGGATGCAAGTTTCGTTTAACATATGCAAATCAATAAATGTCATTCATCACATAAACAGAACTAAAGAAAAAAATAACCCACATGATTATCTCAATGAATGCAAAAAAAGCTTTTGATAAAATTCAACTTTCATTTGTGTTAAAAACTTTCAATAAACTAGAGATTGAAGTAACATACCTCAAAATAATAAGAGCCACAAGTGACAAGCCCACAGCCAGCATCATACTGAATTGACAAAAGCTGGAAGCATTCCCCTTAAAAACTGGCACAAGACAAAGATGCCCTCTCTCCCCACTCCCATTCAGCATAGCTTTGAGGGTGTTCTTTGCTCTTGGATTTCTAGTTCTTTTAATTGTGATGTTAGGTAGTTAACTTGAGATCTCAATTTTTTTTTTTTTTTTTTTTTTTTTTTTTGAGATGGAGTGTTGTTCTCTCAACCAGGCTGGAGTGCAGTGGTGTGATATTGGCTCACTGCAAACTTTATCTCCTAGGTTCAATCAGTTCTGCCTCAGCCTCCTGAGTACCTGGGATTACAGGTATGTGCCACAACACCAGCTAATTTTTGTATTTTTAGTAGAATGGGGTTTCACCATGTTGGTCAGGCTGGTCTCAAACTCCTGACCTTGTAATCTGCCCACCTTGGCCTCCCAAAGTGCTGGGATTACAGGAGTGAGTCACCGCAGCTGTCCTGAGATCTCACTCTTGATGTGAGCATTTAGCACTATAAATTTCTCTCAACACTACTTGACTAGCTGCATCCCAGAAACTCTGGTAAGTTGTATCTTTGTTCTCATTAGTTTCAAAGAACTTCTTAAACTTCTTAATTTCTGCCTTAATGTCATTATTTACCCAGGAGTCATTCAGGAGCAAGTTACTCAGTTTCCATGTAAGTGTATGGTTTTGAATGAATTTCTTAGTTCTGATTTTAAATGTGATTGCATTTGCTTTGTGACCTAAGGTATATTCTATACTTATGAATGATCTATGTGTTGAGTTAAAAAATGTGTATTCTGCAGTCATTGGATGAAATGTTTCTTGAATATCAGTTCCATTTGGTCTGTAGCACAGATTAAATTTAATGTTGGTTGGTTGGCTTTCTGTCTGGAAGATCTGTCCAGTGCTGAAAGTTGGGTGTTGAAGTCTGCAGCAATTACTGTGTTAGAGTTTCTCTCTCTCTTTCATATTTGCTGCATGTGTCTGTTCTTCTTTCTCTCTCTCTGTCTGTCTCTATTTCTATCTTTGGAATTCTGATTATTTTAGTGTTGATCCTGTTTTAATTTTCTTCTGGATTTCAACTTTTTTCTTATAGCTATTTCTGGAGGACATAAGGGTCATCTACTCAACTTTGTTGTCTTACCATTCTAACAAGAATTTTTAACAAGTTTTGCTGTCATATTTTCAATTTCTAAGTGTTTTCTTTTTCTTTAAATTTGGTTCTTGTTTCATGAAAATGGTAACACTTTTATCTCTTCAAGAACATTCATATGGGTTTCAGAGGTCTTATCTCCTAGCACAGTTCTTTTCATTCAGGATGTTTTTATGTGTCTTCTTGCTCTGCTCTCTGCCATTCATGTTAGAAGCTTTTCTTAGATGCCTGGTGACCCTTAGCTGTCTGTGTCTTTTAGAAAAAAAATGGATCACTGAAAAGATAAAAGCTGATGGAAGTTCTGTGATTGTAACATTTTGTGGGTGGTGGTCTTGCTGGGTCAGACCTTTTTTTCTTGGGCTAGAGAGAGTCTCTCTAGAGAAAAGTCATCTTACCTTCTGACCAAGTATCTGCCACCCTCATTGGAACTAAGTGGGAGGAAAACCTAGAGGATCTCAGTGTTCAGTGTGTACATTTAAGCACTTGTGTCTAGAGAGCTCCTGCCTAGAGACAACAAATTTTACCCTATAGAGAGAAAACTTCCAGCCTGCCACCACCATGGGATGCAGTCACCCAGTCTAGGGAGAGGATCTGGAATCTACCTACTACTGAAACATAAATTCCCTAGGTAAGTTATGCTGCCAACTCTTGAACTCTTGGGGATTCTGGTTGCCTTCCTGCCACTGGCTTGGGATTTAGCATTCCTAGATCTACTGTCAGGTGCCACTGACAGCTTCTGCTTGCCAGTTTCCTATATGCTGAAAGTATTGCCTTTATTTTCTTCTTATCTTTGTTGGTTTATTTATTTTTAATCATCCCATGTTAATGTGGTTTAATGATGGTGTGAAGGCATATGCATTTATTTAACCAAACATCTTAGCTGAATTCTGTGTATTTCTCTTACAGTAAAATCTTAATCATTCTGTTTCAGTTAATCATATTTTTATATAGGCATTCTGATTTGGGGATGATGTGAGGGAAGAGAGGGAGAAAGAAAGAGAGACCGAGATGGACAGAGACAGAGTGAGAAAGAGAGGATACTGTGACGAATCTGTGGGTCTGTGTACTTGGAAGTCAATAGGAATTTAACCCTGTTTTCTGTCTAAAAAGCAGGAATGTCCAGACAATGGATCCTGAACTAGTCTAAGAATCATTGAGGCAATGGGGCAGATCCAGTTGTGTTCAATTTTTAGTCCTTAGGCTGAAAGGGGAAATAATGTATAACACATTTAAAAAACATTCTGGCTGAGCACGGTGGCTCAAGCCTGTAATCCCAGCACTTTGGGAGACTGAGACCGGTGGATCACAAGATCAAAAGATTGAGACCATCCTGGTCAACATGGTGAAACCCTCTCTGCTAAAAATATAATTAGCTGGGCATGGTGGCATGTGCCTGTAATCTCAGCTACTCAGGAGGCTGAGGCAGGAGAATTGCCTGAACCCAGGAGGCAGAGGTTGCAGTGAGCCAAGATTGTGCCATTGCACTCCAGCTTGGGCAACAAGAGTGAAACTCCATCTCAAAAAAAAAAAAATTTCTGAAAGTGGTGTTTTCTGATTTGCCCTCAGATAATTAGATATAGAAGGTAGCCATATATCTTTGGCTAACTCAGCATTCATTGCTACATTCAGTGAATTCATCTTTATATTCATGTCTTTTCTCTCCAGCTTAATATCCAAAATTTAAAAGTGAGGAATGCAGAATAGTTGAACTAAAAGAAACAGATCGACCACAACCTGCCTCTTCTTCCTCCCTCCCAAAGACAACCATTATTAACATTTTGCTATATTCTCTTTATGTACTTTTTTCAGGTACCTTTATTCAAATATATTTTTGATCATAAAATTGTCTTAGACAATAAGTTCTCAGAGAAGAACACCCACTCTCTTCACACTCCAGGCTTCCAGCTTGAAGGTGACTGACTTGGGAATCCTGTATTTTAACAAGATACGATGTTGATATGGCATCTTTTATTTGACTGTTCTGAGGTGTTCTCTCCTTAGCATGCTCTCCTTCATCCCCTTCTTCCCTGCTATACACACACACACACACACACACTCTCTTTCTCTCTCTCACACACATTCTCATATGCACATACACACATGCCCATACACATTTGCACACACACACAGGCACATGCATGCACACACCCACACTCATACCAATCAACATGCACATACACACTCTCCTTCATCTCCTTCCTCCCTGCTACACACACATACTCTCACACTCATATGCACAGACACATATGCACATGTGCACACACATATGTATAGCATGCAATGTGTCAGAGAAGGTCATGTAGAAAATAATTGTTACTCTCTGAAAGGAAGGACACCCACACTTTTACAATGGACAAAAACAGCAGCTGTTTTTGTAAAAAATAAATTTTCTATTTGGCCTAGAAAGAAACTTAAAAAGTGTTTCTTCTTTTATCTAATTGGAACTTGTGTATGTGCACACACCCATGTGACAGAAAGAGCCAGGGAGAAAGGGAGGGAGAGGAGGTAGAGGCAAGAAGAGAGAGAGTGATTAAAGGGCAAGCGTACTGTGGCAAGCTCATCTGGAGTAAGCAAGAAGCAGGCAGCTGTGGTGATGAGATAGGAGCTTGGAATGCTTTATGGTACCAAGACAGTCATAAGTGGCTTTTTGAGTCTGAAAAAGTGACAGCAGAATTCAGCATTCCTCTGACAACCACTCAGAAAATAGAATGTGAAGAAGCAGGAGGAAGGGAAGATGTGGGGCCAGCCATGAGAATGCAGCCCACTGCTCCACGGATGCCTAGAAATGCTGGTCACTTATAGGGCACAGGTGAGGGGAAGTCTGGACTGGTGGCAGTAGTGCTGCCAAGCCATGTAGCCTGCTCTCTCAAGGCTGAATGTTCTTGCATAAGTAGTGGGGAAGATTATCCCCTAGTTTATATAGGCCCCCTTTGTCCTAGACACAGATTTTAATGTTCTCAGGTGATTGCTTGCTTGACTGTCTGTGTAAAAGATCAGCAATCCTTTTTTTCTGGAAAGGTCTGTCAGGATCTGGCATGTCTGCTGGGGGGCTACTGACCTGCTGGAGTCCCCGGGACCGCCGACATAGATGTCTTGTTCAACTTGAGGGAGAGAGGGTGTGGGAAAAAAGAAAAAAAAAGCGGAGTCTGGAGGGCTACGTAATCTGGGGTGGAAAACGTAGCAAATTTATTCTTGTGGGTTACAGCTTTTATACCTTTTTTCTTGTCTACAGTTACTTTATCTCACAAAGAAAGGGTAAACAGAGGCTCCTGGAAATAGCTCACAAAGGTTATGTAAAAGAAGGGTAAACAGAATAGGTATCAGAGGCTTGTGAAAGTAGCTCACAAAGAAGTTTATGCAAATAAAGGGTAAACAGAATATTTATCAGAGGCCTGTGAAAATAACTCAAAAGGAAGTTTATGTCTTCCAAAGATGCCTTTAAGGTGGCTTGTCAAACCTGTTTTCCATCATGGGGTGGAACAAAGACTTGGCTCCAGGGAAAATATGGGCAGGGGTCTTTGCTCCTCTTAGGCATCTCAATTGCAGCAAGTTTTATTGCTTACACAGAGACCTATGGGGACATGAAGACAGACAGCACAATGTCCTCACAAACCGCACACCTTTGCTTTGCATTCTGTTTTTGCCTCAGTGACTCAGCCCATGGCCTTTGCCTCAGCTCAACAGCCCTCAGGTGGGAGAGCACAGATAGGTCCAGCAACTGAGTCAAGGCGAGTCACGCTAGCTATCTCAAACCCTCGGGCGAACGCTGTACAAAGGCCTAGGTAGTAAATATTTTAGGCTTGGCAGCCCATATGGTCTCTGTCACAGCTACTCATCTCTGTGGTTGTGGTGTGAAAGCAGCCACAGAAATAGGTAATAAAGGAGTGGGGCTGAGTTCCAAAGTACTTCTATGAGCACTGAAAATTGCATTTTATATAATTTTTGACATGTCCCAAAATATTGTTACTCTTTTGAATTCTTTCACATTCGTGGCTCATGAGCTGTATAATAAGAGACCACAGACAGGAATTGGTGGATGGGCCATGGTTGCCCAAACCCTGTGTCCAAATCATGGCATTGTGCAGGCAGAAGGGATCTCTGACCCTCTCTTTTTTTCTCTTTCCTTCTCTTCAGTTTCTCATTGTGCTGATTTGGAAACCAGAAATCGAAAGCTCAGGGAAGTGAACGGTTTCTGACTTAACCTGTTAGTGGCAGTGTTAGGATAAAATTTCAGGTCTCAAGGAGCACTTCTTACAGCCCAGATCAAGACTGAATGCTGCTTTTGTGATTGCAGAAGGCATACCATCCTCTGATACACTAGACCCTTAGGGTCACCCTGAATCTGAAACTTAGTTCTTTGTAAAGTCTTTTGTTCTATGATTCTTCAGTGCATCATTTGCTAATTTGTGCCAGTTACTCTGTTTAACACAACTGAGATATAGACATAAGCAAAGTTCCTGCCCTTTAGGAACTCACTTCTTCAGGGCCTGGTTTTGATAATCCAGACAAAACTACTTAAATGTAGTTTTATCCTTAAAAGCAAAATCTGCTGCACTTATGTAAGTTACAATAATAATTAGAATTTAGAAGAAATCCATTCTTAAAACAAGAAGTCAAAGAGAATAAAAAATAAACATCAAAGCCACCATCTGACTGTGTGTTGGTTTTAAAACAACAAGGCTATTATTTTAAGTGAACACACAAGAAATTTTGCTACCAAGTGAGTACAATTTCTAACAGGTGATACATGGACTCCTCTGATTCCAGACATTTCTGAAAGTACCCTTACTACCTACATTACTACCTTCTGTAAAGCTCTACTGATTAAGTCTTTATCTTTTGTGGTTGGATTTTTGCTTTTGGAATTACAAACTGCTTTCCAAATCACATTTTGTAAATTAGTTGAGGTATCTTGCTGAGTGATAATGTCTGAGTCAAAAACTTTCTGAAAAATGCCTCATGAACTGGTGAGTCATCATGGCAAAGATCCCAATTGTTGGACTGAGGCAGGGAGGTAGAAAGAAGAACACAGACTTTAAGGTCTGACAGATGTAAGTGTAGGTCCCACTTCCACCATGTATTATATGTGTGATGTTAAATGAGATACTATACCTCTTTGAGCCTCAGTTTTCCTCTCTGTAAAAAGAAGATGTTAAACCTTTCCTTGCACTATTGTTGTAGGGATTAGAGATGATGTAAATAAAAATGTTTCCAGCATGCTAGGTATTCAACATACCTTGGATAGACTTACTTGGCCAGTTCACTGCAAAGGATAATATACATGAGTAAGATTTTCCTTTTTTTCAAAATAGACTTTTTTGGGATTAAACTCTAAAACAGTGTTAAATAAATGAATCAAGATATTTTTCACTTTTGTTGTTGAAGTATGTGCCTCCTTATGTTTGGTAATGTTAGAATTTTTCACAGAAGAAGTTGACACTTCCCTTCTTAATTATACTAGAAATATCATGTTTCAACACTAGTTACTATTTTCTTTTCTAAAAGTGTCATTTGTCTAGCTTCCCTTGAAAGATCAGCTAAATGTCACATTATCCCTGCTTCTGCTAATCTTTCAAAATGCTCACCACCATAGTCATAACATTTTCTTCATGCTCAAGTTTATTTAAAAAGTGTTCTAAAGACAGTGTTGCTGAATTTTTATTTGTTTAATAAAAGTTAGGTTTTTAAATATAAAAATATAGATTCATTATAAAACCTCTAGAAAACAAAGAAAAATAGATCTAAAAAATATCTTGTTTAATCACATAAAGCTAGGCACAGTTAAATTACTGTTTCCATTTTGGTATATTTTCTTTTAATCTTTTTACTATTTTTACTGTCCTTCTTTATAATCATAATGGTGATAACATGATGTATATATGAACATGTATATATTATATAAATATATAAAATACATAAATATATCTTTTTTAAATGGTATCTGTTTATTATATATAAATATATATCCACTGATTATATATCTATCTATCTCCATGATAGAAGTTGGAAAATACTGAAAACTGTAGAGGTGTTCTGAGAAACAACCTATAATCTCATTATACAGAAATAATTTTCTTCCCTATTGCTTCTCCACATTTTGGCTTAGATCAAATTTAGAAATGATTTTCTTAACTTTTTTGGTATTGTGTTTTTAGAGTATCAAGTTGTTGCTGCATATTCTGATTTTTATGTATAGTTGTCACAGGAACACCCACAAAAATAATTGTTCTGGCAAAGAATTTGTTAACAAAGATTTTCTTCCAGGAAGTGGTGTATTAGCCTTTTCCAGTGAAGAGATCACCACTGATGACACAGGTTATTCAATATTGGTTTTAAAAGAAAAATTCCTGGACATGAAAATAAACATTGGGTTTATATCAACAGCTCAATCTTTTTTAAAAAATGCTTTATTTTTAGAGCAGTTTAAAGTTAATAGTGAGGCATAGTGGAAATTACAGAGAGTTCCTACATTCCCACCTCCCCAAATGCACAGCCTCCTCCACTATCAGCCTTCTTCACTAGAGTGGTACATTTGTTACAATGGATGAACCAACATTGACTTATCACTGTCACCCATAGTTTATAATTTACATTAGGGTCCATTCTTGCTGTTGTATATTCAGTGAGTTTTGACAAGTGTGTAATGGCATGTGTCTACCATTATAGTAACACACAGAGTAGTTTCATTGCCCTAAACATCCTCTATGCTCTGCCCATTCATCCTTCCCCACTTTCCAACCCCCAGCAATCACTGAACATTTTGATGTCTCTATAGTTTTGCCTTTTCCAGAATGTCATATAGTTGGATTCATATAGTAAGTGGTCTTTTGAGATTGGTTTCTTTCACTTAGTAGTATGTATTTGAGTCTTTTCTATGTCTTTTAATGGCTTCATAGCTCATTTGCTTTATTTTCTGCAACAAAAGCCACATTCAAAGCTTATTGCTTTTATTGCTGAATAATATTGCGCTTTGTAGATGTACAGGTTTGTTTATCCAGGCACTTATGAGTCTATAGTGACCAGTGTGGAGCCTGGGGAAGCCATAAATGGCCTGGTTGTGGCAAAGACCTGGAGTCTATGTTGATAGGGGCAATGGAGTTTGGAGCCATTGGATCTTAGAGCCATAGGGGCCAGCCTGGAGCTTGGGTTCACAGGGTCTGTCTTATAGCCTATGGCTATAGGAACCTGCCTGGTGTTGAGTTCACTGAATTGTGCCTGGCATTGGAGTTGATGTTGAAGTCAGGTGTTACATTTACTCTCCTGTCTGCACATACATAGTATCTCTTTCCATGCTGCACTACCCAGGTTTAGGGGTGGGGTAATGCAGATAATATAAAACTGTCTTTTGTACTCTATTTTATGCAGTTTTTCTTACTTTTCTACTCCACAAACATGCTATAACCTCTCACCTGGATTCCTTGTCTCTTTTGAAGACATTTTTATGCATGGATGGCTGTTCAAATTGATGTTTCTGTGAAGAAATAAGTGCTGAAAACTTCTGTTTGCCATTTTGTCCGTGTCATTCTCCTCTGTTAACTTAACAATATGTTATTCAGTAAAAATATTTTTTAAAAATTGTCAGACCCTTGGCTTACCTCTGGAAGTTCCTCCTTTAGAGCAATTTCCTCCCATAGTTCTCTACAGAAAGACTATAGTTGTAAAATGTTAGTAGAGATATTTTGTATGTAGAATTAAGGACAGATTACACGTAAATGTTTAGTGGACAGTAAACATTTGTGTGTAATCTGTTCTTACACACAAAAAGAAGGTCTATCACTTTAGAAAAGGGAAAATTATCAAGGTTATTCAGACAAAATAAAATGAGTTGAGAAAATTGAAGGGAATGTTTATACTTGAATGAGACATCGTGGAGAAAGACAAAATAAGGAAGACATGAAAGAATATTTGCATTCTCGGAACAACAAAAGTGAGGAAAGCCAAGAGCACAGCTGGAGTTTCACCAGATTAAGTAGAAATTCCATCAGAGGCTGAACTGAGAATGCACCATTCCTAGTCACCTTGATAACAGCCCAATTTTCTGTTAATAATACTCTATGAGAAAAATCTTGCAAAAATAGTCAAAAAAGGCAGAGTCACATGCAGTTCCGTGTGTTCCACCTTGGTAGATGGTCTTAGGAGGAGTTTGGGAAGGATTGTCCTCAGGCAATGGATGAGATAAAGATGAGAAATTTTTCAGCTCTGTATAAAAGGGCAAGTGAAATATATGCTTGTGAATATCTGGCTGATTTTCCATGCTGTATTTTATGATAAATTTTATCCCAGTTAATGTGAAGATAAACTCTGATTGTTATGGTTATCTCTTGTGGGGTGTCTATTATTTTTTCAGAAATTGTATCAGGAACTTTATATAAATCACTTAATTACACATTTCCAAGCTGCATATGAATTAGTTATGACTATGATCATTTTACAGATGAAGAAAATGAGACTCAGAGCAATTCATAAGTTGCCCAAGGTCAGATAGCAAGTAAGTACCAGAAATAGAAGCCAGATTAATCTAATTCCCATATCCTTCCTCTTTCAATAATGTTTCAGAGTTGATTACAAAAAGAACCATTCTGTGTGCTCAGGATAATTTACTACCTACTAAATGTAACCATAGGGCAGTCTTATAAACTGGGTAGAGTATGTGGTTAAGATAAAATTTGAGAAGAAAATATTAAATTAAAATAATACATAACCAATGATCAGAATATTCTGTTAGTATTTTAGAAATTTATGTAAGAATAAACTAGATACAAAAAATTTACATTCTTTATACACAAATCTTGTAAGTAGCAACTGTTAAATAAAGGATATCATTTACCTAGAAAAATGTGAGGTTGTCAAAGACTATATAACCATTCCTGGGGTGAATGTCTTTTTTATTTTAGGCCTCTGGATGATTGATCCAAGAGGTAGATACCTGATGTCAAAATATTCCTTTTTATAGGTAATTACAATTTACAATGGAAGATACAGAGGCCACAAGGTAGTAGAGTTGAGTTATATTAACAGCAGTTCTTGGGAGAGAAAGGAACCACCCCTCACTATCATTTTCAATGGCAAAGATTAATAGAAGGTACAGCAACATTATATAAGTTGAAACACTAAGAGCCTAGACCAGCAAGGATTACATTATTTGGTAACTTCACCGAACAAATAATTTTGACTATCTGAGTTGCTAGCTAATGGTAAGAATAACATGGAAGTCAAAAATACTAACTGGAATCTTGCTATCTTCTGAATGATTTTGTGCCTCCAAATCCATATGCTGAAACTGAATCACTAATATGATGGTTTTAAGAGGTGGGGACTTTGGGGGCTGCTTAGGTCATGCAGACAGAGCCCTCAAGAGTAGAAATAATGCTCTTGTAAAAAAGACCCCAGAGAGTTAACTCTCACCTTCCACCACATGAGGACACTGAGAAAGTACCATCTGTGAACCAGAAAGCAGATCCTCTCCAGACACCAAATCTCATGGCACCATGAGCTTGTACTTCCCAGTCTCCAGAATAATGAGAAATACATTTCTATTGTTTATAAGCTGTCCAGCTTATGGCATTTTGCTGTAGCAGCCTGAATGGGCTACAGTAAACTTCATAACCAGTTTCAGCAGCAAATACAAAAATCTGTACTTGCATTTCTTTGCATACTAAACCTATACCAGGTCTATATTTATATTAATGTTGATTCCCTAACTTTTTTCCTCTTAATAGGCTGTGTAGTTATAGAAAGCCCAGATTAAATGATCATAAATTGGTAATACAAATGGATATCACTGGAGAGCCTGGTTTCAAAACAATGTGGTATCATGACATTGTACCTTGTTTAATAGCGGGGCATGAATTTAGGTTGTTTACCATTTTAGAAGAAGATGAGAGTGTTAGTTATTAAATATGAATTAATTTTAGTTGGATTGAGGCATTTGTGAATATATGGAGAAAAATATATGTACTGGGTATAAAGAGAGGTGAGAGAGAAGAGCTAGAGACAGAGAAAGTGTATGTATGTGCGTGTGTACACAATCATCACAGCCAACAGATGGAATGTAGGAGACACAAACTGCGATGGTTGCTCAGCCCCTTATAGTTTCCCCAAGGTTAAGCCTACATTTTCTTCTCTGTTTTCTGGATATAGCTATATGTTCTCAAAATGGAGATATCTAAATCAAGTTGGTTGAGTTAGATGAACTCTTCTAATAATTTGAAAATCTGAGTTGAGATACATAGAAACAGAGAGTGTTAGAGTTGCATGACCCTAGGCAATGTTATAGAAAGCATGTTTGTAGTCCCCAGCTTCTGGAGGTTCTGGAATTTCTCTGTTTCTGTTCTTCCCATAGCTTAAATTTTCAATCCTTTCCTTATTTCATGCTCTTCTACAAAGACTTTGTAATACATACTTTGCTTGAGGTTTTTTAAAATGGGAAAAAATAAGGCAGAGGATCTATTTTAAAATTAAGCAGAACAGAGGTGGCTAATAAAAATGCATATGTTTAGGAGCTATGTTTGTATATCACAGAAATCAGAGGGAGATATACTATGGTTATATTTCAGATGAAACTATTCTGATATCAGCCTTCTGAAATTGATTCTTTCTACATTGCTACTGAACTTCCTTCTCTGAAACACCAATTATTTAACTTGAATCTTCTTTATATAATTAAATATTGATTTTGGCTATAACTGAAAAAAAAAATAAAGTGTTTCACAAATAGGGCATGCATTTTTTAAAATGGGACAAGAGATACAGAGGTAGCTCTCAGGTGGCAGCTCACTGACACCATCAAAACCCTAGCATTTTCTTTCTTTCTGCTTCAGTGTCCCAAGCATGTGGCTTTCTTTCTCATGGCTACAAACTGGTAGTTGGAACTCTAGCCATCAGACCAGCATGACAGACACAAGGATGAAAGGGAAGAGGTGGCACCAACAGCTTTCTTCAGATGTCCCAATGACTATAACTATTTCATGGTTACCTTTGGCTGTAAGGAAGGCTGGAAAATCTTTTTTTTAAGTAGAAAGAAATAAGCAATAGGATTGACATAGGTGCTGAGTGAATCAACTAACACTATCTTCCATAGCTTCTAGAATAATCAATCTTAATGATTTTCTTAGGTATAATGATATTTAGAAATAAAAGTTAAAGAAAACTCCCTAGTACAGTTTGCTGGTTTCCTGTACAGAAGTACAATGTTATGCTGAAATCGACATGCACTCATAGCTATTGCTAATAGACATAGTTCCTAAATCTGTATCACTTACCCACTCAGCATGTGTGCACATGTACCTGTGTGTGTAATTCCATTTCTTATTTTTAATTTTTAAATTGAGACAGAGTCTCACTTTGTAGCCTAGGCTGAAGTACACTGGTGTGACCTCGGCTCACTGCAGCCTCTGCCTCCTGGGTTCAAATGATTCTCCCACCTAGGCTTTCTCAGTACCTGGGAATACAGGTGTGGGCCACCATGCCAGGCTAATTTTTCTATTTTTATTAGAGATGGGGTTTTCCTATGTTGGCCATGCTAGTCTCAAACAACTGCCCTCAATTGATCAGCCCTCTTTGGCCTCCAAAATTGCTGGGACTACAGGCATGAGCCATATGGCTCAGCCCTATAATTCCATTTTTTAAATGAGCAAAATACTTACATAAAAAAATCAAGATATACAAAAGTTTTTCTCTCATCCTTGTTCTCTTCTCACTTATTAACCTGTCTCAATGGCATCAGTGTTTTCAACTTACTGGGTATTCTTCCAGAGAGAGCTTATATATGCATATGAATTGTACAGTCCTCTCTTAAAACCATTGGTTCCAACTTTGCACATTTTGGAAGCAAGTGACTATGCCAATGTCTCTACCAAAGGAACAAAAAGGGGGAACCAGTCTTCCCTAAACTATTATGTGCCAGGTGCCTCTATACATCATATCTCATTTAATCTTCATGGTGCCTCTCTGAAGTTGATATCTGCATGTTGAGACAATGGTTATGGCAATCTGAAGTTGAACAGGTGGTTGCTGGGCAGATAAAGCATCTATTTTTCAGCTCCTCTATCCATGTGTATCTGAGCCCTTGATATAGCAGGTTTCTGCTGGTTGACTGGCTCCCTCTGCCACAGTGGATTACACAGGTCTTCTGCCTCTGCTGCTCTGTCTTCTAGCTGATTCTTTAACAAAGTATGCTCAAGGTTGTGAAAGCTTGGCCTCTTTCCTTGTGGCACTTAGAGCAATGATTTGTAGTGAGTTGATAGTCAATAAATGTCCATTAATTAAATTACTTGTCACTCCCTCTGACCTCAGCCTAGAGTCCTCTCTATTGCTTTCTCTGCTTCTAAAATTTATGCAGATTTTCTTAACTGTTTTTCTTTTAGGATTTCTTCTTTTGCCATACTTCTCTTTCTAGAGGCTTCTTTCTTGATGTGTGGACTGTGGATCAGCAGTGTCAACATCACCTAGGAGCTTATTAGAAATACAGATTCTCAGGCCCCACCCCAGACCTACCAAATCAGAATCTATTCTCACAACATCATTTGGTGGCTACTATCCATATTAATGTTTTAAAAAAACACATATGCCCACAGGTCAAGTCTGGTTAGCTGCCTGTGGGCCCATTTGAAATGGTTTAGTAAGTACCTACAGAACATACATAATTTCTTTTATGCTCCTGAAAAGTCTAAAATACTTACTATAAGAAAACTTTGCTGACCTCTGCTGTAGAACCTATGCTTTACTGTACTTGGATTTTGGGTGGATATTTAATCTTGCTGCTTCTGTCATGCTGCTGCTTCTGTGCACTTACAGTGTGCTGTACATTCACATTTATGACTTCACATTACAATTTATATTTTGTTTGCATGTTAACAGATATGGTTCTCTACTAGGCAAAAAGCTCCTTGAAGTCAGATGAGGCCAGGCTCCATAGAAGCAGAGCCTGCAATGGGGATTCCTGTGAAGTGAGTTGATGGAGTGCTCTCAGGGAGAACCTGGAAGGAAGGGAGGAAAGCAGGACAGGCTAGAGGAAGAAACTAAGCAAGGATGTTGTGGCTGCACTGGAGTCTAACCTCACTGTGATTCCTGAGTGTGCTCTGAAATGTAAATAACACTATAGACTTGCCCCACCTTGAGGCAAGGGTCTGAGCTTCTTGTACCACATATCATTCATTGGCCTGGACTGCTAGTGGAGAAAGGCATGACCTCATAGGCTTTCCTGGATGAGGCTACTTCCCTTGGCTGAAGCCACCTGTGAGCCTTTGGCAGCCACTACTCAAGCAGCTGGGGTTGGGGGAGTCAGTTTCATTGTGGCTTTTTATTTTAATCTCCGCATCCTTGTTTGTAGTACAGTTCCTGGCACTCAGTAAGCATGCAGTACATCTTAGTTACATGGGTGAGTCTCTTCCTGATACTTACTCACTTGTTAATTAAAACGGACAGTACCCATGGTCTTTGTTTATGTTCGTGCAATTAATAAAGCAACTATTCTTCTAACTAGTTAGTTTAACAAGACTAAATGAGATAATCCAGATGAAAGTACCTAGCAAACTGCCTGACATACAATAGGCAACAATACATGTCAATTTCCCCTTAAGATTCAGTAGGCTATATATATTCTTTTAGGAAGACTGTTTCCTGTTTAGGGCTTGTAACACATTTTAATGAATCAAGAGAGATTTATCCTATCATTATCTGTGTAACCCTACTTGTGGCTTCTCAAGATTATCAAGCTCAGCTGTGAAGTAGTATAATGATGGTAGACCCTGAAATGTCATAACAGTGATATCTCAAAGTGAAGAAAGTGTCAGAGAAAACATGGTTAGCTGTTAAAATCATCTAGAAAAAAATAATGATTGCTTCCAGGTATCTGTTACCTGTTACAGGACAGGCATTGTTCTAGGAGCTTTATGTACTTTATTACCAGTCCCCCAAATGACCCTAGAAGATGGATGCAGTAAGTGGTTGGTCCACAGTAGGTAGACAAAGGATACAATTAGGATAACAGCAAAACAAAAGCACTAATATGTGTGTGTGTGTGTGTGTGTGTATATATATATATATTTTTATTTTATGGTTGAATTTTTTATTTATATATATAAATATATAAATATATATAAATATATAAATATATATAAATATATATTTATATAATATATTTATTTAAATATATATATTTTTATACAAATATATTTATTTAAATATATATTTATTAAATATATATATAAATATGTGTGTGTGTATATATATTATTTTTTAAACTCTGTGGTTGCATTTTTTATTTATATTTCTTTGAAATGTTTACTTTTTTTATTGTATTTTAGGTTTTGGGGTACATGAGCAGAACATACAAGATAGTTGCATAGGTACACACATGGCAGTGTGTTTTGCTGCCTTCCTCCCCTTCACCCACATTTGGCATTTCTCCCCAGGCTATCCCTCCCCAGCTCCCCACCCCCACTGTCCCTCCCCTATTGCCCCCAATAGACCCCAGTGTGTAGTACTCCCTTCCCTGTGTCCATGCGTTCTCATTTTTCATTATCCACCTATGAGTGAGAATATGTGGTATTTCATTTTCTGTTCTTGTGTCAGTTTGCTGAGAATGATGGTCTCCAGATTCATCCATGTCCCTACAAAGGACAATAACTCATCATTTTTGATTGCTGCATAATATTCCATGGTGTATATGTGCCACGTTTTCCCAGTCCAGTCTATCACCGATGGGCATTTGGGTTGCTTCCAGGTCTTTGCTATTGTAAACAGTGCTGCAATGAACATTCTTGTGCATGTGTCCTTATAGTAGAACGATTTATGGTTCTTTGGATATATACCCAGTAATGGGATTGCTGGGTCAAATGGAATTTCTATTTCTAAGGTCTTGAGGAATCACCACACTGTCTTCCACAATGGTTGAACTAATTTACACTCCCACCAACAGTGTAAAAGTGTTTCTATTTCTCCACATCCTCTCCAGCATCTGTTGTCTCCAGATTTTTTTAATGATTGCCATTCTAACTGGCATGAGATGGTATCTCAATGTGGTTTTGATTTGCATCTCTCTAATGACCAGTGATGATGAGCATTTTTTTTATATGTTTGTTGGCCTCATGTATGTCTTCTTTTGTAAAGTGTCTCTTCATATCCTTTGCCCATTTTTGAATGGGCTTGTTTTATTCCTGTAAATCTGTTTAAGTTCTCTGTAAATTCTGGATATCAGCCCTTTGTCAGATGGGTAAATTACAAAAATTTTTTCCCATTCTGTTGGTTGCCGATTCACTCTAGTGACTGTTTCTTCTGCTGTGCAGAAGCTGTGGAGTTTGATTAGGTCCCATTTGTCTATTTTGGCTTTTGTTGCCAATGCTTTTGGTGTTTTGGTCATAAAGCCATTGCCTACTCCTATGTCCTGAATGGTTTTGCCTAGATTTTCTTCTAGGGTTTTTATGGTGCCATGTTTTATGTTTAAGTCTTTAATCCATCTGGAGTTAATTTTAGTGTAAGGTGTCAGGGAGGGGTTCAGTTTCTGCTTTCTGCATGTGGCTCACCAGTTTTCCCAACACCATTTATTAAACAGGGAATCCTTTCCCCATTGCTTGTTTTTGTCTGGTTTATCAAAGACGGTATGGTTGTAGATAAGCTGTTTTGCCTCTGATGCCTCTGTTCTGTTCCATTGGTCTATATCTCTGTTTTGGTACCAGTACCATGCTGTTTTGATTACTGTAGCCTTGTAGTATAGTTTGAAGTCCGGTAGTGTGATGCCTCCCGCTGTGTTCTTTTTGCTTAGAATTGACTTGGCTATGCAGGCTCTCTTTTGGTTCCATATGAAGTTCATGGTGGTTTTTTCCAGTTCTGTGAGGAAATTTAGTGGTAGCTTGATGGGGATAGTGTTGATTGTGTAAATTACTTTGGGCAGTATAGCCATTTTCATGATATTGATTCTTCCTAACAATGAACATGGAATGTTTCTTCATCTGTTTCTGTCCTCTCTTATTTCGTTGAGCAGTGGTTTGTAGTTTTCCTTGAAGAGGTCCCTTACATTCCTTGTAAGTTGTATTCCTAGGTATTTTATTCTCTTTGTAGCAATTGTGAATGGCAGTTTGTTCTTGATTTGGCTCTCTTTAAGTCTGTTACTGGTGTATAGGAATGCTTGTGATTTTTGCACATTGATTTTATATCCTGAGACTTTGCTGAAGTTGCTTATCAGTTTCAGGAGTTTTTGGGCTGAGGCAATGGGGTCTTCTATGTATACTATCATGTCATCTGCATATAGAGACAATTTGGCTTCCACCTTTCCTATTTGAATACCATTTATTTTTTTTTTCTTGCCTGATTGCTCTGGCTAGAACTTCTAGTACTATATTGAATAGGAGTGGTGACAGAGGGCATCCTTGTCTAGTGCTGGATTTCAAAGGGAATGCTTCCAGTTTTTGCCCATTAAGTATGATATTGGCTGTTGGTTTCTCATAAATAACTTTTATTACTTTGAGATACGTTCCATCAATACCGAGTTTATTGAGGGTTTTTAGTATAAAGCGCTGTTGAAATTTTTTCAAATGTCTTCTTTGCATCAGTTGAGATAATCATGTGGTTTTTGTTTTTGCTTCTGTTAATGTGGTGAATTACGTTTATAGACTTGCGTATGTTGAACCAGCCTTGCATCCCCGGGAATGAATCCTACTTGATCATGATGGATAAGTTTTTTGATGTGCTGTTGCAATCAGCTTGCCAGTATTTTATTGAAGATTTTTGCATCTATGTTCATCATGGATATTGGCCTGAAGTTTTCTTTTCTTGTTGAGTCTCTGCCAGGTTTTGGTATCAGAATGATGTTGGTCTCATAAAATAACTTGGGAACGATTCCCTCTTTCTGGATTATTTGGAATAGTTTCAGAAGAAATGGTACCAGCTCCTCTTTGTGTGCCTGGTAGAATGCGGCTGTGAACCCATCTCGACTTGGGCTTTTTTTGTGTGGTAGGCTATTAATTGCTGCCTTGACTTCAGAACTTGTTATTGGTCTATTCATAGTTTTGGCATCCTCCTGGTTTAGGCTTGGGAGGACACAGGTTTCCAGGAATTTATCCATTTCTTCCTGGTTTACTAGTTTATGTGCATAGAGTTGTTTGTAATATTCTCTGATGATGGTTTGAATTTCTGTGGAATCTGTGGTGATTACTACTTGATCGTTTTTGATTGCATCTATTTGGTTGTTCTTTCTTTTCTTTTTTCTCAGTCTGGCTAGTGGTCTATTTTATTAATCTTTTCAAAAAAACAGCTCTTGGATTTATTGATCTTTTGAAGTGTTTTTTGTGTCTCTATCTTCTTCAGTTCTGCTCTGATCTTAGTTATTTCTTGTCTTCGGCTAGGTTTTGAGTTTTTTTGATTTTGCTCCTCTAGCTCTGTCAATTTTGGTGATAGGGTGTCAATTTTGGATCTCTCCACTGTTCTGATATGGGCACTTATTGCTATATATTTTTCTCTGGAGACTGCTTTAAATGTGTCCCAGAGATTCTGATATGTTGTGTCTTCATTCTCACTGGTTTTAAAGAACTTCTTTATTTCTGCCTTCATTTCATTGTTTATCCAGTCAACATTCAAGAGCCAGTTGTTCAGTTTCCATGAAGCTGTGCAATTCTGAGTTAGTTTCTGAATTCTGAGTTCTAACTTGATTGCACTATGGTCTGAGAGACTGTTATGATTTCAGTTGTTTTGCATTTGCTGAGGAGTGCTTTACTTCCAATTATGTGGTCAATTTTAGAGTAAGTGTGATGTGGTGCTGAGAAGAATGTATATTCTGTGGATTTGGGGTGGAGAGTTCTGTAAATGTCTATCAGGTTTGCTTGTTCCAGGTCTGAGTTCAAGTCCTGGATATCCTTGTTAATTTTCCGTCTGGTTGATCTGTCTAATATTGAGAGTGGAGTGTTAAAGTCTCCCACTATTATTTTGTGGGAGTCTAAGTCTTTGTAAGTCGTTAAGAACTTGCCTTTTATATCTGGGTGTTCCTGTATTAGGTCCATACATATTTAGGATCATTAGCTCTTCTTGTTGTATCGATCCTTTTACCATCATGTAATGACGTTCTTTGTCTCTTTTGATCTTTGTTGCTTTAAAGTCTATTTCATCAGAGATGAGAATTGCAGCTTCTGCTTTTTTTTTTTTTTTTTTGCTCTCCATTTGCTTGGTAAATCTTTCTCCATCCCTTTATTTTGAGCCTTTGTGTATTTTTGCATATGAGATGGGTTTCCTGAATACAGCACACCAATGACTTTTGTTTTTTTATCCAATTTGCCAGTCTGTGTCTTTTGATTGGTGCATTTAGCCCATTTACATTTAGGGTTAATATTGTTATGTGTGACTTTGATATGGCCATTTGGATGCTAGCTGGCTGTTTTGCCCATTAGTTGATAAAGATTCTTCATTTTGTTGATGCTCTTTAGCATTTGGTATGTTTTTGGAATGGCTGGTACTGGTTGTTCCTTTCTATGTGTAGCGCCTCTTTCAGGAGCTCTTGTAAAGCAAGCCTGGTGGTGACAAAATCTCTGAGTACTTGCTTGTTGGCAAAGGATTTTATTTTTCTTTCACTTATGAAGCTCAGTTTGGCTGGATAGAAATTCTGTGTTGAAAGTCCTTTTCTTTAAGGATGTTGAATATTGGCCCCCACTCTCTTCTGGCTTGTAGAGTTTCTGCCAAGAGATCTGCTATGAGTCTGATGGGCTTCCCTTTGTGGGTGACCCGACCTTTCTCTCTGGCTGCCCTTAGTATTTTCTCCTTCATTTCAACCCTGGTGAATCTGACGATTATGTGCCTTGGGGTTGCTCTTCTTGCGGAATATCTTTGTGGTGTTCTCTGTATTTTCTGGACTTGGATATTGGCCTGCCTTGCTAGGTTGGGGAAATTTTTCTAGATAATATCCTGAAGAGTATTTTCCAGCTTGGATTCATTTTCTTTGTCACATTCTGGTACACGTATCAAATGTAGGTTAGGTCTCTTCACATAGTTCCACATTTCTTGGAGACTTTTTTCATTCCTTTTTGTGCTTGTTTCTCTAATCTTGGTTTCTTGTTTAATTTCATTGAGTTCATTTTCAACTTCTGATATTCTTTCTTCTGCTTGGTCAATTTGGCTGTTGAAACTTGTGCATGCTTCATGAAGTTCTCGTGTTGTGTTTTTCAGCTCCTTCAATTTATTTATATTCCTCTCTAAGTTGTCCATTCTTGTTATCATTTCCTCCAATCTTTTTTCAAGGTTCTTAGTTTCTTTGCATTGATTTAGAACATGTTCTTTTAGCTCACTGAAGTTTCTCATTACCCACCTTCTGAAGTCTGATTCTGTCATTTTGTCACACTCATTCTCCATCCAGCTTTGTTCCCTTGCTGGTGGGAAGTTTTGGTCTTTTGTAGGAGGTGAGGTGTTTTGGTTTTGGGTGTTTTCCTTTTTTTTTTGCGCTGGTTTTTTTTTTTCCATTTTTTGTTTATTTATCCACCTGTCATCTGAGTAGTTGCTGACTTTTCGATTGGGTCTCTGAGTGGATGCCCAGATTGTTGATGATGAAGTATTTCTGTTACTTAGTTTTCCTTCTACCAGTCTAGCCCCTCTGCTGTACAACTGCTGAGGTCCGCTCCAGCCCCTACTTGTCTGGGGTACACCTGTAGCAGCTGTGGGACAGTGAGGGATGCTACCAGTTTATTCTTCTGCTATCTTTGTCCCAGAATGTTGTCTGCCAAATGTCAGTCTGATCAGACCTTTTTTGAGGTGACTCTTTGGATATACAGGGGTCAGGGAGGTGCTTGAGGAGACAGTCTGAACTTTATAGGAGGTCAAGTGCTGAGCTGTGAGCTCCATCATTCATTCAGTGCTGTTAGGCAGGTACGTTTAAGTCTGCTGCAGCAGAACTCCTAAAACCCTTTTTTCTCCTCAGATGCTGTGTCTCGGAAAGTTAGGGCTTTCTTTATGAGTATCTGTTGCACTGTTCTGCCCCACTAGGAGGCAGTCTAGTCACTATTTGCCTGCTGAGGCTCCACCCTGCTGCTGTGGGATCTGCCCTGTTACTGTGGGCTCTTCCCTGCCACCATGAGCTTCACCTTATTGCTGTGGGCTCTGCCCTGTGGCGGAGTCTCTCTGTTAAGGTGGGTTGCCTTGGCAATGGCAGGCTGCATCAGCAATGCGAGTGTACCTCAGTAGGGGCAGAATGCCTCGGTAATGGCAGACGCCCCTCCCCCACTGAGCTGCACCATCCTGGGTTCAGCTGTGCCAACAGTGAAACTCTCAGCCCTGAGCATTTCAAATCGTCATTTTGCTTGTCCCTGTGGGGGTGGGACTTGCCGAGCCTAATCATCTGGCTCCCTGCCTCAGAGCCCCCCTTTATTTTTTAAGTTGAACGGTTGACTCTCTCCCAGGTGTTTCAGTCACCTGCTGGTAGGGCATCAGGATCTGTGTGATTTCCCATGCAGCGACCCACTGCACCAGCTCAAACATCGCTTCCCAGGAATTTCCTGGTCTGGCTCACTGTCCAAGTTCTGTTTAATCAGATGGATATACTAATCTGCCATCCCAAATCTCAGATTGCTGGTTTAACAGGGCACCCAAACCAGCATGTTTTCTGCAGTGTGCCACTGCATTGTAGCCATGGCTGAAACAGCCGCACCAGCCAATATAGCTGCATTGGTGTCCTGTGTCTCTCCTAAACCTGGGAATTTCCTCATTCTGTGGGCAACAAAGATCCTCTGGAAATGTGGCCTGCACTCACCCTCTGCGGATTCACGAAGAGCTGCAATCCTGAGTTGCTCCTACCGCACCATCTTCTTTTTCCATCCTCCGAGTATTTATATTTTTTATAACTGTGTAAAAATAGAATTTACATATTTTATATAAGAGTATATCTAGACAATGTATACACATTGCAACAGAGTAGAAAAGGACATTATATATTTTTTTCTAACAGACTATTTTGAGTCTTTTTTTGTTTTGAACACTGGGGTAGAAATAGAGTATTTATATTTCTTATAACCGTGTAAAAGTAGAATTTTAGTATTTTATATGAAACAGGATATCTAGATGATGTATACACTTTAAAACAGATTAGAAAAGGACATGGTATATTTTTTCTAAACAGAGTATTTTGAATCTTTTTTGTTTTGTACACCAGGGTAGAAATAGAGTATTTATATATATTTTTACTGCATAAAAATAGAATTTTATACATTAGGTATGCATTAGGGTGCCGTTAAACCAGCAATCTGAGATTTGGGATGGCAGATTAGCATATCCATCTGATTAAACAGAACTTGGACAGTGAGCCAGACCAGGAAATTCCTGGGAAGTGTTGTTTGAGCTGGTGCAGTGGGTCACTGCATGGGAAATCACACAGATCCTGATGCCCTACCAGCAGGTGACTGAAACACCTGGAAGAGAGTCAACCATTTAACTTAAAAAATATGTACATATTTAAGTACATATGTAGTGTGCACATATCATGTATATATATATTCATTGTGATAACACCATGTGTACATGTGTACAAATATATGACCACTATTTAAACTATTTACACATGTAAAAATAGGTGCAAACTATGTACCTCTGCACAGCATGCTATTACCACAGCATCCCTTGTAGGAGCGCCCAGGCCCACCCTGGCTGCTTAAAGAACCCTTGGCAAGGGGGCTGTGCCCACTGCCCAGGGCAGAGGGCCCAAAACAGCTCCTAGGCCCACCCTGGCTGCTTAGGGACACCATAGCTAGGGAGCTGTGCCCACAGATTCTGCAATACTACAGTGATGGTGTACACTTACTGGGATATTCAGGGTATAATCATCCTTTGTCCCCAGGATATTAGGAACTACATCACAGAAGTGTTGTACTTTGCCTTTGATAATGGAATAATCACAGAGTGTACACTTGCTTTCACAATGAGAGTAATACCTACTTAGGATATGATGGATAATATCACAAAATAGACACACATGCATGTATACCCACTTTAATATTGGAAGTAATTTTTATCTAATATACTAAAAATTATATCCCAGAATATAGTCATAATGTATGCACTTATTGGGATATTACAATCAACGTACAGAATATGTAGCATATGTACATTGACTGTGATGTACATATGTGTACACAATACAGATGTACAAAATATGTACATAATATGTACAATATGTATATTTATATGTACATAATGTGTACACAATAGGTATGTACATAATGTGTACAATATGTAAATTTATTGTAATATCACAATGATATCATATAATCACAACAGCATATATAATCACAATACACACGTAATACATAATATCAATATAAATGTGCATATTGCACACATTATATACATTTACATTTATTCTGATATGATATGTACACAGGTACATCATGTACACATGTACACATGTACATCATGTACACATGTGAAGATGTGCAATATCTACACATGTACATAAGTGTGCACAGTATGTACATATGTACACTATGTACACATATGTACATATAATCTAAATATGTACTCTCTGTACACGAGTACATAATATGCCAAATACGTACACATATATACTATGTACACACATGGGTGTATACCCAGTTTTGTAACCGAAGAAATTTCTATCTAATATACTAAATATAACCCAGAATGAAATCATAGTGTGTACATTTATTATCATATTGCAATAAATGTATGAAATAGACACAATCTGTACATGTACTCTGCTGTACATATGTGTACACAATGCACATGTACAAAAGTACATAATCTGTAAAATATGTACCTATATATTTCTATAATGTGTACACAATGCATAGGTAAAGTGTATACTGTGCACATTCCTTAAAATATCAGTGATAAAATATGTATAATCACGATAAGATATATAATAATATATATATATCGTGTAATATCACCAAAAAGTAAGTATTGTGCACATTAGGCACGCATTAGTTACATATGTATTGTGCACATATTATGAACATATGTATTTATCATAACATGGTATGTACACTTATACAAAAATGTGCCCACTATTTAAACTATGTACACATGTAGAAATAGGGGCAAACTATGTACCTATGCACAGCACACTGTTACCACAGCCCACCTCGTAGCAGCACCCACACCCACTTTGGCTGCTTATAGACCCCTGGCTAGGGGGCTGTGCCCAAACCTTCCAGCAGAGGGCCTGTAACAGCTCCCAGGCCCACCCTGGCTGCTTAGGGACCCCCTGGCTAGAGAGCTGTGCACATAGCCCCCACCAGAGTTTCCATAGCAGCCCCCAGGCCCACCCTTGCTGCTTAGGGAAACCCTGGCTAAAAGGCTGTGTCCACAGCACTTGCCAGAGGGCCCATAGAAGCCCCAAGGCCCACCCTGGCTGCTTAGGAATCCCTGGCTAGGTGGCTTTGCCCACAGCCCCCCGCCAGAAGGCTCGTAGCAGCCCCCAGCACCACCCTGGCTGCTTAGGGACACCCTGGCTAGGGTGCTGTGCTGAGAACTCCCACTAGAGGGCCCATAGCAGCCCCCAGGTCCACCTTGGCTGCTCAGTGACCACCTTGCTAGGGGGCTCTGCCCACAGCTGCTGGGGCCCAGCTATTTTGAAAATGTGGTGTAATATGATACTGGCAAACATATTATATGGAAATGATAATGTTATTCTGGTTTTATATATATTAGGCAATAGCTCTAGTTACACCTCTGACATATTGACAAAAATGTCATCCTCACGCCCCTTGACATTAGAATTCAAAGCATAGGGGAATTTCACCCCTTGCAATGTTTGCTTCAATATAATTGTTTTCTTGTTTACATTAGTGACCATATCAGAGCATGGTGTACACCTCTTGCCATATTCAGAGTATTTCCCTATGGGCAGCAACATTCTCCTCTCCTTCTCTGGATATTAGGAACAATATCACAGGACCGGGGTACAGCCCAAGTCACATTGTCAGTAATGTCATCTGTAATTCTTTTAGTTATGAGGAACAATATCACGGGGGACTTGTGTGCGTTCTGAGATGTTTGGAGTAATATCCTATCAGTTTTTGGATATTGGAAACAATACTACAGTAGTGATGTACACTTCCTGTGATATTCAGGGTATAATCATCCTTTGTCCCAGGATATTAGGAACCACATCACAGAAGCGTTGTACTTTTCCTGTGATATTGAAACAATCACAGAGTGTACACTTGCTTTCACAATGAGAATAATACCTACTTAGGATACGATGGATAGTATCACAAAATGGACACACATGCGTGTATACCCACTTTGATATGGGAAGTAATTTTTATCTTAATATACTAAAAATCATATCCCAGAATATACTCATAATGTGTACACTTATTGGGATATTAAAATCAATGTACAGAATATGTACCATATGTACATTTACTGTGATGTACATATGTGTACACAATACAGATGTACAAAAAATGTACATAATCTATACAATATGTACATTTATATGTACATAATGTGTACACAATAGGTATGTACATAGTTTATACCATATGTAATTTTATTAGAATATCACAATGACTTCATATAATCACAACAGCATAATCAGAATACACATATAATACATAATATCAATATAAATGTACATACTGCACACATATAGATTTACATTTATTGTGATATGCACACATGTACATCATGTACACATGTGCAATATATACACGTGTACATAACTGCACAGTATGTACATATGTACATCTAATGTAGGTATGTACCTTCTGTATACAAATACATGATATGCAGAATATGTACACGTATATGCTATGTACAGACATGGGTGTATACCCACTTTGGTAACCGGAGAAATTTCTATCTAATATACTAAATATCATACCCCAGAATGTAGTCATAGTGTGTACATTTATTGTCATATTGCAATAAATGTATCAGATAGGCACAATCTATACATGTATTCTGCTGTACACATGTGTACAAAATGCACATGTACAAAAAATGTACATAATCTGTAAAATATGTACCTATATATTTCTATAATGTGTACCCAATGCATAGGTACAAAATGTGTACACTATGCGTATTCCTTAAAATATCAGTGAAAAAATATGTAATCATGATAAGATATATAATCACAGTAATATATATAATCAGGTAATATCACCAAAAACTGCATATTGTGCACATTACATATGTATTAGGTACATATGTATTGTGCACATATTATGTACACATATTTATCGTGATAACACCATATGTAAACATATACAAATATGTGCCCACTAATTAAACTATGAACACACGTAGAAATAGGTGCAAACTACATACCTATGCACAGCATGCTATTTTCACAGCCCCCATTGGAGCAGCCCTAGGCCTACCCTGGCTGCTTATAGACCGCCTGGCTAGGGGGCTCTGTCAAAAGCCCTTGCCAGAGGGCTCATAACAGCTTTCAGGCCCACCCTGGCTGCTTAGGAATTCCCTGGCAAGGGAGCTGTAACCACAGACCCCACCAGAGGTCCCATAGCAGCTACCAGGCCCACCCAGGCTGCTTAAGGACCCCCTGGCTAGGGTGCTGTGCCCATGTCCCCCACTACAGGGCCCATAGCAGTCCCTAGGCCCATCTTGGCTGCTTAGGGACAGCCTCGCTAGGGGGCTCTGCCCACAGCTGCTGGGGCCCGGCTATTTTGAAAATGTGGTGTAATATGATACTGGGAACCATATCATATGAAAATGATAATGTTATTCTGATTTTATATATATTAGGCAATAGCTCTAGTTACACCTCTACCATATTGACAAAAATGTCATTCTCATGCCCCTTGACATTAGAATTCAAAACATAGGGGGGTTTCACCCCTTGCAATGTTTAATTCAATGTAATTGTTTTCTTGTTTTCATTAGTGACCATATCAGAGCATGGTGTGCAACTCTTGCTGTAGTCAGAGTATTTCCCTATGGGCAGCAACATTTTTCTCTCTTTCTCTGGATATTAGGAACAATACCACAGGACTGGCATACAGCCCCAGTCACATCATGATTAATGTCATCTGTAATCCCCTAGTTGTTGGGAACAATATCACAGGGGATTCTGTGCTTTCTGAGATATTTGGAGTAATATCCTTTCCCTTTTTGGATATTAGAAACAATACTTCAACAGTGGTGTACACTTCCTGTGAAATTCAGGGTATAATCATCCTTTGTCCCCAGGATATTAGGAACTACATCACAGATGCATTGTACCTTGCCTGTGATATTGGAACAATCACAGAGTGTACACTTGCTTTCACAATGAGAGTAATACCTACTTAGGATATGATGGATAATATCACAAAATGGACACACATGCATGTATACCCACTTTGATATTGGAAGTAATTTTTATCTTATATGCCAAAAATCATATCCCAGAATATACTCATAATGTGTACACTTATTGGGATATTACAATCAACGTACAGAATATGTACCATATGTACATTGACTGTAATGTACATATGTGTACACAATACAGATGTACAAAAAATGTACATAATCTGTAAAATATGTACATAATCTGTACACAATAGGTATGTACATAATGTGTATAATATTTTATCACAACAGCATATGTAATCACAATACACATGTAATACACAATATCAATATAAATGTACATATTGCACACATTATATACATTTATTGTGATATATATACACATGTACATCATACACTCATGTGCAGATGTGCAGTACATACATGTGTATATAAGTGTGCACAGTATGTACATATGTACACTACACATGTTCACATAATGTAGATATGTACCTTTTGTACATGAGTACATAATACACACAATATGTGCACGTATATACTAGGTACACACATGGGTGTATACCCACTTTGGTAACCGGAGAAATTTCTATCTAATATACTAAATATAATATCCCAGAATATAGTCATAGTGTGTACATTTATTGTCAGATTGCAATAAATGTATTAGACACAATCTGTACATGTACTCTGCTGTACATATGTGTACACAATGCACATGTACAAAAAATGTACATAATCTGTAAAATATGTACCTATATATTTCTATAATGTGTACACAATGCATAGGTATGTAATGTTTACACTATGTACATTCCTTAAAATATCAGTGATAAAATATATATAATCACGATAAGATATAATATATATATATATATATATATATATATATATATATATATATATATATCATGTAATATCACCAAAAAGTACATATTGTACACATTAGGTACGTATTAGGTACATATGCATTGTGCACATATTATGTACATATATATTTATAATAATAAAAGCATATGTACACGTATACAAATATGTGCCCACTATTTAAACTATGTACACATGTAGAAATAGGTGCAAACTATGTTCCTATGCACAGCAGGCTATTACCACAGCCCCCCTGTAGCAGGCCCCAGGCCCACCCTGGCTGCTTAAAGACCCCCTGGCTAGGGGGCTGTACACAGAACCCCTGCCAAAGGGCCCATAACAGCTCCCAGGCCCACGCCGGCTGCTTAGGGATCCCCTGGTTAGGGCGCTGTGCCCAGAGCTGCCGGGGCCTGGCTATTTTGAAAATGTGGTGTAATATGATACTGGCAACCATATCATATGGAAATGATAATGTTATTCTGGTTTTTTATATATTAGGCAATAGCTCTAGTTACACCTTTGGCATATTGACAAAAATGTCATCCTCACCCCCATTGACATTAGAATTGAAAGCATAGGAGGGTTTCACCCCTTGCAGTGTTTAATTCAATATAATTGTTTTCTTGTTTGCATTAGTGACCATATCAAAGTATGGTGTACACCTCTTATCATATTCAGAGTATTTCCCTATGGGCAGTAACAGTTTTCTCTCCTTCTCTGGATATTAGGAACAATATCACAGGACCAGCATACAGTTCCAGTCACATCGTGAGTAATGTCATCTGTAATCCCCTAGTTATTAGGAACAATATCATGGGGTACTTTTGCGCTTTCTGAGATATTTGGAGTAATATCATTTTCCGTTTTTGGATATTAGAAACAATACTACAGTGGTGATGTACATTTTCTGTAATATTCAGGGTATACTCATCCTTTGTCCCCAGGATACTAGGAACTGCATCACAGAAGCATTGTACTTTGCTTGTGATATTGGAACAATCACAGAGTGTACACTTGCTTTCACAATGCGAGTAATACCTACTTAGGATATGATGGATAATATCACAAAATGGACACACATGGGTGTATACCCACTTTGATATTGGAAGTAATTTTTATCTAATATACTAAAAGTAATATCCCAGAGTAAACTCAGAATGTATGCACTTATTGGGATATTGCACTCAAAGTACAGAATATGTGACATATGTACATTGACTGTGATGTACATACGTGTACACAATACAGATGTACAATAAATTTACATACTCTGTACAATACGTACAAATATATGTACATTATGTGTACACAATAGGTATGTACATAATGTGTACAATATGTACATTTATTGTAATATCACAATTATATATAATCACAACAGCATATAAAATCACAATACACATGTAATACATAATATCAACATAAATGTACATATTGCAAACATGTACATTTACATTTGTTGTGATATTACAATATGTACACATGTACATCATGTACCCATTATGTACATATGCACAATATATGCAAGTGTACACATGTGTGCACAGTATGTACATATGTATACTATGTACACATGTGTGCATATAATGTAGGTATGTACCTTCTGTACATGAGTACATAATATGCACAACATGTACACGTATAAACTATGCACACACATGGGTGGACACCCACTTTGGTAACCGGAGTAATTTCTATATAATATGCTAAAAATAATATCCCAGAATGTACTCATAATGTGTGCATTTATTGGCATATTGCAATAAATGTATAAAATAGGTAAAATCTGTACATTTACTCTGCTGTACATATGTGTACACAATACACATCTAGAAAAATGTACATAATTTATAAAATATAATGTGTACACAATGCATAGGTATATAATGTGTACATTATGCACATTTCTTAAAATATTAGTGATAACATATATGTAATCACAAAAGATACATAATCAGAATAATATATATATCACATAATATCAAAAAAAGTAAACTTTGTACCCGTTAGGTGCAAACTAAGTACATAATTTTTGTGCAAATGTTATGTACATATATATTTATCATGATAACACCATATGTACACGTTTACAAATATGTGTCCACTATATAAACCATGTACACATGTAGAAATAGGTGCAAACTATGTACGTATGCACAGCACCCTTTCCCCCAGCTTCCACCAGAGGGCTAGTAGAGGCCCCCAGGCCCACCCTGGCTGCTTAGATACCCTCTGGCTAGGTGGCTGTGCCCACAGCCCCCACCAGAGGGCCTGTAGGAGCCCCCAGGCAGACACTGGCTGCTTAGGGACCCCCTTGATAGTGGGCTGTGCCCACAGCTGCGGGGGCCAGCTATTTTGAAAATGTGGTGTAATATGATACTGGCAACAATATCACACAGAAACGATAATGTTATTCTGGTTTTATATATATTAGGCAATAGCTCTAGCTACACCTCTGCCATATTAACAAAAATGTCATCTTCCCACACCTTGACATTAGAATTGAAAGCATAGGGGTGTTTCACCTTGCAATGTTTAATTCAATACAATTATTTTCTTGTTTACATTAGTGACCATATCAGAGCATGGTGTACAGCTCTTGCCGTCTTCAGAGTATTTTCCTAGGGGCAGCAACATTCTCCTCTCCATCTCTGGATATTAGGAACAATATCACAGGACCAGTATACAGCCCCAGTCACATCGTGAGTAATGTCATCTGTATTCTTTTAGTTATTAGGAACAATATCATGGGGGACTTGTGCCCTTTCTGAGATATTTGGAGTAATATTCTCTCCGTTTTTGGATATTGAAAACAATACTACAGTGGTGGTGTACACTTCCTGCAATATTCAGGGTATAATCGTCCTTTGTTCCCAGGAGATTAAAAACTACATCACAGAAGCATTGTACTTTGCCAGTGATATTGGAAAAATCACACAATGTACACTTGCTTTTACAATGAGAGTAACACCTACTTAGGATATGATGGATAATAATCTGTAAAATATGTACCTATATATTTCTATAATGTGTACACAATACATAGGTACATAATGTGTACACTATGCACATTCCTTAAAATATCAGTGATAAAATATATATAATCACAATAATATATATAATTGCAATACTATATATATTGTGTAATATCACAACAAAGTACATATTGTATGCTTTAGGTATGAATAAGGTACATATGTTTTGTTTACACATTATGTACATATATATTTATCATGATAACATATGTATCTTAAAACAGACTAAAAAAAGACATTGTATATTTTTTCTAACAGAATTTTGAGTCTTTTTTATTTTGTATGCAGGGGTACAAATAGAGTATATTTTTTATAACTGCATAAAAATAGAATTTTAGTATTTTATATGAGAAAGTACATTTAGATGGTGTATGTACTTTGAAACAGAGTAGAAAAAGGACATCGTATATATTTTTTTACAGTATATTGAGCGTTATTTTGTTTTGTACACTGGGGTACAAACAGAGTATATTTTTTATATTCGTGTAAAAATAAAAATTTATTATTTTAAATGCAAGAGTGCATTCAGACGGTGTATGTTCTTTAAAACAAAGTATAAAAAGGACATTGTATATATTTTCTAACACAGTATTTTGAGTCGTTGTTTGTTTTGTACACTGGGGTAGAAATAGAGCATTTATATTTGTTATAACTGTAAAAATAGAATTTTAGTATTTTATATGAGAGAGTACATTCAGACGGTGTATGTACTTTAAAACAGAGTAGAAAGAAGACATTGTATATTTTCTCTAAGAGAGAATTTTGAGACTTTTTTGTTTTGTACACTGCTGTAAATATAGAGTATTTATATATGTTATAACCATGTAAAAATAGAATTTTATTATTTTATGTGAGATTATATCCAGACGGTGTATGTAGATTAAAACAGAGTAGAAAAAAATCATTTACTTTTTCTAACAGAGTATTTTGAGATTTTTTTGTTTGGTACACTGGAGTACAAATAGACTATTGCTATTTTTTATAACTATAAAAGATAGAATTTAATATTTTACATGAGAGAGTATATCCAGACGGTGTATGTACTTCAAAAGAGAGTAGAAAAACAACATTGTATATTTTTTCTAACAGAGTATTTTGAGAGTTATTTTGTTTTGTATGCTGGTTTACAAATAGAGTATTTATATTTTTTATAACCATGTAAAAATAGAATTTTAGTATTTTATATGAGAGAGTACTTCCTTACGGTGTATGTACTTTAAAACAAAGTAGAAAAGGACATTGTAGATTTTTTCTCACAGAGTATTTTGAGTCTTTTTCTGTTTTGTACACTGAGGTACAAATAGAGTATTTATATTATTTATGACCATGTAAAAATAGAATTTTAGTATATTATATGAGAGAGTACATTCAGACGGGTGTATGTACTTTAAAACAGAGTACAAAAAGAACATTGTATATTTTCTCTAACAGAGAATCTTGAAACTTTTTTATTTTGTACACTGCTGTAAATATAGAGTATTTATATATGTTATAACTGTGTAAAAATAAAGTTTTATTATTTTATATAAGAGATTATATCCAGACGATGTATGTAGATTAAAACTGAGTAGAAAAAAAAAGTATACTTTTTCTAACAGAGTATTCTAAGACTTTCTTTGTTTTGTACACTGGAGTACAGACTATTGATATTTTTTTATAACCGTAAAAGATAGAATTTAATAGTTTACATGAGAGAGTATATCCAGATGGCATATGTACTTTAAAACAGAGTAGAAAAAGGACATTGTATATTTTTTCTAACAGAGTATTTTGAGAGTTATTTTGTTTTTTACACTGGGGTGTATTTATATTTGTTATAACCACGTAAAAACAGAACTGTAGTAATTTATATGAGTAAGTATACCTGGACGGTTTACATACTTTAAAACAGTAGAAAATGACATTGTATATTTTTTCTTTCTTTTTTTTTAATTTTTATTGCATTTTGGGTTTTGGGGTACATGTGCAGAAGGTGCAAGATAGTTGCATAGGTACACACATGGCAATGTGTTTTGGTGCCTTTCTCCCCTTAACCCACATTTGGCATTTCTCCCCAGGCTATCCCTCCCCAGCTCCCCTGCACTTTCCCTCCCCTATTCCCCCCAATAGACCCCAGTGTGTAATACCCCCCTCCCTGTGTCCATGTGTTCTCATTTTTCTCACCCGCCTATGAGTGAGAATATGTGGTATTTCTTTTTCTGTTCTTGTGTCAGTTTGCTGAGAATGATGTTCTCCAGATTCATCCATGTCCTTACAAAGGACATAAACTCGTCATTTTTGATTGCTGCATAATATTCCATAATGTATATGTGCCACATTTTCCCAGTCCAGTCTATCATCGATGGGCATTTGGGTTGGTTCCAGGTCTTTGCTATTGTATACGGTGCTGCAATGAACATTCGTGTGCATGTGTCCTTATAGTAGAATGATTTATATTCCTTTGGATATATACCCAGTAATGGGATTGCTGAGTCAAATGGAATTTCTATTTCTAGGTCCTTGAGGAATCGCCACACTGTCTTCCACAATGGTTGAACTAATTTACACTCCCACCAACAGTGTAAGAGTGTTTCTCTTTCTCCACATCCTCTCCAGCATCTGTTGTCTCCAGATTTTTAAATGATTGCCATTCTAACCAGTGTGAGATGATATCTCAATGTGGTTTTGATTTGCATCTCTCTAATGACCAGTGATGATGAGCATTTTTTCATGTGTTTGTTGGCCTCATGTATGTCTTCTTTTGTAAAGTGTCTGTTCATGTCCTTTGCCTATTTTTGAATGGGCTTGTTTGTTTTTTTCCTGTAAATCTGTTTGAGTTCTTTGTAAATTCTGGATATCAGCCTTTTGTCAGTTGGGTAAACTGCAAAGACTTTTTCCCAATCTGTTGGTTACCAATTCACTCTAGTGACTGTTTCTTTTGCTGTGCAGAAGCTGTGGAGTTTGATTAGGTCCCATTTGTCTATTTTGGCTTTTGTTGCCAATGCTTTTGGTGTTTTAGTCATGAAGTCCTTGCCTACTCCTATGTCCTGAATGGTTTTGCCTAGATTTTCTTCTAGGGTTTTTATGGTGCCAGGTCTTATGTTTAAGTCTTTAATCCATCTGGAGTTAATTTAAGTGTAAGGTTTCAGGAAGGGGTTCAATTTCTGCTTTCTGCACATGGCTAATCAGTTTTCCCAACACCATTTGTTAAACAGGGAATCCTTTCCCCATTGCTTGTTTTTGTCTTGTTTATCAAAGATTATATGGTTGTAGATATGTTGATTTGCCTCTGATGCCTCTGTTCTGTTTCATTGGTCTATATCTCTGTTTTGGTACCAGTACCATGCTGTTTTGATTACTGTAGCCTTGTAGTATAGTTTGAAGTCCGGTAGTGTGATGCCTTCCGCTGTGTTCTTTTTGCTTAGAATTGATTTTGCTATGCAGGCTCTCTTTTGGTTCCATATGAAGTTCATGGTGGTTTTTTCCAGTTCTGTGAGGAAATTCAGTGGTAGCTTGATGGGGATAGTGTTGATTGTGTAAATTACTTTGGGCAGTATAGCCATTTTCACAATATTGATTCTTCCTAACCATGAACATGGAATGTTTCTCCATCTGTTTGTGTCCTCTCTTATTTCTTTGAGCAGTGGTTTGTAGTTTTCCTTGAAGGGGTCCCTTACGTTCCTTGTAAGTTGTATTCCTAGGTATTTTATTCTCTTTGTAGCAATTATGAATGGCAGTTCATTCTTGATTTGGTTCTCTTTAAGTCTGTTACTGGTGTATAGGAATGCTTGTGATTTTTGCACATTGATTTTATATCCTGAGACTTTGCTGAAGTTGCTTATCAGTTTCAGGAGTTTTTGGGCTGAGGTGATGGGGTCTTCTAGGTATACTATCATGTCGTCTGTGAATAGAGACAATTTGGCTTCCTCCTTTCCTATTCGAATACCCTTTATTTTTTTTTTCTTGCCTGATTGCTCTGGTTAGAACTTCTAGTACTATGTTGAATAGGAGTGGTGAGAGGGGGCATCCTTGTCTCGTGCCAGATTTCAAAGGGAATGCTTCCAGTTTTTGCCCATTAAGTATGATACTGGCTGTTGGTTTCTCGTAAATAGCTTTTATTACTTTGAGATATGTTCCATCAATACCGAGTTTATTGAGAGTTTTTAGCATAAAGAGCTGTTGAATTTTGTCAAAGGCCTTCTCTGCGTCAATGAGATAATCATGTGGTTTTTGTTTTTGGTTCTGTTAATGTGGTGAATGACGTTTATAGACTTGTGTATGTTGAACCAGCCTTGCATGCCTGGGATGAATCCTACTTGATCATGATGGATAAGTTTTTTAATGTGCTGTTGCAATCGGTTTGCCAGTATTTTATTGAAGTTTTTGCATCTATGTTCATCATGGATATTGGCCTGAAGTTTTTTTTCTTGTTGAGTCTCTGCCTGGTTTTGGTATCAGGATGATGTTGGTCTCATAAAATGATTTGGGAAGGGTTCCCTCTTTTTGGATTATTTGGAATAGTTTCAGAAGGAATGGTATCAGCTCCTCTTTGTATGTCTGGTAGAATTCGGCTGTGAACCCATCTGGATCAGGGCTTTTTTTGTGTGGTAGGCTCTTAATTGCTCCCTCGACTTCAGACCTTTTTATTGGTCTATTCATAGTTTCGGCTTCCTCGTGGTTTAGGCTTGGGAGGACACAGGTGTCCAGGAATTTATCCATTTCTTCCTGGTTTACTAGTTTATGTGCGTAGAGTTGTTTGTAGTATTCTCTGATGATGGTTTGAATTTCTGTGGAATCTGTGGTGATTTCCCCTTTATTGTTGTTTATTGCATCTCTTTGGTTGTTCTCTTTCTTCTTTTTTATTAGTCTGGCTAGTGGTCTGTCTATTTTGTTGATCTTTTTGAAAAACCAGCTCTTGGATTTATTGATTTTTTTGAAGGGTTTTTCGTATTTCTATCTCCTTCAGTTCTGCTCTGATCTTAGTTATTTCTTGTCTTCGGCTAGGTTTTGAGTTTTTTTGATCTTGCTCCTCTAGCTCTTTCAATTTTGATGATAGGGTGTCAATTTTGGATCTCTCCACTCTTCTCATGTGGGCACTTATTGCTATATATTTTCCTCTACAGACTGCTTTAAATGTGTCCCAGAGGTTCTGGTATACTGTGTCTTCATTCTCTTTGGTTTCAAAGAACTTCTTTATTTCTGCCTTCATTTATTTTTTTATTTTTTAAATTTTTATTGCATTATAGGATTTGGGGTACATGTGCAGAACGTGCAAGATAGTTGCATAGGTACACACATGGCAGTGTGTTTTGTTGCCTTCCTCCCCTTCACCTACACTTGGCATTTATCCCCGGGCTATTCCTCCCCAGCCCCCCCGCTGTCCCTCCCCCATTCCCCCCAATAGACCCCAGTGTGTAGTAGACCCCCTCCCTGTGTCCATGTGTTCTCATTTTTCTCACCCGCCTATGAGTGAGAATATGTGGTATTTCTTTTTCTGTTCTTGTGTCAGTTTGCTGAGAATGATGTTCTCCAGATTCATCCATGTCACTACAAAGGACACAAACTCATCATTTTTGATTGCTGCATAATATTCCATGGTGTATATGTGCCACATTTTTTCAGTCCAGTCTCTCATCGATGGGCATTTGGGTTGGTTCCAGGTCTTTGCTATTGTAAACAGTGCTGCAATGAACATTTGTGTGCATGTGTCCTTATAGTAGAATGATTTATATTCCTTTGGATATATACCCAGAAATGGGATTGCTGGGTCAAATGAACTTCCTATTTCTAGGTCCTTGAGGAATCGCCACACTGTCTTCCACAATGGTTGAACTAATTTACATTCCCACCAACAGTGTAAGAGTGTTCCTATTTCTCCACATCCTCTCCAGCATCTGCTGTCTCCAGATTTTTTAATTATCGCCATTCTAACTGGCATTAGATGGTATCTCAATGTGGTTTTGATTTGCATCTCTCTAATGACCAGTGATGATGAGCATTTTTTCATGTGTTTGTTGGCCTCATGTATGTCTTCTTTTGTAAAGTGTCTGTTCATATCCTTTGCCCATTTTTGAATGGGCTTGTTTGTTTTTTTCCTGTAAATGTGTTTGAGTTCTTTGTAAATTCTGGATATCAGCCCTTTGTCAGATGCATAAACTGCAAAGATTTTTTCCCATTCTGATGGTTGCCGATTCACTCTAGTGACTGTTTCTTTTGCTGTGCAGAAGCTGTGGAGTTTGATTAGGTCTCATTTGTCTATTTTGGCTTTTGTTGCCAATGCTTTTGGTGTTTTGGTCATGAAGTCCTTGCCTACTCCTATGTCCTGAATGGTTTTGCCTAGATTTTCTTCTTGGGTTTGTATGGTGCCAGGTCTTATGTTTAAGTCTTTAATCCATCTGGAGTTAATTTAAGTGTAAGGTGTCAGGAAGGGGTCCAGTTTCTGCTTTCTGCACATGGCTGGCCAGTTTTCCCAACACCATTTATTAAACAGGATATCCTTTCCCCATTGCTTGTTTTTGTCTGGTTTATCAAAGATGGTATGGTTGTAGATATGCTGTGTTGCCTCTGATGCCTCTGTTCTGTTCCATTGGTCTGTATCTCTGTTTTGGTACCAGTACCATGCTGTTTTGATTACTGTAGCCTTGTAGTATAGTTTGAAGTCTAGTAGTGTGATGCCTCCCGCTGTGTTCTTTTTGCTTAGAATTGACTTGGCTATGTGGGCTCTCTTTTGGTTCTGCCTTCATTTCATTGTTTATCCAATCAACATTCAAGAGCCAGTTGTTCAGTTTCCATGAAGCTGTGCAGTTTTGAGTTAGTTTCTGAATTCTGAGTTCTAACTTGATTTCACTATGGTCTGAGAGACTGTTTGTTATGATTTTAGTTGTTTTGCATTTGCTGAGGAGTGCTTTACTTCCAATTATGTGGTCAATTTTGGTGTAGGTGTGATGTGGTGCTGAGAAGAATGAATATTCTGTGGATTTGGGATGGAGAGTTCTGTAAATGTCTATCAGGTTTGCTTGTTCCAGGTCTGAGTTCAAGTCCTGGATATCCTTGTTAGTTTTCTGTCTGGTTGATCTGTCTGCTATTGACAGTGGAGTGTTAAAGTCTCCCACTATTATTGTGTGGGAGTCTAAGTCTCTTTGTTGGTCATTAAGAACTTGCCTTATATATCTGGGTGCTCCTGTATTGGGTCCATATATATTTAGGATCGTTAGCTCTTCTTGTTGTATCAATCCTTTTACCATTATGTAATGACCTTCTTTGTCTCTTTTGATCTTTGTTGCTTTAAAGTCTATTTTATCAGAGATGAGAATTGCAACTCCTGCTTTGTTTTTTTTTTTTGCTCTCCATTTGCTTGGTAAATCTTCCTCCATACCTTTATTTTGAGCCTTTGTGAATCTTTGCATGTGAGATGGGTGTCCTGGATACAGCACACCGATGGGTTTTGGCTCTTTATCCAATTTTCCAGTCTGTGTCTTTTGATTGGTGCATTTAGCCCATTTACATTTAGGGTTAATATTGTTATGTGTGAGTTTGATACTGCCATTTTGATACTATCTGGCTGTTTTGTCCCTTGGTTGATGCAGATTCTTCATTTTGTTGATGCTCTTTAGCATTTAGTATGTTTTCAGAATGGCTGGTACTGGTTGTTTCTTTCTATGTGGGCTGCCTCTTTCAGGAGCTCTTGTAAAGCAGGCCTGGTGGGGACAAAATCTCTGAGTTCTTGCTTGTTGGCAAAAGATTTTATTTTTCCTTCACTTATGAAGCTCAGTTTGGCTGGATATGAAATTCTGGGTTGAAAGTTCTTTTCTTTAAGGATGTTGAATATTGGCCCCCACTCTCTTCTGGCTTGTAGAGTTTCTGCTGAGAGATCTGCTGTGAGTCTGATAGGCTTCCGTTTGTGGGTGGCCCATCCCTTCACTCTGGCTGCCCTTAGTATTTTCTCCTTCCATTGTATATTTTTTTCTAAAAGAGTATTTTGAGTCTTTTTTTTGTTTTGTACACTGCAGTAGAAATAGAGTATTTATACATTTTATAACCATGTAAAATAGAATTTTAGTGTTTTACATGAGAGAGTATATCCAGATGGTGTATGTGCTTTAAAACAGAGTAGAGAAAAGACATTGTATAATTTTTCTAACAGAGTATTTTAAGAGTTACTTTGTTTTGTACACTGCGGTACAAATAGAGTATTTATATATTTATAATGGCATAAAAATAGAATTTTAGTATTTTGTATGAGAGAGTACTTCCTTACAGTGTATGTACTTTAAAACAAAGTAGAAAAGGACATTGTATATTTTTTCTCACAGAGTATTTTGAGTCTTTTTTGTTTTGTACACTGGGGTACAAATAGAGAATTTATATTATTATATATATATTTTTTGAGGTGGAGTTTCGCTCTTGTTACCCAGGCTGGAGTGCAATGACGTGATCTCAGCTCACCGCAACCTCTGCCTCCTGGGTTTAGGCAATTCTCCTGCCTCAGCCTCCTGAGTAGCTGGGATTACAGGCACGCGCCACTGTGCCCAGCTAATTTTTTGTATCTTTAGTAGAGACGGGGTTTCACCATGTTGACCAGGATGGTCTTGATCTCTTGACCTCGTGATCCACCCGCCTCAGCCTCCCAAAGTACTGGGATTACAGGCTTGAGCCACCACACCTGGCCGAGAATTTATATTATTTATGACCACGTAAAAATAGAATTTTAGTATTTTAAATGAGAGAATACATCCAGATGGTGTATGTACTTTAAAACAGAGTAGAAAAAAAAATTGGATATTTTCTTCTAACAGAGTCTTTTGAGTCTTTTTTTATATTTTGTACACTGGGGTATAAATATCACCTTTACATTTATTATAAAGGCATAAAACCAAAATTTTAGTATTTTATGTGAGAGTACATCCAGAAAATGTATGTACTTTAAAACAGAGGGGAAAAAGAACATTGTATAATTTTTCTAATGGAGTATTTTGATTCCTTTTTTGTTTTTTTACAATAGGTTCAAACAGAGTATTTATATTTTTATAACTGCATAAAAATAGAATTTTAGTATTTAATATGAGTGAGTATACCTGGTCGGTAAATATACATTAAAACAGAAAAAAGGGACATTTTATATGGTTTCTAAAAGAGTATTTTGAGTCTTTATTTGTTTTGTACACTGTGGTAGAAATAGAGTATTTATACTTTTTATAACCATGTAAAAATAGAATTTTAGTATTTTATAAGAGAGAGTACATACAGATGGTGTATGTACTTTAAAACAGAATGGAAAAAGGACATTTTATATTTTCTCTAATAAAGAATTTTGACGCTTTTTTTTATTTGGTACGCTGAAATGCAAATAGAGTATTTATCATTTTTATAACCACTTAAAAATAGAATTTTAGTTTTTTATATGAACGGGTACACCTATACAATGTATGTACTTTAAAACAGAGTAGAAAAAGAACATTGTATATTTTGTCTTAGGGAGTATTTTGAGTATTTTTTGTTTTGTACACTGGGGTACAAATAGAGTATATTTTTGATAATGTAAATATAGAATTTTAATATTTTACATAAAAGAGTATATCCAGACAGTGTATGTACTTTAAAACCGAGTAAAAATAATTGTGTATTTTTTCTTAGACAGTATTTTGAGGCTTTTTGCGTTTTGTATATTGAGGTACAAATAGAATATTTATATATTTTATAACCACTTAAAAATATAATTTTAGTATTTTATATGCAAGAGTACATTCAGATGGTGTATGTACATTAAAACAGAGTAGAAAAAAGACATTGTATATTTTCTCTAACAGAAAATTTTAAGTATTTCATTGTTTTGTACACTGGGGTACAAATAGAGTATTTATATTTTTTATAAAGGCATAAAAATATAATTTTAGTATTTTATATGAGAGACTACATCAAGAAGTGTATGTACTTTAAAACATAATGGAAAAAGGATATTGTATATTATTTTAAAAAGAGTATTTTGATTTACTTTTTGTTCTGTATACTGTGGTACAAATAGAGTATTTATATTTTTTACAAATGTGTAAAAATAGAATTTTAGCATTTTATATGAACGCATAATTCCAGACAATGTATGTACTTTAAAACAGAGAAGAAAAAATGTTGTACATTTTTTCTAACAGAGTATTTTGAGAGTTATTTTGTTTTGTACACTGGGGTACAAATATTTATTTTTTATTACAGTGTAAAAAAAGAATTTTAGTATTATACATGTGAGAGTATATCTTGATGGTTTATATACTTTAAAACAGAGTAGAAAAGGACGTTGTAAATTTTTTCTAAAAGACTATTTTGAGAGTTATTTTGTTTTGTATACTGGGGTACAAATAGAGTGTTTATATTTTTTATTACCATGTAAAAATAGAATTTTAGTATTTCATGTTTGAGAGCATATCTTGGTGGTTTATATACTTTAAAACAAAGTAGAAAAAGATGTTGTAAATTTTTTCTAACAAAGTATTTTGAGAGTTATTTTGTTTTGTACACTGGGGTTCAAATAGAGTATATATTTTTATTACCATGTAAAAATAAAATTTTAGTATTTTATGTGTGAGAGTATATCTTGATGGTTTATATACTTTAAAACAGAGTAGAAAAAAAGTTGTACATCTTTTCTAACAGAGTATGTTGAGGGCTATTTTGTTTTGTACACAGGGGTGCCAATAAAGTATTTAGATTCTTATTACCACGTAAAAATAGAATTTTAGTATTTTACATGTGAGAATATACCTTGATGGTTTATATACTTTAAAACAGAGTAGAAAAAAACGTTGTGAATTGTTTCTAACAGAGTATTTTGAGAGTTATTTGTTTTTGTACACTGGGGTACAAATAGAGTATTTATGTTTTCTATTACCACATAAAAAAAGAATTTTACTATTTTACGTGTGAGAGTATACCTTGATGGTTTATATACTTTAAAACAGAGTAGAAACGGATGTTGTAAATTTTTTCTAACAGAGTATTTTGAGAGTTATTTTGTTTTGTACAATGGGGTACCAATATAGAATTTATATTTTTTATTACCGACCAAAAATAGAATTTTAGTATTTTATGTTTGAGCATATATATTGATAAATTATATATTATAAAACAGAGTAGAAAAGGACACTGCATATTTTATCTAACTGAGTATTTTGAGAGTTATTTTGTTTTGTACACTGGAGAGCCAGTAGAGAATTTACATTTTTTATTACCACATAAAAATTGAATTTTAGTATTTTACATGTGAGAGTATATCTTGATGGTTTACATAGTGTAAAACAGAGTAGAAAAGGATGTTGTATATTATTTCCAATAGAGAATTTTGAGAGTTGTTTTGTTTTGTATGCCGGGATATAAATAGAGTGTTTATATTTTTCATTACCTGTGTAAAATTAAAATTTTAGTGTTTAAGGTGTGAGAGTATAAGAGGACTTTGTATATTTTTATTAAAAGAGTATTTTGAGAGTTATTTTGTTTTGTACACTGGGTACCAGAAAAGTATTTGTATTTTTTATTACTGTGTAAAAAAATTTTTTTACTTTTTTATGTTTGAGAGTATATTGTGATGGTTTATATACTTTAAAACAGAGTAGAAAAGGACATTGTATATTTTTTTAACAGAGTATTTTGATAGTTATTTGTTTTGTACACTGGGGTACCAATAGAATATTTCTATTTTTTATTATTGTGTGATAATAGAATTTTAGTATTTTACGTGTGAGAATATATCTTGATGGTTTATATAGTTTTAAACAGAGTAGAAGAAGACATTGTATATTAATTCTAACAGAGTATTTTTAGAGTTATTTGGTTTTGTCCACTGGAGTACCAATAAAGTATTTATATATTTTATTACCAACTAAAAATAGAACTTTAGTATTTTACGTGTGAGAGTATATCTTGATGGTTTATATACTTTAAAAAAGAGTAGAAAAAGACATTGTATATTTTTTCTAACAGAGTATTTTTAGAGTAATTTTGTTTTGTGCACTGGGGTACCAATAGAGTATTTGTAATTTTTATTACCGTGTGAAAATATAATTTTAATATTGTACATGTGAGAGTATATCTTCATGCTTTATATACTATAAAAAAAGAGGAGAAAAGAACATTGTATATTTTTTTCTAACAGTATTTTGAGAGTTTTTTTTTCACACTGGTGTAACAATAGGGTATTTGAATTTTTTATTATCATGTAAAAATAGAATTTTATTAGTTTACTTTTGAGAGTATATCTTGATTGTTTATATAGCTTAAAGTTAATAGGACATTGCATATTTTTTCTAACCGAGCATTTTTGGAGTTATTTTGTTTCTTACACTGGGGTACCAATAGTGTATTTATATTTTTTATTACCACCTAACAATAAGATATTAGTATTTTACGTGTGAGACTATATCTTGAAGGTTTATATACTTTAAAAAAGAGTAGAAAAGGACATTGTGTATTTTTTCTAACAGAGTATTTTGAGAGTTATTTTTTTGTACACTGAAGTACCAAAAAAGCATTTATATTTTTATTACCATGTAAAAATAGAATTTTTGTATTTTATGTGCAAGAGTATATCTTAATGGTTAATATATTTTTAAAACAGAGTAGAAAAAACATTTTATATTTTTTCTAACAGAGTATTTTGAGAGTATTTTGTATTGTACTATGGGGTACCAATAAAGTATTTATATTTTTAATTACCATGTAAAAATAGAATTTTTGTATTTTATGTGTGAGTATTTATTGATGGTTTATATATATTAAAACAAAGTAAAAAAAAATTGTATATTTTCTCTAAGAGAGGATTTTAAGAGCTATTTTGTTTTGTACACAGGGGTACCAATAGAGTATTTATATTTTTTATTACCATGTAAAAATAGAATTTTTGTGTTTTATGAGTGAGTATACCTTGATAATTTATATACTTTAAAACAGAGTAAAAAAAATTGTACATTTTTTCTAACAGAGTATTTTGGGATTTTTTTTTGATACACTGAAATAACAATATAGTATTTATATTTTTTATTACCATGTAAAACTGCAATTTTAGTATTATACGTGTGAGAGTATATCTTGATGATTTATATACTTTAAAACAGAGTAGTAAAAAACATTGTATATTTTTTCTAACAGAATATTTTGAGAGTTATTTTGTTTTGTACACTGGGGTACCAATAGAGTATTTATATTTTTTATTACTGTGTAAAAATAGAATTTAATATTTTACATGTGAAAGTATATCTTGATGGTTTATGTACTTTAAAACAGAGTAGAAGAAAACATTGAATATTTTCTTTAACAGAGCATTTTCAGAGTTATTTTGTTTTGTACACTGGGGTACAAATAGAGTATTTATATTGTTTTATTACCGCATAAAAATAGAAATTTTGTGTTTTACGTGTGAGTGTATATCTTGATAATTTATGTACTTTAAAACAGAGTAGAAAAGAACATTGCATATTTTCTCTGAGTGTTTTCAGAGTTATTTTGTTTTGTACACTGCGATACCAATAGAGTATTTGTTTTTTATTACTGCACAAAAATAAAATTTTAGTTTTATATGTGTGAGAGAGAATTTCTTTGGTTTATATACTTTAAAACAGACTAGAGAAAGACATTGTATATTTTTTCTAACAAAGTATTTTGAGAGTTATTTTTATTTACACTGGGGTACCAATAGAGTATTTCTATTTTTTCTTACCACATAAAAATATAATTTACATATTTTACGTGTGAGGGTATATCTTTCTGGTTTATATACTTTAAAATAGAGTAGAATAAACATTGTATATGTTTTCTAACAGAATATTTTGAGAGTTACTTTTTTTTGTACACTGGGGTACCAGTAGAGTATTTATACTTTTTAGTACCATGCAAAAATAGAATTGTAGTAATTTACATGTGAGAGTATATCTTGATGGTTTATATACTTGAAAAGACAGTAGAAATGACATTGTATATTTTTTTCTAACAAAGTTTTTGAGAGTTATTTTGTTTTGTACACTGGGTTACCAATAGGGTATTTATATTTTTTATTACGCATAAAAATAGAGTTTTAGTATTTTACGTGTGAGAGTATATCTTGATGGTTCATATACTTTAAAATAGAGTAGAAAAGGACATTGTATATTTTCTCTAACAGAGTATTTTGAGAGTTATTTTGTTTTATACAATGGGGTACCAATAGAGTATTTACATTTTTTATTACCACATAAAAATAGAATTTTACTAATTTACGTGTGAGAGTATAACTTGATGGTTTATATACTTCAAAATAAAGAAGAAAAACATTGTATTTTTTTTACAGAGTATTTAGATAGTTATTTTGTTTTGTACACTGGGGAACCATGAAATTATTTATATTTTTATTACCATGTAAAAATAAAATTTTAGTATTTTACGTGTGAGAGTATAACTTCATGGTTTATATACTTTAAAATAGAGTAGAAAAGGACATTATATATTTTTTCTAAAAGAGTTATTTGAGAGTTATTTTGTTTTGTACACTTGGGTACCAATAGGGTATTTATATTTTTTATTACAGTATAAAAATAGAATTTAAGTATTTAATGTGTGAGAGTATATCTTGATGGTTTATATACTTTAAAATAGAGTAGAAAAGGACATTATATATTTTTTCTAACAGAGTATTTTGAGTGTTATTTTGTTTTCTACACTGGGGTACCAATAGAGTATTTATATTTTCTATTACCACGTAAAAATAGAATTTTAGTATTTTACGTGTGAGAGTATATCTTTCTCATGTATATACTTTAAAATAGAGTAGAAAGAGACATTGTATATTTTTTCTAACAGAGTATTTTGAGAGTTATTTTGTTTTGTACACTGGAATACCAATAGAGTATTTATATTTTTTATTACCATGTAAAAATAGAATTTTAGTATTTTACGTGTGAAAGTATATATTGATGGTTTACATACTTTAAAACATAGTATAAAATGACATTGTATATTTTTTCTAACAGAATATTTTGAGAGTTATTTTGTTTTGTACACTGTAATACCAATAGAATATTTAAATTTTTTATTATAGCGTATAGAGTTTCAGTATTTTACGTGTGAGAGCATGTCTTGATTTTGTTATATACTTTAAAGTAGAGTAGAAAATAACACTGTATATTTTTTCTAACAGAGCATTTTGAGTGTTATTGTGTTTTGTACACTGGGGTACCAATAGGGTATTTATATTATTTATTACCATGTAAATATAGAATTTTAGTATTTTACCTGTGAGAGTATATCTTGGTGGTTTATATACCTTAAAATAGAGTCAAATAAAACATTGTATATTTTTTCTAACAGAGCATTTTTAGCCTTTTTTTTTGTACACTACGGTAACAATAAAGTATTTATATGTTTGATTACCATGTAAAAATAGAATTTTAGTATTTTACGTGTGAGAGTATACCTTGATGGTTTATCTACTTCAAAATAGAGTTGAAAAAAACATTGTATATTTTTTTCTAACACAGTATTTTGAGCCTTGTTTTGTTTTGTACACTGCAGTACCAATAGAGTATTAATATGTTTTATTACCGCTTGAAAATAGAATTTTAGTATTTTACATTTGAGAGTATATCTTGTTGCTTTATATCCTTTGAAATAAAGAAGAAAAAAACATTGTATATTTTTTCTAACAGAGTATTTTGAAAGTTATCTTGTTTTGTACACTGTGGTACCAATAGAGTATTCATATGTTTTATTACCACGTAAAAACTGAATTTTTTGTATTTTTCGTGTGAGAGTATATCCTGATGGTTTATATCCTTTAAAATACAGAAGAAAAAGACATTGTATATTTCTTCAAACAGAGTATTGTGAGGGTTATTTTTTTTTTTTGTACACTGTGGTGCCAATAGAGTATTCATATTTTTTATTTCCAGGTATAAATAAAATTTTAGTATTTTATGTGTGAGAGTATATCTTGATGGGTTATATACTTTAAAATAAAGTATGAGGTAATGGAAGGTGATGTCATGAAAAGGGGATGTCATGGGGCATTGATGTCATAAGGAGGTGATGTCACAGAAAAGGTAATATCACGGAGAGGAAATGCCATCAAGTGGGGATCAGTGAGGTGATGTCATAGGTGAGGAGATGTGATAGGGAAGGTGATGATATAATAGGAGTGACATCATAAGAAGGTAATGTCAGGAAGATGTGATGACATGAGGAGGTGATGTCATGAGAAGTTGATATAATGATGTGATGTCATGAGAAAGTGATGTCATGAGGAAATGATGTCATGAAATAAAGTCATGAGAAGGTGATGTCATGAGAAAATGATGTCATGAGGTGATGTTATTGGGTGATGTCATGAAAAGGTGATGTCATCAGGTGATGCCATGAGAAAATCATGTCATTTGGAGGTGACATCATGAGGAAAAGATGGCATAAGAAGGTGAGGTAATGAAATGATGTCATAAGAAGGTGAGGTCATGAGGTGATATCATGAGGTGATGTCATGAGAAGGTGATGTCATGGAATGATGTCATGAAGAGGTGGTGTCATGAGGTGATGATGGCATGAGGTGGTGTCATGAGGAGGTGATGTCATGGGGTAATGTCATGAGAAGGTGATGTCATGAGGAGTTGAAGTGAGGAGGTGATGTCATTAGAAGGTGATATTGTGATGAAGTGTTGTCAAGAGAAAGTGATGTCATTAGTAAGTGATATCATAGGGAGGTAATGTCATGGGGAGGTGATGTCATGAAAAGGTGATGTCATGAGGAAGTGATGTCCTGAAAAGGTGATGTCATGAGGAGTTGCTGTCATGAGAAATTGATTTGAAAAAGTGATGTCATCAGGAGGTGATGTTGTGAGGAGGTGATTTCATGAAAAGGGGATGTCATGAAGTGATGTCATGAGGAGGTGATGTCATGAGTATGTGATGTCATGGAAAGGTAATGTCATGGAGATGTGATGTCATGGGAGGTGATATGGAACATTGATGTCATGGGGAGGTGATGTCACATGGGAGGTGATATGGGGAAGAAATGCCATATGAGTAGGGATCAAAGAGGTGATGTCATACATGAGGTGATGTGATGGGGAGTTGATGATATAGTAGGAGTGACATCATAAAAATGTAAAGTCCGGGGGAGGTGATGATATGGGGAAGTGATGTCATGAAGATGATGTCATGGGGAGGAAATACCATAGGAAGGTGATGTCATAAAGGATGTGATGTAATGAGTGGTGATGTCACAGATGAAGTGATATGGAGAGGAAATGCCATTGAGTGGTGATGGGTGAGGTGATGCCATGGGAGAGGTGATTTGATAAGGAAGGTGATGATATAATAGGAGTAAAACCATAGGAAGATTATGTCAGTGAAAGATGATGCCATGAGGATGTGATGTCATGAGGAGGTGATCTAATGAGGTGATGTCATAAAGAGGTGATGTCATGGGGTGATGTCATGAGGAAGAGATGTCATGGGAAAGTGATGTGTTAAGGTGACTTCATAAGGTGATGTCATGAGAAGGTGATGTCATAAGGTGATGTCATGAGGAGGTGATGTCATGAAACGTGATGTCATCACATAGTGATTTAATGGAGAGGTAATGTCATGGAGAGGTGATGTCATGGAAGGTGATGTAATGGAAAGGAAATGTCATAAAGCATTGATTTCATGGGAATGTCATGTCACAGGGGAGGTGATATCATAAAGAGAAAATGCCATCGAGTGAAAATAAGTGAGGTGATGTCATAGGTGAGGTGATGTGATAGAGAAGGTGATGATAAAAGTGACATCATAAGGAGGTGATGTCAGAAGATGGTGATGCCATGGGAAAGAGATGTCATGGGGATGATGTCATGGGGAGGAAATAGCATAAGAAGATGATGTCATGAAGGATGTGATGTCATGGGAAGTGATGTCACAGTAGAGGTGATACAAAAAGGAAATGCCATTGGGTGGTGATGAGTGAGGTGATGTCAGGAGTCAGGTGATTTAATAAAAACGATGATGATATAACAGGATTGAAACTATAGGGTGAAAATGTCAAGGGGAGGTTGTGCCATAAGAAGGAGATGTAATGAGGAGGTGATGTCATGATAAAGTGATGTCATAAGGAAGTGATGTCATGAGGAGATTATGTCATGAGGTGATGATGTCATGAGGTGGTCATGAGGAATTGATGTCATGAAAAGGTGATGTCATGAGAATATGATGCCATGAGATGATGTCATGAGGTAATTTCATGAGAAAGTAATGTCATGAGGAGGTGATGTCATGAGGAGGTGATGTCATGAAAACGTGATACCATGAGGAGGTGATGTCATGAGTAGGTGATGTCATAAGGATGTGATGCCATGAAAAGGTGATGTCATAAGGTGATGTCATGAGGAGGTGATGTTAAGTGGAGGTAATGTCGTGAGAAAGTGATGTGGTGAGAAGGTGATGTCTTGCAGAAGTGATGGCATGTTGAGGTGATGTCATGGGGAGGTGATGTCAGGAGGTGATGTCATGAGGGGATGTCATGAGGTGATGTAATAAAAAAGTGATGTCATGAGGAAATGCTGTCATAAGGAGTGGATGTCATGAGAAGTTGATGTTGTGAAAAGGTGATGTCAGGAGGTGATGTGAAAAGTTGATTTCATGAGAAGTTGATGTCATGGGGTGCTATCATGAGAAGGTGATGTCATGAGGTAGTGATGTCATGAGGTAGTGATGTCATGAAGAGGTAATGTCATGGGGAGGTGATGTCATGGGAGGTGATGTCATGGAACATTGATGTCATGGGGAGGTGATGGCACATGGGAGGTGATATGGAGAAAAATGCCATTTGAGTGGAAATTGGAAAGGTGATGACATGGGTGAGGTGATGTGATAGGGTGGTGATGATATAATAAAAGTGACATCATAAAGAGGTGATGTCAGTGGGAGGTTATGCCATGGGGAAGTGATGTCATAAAGATGATGTCATGGGGAGGAAATACCATAGGAAGGTGATGCCATAAAGGATGTGATGTCATGAGGTGATGATGTCATGAGGTGGTCATGAGGAATTGATGTCACGAAAAGGTGATGTCATGAGGATGTGATGCCATGAGATGATGTCATGAGGTAATTTCATGAGAAAGTAATGTCATGAGGAGGTGATGTCATGACAAGGTGATACAGAAGAGATCATACAGAGAGGAAATGCCATTGGGTGGTGATGGAGAGGTTATGCCACAGGTGAGGTGATATAATAAAGAAGGTGATGATATAATAGGAGTGAAAGCATAGGGAGATGATGTCAGAGGGAAATGATTCCGTGAGGAGGTGATGTCATGAGGTCATGAGGTGATGTCTTGAGGAGGTGACTTCATGAGGTGATGTCATGAGGAGGTGATGTCATAAGCAGGTGATGTCATGAGGACATGATGCCATGAGGAGGTGATGTCATAAGGACATGATGCCATGAAAAGGTGATGTCATGAGGTGATGTCATGAGGAGGTGATGTCATGTGGAGGTAATGTTGTGAGAAAGTGATGTGGTGAGGAGGTGATGTCGTGTGGAAGTGATGGCAGGGTGATGTGATATGGAGAGGTGATGACGTGGGGACGTGATGTCATGGGGATGTGATGTCATGAGGTGGTGATGTAATGGGGTGATGTCATGAGAAGGTGAGGTCATGAGGTGATGTCATGAGAAAGTGATGTAATAAAAAGGTGATGTCATGAGGTGATATCATGAAAAGATGATGTCATGAGGAAGTGATGTCATGAGGAGGTGATTTCATAAAAAATGATGCCATGAGAATGTGATATTATAAGGGGAAGTCATGAGGTGATGTCATGAGAAAATGATGTAATGAAGACATGATGTCTTCAGAAGGTGATGTCATGAGGTGTTGTCATGAGAAAGTGATGTCATGCAAAGCTGATGTCATGAAGTGATGATGTAATAAGGTGATGTTATGAGGAGGTGATGTCATGAGAAGGTGATGCCAGGAGGAGGTGATTTCATGAAGTGAAGTCATGAGGTGATGTCATGAGGAAATGATGTAATGAGGAGGTGATGTCTTGAGAAGGTGATGTCATGAGGAGGTAATGTCATAAAGAGGTGATTTCATGAGGTGATGTCATAAGGTGATTTTATGAGGTGATATGAGGTGGCATCATGAGGGGGTGATGTCATCAGGAGGTGATGTCATGTGGAGGTGATATGAGGTGATACAATAATGAAGTGATGTCATGAGGAGGTGTTGCTTTTGGGAGGTAATGTAATGAGGTGATGTCATGAGGAAGAAATGTCATGAGGAGGTGATGTCATCAAAAGGTGATGTCATGAGGAGGTGATGTCATGAAGTGATGTCATGATGAGGTGATGCCATGAGGAAATTTTATCATAAGGTGAGGTCTTCAGGTGATGTTATGAGGAAATGATGCCATAAGGAGATTATGTCATGAGGAGGTGGTGTCATGAGAATGCGATGTCATGAGGTGATTTCAAGAAGAGGTGATGTCATGAGGTTATGTCATGAAGAAGTGATGTCATGAGGGGGTGACATCATGAGGTGATGTCATGAGAAGGTGATGTCATGAAAAGTTGATGTCATGAAAAGTTGATGTCATGAAAAGTTGATATCATGAAATGATGTCATGAGGAGGTGATGTCATGTTGATGTGATGTCATGAGGAAGTGATGTCGTGAGGAGGTGATGTCATGGAGAAGTGATGTAGTGGGAAGGTGATGTTGGGGGGAAGTTATGTCATGGAATGGTTATTTCATGGGGTGAAGTCATGAGGACGTCATGTTATGAGAAGGTGAAGTCATGAGGAGGTGAGGTCATAAGGAGACTTTATGAGGAAGTCATGTCATGTGGAGGTGAAGTCTTGATGGGGTGATGTCATGAGGAGGTGATGTCATGAGAAGGTGATGTCATAAGGTGATGTCATGAGGAGGTGATGTCATGAAACATGATGTCATGACATAGAGATTTAATGGAGAGGTAATGTCATGAAGAGGTAATGTCATGGGAGGTGATGTAATGGAAAGGAAATGTCATAAAGCATTAATTTCATGGGAATGTCATGTCACAGGAAAGGTGGTATCATAAAGAGAAAATGTCATTGGGTGAAAATCAGTGAGGTGATGTCATAGGTGAGGTGATGTGATAGAGAAGATGATGATAAAGGTGACATCATTAGGAGGTGATGTCAGAAGAAGGTGATGCCATGAATAAGTGATGTCATGGGGATGATGTCATGGGGAGGAAATAGCATAAGATGATGTCATGAAGGATGTGATGTCATGGGAAGTGATGTCACAGTAGAGGTGATATGGAGAGAAAATGCCATTGGGTGCTGATGGGTGAGGTGATGTCAGGAGTCAGGTGATTTGATAAAAATGATGATGATATAATAGGATTAAAACTATAGGGAGTAGATGTCAAGGAAAGGTGGTGCCATAAGAAGGTGATGTCATGAGGAGGTGATGTCATGATGAGGTGATGTCAAGAGAAAGTGAAGTAATAAGGAAGTGATGTCATGAGAAGATGATATCATGAGGTGATTTCATAAGAAATTGATGTCATGAAAAGGTGATGTCATGAGGATGTGATGACATGAGGTGATGTCATTAGGTAATTTCATGAGAAAGTAATGTCATGAGGAGGTGATGTCATGAGGAGGTGATGTTATGAGGATGTGATGCCATGAGGAGGTCATGTCATGAGTAGGTGATGTCATAAAAAGGTGATGCCATGAAAAGTTGATGTCATAAGGTGATGTCATGAGGTGATGTCATGAGGAGGTGATGTTATGTGGAGGTAATGCCATGAGAAAGTGATGTGGTGAGGAGGTGATGCCTTGCGGAAGTGATGGTGAGTTGAGGTGGTGTTGTGGGGTGGTTACTATGGGACGTTATGTCATGGGGACATGATGTCATGAGGTGGTGATGTCATGGGGTGATGTCATGAGGAGGTGATGTCATGAAGTGATGTCATATTGAGGTGATGCCATGAGAAAATGTTATCATAAGGTGAGGTCTTTAGGTGATGTCATGAAGAGATAAAGCAATGAGGAGGTTATGTCATGAGGAGGTGATGTCATGAGGTGGTGTCATGAGGAGGTGATGTCATGAGAAGGTGATGTCATGAGGAGGTGATGTTATGAGGTGATGTCATGAGGAGGTGATGTAATGAGAAGGTGATTTAATGAGTAGGTGATGTCATAAGGACGTGATGCCATGAGGAGCTCATGTCAGAAAAAGGTGATGTCATGAGGACGTGTTGCCATAAAAAGTTGATGTCATGAGTGGATGTCATTAGGTGATGTCATTAGGAGGTGATGTCATGTAGAGGTGATGTCCTGAGGAGGTGATGTCATGGGAAACTGATGTCATGGTGAGGTAATGTTATGGGTAAATGATGTCGTGGAAACTTCATGTTGTGGCGATGTGATGTCATGAGGTGGCAATGTCATGGGGTGATGACAGGAATTAGTGCCATGAGAAGGTGATGTCATGAAGTGATATCATCAGGTGATGCCATGGGAAAATGATGTCATTAGGAGTTGATGTCATGAGGAGGTGATGGCATGTAAAGGTGAGATCATGAGGTGATGTCATAAGAAGGTGAGGTCATGAGGTGATATCATGAGGAGGTGATGTCATGAGAAGATGTCATGGAATGATGTCATGAAAAGGTGATTTCATGGGGAGGTGATGTCATGAGGTGATGTCATGAGATGATGGCATGAGGAGGTGATGTTATGGGGTGATGTTATGAAAAGGTGATGTCATGAGGAGTTGATGTGAGATGATGTCATTAGAAGGTGATGTGATGATGTGTAGTAGAAAGAAAGTGATGTCATTCATAAGTGATGTCATGGGGAGGTGATGTCATGGGAAGATGATGTCATGAGGAGGTGATGTCATGAGGGGATGTCATGAGGTGATGTAATAAGGAAGTGATGTTATGAGGATATGATGTCATGAGAAGTGGATGTCATGAGAAGTGGATGTCGTGAAAAGGTGATGTCATCAGGAGGTGATGTGAGGAGGTGATTTTGTTAGAAGTTGATGTCATGGGGTGATGTCATGAGAAGGTGATGTCATGAGGTAGCGATGTTATGGAGAGGTAATGTCATGGAGAGGTGATGTCATGGGAGGTGATGTCATGGAAAGGGAATGACATGTTGCATTGATGTTATAAAGAGGTGATGTTCCAGGAAAAATGATATTACAAAGAGTAAATGCCATTGAATGGGGATTGAAGAGGTGATGTCATAGGTAAGATGATATGAAAAGGGAGGTGATGATATAATAAGAGTGACATCATAAATAGGTGATGACAAAAGGAGGTGATGCCATGGGGAAGTGATGTCATGGAAATAATAAAGAGAAAATGCCATCAAGTCAGGATTGGTGAGGTGATGTCATAGGCGAGGTGATGTGATAGAGGAGGTGATGACATAATAAAAGTGACATAAGGAGGTGATGTCAGGGGGAGGTGATGCCACGGGGAAGTGATGTCATGGAAATGATGTCATGGGGAGGAAATACAATAGAGAGATGATGTCATGGTGGATGTGATGTCATGGTAAGTGATGTCACAGTAGAGATGATATGAAGAGGAAATGCCATTGGGTGGTGATGGGTGAAATGATGTCAGGGGTCAGGAGACTTGATAAAAATGGTGATGAAAAAATAGGAGTGAAAATATAGGGAGAAGATGTGAAAGGGGAGGTGGTGTCATGAGGAGGTGATGTGATGAGGAGGTGATGTCATAAAAAGTTGATGTCATGATGATGTGATGTCATGAGAAGGTGATGTCATAAGGAAGTGATGTCATGATGTGATGACATGAGGAAATGTCATGAGGAGGTGATGTGATGAGGAGGTGATGTCATAAGGAGTTGATGTCATGATGATGTGATGTCATGAGAAGGTGATGTCATAAGGAAGTGATGTCATGAGGTGATGACATGAGATAATGTCATGAGGTGATGATGTCATGAGGTGATGTCATGGAAAAAGTGATGTCATGAAAAGGTGATGTCATGAGGATGTGATTTCATGAGGTGATGTCATGAGGTGATTTCATAAGAAAGTGATGTTATGAGGAAGTGATGTCATGAGGAGGTGATGTAATAAGCAGGTGATGTCATGAGGACCTGATTCCATGAGAAGGTCATGTCATGAGAAGATGATGTCATAAGGACATAATGCTATGAAAAGGTGATGTCATGGGGACCTGATGTCCTGAGGTGGTGATGTCATTGTGTGATGTCACAATTAGGTGATGTCATAAGATAGTGATGTCATGAGGTGGTAATGTTATGAGGTGATGTCATGAGGAAAAAGTGATGCCATGAGAAGGTGATATTATGAGGTGAAGTCAGGAGGTGATGTCATGAGAAAATGATGTCATAATGAGGTGATGTCTTGAGAAAAGGATGTCATGAGGTGATGTTATGAGGAAGTGATGTCATGCAAAGGTGATGTCATGAGGTGATGATGTAATGAGGTGACATCATGAAGAGGTGATGTCATGAGAAGGTGATGCCAGGAGGTGAAATCATGAGGTGATGTCATGAGGAAATAATGTCATGAGGAGATGTCTTAAGAAAGTGATGTCAAGAGGAAATGTCATGAGAAGGTGATGTCATAAGTAGGTGAATTCATGAGGTGATTTTATGAGGTGATATGTGGTGGTGTCATGAGGAGGTGATGTTATGAGGAGGTGATGTCATGATGAGGTAATATGAGGTGATGTGATGAGAAAGTGATGTTATGAGGAAGTGTTGTCTTTAAAAGGTAATGTGATGAGGTGATGTCATGAGAAAGAGATGTAATGAGAAGGTGATATTATCAAAAGTTAATGTCATGACGAGGTCATATCATGAAGTGATGTCATAATGAGGTGATGCCATAAGAGAATGATATCATAAAATGAGGTCTTCAGGTGATGCCATAAGAAGATGATGCCATGAAAAGTTTATGTCATGAGAAGGTGATGTCATGAGGTGGTGTCATGAGAATGTGATGTCATGAGGTGGTGTCATGAGAATGTGATGTCATGAGGTGAGGTCATGAAGAGGTTATGTCATAAGGTTATGTCATAAAAAAGTGATGTCATGAGGTGATGTAATGAAAAGGTGATGTCATGAGGAGGTGATGTCATGAGAATTTGATGTCATGAGGAAGTGATGTCATGTTGATGTGAATCATGAGGAAGTGATGTGAGAAACTGATGTGGAGAAGGGATGTGGTGGGCAGGTGATGTTGGGGGGATGTTATGTCATGGAATGGTGAGGTCATGTGGTGAAGCCATGAGGACGTCATTTCATGAGAAGGTGATGTAATGAAAAGGTGATGTCATGAGGACGTGATGTCATGAGAAGGTGATGTCATGAAGTGATGTCTTGAGAAAGTGATGTCATGAGAAGGTCATTTCATGAGGAGGTGATATGAGGAGATTTCATGAGGAAGTCAGGTAAGAAGGAGGTGATATGAGAAGATTTTATGAGGATGTCATGTAATGAGAAGGTGATGTCATGAGAATGTGATATCATAAAAAGGTCATGAGAAGTTATGTCATGTGGTTATGTCATAAAGAAGTGATGTCATGATGGGTTAACATGAGGTGATGTCATGAGGAGGTGATGTCATGAGGAGGTGATGTCATGTTGATGTGATGTCATGTTGATGTGATGTAACGAGGAAGTGATGTGAGAAGCAGATGTGGAGAAGTGATGTGGTGGGCAGTGATGTCAGGGGGATGTTATGTCATGGAATGATGACATCATGGGGTGAAATCATGAGGATGACATTTCATGAGAAGGTGATGTTATGAGGAGGTGATGTCATGAGGATGTGATGTCATGAGAAGGTGATGTCATGAGGTGATGTCATTAGGAAGTGAATTCATGAGGAGGTGATGTCTTGAAAACATGATGTTATGAGAAGGTGATGTCAAGAGTAGGTGATGTCATGAGGTGATTTCATGAGGTGATGTCATGAGAAGGTGATGTCATGAAAAAATTTCATGAGGAAGTCATGTCATTAGGAGGTGATGTCATGAGAAAATGATTTAATGAGAAAGTGAGGTCATGAAGAGGTGATGTCATGAGGAGGTGATTTCATGAGGATTTAATATCAGTGGATGTTATGTTATGTCATGAGGTGATGTCATTAGGAAGTGATGTCATGTGGATGAGAAGTCTTGAGGTGATGTCATGAGGAAGTGATGTCATGAGAAGGAGATGTCATGAGGAGATGATGTCATGAGTAGGTGATGTCATGAGGAAATTTCATGAGGAATTCATGTCATGAGGTGGTGATGTCATGAGAAAGTGATTTCATGAGGAAGTGATGTCATTAAAAAATGAAGTAATGTAGTGATTTCATAAAAAATTAATGACACAAGGGGATGTCATGAGTTGATGTCATGTGGTTATGTCATGAGGAAATGATGTCATGTGGAGGTGAGGTCTTGAGGAAGTGATGACATTATGTTGTGATGTCATGGGGTGATGTCATGAGGGTGTGATGTCATGAGGAGGTGATGTCACAAGGAAATGATGTCATGAGGTGATGTCATGAGGAGGAGATGTCTTGAGAAGGTGATATCATGAGGTGATGTCATAAGGAAGTGATGTCTTGAGGTGATGTCATGAGGAGGTGATGTCATAAGGAGGTGATGTCATGAGAAGGTGATGTTATGGGGTGATAGGAGGTGATGATGTGAGTAGGTGATTTCTTTTGGAGGTGATGTCATGGTGTAATGTCATGAGTAGGTGATGTAATGAGGTAGTGATGTCATGGAGAGGTAAATTCATGGAAAGGTGATGTCATGGGAGGTGATGTCATGGAAAGTGAATGTCATGGGGCATTGATGTCATGAAGAGGTGATGTCCCAGGGAAGGTTTTATTATGAAGAGGAAATGACATCAAATGGGAATTGAAGAGGTGATGTCATAGGTAAGGTGATGTGACAAGGGAGGTGATGATATAATAGGAGTGACATCATAAAGAGGTGATGTCAGTTGGAGGTGATGCCATGGGGTAGTGATGTCATGAAGATGATGTCATGGGGAGAAAATACCATAGGAAGATGATGTTATGGAGAATGTGATGTCATGGGGTGTGATGTCACAGATGAGGAGATACAGAGAGAAAATGCCACTGGGTGGTGATGGGTGAGGTGGTTTCATGGTTCAGGTGATTTGATAAAAATGGGGATGCTATAATAGGAGTAAAACTATAGGGAAAACATGTCAGGAAATGGTGGTGCCATGAGAAGGTGATGTCATGAGAAGGTGATGTCATGATGAGGTGATATCATGAGAAGGTGATGTCATGAGGTGATGTCTTAAAAAATGATATCATAAGGTGAGGTCGTCAGGTGATGCCATGAAGAGATGATGCCGTGAAAAGATTATGTCATTAAAAAAGTGGTGTCATGAGAAGGTGATGTCATAAAGTGGTGTAATGAGAAGTTGATATCATGAGGTGATGCCATGAAGTGGTTATGTCATGAGGTTATGTCATAAAGAAGTGATGTCATGAGAAGGTGATGTCATGAGGTGATGTCATCAGGAGGTGATGTCATGAGGTAATGTCATAAGAATGTGATGTCATGTTGATGTGATGTCATGAGAAAGTGATTTTGTAAAAACCTGATGTGAAGAAGTGATGTGGTGGGCAGGTGATGTCGGGGAAATGTTATGTCATGGAATGGTGAAGTCATGAGGACATCATTTCATAAGGTGATATAATGAGGAGGTGATGTCATGAGAAGGTGATGTCATAAGGTGATGTCATTAGTAAGTGATTTTATGAGGTAATGTTTTGAGAATGTGATGTTATGATGAGGTGATGTCATGAGTAGGTGATGTGATGAGGTTATTTCATTAGGTGATGTCATGAGAAAATGATGTCATGAGGATGTGATGTCATGAGAAGTGATGTCATGAAATATTTCATGAGGAAGTCATGTCAGGAGGAGGTGATGACCTGACGATGTGTCATGAAAATGTGATTTCATGAGGAAGTGATGTCATGAGGAGGTGATGTCATGAGGAGTTGATTTCATGAGGATTAAATATGAGTGGATGTCATGAGTTGATGTCATGAGGTGATGTCATGAGGAAGTGATGTCATGTGGAGGTGAAGTCTTGAGGTGATGTCATGAGAAAGTGATGTCATGAGGAGGAGATGTCATGAGATTTCATGAAAAAGTCATGTCATGAGGTGATGTCATGAGATTTCATGAGGATGTCATGTCATAAGAAGGTGATGTCATGAGGACATGATGTCATGAGAAGTTTATGTTATAAGTGATGTCATTATAAGGTGATGTCAACAGGAGGTGATGTCATGAAAAGGTGATGTCATGAAAAAGTGATGTCATAAGGAGATGATGTCATGAGAAGGTGATGTCATGAGGTGGTTCAATGAGGAGGAGTTTTTATGAGAAGGTGATGTCATGAGGTGATGTCATGAGAAAGTGATGCCATGAGGAGGTGATGTAATGAAATGATGTCTTGAGGAAGTGATGTCATGAGAAAGTCATGTCATGAGGAAATGATGTGAGATTTCATAAGGAAGTCATGTCATGAGGAAGTGATGTCATGAGGAGATTTCATGAGAACGTTATGTAATGAGAAGGTGATGTAATGAAAAGGTGATGACATGAGGCTGTGATGTCATGACAAGGTGATGTCATGAGTTGATGTCATGGTGAGGTGATATGAGAAGTTGATGTCATGATGAGGTGATGTCATGGAGTGATGTCATGAGGTGATGTCATGAGGAGGTGATATTAAAAGGAGGTGATTTCATGAGAAGGTGATGTCATGAGGTGATGTCATTAGGAAGTGATTTGATGAGGAGGTGATGTCTTGGAAAGATGATGTTATGAGGTGGTGATGTCATGAGAAGGTGATGCCGTGAGGTGATGTCATGAGGTGATGTAATGAGGAGGAGATATCATGAGGTGATGTCATGAGGACGTGATGTCATGAAAAGGTGATGTCATGAGGTGATGTCATGAGAAGGTGATATAAGAAAATTTCATGAGGAAGTCATGTCATGAGGAGGTGATGTCATGAGAAGGTGACTTCATGAGGATTTAATATGAGTAGATGTCATGAGTTGATATAAGGTGATGTCATTAAAAAGTAATGTCATGTGGAGGTGAAGTCTTGAAATGATGTCATGTGGAAGTGATGTCATGAGAAGGTCATGTCATGAGCAGGTGATGTTATGAGAAGATTTTATGAGAAAATCATGTCATGAGGAGGTGATGTATTGAGATTTCATGAGGATGTCATGTCATGAGAAGGTGATGTCATGAGGAGGTGAGGTCATGAGAATGTGATGTCATGAGAAGGTTATGTCATCAGTAAGTGATGTCATGATGAGGTGATGATAGCAAGAGGTGATGTCATGAGGTGGTGATGTCATTAAAAACTGATGTCAAAAGTAGGTGATGTCTTGAGGTGATGTCATGAGGAGGTTACATCATGAGAAGGTGATGTTATTAGGTGATGTCATGAGGAGGTGATGTCATGATGTGATGTCATGAGAAGTTGATGTCATGAGGTGATGTCATGATGTGATGTCATGAGGAGGTGATGTCATGAAAAGGTTATGTCATGAGGTGATGTCATGAAAAGGTGACATCATGAGGTGATGTCATAAAAAGGTGATGTCATGAGTTGGTGATGTCATGGAATTATGTCATGTGGTGATGACATGAGGAGGTGATATAATGAGAAGGTGATTTCATAAGAAGGTGATGTCATGAGGTGATGTCATTAGGAAGTGAATTCATGAGAAGGTGATGTCTTGAAAACGTGATGTTATGAGAAGGTGATGTCATCAGTAGGTGATGTCATGAGGTGATTTCATGAGGCGATGTCATGAGGAGGTGATGTCATGAAAAGGTGATGTCATGAAAAAATTTCATGAGAAAGTCATGTCATGAGCAGGTGATGTCATGAGAAGGTGATGTCGTGAGGTGATGATGTCATGAGAAAGTGATGTCATGAGGAGGTGATGTCATGAATAGGTGACTTCATGAGGATTTAATATCGTGAGTGGATGTCATGAGTTTAAGTCATCAGGTGATGTCATTAGTAAGTGATGTCATGTGGAGGTAAAGTCTTGAGGTGATGTCATGAGGAAGTGATGTCTTGAGAAGGTGATGTCATGAGGAGGTGATGTCATGAGAAGGTTTTGTCATGAGTAAGTGATGTGATGAATAGGTGACTTCATGAGGATTTAATATCATGAGTGGATGTCATGAGTTTAAGTCATCAGGTGATGTCATTAGTAAGTGATGTCATGTGGAGGTAAAGTCTTGAGGTGATGTCATGAGGAAGTGATGTTTTGAGGTGATGTCATGAAAAGGTGATGTTGTGAGGTTTTGTCATGAGTAAGTGATGTGATGAGGAGGTAATGTCAGCAGGAAGTGATGTGATGAGGAGGCGATGTCATAAGATGATGTCATGATGTGATATCATGAGGTCATATGAGGAGGTGATGTTATAAAAAGGTGATGTCATGAGGAGGTGATGTCATGAGAAGGTGATGTCATGAGGAAATTTCATGAGGAATTCATGTCATGAGGAGGTGATGTCATGAGGTGGTGATTTCATGAGGATTTAATATGAGTGAATGTAATGAGTTGATATCATTAGGTGATGTCATTAGGAAGTGATGTCATGTGGAGGTGAAGTCTTGAGGTGATGTCATGTGGAAGTGGTGTCATGAGAAAGTGATGTCATGAGGAGGTGATGTCATAAAAAATTTTCATGATGAAGTCATGTCATGAGAAGGTGATGTCATGAGATTTCATGAGGACGTCATGTCATGAAAAGGTGATGTCATGAGGAGGTGATGTCATGAGGATGTGATGTCATGAGAAAGTTATGTCATGAGTAAGTGATGTCATGATGAGGTAAGGTCAACAGGAGGTAATGTCATTAGGAGGTGATGTCATGAAAAACAGATGTCATGAAGAGGTGATGTCATGAGAAAGTGATGTCATGAGGTGATGTCATGAAAAGGTGATGTCATGGCAAGGTAATGTCATGTGGAGGTAATGTCATGAGAAAATGATGTGGTGAGCAGGTGATGTAGTGCGGAAGTGATGACATGGTGAGGTGGTGTGGTGAGGAGGTGATGACGTGGGCACATGATGTGGAAACGTGACGTTGTGTGGTAATGATGTTATGGGGTGATGTCATGAGGTGATGTCATGAGGTGATGTTATGAGAAAGTAATGTCATGAAAAGGTGATGTCATGAAGAGGTGATACAAGGAGGTGAAGTCATGAGAAGGTGATGTGATGAATTGATGTCATGAAGATTTGATGTTATGAGTTGATGTCATGAGAAGGTGATGTCATGAGGTGATGTCATGAAAAGGTGATGTCATGAGGAGGTGATGTCATGAGCAAGTGAAGTCATGAGGATGTGATGTCATGAGAAGGTGATGTCATGAGGATGTGATTCCATGAAAAGTTGATGTCATAAGTTGATGTCATGAGGTGATGCCATGAGAAGGTGATGTCATGTGGAGGAGATGTTGTGAGCAAGTGATGTGGTGAGGAGGTGATGTTGTGAAGAAGTGATGTCATGGTGAGGTGATGTCGTGGTTAGGTGATGTTGTGCAAAAGTGTTGTGGCAACACGATGTCATGAGGTGGTGATGTATTGGGGTGATGTCATGAGGAATTGATGTCATGAAAAGGTGATGTCATGAGATGATGTCATGAGGAAGACATGTTATGAGAATATGTCATGAGGTGTGTCACAAAGAGGTGATGACATAAGGTTATGTCATGAAGTGATGTCATGATGGGGTGACATCATGAGGTGATGTCAAGAGGAGGTGATGTCATGGGGTGAGGTCATTAGGAGGTGATGTCATGAAAGGTGATGTCATGAGGTGATGTCATTAAAAGGTGATGTCATGGAAGTTGATGTCATGAGAAGGGTATGTCATGAGAAGGTGATTTCATGAGGTGATGTTATGAGGAAGTGATATGAGAAGGTGATGTCATGAGATGATGTCATGAGGAAGTGATGTTATGCAAAAGTGATGTCATGAGCTGATGTCATGAAGAAGTGATGTCATGAGGTTATGTCATGAAGAAGTGATGTCATTAGGGGGTGACATCCTGAGATGATGCCATGAGGAGGTGATGTCATGAGGAGGTGATGTCATAAGAAATTGATGTCATATTGATATGTCTTGAGGTGATGTTATGAGGAGGTGATTTTATGAGAAAGTGATGTCATGATATGTTTATGTCATGAGGTGATGTAATGAGGAGATGATGTCATAAGGTGATGTCAAGTTGATGTGATGTCATGAGGATGTAATGTCATGAGAAGGTGATGGCAGGAGAAGTGATGATGTGAAGAGATGATGTCAGGGAAATGTTATGTCATGGGGTGGTGATGTCATGGGAAGAAGTCATGAGGGCATGATTTCATGAGGAGGCAATGTCATGAGGAGGTGATATGAGGAGGTGATGTCATGAGGAAGTGATGTCATGAGGTGATGTCATGAGGAGGTTGTGTCATGAGATGATGATGTAATGAGGTGATGTTATGAGGAGGTGATTTCATGAGAAAGTGATGTCATGAGAAAGTGAAATCATGAGGTGAAGTCAGGTGATGTCATAAGAAAATGATGTCATGAGGAGGTGATGTCTTGAGAAGGTGATGTGATGAGGAAGTGATGTCATGCAGAGGTGATGTCATGAGGTGATGATGTAATAATGTGATGTCATGAGGAGGTGATGTCATGAGAATGTGATGCCAGGAGGTGATATCATGAGGTGAAATCATAAGGTGATGTCATGAGAAAATTATGTCATTAGCAGTTGATGTCTTGAGAAGGTGATGTCATGAGGTTATGTCATGAGGAGGTGATGTCATGAGGAGGTGAAGTCATGGGGTGATGTCATGAGGAGGTGATGTCATGAGGTAATGATGTCATGGAGAAATAATGTCATGGAGAGGTGATATCATGGGATGTGATGTCATGGAAAGGGAATGTCATGGGTCACTGATGTCATGGAGAGGTTATGGCACAGTGGAGGTGATATTATGGAGAATAAATGCCATCCAAGTGGGGATCAGAGTGGTGATGTCATAGGTGAGGTGATGTGATAGAAGAGGTGAAGATATAACAGGAGTCACATCATAAAGAGGTGATGTCAGGGAAAGCTGATGCCAAGGGGAAGTGTCATGAAGAGGATGTCATGGGGAGAAAATACCATAGAAAGGTGATTTCATGGATAATGTGATGTTATGGGAAGCGATGCCACAGACGAGGTGATATGGAGAGGAAATGCCATTGGGTGGTGATGAGTGAGGTGATGTCATGGTTGAAGTGATTTAATACAGAAGGTGATAACATAATAGTAGTGAAACCATAAGGAGATGATGTCAGAGGGAGGTGATGACATGAGGAAATGATGTCATGGAAAAGTGATGTTGTGGCAATATGATGTAATGAGGTGGTGATGTCATGGGGTGATGTCATGAGGAATTGATGTCATGAAGAGGTGATGTCATCAGGTGATGTCATCAGGTGATGCCATGATAAGATGATGTCATGAGGAGGTGATGTCATGAGGAGGTGATGTCATGAGAAGGTGAGGTCATGAGGTGATATCATGAGAAAGTGTGGTCATGAGATGATGTCATGAGGTGATGTCAGGTGATGTCATCAGAAGGATGTCATGAGAAGGTGAGGTTATGGGGTGATGTCAAGAGAATGTGATGTCATGAAAAGGTGATGTCATGAGGAGTTGATGTCATGAAAAGGTAATGTCATGAGGAGGTGATGTCATGATGAGTTGATGTCATGAGAAGTTGATGTCATGGCGAGGTGATCTCATGAGGAGGTGATGTCATAAAAAGGTGATGTCATGGGGTTATATAATGAGGAAGTGATGTTATAAGAAGGTGATATCATGAGGTGGTGATGTCATAAGGAGGTGATGTTATGAGGTGGTGGTGTCATCAGGAAGTAATGGTATAAGGTGGTGATGTCTTGAAAAGGTGATGTCATGAGGAGGTGATGTTTTTAGGTGATGTCATGAGGAAGAGATGTCATGAGAAGGTTATGTCTTGAGGAGGGGACTTCATAAGGTGATGTCATGAGGAGGTGATGTCATAAGGAGGTGATGTCATGGGGTGATGTCATGAGGAGGTGATGTGATGGGACATGATGTCATGAGGTAGTGATGTCATGGAGAGGTGATGTCATGGGAGGTGATATAATGGAAAGGGAATGTCATGGGGCATTGATTTCATGGGATGGTCATGTCACAGGAAAGGTCATATGGAGAGAAAATGTTATTGAGTGAGGATCGGGGAAGTGATGTCATAGGTGAGGTGATGTGATAGAGAAAGTGATGATATAACAGTTACATCATAAGGAGGTGATGTCAGGGGAAGGTGATGCCATGGGGAAGTGATGTCATAGGGATGATGTCATGAGCAGGTGATGTCATGAGAACGTGATGCCATGAGGAGGTCATGTCATGAGGAGGTGATGTCATAAGGACGTTATGCCATGAAAAGTTGATATCATGAGGTCATGTCCTGAGGTGATTTCATGAGAAGGGGATTTGATGAGGTGATGATGTAATAAGGTGATGTCATGAGGAGGTGATGTCATGAGAAAGTGATGCCATGAAAAGGTGATATCATGATGTGAAGTCATGAGGTGATGTCATGAGAAAATGTTGTGATAAAAAAGTGATGTCTTGTGAAGGTGATGTCATGAGGTGATGTTATGAGGTGATGTCTCGAGGTGATTTTATGAGGTGATGTCATGAGGTGGTGTCATGAGGTGATGTCAGGAGGTGATGTCATGTGGAGGTGATATGGGGTGATGTCATGAGGAGGTGTTGTCTTTAGGAGTTAATATCATGAGGTGATGTCAGGGGGTGGTGATGCCATGGGAAAGTGATGTCATGGGGATAATGTCATGAGGAGGAAATACCATAGGAAGATGATGTCATGGAGTTTGTGATGTCATAAGGCTGATATCACAGGAGAGGTGATACAGAGGAAATGCCAAGTCCCTGAAGAGTGGTACCAGTCTAAGCCTGCTTTTCACCCTGAACTCTTTTGTGAGAAGGAGCCAGAAATGGGGTGAGAGAAGGGACCACTTTGGAGCACACAGGGTCCTTGCACCCTCACCTACTTGCCTGGAACTTTGGCCCAATGATTCCGTTTCTCAGAGGAGATGTCATGAGGAGGTGATGTCATGAGAAGGTGATGTCATGAGGTGATGTCATAAGAAGGTGATGTGATGAGGTGATGTCATGAGGATTTGATGTTATGAGGTGATGTCATGAGGAGGCCATGTTATGAGGTGATGTCATGAGGTGATGTCATGAGGAGGTAATGTCAAGAGAAGGTGATGCCATAAAAAGGTGATATCATGAGGTGATGTCATGAGATAATGATGTTATTAAAAAGTGATGTCTTGCAAAGGTGATGTCATGAGGAGGTGATGTCATGAGGTGATGTTGTGAGGTGATTTTATGAGGTGATGTCATGAGGTGGTGTCATGAAGAGGTGATATCATGAGGAGGTGATGTCATGTGGAGGTGGTATCATCAGGTGATATCATGAGGAGGTTTTGTGTTTAGGAGGTAATATCATGAGGTGTTGTCAGGGGGTGGTGATGCCATGGGGAAGTGATATCATGGGGATGATATCATGAGGAGAAAATACCATAGGAAGATTATGTCATGGAGGTTATGATGTCATAAGAAGTGATATCACAGGGGAGGTAATACAGAGAGAAAATGCCAATTCCCTTCTGAGTGGTGACAGTCTAAGCCTGCTTTTTACCCTGAACTCTCCTGAAAGAAAAAGCCAGAGATGGGGTGAAAGAAGGTACTAGCCTGGAGAAACAGAATCGTCGCACCCTCACCTACTTTCCCAGAACTTTGGCCCTATGATTCCCTTTCTCTGAGGTGAAGTTATGAGGAGGTGATGTCATGAGAAGGTGATGTCATGAGGTGATGTCATAAAAAAGTGATGTCATAAAAAGGTGATGAGATGAGGTGAAGTCATGAGGATTTGATGTCATGAGTTGATGTCATGAGAAGCCAATGTTATGAGGTGAAGTCATAAGGTAATGTCATGAGGAGGGGATATGAGGAGGTGATGCCATGAGCAGGTGATGTCATGAAGACGTGATGCCATGAGGAGGTCGTGTGAGGAGGATGTGATGTCATGAAGACGTGATGCCATAAAATGTTGATGTCATGAGGTGATGTCATGAGGTGATTTCATGAGGAGGTGATGTCATGTGGAGGAGATGTCGTGAGGAAGTGTTGTGGTAAGGAGGTTATGTCATGGTGAGGTGATGTGGGTAGGTGATGTCATGGAAATATGATGTTGTGGTGAAATGATGTCATGAGGCCATCATGTCATGGGGTGATGTCATGAGGAATTGCTGTCATGAGGAGGTGATGTCATCAGGTGATGTCATCAGGTGATACCATGAGGAGGTAATGTCATGAAAAGGTGATGTCATGAGGAGGTAATGTCATGAGGAGGTGATGTCATGAAAAAGTGATGGCATAAGGAGGTGACATCTTGAGGTGATTTCATGAAAAAGTGATGTCATGAGGAGGTGATTTCATGAGGAGATATCATGAGGTGATATCATGGGGAAGTGATGTCATGAGAAGGTGATGTTTTGAGAAGGTGACTTTATAAATTGAAGTATTGAGTTGATGTCAAGAAAAAGTGATGTCATGAGGTGATGTCATGAGGACATGATGTCATGAGAAGGTGATGTCAGGAGAAGGTGATGTCATGAGAAGGTGATTTCATAAGGAAGTGATGTCATGTCATGATAAGGTGATGACATGAGGAGGTGATGTCATGAGAAAGTGATGTGGTGAGGAGGTGATGTCATGCAGAAGTGATGGCATAATGAGGTGATGTGGTGGAGAGGTGATGACGTGGGGACATGATGTCATGGAAACGTGACATTGTGAGGTGGGGATATCATGGAGTGAGGTCATGAGGAGGTGATGTCATGAGGTTATGTCATGAGAAAGTGATGTCATGGGGGTTGATGTCATGATGTTATGTCATGAAGAGGTGATGTTATGAGGAGGTGATGTAATGATGTGATGCCATGAGAAGCTGATGTCATGTGGAGGTGATGTGAGAAAATGATGTAATGAAGAGGTGATGTCATGTGGAAATTATGGTGTGGTGAGGTGATGTGGTGGGGAGGTGATGATGTTGGGACATGAAATCGTGTGGATGTAACGTCGTGAGGTGGTGATGTTATGGGGTGATGTCATGAGAAGGTGATGTCATAAGGAATTGATGGCATGAGATGTGATGTCTTGAGGTGATGTCATGAGAAAATGATTTTATGAGGATTGATGTCATGAGGATGTGATGTCATGATAAGTTGATATCATGAGGTGATGTCATGAGAAGGTGATGTCTTGAGGTGATGTCATGTTGATGTGATGTCATGAGGAAGTGATGTCATGAGAAGGTGATGTCTTGGAGAAGTGATGTGGAGAGTTGATGTCCGGGGAATGTTATGTCATGGGGTGTTGATGTCATGGGGAGAAGTCATGAGGACATAATGTCATGAGGTGATGTCATGAGGAGGTGATGACATGAGAAGGTAATGTCATGAGGAGATTTGAGGGGGTGGTGATTCCATGAGGAAGTGATATCATAGGGATGATGTCATGGAAAAGAAATACTATAGGAAGATGATTTCATGGAGGATGTGATGTCATTGGGGGTGATATCACAGGGGAGGTTATCCGGAGAGAAAAATGACACATCGCTGCTGAGTGGTACCAGTCTAAGCCAGCTTTTTACCCTGAACTATTTTGGGAGAAGGAGCCAGGGATGGGGTGAGAAAAGGTACCACCCTGGAGAACACAGGGTCCTCGCACCATCACCTACTTGCCCGGAATTTTGGCCCAATGATTCCCTTTCTCTGAGGTGATGTCATGAGAAGTTGATGTCATGAGGTGACGTCATGAGGAAGTGATGTCATAAGAAACTGATGTGATGAGGTGATGTAATGAGAATTTGATGTGATGAGGTGATGTCATGAGGAGGTGATGTCATGAGGTGAGGTCATGAGGTAATGTCATAAGGAGGTGAGGTCTTGAGCAGGTGATGTCATGAGGATGTGATGTTATGAGAAGTTAATGTCAGGAGGAGGATATGTCACGAGGACATGATGCCATGAAAGTTTATGTCATGAGGTGATGTCATGAGAAAATGATGTCATGTGAAGGAGATGTGAGGAAGCAATGTGGTGAGGAGGTGATGTCATGGGGAAGTGATGTCATGGTGAGGTGATGTCATGGGGAGGTGATGTCGTGAAAACGTGATGTTGTGGTGATGTGATGTCATGAGGCAGTGATGTCATGGGGAGATGTCGTGAGGAATTGAGGTCATAAGGTGATGTCACAATGTGATGTCATCAGGTGATGCCATGAGAAGATGTCATGTGGGGGTAATGTCATGAAAAGGTGAGGTCATGAGTTGATGTCATAAGGTGATTTCATAAGGAGGTGATGTCATGAGAAGGTAATGTTATGGGGTGATGTCATAAAAAGAAAATGTCATGAGGAGGTGATGTCATGAGGTGATGTTATAAAAAGGTAATGTCATGAGAAGGTGATGTCATGAGAAGGTGATGTCATCAAAAAGGTGATGTCTTTAGTTGATGTCATGAGAAGGTGATGTCTTTAGGAGGTGATGTCATGAAAATGTGATGTAGAGAGAAAGTTATGTCATTAGTAAGTGATTTCATGGGAGGTGATGTCATGGGGAGTTGATGTCATGAGAAGGTGATGTCATAAGGTGAGGTCATGAGGTGATGTCATGAGGAAGTGACGTCATGAGGAGGTGATGTCATGAGCAGGTGATGTCAAGAGGATGTGATGTCATGAGAAGGTGATGTCATGAGAAGGTGATGTCATAAGGTGAGGTCATGAGGTGATGTCATGAGGAAGTGAAGTCATGAGGAGGTGATGTCATGAGCAGGTGATGTCAAGAGGACGTGATGTCATGAGAAGATGATGTCATGAGAAGGTGATGTCATGAAAAGGTGATGTCAGGAGTTGATGTCATGAGAAGGTGATGTCTTTAGGAGGTGATGTTGTGAAAATGTGATGTAGAGAGAAAGTGATGTTGTTAGTAAGTGATGTCATGGGAGGTGATGTCATGGAGAGTTGATGTCATGAAAAGGTGATGTCGTGAGGTGAGGTCATGAGGTGATGTCATGAGGAAGTGATGTCATGAGGAGGTGATGTCATGAGCAGGTGATGTCAAGAGGATGTGATGTCATGAGAAGGTGATGTCATGAGAAGCTGATGCCATGAGAAGGTGATATGAAGTCATGAGGTGATGTCATGAGGAGGTGATGTCTTGAGAAGCTAATGTCATGAGGAGATGTCATGAGGAGGTGATGTCATGAGGAGGTGATGTCATGAGGAGGTACTGTCATGAGGAGGTGATGTCATGAGCAGGTGATGTCAAGAGGACGTGATGTCATGAGAAGGTGATGTCATGAGAAGGTGATGCCATGAGAAGGTGATATCATGAGGTGAAGTCATGAGGTGATGTCATGAGGATGTGATGTCATGAGGAGGTGATGTCTTGAGAAGCTAATGTCATGAGGAGATGTCATGAGGAGGTGATGTCATGAGGAGGTGATGTCATGAGGTGAATTTATGAGGTGATGTCATGAGGAGGTGATGTCAAGAGGTGATTTTATGAGGTGATGTCATGAGGTGGTGTCATGAGGAGGTGATGTCATGAGAAGGTGACATCATGAAATGATGTCATGAGGAAGTGATGTAATGAGGAGGTGTTTTCTTTAGGATATGATGTCATGAGGTGATTTCAGAGTGTGGTGATGCCATGTGAAAGTGTTGTCATGGGAAGGAAATACCATAGGAAGATGATGTCATGGAGGATTTGATGTCGTGGGGTGTGATATCAGAGGGGAGGTGATATGGAGAGGAAATGCCAAGTCCCTGCTAGGTGGTACCAGTCTAAGCCTGATTTTCACCCTGAACTCTCCTGGGAGAAAGAGCCAGGGATATGGTGAGAGAAGGTACCACCCTGGAGCACACAGGGTCCATGCACCCTCACCTACTTGCCCAAAACCTTGGCCCAATGATTTTCATTCTTTGAAGTGATGTCATGAGGAGATGATGTCATGAGAAGGTGAGGTCATGAGGTGATGTCATAAATAAGTGATATAAGAAGGTGATATGATGAGGTGATGTCATGAGGATTTCTTCTCATGAGGTGATGTCATGTGGTGATGTCACGAGGAGGTGATGTCATAAAAAGGTGATGTCATGAGAATGTGATGTCATGAGGAGGTGATTTCATAAGGAATTGATTTTAGGGGTCTTGAGGTGATGTCATGAAAAAGTGATTTCATGAGGAGGTGATGTCATGAGGAGGTGATGTCATGAGAAGTTGATGTCATGAGGTGATTTCATGAGGAGGTGATGTCATGAGGTAATGTCATGTTGATGTGATGTCATGACAAAGTGATTTCATGAGGAGGTGATGTCATGGGGAAGTGATGTGGTGGGGAGGTGATGTTGGGGGAATGTGATGTCATAAGGTGGTGATGTCATGAGGTGATGTCATGAGAAGGTCATGTCACAAGGTGATGTCATGAGCAGGTGATATCATGCAGAGAGGTCAGGAGGTGATGTCATGTGAAAGTGATATCATGAGAAGGTGATATGAGGTGATGTCAGGATGTGATGTCATGAGGAGTTGATGTCATGAGGAGGTGATATGAGGTGATGTCATGAGGTGATGTCATTAGAAAGTGATGTCATGAAGAGGTGATGTCTTAAGGTGGAAGTTTCATGATGTGATGTCATGAGAAGATGATGTCATGAGGATGTGATGTCATGAGATGATGCCTTGAGAAGTAAGTGATGTCATAAAAAGGTAATGTCATGGGGTAATGTCATGAGGAGGTGATGTCATGAGGAGGTGATGTCATGAGGAGGTGATATCATGAGGTAATATTATGAGATGATGTTATGAGGAAGTGATCTCATGAGAAAGTGATGTCATAAAAAAGTGATGTTATGAGGAGGTGTAGTCTTTAGGAGGTGATTTTATGAGGTGATATGAGAAAGTGATGTCATGAGAAGGTGATGTCATGGGGTGATGTCATGGGGTGATATCATGAGGAGGTGATGTCAGAAGGTTATGTCATGAGGTGATGTCATGAGGAAGTGATGTCATGAGACAGTGATGTCATGAGGTGGTTATGTCATGAGGAGGTGATGTCTTGAGGTTATGTCATGAGGAGGTGATAACTTGAGGTTATTTCATGAGGTGATATCATGTGTTGATGTCATTAGGATGTGATGTCATGAGAAGGTGATGTCATGAGAAGATAATGTCATAAGAATGTAATGTCATTTGGAGGTGCTATCATGAGGTGATGTCATGAAAAAGTGGTGTCATGAGCAAGTGATGTCATGAGCAAGTGATGTCATGAGAAGGTGTTGTCTTTAGGAGGTGATGTCATCAGCTGATGTAATAAGAAAGTGATGTCATGAGGAGATGATATTAGGAGGTAATATCAGGAGGTGAATTCATGAGGTGATGTCAGGAGGAAGTGATGTTATAAGGAGGTGATTTCTTGAGGAGGTTATGTCATGAGGTGATGTCATGAAGAGGTGATGTCCTGAGGAAGTGATATCATGAGGTGATGTCCTGAGGAGGTGATATGAGGATGTGATGTCATAAAGTTTTGATGTCATGGGGTAATGTTATGAGGAGGTGATGTTATGAGAAGTTGATTTTATGAGGAGGTGATATAATGAGGTGATGTCATAAGGAAGTGAAGTCATGAGGAAGGGATGTCATGAGGAGGTGTTGTCTTTAGTAGGTGATGTCATGAGTAAGTGATTTTATGGGGTGATATGAGAAAGTGATGTTGTGAGGAAGTGATTTTATGTGGAGGTGTTGTCTTTAGAATGTGATGTCATAAGGTGATGTCATGAGGAAGTGATGTCATGAGGATGTTATGTCATGAGGTGATTTCATGAGGTGATGTCATGACAAGGTGATGTCATGAGAAAGTGATGTCATGAGGAGGTGATGTCATGTGGTGATTTCAAGAGATGATGTCATGAGGAGGTGATGTCATGAGGAGGTGATATGAGGTGATGTCATGAGGAAGTGATGTCATGAGAAGGTGATGTATTGAGGTGGTGATGTCATCAGGTGATGTCATGAGGATGTGATGTCATAAGGTGATGTCCTGAGGAGGTGATGTCATGAGGAAATGATGTCATAAAGAGGTAATGTCATAAGGTAATGTCATGAGTAGGTGATGTCATGACAACGTGATGTTATGAGGAGGTGATAGCATGAGGTGATGTCATGAGTTGATGTCATGATAAAGTGATTTCAGGAGGAAGTGATGTCATGAGAAGGTGTTGTCTTTAGGAGGTGATGTCATGAGAAAGTGATGTCATGGGTGATGTCATTAGGAGGTGGTGTCATGAAAAGGTGATGTCATGAGGAGGTTTTATCCTGAGGTGATGTCATGAGGAAGTGATGTCATTAGGAGGTGTTGTTTTTAGAAGGTGATGTCATGAGGTCCTGTCATGAGGATGTGATGTCATAATAAGGTGATGTCATGAGGACGTTATCTCATGAGGTGATGTCATGAGAATGTGATGTCATGAGGTGATGTCATGACGAGGTTATGTCATGAGAAGGTGATGTCATGGGGTGATGTAATGAGGTGGTGATTTCATGAGGTGATGTCATGGGAGGTGATGTCATGAGGTAGTGATGTCATGGAGAGGTAATGTCATGGAGAGGTGATGTCATGGGAGATAATGTCATGGAAAGGGGATGTCATAGGGCATTGATGTCACATTGAGGTGATGTCACAGGGGAAGTGATATCATGGAGAGGAAATGCCATCGATTGGGATTGGTGAGGTGATGTCATAGGTGAGGTGATGTGATAGGGGAGGTGATGATATAATAGGAGTGACATCATAAGGAGGTGATGTCATTGGGACGTGATGCCATGAAGAAGTGATGTCATGGGGATGATGTCATGGGGAGGAAATATTATAGGAAGATGATGTCATGTGGGATGTAATGTCATTGAGGGTGATATTACAGGGGAGGTGATACAGAGAGGAAATGCCAAGTCCCTGCTGAGTGGTACCAGTCTCAGCCTGCTTTTTACCCTGAACACTTCTGGGAGAAGGAGCCAGGGATGGGGTGAGAGAAAGTACTGCCCTGGAGCACACAGGGTCCTGGCACCCTCACCTACTTTCCCAAAACCTTGGCCCAAGAATGCCCTTTCTCCGAGGTATGGTTTCTAGCTCATAAGATGGGGATGGCACAGACCTCAGAAAGATGCTGGATAAAAATGTAAAAAGTCACAGTGTCAAAAACACGTTTTTTTGTCAAAAAGTTTAATTCACTAAAAGAAAACAGCTTACAGTAAGTCGTTTGAGGAGCGTGCTCATGTTTTCATTTTATACGTGCCTGTGTACACCTGTGTGTTGTGGCCCATACAGGAAGAGACATGCTCCCTAATATGCTCTCTGTGTTGCCCTGTGCAGTGGTTTCCTGTCATGTGCTTCCTTTCACTAAAAAATACATGTTTATGATGCATCTTACAGACAGCATGTTTACACTTGCCTTTAAAAAAAACCTGTATTTAAGGTTCAGAATACATGTGTACATTTGTTACACAGGTAAACTGATATCACGGGGGTTTGTCGTACAGATTATGTGGTCACCCAGTTATTAAGCACAGTACCATTAGTTATTCATCCCGATCTCCTCCCTTTTTTCACCCTCATTCTCCAAGAGGCCCGTCTGTGTTGCTTAACTTTGTATCCACGTGTTCTCATCATTTAGCTTCTTGTGAGAACATACAGAATTTTTTTTTTTTGCTTTTGAATTAGTTTGCTAAGAATAATGGATTCCAGCTCCACCCATGTTTCTGCAAAGGACATGATTTTGTTCTTTTTTATTTTTTTATTTTTTTTGCCAATCAATGAGAGCTTGTAAGGTTGCTCAGGTTGGCCTTGAACTCATGGCCTCACCTTTGCAAGCGCCATGACATCTGGCCAGAGCCACTGTAGGCCCCGATTTTGTTCTTTTTTTATAGCTGCATAGTATTCCGTGGTGTATATTTACTGCATTCTCTTTATCCAGTCCATCGTTGATGGGCCCTTGGGTCAATTCCATGTCTGCTATTCTGAATACTGCTACAAAGAACATGAATGGATGTGTCTTTATAGTAGGATAATTTATATTCCTTTGAGTACATACCGAGTGATATGGTCTGGCTGTGTCCCCATCCAAATCTCATCTTGAGTTGTAGTTCCCATAATCCCCAGGTGTCATGGGAAGGACCAGGTGTAGATAATTGAATAATGGGGAGTTTTCCATCCTGTTCTCATGATAGCGAGTTAGTTCTCAGGAGATCTGATGGAATTATAAGGGGCTTCTCCCTTCCCTGGGCACTCATTATTCTTCTTCCTGACGTCATGTGGAGAAGCAAACGTCGTGTTTGCTTCCCTTTCTGCCATTATTGTAAGTTTCCTGAGGCCTGCCAAGCCATGATGAACTGTGAGTCAAACCTCTTTCCTTAACAAATTACCCAGTCTTTGGGATGTCTTTATTAGCAGTGTGAAAATGGACTAATACGCCCAGTCATGGGATTATTGAGTTAAATGGTAGTTCCGTTTTTAGCTCTTTGAGGGATCACCACACTGCTTTCCACATGGTTAAACTGATTTACACTCCCACCAGCAGTGTGTAAGAACTGATGTGCACTCCCACCAGCAGTGTATAGGAAGTGATGTGCACTTCCACTAGCAGTGTATAAGCATTTTTCTCTGCAACCTCACCAGCATCTGTCATATTTTGACTTTTAAATAACAGCCATTCTGATTGGTGTGAGATGGTATCCCATTTTGGTTTTGATTTGCATTTCCCTAATGATCAGGGTGTTGAGCTTTTTTCATATGCTTTTGGCCACATGTATGTCTTTTTTTGAAAAGTGTCTGTTCATATGTTTTCCAACTTTTCAACATGGTTTTTTTCTTGTAAATCTGTTCAACTTCCTTTGAAATGTCATATATTAGACCTTTGTTAGATGCAGTTTACACAAGATTTCTTCTATTATGTAGGTTGTCTACTGACTCTGTTCTCAGTTTGTTTTGCTGTACAGAAGCCCTTTAGATTGTTTAGACCCAATTTGTCAATTTTGGCTTTTGCTGCAATTGCTTTTGGTGTCTTTGTCACAAAATCTTTGCCCATTCCTATGTCCAGAATGGCATTGCCTAGGTTGTCTTCCAGGGTTTTTATAGTTTTAGGTCTTACATTTAAGCACTGAATCCATGTTGAGTTGATTTCTTTGGTGTATGGTATAAGAAAGGAGTGTAGTTTAAGTCTTTCACATATGGCTAGCCAGTTATCCTAGCACCATTTATTTATTTTCTTTTTTTATTGCATTTTAGGTTTTGGGGTACATGTGAAGAACATGCAAGATATTTGCATAGGTACACATGTGGCAGTGTGATTTGCTGCCTTCCTCCCCTTCACCTATATCTGGCATTTCTCCCCATGCTATCTCTCCCCAACTCCCCACCCACTGCTGCCCCTCCCCTATTCCCCCCAACAGACCCCAGTGTGTGATGCTCCCCTCCCTGTGTCTATCTGTTCTCATTGTTCAAAAATAGCACCATTCAATAAATGTGGAGTCCTTTCTCCATTACTTCTTTTTGTCAGCTTTGTCAAAGCTCAGATGGTTATAGCTGTGTGGCCTTGTTTCTGGGCTCTCTACTACGTTCCATTGATCTATATGTCTGTTTTTGTACCAGTATCATGCTATTCTGGTTCCTGAAGTCCTATAGTATAGTTTTAAGTCAGATGGTGTGATGCCGTTAGCTTTGTTCTTTTTGTTTAGGATTGCCTTGGCTATTTGGATTAATTTTTGGTTCCACATGAACTTTAAAATAGTTTTTTCTTAGTTTTATAAAGAATGACCTTGGTAGTTTGATAGGAATACTTTTGAATGTATACACTGCTTTAAGATATTGATTCTTTCCATCCATGAGCATGAAATATTTTAAAATTTGTTCGTGTCCTCTCTGATTTCACTGAGCAGTGGTTTGTAGTTCTCCTTACAGAGATCTTTCACCTTTTTAGTTACCTGTATTCCTGGATATCTTATTCATTTTGTGGCAGTTGTGAATAAGATTGCATTTATGATTTGGCTTTTGGCTTGACTGTTGAAAAAACAAGGTGATCCTTTTTTTTGAGAGAGTCTTGCTGTGTCACCAAGGCTGGAGTGCAGTGGCATGAGTGTGGCTCACTTACAACCTCTGCTTCTAAGGCTCAAGTGATTCTCTAGCCTCAGCCTCCTGCGGAGATGAAATTACAGGCGTGTGCCACCACACATAGACTTATTTCTGTATTTCTACTAGAAATGGGGATATGGCATGTTGGCTTGGCTGGTCTTGAACTCCTGGCCTCAAGCAATCTGCTTTCCTTGGCCTCCCAAAGTGCTAGGATTACAGGTGTGAGCCACTGTGTCCAGCTGAAATAAAATAATCTTCATTTCCTGAAGAGGCTAGTGTCTGGCAGTGAAGTTTTAGAAATAGGAAATGTCATGACAGAAGTGATATCATGGGAGAGTTGATGTCATGAGGAGGTGATGTCATGAGGTGATGTCATGAGAAGATGATGTCATGAGGAGGTGATGTCATGAGGAGGTGATGTCATGAGAAGCTGATGTCATGAGGAGATGTCATGAGAAAGTGATGTCATAAGAAGGTGATGTGATGAGGTGATGTCATGAGGTCATGTCATGAGGAGTTGATGTCATGAGGAGGTAATGTCATGAGGTGATGTCATGAGAAGGTGATGTCATGAAGAGTTGAGCCGTGAGGAGGTGATGTCGTGAGGACATTATGTTGAGAAAAAGTGATGTCATGAGTAAGTGATGTCATGGGAAGTTGATGTCATGGAGAGGTGATGTCATGAAGACCTGATGTCATGAGGAGGTGATGGCATGTGGTGATGTAATAAGGTGATTTCATGAGGAAGTGATGTCATGAGGAGGTGATTTCATGAGGATGTGATGTCATGAGAAGTTGATGTCATAAGGTGATGTCATGAGGTGATATGAGAAGGTGATGTAATGAGTTTATGTCATGATGATGTCATATCATGAGGATGTGATATGAGGAGGTGATATGAGGTGACATGATGTGATGTCATGAGGTGATGTCATGAGGAAGTGATATAATGAGGTGATGTCTTAAGGTGACTTCATAAGGTGATATCATGGGGAAGTGATGCCATGAGGAGGTGAAATCATTAAGAGGTGATGTCATGAGGAGGTGATGTCATGGGGTGATGTCATGAGGATGAGGTGTCATGAGGAGGTGATGTCATGAGGTGGTGCCATGAGAAGGTGATGTCATGAGAAGATGATATGAGGTGATGTCATGAGGTGATGTCATAAGAAAGTGATGTCATGAGGAGCTGAGATCTTGAGGAGGTGATATCATTAGGGGATGTCATGAGGAGGTGATTTCATGAGGAAGTGATGTCATGAGGAGGTGATGTCCTGAGGCGATGTCATGAGGACGTGATGTTATGAAGAGGTGATGTCATGAAGTGAAGTAATGAAAAGGTGATGTCATGAGAAGGTGATGTCATGGGGTGATGTCATGAGGAGGTGATGTCATGAGGAGGTGATTTCACGAAAAGGTGATGTCATGGAGAGATAATATGGAGAGGTGATTTCATGGAAGGTGATGTCATGAAAAGGAAATGTCATGGGGCATTGATGTCATAGAAAGGTGATGTCACAGGGGACTTGATATTATGGAGAGGAAATGCCATCAAGTGGAAATTGAAGAGGTGATGTCATAGGTGAGTTGATGTGATAGGGGAGGTGATGATATAATAGGAGTGACATTATAAAGAGGTGATGTCCGAGGGTGGTGATGCCATGGGGAAGTGATGTTATGGGAATGATGTTATGGGGAGGAATTACCATAGTAAGATGATGTCATGGAGATTGTGATGTCATGGGGGGTGATGTCAAGAGAAAGGTAATACAGAAAGGAAATGCCATTGGGTGATGATGGGTGAGGTGATGTCATGGGTGAGGTGATAAAATAAAGAAGTTGATGATATAATCGTAGTGAAACTATAAAGAGATGAGGTCAGGAAGAGGTGATGCCATGAGGAGGTGATGTCATAAGGAAGTGATGTCATGAGGAGGTGATGTCATGAGGAGAAAATGTCATGAGAAGGTGATGTCATGAGGAAGTAATGGTATAGGGAGGTGATGTCTTGAGGAGGTGATGTCATGAGAAGGTGATGTCATGAGGTAATGTCATGAGGATGAGATGTCATGAGGAGGTGATGTCTTGAGGAGGTTACTTCATGAGGTGATGTCATGAGAAGGTGATGTCATTAGGAGGGGATGTCATGAGGTGATGTTGTGAGGAGGTGATGTCATGGGATGTGATGTCATGAGGTAATGAAGTCATAGAGAGGTAATGTCATGGAGAGGTGATGTCATGGGAGGAGATGTAATGGAAACAGAATGACATGGGGCATTGATTTCATGGGAAGGTAATGTCACAAAGGAGGTCATATCATAAAGAGAATATGCCATTGAGTGGGGATCAGTGAGGTGATGTCATAGGTGAGGTGATGTGATAGAGAAGGTAATGATATAATAGAAGTGACATAATGAGGTGATGTCAGAAGGAGGTGATGCCACAGGGAAGTGATGTCATGGGGATGAAATACCATAAGAAGATGATGTCATGGAGGATGTGATGTCATGAAATGTGATGTCACAGGAAAGGTGATATGGAGAAAAAATGCCATTAAGTGGTGATGGGTGAGGTGATGTCATGTGTCAAATGATTTGATAAGAAAGGTGATGATATAATATGAGTGAAACCACAGAGAGATGTCAGGGGGTGGTGGTGCCATGAGAAGATAATGTCATGAGGAGGTGATGTCATGAGGATGTGATATCATGGGAAAGTGATGTCATGAGAAGGTGATGTCATGAGGAGGTGATGTCATGGGAAGTTGATGTCATGAGGTAATGTAATTAAAAGCTGATGTCATGAAAAGGTGATGTCATGAGGAGGTGATGTCATGAGGAAGTGATGTTGTGGGGAGATGATGTCATAACGATGTGATGTAATGGGGAGATGATGTCATATGGATGTAATGTCCTAGGGATGTGATGTCATGAGGTGTTAATGTCATGGGGTGATGTCATGAGGAGATGATGTCCTGAGGTGATGTCATGAGGAGGTGATATCATGAGGAGGGGATGTCATAATGAGGTGATTTCATGAGAAAGTGATGTCATGAGGTGGTGTCATAAGGAAGTGACATCATGAGGATGTGATGTTGTAAGGTGATGTCATGAGGAAGTGATGTCATGAAGAGATAATGTCATGAGGTGATGTCATCAGGTGATTTCATGAAAAGATTATGTCATGAGGATGTGATGTCATAAGAATGTGGTGTGATGAGGTGATGTCATGAGGAGGTGATGTCATGAGGAGGTGATGTCATGAGGAGGTGATGTCATGAAGTGATATCATGAGGTGATATCCTGAGGAGGTCATGTTATGAGGAGGTGATGTCATGGGATGATGTCATGAGAAGGTGATGTCATGAGGACGTGATGCCATGAGGACGTGATGCCATGAGGACATGATGTCATGAGAAGGTGATATCATAAGGTGATGTCATGAGGTGATGTCTTGAGGAAGTGATGTCATGAGAAGGTGATGTCATGAGGAAGTGATGTCATGAGGGGTTGTTGTGTTTAGAAGGTGATTTCATGAGGAAGTGATGTAATGAGTAGGTGATCTCATGAGGATTTTATGTCATGAGGTGATGTCATGAGGTGATGTAATGAGAAAGTGATGTCATCTTGAGGTGATGTCATTAGAAGATGATGTCATGAGGAGGTGATGTCCTGGGAAGGTGATATTATGAGGTGATGTCATGAGGAAATTATGTCTTGAGAAGGTGATTTCTTGAGGTGGTGATGTCATCAGGTGTCATCATGAGGAAGTGATGTTATAAAGAGGTGACGTCATAACATAATGTCATATAAAGGTGATGTCATGAGAAGGTGATGTCATGAGGAGGTGATTTCATGAGGTAGTGATGTCATGGAGAGATAATAACATGGAGAGGTGATGTCATGGAAGGTGATGTCATGGAAAGGAAATGTCATGGGGGATTGATGTCATGGGAAGGTGATGTCACAAGGGAGGTGATATCATGGAGAGGAAATGCCCTCGAGTGAAAATTGGAGAGTTGATGTCATAGGTGAAATGATGTGATAGAAGAGGTAATGATATAAAAATGGTGACATCATAAAGAGGTAATGTCAGGGGGAGGTGATGCCATGTGGAAGTGATGTCATGGGAATGATGTCTTGGGTAGGAAATACCATAGAAAGATGATGTCATGGAGAATGTGATGTCATAAGGGGTGATTTCACAGGGGAGGTGATACGGAGAGGAAATGCCATTGAGAGATGATGGGTGAGGTGATGTCATGGGTGAGGTGATTTGATAAAGTAAATGATGATATAATAGGAGTGAAACCATAAAGAGATGAGATCAGGGGGAGGTGATGCCATGAGGAGGTGATGTCATGGGGAGGTGATGTCACGAGGAGGTGATGTCATGAGAAGAGGATGTCATGAGGTGATCTCATGAGGAACAGTGGTATGAGGAGGTGATGTCTTGAGGAGGTGATGTCATGAAAAGGTGATGTCATGAGAGGGTGATGTCATGAGTTGATGTCATGAGGATGAGATGTCAGAGGAGGTGATGTCTTGAGGAGGTGACTTCATAAAATGATGTCATGAGGAGGTGATGTCATGAGGTGATATACTGAGGAGGTCATGTCATGAAGGGGGGATGTCATGAGAAGGTGATGTCATTGGGTGACATCATGATGAAGTGATGTCATAAGGAGTTGATATGAGGAGGTGAGGTCATGAGAAAGTGATGTCATGAGGAGGTGATATGAGAAGGTGATGTCATGAGAAGGTGATGTCATGAGGAAGTAATGGTATAAGGAGGTGATGTTTTGAGGAGTTGATGTCATGAGCTGATGTCATCAGGTGATGCCATAAGAAGATGATGCCATGAGGAGGTGATGCCATGAGGAGGTGATGCCATGAGGAGGTGATTTCATGAGAAGGTGATGTCATGAGGTGATGTCATGAGGAAGTGATATCATAAGAAGGTGATGTGATGAAGTGATGTTTTGAGGAGGTGATGTTATAAGGAGGTGATGTCATGAGAAGGTGATTTCATGGGGTTATGTCATAAGGAGATGATGTCATAAGGAGGTGATGTCATGAGGAGCTGATGTCATGGGGTGATGTCATGAGAAGGTGGTGTCATGAGAAGATGATGTCTTGAGAAAGTGATGTAATGAGGAGGTAATGTCATGGGATGATGTCATGAGGAGGTGATTTCATGAGGAAGTGAATTTATGAGGAAGTGATTTCATAAGGAGTTGTCTTTAGAAAGGGAAGTAATGAGTTGATGTCATGGGGAAGTGATGTCATGAGGAGGTCGTGTTATGAAGAGGTGATGTATATTTTCTCCTTACATATACAAAAGAACATTGTATATTTTTTTAACAGAGTATTTTGACATTTAATTTGTTTTGTACAATGGGGTACCAATAGGGTATTTATATATTTTATTACCACGTAAAAATAAAATTTAAGTATTTTACGTGTTAGAGTATATCTTGACGGTTTATATACATTAAGACAGTTGGTAAAAGGACACTGTATATTTTTTCTAACAGAGTATTTTGAGAGTTATTTCGTTTTGGTACACTGGGGTACCAATCGGGTATTTATATTTTTATTACCACGTAAAAATAGAATGTTAGTATTTTTTGTATTAGAATATATCTTGATGGTTTATATACTTGAGAACAGACGGTAAAAAGACATTGTATATTTTTTCTAACAAAGTATTTTCAGATTTTTTTGTTTGGTACACTTGAGTAGCAATACGGTATTTATATTTTTTATTACCACGTAAAAATTGGATTTTAGTATTTTACACGTGAGAGTACATCCTGATGGTTTACATACCTTAAAACAGAGTAGAAATGGAGATTGTATAGTTTTTCTAAAAGAGGATTTTGAGAGATTTTTTTTTGTACACTGGGTTACCAATAGGGTATTTATATTACTTATTATCACATAAAAATTCAATTTTAGTGTTTTACCAGTGAGAGTACATCCTGATGGTTTATACACTTTAAAGCAGAGTAGATACAGACATTGCATATTTTTTCTAAAAGAGTATTTTGACGGTTATTTTGTTTTGTACACTGGGGTACCAATAGAGTATTTATATTTTTTTGTTACCACATAAAAGTAGAGTTTCAGTATTTTACATGTTAGGGTATATCTTGATGGTTTATATACTTTAAAACAGAGGGTAAAAGGACATTGTATATTTTTTCTCACAGAGTATTTTGAGAGTTATTTTGTTTTGTACACTGGGATACCAATAGGGTATTTATATTTTTTATTACTGCATAAAAAGAGAATGTTAGTATTTTACGTATTAGAATATATCTTGATGGTTTATATACATGAAAACAGAGGGTAAAAAGGCATTGTATATTTTCTCTAACAGAGTATTTTAATAGTTATTTTGTTTTGTACACTGGGGTACAAATAGGGTATTTATATTTTTTATTTCTGCATATAAATTGAATTTTAGTATTTTACATGTGAGAGTACATACTGATGGTTTATATACTTTAAAACAGAGAAGATAAAAACATTGCATATTTTTTATAACAGAGTATTTTGAGAGTTATTTTGTTTTGTACACTGGGGTATCAATAGTGTATTTATATTTTTCATTACCACGTAAAAATTTAATTTTAGTATTTTCCATGTGTTAATACATCCTGATGGTTTATGTACTTTAAAACAAAGTAGTAAAGAACATTGCATGTTTTCTCTAACAGAGTATTTTCAAACTTACTTTGTTTTGTACACTCGGGTACCAATAGGGTATTTATATGATTTATTACCATGTAAAAATTGAATTTAATATTTTACATGTGTGAGTACATCCTGATAATTTATATACTTTAAAATAGAGTAAAAAAAATGTACATTTTTTCTAACAGAGTATTTTGAGGGTTATATTGTTTTGTATACTGGGGTAACAATAGGGTTTTTATATTATTTATTTCCACATAAAAATTGAATTTTACTATTTTATATTTGAGAGTACATCCTGATCGTTTATATACTTTAAAATAGAGTAGAAAGAAATATTGTATATTTTTTCTAAAAGTGTATTTTGAGAGTTATATTGTTTTGTACACTGTGGTACCTATAGGGTATTTATATTTTTTATTACCACATAAAAATTGAATTTTAGTGTTTTACGTGTTATACTATATCTTCATGGTTTATATAGTTTAAAACAGAGGTCAAAAATTGTGTATTTTTTCTAACAGCATATTTTGAGTTATTTTGTTTTGTACACTGGGGTACCAATAGGGTATTTATAATTTTTATTACTGCATAAATAGTCAATTTTAGTATTTTATTTGTGAGAGTATATTCTGATGGTTTATATACTTTAAAACAGAGGAGAAAAAGACATTGTATATTTTTTCTAACAGAGTATTTTGAGAGTTATTTTCTTTTGTACACTGGGGTTCCAACAGGGTATTTATATTTTTCATTTCCACGTAAAAATTAAATTCTAGTGTTTTACGTGTGAGAGTACATTCTGATTGTTTATATAGTTTAAAACAGAGTAGAGAAAGACATTGTATAATTTTCCTAACAGAGTATTTTGAGAGTTATTTTGTTTTGTACACTTGGGTACCAATAAGTTATTTATATTTGTTATTGCCACGTAAAAATTGAATTTTTGTATTTTATGTGTGAGAGTATATCCTAATGGTTCATATATTTTAAAAAAGAGTAGAAAAGGACATTGTACAGTTTTTCTAACAGAGTATTTTGAGAGTTATTTTCTTTTGTACACTGGGGTTCCAACAGGGTATTTATATTTTTCATTTCCACGTAAAAATTAAATTCTAGTGTTTTACGTGTGAGAGTACATTCTGATTGTTTATATAGTTTAAAACAGAGTAGAGAAAGACATTGTATAATTTTCCTAACAGAGTATTTTGAGAGTTATTTTGTTTTGTACACTTGGGTACCAATAAGTTATTTATATTTGTTATTGCCACGTAAAAATTGAATTTTTGTATTTTATGTGTGAGAGTATATCCTAATGGTTCATATATTTTAAAAAAGAGTAGAAAAGGACATTGTACAGTTTTTCTAACAGAGTATTTTGAGAGTTATTTTCTTTTGTACACTGGGTAACCAATAGGGAATTTATATATTTTATTACCGTATAAAAGTAGAATTTTAGTATTTTACATGTTAGAGTATATCTTGATGTTTTATATACTTTAAAACAGAGGGTAGAAAAGCATTGTATATTTTTTCTAACACAGTATTTTGAGAGTTATTTTCTTTTGTACACTGGGGTACCAATAGTGTATTTATATTTTTTATTATCACATAAAAATTGAATGTTTGTATTTTACTTATTAGAGTATAACTTGATGGTTTATATACTTGAAAACAGAGGGTAAAAGGACATTGTATATTTTTTCTAACTGACTATTTTGAGTTATTTTGTTTTTTAAACTTGGGTACCAATAGGGTATTTATATTTTTTATTACTGCATAAAAATAGAATTTTAGTATTTTACATGTTAGAGTATATCTTGATGGTTTATATACTTGAAAGGAGAAATTAAAAAACATTGTATATTTTTTCTAACAAAGTATTTTGAGAGTTATTTTGTTTTATACACTGGGATACCAATAGCTTATTTACGTTATTTATTTTTGTATAAAAATTAAATTTAATGTTTTACATGTGACAGAATATCCTAATGGTTTATATACTTTAAAACAAAGTAGAAAAAATCATTGTATGTGTTTTCTAACAGAGTATTTTGTGAGTTATTTTGTTTTGTACACTGGCATACCAATAGGGTATTTATATTTTTTATTTCAGCATAAAAATTGAATTTTAGTATTTTATGTGTGAGAGAAAATCCTGATGGTTTATGTACTTTAAAACAGAGTAGAAAGGTCCATTGTATATTTTTTCTAAAAGAGTATTTTGAGAGTTATTTTGTTTTGTACACTGGTGTACCAATAGTGTATTTATATTTTTTATTTCAGTGTAAAAATTGAATTTTAGTATTTTACATGTGAGAGTACATCCTGATAGTTTATATACTTTAAAACAGAGTAGAAAAAAGCATTGTATATTTTTTCACACAGAGTATTTTGAGTTATTTTGTTTTGTACACTGGAGTACCATTAGGTTATTTGTATTTTTAATTACCACGTAAAGAGAGAATTTTAGTATTTTATGTGTTAGAGTATATCTTGATGGTTTATGTACTGAAAACAGAGGGTAAAAGGACATTGTATATTTTTTCTAACAGAGTATTTTGAGAGTTGTTTTGTTTTGTACACTGGGATACCAATAGGGTATTTATTTTTTTATTACCACGTAAAAATTGAATTTTAGTATTTTACGTGTGAGAGTATATCTTCATGGTTTCTATACTTTAAAACAAAGTAGAAAAGGACATTGTATATTTTGTCTAACAGCGTATTTTGAGAGGTATTTTCTTTTGTACACTGGTATAACCATACAGTATTTATATATTTTATTTTGGCATAAAAATTGAATTTTAGTATTTTACATGTGAGAGTGTATCCTGATGGTTTATATATTTGAAAACAGAGGGTAAAAGGACATTGTATATTTTTTCACAGATCATTTTGAGAGTTATTTTGTTTTTTACACTTGGGTTCCAATATTGTATTTATATTTTTTATTACTGCGTAAAGATTGAATTTTAGTATTTTACATGTTAAAGTGTATCTTGATGGTTTATATACTTGAAAACAGACGGTAAAAAGACACTGTATATTTTTTCTAACAGAGTATTTTGAGAGGTACTTTGTTTTGTACACTAAGGTACCAACAGGGTATTTATATTTTTTATTTCTGCATAAAAATTAAATTTTAATGTTTTACGTGTTTAAGTATATTCTGATGGTTTATACACTTTAAAACAGAGTAGAAAAGGACATTGTACATTTTTTCTAAAAGAGTATATTGAGATTTATTTTGTTTTGTACAGTGGGGTACCATTGGGGTATTTATATTTTTTATAACCGTGCAAATATAGAATTTCAGTATTTTAAGTGTTAGAGTATATCTTGATGTTTTTTATACTTGAAAACAGAGTGTAAAACAACATTTTATATTTTTTTGTAACAGAGAATTTTGAGAGCTATTTTGTTTTGTACCCCGGGGTACCAAAAGGGTATTTTTATTTTTTATTACCACATAAAAATTGAATTTTAGTATTTTACATGTGAGAGTACCTTAAAACAGAGTAGAAAAGGACATTGTATGTTTTTCCTAACAGAGTATATTGAGAGTTATTTTGTTTTGTACACTGGGGTACCCATACTTTATATTTTTTATTTCCACATAAAAATTGAATTTTTGTATTTTACGTGTGTGAGTACATCCTGATTGTTTATATAGTTTAAAACAGATAGAAAAGGACATTGTATATTTTTTTCTAACAGAGTATTTTGAGATTTATTTTGTTTTGTACACTGCGGTAAAAATAGGATATTTATATTTTTTATTACCGTGTATAAATATAATTTTAGTATTTTACGTGTTAGAGTATATCTTGATGGTTTATATACTTTAAAACAGAGGGTAAGAGGACATTGCATAATTTTTCTAATGGACTATTTTGAGAGTTAGTTTGTTTTGTACACTGGGGTAGCAATAGGGTATTTATATTATTTATTTCTGTGTAAAAATTGAATTTTAATTTTTTAAGTGTGAGAGTATATCCTGATGGATTATTTACTTTAAATCAGTGTTTAAAATGACATTGTATATTTTTTCTAAGAGACTATTTTGAGAGTTAGTTTGTTTTGTACACTGGGGTACCAATAAGGTATTTTTTTTATTACCAAGTAAAATTTTAATTTTAGTATTTTACATGTTAGAGTATATCTTGATGATTTATATACTTTAAAACAGAGGGTGAAAAGACATTGTATATTTTTTGTAACAGTATTTTGAGAGTTATATTGTTTTGTACACTGGGATAACAATAGGGTATTTATATTTTGTATTACTGCATAAAAATTCAATTTTAGTATTTTATGTGTAAGAGTACATCCTGATGATTTATATACTTTACAAAAGAGTAGAAATGAACATTTTACTGTTTTTCTAACATAGCATTTTGAGAGTTGTTTTTTTGTTCACTGGGGTAACAATAGAATATTTATAATTTTTATTACTGTGTAAAAATTGAATTTTAGTATTTTATGTGTGATTGTACATCCTTATGGTTTATATACTTTAAAACAGAGTAGAAAATGACATTGTATATATTTCCTAAGAGAGTATTTTGAGAGTTATTTTGTTTTGTACAATGGGGAACCCAATGGGTATTTATATTATTTATTTTTGAGTAAAAATTGAAGTTTAGTATTTTACGTGTGAGAGTACATCCTGATGGTTTATATACTTTAAAACAAAGTATAAAACTACGTTGTATAGTTTTTCTAACAGAGTATTTTGAGAGTTGTGTTTTTTTGTACACTGGGGTTCCAATAGGGTATTTATATTTTTATTATTGCATAAAAATTGAATTTTATAATTTTACATGTGATAGTACATCCTGATGGTTTATACACTATAAAACAGAGTAGAAAAGGACCTTATATACTGTTTCTAACTGAGTATTTTGAGAGTTATTTTGTTTTGTACACTGGGGTAACAATAGGGTATTTATACTTTTTATTACCACGTAAAAATAGAATTTCAGTATTTTACATATTAGAGTGTATCTTGATGGTTTATATACTTTAAAACAGAAGGTAAAAAGGCATTGTATATTTTTTAACAGAGTATTTTTAGAGTTATTTTGTTTTGTACAATGGGGAACCCATAGGGTATTTATATTTTTTATTTCGGCGTAAAATTGAATTTTAGTATTTCACGTGAGAGAGTATATCCTGATGGTTTATATACTTTAAAACAAAGTAGAGAAGGACATTGTATAGCTTTTCTAACATTGTGTTTTGAGAGTGGTTTTTTTTTTTTGTACACTGGGGTACCAATAGGATATTTATATTTTTATTACCACATTAAAATTGAATTTTAGTATTTTACATGTGAGAGTACATCTTGATGGTTTATATTCTTTAAAACAGAGTAGAAAGGACATTGTATGTTTTTCCTAACAGAGTATTTTGAGAGTTATTTCGTTTTGTGCACTGGGGTACCCGTAGGGTATTTATATTTTTTATTTCCGTGTAAAAATTGCATTTTATTATTTTATGTGTGAGAGTATTTCCTGATTTTTTATATAATTTAAAACAGAGTAGAAAAGGAAATTTTATTTTTTTCTAACAGAGTATTTTGATAGTTATTTTGTTTTGTACACTGGGGTACCAATTGGGTATTTATATATTTTATTACCACGTAAAAATAGAATTTTAGTATTTTATGTGTTAGAGTATATCTTGATGGATTATATACTTTAAAACGAAGTAGACATTGACATTGAATAGTTTTTCTAACAGAGTATTTTTATAGTTATTTTGTTTTGTACCCTGGGGTACCAATAGGTTATTTATATTTTTTATAATTGGGTAAAAATTAAATTTTAGTATTTTACGTGTGAGAGTGCATCCTGATGGTTTATATACTTTAAAACTGAGTAGAAAATAATATTGTATATTTTTTCTAACAGAGTATTTTGAGAGTTATTTTGTTTTGTACACTGGGGTACCCATACTATATTTATATTTTTAATTACCACGTAAAAATTAAATTTTTGTATTTTACATGTGAGAGTACATCCTGATGATTTATGTACTTTAAAACAAAGTAGAAAAGGACATTGTATAGTTTTTCTAACAGAGTATTTTGGGAGTTGTGTTTTATTGTACACTGGGGTACCAATAGGGTATTTATATTTTTATTACCACATAAAAATTGAATTTTAGTATTTTACGTGTGAGAGTACATCCTGATGGTTTATATACTTTACAACAGAGTAGAAGATACATTGTAAATTGTTTCTAAATGAGTATTTTGAGAGTTATTTTGTCTTGTACACTGGGGTACCAATAAGGCATTTATATTTTTCATTACTGCATAAAAATAGAGTTTTAGTATTTTATGTGATAGAGTATATCCGGATGGTTTATATAACTTTAAAACAGAAGGTAAAGAGATATTGTATATTTTTTTCTAACAGAGTATTTTGAGAGTTATTTTTTTTGTACACTGGGGTAAGAATAGATTATTTATATTTTTTATTACCTCATAAAAATATAATTTTAGTGTTTTATGTGTTACAATATATATTGATGGTTTATATACTTCAAAACAGAGGGGAAAATGACATTGTATATTTTTTCTAACAGAGTATTTTGAGAGTTGTTTTGTTTTGTACACTGGGGTACCAATAGTGTATTTATATTTTTTATTACTGTGTAAAAATTGAATTTTAGTATTTTACATGTCAGATTATATCCTAATGGTTTATATACTTTAAAGCAGAGTAGAAATGGACATTGTATAGTTTTTCTAACAGAATATATTGAGAGTTATTATATTATACAAAGGGGTACAATAGAGTATTTATATTTTTTATTACCACATATAAATTGATTTTTAGTATTTTACGTGAGAGAGTACATCCTGATGGTTTATATACTTTAAATCAGAGTAGACAAGGACATTGCATATGTTTTCTAACAGAGTATTTTGAGAGTTATTTTGTTTTGTACACTGGGGTACCAATAGGGTATTTATATTTTTTATTTCCGTGTAAAAATTGCATTTCAGTATTTTACGTGTTAGATATATCTTGATGGTTTATATACTTTAAAACAGAGGGTAAAAGAACATTGTATGTTTTCTCTAACAGAGTATTTTGAGAGTAATTTTCTTTAAACACTGGGCTAACAATAGTGTATTTATATTTTTTATTACTGCGTAAAAATTGAATTTTAGTATTTTACGTGTGAGAGTACATCCTGATGGTTTATATAATTTAAAACAGAGTAGAAAAAATAATAGTGTATTTTTTCTAGCAGAGTACTTTGAGACTCATTTTGTTTTGTACAATGGTGTACAAATAGGGTATTTATAATTTTTTATTTCTGTGTAAATATTGAAATTTAGTATTTTACATGTGAGAGTACATCCTGATGGTTTATATAATTTAAAACAGAGTAGAAAAAGACATTGTATATTTTCTATAACAGAGTAATTTGAGAGTTATTTTGTATTGTATACCGGGTTGCCAATAGTGTATTTATTTTCTTTATTACCTCGTAAAAATAGAATTTTAATATTTTACTTGATAGAGAATATCCTGGTGGTTTGTACACTTTAAAATAGAGGGTAAAAGCACATTGTATATTTTTTCAAACAGAGTATTTTGAGAGTTATTTTGTTTTTTACACTGGGGATCCAATAGGGTATTTATATTTTTTATTACCATGTAGAAATTCAATTTTAGTATTTTACATGTGAGAGTATATCCTGATGGTTTATATAGTTTAAAACAAATTAGAAATGGGCATTGTATAGTTTTTCTAACAGAGTATTATAAGAGTTATTATTTTTTGTACACTGTGGTATCAATAGACTATATTTTTTATTACCGCATAAAAATAGAATGTTAGTATTTTACATTTGAGAGTACATCCTGATAGTTTATATACATTAAAACAGAATAGAAAACAACCTTGTATATTTTTTCTAACAGAGTATATTGAGAGTTATTTGGTTTTGTAGACTGGGGTTTTCATAGGGTATTTATATATTTTTATTTGTGGAAAAATAAAATTTTAGTATTTTACATGTTAGAGTATATCTTGATAATTTATATACTTTAAAAAAGAGTAGAAAAAAACATTATATGTTTTTCCTAATGGAGTATAGTGACAGTTATTTTGTTTTGTACACTGGGGCACCCACAGGGTATTTATGTTTTTTATTTCTGCATAAAAATTGAATTTTAGTATTTTACATGTGAGAGTACATCCTTATGGTTTATATAATTTAAAACAGAGTAGAAAAGTACATTGTATGTTTTTCCTAATACAGTATTTTGAGAGTTATTTTGTTTTGTACACTGGGGTACCCATAGGGTATTTATATTTTTTATTTCCATGAAAAAATTGAATTTTAGTATTTTATGTGTGAGAGTACATCCTTATGGTTTATATACTTGAAAACAGAGTAGAAAAAGGCATTGTATGTTTTTCCTAACAGAGTATTTTGAGAGTTATCTTGCTTTGTACACTGGGGTACCCATAGGGTATTTATATTTTTTATTTCCATGTAAAAAATTTATTTTAGTATTTTACGTGTGAGAGTATATCCTGATGGTTTATGTACTTGAAAACAGAGTAGAAAAGGATATTGTATGTTTTTCTTAACAGAGTATTTTGGGAGTTATTTTGTTATGTACACTGGGGTACCCATAGTGTATTTAATATATTTTTTTCTGCATAAAATTTAACTGTAGAATTTTAAGTGTGAGAATACATCCTGATGGTTTATATACTTGAAAACTGCGTAGAAAAGGACATCGTATATTTTTTCTAACAAAGTGTTTTGAGAGTGATTTTGCTTTGTACACTGGGGTACCCATAGTGTATTTATATTTTTTATGTTGGCGTAAAAATTGAATTTTAATATTTTATGTGAGAGTATATCCTGATGGTTTATATACTTGAAAACAGAGTAGAAAAGGGCATTGTATGTTTTTCCTAACAGAGTATTTTGAGAGTTATTTCGTTTTGTACACTGGGATACCCATAGGTTATTTATATTTTTTATTTCCGTGTAAAAATTGAATTGTAGAATTTTACGTGTGAGAGTACATCCTGATTGTTTATATACTTGAAAACAGAGTAGAAAAGGACATTGTATGTTTTTCCTAACAGAGTAATTTTAGAGTTATATTGTTTTGTACACTGGGGTACCCATAGGGTATTTATATTTTTATTTCCATGTAAATATTGAATTTTAGTATTTTACGTGTGAGAGTACATCATGATGGTTTATATACTTGAAAACAGAGTAGAAAAGGACATTGTACATTTTTCCTAACAAAGCATTTTGAGAGTTATTTTGTTTTGTAAACTACAGTACCCATAGTGTATTTATAATTTTTATTTCTGCATAAAACTTGAATTTTAGTATTTTACGTGTGAGAGTACATCCTGATGGTTTATATACTTGAAAACACAGTAGAAAAGAACATTGTATGCTTTTCTTAACAGTATTTTGAGAGTTAGTTTTTTTGTACATTGGGATATCCATAGGGTATTTATATATTTATTTATGTGTAAAAATTGAATTTTACTATTTTACGTGTGAGAGTACATCCTAATGGTTTACATACTTGAAATCAGAGTAGAAAAAAACATTGTATGTTTTTCCTATCAGAGTATTTTGAGAGTAATTTTGTTTTTTACACTGGGGTACCCATAATGTATTTATAATTTTTATTATTGCGTAAAAATTGAATTTTAGGATTTTACATGTGAGAGTACATCCTGATGTTTTATATACATTGAACCAGAGTAGGCAAGGACATTGTATGTTTTTCCTAATAGAGTATTTTGAGAGTTATCTTGTTTTGTACACTTGGGTACCCATTGTGTATTTATATTTTTATTTTCACGTAAAAATTGAATTTTAGTGTTTTACGTGTGAGAGTACATCCTGATGGTTTATATGCTTGAAAACAGAGTAGAAAAGGACATTGTATGTTTTTCGTAACAGAGTATATTGAGAGTTATTTTGTTTTGTACACTGGGGTACCCAAAGAGTATTTATGTTTTTTATTTCTGTGTAAAACTTGAATTTTAGTATTTTATGTGTGAGAGTTTATCATGGTTGTTTATATACTTGAAAACAGAGTAGAAAAGGACATTGTATGTTTTTCCTAATAGAGTATTTTGAGAGTTATTTTGTTTTGTACACTGGGGTACCCATAGTGTATTTATAGTTTTTATTTCTGCATAAAAATTGAATTATAGTATTTTACATGTGAGAGTATATCCTGATTGTTTATATACTTGAAAACAGAGTAGAAAAGGACGTTGTATGTTTATCCTAACAGTATTTTTAAAGTTATGTTGTTTTGTACACTGCGGTACCCATAGGTTATTTATATTATTTATTTCCAAGTAAAAATTGAAGTTTAGTATTTTACGTGTGAGAGTACATCCTCCTGGTTTATACACTTGAAAACAGAGTAGAAAATGACATTGTCTGTTTTTCCTAACAGAGTATTTTGAGAGTTATCTTGCTTTGTACACTGGGGTACCCATAGGCTATTTATATTTTTTATTTCCACATAAAAATTGAATTTTGGTATTTTACGTGTGAGAGTATATCCTGATGGTTTATATACTTGAAAACAGAGAAGAAAAGGACATTGTATGTTGTTCCTAACAGAGTATTTTGTGAGTTATTTTTCTTTGTACACTGTAGTACCCATAGGGTATTTATAATTTTTATTTCCACATAAAAATTGAATTTCAGTATATTACATGTGATAGTACATCCTGATGGTTTATATACTTGAAAACAGAGTAGAAAAGGACATTGTATTTTTTTCTAACAAAGTATTTTGAGAGTTATTTTGTTTGCACACTGGGATAACCATAGAATATTTATAGTTTTTATTTCCACGTAAAAATTGAATTTTAGCATTTTACTTGTGAGAGTATATCCTGATGGTTTATATACTTTAAAACAGAGTAGAAAAAAACATTGTATGTTTTTCCTAACAGAGTATATTGAGAGTTATTTTGTTTTCTACACTGGGATACCAATAGGGTATTTATATTTTTTATTTCCACATAAAAATTGAATTTTAGTATTTTACATGTGAGAGTACATCCTGATGGTTAATATACTTTAAAACAGAGTAGAAAAGGACATTGTATGTTTTCCCTAATAAAGTATTTTGATAGTTATTTTGTTTTCTACACTGGGATACCAATAGGGTATTTATATTTTTTATTTCCGCCTAATAATTGAATTTATTATTTTACGTGTGAGAGTATATCTTGATGGTTTATATACTTGAAAACAGAGTAGAAAATGACATTTTATATTTTTTCTAATAGTGTATTTAGAGACTTATTTTGTTTTGTACACTGGGGTACCCACAGGGTATTTATACTTTTTATATCCACATAAAAATTGAATTTTAGTATTTTACATGTGAGAGTAAATCCTCATCATGTATATACTTTAAAACAGAGTAGAAAAAGACATTGTATGTGTTTTCTAATAGAGTATTTAGAGACTTATTTTGTTTTGTACACTGGGGTTCCCACAGGGTATTTATATTATTGGTTTCCGCATAAAAGTATTAATTTTAGTATTTTACATGTGAGAGTACATCCTGATGGTGTATATACTTTAAAACTGAGTAGAAAAGGACATTGCATGTTTTTTCTAATGGAGTGTTTACAGACTTATTTTGTTTTGTACAATGGGGTACCCACAGGATATTTATATTTTTTCTATCTGTGTCATAATTGAATTTTAGTATTTTACATGTTAGAGTACATCCTGATGGTTTACATACTTTAAAACAGAGTAGAAAAGGACATTGTATGTTTTTTCTAATAGAGTATATAGAGACTTATTTCGTTTTGTATACTGGGGTACCCACAGGGTATTTATATTTTTTATATCTGCGTAAAAATGAAATTTTAGTATTTTACGTGTGAGAGTACATCGTGATGGTGTATATACTTTAAAACAGAGTAGAAAAGGACACTGTATGTTTTTTCTCATAGAGTATTTAGAGACTTATTTTGTTTTGTACACTTGGGTACCCACAGGGTATTTATCATTTTTATATCTGCATAAAAATTGAATTTTAATATTTTACTAGTGAGAGTACATTCTGACGCTTTATATGTTTTAAAACAGATTAGAAATGGACATTGTATGTTTTTTCTAATAGAGTGTTTAGAGACTTATTTTGATTTGTACACTGCAGTACCCACAGGTATTTATATTCTTTATTTTTGCGGAAAAATTGAATTTTAGAATTTTACGTGTGACAGTAAATCCTCATGGTGTATATACTTTAAAACAGAGTATAAAAGGACATTGTATGTTTTTTCTAATAGAGTATTTAGAGACTTATTTTGTTTTGTACACTGGGGTTCCCACAGGGTATTTATATTCTTGGTTTCTGCGTAAAAAAATGAATTTTAGTGTTTTACGTGTGAGAGTACATCCTGATGGTGCATATACTTTAAAACAGAGTAGAAAAGAACATTGCATGATTTTTCTAATAGAGTGTTTACAGACTTATTTTATTTTGTACAATGGGGTACCCACATGGTATTTATATTTTTTATATCTGCGTAAAAATTGAATTTTAGTATTTTACGTGTTAGAGTACATCCTTATGGTGTATATACTTTAAAACAGAGTAGAGAAGAACATTGTATGTTTTTACTAATAGAGTATTTAGAGACTTATTTTGTTTTGTACACTGGGGTAGCCACAGGTATTTGTATTTCTTATATCTGCGTAAAAATGGAATTTTAGTATTTTACGTTTGAGAGTACATCCTCATGGTGTATATACTTTAAAACAGAGTATAAAAGGACATTGTATGTTTTTTCTAATAGATTATTTATAGACTGATTTTGTTTTGTACACTGGGGTACCCACAGTGTATTTATATTTTTTAATCTGCATAAAAATTGAATTTTAGTATTTTACATGTGAGAGTATATCCTAATGGTGTATATACTTTAAAACAGAGTAGAAAAGGACATTGTATATTTTTTCTAATAGAGTATTTAGAGACTTATTTTGTTTTGTACACTGGGGTACCAACAGGGTATTTATATTTTTTATATCTGCATAGAAATTGAATTTTAGTATTTTATGTGTGAGAGTACATCCTGATGGTCTATATACCTTAAAACATCGTAGAGAAGGACATCGTATGTTTTTTTCTTTTCTTTTTTTTTTTTCCTGCCTCAGGTTTATTTGTACAAACAGCACAGGAGGACCCCAGCCCCATGCAGATGGCATCCTCGGGGGTGTCGCACCAGTCCTGTCCTCATGTTGGCAGACAAAGATATCTACTCTGAAGCCTTTGTAGGGGCCTGGGCACCTTTGAGAGCCTGAGCTGGACCTGAAGCTGGAGCTGCAGCCTGGGCCTTGGTTTGATCCTTGGCCTTGGCCTTGGCCTTGACCTTTGGCCGGCACAGCCTGAGCCCCTTGGCAATGCGTGCACGAGCATGCTTCCCAAGCTTGGGGTGGGCAATGTAGGCAAGTCGATCGAGCTTGCAGCTGACACCCTTTGGGATCTTGGGCTTAACCTCCTTGGGCTTTATGAGGGCCTTGATGGCCTCAGCACGTGCACTCATGGCCTTGGCATTGTTGGCCTGCATCTTCTTTAGGCCCTTCTTGTTGTGCTTCTTGGCAAAGCGCATGTTCCTCAGGAACTTGGGGTCCACCCCCTTAAAAGATTCATATCTTTGTGATCGGGGTTTCTTGATACCATTTCTGTGCCATTTTCGGGACTGGTTGTGTGTGGTGTGGTTCTTGGACTTGGCCATGTCTGCACCCAAACCGCAGTTCCCCTGTTTTTTTCTAATAGAGTATGTAGAGACTTATTTTGTTTTGTACACTGGGGTAGCCACAGGTATTTATATTTTTTATATTTGCATAAAAATTGAATTTTAGTATTTTTAAGTATATTATCTATTAACTGTAATCACCATGATAGGCAATAGATCTCTACAACTTATTTCTTGCATCTAATTAGAATTTTGTGTTCTTTAGCATCTCTCCAATCCTCTAAACCCCAGTCTTATTTTCTACTCTCTTTTTCTATCTGTTCAACTTTTTGTGATCGTGTGGTATTTGACTTTCTGTTCCTGACTTGTTTTACTTTGTTATGTCCTCCAGGTTCATCTGTGTTTTCTAAATTGACCAGAATGAATTTTTTATAGTATCCATCCTTACAGTTGTGAGGTAATATCTTTTTAAATCAACAATAATGTATTGTACACCTAAAATTGTTAGGAGGACAGATATCATGTTAAGTGTCCTTACCACAACAAAAAAGGAAAATAGAGAATGGGTCTGATGTTAAGTGCCCTTACCACAAAAAAAATTTTTTTAGAGAAAAATGACATGTAAATGAGCCCTTGCATGGGATTCTAAGCATCTTCAGGTGTTTTTCTCTGCAGTCTTTGCAGTGCTCAGAGAATACCTTTCATATACAGGTGCTCAGTAGGCATTGCCTTCCACCACTTTCTTTAGAAGCCCTCCATGTGAATTACTCATGCCTGCTGGAGGCTGCAATTAAGCACAAATCTCCATCTAAAGAAAGATTCAGGGAGAAAGAGTGGGTATATTAGAAAGAGCAAAGGTTCAAGTCACATGAATCTCAATGAAAATCCTGACTTTGTCATATGCCAACTAGGTGGCCTTGGCAAATAACCTCTCAGAGCCTCACCTGGTTTTAAAATTCAGGAAAATTGAGGATTGTTGTAAAGATTAAAGGAGATAATATATGTGAAGCCTCTCATGTTAAACCAGTGTCCTGTCTGCTTCCTTCTTTTTGGTCTGGGGATGATAAAGTGATTTAGGTCTTCATGGTGCCACTTCCTGTGTCTCTAGATTAGGGGCACAATATCATTCAGTGTTCTGTGCATACCATCCAGATTGCACGTGCCTTTGCATGAGGTTGGCAGGGAGCTGATATCTAATTCCAAGGACAAACTAAAAGTGACCAAGGTATATTTGGTGGTATCTTCCATGCCACTAATTCCTGCCTTTGCAATTTCAGCAGGTCAGGCGACAGCTTCATACTAGTAAAAAATCCCACTGCTGTAATATACCTGCAAATTTGTCATCAATTTTTTTTGAGATGGAGTTTTTGCTGTTGTTGCCCAGGCTGGAGTGCAGTGGCAGGATCTTGGCTCACTGCATCCTCCACCTCCTGGTTTCAAGCAATTCTCCTACCTCAGCCTCCCTGTCATCATATTTAGTCCTTGTGTCCAGTACCTAAATGCCCATGAAATATGTAAACCAAAACAGCCCAGACAGCTACAACCAGGGAGGATATTAGTACAGTATAAAAACTAAGCAAAGCATGAGTGATGGTGGATAATAAGCTTCCTGCTCATGTTCCAGTTTGGTAGGGAAAAAAGTACTTAACCTATGCAGTAGGTGTCACTAGTTAATTGAAGTGTCTCCACTCACTGAGGTATAATTATAATTTTTCCCCCATATGAAATCCTCCAGACTATACTTTTGAAATCCCTTTCCCCCCAGTGAGTTTCAGACATGCTTAACAGCACTGTGGGAAGTAGAAAACTCCCAGTTTATACTTTCCTTTCTTGTTAGAGAATAAGTGTGTTAATAACTTTGTTAAGCCTTATCCTGTATAGCTGTTAGACATGCTATGCTTACAGGCATGTGGTATGTTCTATGTCCTTGTACTTTAACCAGGATATCTGTGCTGGATGTACTCACAAGCATGTCCAGGCTCTCCATTGCTTTTACCTGTTTAGAAAAGTTTTAAGTTGTTAGCCAATCAGGTTTTAGTTTGGATTGTGAGGTCTGGCTCCAGCCAACAGAAATCACACAAAGCAGTAAGGACAACCCCAAATGTGTAAGGACAAATTTGTCTCCTTTCCTTTGTTCCTAGTACTCTTGTGGCAAAATGGATAGTGAGAGTACCCTTCCTGCAGTCCAGAAATTAAAAATTCTTTTGCTAAAAGATCCTTTGTCTCAGTGCTAATTTTTCTTTGTGGCACTAAGCATCTATTTTCAACAGCATCTTAACCCAGATTCCATAACTTTTCACTCACTTGCAGTTTTTAAGTCTCCATTAGCTTCTTAAGACATTTGTAAAATATCCCTCTTATGTGCTCTCTAAATCCCCTTTCTTCCCTGCCCCAAGCTCAGGCAGAGGCTGGGATTCTCTCAGGGACAGCATAAAAAAGGAAAACTAATTATCTGCTTCCAGCTTCCCCAGACCATGTGACAAAGAGATGGGAAAAGAGAGAGAGGAGGCAGGAAGTCTGTGGAACCTAATCCTTTTTCATGGTTCCTACTGCTTTGCTAAGCCTGCTGACCTTTGGTTTCTTTTAAGTGCTATAGCACTTTAAGCAGGGTTAGTTTTAGCTGTGTATTTTGAAAAAGATGTGCGCTCTACAAATAAAAAGCTACTTTTGTTGTTGTCCCCAGGAGAAATGGGAGTCCTTTTCAGAGAGCATGGAAGACACATGAGTCCTTTGAAGTCCTCTTGTCTGCCTCTGAGGGTAAAATGAGAGTGTGAAGCACTCTGGGAGGTGGCCAGGCACACAGGTAGGCTCAGTGCAGAGCAGAGCTGCTGTCCTGGTTGTGTGGCCCCAGTCATCATGAGCCATGTCTGAAAGAATTAATCACATTTCATATGCAAGCATGCTCTCCGTTTGACTGTGCTGTTGTTTTCCATGAAAGCATCATTGACAATGCTTTAAACTGGTAGTCTTGCCTAATTTTGTTCTATGCAATAATGTGTGAGCTTGAGGCTGAGGCAGGGTTGGGGGAAAAGGAGGGAGAATGGATGTGTGAATTAAAAAAATGCATCTCTTCCTTTGGAGCATGGATGTGTTCAAAGCCCTCCTCATACTACTAAGTATTTGGATTTACACTAACAGTTGTGTGCCTAGACCATGTGTTTGCATGTATGTGTGTGTCTGTCTGTCTGTCTCCAGGCCTGAGCAGCACCCCCTTCTTCCTGTGGTAGCATGTTACTCAGCATCTTAAATAAGTTTTGGCCCTCCTAAAAACACAATACATGTATGTTATAATAAATTTATCTTGATGATTGGTGAGAGGGTGATGATTGCAACCAGATCATTTCCCATTTACCACCGAGGCCAGATCACCTTTGCTGAAGAGGTGTCTTGACTCTCACTTTGTAGAAAGAACTCCTAAGTTAATCAATACTTTTCAAGAGTTTCAGGCTGAAAGTCAAGATCTCTCAGGTTAGACCCAATGTTAAAATTTGAACTGGGCAAATTCTCATTAGAGACAAGGGGCCAAAGACTGTGCTGATGGAATCTAATATCTTCTAACATTGACTTCAATCCAGTAAAGCTCTTGTTAAGCCATTTAACTGTAAAATTGGGCCTTGCAGAGGCAGTGCACCCTCTGAAATTGGAGGTCAGGAGATTTGGATTTGATTTCCAACCCTCTGCCAGTCAGTCAGCCACTCACTTTCAAGTGACAAGCCTTAGGTGAGTCACTTTCTGTCTCTGTGTCTTGATTTTTGCACAGGGATTTATGTGGGCTGTAAGGCCCACTGGGAAATGATTCCTTTTTCAGCTCAGTGCCTCTTTAGCTGAGTATACTTGTCAATCTGGACTTTAATACACCTATGATTTTGGATTAACTCTATTACCTCTGCTAGAAATTAATACAAAAAATTCACAGTTAATTTAGAAGAATGATAATCATTTCTAAAGAATTCAAATATAACAGAATTCTTTATTACCAAAAGAATGCTCAATTCAAGTGGACACAGATCACTCATTCTAACTTCATCAGCTATAGCACTTAGAGACAACTTTTTGAAAATACACAGCTAAAACTGTCCCTGTTTTAAGTGTTATAGCACTTAAAACACTACCAGTTGTGTGTCTAGACTGTGTGTGTGTGTGTGTGTGTGTGTGTGTGTGTCTGTCTGTCTCCAGGCCTGAGCTTTAAGTGCTATAGCACTTAAAGCAGGGACAGTTTTAGCTGTGTATTTTCAAAAAGTTGTGTGCTCTACAAGCAAAAATCTACTTCTGTTGTTACTTTTGGTCCACAGGAGAAATGGGAGTCCTTTTCAGAGAGCATGGGAGACCCATGAGTCCTTTGCCGTTCTTTTGTCTGCCTCTGAGGGTTAAATGAGAGTGTGAAGCACTTTGGGTGGTGGCCAGGCACACAGCGAGGTTCAGTGTAGAGCAGGGCTTCTGTGCTGGTGGGATGATCACAATCATCATGAGCCATGTCTGAAAGAATTAATCACATTTTATACACAAACATGCTCTCTGTTTGACGGTGCTGTTGTTTTTTATGAGAACATCACTGACAATGCTTTAACCTGATAGCCCTGCCTAATTTTGTTCTATGTAATAATGCATGGGCTTGAGGAGGAGGCAGCATTATGGGAAAAGTGGGAGAACAAACATGTGAATTAGGGAAAGGTGTCTCTTCCTTTGGAGCATGGATGGGTTCAAAGCTCTCCTCATACTACTAAGTATTTGGCTTGACACTACCAGTTGTGTGTCTAGACTGTGTGTGTGTGTGTGTGTGTGTGTGTGTGTGTGTTCCAAGGCCTGAGCATCACCTTCTTCTTTCTGTGGTAGCATGTTACTCAGAACCTTGGATAACCCCCAGCCCTCCTAAAAGCACAATACATGTATGTTATAAGATGTTTATCTTGATGATTGGTGAGAGGGTGGTGATTGAAACCGGCTCATTTCCCATTTACCACTGAGGCCAGCTCACCTTTGCTGAAAAGGGTTCTTGGCTCTCACTTTGTAGCAGGAGCTCCTGAGTTAATCAAGACTTTTTAAGAGTTTCAGGCTGAAGGTCAAGATCTCTCATGTTAGACCCAATGTTAAAATTTGAACCAGGCAAATTCTCCTTAGAGACAAGGAGCCAAAGACTGTGGAAATGGAATCTAATGTCTTTAAATGTTGACTTCAATCCAGTAAAGCCCTTGTTAAGCCATTTAACTGTAAAATTGAGCCTTGAGGAGGCAGTGCACCCTCTGAAATTAGAGGTCAGGAGATTTGGATTTGATTTCCAGCCCTCTGCCAGTCAGTCAGCCACTCACTTTCAAGTGACAAGCCTTAGGTGAGTCACTTTCTCTGTCTCAGTTTCTCGATTTTTGCACAGGGATTTATGTGGGCCTTAAAGCCTACTGGGAAGCAATCCCTTTTTCAGCTCAGTGCCTGGTTTGGTGAGTATACATGTCAATCTGTATACATGTTAATACACCTATGATTTTGGATTAATTCTATTACCTCTGCTAGAAATTAACACAGAAAATTTAGTTGATTGACAAGAATGAGAATCAGTTGTAAATAATTCAAATATAACTGAATCCTTTATGACTAAAAGAATGCTCAACTCAAGTGGACACTGATCACTCATTCTAACTTCATCAGCTGTAGCACTTAGAGACAACTTTTTGAAAATACACAGCTAAAACTTTCCCTGCTTTAAGTGCTATAGCACTTGGCTATGTGATGACCTCTTGGTAATTTCCCTCCCCCATATCACACAGATAAGATAAAGCAAGCATAGCCTGGGGGTGGGCAGATATACTTGTTACACCCCAGTTCCCCTGGGCATACCCACTGGCCTCAGATGTTTCAGGGAAAACAGGTGATGCTCCTCTCTTTCTGAGTGTTGACAATGGGCCATTGGGGGCAAAGGAGAACTGGCAAGGGGGATAGTGCCTCATCTTGAAAGAGGTGGCTCCTGGAAGCAGCAGAGGTGGGAGAGGTCCCCCAGGCTCCCCCAGGCTGTTCTTGGACCAGGAAAAGGGTCCTCTCTGACCACCCTCCTCAGTGGCTCTCATTCTCTGAGGGGTGTCCTTGCCCAGCCAAGCCCAGGTGCACACCCTGCAATGACCTTGCAAGGATACTTGTTACTTCTTTGTACTTTGAGTCTTTATGTCTCCTCCTGCTACATTTTAAGGCATTTTTATAGTGTGTAGTTTTGCCTAATACACTTATGGTAAAAAAAAAAAAAAAAAAAGGTGAGACCTTTATAGTGTGTAGTTTGGCCTAATAAAACATCTTTATGGCAAAAAAATTTAAAAAAAAGAGGGTGGGATCTTTGTAATTTCTGGCACATCACTTTCATTATGTGGAATTTTGTTTCAAGCTTTTCTAAAGTGAGTGCATTCCAGTTTTGTCCTTAGATTTAAGGTTTTGGTCTTAACTAGCACAAGCATTTTTCTTTTGTTTTCTAGATTTGAAGAACTTTTTAAATTTTTTAATTTAAATTGTTTGTACAGGTGGATTTTAGTCACATGGATAAGTTCTTTGGTGGTGATTTCTGAGATTTTAGTGCAGCCATCACCCAAGCAGTGTACACTGTTCTCAATCTGTGGTCTTTTATTCTTCCCTCAATCCTCTTCCAGCCTTCCTCCCTGAGTCCCTAACATCCATTATATCATTCTTATGCCTTTGCATCCTCATACCTTAGCTCCTACTTACAAGTGAGAACATATACTTGGTTTGCCATTCCTGAGTTACCTTACTTGGAATAACGGCTTCCAGCTCCATTCAAGTTGCTGCAAAAGACATTATAACATTCTTTTTTGTGGCTGAGTAGTACTTCATGGTGTATATATACTACATTTTCTTTATTGAATCTTTGGTTAATGGGCACTTAGGTTGGTTCTATACCTTTGTAATTGAGAATGAGCACTAGTTTTTTCTATTATGTATTTTAACTGTAGCTATAAAATAGTGAACTTGTCCTTATTGTGTGACTTTTTCAAAGCTTCAGTGAAAAGTCTGAGTCCTTCTAACTAAGTCCCTGTAACTTAGTGAGGCTTTTCCTTTTAACAGTATGGTCAGCCACACATAGAAGAATTACTTTTCATGCAGCAAGCCTCCTCAGCTTCAGGCTCACAGCTGAACTCCTGGCATTCTCTTCTCATACATGCACTTTTGTCGTTGAACAATCATCTTCCCTAAAATTCACCTGTTTGCCAATCTCTATTCTTTCCCTCTGCTTTATCTTTTTCTTCCTATTGGTTGTCCCTACCTTACTACATTTCCTGTACAACCTCACATTATGTTATGTTACCATGATCTCTTCTCTAGAAAAATAAGGAACAGCAGCACAAGAACTTAGTTTTTTCCTCATTGCTGTATTTCCAGCACCTGGAACAGTCCTTGGCACTCAGTAAGAATTCCATATCTGTTGAGTGAACAAATGAATTTTTACAAAATCTTTTCACCATTATTATTTTTATCCTCATTGAATAGACAGCAAAACTAAAGACTGGAAAAATAGGCCAAGTCATAGAACAGGTGGTAGATCTGGATTAAAATTCAGTGTTCCAACTCTAAAAATTGCTGTTTTCAGAAAAGCAGAAAGTGAAATGAAGGATCTGGTGCTCGGGCTGGGGGACAGGGACTAAGGGGATGACACTGTGGGCAGATGATTTTGCTGGGTGTCTCTTTAGCATGTATATAAGTCACTTTTATTAGAGGTTGGCCTGGCTGATTTTTGTTTCTAATTATGTCATATGCTAGCAGCATATGTACAGTGACCCTTGCATACAAAATAGAACTAGATTAACCCCTTAGTCTGGGGTCATCCACCATACCAACTCCCCTTTCTGAATTTGTTTGCTGAGCTTCTAGATTGTGAGAGTTAAATAGCCAAGGAAAGTCCCTGATCAGCTAGAAAATAAAAATAGCAGCATATACATGCTTGTTTTGATTACATAGAATTCATCAAATAACAATGATTTACTTATGTACTTTTTTCTATGTGATGTCACTGAAAAGAACAACAGAAGAAAAATGTCCTTTTGAAACTATTTGAAACAAAAATTTAGGAAATATTCTTTTTTTTTGAGATGGAGTTTCACTCTTGTTACCCAGGCTGGAGTGCAATGGTGTGATCTCAGGTCACCGCAACCTCCACCTCCTGGGTTCTGGCAACTCTCCTGCCTCAGCCTCCCAAGTAGCTGGGATTACAGGCACGTGCCACCATGCCCAGCTAATTTTTTGTATTTTTAATAGAGATGGGGTTTCACCATGTTGACCAGGATGGTCTCGATCTCTTGACCTCCTGATCCACCTGCCTCGGCCTCCCAAAGTGCTGGGATTACAGGCATGAGCCACCGCGCCCAGCCAGGAAATATTCTATGAAGATACTTTCCAAAATCTGTTTATACATTTTTTAAAAGTATACATTTTTTGTAAATATGTTATAGCCACAGAATGTAAACTGGATTTGTACAGTTTGTATCCTGCAGTTCATGGGGACATGTGTCATACAATTTTATTTCAATTTGTTACTATGTATAGCCCCAAAGTACTGAGGAAAGTAAGTCCAGTAAGATGAAACAGGTCTGTTCTAAATTGCATACTTAACTTGCTGATACCTTGCCTCAAACAGAAAAGCAATATGTAGGAGAATCATACCAGGGAATAGACTTACTTTTTCTCTGCCCATGTTAATAAATAAGTACATTTGTGACTTGAGGGACCTCAAATCCCTTGGATTCCCCCATGCTCATTGTTTTGGAAATTGCATTCCCGATTTCTCACTGCTTTTGCCAATATAGCAACTCAAAAGCTGCATTAGATTACATTTTAAACTGTGTGTGAGGTGTATGTGTGGGTGGGTATGGGTGTTTCTTTAGGAATCAGTGTTTGAAATCTATGGTCTTAGCTGAAAGCCAGACATAGTTTCCATTTAGTCATATTGCAGAGTCCTTTCCCTTAAATCACATAAGTAAATAGAAAAAAAAAAAGCAAAATGCAAAAATGAAACAGTTGGCATGATGTACTCACTTTTCTCTCAGGTGACAGAGCAGCGGGCCCCACTTTCATGCCTCATCTGGGCAGGGGGTATCCACAGAGCAGGGGGCCCCCTCCCATGCTTCATCTGGGCAGAGGGTATGCACAGAGCAGGGGGCCCCCTCCCATGCTTCATCTGGGCAGGGGGTATCCACAGAGCAGGGGGGCCCCCTCCCATGCTTCATCTGGGCAGGGGGTATCCACAGAGCAGGGGGTTCCCCTCCCATACTTCATCTGGGCAGGGGCTATGTGAAGAGCAGGGCCCCCCCATGCTTCATCTGGGCAGGGACTATGTGCAGAGCAGGGGCATCCCTCCCATGTTTCATCTGGGCTGGTGGTATGCACGTGTCAGAAGGGCCAGAATGGACTGTGAAGGGTGATCCCCCAACACCAGCTGTAGCTACTGGTGTCTGGCTGAGTGTTGTCATTCTGGAATTTGGGCTCAGTATTTACATTCATAGGTTTATAAAAGTTAGAAATCTCAGCCGGGCACAGTGGCTCAAGCCTGTAATCCCAGCACTTTGGGAGGCCAAGGCGGGTGGATCACGAGGTCAAGAGATTGAGACCATGCTGGTCAACAAGGTGAAACCCCGTCTCTACTAAAAATACAAAAAATTAGCAGGGCATGGTGGCACGTGCCTGTAATCCCAGCTACTAAGGAGGCTGAGGCAGGAGAATTGCCTGAACCCAGGAGGCGGAGACTGTGGTGAGCCGAGATCAGGCCATTGCACTCCAGCCTGGGTAACAAGAGTAAAACTCCGTCTCAAAAAAAAAAAAGTTAGAAATCTCTATTTCCATTGAAATCTCATGATTTTCCACTATCAACAACTAATCATAATTTTTAAACATACAAACTGATGACAAAACACAATATCCCAGCCACGAAGTAAAATCCAACAGGAGTTCAACGTTTGACATGTTGGCCCAGGTGCTGAACAGTCATCCCAAGAAGGAGCCATGAGAAGCAGCCGACTTCCTCAACCTTGAAGGGTCAGCTTCTAATCTGTTTGTGATAGGAAGATGCTCTCATACCTGCTTTGAGGTGTTTTTGGTTCTTTATTTTCTAACTCTATTCTTACTTGTCAAGGAACCACTGTCCAGAGCTGCTGGCTATCAGCCAACTTGAGAGGATGCTGCAGCCTCTGTGAGGCCACCGCCCCTCATTTTTCCTTCCTTGACTTTCCTCATTTTTACCACCCAGGTACAAGGCACCCAATTGTACTGGAGAGAGGTGATGGACTAAAGGGATTAGAATTTAAAAAGATTTTGTTATTTTTATGAACTATATATTTATATAACATGTTTTTATAAAGTAAATATTTGTATGAATGCCTTCATATTTCAAAGAGCAAATACAAGATGGTGAAATGTGCCATGGAATGGCCCTGCTGTTTCATCTGCTGTATTCTCAGTGGGTCCCCTCATCCAGAACTCGATGATGTGACTCCCACTCCCTGAAGCCTCTCCTTTCTCCCATAGACCCCATTTCCCCTGCTCCTACCCCTACCTCAGCAAGCAAAGGGAGGTGAGAATCCAGCTGTGAATTTCTCCATGTCTGGGTCATTCTGACAAGATCGCATATCAGGGGCCCCTGCGGGGAGGGGAAGAAATGAGAAACTAGATTAGAGTGGTGCTTGGTGGGGAGTGAGAAGGGAAGGCCTATCAGCAGAATGCTTCCAAGTGGGCTTCAGCAACACAGTTCCCTCAGTGCAAACCTCCCGGGAGGATTTAACGATCCAGTTTCGGTTCCTTTGAAGATGCATCTCTTTATTCCTCAGTTCACCCAGGAGGTACACATTAGTTAACATGCCCGCATCTGAAGACAAGCAGTGCTTCTCAGCAGGAAGTGTGGCTAATCCACTGAAAGAAGCAAAACCTTTTCCTAATTGGGATGAAATCTGCCCTGGCCGGCCTCCTCCACAGTGAGGGATGACTCCCTTACTCAGAGCAGGGTTTATCCACCTTGGTTCTTCTGCCAGTCTTCCATTCCCTACAGGTCTATTGGAGAATGAAAAAAGGGACTTATTAAAAGTATCCTACCTATTAATTCTTTAATGTCTATCAGTTTGTGGGAAAAATCCCAGAAGACCTTTTCAAATCATTTCATTTTCTAGCCAGGCAAAATTCTTGGTAAAGGGTTTTCTGTAATGTTTGCACACAAAGAGGTCATTTCTAAGTAAGCCCTCAGGTTGTAGATGTTCTGGGTAGGTGGCTTATGAGTTATTCACTCAAAAAAGCTGAATACTAGTTCCCTATCGAACTTGTGTCTAGGGTAACAAAATTGAGATTCTGAGTGGGAAATGTTGACATTTTCATATGCTTTTCTGCTTTTTTTTTCTATAAGTTTCAGGGGCTGAATTTTTCAGCATTAGTAAAGCAATAATTTGTGGGATGCTGTTAGTATAATTTTTATTTGGAATTGAGATTAAAATGTACTATATCACATATAGCTGTATTTTGCAGCAGTAATGAAAATGTAGAACATCATTTCTTTTCACAAATCAATTATTCTGTCTTTGCAGTCCATGGGAATTATTACTGAATAGGCCTTTCATTTTCCAGTTTTGGATTTTATATACTTAGAAGAGTATTTTCAGTTAAAAAAAAAGTTTTGCATTTTACAAATTTTAAAGAGCTCATTCTCTCAGATAGCTGAGAAAAAGATGGCATTTTCATTGACAGAGCAAGCATTATGACATTGTGACTAAAGTAGTTATGACTCAGTATCTCAATAACTTTTTACGGATGTGTTATATATACTATGGTTAGCACAGTAGAAAAATATATTTATGTAGGGTCAGAAAGATGACTCTATGTTTTAGTTCTGTCCTTTTTGGCTGGAGGAACTTGAATAATTCACTTGGTACTGTAGGAATTGTTCCCAGGACACAGATTCTAAGACAGACATTGGTGTTCAGGTGTTTATTAGGGAGCACTTCGGGATGAGCAGCTGTGGAAGGGAGAGGAATGAAGGAGGATTTGACAGAGGAGCAGTTTAGCTGAGATGTACCTGATAGCCTCAACTACCCCACTGTAGCTCTGGAGCTGGAATGTTCCTGCAGATTTCTCCTTTGTTGGACCTTTATACCTCTTACTCAGTCACTGGGTGCAGGATACAAACTGGAAGGGTGTGACCTCAGGAAGGCAAATTTTGCACCTTAGTCTCTCTCTCTCTTTTTCTTTTTTTCTTTGTTTCTTTTTTCTTTCTTTCCTTCTTTCTTCCTTCCTCCCTTCCTTTCTTTCCCTTCCTTCCTTTCCTTCCCTTCCTTCCCTCCTTTCTTTTCTTTCTCCCTCCCTCCCTATGTTCCTTCCTCTCTTTCTTCTTTTTTCCTTTCTCTCTTTCTTTTTGAGACAGGTTCTCCCTTTGTCACCCAGGCTGGAGTACAGTCATACAATCTCAGCTCAATGCAACCTCCATTTTCTGGATTCAAATGATTCTCATGCCTCAGCCTCCTGAGTAGCTGGGATTACAGGTGCCCACATCTGGTAATTTTTGTATTTTTAATAGACATGGGGTTTCACCATGTTGGTCAGGCTGGCCTCAAACTCCTGACCTCAAGTGATTCACCTGCATTGGCCTCCCAAAGTGCTGGGATTACAGGCATGAGCCATCATACCTGGCCTGCACATGAGGCTAATTTCTGAAGAGACCCACAGCTGAACATTGCTTACTGACAAGTTCCCTCTGAAGCTGGGGTGAGTCCTTTTTTCACCATGGACCCAGGTGGGGAAATATCAGAAATATCTATCCATCCCACTTGACTTCTGTGAGCTTCAGTTTTCTTATAAATACTGTATGAAGACTGAATGCAATGCCTGTAATACACATAGCCTAGTGATTAGAACTTCATTAACTCACAAAAAACACTATGATTATTATAATCAAAAGGTAGCAGTTGGGACATGTACTTTCACAGTATCTTTTTGGACAGAAATACAGATGCTTTTAGCATAATATTATTCATAATTACTTGTTAGATAACTTACAGCTGTAACAACTTCTTGAATACCTAGTATTCTGTTTGTTTGCCTGGAGAGAAAAGTCCAAGGTATTTTTGTGGCAAATCAGGAAGACAGGATTGTATAAAGATACAAAGATACTGGAGTGTCTCACAGAACTCTCAGACAGGAATCCAGATGGATGTTAGAAACAATTGACATAGGAAGACATAACAGTTTATTCCACATGTTTATTTCTGCTTTCTAAAAGCAGCAGCAGCAGCACTGAAACACATTTGTGTTCACTTTTTCTCTTTTTTGTCCTGCAGATCACCTTTCTTCACTTCTTTGGTCTCCCATGGCAGAAAATATGGTAGTGACAGTGTCCAAGCTTTATATATTAGATCCAGCATCCAAGCAGTTCTGAAATCCATGGAGAGCTCTGACTGGTTTGACTTAGGTCAGGTGTCCAGCCCTGAATCAATCAAAGGTGGCCAGGGTCACATTTTCTTGTGGCTCTTTCTGCTTCATACATTGTATAATTAGGAGGTGCAAGGGAGCAGTGGAGTTTCAAGACAATGCCAAGAAGGTACGGAGCAGATAAAACAGTAGGCATCCACATACTTGGAAAGCCAGGGAAATGCTTTTCTTAGATGTTATCTTAGAAGAACAAAAATAATGTGGATCACTAAGAAAGGTAGATTATGGATTAGAGGGTAACAGGATTTATATCTGCTGGTAAAAGTGCCTCATAAACTCTAAAATAACATTGCAGTCTCAAAAGATACAACAGTTTCTGCCACCTCAACAATATAAACTCTATTTATATTGGATTTTTGGAGTGAAGTGGAGCTTCTAAAAACTATTTTCTAAAACTGCATAGCTGTTCTCAGCTCTCTGTTACATTTTCTGATCTAATGCCAATATAATAGTCCTGATGTCCTTGCAATTGTCAAAAGTAAAAGAGATGAATGAAATAATTTTGAAAATGTATTTTCTCATATCCAATATCCAATTCACTAATGTGGGTAAATTTTCTCTCTCTGATAAGAAGCATGCTCCAGCATGGGAGTCAGACACACTTGGGTTTGAATTCTGACTCATCTCCTGACTAGCTCTCTCATCTTGAGCAAGTAACTCTCACTCTTCAACTAGTAAATGTTCCTATATCCTTAAAAACTTCAGCATCTTCTTTCTCTTCAATGAAACCTCTCACCATCTACTTGCCTGAAAGCCAGCTCATTTATAAGAACACTTCCCCTGAGGTCTTCTCAAGATTGGCTTGTGTTGTTTTTCTCATATCCCACTTGCTTTCGATGTTGCCCCCCTCCCCAAGATCTCATTCCTAACTGTCATTGTCAGATACTAGGTATCCCTTTTCCCTTGAAACAAACAAACAAAAAAATAAGTTGAATTTAAAAAATAAAATAAGCCCCTCTTTAGTGAGATTTACACATTTATTTGTGTAAGCTTCTTCTCCCTTTTAACAATCAAAATTCTGTGGACATACCTTTATTCATTGATCCTTTTGACATCAATCTAGGTATCCTTAGATGGCAGCCTTCTTTTCACACCCAAACTCTTTCCATTATCTCGTATGACTTCAAAAACCATGAAGATGCCTTCACATTTTAGCCTCTCCATTCCTAGACTATGTCATTTTCAATTTCCTCTTTACAACAGTACTGTAAACACCCATCTCCAATAGACAAGTCTTGGGCTGTGTCATTACTAGAAATGGTGCCATGTCTGAAAACCTAAATTAAAACCATTAAAAATCTATTATTGAACATTAAAAAATTGTCTCTGAAATTCTGACTTAAAACCATTAAAACCATTTAAAAACCAGGATTTTGAAACCATTAACATCATGGCTTCCTATCATTTCAGTTCACATGTTGAGTACTGTTGCAGTGACAATTTTGCAACCTCATTATGAATTCTAATCCATTAACCCCTCAATGTTCTATCTTCTAGCCCCCTGCTTCTTGTTATTATTCATTGTCTGGCTTACTTTCTATAATTCTCTATTGTGATCACCTTTTGCAAATATCATCACCTCTGTTGACTTCCTCTACATTTTTCCCCACCTACCCATGAAACTCTAATCTTGAATGCACTCAAACACGTATTCTATAACCTGTATTCAAGCAGCAGAGGATTGCTGGAGAAAATCTTCCAGTCATCTCAGTAGTATTAAAAATTTGTGTTCGCTGGCACCATTCGGGATCTCACTATTACACCCCTAGGTTTTTGTATATGCAAATCCTTTCTACTTTCTTTAAATCTCCAATGCTTCTCCCCACTACTCTTCGGAGGTAGCAATATTCTTTACTTCGAGAGAACAGAAGCTTTCATATGGCATTCCCCTCATTTTTTGCTGACACATCAACAAACATACATCCATGTTCCCTCCTTCCACCCTCCTGATAATGCAGAAAATATCCCTTTTTCCGTAGAAGGCCCGTCCTTCCACATGAGCTCTGATTTGATTCCATCAACTCTCAGGGGCTTCATTCATCTGTAATCCTTTCTAGTTTGCACCTTACTTTCTTGCTCTCAACTTAAGTTTTCCTATAATGATCTGACATGCTCTAATATGATGAAAAATTATTCCTGGACCCCACATTTCTCCTTACTCACTAGTGTATCTTTCTACTTCCTTTATAGCCAAATTTTTAAAGTGAGTTGTTGACACTTGCTGTCTCCATTTTCTCTGATTTCATTCATTCTTCAATCCATATTTTCATATTACCAAAGCAAAGGGTGATTTTGAGTCTTCATGTTATTTGATCTCTTAGCATCCAAGCCCAGCATCAGTTTTCCAACCACTTAGGCTTTCTTGCCAAACCTATCTTGATCTTCCATTGGCACCCTGATTCTCTAATCACAAATATTTGACAATTTTTTTGCCCTCAAAGTTTCAACATCCAGCAGTTCAGCAAAGCTTGACTTTTTTTTCCCTTCTCAAAATGTAACCCTGTTTTTTTCCATTCTCTGCAATGATCTCAACTCAGTCAATGAGTAACTGTTCTTGGTTTCCTGATAGCTACAGTAAGGCCAATGGGTACTACTCGGCCTTCATTTTTCTTGCCTTCTCAGCAGCATTGCTACTCCTACCACCAACCTCACCTTATGCTGGCCATTCACTGAAATGTCCTCCTAACTGATCTGCTTCACTTAGATATCTATGTTCCACTACATTTTAATTTCCACTGTCATTCCAAATTCCCAATCCATGATTTGTACATAGTACAGCTTTACAGCTCTTTCTCCAATTCTTCTTCCTCTCTTAGCCACATACTCAAACAATAATTAGTTGCTTATTTTGTTTACAAAAAAATCTCTTTGCCAACAATCACATTCTATATAATAAATCTCTTATTCACTCATAGAATTTCTTCTCCTGTAGCTTTTCACATATTTATTCTAACCACATTTTACAATCCATAGCTACCTAAGAGCAACATGTACATCCTATTTCTGCACATCATATTATCTCTCTGATATGCCTTTTTTTCCCTCTCTTTTGCAGAATAAGACCTGTACTATTACTCTCCTGTGTATGGTGATGAGAAAAATCCTATAAATGTGATATTTTATTATCAAACTGTATGCATGTTTATGTTATGGTAGAAACTGTATGTTAAGGGTGGATAGTTAATGAATTAATAGAAAAATCAGGCTGAAGTAAAGAATTAAAGATAAGCACACACATACACCTTAAACATTTAATTTTAATTATATATATAGAAAGTTATTACAATTCTGGGATGCATAGCCACAACCATTATTTAGATTAAGCAGATTTTAGTTCCCCATCATCTTTTTGTAGCAGCTTAGGATTCTCTCTTATGCAACTAAATTCTGTGATTTCCAGTCTCCATTTTTTTAAAGATAAATAACTAGCTAAATGATTTCAAATAACCTGAATTTGGAAGAGTGTTTTTTTGTTTTTTATATTTTTGTCTCCAAACTTTCAGAATGGTCTCATCCACACCAAATAAACAGTTTTTAAGTGTCTTGTATTCATTCAGTCTTTCCAATGCATTCAGTTTTATTAGAAACATCTCTCTTTTCATTCTCATAATTCATGGATTGTATGCTAATTTTAAAATTTACATAATTGTTATCAAAAGTATAACTGGTATAAGCAGATCACAGAACAAACATCACTGTCTCTGGATGTGCATACAAATCTGCTGATGAGAGCCTAAATGTACGACAGTCAATGCTCTCCACATATGCAGACCCTGTAGTCATTATAATATATTTCCTTTCAACGGGCAAAAAATACCTTTTTTTTTTTTGAGACAGAGTGGCACCAGGCTGGAGTACAGTGGAGCCATCTCAGCTCTCTGCTATCTCTGCCTCCTGGGTTCAGGCAATTCTCCTGCCTCAGCCTCCCAAGTAGCTGGGACTACAGGTGTACGCCACCATGCCCAGCTAATTTTTGTATTTTTAGTAGAGAAGGGATTTCACCATGTTGGCCAGGATGGTCTCGATCTCTTGACTACATGATCCACCCGCTTTGGCCTCCCATAAGTGCTGGGATTACAGGTGTGAGCCACCGCACCCAGCCTGAACAAATAACTTTATGTTTAAATAGGTAAAAAATGGGCATTGAAATAAGGAAATATATATTGTCTGTAAGTGCAAATTATTACAGCAAATGAGTCATTTATTTTTAGTGGTAAAATTTAAATTAATTTTAATTAAGATGTCTTCAGTAAAGGTCAATTATCTAATAAGTAGTTTTCAAAACCTGGTAACTAAATTTACTAATATAATTATGTTATTACTTCTTGTATTTGTATATATAAATGGACATTGAAGTTCAGCTAAGTTAGAGCACTCTTTAAAGTTATTGACATCTCAGATTCTCTTAGTTTATGCAGTTTAATATAACAATGTTGCTTCAGGTATAAAGTTTATTTAAACAGATGTTGCTTATTAATACAACTAGTCATATTTTTACCATATGACATAGTAGGAGGCAAAAAAGGGGTTCCTTTAGAATATAGTATCCCTTACACTTTCATGTTTTTGATAGCTATAAAAGGAATTTAGAAAAAAATTCTTTTGTAGGGTATGAATACATTTACATAATCTGTTTCAATGGTGATCATTTTTTACTTCAAATATTCAAGAAGATGGAACCATCTCTCTGGCAATAAAATCGGTTATAAAACTAATTGACATTGGTCTAAGAGAGATCAAACTCAACTATTCTCAAAAGAGAGAAAGACTCTATGGTTCTTAACTAATATTTACTAGTTATACACTTCCAGATAGATGGCATTCTTTCTCATTATATGTTGTTTAGGGTAGATACTAGGGTAAAATGCAGATATAACTGATAAGAGTTCTGTTTACTATTTCTAACTCTTAAATCACTACCATTAAAATAGAGGTAGTTATAGAAAATTTAGTAAAATAATATTTAACTATATATTTATAGCTACTAAATTTATGTTGTTTCTTAAGAATCGGTGGTTAGACTCAAATTTATTTATAACACCTAAACTTAATTTAAAAAAATCTATTGCTATATAATGACTGTGCATATTTTGTGGCCACATGTGGTATTTTGATAGCTGTATAGAAGGTTTAATGAAGCAATCAGGGTAACTGGAATATCCATCATCTCAAACATGTATCATTTTGTGTTTGTGTGGAATATTAATTTTTTTTTATTTTTATTGCATTATAGGTTTTGGGGTACATGTGCAGAACATGCAAGATAGTTGCATAGGTACACACATGGCAGTGTGTTTTGCTGCCTTCCTCCCCTTCACCCACACTTGGCATTCATCCCCAGGCTATCCCACCCCAGCCCCCTCCCCACTGTCCCTCCCCCATTCCCCCCAATAGACCCCAGTGTGTAGTAGACCCCCTCTCTGTGTCCATATGTTCTCATTTTTCTCACCCACCTATGAGTGAGTATATGCCGTATTTCTTTTTCTGTTCTTGTGTCAGTTTGCTGAGAATGATGTTCTCCTGATTCATCCATGTCCTTACAAAAAACACAAACTTATCATTTTTGATTGCTGCATAATATTCCATGGTGTATATGTGCCACATTTTCCCAGTCCAGTCTCTCATCGATGGGCATTTGGGTTGGTTCCAGGTCTTTGCTATTGTAAACAGTGCTGCAATGAACATTCGTGTGCATGTGTCCTTAGAGTAGAACGACTTATAGTCCTTTGGATATATACCCAGTAATGGGATTGCTGGGTCAAATGGAATTTCTATTTCTAGGTCCTTGAGGAATCGCCACACTGTCTTCCACAATGGTTGAACTAATTTACACTCCCACCAACAGTGTAAGAGTGTTCCTATTTCTCCACATCCTCTCCAGCATCTGCTGTCTCCAGATTTTTTAATGATTGCCATTCTAACTGGCGTGAGATGGTATCTCAATGTGGTTTTGATTTGCATCTCTCTAATGACCAGTGATGATGAGCATTTTTTCATATGTTTGTTGGCCTCATGTATGTCTTCTTTTGTAAAGTTTCTGTTCATATCCTTTGCCCATTTTTGAATGGGCTTGTTTGTTTTTTTCCTGTAAATCTGTTTGAGTTCTTTGTAAATTCTGGATATCAGCCCTTTGTCAGATGGGTAAACTGCAAAGATTTTTTCCCATTCTGATGGTTGCCAATTCACTCTAGTGACTATTTCTTTTGCCGTGCAGAAGCTGTGGAGTTTGATTAGGTCCCATTTGTCTATTTTGGCTTTTGTTGCCAATGCTTTTGGTGTTTTGGTCATGAAGTCCTTGTCTACTCCTATGTCCTGAATGGTTTTGCCTAGATTTTCTTCTAGGGTTTTTATGGTGCCAGGTCTTATGTTTAAGTCTTTAATCCATCTGTAGTTAATTTTAGTGTAAGGTGTCAGGAAGGGGTCCAGTTTCTGCTTTCTGCACATGGCTAGCCAGTTTTCCCAACACCATTTATTAAATGGAATCCTTTCCCCATTGCTTGTTTTTGTCTGGTTTATCAAAGATTATATGGTTGTAGATATGTTGTGTTGCCTCTGATGCTTCTGTTCTGTTCCATTGGTCTATATCTCTGTTTTGGTACCAGTACCATGCTGTTTTGATTACTGTAGCCTTGTAGTATAGTTTGAAGTCCAGTAGTGTGATGCCTCCCGCTGTGTTCTTTTTGCTTAGAATTGACTTGGCTATGCGGGCTCCTTTTTGGTTCCATATGAAATTCATGGTGGTTTTTTTCAGTTCTGTGAAGAAATTCAGTGGTAGTTTGATGGGGATAGCATTGATTGTGTAAATTACTTTGGGCAGTATAGCCATTTTCACGATATTGATTCTTCCTAACCACGAACATGGAATGTTTCTCCATCTGTTTGTGTCCTCTCTTATTTCATTGAGCAGTGGTTTGTAGTTTTCCTTAAAGAGGTCCCTTATGTTCCTAGTGAGTTGTATTCCTAGGTATTTTATTTTCTTTGTAGCAATTGTGAATGGCAGTTCATTCTTGATTTGGTTCTCTTTAAGTCTTTTATTGGTGTATAGGAATGCTTGTGATTTTTGCACATTGATTTTATATCCTGAGACTTTGCTGAAGTTGCTTATCAGTTTCAGGAGATTTTGGGCTGAGGTGATGGGGTCTTCTAGGTATACTATCATACTATCATGTCACCTGCAAATAGAGACAATTTGGCTTCTACCTTTCCTATTTGAATACTCTTTATTTCTTTTTCTTGCCTGATTGCTCTGGCTAGAACTTCCAGTACTATGTTGAATAGGAGTGGTGAGAGAGGGCATCCTTGTCTAGTGCTGGATTTCAAAGGGAATGTTTCCAGTTTTTGCCCATTAAGTATGATATTGGCTGTTGGTTTGTCATAAATAGCTTTTATTACTTTGAGATGTGTTCCATCAATACCAAGTTTGTTGAGGGTTTTTAGCATAAAGGGCTGTTGAATTTTGTCAAATGCCTTCTCTGCGTCAATTGAGATAATCATGTGGTTTTTGTTTTTGGTTCTGTTTATGTGGCAAATTACATTTATAGACTTGCGTATGTTGAACCAGCCTTGCATCCCCAGGATGAATACTACTTGATCATGATGGATAAGTTTTTTAATGTGCTGTTGCAATCGGTTTGCCAATATTTTATTGAAGATTTTTGCATCTATGTTCATCATGGATATTGGCCTGAAGTTTTCTTTTCTTGAGTCTCTGCCAGGTTTTGGTATCAGGATGATGTTGGTCTCATAAAGTGATTTGGGAAGGGTTCCCTCTTTTTGGATTATTTGGAATAGTTTCAGAAGGAATGGTACCAGATCCTCTTTGTGTGTCTGGTAGAATTCAGCTGTGAACCCATCTGGATCTGGGCTTTTTTTGTGTGGTAGGCTCTTAATTGCTGCCTCAACTTCAGACCTTGTTATTGGTCTATTCATAGTTTCGGCTTCCTCCTGGTTTAGGCTTGGGAGGACACAGGCATCCAGGAATTTATCCATTTCTTCCTGGTTTACTAGTTTATGTGCATAGAGTTGTTTGTAGTATTCTCTGATGGTGGTTTGAATTTCTGTGGAATCTGTGGTGATTTCCCCATTATCGTTTTTTTATTGCATCTATTTGGTTGTTCTCTTTTCTTTTTTATCAGTCTGGCTAGTGGTCTGTCTATTTTGTTGATCTTTTTGAAAAACCAGCTCTTAGATGTATTGATTTTTTTTGAAGGGTTTTTCTTGTCTCTATCTCCTTCAGTTCTGCTTTGATCTTAGTTATTTCTTGTCTTTGGCTAGGTTTTAAGCTTTTTTGATCTTGCTTCTCTAGCTCTTTCAATTTTGATGATAGGGCATCAATTTTGGATCTCTCCACTCTTCTCATGTGGGCACTTATTGCTATATTTTCCTCTACATACTGCTTTAAATGTGTCCCAGAGATTCTGGTACGTTGTGTTTTCATTCTCATTGGTTTCAAAGAACTTCTTTATTTCTGCCTTCATTTCTTTGCTTATCCAATCAACATTCAAGAGCCAGTTGTTCAGTTTCCATGAAGCTGTGCGGTTCTGAGTTATTTTCTGAATTCTGAGTTCCAACTTGATTGTACTATGGTCTGAGAGACTGTTGGTTATAATTTCAGTTGTTTTGCATTTGCTGAGGAGTGCTTGACTTCCAATTATGTGGTCAATTTTGGAGTAAGTGTGATGTGGTGCTGAGAAGAATGTATATTCTGTGGATTTGGGGTGGAGAGTTCTGTAAATGTCTATCAGGTTTGCTTGTTCCAGGTCAGAGTTACAGTCCTGGATATCCTTGTTAATTTTCTGTCTGGTTGATCTGTCTGCTATTGACAGTGGAGTGTTAAAGTCTCCCACTACTATTGTGTGGGAGTCTAAGTCTCTTTGTAAGTCATTAAGAACTTGCCTTATATATCTGGGTGCTCCTGCATTGGGTCCATATATATTTAGAATCATTAGCTCTTCTTGTTGTATCGATCCTTTGACCATTATGTAATGACCTTCTTTGTCCCTTTTGATCTTTGTTGCTTTAAAGTCTATTTTATCAGAGATGAGAATTGCAACTCCTGCTTTTTTTTTGCTCTCCATTTGCTTGGTAAATCTTCCTCCATCCTTTTATTTTGAGCCTTTGTGTATCCTTACGTGTGAGTTGGGTTTCCTGGATACAGCACACCAATGGGTTTTGGTTTTTTTATCCAATTTGCCAGTCTGTGTCTTTTGATTGGTGCATTTAGCCCATTTACATTTAGGGTTAATATTGTTATGTGTGAATTTGATACTGCCATTTTGATGCTAGCTGGCTGTTTTGCCCATTGGTTCATGTAGATTCTTCATTTTGTTGATGCTCTTCAGCATTTGGTATGCTTTTAGGATGGCTGGTACTGGTTGTTTCTTTCTATGTGTAGTGCCTCTGAGCTCTTGTAAAGCAGGCCTAGTGGTGACAAAATGTCTGAGTACTTGCTTGTTTGTGAAGGATTTTATTTTTCCTTCCTTTATGAAGCTTAGTTTGGCTGGATATGAAATTCTGGGTTGAAAGTTCTTTTCTTTAAGGATGTTGATTATTGGCCCCCACTCTCTTCTGGCTTGTAGAGTTTCTGCTGAGAGATCTGCTATGAGTCTGATGGGCTTCCCTTTGTGGGTGACCCGACCTTTCTCTCTGGCTGCCCTTAGTATTTTCTCCTTCATTTCAAATCTGGTGAATCTGACGATTATGTGCCTTGGGGTTGCTCTTCTTGTAGAGTATCTTTGTGGTGGTCTCTGTATTTCCTGGAGTTGAGTATTGACCTGTCTTGCTAGCTTGGGGAAATTTTCCTGGATAATATCCTGAAGAGTGTTTTCCAGGTTGGATTCATTCTCTTCATCACATTCTGGTACACCTATCAAACGTAGGTTGGGTCTCTTCACATAGTCTCACATTTCTTGGAGATTTTGTTCATTCCTTTTTGTGCATTTTTCTTTAATCTTGGTTTCTCATTTTATTTCACTGAGTTGATCTTCGACTTCCGATATTCTTTCTTCTGCTTGGTCAATTTGGCTGTTGAAACTTGTGCATGCTTCACAAAGTTCTCGTGTTGTTTTTCAGCTCCTTCAATTCATTCATATTCCTCTCTAAGTTGTCCATTCTTGTTATCAATTCCTTGAATCTTTTTTCAAATCTTTTTTCAAGGTTCTTAGTTTCTTTGCATTGATTTAGAACATGTTCTTTTAGCTCACTGAAGTTTCTCATTATCCACTTTCTGAAGTCTGATTCCATCATTTCATCACACTCATTCTCCGTTTAGCTTTGTTCCCTGCTGGTGAGGAGTTTTGGTCCTTTGTAGGAGGTGAGGTGTTTTGGTTTCAGGTGTTTTCCTCCTTTTTGTGCTGGTTTCTTCCCATCTTTATGGATTTATCCGCCTGTCGTCTTAGTAGTTGCTGATTTTTCAGTTGGGTCTCTGTGTGGACACTGAGATTGTGGATGATGAAGTATTTCTGTTACTTAGTTTTCCTTCTAATGGTCTAGCCCCTCTGCTGTATGAGTGCTGAGGTCCACTCCAGGCCCTGCTTGTCTGGGGTGTACCTGTAGCAGCAGCGGAACAGTGAGGAATGCTACCAGTTTCTTCTTCTGCTGTCTTTGTTTCAGAATGATGCCCGCCAAATGTCAGTCTGATTAGTCCTTTTTTGGGGTGACTCTTTGGATATACAGGGGTCAGGGAGCTGCTTGAGGAGATGGTCTGTGCTTTATAGGAGCTCCAGTGCTGAGCTGTGAGCTCCATTGTTCATTCAGGGTTGTTGGGAGGTTGTTTATGTCTGCTGCAACAGAACTCATAAAACACCACCCTTTTTTTCCCCCTTAGATGCTCTGTCTCAGGGAGTTGGGGCTTTCTTTATGAGTATCTGTTGCACTGTCGTGCCCCACTAGGAGGCAGTCTATTCACTATTTGCCTGCCGGGGCTCTGCCCTGCTAGCACGGGTCCACCCTGTTGCTGCTGGGCTTTGTTCTGCTGTGGAGCGCTCCCCCCTCCTGGTGGAGTCTCTCTGTTATGGCAGGTTGCCTCAGCAATGGCAGGCTGCATCAGCCCTGGGAGGTAGTTCAGTAGGGGCAGATTTTGTCCATAGTGGCAGATGCCCCTCCCTCACCAGGCTGCACCATCCTAGATGCCAGCAGCAAAACTCTCAGCCCCGAGTGCCTCCAATCACCACCCTGCTTGTCCCCATGAGGGTGGGGCCTGCCAAACCTGATCACCCAGCTCCCTGCCTCAGAGTCCATTCTCTCTCTCTCTTCCTCTCCCCAAGCTGAAAGGTTGACTCTCTCACTGGTGCCCCAGTAGCCTGCTGATAGGGCACTGGGATCCATGTAATCTCCCATGCTACTGCCCACTACACCAGCTCAGATCATGCTTCCCAGGAAACTCCTGGTCTGGTTCATTGTCCAAGTCCCGTTCAATCAGATGGACATGCCAATCTGCCCTTCCAAATCTCAGATTGCCAGTTTAACAGGGCACCCAGATCAGTGAGTTTTGTGCCAGGTCCCGCTGTGGTGCCGGCTGAAGTGGTGAGCCAGCTGCACTAGCCAGATGTACTAGCGTCCCATGTCTCTCCCACACCTGGGACTTTCAACGCTCTGTGGGCAAAAAAAGGTCCATCCAAGAATGCAGCTAGGACTCACCCTCTGTGCCTTCACTGAGAGCTGCAATCCTGAGTTGCTTCTATGACACCATCTTGCGAGTCCCCCCAGAATATTAATATTATAATTCTTTTCTAGCTATTTTGAAATACACAATAATTATTGTTCACTATAATTTTCCTACTGTACTATTAAATACTAAAACTTATTCCTTCTGTATTTCTGTGTCCCTTAACCAACTTCTCTTCATCCCCCTTTTCCCTTCCCAGCCTCTGGTAACATTTCACTCTGTCCCCATGAGATTTACTTTGTGAGTTCCTGTGTATAAATGAGACCATGTGATGCCTAAATTTAAATATTATGCTGAAAAGAAAATATTTGCATAGACTCCTCCCACTTATGCCGGTGCTCATGCACTTGTTCTCCCTTGAGAAATATTTATCAGCCATCACTCTTGCCTTGTCCCTTATCTTCCCTAAGAGCTAAATCCAGGTGGATGAACTGAAGTGAAAGAAGGGAGCGCAGTGTAATGGGCAAAATGGTGATTAATAGGCAGCAATGGAACCAAGATGAAAATGGTTCTGTGAACTGAGGAGGTGGAGGCTCCCGGCCTCCATCAGTGAGCTCAGATAAGTGGAAGCATCTTCTCTGGAGAGACTGGCAAGTGTGCTGGGTCAGTTTCTGCAGGGTCGGAGAAGGTAGAGACCATGATGGTGTGTTGCAGGGATAGGTAGGGCCTTGCGAGCTCACAGTGGGGTACGGGCTGTTAATGAAAATATAGAAAGGAGGGTACTTGCTGACATCTCTTATTTACATCTCTTTTTTTTCTTCTAATGTCTGGCTATGTCATACATATTAAGAATTATCATTTAGGAAAACAGTGACTATGTATTTTACAAATACAAGATTGAAAAGGCTGCATATTTCCCTCCTTCTACACTTGTCATTCTTATTCAGCTTATTTGTATCTGTAGAGTATGCGTAATTTTTCCATGTGCAAAAATGCTGTTTCTGTGCAATACACTACTGACTTTATCATATATTTGAGCAAAACTGAAGAAATAAGCATCATTGATATTTGTACAGAAATATGATAAATGTGTAACCATGGTGCTCATTACATTAAAAGCTCATTTTGCTCCTTCTTTGGAAGAATCAGCCTAATGTGTTTGACATTTGAAATATAAATAACCCCAGCACTTTGTGGGGGCCGAGACAGGTGGATAACCTGAGGCCAGTAGTTCAAGACTAGCCTGACTTACATGAAGAAATCCTGCCTCTACTAAAAATATAAAATTAGCCAGGCATGGTGGCACATGCCTGGAATCCTAGCTACTTGAGAGGCTAAGGCAGGAGAATCACTTAAACCTGGAGGCAGAGGTTGTTGTGAGCCGAGATCAGGCCATTGCCCTCTAGCCTGTGCAAGAAGAGTGAAACACCACCTCAAAAGAAAAGAAAATCAAAGAAAAATAAAGAACTAAGATCTTAGAGATAATACATTGAAATTAACTTATTGAATGTTAATCTGTTTTAAAAAGTCAGCATTGCTTTGTAAATATATTGCTTAACATTGCAGCATTTTCAAAAGGTTAACTACACTTTTGCAGTCTTAAAATGTTTTAAATTTTCTTTCTGAGATTTTTCCACAGTTTATTAGGAAAATAAGCATAAAAGGAAAACAATAGAAATGCTTTGTTGTGGCCGGGCATGGAGGCTCAAGTCTATAATCCCAGCACTTTGGGAAGCCAAGGTGGGTGGATCATGAGGTCAAGAGATCGAGACCATCCTGGTCAACAAGGTGAAAATTATCTGGGCATGGTGGTGCATGCCTGTGGTCCCAGCTACTTGGGAGGCTGAGGCAGGAGAATTGCTTTAACCCAGGAAGTGGAGGTTGCGGTGAGCTAAGATCATGCCATTGCACTCCAGCCTGGGTAACAATAGCAAAACTCCATCTCAAAAAAAAAAAAATGTTTTGTTGTAAAGGTGACCTAACAGATAAGTTTAAATATAGGGAATTTGGCACTGTGTTGAATGTCTCATTATTAGCACATAAGCGATCTTAAATAAATGTCTAGTGCATTAGACACTCTTTAAGACAAAGTTATCAGAGCTCTGCTTCCAAGGACAGGCTGGCAAAATATTTCAGAAAGGATGTGATGATTATAATGTAGCCTTTGAGCTATGAGAGCAATACAGCAGTGAAGACTCATGAACATTGTTTCCTTCCTGTCTTCCCCTTAAGCCCCAGAAATGTTAGGGGACAAGAAGAAAAGTAAAGCCTCTGCTGCATATTTTTCAGGCACCAAACAGCATAAAAGGGCAGTATGATACTACAAACTTTGGCTAATAAAACAAACTGACACAATTAAATGACTACTGAAAATAAACACTGTGGTTTCAAAGATTTGTTGATGACTTAGGGTGAAGTTTTCATATTATGTACCTGCTTAATGTGGGATGATTCCCTTTCTTTTTGTTTATTTAATAAATATTTGTTAAGTACCTGTGTCCACTAGGCACTATTTTAGGTGCTGGTGCTTCCGTGCTAGACAGAGCCCCTGCACTCATACAGTTCTCACTTTGTGGGTCAGAATGCAGACAGCAAATCAGTAAACAGACACAAATACATGACACAATTTCAAATGCCAGGTGTTTAAAGCATTCCACCTGATTTTTCTGAAGGAAGGGGCAAATAACTTTCTGCTGGCTTAGATCTGTGCTGACTAGGACACAGATCATACAAACTATGATTTGTAAGAAACTATGGTTACTCAGAAATACACAGGAGTATTTATATCTTTATTATACATATATAATCAATAAGAACCCTGGGCATTTGATTTTTATTTTATTTCAATGATAAAATGGGTCTAGTAATGTTAGTTGTCATAGTTATTAGTGATGATTTAATGTTAGTGAATTTACTTCACATTTAGCATAGGAAAAGTATGGATTTATTATTTGTGAATTAGAAACACAGAATAAAACCTAATTAAATTACTTGTCCTGGTGTAAGAATCAGCATATGTGAATTATTTTTGCATTTGCTGAATTATAAAGTTCTTAACAAAATGAGAGATATTAAAGGCCCATGGCAATGGTTCTTAAACTTCACTGTGTACTTAGGGATTATCCTTGAACACTGATAAAAGGCAGATTGCAGGGCTCAGACATAGCACATTCTGATTCTTTTATGTGTTGACTATTGCCCAGGAATCTGGGTTTTCAATAAGCATCCTGAGTGATTCTAATGAAGATGGTCCTGGAACCCCACAGAGACCCACTCTCTTGTTGGGTTGTATCAGATATATATGAGTTGATTTTTTCTTTTATTTTTCAATGACACTCAAGCAACTGCAGGGAACAATTTTAAGTACTCTCTGACATAAGTATCTAGGAACCAGTAGTGGAATATATTTTATACAAAAGTAATAGAGTAGTTTTATGCCATAAGACCAAAGTTCCTGGCTCCTGTCCTAGAATAATGTAATATTGTTTAATTAACAGGTGGACACTAACCAAAAAAAGATAAATATGTATAGAATTAGAGAAATACCATACAGAAGGATGGAGTCTCACAGTGCCTGGAATTTTCAAAATCAGAGTAATAATTTTAAATGTGCCACAAAGTAGTACCATAATCCAAATAAGTTATACATTCATTTGCTTAACTTTCATCCATGAAAATCTTTATATAATTACTGCTTGTTCTTTTGAAATCCTTTCCTACTGTGTATTTTGTAAAAGCTCAAAATAGGTCAAAACTAGTTGTTACCTTATTTACTTCTGTAAACACAAAACTCTGTTAAGGCTTTTAGGTGAAGTAAGCCCAAATATAGGCCATGTTCTGTCATGTATAACTAAAATAAAACTTCAGCCTAAGGAAACTCTTTTTGTAGATTTATTGGTACTACAAAAAGTACAAAAGTTGGCTGGGTGTGGTGGCACACAGAGACTATATTTTCATGCTGCCTACTCTAGGTTGCAGTATGTTCCCAACACACATCTTTAATGGTTTAAAATGGTATTTCTATTTTTCCTTCAGTTTGTATGCTCTGTCAGCTGTATGCTTCCTCTGCATGTTTCCAAAGTGAAGAAAATTAAAAAATATTTTTTCTAATGCTATATTAATAGAGAAATCTATATTTTTGGATTAATATTCTTTAATAAGAACCTAACTCAATAGGTTGCTCTCTAATTGATTACAATTCCCACTGGAACACTTCCGCAGGTTGACTGAAGGTCCAGGTTTTTTTCTTATTCTTCCTTCCATCCTCTATTCAGTTTCAGTTGAGAATTTACCAAACTAAGATTACATCGACCACTCAATTTTAGGCAGAAAGGGACTGCATTGATTAGTTCAACTGCCTCCTTTTCAAAGAAACTAAAGCCCATGGACCAATTTACCAAAGTGAGTGTAGGTGTGAGGAAGACAAAGGTCTAGTGGCAAGGTCAGCTCTTGAGGTAGGTTACTTGGATTCCTATCTACTTAGTTGTGTGTTCTTGGGCAAATTACATAACTTTTCTGTGCCTCAATTTATTTGAAAGATGGTATATAATAGTATCTATCTCACAGCATAATTGTGAGGATTATTGAGCTATTCTTCCAAAAGTATTAAAACATGCGGTTAAACTCCCAGTAAACACTATTTTTACCCGAATCACAAACTGCCAAACCCTTAAGTGTTGAGCTCCCAAGGGGAATTGGGAACCCTCCTGTGGCATTCCTCTTCTGAAAGTCTGCTGAACAAAAGTCGATGTTGCATTTTCAAAGAGCTCAAATGGATTACTTTTATGAAGTTTGGGGCAAATGAATTACACATATATATGACCCTCCCTCAACACCCAGAAGGTATGCGGATGCGCAGAATTCAGAAGTCTGAGGGTGACTGTGCTCAGGGGGTGAAGGAATGCTTAGAAACCGCCTCTGAGGAGGAAGGCAGGACGTTCAATAAGAGATGCTGGCGACCAAAGAACTAAACTTTAACGCAACAAAGGTGAGTCAGTCTCCCTGCGACCACAGGCATCCAACCCAGGAACACCTCGCTCCGCCTGGAAGGCCCAGGTGCAGCTGGAGGGGGACTGAAAGGGTCAGACCATCAGATTGTTCTCAACTTTGGGCTTTTACACAGCAGTTTCAAAGACAAAGGGGCTTTTCGGCTAGGTTTGGTTCACCGTCCCCCTCCTCCCAGGCCCAAGCTTGGTCCCCAATGTTTCCAGCAATGCTTGGGACATCCCTCACTTTGCTCCTTTTTTGGGGGACCACCACCCACCCCTAGGTTGCCTGCTGTCCCTCCTAGAAAGAGGTGGATGACTGTGTCATTCCAGGGAGGACAAAAAGAGGGGTGAGGGGGCAAAGACGCCCTTCTAAAGTTTCACCCCCGAAAGGCATCCCACTCTGCCCTCGAGGCACCCTCGGGCTACAGCCTCCGCGGGGCGCGAGCCTCCTCCCTTCGCCCCGCCCCTCACGCCTCCTCCCTTCGCCCCGCCCCTCAGCACGGGGGAGGTGCGCTGTGTGGCCGGTGCGCTCTGATTGGCTGCTGCATCGGGGTTCCAGCCGCGATTGTGCCGTGGCGGTGCCTGTGTGCGCAAAGTTGGGAGTTGCTGGAAGTCAGGGTCAGGGGAGCGGTCACTGGTAGTGAGCGCGGGCGGCGCTGGGCGCAGAGTAGAGAGCGGGCCCTAGTCTAAGCCTTTCGGCCGCCCTCCGGCCCCGCCGGTACCACGGACTCCACCCTGCGCGGCCCCTCGGCGATGAGGTGCAGCTGCCGCTCGACCAGGTGGGTTCAGGTACCGCGAGGCACCCAGGCGTCGGGCACGTGCCCTCGCTGCCTTTGAGGCCGTGGAGCCGCTAGACCCGGGGCCTGGGAGAGGGGTGGGGACTGGGGCCCGTTGCTGCTGGATGGGAGGGGAAGACAAGCCTGTCCCGGTGACTTCTCGCTCCCGCCGGCCTCCTCCCTGCCTCTGCGGCGTGCGCTGCAGACCCGCATCCGCCGCCCAGGGCCGGGGTGGTCCGGGCGTCGGTGCCGGCGACAGTCCCGGGGAGGGTCTTCATGTAGACTTGAGGGTGTGCGTGCTGGTCCCTGCCCTCTGCCGCAGCGGGGCTGGGACTCAGCCGTTGGGTCCCTTTGGGTGCTGGTCCCTGCCCTCTGCCGCAGCGGGGTGGGAGTCGGCCATTGGGTCCCTCTGGGTGCTGGTCCCTGCCCTCTGCCGCAGCGGGGCTGGGAGTCAGCCATTGGGTCCCTTTGGGTGCTGGTCCCTGCCCTCTGCCGCAGCGGGGCTGGGAGTCAGCCATTGGGTCCCTTTGGGTGCTGGTCCCTGCCCTCTGCCGCAGCGGGGCTGGGGCTCAGCCATTGGGTCCCTCTGGGTGCACAGGCTGGGTTGTAGACAGAGCGGAAGGCTGTGCTCCGGAGAGGCCGGCGTGGTGGTGCCTGCCCGGCGGGTGGCTCTGAACTACCCCCGGAAAGGCTGAGGCGTGGGTCTAGGTGTGAACGGTGCATCAGAGATGGCGTCGATGGGTTCAAGGGGCACAGAGAAGCTTACGTGCTACTGCACTTTGGGGACAGTTTGCATTGGAGTGTGGTTTAAGGGAGACCGAGGGAAGAAAAGTGAGAGGGAGTTATCCCCGGGATTCTAGCTGAGAAAGTTGCAGCCTTGTAGGTAGAAGCAGCCACCCTTACTTACCTCCTGGCTTGACCCTCAAAAAAGCACTTGGCAGTGTTCAGGGAAGGGTGGCATTTAAATGAGGCCAATTGAGTTTGATGGTTAAAGGGCCTAAGGATTACTGAGAATCAACAATAATGTGACGGGAAAAGCAGCGCCATTTTTATTCAGCAAAGAAAGCTTGGAAGTATTTTGTTGGGAGAATTCAGCGTGAGATTTAAGGAAGTTGTTGATGCCCGGTGTGGGAGGTAGAATTAGGTGATTGCTCTAGCTCCAAGCTGAAGGTAGTTGACTTTGGAAATTTCGCTTACCATTATTTGTAGCGTACTTAACCTAGAAGTAAGTGTTTGCACTTTACAAGGGATACCGGTTCACTGTCCTTAGCTGGAATGTGCGCACGTTGTTTAGTCTTAGAGAATTTCATTTATAACACAGATTCTCTCTTATCCAGACTTTTTCCTAGCAGAAAGCTGGAAACCTGACATTAGGGTACAGGCTACCTTGCGCTTTACTCTTTTAAATAAACTTATGTGGAACGAGTGTCAAATACAAAATAATTAAGTAGAAAAAAATAAATAATTCTGCCTTCTGTTAAAATCTCTTATTGCGGTCATGCCCACCTATCTTTAACAGCAGTTATAATGTGTATCCTGTGAATAAAGTATTGGTAGTGAAATTAATCGTGTATTTGAAGAAAATACTGTTCTCTGTTTATTAATAAATTGATCAGAATTTAGTGTTTTTTATCTTCTCAGCCCTGTGGAAGATCATCGCTGTTTTCCACCCTGACGTGCAGTGTAGCATGTCACACTCCTGATTTAAACAGGTTGCTGCCAGTGTATCAGCAAATGCAGGGTAGGTGTCCGTAAAAAAAAAAAAACCATATTGCTCATGAGGAGCAAGGGAGATAGCCATATACATTTACATTTCTTTTAGGGAGACCGGCATGTGTTCATAGTCTCTCTTTCTCTTCCCCCTTTCTTTCCTTTCTCCCCTCCCTCCCATGCTGAAATATTTTCTTTGTTATGCTAATAATACCTTTTTCATAGTAATGAACTCATTTAAACATCTCAGCAACCAGAGAAGGTTCTTTTCAGTACTGAAATAAGAGAATCATGGGAAGGAGACAGGACTTAAAACTTTTTGACATGTCTTTCTTTGTTTAGCTGAAGGTCTTAAGTTTGTAGCTTGGGACTACTATAAATTTGTACAGCCACATATAGCCCTAATTTGTGTAGTACAGTTATGTACTGCATAGTGCCACTGAGGTCATCAGAGCTCATCTATGATTTTGGTCCCACGGAGTATAAGGGAGCTGAAAAATTCCCATTGCCTAGTGAAGCTGTAGTATTCATAATTTCTTAGTTACTCATGTTTATGTGGTGATGCTGGTGTGAACAAACTTATGGTGCAGCCAGTCCCTGTAAAAGTGTAGCATATGCAGTTATGTACAGTACATAATACTTGATAATGTTAAATACATTATTGGTTTGTGTATTTTCTACCCATTTTATCATTGTTTTAATGTGCACTTCTGCTGATTAAAAAGAAAAGTTAACTATAGAACAACCTGAGGTGGGTCTTTCAGGAAATATTCCAGAAGAAGGCACTGTCTTAATAGGAGGTGACAGCCACATGTATGTTGTTGTCCCTGAAAACCTTTCAGTGCGATGAGATTGGAGGTGGGAGACAGTGATGTGCATGATCTGGACCCTGTGTAGGCCTAGGCTAGTGGGTGTTTGTGTCTTAGTTTTTAAGAAAAATTTTTAAAATTAAAAATAGAACAAAGCTTATAGAATTAGGATATAAGGAAAGAATATTTTGTACAGATGTACATTGTGTGTTTTAAGCTAAGTGCAATTATAGAAGAGTTTAAAAGCTTGTGAAATAAAGTTACAGTAAGCCAAGGTTAACTGAAGAAAGAAGAACTTTTCAGTGTAGCCTAAGTGTCTTTATAAAGACAATAGTGGTGTATAGCAATGCCTTAGACCTTAACATTCATTCACCCCCCGACTTCCCCACAACAACTTTTAGTCCTGCAGTCTCCATTCATGGTGAGTGCCCTATATAAGAGTAACATTTTTTTGTCTTTTATGCTGTATTCTTACAGTACCTTTTCTATGTTTAGATACACACATACTATAGTATTCATTATAGTAAGCTGCTATATAGGTCTGTAACCTAGGAGTAATAGACTGTATCATCTAGATGCATGTGTAGTAGGCTAGACTGTCTAGGTTTGTATAAGTCCACTGTGATGTCCACAGTGAATTGCCTAATTATGCATTTTTAAGAATGTAACCCCATTATTAAGCAACATGTGAGTATATTTACAGTTGTTTTCTATTTGAGCAAGTCTTGAGAATATTTGATTAATACCACATAAGCCTTAATTTTTCATACTGATAATTGTTTCTTTGAAGCACCTAAGAATTGACTTGCTTGTTGATGAAGTTCTTGAAATAACTAAAAACTCATATTGTAAAATTAAATGAAGAAAACCATTTAGCTATCATTTTTAAATTGAGCATTTTAGAGAACATGGGACATTTTTATAATGTAAATTGTCCAGGTTGAGAAAAAGCTTAGGAATTTGTTGTAATCAAATAGGGTAAGTCGGCAGGAAAAAGGCAAATCAGGAAATGAAAATTGCAAAAATACAACATTGAAGTCTGTTGATTTGGTGTGTGCAAATTAACAGTGTTTTGAAAAATTAGAAAATTATAGAAGTAGTTGTTTAATGTCCGATGAAGAAAAGGACTTTAGTGTAACAAGAACAGTTAACTTTTTACTAGAGTAAGTATAGAATTTATGAGATGATGGAAATTATTGGTTCACATGGAATGTAAGAACATGCCTTGCAGGGCCAGGTAGCAGAAGGGAGGGAGTGTTTTGCAATATGTCTGAGACCAGGGAAGGAAAAGGAGAAAAGATCTTGCCATTGACTCCTGTGTTGTTTAATCATTACTGAGAATTCTGCAGTGATGTTGAGGTAGCCATAGTATTTGTCCAGTAGGCCTTAAATCTTAGTAAAAGATCTATTATCAAGTGAGGTGACACCATGCTGTAAGATAGAAAGTATTAGCAACTGAGGTTTGCCTTTGTAGGCCTTGCTTTCCAGATGATTTTATTTTTAGGGTAATGTTTAGTAGGTAATTTTGATTAAAGGAAAATATGGAGAGAAGGTTTTGAGCAAGGAATTGGACTAAGGGAGCACTGTGCCATGAAAAGGGCCAGATGGGGGCCCAAAGTGGCTCCGGCCGGATGTCGTGGCGCTTGCGAAGGCGAGGCCAAGAGTTCAAGGCCAACCAACCTCAGCAACCTTACAACCTCTCAATGATTGGCAAAAAAAAAAAAAAAAAAGAAAAGGGCCAGATGTGTGATTTAGAAGATGTCAGATATCATTGAGCATATTTGTGTTCTTTGTTAGTTTCTGATGTGCTGATGTTTAGTTCATCTGTAACTTGAAAAGTAAGGTGGGCTGGGTGAGGTGGCTCATGCCTGTAATCCCAGCATTTTGTGAGGTTGGGGGAGGTGAATCACCTGAGGTCAGAAGTTTAAGATCAGCCTGACCAAAATGATGAAACCCTGTCTTTACTAGAAATACAAAAATTAGCCAGGCATGGTGGTGCAAGCCTGTAATCCCAGCTACTCAGGAGGCTGAGGCAGGAGAATCACCTGAACTCAGGAGGCAAACATTGCAGTAAGAAGATTGCATTCCAGCCTGGGCAACATGAGTGAAACTCTGTCTTATGATGGGGAGGGTGGGAAAGTAAGGCAGAATGAATCACGTATTTCATAACATTTTTGCTGTTCATGAGTGGATTCTTTTTTTTATAATGTAAATATGTTTGACATTTTTGCATTTTCAATTTCATTTGTGTTTATACTAGTGTATTATGTATGCTAACAGGGAACTGAATTTTTTTCATCTGATTTAGAAAGTAATACATGTTTATGGTATAAAATTTATAAAAGAAAAATGTATAACTATAAAAGTTTAAAAATCACTGATTTTTCTTCACTCCAGGGAAAACTTCTGTTAATTTTATTTAGAATGTGTGTGTATATTGAAACAGAATTAGAGTCACACTGAATATAAAGTTTTTCTAACACAGCAACCATATCATGAGGAATCTCGGGGCACATAAAGATGCCTTGTGTTGGTGCTTGAACCTACAGGCCCAGCTAAAGTCTCAGGTGACAGCCAACATTCACCATCTAAAATGTGAGTGAGTGAGCCTTTAGATAATACCAGTCACTGGCTACTGGCAAATAGAGAAGAAAAGAAGTGTCCATGCTGATCCATGGCCAAATTGCAGATTCCAGAGCAAATGAAATTTTAGTGTTTTCAGCCACCAAATTCAAGGGTACTTTTTAGGTCATTAGGGTATTCATTGGCAATCATATATTTTAAAACAGTTGTAATTGAAGTATAACATATATAAAGAAATGCATAGATCTTAACTGCAGTTTAATCAATTTTGACAAATGTGTACATGTATGTAACTCATACTGTGTAACCCTTGTAAAGGTGAACATGGTACACCAGAGTAAACAAGGTGTAAGTATTAAATGATGAGTAAAAGAGATTGGGAGGCCTTTGGTTTAAGAAATATATAGGAAGCCATCAAATTTTTAGAAGTACACTTTGTGTTTTAGAAGAGTTTTAAATTTACAGAAAGTTGTGAAAATAGTAGAGTTTTCAAATAACTTACATCCAGTTTTCATATTGTCAAACTGTTACATTAGTGTAATCATTTGTCACATTTAGTGAAGTAATATTGATACATTATTATTGACTAAATTTTATACATGATTGATTTCTTTCTTTCTTTTTTTGTTTTGAGACAGAGTTTCACTCTTGTTACTGAGGCTGGAGTGCAATGGCGCGATCTCGGCTCATAGCAACCTCCACCTCCTGGGTTCAGGCAATTCTCCTGCCTCAGTCTTCTGAGTATCTGGGATTACAGGCATACAGCACCATGCCCAGGTAAGTTTTTGTATTTTTAGTAGAGACAGGGTTTCACCATATTGACCAGGATGGTCTCATCTCTTGACCTTGTGATCTACCTGCCTCAGCCTCCCAAAGTGCTGGGATTACAGGTTTGAGCCACCGCAGCTGGATTTACATTTTTGTTGTTGTTGTTAATCAATGAGAGCTTATAACATTGCTCAGGTCAGCCTTGAACTCATGGCCTTGCCTCCTCAAGCACCAGGACAACTGGCCAGAGCCACTGTGGCCCTCCATTATTGATTTGTTTAGTTTTTACTTAAGGTCTGTATCAGTTAGCTGCCATAACAAAATTCCATAGACTGAGTGGATTAAACAAAAGAAATTTGTTTTCACAGATCTGGAGGTGGAAAGTCTGAGATTGGGTGCCAGGATGGTTGGGTTCCAGTGAGAAGTCTCTTCTTCACTTGCACATGGCACAGTCCCCTTTCTTAGGTGTGTTCTTGCCAGAAGAGAGAAAGAACAAGCTCTCTGTGTCTCTTTATAAGAGCACTAATCCCATCAGACCAGGGCCCTGCCCTCATGACTTCATCTAATGCTGATTACCTCCCAAATGCTCTAGCTCCAGATACTATTATATTCAAGTTAAAGCTTCAGCATATGAGGATTCTGGGCAGGCCACAGACTTTCAGTTTATAACAAGGTTCTTGTAGTGTTCCTGGATCTTATGCAGGTTACCATATTACATTTAGTTTTTGTGTCTCCTTAGCTTCCTTTAGATTGTGGCAGTTTCTCAGACTTTTCTTTCTTTTTTGGTGACCTTGTCAGGTTTGAGGACTACTGGTCATGTATTTTGTAGAATGTCCCTCAAGTGGGATTTATCAAATTATTTCTCATAATATGTCTCGGTTTATGGATGCCTGGGAGGAAGACTGAAAAGATGAAGTGTACTTTTTATCATATCATACAAAGGAAAGGGTGTGTGCTTTCAATGTGACTGATCACTGTTGATGTTGATTTGGTCACCTGACTGACATAGTGAAGCAGGATAATTTCCCTGAATGCTTTGCTGGTGGGAACTGGGGTGTGGGTGCTGGAAGTAGCACTTAGGTGCTGGCAGGGGCAGACTTCACTCACTAGAACCCCCTGTACTCAACCCATCATGGGAGGGAACATGCAGGTAAGCATGTGCAGGAGCTGGGGTGAGTACTTTTGGGTGCTGGTGGGAGCAAAACTGTGCAGGCCCTGAGGCCCAAGAATAAATGTTACAATCGGTGCTCTTTTAGCTTCACCACCTATGGACAGTTTAAGTGTTAACAGCTCAGTGGAAGGTAAGTGTGACATGACAGCCTTTGACACCAGCCTGGAAGAGAAATGGCTGTTGGAATATGAGAAGGGGTGGATATGAATGATACTCCTTTCGACTGTGTTAAGTTTCAGATGTTGGCTAGACTTTGAAGTAGAAATGTGAAGAACATTGAAGAGGTGAATCTGAAGTTCAGGGAATAGGGCAAAACTCAAGATTCTATTTGGAGATTGCATATTTTATCTTTAAAGAATTCTATTGTATTATTCAGAGTAAGAATCTCATTTGATAGAATAAAGAGCCTATGGTACTTTGAGTAGAATGATGAGATAAATTTTAATCAAAAATTTTTTTTTCTGAAAGCACTGTGAATAAAAATAATAGTAAAATATAGGTGATTTTCAGTCAGCCTCAGTGACCTGTATGTATCTGACCTGAGTCCCAGCTGATATAGCCAGTTGACAGTAGAAAATTTAGAATTTGATTTGCATGTTTTAAAGCTATTGAGAAGAAGAATTAGACATTTTAATTTCTCCCCCACCCCATATGGAGCCATGTGGGTGTATTTTTGATCCTTCCCATTCTTTTCTTCTCAGCGGGAAACCAGTCATAACTGGGAGGCCTTTGAGCAAACTGTATACTGTGTAGCCACCAGCTTCTGCTTTCCCGAGGCAGAATGCTGGCCCTCAGTGCCTCCTTCTGCTTCTCCTTGTTCAGACCACTGAGGACTGCTCCTGTCTTGTCTGACTCCTCCTGTTGTGGTGAGCAACATAGAAAGGCTGAGGGATTGATATTATTTGGCTCCATATTTTAGAAAGATATTTGGTAGTTACATAAAGTACATCTAGTTTGACCAGTACCACTTATAACTTTAAATTGTTGTACAGAAATTGATCCTTTATTATTTAGAAAATATAATTTAAAGTTAATAATACTGAGAGAACTCATGATTCTTTCCTTTTGCCTTACCTGTCCTTTAGTTCTTTATTTATTTTCAGAGCTTTTGTACTGGCTCATCTTCCCTTTCCTGGGGAGTTAATTTTAAAAATTAGATTTCCAGGAACTTATCCTTTTAGAGGATGATGAAAACCACTTGTACTTGAACTTAAGGAAATTTTTTTTCAAGTTCCCTGTGTGCCCTTTTCAGATCACATCCCAGAGAGGAGAGACTTCTGCAATATTGTGTTAACTATTTTCTTTCTTTCTTCAAGTGTTATCCACAAATGTATATATGTATGTGGTATTAAGCATGAAATTTGCCATCTTAACCATCTTTAAGTGGGTAGTTCAGTAGTGATGAGTGTATTCACAACATCGAATACTAGATCTCCACATTTTCATCTTACAGAACTGAAACTGTATATTGATTAATCAACTCTCTATTTCCCCCAGGCCCAGCAGCTGGCCTTTTGTTTCTATGAATTTGACTATTCTAGATACTACATATAAGTGTAAACTTACAGCATTTGTCTTTTTGTGAGTGGCATATCTGAGTTAGCATGTCTTCAGCATTCATCCATGTTGTTACATATGATATATGTTATATGACTCATAAAAGCCAGAATTTCTTTTCTTTTGAAAAGCTGGATAATGTTCCATTTATAAAGTTATTAATCTTCATTGGCTGAATTTATAACATTCATATTTGCAGTGTTTTTACACCTAGTTTAGGAAATTCTTCTGTATCCTGAGATCATCAAGATAGCCTCCAATATTTTTAAGAATTTTTTTTTGTTTTGTTTTAAAACAAGATTAAATTTACAGGAAGGTTATCAGTACAATTCAGATAACATTTGCTTTTCCCTGAACCATTTTCTAATAAGTTGCTGAGTTGGTGACCCATTGCTTCCACATATTTTAGTGGCATTTCCTAAGGACATTCTTCTGTGTAATATCAAAATGACCATTAAAATTAGAAATTAATACATTTCTATCATCACATCTTCAACTTTATTCAAGCTTTACTGGTTATCTGATCAAATTCTGTTTAACAACAGGATCTAGTTTGGAATTACAGGTTGCATTTTGTTCTAAACTCTCCTTAGTCTCCTTACATCTAGACCACTCCCTTTATTGAATTGAGATGTATTCCTTTCTCTTCTATTTTCTGGGAGGGATTGTATAAAACCAGTGTTAATTCTTTCTAAAAAATTTAATAGAATTCTTTAGTAAAGCCATCTGGGCCAAGTATTTATTTATTTATTTATTTTGGTGGGGAGGTGGGGGATGAAGTTTTGCTCTTGTTGCCCAGGCTGGAGTGCAATGGTGTGACCTTGGCTCATTTCAGCCTCCACCTCGTGGGTTCAAGGATTGTGCCTCAGACTCCTGAGTAGCTGGGATTACAGGCACCCACTACCACGCCCAGCTAATATTTTGTATTTTGAGTAGAGAAGGGTTTCACCATGGTTGCCAGAGTGGTCTTGAATTCCTGACCTCAGGTTATCCACCTGCCTTGGCCTCCCAAAGTGCCAAAATTACAGGTGAGAGCCACTGCACCTCACTGGCCTAGAGATGTTTATGGGATTTTAAATTACAAAGCCAGTTTTCTTAACAGCTACAGGGCTATTTAAATTCATATTTGATGAGTTGTTGTATTTGTGTTTTTTCTGGAATTGGTGCATTTCATCTAAGAAATTCCATTTTAGCTAATCTATGTGCAACTTTATTCTTCTTTACCTTATATAGACATATTTTCAATGAAAAGATAATCTAATACATATATTTATAAAAATAAATGCATATTTTATATTTGTATCATGTAATTTTATATCTGTATCATATACTTTGGATTGAGCTCTAGACGTAGCCAAGATCTCAGGGGCAGGCTATATTCAGTACTGATGGGAGACTCAGTGACCTGTAGAGTTTGTGTGTCAACACACTTCAGAGTTTGCTCTGCATGAGTCTCTGACCATGCAAATAGCTATGCTGTGGCTGTATTGTGCTGACATCTCATTCTATTTCAGTCTTTTTTCCAGGACTTAGTCAAAATAATGTGACATGGTGCAAATCAGCTTTGCTATGGTCCCTGACCTCAGGTTGCTCAGAGTCCCTGTAGGGGTTGCAGAGAAGTAGTTAGGAAATCAGTAATCAGTGTGGTCAGTGTTGTAATGAGGATGCAACAGGTCCTCATGAGAACACAGGGAAGAGGTATCTCTTTTATTCACTGCATCTCTGGTACCTAGTACAGTACTTTGCACATAGTAGGTTCTCATTAAGTCTTTGTGGAATGAATGAATAAACTCAGACTGGGTGATCACAAGGTTACTTTTGGAGATGACTTGTGTCTGAGCCAAGTTAATGATATCTATGGGCAGTAGATGATTGGAGGGAATTCTCTCATGTGGATGCAAGAATATGCAGTGTTGTAGAAGAACAAAAGTCTTAGCAATCTAAGTAGTTGTCTAAAGCTTTCTATTTGCAAGTGGGGAGTGGTTTTCAAAAGCAATTGCAGATGGAAGGCTAAGAAATAACTCTGACCAAAGTATGTATTGGGCATGGTTAGATAAGAACCAGAATTGATTTTTATGAATTAGCATTTTTGGTTCCGGCAGTTGTGTTTACCATTACTAGGTTTAGTTTCTAACATGTCTTAAAAATAATGCTCTCCAAATGAATAAGAAGTAATTTTTTGTGAAGCATGGTACAGTTTTCTCTGGCTCTTACCTACTAGTCTTATTCATACTATCTTTTCTTTAAAACAATACTTTTTTATGCTCTATACATATCTGTGGTAAATCATGAGTTTACCACTAATAATGGTGGGTCATATTGTTGTGTTCTCATATGCCAGGTACTGTATTGAGACAGTGCCATGGGTTATTTTATTTAATGTGGACAGTGGCCTGTCTGTAAGAAAACCAAACCTAGGGCTCCCATTTTACAGAAGTGGCAACTAAGGTTTGGGGAAGTTAAATTGTGTGTTCCCAAGGTCACTTAGGTAAGCCTGGGACTCACATTTGAATCTAAGTCTTCTGACTTCATTTAACCACTGAGCTATGTGTGCTCTTTTCAATGTTTCATGTGTCTTTTTATTAAACAAAAAATGCCCAGGATTTAGTTTTACTTGTGTATATATCCTTAGAAAGTTTATCAGTTAAGTAGGAAAAGAGTTTGTAGTGAAGTAACATATTAAGACTCTCCTAAAAGCAAATTATAGAAACCCACTTTAAACTAGCCAGCATGGCTGGATGCAGATGCTCCAACAATAATTAATTACTGTGCTCTTCCTCTCTGTGTCTCCTCCTTTCTCACTTTCCTCTTCTCCTTCTTTATCCCACTGCCCCACTCCTTCTCTCATTCTGCTTTTATTAGAGTGTTAGCCTATTCTCTCTTGTCACAGAAGGAGCCCCAGTTGAAACCAGCTCCACCCATGTTCCTAGGAAGAGAAAGCATCTTCTCTGGGAGCTCTGGCAGAAATGCCCTGGGGAACACTCTTGGTCATGGGGAGTGGGGGCTGTGAGAGGACTTTGTGAACTATATAGAATGTAGCTGTTAGGGTGACAACATGTCCATACTTTATTTTGATAAGACATGTCATTTGATGGTTGAAAGCTATAATTATTTCAAGATAATGCACAATATATTTTAATAGCATTATCAAGATATAGTTCACATACCATAGAACTCACCCATTTAAAGTATACAGTTCAATAATTTTAATATAGTCAAAGTTGTACAGCTATCACCACTGTCTAATCTGTAACATTTCCATCACAAAAAGAAATCTTATACCCATTCACAGTCACTCCCTATTTTTCCCAAATTTCTCAGCCTTAAGCAACCACTCATCTACTTTCTATCTGTAGATTTGCCTATTCTAGACATATTATGTAAGTGCAATCAGGTGACTTGTGGTCTTTTGTGTCTGACTTCTTTCATTAGCATGTTTTCAAGGTTTATCTATCTTTGTGTATGATCATGCATTTTTTTATTAATTGCCAAATATTTCATTATATGGATATACCACATTTTATTTGTCTGTTGTTGATGGACATTTGGGTTGTTTTCATGCTTTTTGCAAGTATGAATAACGCTGCTGTGAACATTTGTGTAGAAGCTTTTGTGTAGATCTATTTTTACTTCTTCTGTGTGTTTACCTAGGAGTGGAATTACTGGTTCATATGATAACTATACCTAACATTTTGAGGAACTATCTTCCAAAGTGACTTTATTATTTTACATTCTCACCAGCAGTGCATGATGGTTCCAGTTTCTTTACATTCTGGTCAACCATTACTATCTTTTTGATTACAGGCATCTTGGTGGGTGTGAAGTGGTATAATGCATATTTTATAAGATGTTGTTTTGTTTGTTAAATAATGGCCTGTTTACTTGTCATCTTACCTTGTATAGGAGCTTTCCCAGTGGGTTCTGAACCAGCTTCTCCTCAGTCCATCCAGCCAACCAGGTAGGCAGACCATGTTGATCAAAGGATTATAAGTATATGTTTATTTTTCTTTTTCTTTAAAAATTTTATTATTTACAAATCTAGAGAGGGATTATTCTTATTTTCATATTAAGAAACAGGTTATAAATGCCAGAGGTTACTTGATTGAAGATGGAACAGGGATTCATATTTAGGATGTATAAGGTGGTAGAGAGCTGCTTCTTCAGATCTGCAGTGTCAGCCTACTTTTGTGACATGATAAAAAGCCCCATAAAACTGGGTACCTCAATCGTACCTCAGCTTTCTGTTGAAACTGCTCTCTTTAACCCAAATGTGAATAAGTAATTAAGGACTGTGATTGCCACCCTACTGAGACAATGTGTAAATAAATGCTAATCTTGGCTTTTGTGAACCACTTAAGTAACAATCAGAATGTCAAATAGTCCCCTGGCCTTTGGAATGTCCAAAATCCCCTCACCCTCATCTCCTCCCAGAAGGTGATTTGCAGAATCCACTAGCCCTCGGAATGTCTGAAGCCCGTCACCCCCATCCCCACCCCTCACCCTCACTCCCAAGGTAATTTTTACCAGTATAAAAGGTTTTGTCACCCTCTTTATGGAGCCATGGGTTGGAGAGACGTGAGTCCTCCATGGCTGCCGGCAATAAAGACCCTGCAATTTGGCATACTTTTGCCTTGGTGTTGACTTTCTATGCTCAGGCCAGTATAACACTTTGATGTGATAGGTGTTATTCAGATGACACACATTCCCACTTGTGTTCTATGTAGTTCCCAGCAAACTAGTTGTATCTCTGCTGCTTTTTTCTTAGAAATGTGAGGGCAAGAGTAATGTCTTAGGAATAATCTTGATTATTCATGAATGATGATTCATTAACTTGACTATTTTAATTTTTATTAGTATAAATTACTTGCAGCATACCAAAAACTGAACTGCTTTTTTATGATTCACAATGGTTGCTTCTAACTACTTTATTATGGCAACGTTCGTTATCAGCCCTGTAGCACTATTTAACATTCACCTTGGCATCAGTAAAAAATTTGATACTCTCATGCATAGACGGTCTTCCATTGGTGGCTTTCTCCCTAGCCCTAGAGAAGTCTGTGTATCCAGACTCCATATTGAGTCTTGCCTCCTAAGCACAATGTAAGAGAATCTATGTTGATCTCTTGCCACCCATTTGCCACATATCACTGTATAACTTGAAAGTCAAGAACTTTTAATTTAGAATTGCTGTTCAGATCATGCTTAATATTTTCATGGCATCAAGCAATAGCAAGAAGAGATTACACATATCAGCAGTATGCTCTAAATGTGGAAGTAATATGGTGATCTCCATAAGATAAAACAGGAGCGTGCAGGTATTTAACAACATATATCATTTTAAGCTGATAATATGCCAGGAATAGGTGCTGGGGTTTACAATGAACCAACTGGATAAATATCTCTGTCCTTATAAAATGTACATCCCAGTGATTGATGGTTTACTATGAGATCATTTATAATATGTAAAAACCAGGTAAAAAAAATCTATTGTGTCTGAAAGCTTTGAAATTCTAAAAAAGAAAATAAAGGATTTTAAAATGTTTAAATTGGGCTGGGTGCAGTGGCTCACACCTATAATCCCAGCGTTTTGGGAGGCTGAGGTGGGTGGATCATGAGGTCAAGAGATCGAGACCATCCTGGTAAACATAGGTGAAACCCCATCTCTACTAAAAATACAAAAATTAGCTGGGCATGGTGGTGTGTGCCTGTAGTCCCAGCTACTCAGGAGGCTGAGGCAGGAGAATTTCTTGAATCCAGAAGGCAGAGGTTGCCATGAGCCAAGATCGGGCTATTGCACTCCAGTCTGGATAACAACAGTAAAACTCTGTATCAAAAAAAAAAAGTTTAAATTGGTGCATTTAGATAGTATATTATGTAAGTGACTATTTGCTAAGTATCCCAAAGGTTAGATATTAGAGATCCCAATTTAATCATTAAAAGTAAATACTTTTTATATCAACCTTATTCTTATCAAAAAATGTGCTATTGTAGTGACAGGCCATGCAATCTCAAAATCAACAACATTCATGTAAATTGATAAGTTGATATTATATCAAATAGAAATCTCATGATAATGAGACAGGCCAGTCGTCGAATTTTTCAGTTTTTTAGAAACATAATTTGAAGACTTTTAAAATTAATAGGACAGTTGAAATTGAAATTTATTTTTGAACATCAGACAGGTAATGTACCGATGTAAAAAGGTTTAAGAAAGGAGATTTGGAATCTTGTAAAATTAATAGGACAGTTGAAATTGACCTTTTTTTTTTTTTTTTATTGAGATGGAGTTTTACTGTTGTTACCCAGACTGGAGTGCAATGGCATGATATAGGCTCACCACAACCTCCACCTCCTGGGTTCAAGCAATTCTTGTGCCTCAACCTCACAAGTAGCTGGGACTACAGGCATGCACCACCATGCCCAGCTAATTTTTTTGTATTTTTAGTAGAGACAGGGTTTCACCTTGTTGACCAGGATGGTCTTGATCTCTTGACCTCGTGATCCACCCGCCTCAGCCTCCCAAAGTGCTGGGATTATAGACATGGGCCACCATGCCCGGCCTGAAATTGACCTTTATTTTTAAACATCAGACTGGTAATATGCTGATGTAAAAAGGTTCACACTCAGGTTTGAGTGTGGAAACCCAATCGTCATACTTAGGAATTTAAAAAGAACTAAAATAGATGTAAAAAAAAAATGCACATGGGTACTTTTTGACCAGTAGTACCAGGCACCCAGAAATGAATGCTTTCAAGTGAAATAAGAAAATATCACAGTTCTTATTTGGGCCAGTGCTTCTGATAGGCATAGAAGGAATGAATGAATAAATAAATGAATTTTATGAGCATATATAACAAATAAATAAAGAACTTTACAAGAGAATTTTAGATAGTGATAAGTACCATAACATCAGTAAAATGGGATCTATGATAAGTGAATTAAATATTCACTTTATTACCTAATACATTTCCAAACTTATTGTGGCCAAAGGGCTCCTGATTGCCCTCACCACCAGCTTCTCACCAGGGGATGCTTCTGTAGATTGTGAGGTCTGGGAAGCTTTTGAAGATGTTATTTGAGTTGAGATATGAATGGTGAAATATCTGTGTGCATTTCAGGCCTGGAGGTGGGAAAGCATTGGCTTTGGGGTGGAAATGAGTTTAGTGTGTTTGAGACAGTCAGTATGAAATGTTGGAATGTATCCAGAGAAGAAATAGTGGTAGATGAGGCTAGAGAGGTGGAAAGGGTCTTGATCTTTTAGGGCAGAATAAGGAGTTAGGATGTCACTTTAATGATGGCAGCAAGTCTGTAGAGTGTTCTAGATCTTGGATTGATGGCCTCATGACTGTGGCTACTGTGTAGTGATGACTGGTAGAGGAAGAAGAGGAAATGAGGAGCTTTCAGAGCTGTTGTCTGGGTAAGAAGCCATAGTAGCTGTGTAGATGGAGCCTGGGCCAGCTTTGGCAATCTACTTTGCCAACAGAGCTAAGAACTTAAGTGTAGATTCTATGTGGAAGGCAGGAGATGAGTATTCAAGAGTTGTTTTCTAGGTTTTAGTTGAGCAGCTGAACATGTGATGGTTCAATTACTAAGATGGGGAAAAATTGAGGAGAAGTCGGTGGTGAGGGGAATGAGAAGATACCTTTTGGCCACAGTTGGTTTTAGATACTTATGAGATAGTCAAGTGAGGTGGTTTAGTGGGCAGTGGAATAAACATCTGTAGTTCAGTGGGGAGGTCAAGATTAAAATTACAAAGTAGGTGTCAGCAACATAGAGCTGACTTCAAAGCCATCAGACTGGATGAACTCCCTACAAGGGGAGGGGCTGTTTACTTCTTTAAATTGAGAAAATTGGACAGGATGGTGTTTAAGGTCCCATCTTTTCCAAAAAGTTAAATGTTTGTTGAATTTCAGAGAGTCTCTGTAAGAAAATTGAAGTGATAAATTTTTTTTTGTAAAATGCTTTAGCTTCTTTTAAATAATAAAAAGGATGAATGGGAAGATATAGACATTTAAGTATTTGAAATCTGTATTTATTCTGAAATTGCTTGTCCACAAGGCATGATATGTAACTGTGATCAGATAACCTTCTGAAAGTGAAAGTAATCTCCTTCATTTTGTAATATTTCAGTTAAACCTGATTGGTGGTCAATGTGAACTTATTTTTATCAAAAAATTTTAAACAGCTTTATTGAGGAGTCAAGTGATACCCAAGCTGCACATATTAGAAGTGTAAAGTTAGGTGTTTTCACATGGGTATTCAGCCATAGAGCTGTCACTACTAGAGATAATAGATGTACTTATCCCAACAGTTTTCTTGTACCCTTCAGTACTGTCTCCCTCCTGCCATTGATCCACAGGCAACCACTGATGAGCTTTTTGTAACTGTAGATTACTTTTCATTTTCTAACTTATATAAATAGAAACATGCAGTAGGTATTCCTTTTTTCTGGCTTTTTTCATTCAATGTGATTATTTTGAGATTCATCCATGGTGTTTTGTGTCAGTAGTTCTTTTCCTTCTATTTGCTAAGTAATATCATATTTTATGGATATACCAGATGCATTTTTGCAGTCATAATGAAGTTAGACTACCTTCTTTTTCCCTTCAGCAGGTCTCCGGATTTACTGGTATTATTTGAGACAAGTCTCAGTTAATTTAGAAAGTTTATTTTGCCAAGTTTGAGGATGCACGCTCCTTAGACAGACTCTGGAAGTCCTGATGACATGTGCCCAGGGTGGTCAGGACACAGCTTAGTTTTATACATTTTAGGGAGACATGAGACATCAGTCAACATATGTAAGAAGTACAATGGTTGTGTCTGGAAAGGCAGGACAACTTGAAGCAAAGACAGGAAGGAGACTTGAAGCTGGAAAGAGCCTCTGGGTCACAGATAGGTGAGAGAGAGGAGTGCTTGCATTCTTTGGGTTTTTGATTAGCCTTTCCAAAGGAGGCAATCAGCTATGCATCTATCTCAGTGACAGGCAGGTTGTCCCTAAGCAGTTCTGAGCTTGGCTTTTCCCATTAGCTTAGTGATTTAGGGGCCCCAAGATTTATTTTTCTTTCACACACCAAAGAGACTAAAATTGTGAGTACATATACACACAGAGACACACTCCAAACTCTCTTCATAGAAGGGCTTCCTTGTTCTTGTATTCATCTCCTTCATCCTGTTGAGGGATGAGCTTCCTGCTGGCTTTCATTTACCAGAAGAAGCTTGACAGTGCTGTGGATAGAAAGCATGCCCACCCTTTCTGTGTGTTTGTGTTCTGTGTGATTTTCTGGGGATGTGAGTATGTTGTTGAGCTTTATTTTTATTTATTTATTTTAATCTAGATTGTGTTTATGTCAGGAGGTGGCCTGCAATAAAACTAAAGCTTCCTAATTTAGCCTTTAGTTGTGTTTCATAGTTTAGCAGTTATGGATTCAGTTAATCTAGTACCTCTGATTTCACAAGGGAGTAAAATAAACCTTTTCTCAGTTCATAGGAATTTTGTATAGTTGGTAAGACATATCAAAATGTGACAAACAGTCATTCATGTGTAATTACATGCTTACCTTTAATCTCTGTGGTGTCTTGATTAAATCACTTGCTTTCTGCTTCTGTTTCTGTGCATTTGGAAAAGTTGACTGCTTTCTGGTTCCTGTGGATGATCTGAGAACACACTTGGGGATTCATGAGTTAATCACCCTCTGGCTGATTTTAACATCATGAACTTACATGCAGTTTAAGGATGTCTGGGCTCTCCGTGCTGTTATCTGTGGTTGTCTGAGGAGGAATGGAAGCAGATATGGTAGGATGATGAGACAGGTTAGAATGCAAGTGCAGCAGAGAATTCCATTTTGGATGTGTTAGTTAGAGTTTTCTGCAGGATGTTCTGTTTTCTAGGGAATTTGTAGATTTTTACACTGCTTTATAAAAAGCTCTTTCCCCAATTGGTAGCTTTGAATTCTTCTTCAGTACTTATGGGAAGTCATATTCTTGAATTAGATGTTCTGCCTTACCTTACCAAAGATGACTCTACCAGTAGTGAAGCCAACAAGAAAAAAGATCTGCTGCTCTGGGTATCTAAAAGATCACTTCATCTTGGTACTTATGGGACTGCCTCATTCTTTGTGATGGCTGTAGAGCATTCACTCCATCGACTGAATGTAACATGTTGTAGGTGTCCCCACCACTTTTCCTGTTATATCTATGCTGAAGTACATAATACTTATGTGTAAATACATCATCTCTCACATTTCCATATTGTTCTCCATTAACATTTTATCAGTATATACTTCCACCAGAAAGGTTTTAGTGTGTCTCTTTCCTTATACACTCAACAGTACAGAGTGCTACTAGAGTTTATCTGATTGGTGAACATGTTATTTTCTTCTGATTTTTAACTTATATATATCTTATTATAGAGTTTGGGCATCTTTTCATGTGAATGAGTCATTTGTAATTCTTTTTCTGAGAACTCACTGTTCATATATGCTACCTATTTCTCTATTATATGGTTACTGTTTTATTGTTGCTATGTAGGAGCTTTAGATATATTAAGCAAATTAGGTCTTGGTGATAGGAGTTATACTGTTGCTTTTAAGTTTGTTGTTTGTCCTTTGATGTTGCTTATCATGTTTTGCCATGAGGGGATTTTTTTATATTGATGTAATGAAATTACATCTAATTTTATAAATTGCTTTCAAATTTTGTGTTACACTCAAAATATTACATTTATTATATTTTGTTTTTTTGTGTTTTTTTCCGTGTTATATGTTATTTATTTTCTTTTTTTTAAATTTTTTAATTTTTTATTGCATTATAGGTTTTGGGGTACATGTGCAGAGTGTGCAAGATAGTTGCATAGGAACACACATGTCAGTGTGCTTTGCTGCCTTCCTCCCCTTCACCCACACTTGGCATTTATCCCCAGGCTATCCCTCCCCAGCCTGCCCCCACTTTCCCTCCCCCCTTCCCCCCAATAGACCCCAGTGTGTAGTAGATCCCCTCCCTGTGTCCATGTGTTCTCATTTTTCTCACCCACCTATGAGTGAGAATATGTGGTATTTGTTTTTCTGTTCTTGTGTCAGTTTGCTGAGAATGATGTTCTCCAAATTCATCCATGTCCTTACAAAGGACACAAACTCATCATTTTTGATCAATCACTGCATAATATTCCATGGTGTATATGTGCCACATTTTCCAAGTCCAGTCTATCATCGATGGGCATTTGGGTTGGTTCCAGGTCTTTGCTATTGTAAACAGTGCTGCAATGAACATTCCTGTGCGTGTGTCCTTATAGTAGAATGATTTATAGTCCTTTGGATATATACCCAGTAATGGGATTGCTGGGTCAAATGGAATTTCTATTTCTAGGTTGTTGAGGAATCGCCACACTGTCTTCCACAACGGTTGAACTAATTTACACTCCCACCAACAGTGTAAGAGTGTTCCTATTTCTCCACATCCTCTCCAGCATCTGCTGTCTCCAGATTTCTTAATGATCACCATTCTAACTGGCATGAGATGGTATCTCAATGTGGTTTTGATTTGCATCTCTCTAATGACCAGTGATGATGAGCATTTTTTCATGTGTTTGTTGGCATTTATTATATTTTGAATACCCGCCTCAGCCTCGCAAAGTGCTATGATTATAGATCCAACAGTGGCTGGAGCCGCTGCAGCCAGCTACTCAAGGCAAATATTGAGCCAATGTACTTGGCCATCCAAGGTTCTATCCTGGGTAGGGGAGCTCTGAGCACTGGTGTTAGAAGGAGCACAGCGTCTCAGCTGAACTCTGGGATATACACATTTTCTGATGGGCAGAGCATTCCAAGGCTTCTCATTCACATCTTCCACAACTCCAAGTCTTGGGATGCCTCAAACCCATACTCTACAGGGGCCAGCCTTCTTTGAGCAGCTAGTGTGGAACAGACAGGCCAGGGTGGGCATGCAAGAGGAAGGAGACCCAGATTTTGCCTCAAAAAGATCACATTCAAGCAGGGACAGAATTACTCCAGAGTGTGTCAGATTAAGGGACCAAAGCCTCTGATTTTCTTCCTTCCTTTATTTCTTTTTTCTCTCTCTCTCTCTCTCTCTTCTCTCTTTTTCATTTTCTCTCTTCCTGTCTTCTTTCTTTCTCTTTCTTTCTTTTTTTTCAAGATAGAGTTTCACTCTTGTTGTCCAGACTGGTGTGCAATGGCCTCAGGTGATCCACCCACCTAGGCCTCCCAAATGCTGAGATTATATTTGTGAGCCACTGGATCTTGCCACCTTCAATTTTCACAGAAGGAGGCACAGAGAAGTTTGGCACCCAACAGAAATGAGTTCAAATATCAGTTTCCCTAGTTCTTGGCTCAAGCTTTCTGGTTCTTACTGACTTCCTATGAAAGAGAATGAGAGGGATCTGTGGTAACAAAATCATGGCAGGCAAGGTGACACCTGCAATCTCAGCAACTCAGGAGGTTGAGGTGAGAGGATCACTTGAGGGCCTACTTGGGAAACATAGGGAGACCCCAACTGAAAAAAAAAAGCTGGGCATGGTGGCTCATACCTGTAATCCTAGCACTTTGGGAGCCCAAGGCAGGTGGATCACTGGAGGTCAGGAGTTCAAGACCATCCTGGCCAACATGATGAAACCCCATTCCTACTAAAAATTCAAAAATTAGCCAGGCATAGTGGTGCATACCTGTAGTTCCAGCTACTTGGGAGGTTGAGGCAGAAGAATAGCTTAAACCCAGGAGGTGGAGGTTGCAGTGAGCTGAGATCACACCAGGGCACTCCAGCCTGGGAGGCTCCACAGAGCGAGACTCTATCTCCAAAAAAAAAAGAGGAAGAGACATCAAAAACATTGGTGATGAATGGGGTAGCAGTGCCACTGCCTGGCTAAAATATATATATATATATATGTATGTATGTATGTACATGTATATATGTATATATTTGTATTTTTTAGTAGAAACTAGGTTTCTTCATGTTGATTAGGCTGGTCTCAAACTCCTGACCTCAGGTTATCCACCCACTTAGGCCCCACAAAGTACTGAGTTTACAGGTGTGAGTCACCACACATGGCCCTCCTCCTTTTTTTTTTTTGAGAGGGAGTTTCACTGTGTCTCCCAGGCTGGAGTGCAGTGGTAAAATCTCAGCTCACTTCAACCTCCCCCTCCCAGGTTCAGGCATTTCTCCAGCTCAGCTTTTCCAGTAGCTGGAATTACAGGAGTGTGCCACCACACCAGGCCAGGTTTGTTTTTTTGATAGAAATGGGGTTTTGCCATGTTGACTAGGCTTGTCTCATACCCCTGACCTCAGGTAATCCACCAGAGTTGGCCTCCCAAAGTGCTGGAATTACACACAGGAGCTCACCCCATTCCCATCCAAGTAAATTTCTTGATTGCACAGAATGTATGGTGATATTGGTGGACTTATGGACATCCTCTCCAGCATTGAGTGTTGTGTCTTGGGTGTGCTGTGCTTTTTGTTTGTTTGTTTTTTTGAGACAGAATCTCACTCTGTTGCCAGGCTGGAGTGCAGTGGCATGACCTTTTCTGTCTGCAACCTCCACCTCTCAGGTTCAAGCGATCCTCCTGTCTCAACCTCCTGAGTAGCTGGGACTACAGGCACATGCCACCATGCCCAGCTAATTTTTTTAAAAAAGTATTTTTAGTAGAGATGGGGTTTCATCATGTCAGCCAGGATAGTGTCAATGTTTTGACCTCGTGATCCAACTGCCTCAGCCTCCCCAAGTGCTGGGATTACAGGTATGAGCCACTGTGCCTGGCATGTGCCCTGCTTTTAAACTCTTTTCTTTCTAATGTGGGGCAGACTGGAAAGTGTGCCTTGTTTTCATGGCCCTCATACAGCTTGTTTTGAACTGTTTTATGTTCACAGTTTGGGATATTTGAGGCAATATTGCTGAGCTATCCTGTCAACCTGAATTTAAGCCCTTTATCTGCCAGTAACCTTGCCATGTGATTATGAGAAAGGTACCTAGCATCTCTGTTCTTCAATTTCTTTATCTGTAAAATGCAGATTATGTCCAGCTCATAGCACTAGTGTGAGGAATAAATGAAGATACATGTAGATCACTTTTACATGGTATGTGACACTTGGTAGGCACCAAATTATTATTGCTGGGAGTATCAGTACATTCTTGCTTGTCTACACACACACACACACAGAGAGAGAGAGAGAGAGAGAGAGAGATGGCAGAGATTATACAAAGAGTTCCCATATACCTGTACCCAGCTTCCCTTATTATTAACATCTTACATTAGTATGGTACATTTGTTAAAATCAATGAACAAATATTGAGATGTTTTATTAACCCAAGTCTCTACTTCATTCAGATTTCTTGTGGTTATTCCTAATGTCCTTTCCTGTTCAGTTTCTCATCTGGGACACCACATTCCATTACATCATCATTTCTCCTTAGGCATTCTCTCTGGCTGGGTCGCTCGAGTTTCTTTTGATTACATTGAAATTAAGTTTTGGTGCAGACAATGAGATCTCCATTACAGAATTCTTATGTTAAAATTTAGTCACAGTGGCTGGGTGCAGTGGCTCATGTCTGTAATCCCAACACTTTGGGAGGTCGAGGCAGACTGATCACTGGAGGCCAGGAGTTTGAGACCAGCTTGGGCAACATAGTGAGGCCCTATCTCTATTAAAAATAGAAAAATGTTTGCCAGGCATGGTGGCACACATCTGTAATCTCAGCTACTCTGGAGGCTGAGGCATGAGAATTTCTTGAACTCAGGAGGCAGAGGTTTCAGTGAGCTGAGATTGTGCGACTGTATCCCAGCCTGGAAGATGAAGCCAGATTCTGTCTCAAAAATAAATAAATAAATAAATAAATAAAAGGCAAACCTTATTCATAAAATTATTATAGGGCACCTGGTAGTAGCCCCTGAGCTGGATGTGTAGTAGACTCCCGAGATCTTAACCTAAAGTCTGCCCTACTGTGGTGAAACCTGCTTGTATGCCAGAAAGCATACCCAAGCTGCCAAAAACCACCTGTACCATATCCTTCCCCATTTGTCCTCCCCCAACTTCTGGTAAATAATGTCTATTGAAAAATGCTCGTTGGGCCTACATGGTGGCCTGAGTGATAACACATTTCAAAAATTTGTGGGGGCATGGGGTAGGAAAAGGAGGCCACTGTTTTTTCTGACAGTCACCTCAAAACTGCTGGTGGCTTGGTGATGGAAGGGTGTCACTCCAGCATGTTAGCTGAGCTGTGTGGTTTCTTTGAATGTTAATAACTTTCACTGTTTTGACTTGTGTTTCCTCCTTGATATCACCAACTGAAAACATAAGTCAGAAGTTTTTGGTTTCTGGTGCCAAATCCAAGCTGGTTTATCAGCAAACACCCCCTGCTTGTTGTAATGCTCAAGTTTGACTGACAAATTCTTCTGCATCAGCTGAAGCAAGAGGGAGAAGGAATAACCATGTGAAGGAACTGAGTGCTTTGTCACTTGGCCTGTTTGTGGTTTAATGGTTGATGAGAAAAAGCACCTAGAAGAGACACTGTGTGTAGAATGGCTTCCAATTCCAAGGGTCACAACCCTGTGATCTGTTGGCCAGCAGTCCTCTAGGGCTGGGGCAGATGAATATCAGGCTACAGCCCAAACTTAAAGAGCAGCTGCAAGGACAAGGGGAAAATGCATTTTCAGCCATAATGACCTACATTTAGTAGGTCATTATTTTTATTTTCATTTCTTTAATATAGAATTTTATTTCTGGTTATAGAAACAAATGCTAAGAGGAGAAACAAAACTTCCTCACCCACATATAACAATTTAATAGATAAAAGAACAGTTAAAATAAATGAAAAACAAAAGGTAGAAATTTTAAACTTTGTTATAGCTTTAAAACAGTAACATCTGATACAATTAGAAATCACATTCAAATCTCAAAATTTTTTTAAAAAAGTATGGCTCCTTATTTAAAAAATACTGTATCCCATTTGAAATGAAAACACAGGCCACCTGCTGTTGACATGGGTGGGGGTGTCCCTTCCTCTGGTCTCATGCATGTCCCATCCCAGTGCTGGGGTTCAGCCACCCTCCCTGAGCACCCACCTCCACTCCTCCAGGGTGGGACACACAAGGTGACATGAGCAGAACCTTACATCCAATGCCCCAGAACTGACATTTTCTTTCTAGGATACTGCTGCTTTTTAAAGCACTGATTATTAAACAAGTTGTGAAAAATACTTTAGACAGGCAGCCACTGTAAAAAAAAAAAACAAACACACTCACACACACACACATACACACACAAATACACATACCCCTTAACACCCTCCCCTCCCAAATTATTTTTACAGGGAGAATTATCAATCAGATTAAAAACAGGAATCTGATGCAGAAGAATCACTTGAACCCAGGAGGCAGAGGTTGCAATGAGCTGAGACTGTGCTACTGTACTCCAGCCTGTGCAAGAGAGCAAAGCTCTATCTCAAACAAAACAAAATGAAACAAAAAGAATGGAAGTTCAACAAAGAATGAAGTGCCAGGGACTGTGTGAGAAGCCATCTCATATGTTACTTTGGAGCTTGTGCAAAAGGACATCTTCAAGGGGCCTCTGCCTCCTTGCAAAAAGGGAGATAGTGATGCCAGCCAAACCTGGGGTCCGGTCCTGGTCCTGTTGGTTCCTTTTTGACTTTGGCCTTGAAAGTCAGTCTGTGAAGTGGAGATCTCTTTCTTTGAAGGGTGGTACCTGGTAGGTTCTTGGGAACTGAATTAATGTTCCCCTCCTAAGAATGGGTCTCTGTAGACAGGCACATATGCTGTTGTGAGATTATCTGTTGCTATCTCCATCTCTGTTGGAGGTGCTTCCAGTGATGTGTGATTGTGTGTTACTTATCCAATATCCCTTCCCAGCATGGGGTCTTACATAACATACATGGGCAGTCAGTCAGTCTTAGGACTGGCTGGGTTTTAGGCTGGAAGACAGTGGAAATATACAAGCAAAGGCAGTGTCTTGAATTTACATGTGGTCTGCAGCAGTTTTCAAATGAAAGGAGCCCCCTGCTTAGAGGGGCCTTTTGAATCGGGCCCCCTGTATAGTTTATAGTGAACCTTAGGGTGATGGCTAGACTGTTGGGAGTGCTCTTTGAGTACAGAGGAAAGACTTGGTAAAGACATGAAAGCATGGAGGAAAAGGAGATAGCCAGCTAAGTCCAAAAAATGATTCATGTGATTCGGGCACAATCTGAAATGAGAGGCTTTCAAGATTGACTCTTGATAAAGAATGCAAATTCTTCTGGGCTCAGTGGCTCACACTTGTAACCACAGCACTTTGGGAGGCTGAGGTGGGCAGATTACCTGGAGTCAGGAGTTCAAGACCAGCCTGGCCAACATGGCGATATCGTGTCTCTACTAAAAATGCAAAAATTAGCCAGACATGGTGTGTGTGTGGGTGTGTGTGTGTCAGTAATTTTAGTTACCCAGGAGGCTGATGCAGAAGAATCACTTGAACCCAGGAGGTGGAGGTTGCAATGAGCTGAGAATGCGCTACTGCACTCCAGCCTGTGCAACAGAGCAAAACTCTGTCTCTAACAAAACAAAACAAAAAAAAAAAAATGGAAGTTCAACAAAGAATGAAGTGCCAGGGACTGTGTGAGAAGCCATCTCATAAGTTGCTTAATTTTACTGTCCCAGAACCCCTAGGAGGTGCATTTCCCCTGTCCCCTTTCACAGCTGTGAAAACTGCAGCCATGGAGATGAAGTCCTTTGTCCAGGGGCTCTCTCCAGCCACAGAGCCAGGTTATAAACCAGTAGGTGCCCCTCATCATTAAGGACACTTGTTGTGGGTGGTCAGAAGCAGGCCCTTCTGTACAGCAGCTCTTCCACAGGGCAGCTCTGGGAGCTGAAGTTCTCTGCATGGGCCCTGGCACCCTCTGATGGTCTGTGCTTGGGAAATGGGATGAGAACCAGTCACCAGAAAGCAAAGGCACAGAATGAAGCAAAGAAATAAAATGGGGCCATGAGAAGCTTCACTCCTGTTTACCCAGGAGTTCTGCCCATTTTGGCCAGGCTGAGGTCGGGGTGGGGGGCTGCCAGATTTGTCAACCAGAAGGATTCTGAAGGGCTTACAGTGGGGCCAGCCCCACTGTTCATTCATTGGATAACATTGGGTGGGTTATTTCACTGACCTTACTTCTGATATCCATAGAAATGGGGATGATGGGGTCAGAGAGGTTAAATAATTCATGGCTGCTAGCTGGAATCCAGTGCTTTAATGTTCACTTTAGTGGCTAATGCCTGTAATCCCAGCAGTTTGGGAGGCCAGGAGTTCAAGACCAGCCTGGCTAACATGGTGAAACCCCATTTCTATGAAAAATACAAAAAAAGTTTCCACATGTGGTGGCACATGTTACTCGAGAGGCTGAGATAGGAGAATCACCTGAACCCAGGAGGCAGAGGTTGCAGTGAGCCAATACTGCACCATTGCACTACAGCTTGGGCATCAAGAGCAAAACTCCATCTTGAAAACAAAAAGAAACCACAAAAGTTCACTTTATTGACCTTTCTGTGGCCAAACACATGCTGGGTTCTAGGCTCTGGGGATACACGAGGTGAACAAGACTCATGGTTGCTCCCTGTGTGGCATGGTGACTTCTTGGACCTCCCATTCCTCCTTACTATTCATGTTTAAGCATGAGAAAGTACTGTGCTTTTAAGAATGTGTGTGGTTAGATTGGGCTCACCTGGGTATCCAGGCCAATGTCCCTGTCTCAAACCCCTTACTAATCCCAACTGTAAAGTTCCTTTTGCTACATAAAGTGACATATTCAGAGGTTCTTGGGATTAGGACATGGATATCATTGTGTGGGGAGGGACAGTCTGCCTATTTAGTCATCTCTCTAGACCCTGAAGATGTGTGTTCATCCCAAATACAAAATACATCCACCGTGCCCCAAGGCCTCATCCCATTATAACATCAACTCAGGAGTCCAAAATCTGCTCTAAATCTCATCACCTAAATCACCTCAATCTGGCATGGGGGAGGCTCTTGGAACTCAGTAAACCAGTTACCTGGCCCTAAAGTGTAGTGAGCGGCCACCCAGAGGGGTACAATCTAGTTCTGTCCCTGATCCAAGGGACATGATATGGACAAGAAAAAAAAGAAACAAAGAGGCTGTACACCCAGAAATACCAGACCACTAAGCTGCCTCTCCTCCTGGTCACAGAGGACAGGGAAAGGGGTTTTTCCAAAGGATCTGTTAGCACCTCATTCCATGTCCTGTGAGCTTGGGAGAAGGCTGAGTTAGACACTTCCCTTCAGTGGGTACTGCTCATTTTAGAAAGTGAGTCAAGCCGGGTGCGGTGGCTCACCTCTGTCATCCCAATACTTAGGGTGGCCAAGGCGGGCAGATATGCTGAAGCCAGGAGTTCATGACCAGCCTGCCCAACATGGCAAAACCCTGTCACTACTAAAAATACAAAAATTAGTGAGGCATGGTGGTACATGCCTGTGGTCCTAGCCACTGTGGAGACTGAAGCAGAATCGCTTGAACCCAGGAGTTGGAGGTTGCAGTGAGCCAAGATCATGACCATGCACTGCAGCTTGGGCCACAGAGTGAGACTCTGTCTCAAGAAAAAAAGAGAGTTGGAGTCAGGGCCTGCCCTGGGGTCTTCCATTGGATAGCTGTGCATTACTTGCAGGTGAAAATTTTCCCAGAGCACAGCTAAGCCTGGTTGTCCTGCTTATAGGACTCTGGCATGTAGCTAATTATCAGCTTTACCTGGGCTGTTTTTACCTGGTCCCTACCCATATCTTCAATTAGGATCCACATGCTTTGGGCTTAAGAAAGTCTAAGCTTTTAGAAAGCTCTCTAGTGACTCTCATCATCAACCAGGTTTGGCAGACACAGATTTACAGCTTTCTGGCCCAGAGACACCTGGGGCACAGGAGGGGTCAGAGCTGTTCGTGATGCTGGTTGTAAACTGGTGAAGTCTCCCTCGAGTGTGGATCCTGGAGGCCAGGGGACCAGGACCAAGGGGTTCCTGCCTTCCCCAGGCTTCTGAGGAGGAGAAGAAAGGAAGGCTGGAAAAGCCCATGTGGAGGAATAGAGCTGCTCTACCTCCTGAATGTCCAGGGCCATCCTTGATACTGGGTCGTTGCAAGGTAGTGATATCAAGTTCCCTTTTTAAAAAGCCCTGTGACTGGGTGCAGTGGCTCACACCTGTAATCTCAGCACTTTAGGAGGCCAAAGTGCGTGGATCACCTGATGTCAGGTGTTCAAGACCAGCCTGGCCAACATGGTGAAACCCTGTCTCTACTAAAAATATAAAAATTAACCAGATGTGGTGGTGTATGCCTATATTCCCAGCTACTCGGGAGGCTGAGGCAGGAGAGTCACTTGAACCCAGAAGGCATAGGTTGTAGTGAGCTGAGATCACTCCATTGCACTCCAGCCTGGGTGTCAGAGTGAGATTTTCTTTAAAAAAAAAAACCCTTTTACAGAAAACTATTAAGTAAACAATAGTACAGTGGTACTTGAGAGACTGATGTGTGGGTACTTGCTTTTCCTTGATTTTCTAGAGTAGAGCTGTGCTGTCTAATGTGATTGTCAGCAGCCTCATGGATCTATGGAGTACTTGAAATGTGCTGGTGTGACAGGCAGGGTTGTCAAACTCAGTAAATAAAAGATGAGGATGCCTCCTCCATCAGTGGGCTGTGCACAGTGACTTTCTTCCAGAATGGAAAGGGGGATAAAAGAGTAACTTTACAGTGGCAAAACCTGACAGACTGCCCCAGACAGGCAGCCGGGGTTAATGTCAAGTTATACACCACATTACCAGCACACCTGTATAAGACACCTGAGGCCCTAGGGGGCCAGGACTTAGAATCTTCAAATTCCACAGCCACTGTCTTCTTACTGCCCTCATGTGGCTCCTGCAGAGAGTAGTGACAGCACCCTAAGGGGCCTCTAGGAGCCTGATGGGATGACAGGAGGTCCCTTGGAGGCCTGGAGAGGCATGTGAGGACTTGGCATTTTCCACAGGTATGACAGCCAAGGTTGATGCCTGAGATCTCTGGTCAGAGCTGGTAATGCTGTGTAATGAATTGCCACAAACTTAGGAGCTTAAAAAAACAAATGTATTGGCTGGATGCAGTGGCTCACACCTGTAATCCCAGCACTTTGGGAGGCCAAGGCAGGCGGATCACCTGAGGTTGGGAGTTCCAGACCAGCCTGACCAACATGGAGAAATCCTGTCTTTACTAAAAATACAAAAACTTAGCCAGGTGCAGTGGAGCATGCCTATAATCTCAGCTACTTAGGAGGCTGAGGAAGGAGAATCGCTTGAACCTAGGAGGCAGAGGTTGCAGTCAGCCAATGTCACACCACTGCCCTTCAGCCTGGGTGACAAAGCAAGACTTCATTGCAAAAAAGGAATAGGCTTGTTAAATTCCTCCCATGTGTTGATGCACTTGCTGTAATATTTATTCCTGCTATTATGAGTCACCCACTCCCAGGGCTGCCCTGTGCACTGCAAGACCTCTTCTGTCTTCCTAAGTGTGAGACAGTGTTATCCCTGCCTTGACCACATTGTCCACCTCTCTGGCTGGTGTCACACGCCTTTAAGGAGAGTGAGCACATTGGCTGTGGGATCTTGGTCTCCCCAGTTTGGCAGCAGCAGGTCCCTGACTTGGCATGAGAAATAAATGTCAGTGAGAAAATCTTTCCTTTTTTTTCAGATGGAGTCTTGCTCTGTTGCCAGGCTGGAGTGCAATGACACAATCCCAGCTCACTGCAACTTCTGCCTTCCAGGTTGAAGTGATTCTCCTGCCTCAGCTTCCTGAGTAGTTGGGACTACAGGCATGTGCCACCATGCCCAGCTAATTTTTGTATTTTTTAGTAGAGATGGGGTTTCACCATGTTGGCCAGGTTGGCATTGATCTATTGACCTTGTGATCTGGCCGACTCAGCCTCTTAAAGTGCTGGGATTACAGGCATTTTACTATATATGTGCATCTTTATAAAGACATTTCCCTGGCTGGGAAAAGTCTTTATAAAGATGCACATATATAGTAAAATGCATGTCCCAACACAAATGTCATTGCACCTGTTGATATGTGTCTTAAGCCTGAGGTAGGGAAGTTTGGTAAGTGGAAGTTACTTTCCATCTCCTTTCTCATAGCATGTCACATGGAAGAGAAGATTTTGGCTTTAGCATTTCACTGTGAGCATCCTGTTTATTCCATGGTCATGGGCCTTACTACCAAATTTACTTGAAAACCTTGTGAAATTATTTGTGCAGAAAGAATGTGGAATCTCGGGTAATGGGAAAGCAACTGGCCAGTTTTGGAAAACCTCCAACATGGGTGTTTTACAACTAATTGGAAAAAGATGTCTCATCTCAGTTGAGTTAATCCTTTCTGCAGTGATGGGCACCTTAAGTGTTCCCAGAAGGTTTAAGGAGCAGAATCAGCTCCCACGGTGGCCAGCACAGTGACAATAAAGGACAAAGGGCTCTGCCTGCACCTGAGAATCCTTCAGTCATGGTCAGCTCTGTCTAGAAGAGCAAAGACCCTGTCTGTCCTCAGCCTTCCTGGCTATGGCAGGGGCATGGGATTGAAAGAGCAGAGCATGGACACTTGTTCTGGCTGGAAACTTAGCCTTTGAAACAAGGCTCCAGAGGCAGAGTTTGAGACCCAAACAGGAGAAGGAGATGGCCAATGTTGATGCTCTCAGAGCTGAGGGTCCAAACTGTCTGATTATAAGTGCAGTGTTGGGTCCTTATGTACTTTTACAAGGGTATTTTCAGAGACATGGAATTCAGTGGACCTACTTTCTCATTGAAGTTCTCTGGAAAAGAGTATTCCCAGGGACAGATGATCTGATGGGGCCATGGCCCCACCAGTGTCCTTAAGAGGGAAAGCTCTGTCAGCAGAGAGAACCTCAGCCCTGGCTGATCACACAGGCTGGGTCTGAAGACACCAACAGTCTTCCCTAAGGCTCCCAAGTCAGAGAGGCCCAATTGGTTCCAGTCCTGGTTTTGCTAGCCAGTCTGTCCCTGGCTTCATCCCTTGGGGGGGGCTAATGTGATGTTGTTTGTGAGATGGGAGCAAATGGCATTGCTCCTACCCCCACCAGGCTGGGGTCAGGATGAAATTCAACATAGTAAGCACCCTCCCCCTACCCCCATGGACAAAGAGGTAATGCTATTAGAGTTATATGGGTTTGGGGTTTCCCCTTACTGTTTCCATATCCTTCCTGAAACCCTGCAAGAGGCTTCATGGGAAAGGAAGTGTCTTTCAGATGCCTGAGTGCAGCTGGGAATGGCTGTTTTCAGTTATCCAGGCTGGTTGGAGTCCGGGGTGAGTTGGCTGGGTTGTGGGTTTGAACCGCTAGAGCCACTGAGGCACAGCTGGCTGACTTCCAAGTTCTGCCAACCATCCTGTAAATGCCACCATTGCTCATGCCTGGGAGACATTTCAGCATTGACCCAAAGGGTTGCTAGGTCTTGTCCTACTTAGGACAGGGCACTGAAGAGTGATCTATTGTCATACTCTAAGGACAGATCTGGGTCCTGTGCCTCCCAGGGACTCCAAACACAGAATGCCCTTGACAGGGCCCCAGCTCATGGGCACAGCCCCTTTTGTTAGTATTAACTATGCACTTATGTGAAATGCACCCGCTCTTGAATAGGGGGACAGCCAGAGATTAAAACAGTTGAGGGCATGTCACCAGGCTGTTTCAGACTCCATTAGGAAATGGCTCTGAGAGGGTTACTTTAGAGCAAGGGAAAGGTGTCCCTGTTGGAGGGGCTCTGTGCCTGGCCAGCTCCTTTAAATCCTGGCCTACTCCAAGATGGCTCTGAAGTAGGAACTGCTACTTAATTTGCAGGGATCAGTACAAAATGAAAATCAATAATTTTCAGAAATTAAGATTAAAGTGGGCTGGGCACAGTGGCTCACGCCTGTAATCCCAGAACTTTGGGAGGCCGAGGAAGGCAGATCATGAGGTCAGGAGTTCGAGACCAGCCTGGCCAACATGGTGAAACCCCATCTCTACTAAAAATACAAAACTTAGCTGGGCATGGTGGTGGGTTCCTGTAATCCTAGCTACTTGGGAGGCTGAGGCAGGAGAATTGCTTGAACCTGGGAGGTGGAGGTTGGAGTGAGCCAAGATCACACCATTGCACTCCAGCCTGGGTAACAGTGGAAGACTATGTCTCAAAAAAAAAAAGAAAAAGAAAAATAATTCAAGCAGCAGAGCCTTCAAGCAAGCATTAGGGACCCTTCTAAGCATGGGGCCCTGGTTGTGGAGTTTGTACACTGGCCCAGGTCTGGAGAGAGTGCAAGGCATGCAGCTGGCCTGAACCATGTAGGTGAACTGAGTCACCCTGCCCTTTGCAGGGTTTGATGGGGATCTTTTTCTAGGCTGCTGGCCTGGGCAGGGCTGACACATGAGTGGGGCTTGTCCCAGTCTGTGCTGAAAATGATACACTGGGACAAGTTGAAGGGAGGGGGATTGGAGAAGGGTGCTCCAGGGAGCATCATCTGTGTGCAACAGGAAGTCCCCGAGCTTGGACACATGACTTAGTCTTCTATCACGAGGTTCAGAGCAAAACCCAGAAGGCCAGGCAATGATGCATTGAAACTTTCACTACCCAAGTTAGCATTTTCCAGTATCACTAAAAAATGCTTTTTAGATAAGAGGTCTCACTGTGTTTGTCAGGATGGTCTCGAACTCTTGGTCTCGAGTGATCCTCCTGCCTTGGCCTCCCCAGGTGTTGGGATTATATTCATGAGCCATTGCCCCTGGCCTCCAACACTGTTTTAAAATTTTTGATATATCTGTGATTTTTTGATTATACCTGTTTTGTTACTTCCATTGGAGAAAATTGACCTGGCTAGGTGAGGTGGATCACACCTGTCATCCCAGCACTTTGGGAGGTTGATGTGGGCAGATCACATGGCATTTCTCCTGTGTGAGTTTGAGACCAGTTTGGACAAATGGTGAAACCCCACCTGTACTAAAAACACACAAATTAGTCAGGCACGGTGATGGGTGTCTGTAATCCAGCTACTCAGGAGGCTGAAGCAGGAGAATCTCTTGAACCCATGAGATGGAGATTGCAGTGAGTTGAGATTGTGCCACTGCACTTCTGCCTGGGCTACAGAACAAGACTCTGTCTCCAAAAATAAATAAATAAAAAGAAAAAGCATCAAAAGCAGATGTTTGTCACTGCCAGGTGACCTTACTAATCACTCAGCATGGAAGTACAAGGACAAATGAAATAAGAACAAAATAACTAATGCCTTGTTTCCTTTGCCTTTGACCTTCAGCTTCATGCATCCCTGCAAATGTTTTGCCTACACAAACCTTTGAAGACCTTAACTTTTCTGTTTTAAGTGAGATTTCCAAGTGAATTGATGTTGTCTGGAAAGACAATCCCTTTACTGGAGAGCAATTGGTATTTGAAGAAAATGAGATCAGTTTGCAAAGGACACCCTTGTTTGTAATCTTTGGTTTATATAAATTATTGGTGAATAAGAGAGATAAGTTTATTCTTTCTTCCAGATGGTAAACCAGAAGGGAAGTGTGTTATGGGGTAAAGGGAGTCATGGGGTATGGGAGGCTCAGATGGAACAGGGCTCTGGGACCTCTCTTTCTTGACATTGGACCTCTAATTTCCCTACCAGGCCTCAAATTAAAAGACAGACAAAGGCTTCTAATCTGCTTTGGTGGGAAGAGATAAAAGTTCCTCTGGGTGGATGGATAGGGGTGGGAAGGAGGAAGTTTGTAGAAACCGAAAGAGGACTTTTTTGGGGAGAGAGGAAGAAATCTCTTGTTTAATTACAAAACCAAAATATCATTGGCATAATGTTTTCAGAGTACATCCATATTGTTGCATATGTCAGAACTTAATTTTTTTGATGGCTGAATAATACTCCATATATAGTGCATTTTGCTTATTGATTTACCTGTTGATGGACATGTGATATTTCTACTTTTGGCTATTGTGAATAAAGCCATTAGGAACACTGGCATGCAAGTAACTACTTGAGTGCTTGTTTATAATTTTGTTGGGTATGTATCAAGGAGTGGATTATTGGTTTATGTAGTAATTCTATATTTAACAGTTTTAGAAACTGGCAAATTGTCTTCCACAGTGACCATACACTATTTTGCATTACTACCAGCAGTATACAAACAATTCAGGTTCTCCATATCCTCACCAACACTAGTTATTTCTGTGTTTTTGATTAGAGCCATGCTAGTTGGTGTGAAGTGATACTTATTGTGGTTTGGATTTTCTTTGCCCTAATGACTAATGATTTTGAGGAGCCTTCAATGTGCTCATTGGCCATTTGTATCAAGGCATTTGCCCTTTGCAACCTTTTATATTTTTTTGTATTCATTGTGTTATAGGGGTTCATATGTGTTTTTAATATTAACCCCTTATCAGATACATGATATGCAATTATTTTCTCCCATCGTGTAGATTGTACTTCACTATATTTAGAGTGTCTTTTCATAGACAAAAATTTTTAATTTTGATGAAATGTATCTTTTGTTGTTGCCCATGATTTTAATATCATATTTTAAAAATATTGCTAAATCTGTGACCATGAGGATTTGCCACACTTTTGTTCTGAGTTTATAATGTGTGCTCTTAAATAAAGGTCTCTGATCCATATTGAATTAATATCTGTGTATGATATAAGGTAAGAGTCCAAGTTTATTTTCTTGCATGTGAAAATCCAGTTGCTTCGGCACCATTTGCTGAAAAGACTGTTCTGTAGGACCTTGGCATCATTGTTATGAATCAATTGGCCATGGATTTGAGGGTTTATTTCTGGGCTCTCAATTCTATTCCATTGGTTTATAGGTCTATCCCTATGGCAACATCCATTGCTTTTATAAATTATAGCTTTATATTTAGTTTTGAAATCAGAAAATTTGAGACCTCCAAATTTGTTCTGTTACAAACATGTTTTAACCATTCAGGGTCCCTTGAAATTCTATATAAATTTTAGAATGGTTTTCTTTATTTCTGTGAAGGATGCTGTTGGAATTAAGATAAGGATTGCATTAAATCTGCCAATTATTTGAGTAATATTGTCATCTTCACATTATTAAGCTGGAAGATATTAACCCCTTTTCAGATATATGAACAAAATCAGATATATGATTCTGACTAATGAATCAGGTTTCAGTTTTCCAGTTATTTAGGCCTTCTTTAATATCTTTCAACAATGATTTATAGTTTCCAGTATACAAGTCTTGTGACTCCTTTGTTAAATTTATTCCTAAGTATTTCATTTTTATTGTGTTACTGTAAACACAATTGTTCTGTTAATCTCCTTTCAATTGATTGTATGTAGGAATCCAAATAAACCAGTTGTGCAATGATTTAATATCTTGAAATTTTATGAGTTTATTTATTGGTATTGACAGCTGTATGTGTGTGTGTGTGTGTGTGTGTGTGTGTGTGTGTGTGTGTGTGTATTCTTTCTAGTTTTTGATGTGTAAGGTTGACTTCTTTTCCAATCTGGATATTTTTATTTCTCTTTCCTGCATATTCGCTCTCACTACAACTTTAAGTATTATGTTAAATAGAATAGTGAAAGTGGGCATCCTTGTCTTGCTCTTGATCTTAGGGGAAAAGTTTTCAGTCTTTCACCACTGAGTATGAAAGTTGTGAGTTTTTCATATGGCCACAGCACATTGAGAAAGTTTTCTTATATTCCTAGTATATTGATTATTTTTATCATGAAAGAGTGTTAGAGTTTGTTAAGTGCTTTTTCTGTATCAATTGAGATGATCATGTAGGTTTTTCTTTTATTCTATTATGTAGTTTATTAAACCAACTGATATCATATGTTGAACCCTTCTTTTGTTATTGGGAAAAATCCCAGTTGGTCATAGTGTACAATGCTTTCAATATTCTGAATTCAGTTTATTGATACTACTTTTAGGACTTTTGCATCTATATTGATAAGGAATAGCAGTCTATAGTTTTCCTTTTCTTGTTGGGTCTTTGTCTGTATTAGGATAGTGCTATATTCATAGAAGGAGGTAGGATGTGTTTCCTCCTCTTCTCTTTTTGAAAAAGTTTGAGGACTGGTGTTAATTGTTTAATTGTTTGGCACCAATCACCAATGAAACCTTCTGATCTTGGGTTTTTCCTCATTACGAGGCTTTAGGTCACTGATTAAACCTCTTTGTTTCTTTTAGTTCTATTCATATTTCCTATTTCTTCTAGAGTAGGCTTTGGTGGTTTATGGTTCATTTTTACCTTAATTTATTCCTTGTTGCTATTGTGATTTCTTTTCTGATCCAATGTTGTTTAAGATCATAATTTTTAGAAAAACTTTCATGTATTTGTGAGTTTTTTGAAAGTTTTCTTCTGTTATAGATGGTAGTTACATTGCACAGTAGTAAGAAAAAAACTATGATTTCAATCTTTTTAAATTTATTAAGATGTTTTGTGGACTTAACATATGATCTATCTCAAGGAATGTTCCATATGCATTTGAGAAGATTGTATACTCTGCTACTGTTGAGTGAAGTGCTTTCTGAGTATTAGATACAATTGGTCTATTGTGTTAAGTATTAGATAGAGTTGGTCTATTAATCTTCTGTCTGGTTATTCTATTCACTATTGAAAATGGAGTAATGAAGTCTCCGGATATTACTGTAAACTGTGCCTTCAATTTTGTTAATTTTGGTTTCACATGTTTTGGGAGTGTTGTCATTGGGTATATAATTTGTATGTTTTCTCAATGTAGGGCAACTTTTATCAATATATAATGTCTTTGGCCAAGTGTGGTGGCTCATGCCTATGATCCCAGCACTTTGGGACTCTGAGTTGGGTGAATCACAACATCAGGAGTTCAAGAGCAGCCTGACCAATATGGTGAAACCCTGTCTCTACTAAAAATACAAAAATTAGCTGAGCATGTTAGCATGTACCTGTAGTCCCAGCTACTTGGGAGGCTAGGCAAGAAAATTTCTTGAACCTGGAAGGCAGAGGTTCCAATGAGCCAAGTTTGAACCACTGCACTCCAGCCTGGGTGTCAGAAGAAGACTCCATCACACACACATACACACACACACACACACACACACAATATGTGTGTGTGTGTCTTTATTTCACTCTTGTAAAATTTTTGACTTGAAATCTATTTTGTATGATAGCAATATAGCCACCCAGCTCTGTTTTGAATGCCATTTACATAAAATATATTTGTCCATTGTTTGTATTCAAACTTTTTGTGTTTTTGTATTTAAAATGACTCTCTTGTAAACAGTATGTAGATGGATCTTTTTTTCTTCATTCTTCCAATTTCTGTCTTATGAGTAGCAGGGTTTGATCCAGTTACATTGAAAATAATTACTGATAAGAAAAGACTTACTTCTGTCATTTAGTTTTGTTTTCTGTAGTCTTCTTTTTGTTGTTGTTGTTGTTCTTCAATTTCTCCATTACTGCCACCATTTTTTGGTATTCTGTTGATTTTTTTTGTAGTGTGCCTTTTTTCTTTTTGCATTTTTTAAAGTTATTTTCTTAGTGGTTTTCTGGGAAATTACACTTAATGTCTTACACTTGTAACTATCTAGCTTTAACAGTAACCCAATTTATAACCAACTTAGTTTCAATAGTATAGAAACATTCTGCTTCTATCCATCTCCTTTCCTCCCCTTTATATTGTTATTGTCACATATTATGTCATTATATATTGGGAACTCATTACCATAGATTTATAATGACTGTTTTATGCACTTGCCCTTTAAATCATATAGGGAAAAAAGTATAAGCCAAAAGTACAATAAGAGTGGCTTTTATATAAAGTTACTTTTACCAGTCTTCTTTATTTCCTCTTATATCTTGAGTTCATGCTGGTGTTCTTTCATTTTAGCCTGAAGAACTCCTGTTAGCATCTCTCATAGGGAAAATCTACTGGCCTCTTTTGCCAACCTGACAAAGAAGAATGGGCTGTTCACCACACCATTTACTTTTTCTCCCAGCCACTCAGCTAGGCTCCTCTTGCCAGCCTCTTTTGCCGGTGTTAGATAAAATAGTAGAATGTTAAAGTGGTACATGCCTGGCCAATCAGACCTCCCACATATGATTATCTTAATACATGCAATAAAAGCCTTTGATAAAATTTAACATCCCTTCATGTTAAAAATGCACAATAAACTAGATATTGATGGAACATATCTCAAATTCTTCTATAACTTTTTTAAAGTTTTGAACTAGAGGGAATACTGTCAAACCCATTTTGGGGCCAGCATCATTCCTGTGTCAAAGCCAGACACAATAAAAAAAACTAGAGACCACTATCTAAGATGAACATAGATGAAAAAATCATCACTAGAACACCAGCAAAATGAACTCAAGAAACATCAAAAAAATTACACATAATGACCAAGTTGGATTTATCCCTGTCTCAACACTATTTTTATTATGAAACAATGGTAAAGAGGCTGAAGAGACAACTTAAATACTGAGAGGATAGATTTACCAAACATAGTCTCTCTTAAAAGTTTAATACCTAAAATATGTAAGGAATTCAAACAACCCAATAGCAAAATAAATAATAACTTGATTAAAAAATAGGTAAAGGACCTGAACAGACTTATCTCCAGAGAAGACATAAAAATGGCCAACAAGTACTTGAAAAGGTGCTCAACATCACTAGTCATCAGGGAAATACAAATCAAAACCACAATGATTTATCCACTAATATCTGATGGGACACCTGTTATGAAAAAGTCAAGAGATATGTAGTGGTGAGGGTGTAGAGAAAAGGAAACACTCATAACCTGTATATAAGAATGCAGATTTATGTAGCCACATTTTTATTTGTTAAGCAAAATATCCTTGTTGGCAAAGTCCCATATGAAATATAAAATGCAGTATTTTTCTAAGATGGGGTTTAATGAAGTGTTGCTCTATACACCCCAATTTTATAGTTGTGGGTTATTTCTGGATTTACTTTCTCAGAGTTTCCTCTCCTAGTTCTAGGGGACTTTACAATTTCTGTTGCCGCCTGGCTGCCAAATATTACTTCTTTCTAGAATTCATTAAAAAAGTATAATCCAGTGAAAATATAAAGATTTTTGTGAGTTTTGAAAAAAAAGTTGTATCACACAAGGAGTCAATGGAAATCTTCTTGGCCCAGTGTAATTTCCATCCTTCCTCTTGTGGTCATTCTTCATCCAAAATGTTCTGGGCCTCTGGTGAAGTGTCTCTCCCCACCAAGTGCAGTCCCTACCTTAGAAGGGAGTGATTCCCTGAAGCTGATGCTAATTTTTAGCTATGTTGAATTCTAATGAAGAATATTCACATCAGATTAAATTTTTATTTCTTATGAAATTGTTCTAAATTGCCATCTTGTCTCCCAGTCCTTGAAGAATAAATGGCCCTTGATCTTGCAGATTCAACAATCTTGATTCAGTTCAGCTGCCACATTTGACAGATGAGAAAACTAAAGCTCAGAGAAGGGAAGTGATTTATCAAAAAATATTGGTGCTATTTGGAAGCAGAGCCGAAGCCACAACTCTGGTCTTCTTCCTCTTACACCAATGCCCCTATCTACTTGTGACGTTTTTTGCTTCCTTCCTGATCGGCTTCCCAATTCAGGATTGTAATAATGAAAGATGATCGGGTTGCTTATGCACCTTGTATTCTTGTCTATTATAACTATAAACCCAAATGTGTTTCCCAGAATAGTTAATCATCTAGTAGAAGAAGAGAGTGTTATTTCTCATCCTGTAAATCATGAAAAAACACCTCCGGTACCTTCTATCATGTTTGCCATATTGTTTTTTAGGCTATAAGAAAGTAGCCTCAATGTAGTTGTATATAAATACTGCCTGTTGGTCTCTCCTTATTAGTAGATGCTGACTAACATTACAAGGTAATAATCAGTTATATCGTACTAGGAGAATAACTGTTTATAACAATATTACCTATAATAAACTACATAGTTTCTTTTCCTATTCAGTGAAGCAATCGTTTGGCTTTCTGGCTACACAGTTTTTTTCATAGCTAAGTTTATTTTGTCATAAGGCAATCAAGTGGCACAAAAGTATTAAAAACTACAGGAAACCAACATGTAGCAGAGAAATTTGAAGATCATGTTCACCCTGAATAAACAAGTGGCTTTAAAAAAAATCTTTCAACTTTTAACTTCAAACAGAAAAGTTGAAACAAAAGTACTGTAAAGACATATGTCCCCTTTATTTAGATTCACAAATTAACATTTTCTGGGATTGGCTTTGTGTGTCTCTATGTCTATTTTCCTCTTCACATACACACTCCTTTTCTCTGTCTTACACACACATACATATACTTGCACACACTCACATTTTGGGGAGCTCTTAACTGCTTGAAAGCAAATTGCAGACATCAAGATTATACAAAAATACTTAAGGGGTTTTTCCTAAAATTATTACATTATTTTATATTACTATAATAACAATCAGAAGACATTTGCTACTGATAATTAATATTATCTAGTATACGGTCTAAATTTAAATGTCTCCACTTGCTCTCAAATATTCTTTATATTAGTCAGGGATCTTATATTGAATTTTTTTGTCATGTTTCTTATTTTCATCAGTCTAGAATATTGCTTCCCCTCCACCCTTTTCTCTCATCTTTTACAGCCTTGACATTTTTGAAGAGTCCAAACTAATTGTCTCATAGAATATTTCTCAAACTGGATTCATCTAACTGTTCTTCTGGATTAGACAAAATGTTTAGGCAAATATTACATTTCCCATCGGATTCCATTGAGAAATTTATAACATCACTTTATCTCAATATTTGTGAAGCTAAGTTTCATCTCTTCATTTTAAATTCCATACTTAATAAACATTTGATGGATAATAGAGACATATGAACGTCCTTTTCCTAACAATATGTTAATGTATAGTGTTAGCAGTAATTTCATGCTAGAATCTCATATTACCTTGGTGGTATTTGCAAAACAGTGATTTTAAAATTCAGGCATTTTTCTAGCTCAGGGGCCAGTAGATTTTTCCAGTAAAGAGCCACATTCAAAGTATTTTAGGCTTTGTGGGCCACATTTGGTCTCTCTTACATATTCTGTTTCCTCTTTAGCTATGTAAAAATTATTAGCTCATGGACTGCAGGAAAACGGTCTGCAGCAGGATTTGGGCCATGAGTAGTAGTTTGTCAAAGTGCTGTTCTGTGTTATAAAGAAGAGCTTTCCTTTTCCTCATAACACGTGTGTGTGTGTGTGTGTGTGTGTGTGTGTGTGTGTGTGTGTTAGAGGGAGAGAATGAGATTCTCTAATAACTTTATTTCTTTATAGAGTTGATCTCTTTAAGCTTTTTGTTTTTTAAATAAATGCACTTTGGATTTAACTTTGGTAAATAACACTGTCTTAAGAAAATTTCAATTTCATCTTCTATGCTTTCTAATACAATAGCCACTAGCTGCATGAGACCATTCAAATTTAAACTAATTATAATGAAATTATGATTAGAAATTAAGTAAATTAATAATTAGAAATAATTTAGTTTCTCTGTCACATGAGTCACATTTAAGTGTACAAGTATTCACTCAAGACACGTAGCTAGTGGCTACATATTGATCAGTGCAGATGTAGGACATTTTTATGATTTAGAAGTTGTATCGGATAGTAATAAATGCAGATTTCAAATGTATTTGCACAGAGTTATTCAAAATAGTCCCTTATAATTAGAGTTAACTTAAACTCTTTTTCTTGTCTTTTTTTGTTTTTATGCTTATTTTCCTTCTTAGTAATTTGTCTCTTTCCTTTTCTTTTAAGGTACCAGAGTATTTACTATATCTACTGTTTTTCTGTTTTTATCTCACATTTTCCTTTCCTTATGCTTTCTTTTGATTTAGTTTATCAGTTTTTTTTAAACTTTTATTTTAGGTTCAGTGGTGCCTGTGCAGGTTTATTATATAGGTGTCACTGGGGATTTGTGTACAGATTATTTAGTCACCTATGTGGTAGGCCATGTACCTGATAGGTAGTTTTTAAGTTCTGACCATCGTCCTTTCCTCCATCCTCAAATGAGTTCCAATGTCCATTGTGTCCATGTGTACTCAATGTTGAGCTGTTACTTGTGAGAACATTTAGTATGTGGTTTTCTGTTCCTCTGTTAGTTTATATAAGATAATGGCTATTACCTTCATTCACATTGCTGCAAGGACATGACCTCATTCTGTTTTATGGCTCCATCATATTCCATGGTGTATATGTACCACATTTTCTTTATTATTCTACCATCGATGGACATTTAAGTTGGTTTCATGTCTTTGTTATTGGGAATTATGCTGCAATGAGCATATGTGTGCATGTATCTTTTTCTTTCCTCTCATCTTCCTTCCCTTCTTCCCTTTCTTTCTTCTTTGCCCCCTTCTTTCCTTCCTTCCTTCCTCTTTTCTCTCTCTCTCTTCCTTTCTTTGTCTCTTTCTCTCTTCCTTCCTTTTTTCTTTCTTTCTTATCTTCCTTTCTTCCTGTCTTTCTTTCTCTTTCTCTGTTTCTGTTTTTCTTTCCTATCTTCCTTCCTCCCTCCCCACTTCCTTCCTTCCTCTCCTCCTTCCTTCCCTCCCTCCCTCCTTCTCTCTGCTTCTGTCACTGTGGCTGGAGTGCAGTGTCACCATCTTCCTCATTGCAAGCTCCACATCCCAGGTTCAAATGATTCTCTTTTATTAGTCTCTCAAGTAGCTGGGACCACAAGCGCCTGCCACCAGATCTAGCTAATTTTTGTATTTTTTTTTTTTTTTGCCAATCATTGAGAGCTTGTAAGGTTGCTGAGGTTGGTTGGCCTTGAACTCTTGGCCTCACCTTCGCAAGCACCATGACATCTGGCCAGAGCCACTTTGGGCCCCTAATTTTTGTATTTTTTATTAGAGGCTGGGTTTGTCTATGTTGCTCAGGTTATCAGGCTGATCTTAAATTCCTGACCTAAGTTTATCTGCCCAGCTTGGCCTCCCAAAGTGCTGGGATTACAGGTGTGAGCCACCGCACCCTGCCTCCACCACTCCCTTTTGTATCCTCCAACTCACACCTTGTCCATGCCACTCATGCATACCCCCTGCCTTTTTCCACAGTCACTTGTGAGTCCCCCACCAAATGGCCTTCAGTCCAGAGATCAGACATCAGACAGCAATCTGGACCTCTTCCTTGATGGGAGGTGAGACCTCAAGAAGAGGAAAATGCCTGGTATGGAGTCTGCAGGCTGAACACAGTCACTCTCCAGGCAAACAGCTAGAACAGAACTGTGAGTAAAATATCCAGCCAAAAAAAAAACTTCCCATCCAACTCTTCCCTAACCCCATTTTTACAGATTGAAACACTAAGGCTCAGAGGAGAGGAGACAGAGCAGGCACTGGAACCATAGTCTTTTGGCTCCAAAGCCAAGTTCTCTCCACCCAGCCAGGCTCCATCCTTCCTTCTATAAATGTTTATAACAGCATGTGCTGGGCACTTTTGTTAGGCTCTTTTACACATATCACTCAATATGCTTTTCCCATTCTTTTGACAAGTATTTATTGAGCTTCTACTGTGTGCATGAGCTGGACTCGATACTATGGATATCTTGGTAAAAAACTCAGGCAAAGTCTACCCACCTGGGGTTCTAACAAGACAAAGAGAGGGTCGGTGCTGTGGGCAAGGCTGTGAAGGCAATGAAGGAAGTGGTGGGGTCAGACAGGAAGGGTGTTCAGGGATTCTGTCTGCATGGAAGGGGCATCTTCTTGGCTTTGAGATGCAAATGCTAAAATACCCATGAGCAGCAGGCCATGCACACTCAGTAACAGAGCTGAGCCACAACCCTCCATAGATGCCAAACCAAACACCAGATCAGGCCACAAAACCACCTAAGGGCTGGCCAGTTGTGCATGTGGAAGAGGGGGTGCTCTTCTTCCTCCAGGTTGACAACATGATAGATTGAAGAATACATGGGAGGCTGGGTGCAGTGGTTCAGGCCTGTAATTTCAGCACTTTGGGAGGCTGAGGCTGGTGGATCACCTAAGGTAGTATTTCAAAACCAGCCTGGCCAACATGGTGAAACCCCATCTCTTAAACATACAAAAATTAGCTGGGCGTGGTGGCATATGCCTGTAATCCCAACTACTCAGGAGGCTGAGGTGGAAGAATCACTTGAATCCAGGAAGCAGAGGTTGCAGTAAGCTGAGATATCACCACTGAACTTCAGCCTGGGTGACAGAGTGACACTTCATCTCAAAAAAAGAAAAGAAAAGTGCATGAGCTCTGGAGGCGGAGAGATGGAATTGAATCCCAGCTTTTACTTCTCAGCTGTGTGCCCTTGGACAAGCTGGCTTCTCTGAGCTTCAGTTTTCTCATCTGTGAAATGGGAACAACATGTGGCTTGCCAGGGGTCTTAGGATGACTGGGGAGTGTCTGGCACATAGTAGGTGCTCAATGTGTGTGCTTTCCCATGGCCATCTAAGAGTCCTCAGGGCTGCCCTCCTGCCTTTCCTCTGCAACTCCTGTGACTGCCTCTTAAATGGGTACTCAGGGTGATAAGGAGGCATAGGTGGGGGAGCCAGGCTGGATCCACACCCACCCATGCCCATTGTTAGGAAAACAAGCTTTTAATGCCTGGCCCTGCTGCTGGTGGCTGAGAGTGTAAAATGGGACCCAGAGTCATCCTCTCCCTTCCTCTAAGGCACACCAAGGCAATGGTGTTTAAAAGGAAAGGAGGCAGTGGCATGGAGGCTCCAGAGACTGAGCCATTCCTATGGCAAAAAGGGAGGCAGTGGGGTCCCCTGCTGAGGGCCATCTGGCAGGTGTTTCATTCTAACTTCCTCATGGGACCCACAGCCTCTTCATGAGTGATGTCCTCAGGTTCAGTGTCCCCAAGCTGCTTAGGTGAGTCCAGACTTCAGGATCTCTGCTAAGGCTGGTGATCTCTTAATGGCATCCATTCAGAATCAGGGGGCTTCAGCTCTCATGCCTCTGCCTATAGATCTGGTGCTCAGGACACTGGAGGATGGGTGGGAAGGATACTGTAAAAGGGAAATGATTAATGAGAAAGTGACTGTTCCCCACAGGGGCAAATAAGCAAGCTCTTACCTGACTGTATAACTTAGCTTTTGTTGTAAAATGCCCCAAAATGAGTGGCTTAAAGTTATAAGCATTCATTTATTTAGTTCATAGTAATGTGGGTCAGTAACATGGACTGGACTCAGTTGGGTGGTCCTTCTTTTCTTGGCTGGGTTTTCTCATGTGTCTGCAGTTGTGTCTGAAGCTGGGATGGCTTTCTGTTCCACCTGGGTTCCCATCCTCCAAAACCTAGCTCAGACATGTTCATGTGGCTGCTTGGGAGGGTTGTAAGCAATAGGCCAAAAGCTACATTTTCTCTTGAGGCTCACAGCTGGCATAGTTTTACCTCCACTCTACTCTCGGTCAAAGGTGGTTTTGTGGCCAGTCGAAGTCCAAGTGGTGTCTCCTCAGCTGCTATAACAGAGCATCACAGACTGAGTAGCCTCAACATCAGAAATGTATTTTCCTCATGTTTCTTGTGGCTGGGAGTTCCATATCAGGCATCTGCAAGTTGGTTCCATCTGAGGCCTCTGCCTCTGGTGTGCAGTTGGTGACCTCCTCCCTGTGTCCTCATATGGTCTTTCCTCTGTGTCCACCCAGGTGTCTCCCCATGTGTCTACATTTTCTCCTCTTATCAGGACTCCAGACTGGGTGAGGGCCCAGTCTAATGACCTCATTTTAACTTTATTGCCTCTTCAAAGGCCCTATTTCCAAACAGTCACATTCAGAGGTACCGGGGGTTGGGGCTTCAACATACAAATTTTGTGAAGACACAATTTAGCCCATAACAAGGGGAGAGAAAAACACGATCTCTTGATCTCAAGGAGCTACAGTAAAATTGAAAGGAAGCATGGACAGTGGGGGAAATAACCGAGATCACGATTGCGAAGAAGTCAACCACGCTGACTGATTCTCCACACCTGGCCTGGTTTGGGCAAAGGCAACACACATGGGCACCTACAATCCTTTTTCTGGAGTTTATTGGTGATCCCAAGTCTCCAGCCTGGAAGTGCTACTTCCTCGCAATGCTGATGTTCTTCTCGACCTGCCTGCAGACACTGTTTAAGCAGCAGAACACGTACCAGCTTAAATTGCTGCAGATAAGGCTGCAGTCTGCCATCACTGGCCTGGTGTACAGAAAGGTGACCTCCGGGGGAAAAGTGCAGGTCTTCCTAGCAGGGAAAAGGAACCAAACTGAACTGGTTGGTAGTAATGCTATCAGCAGCTGAGAACGCTTTCAGTCCGTACTTATTAGAGTCACTCACTATATATTCTCGCTTCCTTTGTTATTTCTCTTTATATTTATGTATTTATTTTGTAGAGACAGAGTCTCCACCCACCATGGCCTCCTAGAGTGCTGGGATTACAGGCATGAGCCACCTCACCCGGCCTCCCTTCCTCCTTAAGTCTGAGTCATCTTCTGCTTCGCAGATGGATCACACTGTGTTTATCTTTTCATCTGATGGTGAACCTGTTGGTTGGTTTTGCCTTTTGGCTTTTGTGAATCGTGCTGCTATGAGAACAGGTGTGGAAATTCCTCTCAGAGTTCCTGCTTTCTATTCTTTTGGGATGGATGGCAGTGGCTTTGTTAGAGCAAATGGTAATGCTGTGTAAGTGTTTTGAGGGACCACCATTTGTAAAGTGTTTTTTTTTTGTTGTTGTTGTTGTTCTTGTTGTTGAGATGGAGTCTCACTGTGTCACCCAGGCTGGAGTGCAGTGGCATGATCTGGCCTCACTGCAACCTCCTCCCAGGTTGAAGCCATTCTCATGCCTCAGCCTCCTGAGTAGCTGAGATTACAGGCATCTGCCACCACACCTAGCTCATTTCTGTATTTTTAGTAGAGACAGGGTTTCTGTCTCTATATTGGCCAGGCTGGTCTCAAACTCCTGCCCTCAGGTGACCCACCCACCTTGGCCTCCCAGAGTGCTGGGATTACCGGTGTGAGCCACCTCCCCTGGCTCTTGTGAAGTGTTTTGATTATCCTGTTTTACTGTTCTTCAGCTGGGGTTATAATCTCAACCCTGCTTCTCTCTGTTCCTGCTAAGGGACTCCCTAAGGGGGACCAGTCCCCGCCTCTGTCCAGGAGACAGCATACCTGGAAGTGAAGTTGGGTCAGTCCTGCATCAGTGCTGCTTCTGTTTTAGGTAAATATCCTGTGGGGTCAGGAGAGAAAATCCCAAGTGCACCTATGGAACACCATGGACATCCCCCAACTCAGGACTGTGGGAGAGATGGGGTGTTGGAGGAGAGGTAAAACTGGAAGCCGCTTAGCCCCACTCTGTCCCCTGCCCTGAATTTTTTTTTTTTTTTTTTTTGAGATGGAGTCTTACTCTGTTACCTGGGCCTGGAATGCATTGATGCAATCTTGGCTCACTGCAACCTCTGCCTCCCAGGTTCAAGAAATTCTCCTGCCTCATCCGCCAGAGTAGCTGGGACTACAGGTGAGTGCTACCACATCTGGCTAATTTTTGCATTTTTAGTAGAGCTGAGATTTCACCATGTTGGCCAGGTTGGTCTCCAACTCCTGACCCTAGACGATCCACCCACCTCGGCCTCCCAAAGTGCTGGGATTCCAGATGTGAGCTACCATGCTCAGCCAAGCCCTGCTCTGTTCTAATCCCACTGCCTGTGAAAGGCTTCTGGGAGCTCACAGAAACAATGGCCCCACTATGATTGCTCCCACTCCCTTGCTCCCAGAGTTCTGTGGACCCACAGTGAGAAGTGATTGTTTTCCTCACTCATCTAGATGTGATGAGCCTGGTCAAAGAAGTTTGCTGTTGCTGACTTGCAGCTGGTCAGGTTCCTGCCCTGTGGAAATTGCCCCTACTAAATCCTTATGCCTCAGTTTACCCAGCTAACTCAGATCTATAGCTCTGCCCCAGGCTGGGTTAGGCTCCTGTCTGTCACTCTATGTGGGAATTTCCCATGTGATACTTTATTTATTAAGATGGGATGTTACTCTATCACCCCGGCTGGAGTGCAATGGTACAATCTCAGCTCACTGCAACCTCTGCCTCCTGGGTCCAAGTGATTCTCCTACCTCAGCCTACTGAGTAGCTGGAATTATAGGCACATGCCACCACTGTCTGCTAATTTTTGTATTTTTAGGAGAGAAGTGTTTCTTTATGTCAGTCAGGTGGGTCTCAAACTCTCGACCTTGTGATCCACCCGCCTCAGCCTCCCAAAGTGCTGGGATTGCCAGCTCACACTGCGCCGGACCCGTGTGACACTTCAATGAAGTCAAGTGTGTAGGTGATGGCTGCCTGATTATCTTCCCACCACAGGGCAGGGCTAGGGGCTGTGTTGTCTGAAAATTCCTCAGCTCTTTATGCTGGTAAGGGAAGAAGGAAGAGGGGACCCTCAGGGTACACGCAGCAAGGTTTGGTGGGGACATAGCTCACCAGATTGTACTTGGTGTTCCCATGTAACTTGTAACTGCTCTCATAGAAAGTGGCCTACAACCCCAGGGAGTGGGGGTTGCTATCTATCAGCTAGGGGTGGGGGGAAGAGAAGATTAGGCTGTAAACATCCAGCAGGCAGGACAGGGCAACCAGGGCCAGGTGCAATGGCTAATGCCTGTAATTCCAGCAGTTTGGGAGGCTGAGGCCGGTGGACCATTTGAGGTCAGGAGTTTGAGACCAGCTGGCCAACATGGTGAAACCCCACCTCTCCTTAAAATACAAAATTAGCCAGGCATGCTAGTGCATGCCTGTAATCCTGGATACTCAGGAGGGTGATGCAGGAGAGTCGCTTGAATATGGGATGCTGAGGTTGCGGAGAGCTGAGATTTTGCCATTGCACTCCAGCCTGGGCAACAAGAACAAAACTCTGTTTCAAAAAAAAAAAAAAAAACTTGCTCTGCAAATGTGGCTGCAAGTGCAACCCCTGATGTGTCCTCCCTGCCCTGCTCCTGCTCCAACATCACCCGCAACCCCCAGTGGTGGATTCAAAGTCCTGCAGTACAGACAGCATAGATTTGCAGAGCTGTGAGCCTGGGGTCTGTCCTGCAGCAGGAGACACAGAGGAGGGAGCCCTGGTTTTGAGCCAGAGGCAGCTTTTGGTGTCCCCCTGCAGGCTCCAGTCCCCTTGTGTTTTGTGACACTCCCCTGTATCCTCACACAAGCCACCGCCATTTTCAGCATAATTACAGATGCTCCTTAACTCATGATGGTGTCCTGTCCCCATAAATCTGTCATAAATTGGTAATAGCAGCCAAGTGCAGTAGCTCACATCTGTAATCCCAGCACTTTGGGAGGTCAATGTGGGAAGATTGCTTGATCCCAGGAGTTCAAGACCAGCTTGGGCAACACAGAGAGATTCTGTCTCTATGGGGGAAAAAAAGTGAAAATATACTAAGTTGAAAATGCATTTCTTTATTTTTTGAGACAGTCTCACACTGTCATCTAGGCTTGAGTGCAGTGATGCAATCTTGACTCACTGCAACCTCTGCCTATCAGGTTCCAGTGATTCTCCTCCCTCAGCCTCCAGAGTGGCTGGATTAAAGGCATGAGCACTGGGTAAATTTTGTATTTTTAGTAGAGATTGGGTTTCACCATGTTGCCCAGCTTGGTTGAGAACACTCGACCTAAGGTAATCTGCCTAAATCATCAGTCTCTTAAAGCGCTGGGATTACAGGCATGAGCCACCATACCTGGCCTATTTATTTTTATTTTTATTTTTGGAGGTGGAGTCTGGCTCTGTTTCCTGGGCTGCAGTGCAGTGATTTGGCTCACTGCCTGCAACCTCTGCCTCCTAGGATCAAGTGATTCTCCTGCCTCATCCCACTGGGTAGCTGGGACTACAAGCACCCTACCACACCTAGCTACTTTTTGTATTTTCAGTAGAGACAGGGTTTCATCGTGTTGCCCAGCCTGGTCTTGAACTCCTGAGCTTAGGCAATCTGCCCGCCTCAGCCTCCCAAAGTGGGGGGATTACATGTGTGAGCCACCATACCCGGCTTGCAAATGCATGTAATACACCTGCCCTACCAAACATTGGAGGTTAGCCCAACCAACTTTAGGTAGAGAACAAATCAAGCAGTAGTAAAAGGAGAACAAAACCCACTTACTCTTCCCCACCTTGGATCATGACTTTGATGTTTCAGGGGTCCAGCCTTCATGAATGTTTGTAGAAATAGATAATAAACTTGGATAAATGTACCCACGCTTAAGTCCACAATTCAATGGCATTTGGTAGATTCACAATATTTTGGAACCAGTGCCACCATCTGTTTCTAAACTTTCTCATCATCCCAAACAGAAATACTGTCCTTATGAAGCTATAGTTTACCTACTTTTAAATTTTTATTTACTTATTTATTTATTTTGAGACAGAGTCTTGGTCTGTCTCCCAGGCTAGAGTACAATGGCACAATCTCGGCTCACTGCTACTTCCACGTTTCAGGATCTAAGCAATTCTCCTGCCTCAGCTTCCGGAGTTGGGATTATAGGCACATGCCACCACACCCAGCTAATTTTTGTATTTTTAGTATATACGGGGTTTCATCATTTTTCTCATGCTGGTCTTGAACTCCTGACCTCGTCGTGATCCACCCACCTCAGCCTCCCAAAGTGCTGGGCTTACAGGCATAAGCCACCATGCCTGGCCTAAATTTTTTGTTTTTTCAGATGAGGTCGTGCTCTGTTACCCAGGCTGGAGTGCAGTGGCATGATTATAGCTCCTTGCAGCCTCAATCTCTTGGGCTCAAGTGATCCCTCCTGCCTCAACCTCCCAAGTAGATGGGACTACAGGTGCACACAATTGCACATGGATAATTTTTATCTTTTTTATAGAGAGAGGGTATCACTATGTTCTGAGGCTGGCCTCAAACTCCTGGGCTTTAGCAATCCTCCCACCTCAGCCTCCTGAAGTACTGGGATTAAGGGCATGAGCCACTACACCTGGCCCTCATGCAATTTATTGAATACTATACTAACAGTGAAAAACAGAAAGGTTGTATCAGTACTGGAAGCACAGTTTCTACTGAACGTGATCATTTTTGTGCCATCATAAATTCAAAAAAATTGTGTGAGGATCGGCACTTGTAACTATCGGTAGGCTTAGACACTTGGATTTTAGATCCAGAAACATCCAGACACTCTCTGCTGGGTGGGAGAAGGCCATAGGGGTCAGAGCTCTTAGCTGCTAGGAAGAGAAGCCCATTCAGGCTGAGTTTAAAAACTGAAGGTAGGCACTGTGGCTTATGCCTGTAATCCTAGTACATTGGGAGGTCAAGATGGGTGGATCACCTGAGGTCAGGAGTTTGAGACCAGCCTGAGCAACATGATGAAACCCTATCTTATTAAAAACACAAAAATCAGCCAGGCACGGTGGCACATGTCTGTAGTCCAAGCTACTTGGGAGGCTGAGGCAGGAAAATTGCTTGAACATGGAAGGCAGAGGTTGCAATGAGCCAAGACTATGCCACTGCACTCCATCCTGGGTGGCAGAGCAAAACTCCATCTCAAGAAAAAAACAAAAGAAAGAAAAGGAAATGAATTCATGGGCAGGTGAGAAGTATCGAGGAGACACAGAGACTAAAGATGACAGGCAGCTAGCCGGACAGCCACAGCCTCATCAAGCCCAAACATGCAGAGGCTGGCCTAGGGGGGTGATATAGAAATGGCCAGGCATGGTGGCTCATGCCTGTAATTCCAGCACTTTAGGAGGCCTAGGTGAGCGGATCACTTGAGACCAGGAATTCAAGACCAGCCTGACCAATATGGTGAAACCCCAACTCCACTAAAAATACAAAATTAGCCAGGCATGGTTGCAGGTGCCTGTAACTCCAGTTACTTGGGAGGCTGAGGCAGGAGAACTGCTTGAGCCTGGGAGACAGAGGTTGCAGTGAGCTGAGATCACACCATTGGACTACAGTCTGATCAACAGAGTGACTCTGTCTCCAAAAAAAAAAAAAAAATAGAGACAATTTCTATGCAGAATTGTGAGTGAGTGTCCCTCCTTTTGGGGGTAATGTCAGGAAATTTCCAGAATCTGGGAGTGGGCACCAAGCATGTGGCTGAGAATCCTGGACAGTAGTAACATCTAGATGTACTTATCAGAGGAATCAGGGATGTGCTTGGCTGGGGTATCAACAAAGCCATCAATTCCAGCTGGCTGTTCATGATATGAATTCTCCCATCCCAAACTCTAGTTAGAAAGGCAAAGAAGAAAGAAAATCATGCTTCCATTCCCTGAAGGAAAGGGCAAGGAGGCAGGGAGGTGGAAGGAGACTTCCTGGTGCTGCAGCCTGAATCTCTATTCATGTTCCTGTCTTCCCCACTAGACTCTGTACTTCCAGAAGGGGCTGGAGATCAATGTCAGCCCCTCCCTTTTCTCCAAAAGTATTCCCCAACCCTGATATTTACAGTAATTGCTGCTTTCTGTTCCTCTCTGTTTTTTGAGGCAGGTTCTTGCTCCCCTCCACCTCCTGAGTAGCCAGGACTATAGGCATGCATCACCATTCCCGGCTAATTAAAAAAACTTTTTTTTTTTTTTTTCTGTAGAGACAGGGTCTTACTGTGTTGCCAGGCTGGTCCCAAACTCCTGGGCACAAGCGATCCTCCCTTCTTGGCCTCCCAAAATGTTTGGCATTACAGGTGTGGGACACCACACCTGGCCTCTTTCTGTTTCTTTAGAGTAGAGCAGCCCTAGTATGCATCTCCAGCCCATAACTGTTCCCCAGCATTGTTATGTCTTTTAAGCCTCTTTCAGTCTCTGAGTTTGTTGGCTGGGTGAGTGTTCACACATGTAATCCGGATGTGATAGGATCATTTAAATTCAGAGGTTTGAGACCAACCTGGACAATACAGGAAGACTCCTGTCTCTACAAAGCCCAATTTTTTTTTTTAACTCCAGCCAGGCTGCAGTGCAGTGGTGTGATCTCAGCTCACGGCCACCTTCACCTGCTTGGTTCAAGCCATTTTTCTACCTTATCCTCTCAAGTAGCTGAAATCACAGGCACATGGGACCATGCCCAGGTAATTTTTGTACTTTTAATAGAGCCAGAGTTTCACCATATTGGCCTGGCTGTCCTCAAACTGCTGAACTCAGGTGATCTGCCCACTTCAGTCTCTAAAAGTGCAACGATTGGGATCACAGGTGTGAACAACTGTGCCCAGCCAAAAATAAAATTTTAAAAAAGACACAATCTATAAGTTTCTCCTCTATCTCTTTTCTTTTCTTTTCTTTTCTTTTTTTTCTGAAAGAGATTCTTGCTCTGTCACCCAGGCCAGAGTGCAATGGCACAATCTCAGCCCACTGCAACCTCTGACTCCCGGGTTTAAGTAATTCTCTTGCTTCAGCCTTCTGAATAGCTGGAATTACAGGCATGTGCTACCACACCTGGCTAATTTTTGTATTTTTTGTAGAGATAAGGTTTCTCCATGTTGGTCAGGCTGGTCTCAAACTCCTGACCTTGTGATCTGCCCACCTTGGTCTCCCAATGTGCTGGGATGACAGGCCTGAGCCATCTTGCCTGGCCTATCCCTTTTCCTTTCTATGGATTTTGGAAGAATCCACATTGTTGGGCCTGTAGCATTTCTCAAAGTCTGGAATTCCCTGGTGAAGGTGAACCCATTCTCTGTCTTTTGTATTTGTGGCATATTCACAGCTGGATTCATGCTCACCCCATTAGATTAGAGTTTGATTATGTTTGGAAGATTCAGTGGGTGATGCACTTGATCTCTTATTGGTGATGAATACTCTCCTATTGTCTCTCTTTTTTTTTTCATTTTTTAAATTAGTTTTTTAGAAATAGAAGTCTCATTTTGTCACCCAGGCTGGAGTGCAGTGACTCTACCATAGCTCACTGAAGCCTCAAATTCCTGGGCTCAAGCGATATGCACAGGTCAGCTTATTGAGTAGCTGAGACCATACACCACCACACCCAACCTTTTTTTCTTTTTTTGAGATGAAGTCTCGCTGTGTCGCCCAGGCTGGAGTACAGTGGTCGGATCTCAGCTCATTGCAGATTGTGCCTCCCAGGTTAATGCAGTTCTCCTGCCTCAGCACTCTGAGGAGGTGGAATTATAGGCGCCTGCCACCACACCCAGCTAATTTTGATATTTTCAGTAGAGATGGGCTTTCACCATGTCGGTCAGGCCGGTCTGGAACTCCTGACTCAAGTGATCTGCCTGCCACAGCCTCCCCAAGTGCTGGGATTACAGATGAGTGCCACCACACCACAGCTGGCCAATGCCCAGCATTTTCTTTTTTTAGACTGAGTGTTGTTTTGTCACCCAGGCTGGAGCACAGTGGCGCAATGTCAGCTCGCTGCGATCTCCACCTCCTGGGTTCAAGCGATTCTGCGGTCTCAGCCTCCTGAGTAGCTGGAATTACAGGCACCCGCCAACATGGCCAGCTAATTTTTGTATTTTTAGTAGAGATGGGGTTTCATCTTACTGGCCAGGCTGGTCTTGAACTGACCTAGTGATCCACCCACCTCAGCCTTCCAAAGTCTTGGGATTCCAGGCGTGAGCCACCACACCTGACACCTAATTCCTATTCACTGGTCGCAGATGGGAGCTATGGAATCTTTCCCTAGAATACATGCTGGCCCCATCAGAACATCAGGGTTCAGTCTCCTAAGAGATGTTCCTCTGTTTGTGCTACACACCCAAATAATCCATCACAGTCCACTGTTAGAATATTTTCAGGAATTACAGTGGCTACAATCTAGATGGAAAAACACTGAAGTAGTAGTCAGTAGACCCCAGTGTTTGAGTCAGCCATTAACAACTTAATGTGGCCTTGGGGAAAAAAAAGCTGGAGTGCCCACACTTGTGGTCCCAGCACTTTGGGAGGTCGATGTGGGAGGACTGCTTGAGCCCTGGAGTTTGAGAGCAGCATTGGTAACATACCAAGACCCCATCTCTACAAAAAATTTCAAAAAATGTTCCAGGTGTGGCTGTGTCCCCCTCTAGTCCCAGCTACTCGGGAGGCTAAAGTGGGAGGATCACTTGAGTCCCACAGGTCAAGACTGCACTGAGCCAAGATGATGCCACTGCACTTAAGGTTGTGTTTTCAAGTGAGACACTGTCTCAGAAAAAAAAAAGCTGGAGCTTTTGTTTTCACATTTATAAAAGGTAAATGATATTATCTCCTTCATGGAGTTACTGTGAGGATGGAAATACAGTTATTTCTTTTCCCTCTCCTTTTAGAAATATAATGAGATAGGCATCGTGGCCAGGTGAGGTGGCTCATGCCTGTGATCCCAGCACTTTGGGAGGCTCATGCGGGTGGATCACTTGAGGTCAGAAGTTCAAGAGCAGCCTGGCCAACATGGTGAAACCCAGACTTCACTAAAACTACAAAAATTAGCCCAGTGTGGTGGCCCATGCCTACAATCTCATCTACTCAGGAAGCTGAGGCAGGAGAATTGCTTGAACCCGGGAGGTGGAGGTTTTAGTGAGCCAAGAGCATCCCACTGTACTCCAGGCTGGAAGACAGAGCAAGACTCCATCTCAAAAAAACCAAAAACAAAACAAAACCCAGAGTGGTGGCTCATGCCTGTAATCTCAGCAATTTGGGAGGCCGAGGTGAATGGATCACCTGAGGTCAGGAGTTCAAGACCAGCCTGATCAACATGCAGAAACCCCATCTCTACTAAAAATACAAAACTAGCCAAGGATGGTGGTGCATGTCTGTAATCCCAGTTACTTGGGAGGCTGAGGTAGGGGAACTGCTTCAACCTGGGAAGCGGAGGTTGCAGTGAGCCGATATTGCACTCCAGCATGGACAACGAGAAGGAAAGTCCGTCTCAAAAATAAAAATAATAATTAGATAGGCATAGTGCACAACACAATGTCAGGTGACACCTGCACCACAACTTAATACCACTTTGAGTCCGGACAGACAATGTAGGTCTCTATGCCTCAGTTTTTCCACCTGTCAGATAGGAATCATATGAGAATGGACTCCTAAGATGATGCTGAAGGCTAAATAATGTTACCCAGGAACGTGCCTAGACCAGCACCTCCTGCATTTTAAATACTCTTCCCTTTTGGCTGCTGTCATTACTGTTGTTATTTTACTAACTAGAGTGATTTCTAGCCTGCAAAAAAGATCTGAAGTTTGTGAACAAGACCGTTACTCCTTACCAACTGATTAATAACACCAATTTTTCTTTTTCTTTTCTTTTTTTCTTTTTTTGGTTTGGGAGAAAGAGGTGGAAAGGGAACTTTCTATATACATTTACACACACACACACATATATATATGTACATATGTATGTATAAAATCACGTTTTAGGTTTTGGGGTACATGTGAAGAACATACAATATTTTTATATAGGTATATACGTGGCAATGTGGTTTGCTGCCTTCCTCCCCATCACCTATATCTGGCATTTCTCCCTATGTTATCCCTCCCCAACTCCCCACTCCATGCTGTCCCTCCCCTAGTTAACCCCCACAGACCCCAGGGTATCATGCTTCCCTCCCTGTGCCCATGTGTTCTCATTGTTTAACACCCACCTATGAGTGAGAACATTCGGTGGTTGATTTCCTGTTTTTGTGTCAGTTTGGTGAGAATGATGGTTTCCAGGTTCATCCATGTCCCTCCAGAGGACACAAACTCATCATTTTCTTATGCCTGCATAGTATTCCATGGTGTATATGTGCCACATTTTCCCTGTCTAGTCTACCATCGATGGGCATTTTGGTTGTTTCCAAGACTTCATTATTGTAAATAGTGCCAAAATTGACATTTGTGTTCATGTGTCCTTATAGTAGAACAATTTATAATCCTTTGGATATATACACAGTAATGGAATTGCTGGGTCAAATGGAATTTCTATTTCTAGGTCCTTGATGAATCACCACACTCTGCCACAATGGTGGAACTAATTTATACTCCCACCAACAGTGTAAAAGTGTTCCTATTTCTCCACATTTTCTCCAGCATCTGTCGTCTCCAGGTTTTTTAATGATCGCCATTGTAACTGGCGTGAGACGGTATCTCAATGTAGTTTTGATTTGCATTTCTCTAATGATGAGTGATGATGAAGATTTTTCATATGTTTGTTGGCCTGATGTATGCCTTCTTTGTAAAGTGTCTGTTCATATCCTTTGCTCACTTTTGAATGGGCTTGTTTGTTTTTTTCTTGTAAATCTGTTTTAGTTCTTTGTAGATTCCTGTTATTAGCCCTTTCTCAGATGGGTAGATTAAAATTATTTTTTCCCATTCTGTCGGTTACCAGTTCACTCTAATGATTGTTTCTTTTGCTGTGCAGAAACTGTGGAGTTTGATCAGGTCCCATTTGTCTATTTTGGCATTTGTTGCCAATGCTTTTTGTGTTTTGGTCATGAAGTCTTTGCCTATGCCTATGTCCTGAACGGTTTAGCATAGGTTTTCTTCTAGGATTTTTATGGTGTTAGGTCTTACGTTTAAGTTTTTAATCCATCTGACGTTAATTTCAGTGTAAGGTGTCAGGAAGGGGTCTCGTTTCTGCTTTCTGCAAGGGACTAGCCAGTTTTTTTAATACCATTTATTAAACAGGGAATCCTTTTCCCGTTGCTTATTTTTGTGAGGTTTGTCAAAGATCAGATGGTTGTAGACGTGTGGCCTTGCCTCTGAGGCCTCTGTTCTGTTCCATTGGTCTATATATCTATTTTTGTACCAGTACCATGCTCTTTTGATTACTGTAGGCTTTTAGTATAGTTTGAAGTCAGGTAGTGTGATGCCTCCAGCTTTGTTCTTTTGGCCTAGATTTCACTTGGCTATGTGGGCTCTCTTTTGGTTCCATATGAAGTTTAAGGTGTTTTTTTTCAGTTCTGTGAAGAAGACCATTGGTAGCTTGATGGGGATAGTGTTGAATCTATAGATTACTTTAGGAAGTAATGGCCATTTTCATGATACCGATTCTTCCTAATCGTGACCATGGAATGTTTCTCCATCTGTTTGTGTCCTCTCTTATTTCATTGAGCAGTGGTTTGTAGGTCTCCTTGAAGAGGCCCTTTACATTCCTTGTTACTTTTATTCCTAGGCCTTTTATTGTCTTGGTAGCAATTGTGAATGGCACTTTGTTCTCGATTTGGCTCTCTTTATGTCTGTTATCAGTGTATAGGAATGTTTGTGATTTTTGCAAATTAATTTTGTATCCTGAGACTTTGCTGAAGTTGCTTATCAGTTTCAGGAGATTTTGGGCTGAGACGATGGGGTCTTCTAGATATACCATCATGTCATCTGCAAATAGAGACAATTTGGCTTCCTCATTTCCTATTTGAATACCCTTTATTTCTTTTTCTTGCCCGATTGCTCTGGCTATAACTTCCAGTAGTATATTGAAAAGGAGTGGTGATAGAGGGCATCCTTGTCTACTGCCATATTTCAAAGGCAATGCTTCCAGTTTTTGCGCATTCATTGTGATACTGGCTGTGGGTTTGTTGTAAATAGCTTCTATTATTTTGAGATAAGTTCCATCAATACCTTGTTTATTGAGAGTTTTGCCTTCTCTGCATCTATGGAGTTAATACTGTGGTTTTTGTGTTTGGTTCTGTTTATGTGGTGAATTGTTTATAGACTTGTGTATGTTGAACCAGCCTTGCATTCCAGGATGAATTTTCTTTTCTGAGACAGAGTCTCACTCCCCCTCCCAGGCTCAAGTGATTCTCCTGCTCAGTCTCAGGAGTAACTGGGATTACAGGCACCCACCACTAGGCCCGAGTAATTTTTTTTTTTTTTTTTTTGTAGAGACGATGTTTCACCATTTTGGCCAGGCTGGTCTCAAACTCCTGACCTCAGATGATCCACCCATGTCGGCATCCCAAAGTGCTGGGATTACAGGCATGTGCCACCACTCCCACCGCATAACCCCAGTTTCTTTTTACCAGCTTTGAGTATGGAACTTGGCACGACTCCCAGATTCCCATAATGCAAATTGTCCTCCCCAATTATAACTGCCAGTTTGTTTTCATTTAAGAAAAACAAAACAAGACAAACAAAAATTGAAATGCTGGTCATTTCTGTGTACAAAAAGATAAAAATGTCTGGGTGCAGTGGCTGATGACTGTCATTCCAGCACTTTGAGAGGCTGAGGTGGGCAGATCCCTTGAAGCCTGGAGTTCGAGACCAGCCTGACCAACATGGGTGAATTCCCCTCTCTACTAAAAATACAAAAATGAGCAAGACGGGGTGGGATGCACCTGTAGTCCCATCTACTCAGGAGGCTGATGCAGGAGAATCACCCAAGCAGGAGGCAGAGGTTGCAATGAGCAGAGATCATGCCACTGCTTTACAGCCTGGGCAACAAGATCAGAACTCCTTCTCAAAAAACAAAAAAATGTAATGTGACTGCTATTTTCTTGTTATAATCACAGAGTTCATCTGGAAAAGCTAAGAAATATAAAAAAATACAGAGTTAACATTTTAAAAACTTTACCCCACATTGGATCAGCAAACCTTTTTTTTTTCTCTCGAGACAGACTAGGTCTTGCTGTTGCCCAGCTGGTGTGCAGTGGCACAATCACAGATGACTGCAGTCTCGACCTCCCGGGCTCACTCTGTGCTCCTGCCTCCCAAGGAGCTGGGACTACAGGTACACAACCCTACACCAAGCTTTTTTTTTTATTTATTGTTTTTGTAGAGGTGAAGTGTCACTGTGTTGCCCAGGCTAATCTTGAACTCCTGGCCTCAAGTGATCCTCCCATGTCAGCTGTCCAAAGTGCTGGGATTACAAGCATGACCTTATCTGGAGACCAGGTCTTTACAGAGGTCATCAAGTTAAAATGGGTCATGAAGGTGGGGCTATGGCATCCTCACTAAAAGGAAAATTTGTTGCCAGTAAAAGAAAAATAAAGAGTAAAATGTTTTTGTCTTGAGACAGTCTTGTTCTGTTTCCCAAGCTGGAGTATAGTGGTGTGATCATAGCTCAATGCAGCATCGATCTCCTGGGTTCAAGTGATCCTCCCACCTTAGCTTCCTCAGTAGCTGGGACTACAGGTGTGTTACACCATGCCCAGCTAATTTTTTGTATTTTATGTAGATGTGGTATCTTACTATGTTTCCCATGCTGAACTTGAACTTCTGGGCTCAAGCAATCCTGCCTCGGTCTCCCAACATGTTGGGATTATATGTGTGAGCCACTGTGCCTGCCCAAAGGTAAGTTTGCACACAGAGACAGACACGCATAGAAGGACAACTGCCACTATAAGTCAAAGGATGCCTGATCCAGGAGAGAGGCTGGGACAGATTTTTCCCTAGAGCATCCAGGGCCAGGCCTGCAGACACCTGACTTCACACTTCCGGCCTCCCAACCGGGAGAGAACAACTTTTTATTTTATTTATAGATTTATTAAGACAGGGTCTCACTCTGTCACCCAGGCTGGAGTGCAGTGGCATCATCTCAGCTCACTGCAGTCTTATTCTCCCTGGCTCAAGAAATCCTCCCACCTCAGCCTCCAGAGTAGCTTGAGATCACAGGCACATGCAACCATGCCTGGCTAATTTTTTTTTTTCTGAGATGGATTCTTGCTCTGTCCTCCAGTCTGGAATAAAGTGGTGTGATCTCAGCTTACTGCAACCTCCACCTTCTGGGTTTAAGCAGTTCTCCCACCTCAGCCCCCTGAGTAGCTAGGATTACAGATGAACACCACCACACCCAGGTAATTTTTGTATTTTTTGTAGAGACAGGGTTTCACCATGTTGGCCACACTGGTGTCGAACTCCTGACCTCATGATTTGCCTACCTCAGCCTCCCAAAGTGCTAGGATTACTGGTGTGAGCTACTACTCCCAGCCTTGTATTCTTTCATTAGAGATGGGGTTTCATCCTATTGGCCTGGTGAGTCTCAAACTCCTGACCTTAAGATATCCTCTCATCCTCCCCAATGTACAGGGAGTACAGACATGAGCCATGGCATCTGGTCTGAGAAAACAAATTTGTCTTATTCTAAGCCACTTAGTTTGTGGCACTTTGTTACAGCATCACCAGCAAAGTTATACCCATGGAATAATGCATTTCGTTGTTAGAGGACACAGAAGCTCATGCCGTCAGTCATTCAAGAATGTGTAATTAGGTTTTGGCCAGGAACAGAGGCTCATGCCTGTAATCCCAGCACTTTGGAAGGCTGAGATGGGAGGGTCCCTCAAAGCCCAGAGTTTGAGGCCAGCCTGGCCAACATGGTGAGATCCCATCTCCACACACACACACAAATATTAGTCGAGCATGGTGGCATGCACCTTTAATGCCAGCTACTCAGGAGGCTGAGGTGGGAGGACTGCTTGAGCCTGGGAGTAAGAGGCTGCAGTGAGCTATGATTGTACCAGTGCACTGTAGCCTGGACAACACAGGAAGTCTATCTCTATCTCTAAAAAAAAGTGGGGGGTGGGGTTCAATTTTGTGTTTTTGTTGTTTTTTGAGACAGAGTCTCACACTCTGCCCAGGCTGGAGTGCAATGGTTCAATCTCGGCTCACTGCAATCTCCACCTCCTGTATTGAAGTGATTCTCTGACCTGAGCCTCCCGAGTAGCTGGGATCACAGCTGTGCACCACTACACCAGGCCCAGTCTTATATTTTTAGTAGAGATGTGGTTTCACCATGTTGGCCATGCTGATCTGAAACTCCTGATTTCAGGAGATCCACTCACCTTGGCCTCCCCAAGTGCTAGAATTACAGATGTGGGTTACTGAGTCCAGTCGATGTCGTGTTTTGGCTGGGTTGGGTCTGGCAGTTGTATGGTTCATAAACCAGGTCTTAATATTTCTAGGCTACCGGTGGCTCGGGCACGCAATGACGGCAATGTGGGTGGTGATATTGGCTTCAAACATGGATGAAAACAAGATCTGGTCTCCTTTTTTCACCCAGACGGTGTCAACCAGCTGACCTAGGAGATAAAAGGACAGGTACATGAGGCCTTGTGTATATCCTGGGAAAGGGGATGCCAACTGCTGGGACACCAGCCCCCCTGCCACCACCCAGCCCACCCGGCCACTGGCTCTTCCACGTTCGTTACAGCTTTTGAGAGGTTCGCTATTCAAAGGAGGATGAATTAAGGAAAGTACAGGGTTGGGGCACAATTCTGTTAAACATGATAAGGAATATGCTTTGGTTCCAGAAAACCCACAGCCAGGCATGGTGGTTCACGTCTGTAATCCCAGCACTTTAGGACACCGAGGTGGGAGGATCACCGGAGGTCAGCGGTTCGAGGTCATCATGACCAACATAGTGAAACCCCATCTGTACTAAAAATACAGAAATTAGCCAGGTTTGGTGGCATATGCCTGTAGTCCCAGTTACTCGAGAGGCTGAGGCCAGAGAATCCCGGGAGGTGGAGGTTGCAGTGAGTCGAGACCACACCATTGTACTCCAGGCCGGGTGACAGAGTGAGACTCCTAAAAAATAAAAGGAAAAATAAAATGAGAAAACCCTATCCTTGTGCCAGGCATGGGGGTGCATGCCTGTAATCCCAGGATTTTGGGTGGCTGAGGTGGATAGATCACTTGAGGTCAGGAGTTCAAGATCAGCCTGGCTAACAGCGAAACTTCGTCTCCGCTAAAAATATAAAAATGAACCGGGCACGGTTGCATGTGCCTGTAATCCCAGCTACTAAGGAGGGTGAGACAGGAGAATCGCTCGAACTCAGGAGGTGTAAATTGCAGTTAGATGAGATTACACCACTGCACTCTAGCCTGAGGGACAGAGCAAGAGTCTCCCGCAAAAAAAAAAAAAAAAAAAAAAAAAAAAAAAAAAAAAGACCAAGATCTCCACAGATAACGCACAGTTTAACTTTACCTGTGCAGTTTTCCTGCCTCTCGGTAGACAGCTCCTAACATCACCATGAGATCCTGGTGAAGGAGGGGTAGATACTGAGGTTGCTACAGTTTAATGAAGCATTTCCCCCCCAGAGAGAGATGCTAATCTTTTGTCAGATTCCTTTGAGTGCTTTTCCAAATCCTGCTGTGGGTGGTTTTCCCTCAGGGCACTTCTCCACGAAGCCACCAGGTGCTGCCATCGCTGCATAAATGAAACAAAATGACCCAACATTAGAAAACGGTGTTCTAGTTTCTTTGAGCTGAGTGGGGTGGATCAAACCTGTATTTCCAGCACTTAGGGAGGCTGAGGTGAGTAGATCACTTGAGGCCAGGAGTTCAAGACCAGCCTGGAAAAAGGATGAAACCCTGCCTGTACTAAAAATACAAAAAATTAGCCAGGCATAGTGATGCACACCTGTCATCCTAGCTCCTCGGGAGACTGAGAAAGTAGAATTGGTTGGGAAGCAGAGTTTGCAGTGAGCCAAGATCGTGCCTCTGCACTCCAGCCTGTGTAACAGAGTGAGAGTCCATCTCAAAAAAAAAAGTGTTCCTAAGGACTGAGAAGGGAAACTGAGGCATGCAGACTGGAGTTGGGGTGGGGCTTGGTGAGAGAATGGGTTCAAGTAACCTGTGAGGGACTCTCAGAAAGTCAGAGCAACTTAAAAATCATTTATTCTACCTCCCACTTCCACATTTTCCAGAAATAGAAACCAAAGCTAAGTGGGGCAGGGGTAAGTATCCCAGAAGCACCACGTCGGTAGGGAGCAGGGTTGCCAGAGAAAACACAGGACATCCAGTGAAGTGAGAGTTTCGAACTCTCAGTGTATGTCTGAAATAATGCACAAGACTTAAACTAAAACCTTATTTATTTTTTGTATTCAAAGGTAGCTGGGCTTCTGTATGATGATTTGCTAAGTCTGACAACCCTCATGAGGGTAAAATGAAGATTAGAAAAATACTTAAATGTAATAAGCAAACATTCAAAATGAGGGCAACCGTGTTCCCATTTTGTAGACAAGGGAACTACACGTTAGGGATGCGAATGGCTCCAAAGCCACCCTCACAATCGTCAGAGTCATGATTTAAACCCAGTCCTGATTCCAGAGGTCTCAACTTCTCTGTTGTGGCCAGGAACTCCCCCCAGTCCTACTCATGTGTCTGCACATTCTGTCTTGAATGTGACTCTCTCCCCATCGTGTAAGGGGGTGATTTTCCTCCCTGACATTGAAGGACTCTGTCTTCAGCAGGCGCCTCCTGACCCAGTAGACTCCCATGAGCTCAGATCCCTGGGACCCGGTGGCTGCCCTCATCACATTCCCCGACTCCGCATCTTAGGACCCAAGTCTGACCCTTTTCAGGATCTGCAGCTGTGTTACAGGAAAGGGGACCCGATCCAGACCCCAAGGGAGGGTTCTCAGATGTCGTGCAAGAAACAATTCAGCATGAGTCTGTAAAGTGAAAGCACAATCGTTTATTTGTTTTGTTGTTTTGTTTTGGTTTGGTTTGGTTTGGTTTGGAGATGGAGTCTCTGTTGCCCAGGCTAGATAGAGGGTAGCAGTGTGATCTTGGCACAGTATGACCTACACCTCCTGGGTTTAAGAGATTTTCCTGCTTCAGCCTCCTGAGTAGCTGGGATCACAGGTGCATTTCACCACACCTGGCTAATTTTTATATTTCTAGTAGAGACGGGGTTTCACCATGTCGGCCAGGCTGATCTCGAACTCTTGACCACAGGTGATCCACCTGCCTCAGCTTCCCAAAGTGCTGTGATTAC